>JASAOG010000026.1:205000-2605000 GCA_030265305.1 Biomphalaria pfeifferi
TAATTATTTTTTTACGTGACAACACAAGAATCAATAATTTTTTTTAAAAAGCAAATTAGTTAATTAACTATTGGTAATGTTTTTTTTTTTTTTTTTTGGGTATCTTGAACTCTAAATTCTAATAAACAATATAAAACTATACAATCTTTTATAGTTATAGGTTATCATTAGCAGAGTGGTTAGCAGAGTGGGTAGGCATGAGGAGGCGTGAGCCATTAGTTTGAATTCAGGTTGTTCCCCCACCTTTTTTAAAGATGCTTTTAGAAACCAATTGCTGTAAAATCCACCCAGATATCCCCTTCTTCCTTCTTCTATATTGTTTGATACCAACACGGCAAATTAATCTTTCAGTATATGAGATGATTAAATATGTTGGGTCTCGTCCTCTTAAATAAATGTACACGTTATTTCTTCCACACCTATGCTCGGATCAAGTTGAAATTTAAAACAATTATTTATTGTACTATTATTATATTGAATTGAAGATCAACATTTTGTTTTATGAAGATTAACTTTTTTTTTTTTTTTTTTTGCTAGCAGTCACACATTCTTCACCTTTTCCTCTGCACCCTCACCAAACGCCAGTTCAAATAATGGCATATTTTCTAAAAATGCATCTGGACATTAAATTCTAGGTCTTCGTTTTCGGCATCAAGACTGCTTGAATGTAAAAGTCATCACTGCAATGCGAGACGCTCTAAAGACTGAACAGATTCTAGAACCTTGTAACGGCACATTTGCTGCAATTATTGGCACAAGCAAAGATTCTATGATCATATCTCACTGACTCGGCTTTTTTAAAATGAGTAAAAAAAAAATTCTCTAAACTTAAAGTAAGTTTTCTCCTAAGTAATAGTAGTTGGACTTGTAATAATTTTGAAAGTTTGAACACTTTTTGTAAGCTTTGCCAAAGAAATTAGTCTTACCCTACCGGTTACGCCCGGTATTTAATCTCAATGTAACAGTAGACTCTTTATTCCAACTTCCAAGACATTCCAAGGTTTTTCTCACAGCATGTCAGGAAGAATCATTTCATATTTATATTTTTTAATTTCATTACTCGGGTTTTTTTCCGGCCAGGTAATCAGTTCTCTGAGTGAAAGGATTTTGCAATCTGTGTGAACATTGTGATTTTTATTTTTAATTTAAAAAAAACTTAATCACACACTATTTCCATTTACTATCAGAAATTTTCATAAAATGGAGGCTAATTTATGATTAGAAAGCTTTTTTGGTGTATCCGGTGAACAGAATGCGGAAGTATTGATAAGCGAAGTATTTTTAATATGCCATATAATTATTTTTGTGCAATTTTGAGTACTGTAGAATCAAATTTCAAATCTCTTGAACTTTAAAAAAAAAAAAATTTCTAATAACTTAGTTGGCAACAGTGATCTTTCAATATAGTGTCCTTGACATTGTTTGTTTTGTCTATTTATTTGAAAATCTATGCCAATCTTCCTCTTTTAATTTTCGTACTTATTTCTTTAGGTTCCATTGTATCGTCACCACGTTTCCTCATATCGCTTGCTCTGCTCTCTCCTACTCAATTTAATGGCTTACGTTAAAGGACGTAAACTGGAGCATAGAAAAAGTCAACAAAAGATTACTGTTATGCACGTCTGTGAAAATCTCCGTATAGACTATGAAGTATGGATCTGCTATCATGCTGTAGGATGTATAATAATAATAATAATAATTATTATTATTATATAATGCTCGCCACAAGAGGTTCTCGAGTCTGCAGAACATCTGCTGTACTGGGATAGACTTATTCTGACTGACAAAACGGTAGATTTCAATCACCCTGATCTTCTGTTCGAGTATTCATTCTCTGGCGCTGCCAGGGTCGAGTTTCGTTAAAGGGAAACAAAATTCATCGTAGTCCCTTTATCAGTTTCCTCAGAGGAATTTTCTGGTGATGTAGCAGGTCTGCAGAAGTACCGCCCTCTGACAGGCAACGAGAATGTTCCTAGGAATGTCAAGGACCTTGAAGCTATCTGTGAGGTCAGTTGTTATTATCCCCTCGGTTGATATAACAATGGGGTATATTATTGTTTTAGATAATTTCTATAAACGCTTAATCTCCAAACGAAGGTTCCCATATTTTCGTTGTTTTTCCAGCTCAGTTTTTTTTTTTTAAATTATGAGATAGTAGTACGTCGATGTCAATAATGGTAGCGGCCTTTTCGTTTTTATCGATGAGCAGCAAATCAGGGCGATTAAAATCTACCATTTTGTCAGTCAAAATAGGCCTATCCCAGTACAGTAGATGATCTGTATACTCGAGCACCTCTTGTGGTGAGTATTTGTAATAATGAGGAGTATCCTTACCGATCAAATTGTGTGTCAAAGCCAAGTGCTGGTGTATTAACTTTGCACCTTGGTTATGACGACCTAGGTAGGCAGATTCCGATAGGGCTGAACATCCCGCGATTATGTGTTCAATTGACTCACCCACATTTCCACATTTTCGGCATTTGTCAACAATATTGAGTTTTAGGATTTGTTTCTCGTAATTTTTGTCCTAATTACTCTGTCCTGTATTGCTGTGACAAAGCCTTCAGTTTCAGGGTAGAGATGACCTGCTTTTAGCCATGCTAAGGTAGCACCTTGTCAGTGTTGTCCCCATCTAATAAAGCCGGGAATTTTCCGTGGAGTGTTTTTTTTTTCCATTGGCGAATCTCATGCCCTACGTCGTCCAAACCGACATTAACATCAACATTGTTTAGGTTCATGGGGGTTGCATCATATTCATATTTGCTTAAGAAGGAAACTAGTTCATTGCTGGAGGCGTGCAGTTTTAATCGTATTTTTGAAACTTGCGTTATTAAGTATCTTATCTCATGCCATGATGTCGAATGTTTTGTAGTTTAAATATACTAGCTTTAATGTCTCTGGTATACAATCCATATAATTGAGGAATACAATGTTGTTTACAGCTGACTTCACATTTATACTGGTGAAAAAAAAACAACGTTGAATCATGAGTTCAGTGGACGCTAAATAAAAAGTATTTTAGTTTAGATGTCGTCAGTGCAGTGAGTAAAATATTCATTTCACCATAGCTGTTTAAAAAATAAGATTACAAAGACAGTTTGTGTGGAAACACAAACTCAAAATCGGCCCCCGATGTGGTCCACCCAGGCAGGCTTCATTCAATATTTTCAGAAAGAACATCCAAATGAAATTATATCAATGACAAATGAGAGATAAGAATGGAGAAAGAAGGTTAACAGATCTTGTGTAGTGCCCCAACAATACAGCAGATCAAAGGATAGGTGCAAGTGAATGCAAAGTTAGATGTGAACCTGGCCTAACTAGTTTCAGACCTTGTGGTCTATAGGGCAGATGATGTAAAGTTCATCTGTTTTTGTAGCCTACGGTTAACGAGGGTGTCATGTAGCCAGCACAACGACCAACCGCCTTTACTTTTCCCCAACTAATATCAGGTACCCATTGGAGATGGGTGGACTCAGAGGCGCTTAAGGATTCCGAAGTTGAAAATCCCAGTCTTCACCAGGATTCGAACCCGGGGCCCCAGGTTCGGAAGCCAAGCGCTTTACCGCTCAGCTACCTCGCCTCTCCTGGCCTAAATAAAGTCTTATAATTGATGTCATTGTTTTGAAAAGGCTCAATCTCTTTTTTTTTTTTACTTCAATTGTCGAGCTGTTTACATCCTAGGAAACCTTAGGCTTTTGCCTCTTTTCTTTGCCTCTTTTTTGGGTATTTCATGCACCTCTTTTCTGGGCTTTAGCCTCTTTTTTGGCCCTCCTTTTTTTTTTTTTTAAATAAGATTTTATTCAAAAGAAAAGACATAAAATATTATTTTATATCAATAATAATACAAAGAATATTTAATAAAAACAAAATTTTGTGAAGGCATAGTTTCAAAAGCACGATTCATGATTTACATCATGGACATCGAGTAGACTTTTTAAAGAAAAGACACATAACATATTAATTTATATTAGTAATAATACAAGGAATATTTCATAACAACAGCATTTTTATGAGGGAAATAGTTTCAAAAACACATTCCAGGATTTCCAGCATGATCATGGAGTATGCTGCAGCAAAGGTCCATAAAATGATGACGTCAGCGGTCCATAAAATGATGACATCAGCGGTCCATAAAATGATGACAGCAGAGGTCCATAAAATGATGACAGCAAAGGTCCATAAAGTGATGACATCAGCGGTCCATACAATGATGACAGCAAGGGTCTATAAAATGAGGACTTTTTTTTTTTTTTTTTTAAAGATTTTGAGTTATTTAAATTTATTATTATTATTGTTCGAATGCTCAAAAAAAAAAAAAAAAAAAAAAAAAAAAAACTTTCGCTATAACAAAAAAGTTTACAACATTACCATTCGTTTTAATTTAGGCCTAACTTATAATGCATACTAATTAGCTTTTTCTCTTTAAAAAACTGCTTGCATAACTGATTTTAAAAATTAGATTTTTCGCTTTCTGAAAAACAAAGTAGCCGTTGCATCAGAGCTTTGAATGGTCTAAAATATTGTGATGTCGGATTTTTAATATCTAGTTTACGAGATCTAAACGGGACGGACGGACAGACATTTCGCACAAAACTAATAGCGTCTTTTCCCCTTTCGGGGGCAGCTAAAAATGTGTACAATAAAAAAAAAAAATCTAATACAAGGGAAAGAATTGAGTAAATAAGTGATTTGTAACAAACTTGTCCTATTATTTCCCTTGGCATTAACAAAAAAGTAGTGTGTTTTTAGCGGCCACCGAAAGGGGAAAAGAAGCTATTAATTTTGTGTGGAATGTCTGTCCGTCCGTCTGCCCGTCCGTCCCGTTTAGATCTCGTAAACTAGAAAAGATAGTGAAAATCTGACACACTAATATTTTAGAACATTCAGAGTTCTGATGCAACGGCTACTTTTTCTTTTCTGAAAGCGTAAAATCTAATTTTTTAAATTACTTATGCAGGTTTTTTTTCATAAAAATACACTATTTTTACAACTATTCACTATTAATAGCAATGAGCATTACACACTATTTACCATATTTTAAACATATTTATGCAAATGGTTTTAGATTTTTTTGTCAAAAACTTTTTTAAAATAACATTTGTATTGCTAAGTTATGTAAGTTCTGTCATACTAACTTCTAGATTTACACAAAAAATGTTTTCTTTTTTTTTGTTTTTAAGAGTAAAAATCTATTTAGTATGCATACATAATTTAAAACAACAATCAAAAAGTAGTTTTTCATATTGTTACATCTCTCCTACTACTATCCACACACCCTTCTCACTGCACCACACGACACAACGAACTTTAAGAACCTCACAACTTATCAGGGCTCCAAAGTAACAGTAGCAATTTAATTTCAAATACATTACAAATACTGTACAGTTGGCAACAACATCACACTAACTGTCCAAAACCTAGCCTTGCTCCGCCTGACTTCACACTCCGTCTGTCTCTAACTGGTCACATAGCGAGGTAACGTGAAGTCTCGTCTTTCTGACACACTCGCTCTTTCTTATATAGTGTCTCTACTGGCCTTCTAGAATCAGATGGACCCAGGTGAGCTGTTCTGCCTCATCGTGGCACCTGGGTGGAAACGGCTATTTGAGGGGGTAGCTAGGCTAAATGAATGGCGAAACATAACTCCCGTAGGGATGCCCACGGGTAGACGAGAGTCCACCCATTGCACGGGCGGGGTTGCAAAAAAGTCCCCACAAACCTGTCACACATCCATGCGCCGTTCCTCAAAGGACCGTTACATAAATGGCGAGTCCCCCACGGTTAGCTTGGTATAACGAAGGAAAATGACGGAGGCTCCCGATGTCCTCGGCCTTCGGCCATGAACGGCGAATCATGTGTCGGGGGCCAAAGGCTTTGGAAACAGCAATGGGTTACATAGGCATTGACTTTGGTCGCTCTCAAACAGAACTGTGCGTTCACACAGGTTTTTTTTTTTTTTACTGTTCGGCTGGACGACCAAACAGGTTTTTTTTCAAACTTAGGGCTCGAAGAGCCTTCGGCTTAGCCCTTGGACATCACAAGAATCGGATGGAACGTTCTTGACCTCTGAGAATGATCACAATCGCCATGACTTGCGTGCGTAATATTTACACACAGGTCGTTGCCGAACTGGCGTGTACTGTCACTGGTCACTGTTGACCTGCGCTGGACTGGCGATTTGGATAGGCTGAAAACACACAGCACTACCCCCATCTGTGTCACCACCAGGTTTATAACAATATTATCGTGAGAAGTGAAAAGATGAAATATACGTCATTTCGAACCCAACTATTGTTAACTGAAATGTATTTTCTTGAGGATTTGAATAAGGGATTGACCCTTTACAAAACAATTAGATCAATTAGATATTCATTATAAGACATCAGTTAGGCCAGGTTCACACACACTATCACCTATCTGTTGGTCTGCTGGACCGCTGGGGCACCACATAGGATGTGTCACCCTTCTTTCTTTATTCTTCTCTGTCATTTGTCTTTGATAGAATTTAAATCTGATATTCTTTCTGAAAATATTGAAACTTGACTTTTCACCTGCCTGGGTGGATCACTTCGGGGGCCGATTTTGTACACAAACTGCCTTTGTAATCTTATTTATTTCCAATTGACATGTTTTGGATGTTCCTTAAGATTTGAAGATTATTTCAACTTACCCGAATCTTCCGCAGGACAACGGAGGATGGCAGCGAGGAGGGTTCCAGGGTTCGACGACAGTCCAGATTGCATACCACACGACCAGACAGCCATTCATGTTTTAACAATATTTAAAAGTAAACAGCTAAATAAGTCTGTTAGATGGCTCTGTATTTCTATTCCAACTTAAAGCTACATTCACGATGAAATTTTCTAGCTAATCAATTTAACACTTACAAAGAAGTTTGTAATAAGTTTGAAACTTTTCGTGCATGTATCAAATCGCTTATCGGACGATTTTAAGATATGAGCGAAATTGAGAGTTTCTAAGAATGTCAAAAACTCAACAAATCATCACCAAACTGTTTTAGTTTTTATGTTCTAATCTAAACATTTAAGAAAGTTGACTGATACTCATCCTCAAAATAAAACGGCAGCGACATGACATTCGGCAATATTTGATAGATATAGGAAAGAGGTAATTCCGAAAGACACACTATTACAAGAAATGGGAAAGAGAAAATTCTAAAGACACACTATTGCAATATACGGGAAAGAGAAAATTCCAAAAGACACACTATTACAATATACGGTTAAGAGGTAATTCCAAAAGACACACTATTACAAGATATGGGAAAGAGGTAATTCCAAAAGACACGCTATTACAAGATACGGGAAAGAAAAAATTCCAAAAGACACACTATTACAAGATACGGGAAAGAGGTAATTCCAAAAGACACACTATTTCAAGATACGGGAAGGAGAAGAAAAATTCAAACATTTTCTTTAACTTATCCTAGATAATTCTGAGCCTGTATATCTTATATCAACTTCTATAACAGAGGGAAGTTATCTTTGCGAAATTTTTATCAGATTTTAGGCCTATAAAGTTATTTTGTTTTCAAAATTTTTCCAATGATTTCGATGCTGAAAAATTTAGGTTGCTGTAATCATTTACTCACAGCGTTGATTCGAAATAAAATGTTATGATTAGGCCTATCAGAAGAAACACATTTAAAGTTCCTTACCTTTGTACCGAGATGATTCTAGAATTCATGCATTGCCCTAATCCCCAACAAATTGTGTTTTAAGAGCAAATATTGCCTCTATCCGACTTTCCCGTCGTGTGTCAGATCGGCGCCTTCGACATAGAGGGGTCATGGAGGTCACGGTCAGATAGAGGTTTCTATAATACAATTTTGTGATCAAAATGTTCCATTGCAATTAGGTGCAAAAAAAATGTTATTCAAGTAGAAAAATTCCTTTTTCCTTTCATTTCGAGCAGGACAAATGAAGATTTAATTCTTAACCGAAAAAAAATATTTAAAAAAAAAAACCTCTCTCCCCCTTTTCTAAGCAACCACGCGACCCATACATTGTATTATCAGTTCCTGTGTTTGACGTGAATTGATTTTTAACGTTAGTTTTTATACCTGCTTCAATACTACTGCCGGATCTAAAAACCTGTAGGCTTATAATTTATTAGATCGATTGGTTTGAACATACCCTGATTTGAAAATGAAGTAAATTTTTACACAAACATAATAAACAATAGAAGATGAGTAATAAGGTTGTCTTTTGCCAACCTCTCTCTCTCCCCTCCCAAAGTGTATTGAACTTATGACATAAATCGTTGCTCAGATGAGGTCAAAGGTCAGACATGTGTTTCAGTTTTGTGTTCACATCACGACTGTCTCGCTTTTTCCTTGACCACATCCTAGACCTATTTGTTCATCGTTATTTCAGACACACATTGATCTCACATTTTAGTGTTAACAGATAAAAGATTCCTACTTGTAATTAAGAACACAAATTCAATAAACTTAATATAAACATTCAATCATTTAAATGGACCTAATTAATGAGCTGAATATCTGCTGACAAGAGGAATACGTGTATACAGTATTACAAGGTATTTCAAGATGTGTAGTTCAGTAAACGAATAACTGCACACGCTATCATAGTGGGAATGTTTTGGTCAGTGAACACACAAACACGTGAACACGATGACGTTATTCAAATGTGCACACTCTTAGTCCTGCATAGTTAGTCGGTCAGTGGTATCGTTATTAATTTATTAAGTTATTAATTTGTTGTTTATTCAACACAGTTAACATATATATAAACGTGTCAGCACGTGGGCTTCTACAGCATTTAGTTATATATTTAGAAAGTTATACGCCGATTGTTGTGAGTTCAGCTTGTGTGTAGAAAGGGACTCGGCGCGTTACAATCTATATCTATTGTTTTAATATGCATGTAAAAAAAATCAACAAAGAGTAAGTACATTTAACATTACATGAACGTAATGGTTCATCAATTTTATGAGACCTTGGAGCCCAATTTTTGAGAGGCTTTTCCCGTCCACACATATCGCAGATGATTTGCAGGAGATGTTGCAACAAGTTATGCATCTTTGTTGTCACGTTAAGTTCTGCACTCTAAATAATTGATCTAAAAGACATTTATTTACATCGTCATTTGCACAATGTTCTTACTGACATTAGCCCAGTGTTGGTCAAGGCGTAATGACTCTCGAAGGCCAAGTATTGCCGATCCTATGTTTTAATGTTTTTTAAGCTGTTTGTGTAGATAGATTCTGTTGTCTACGTCCCATGAAATCGCTAAACCTGTGCCCTAGTGACCTTGTCTCTTAAAATGTTTAAATTTATGTCAATATTAATAGGTCTAATAATAATTTGAAAATAAATATCTAGATTTAGAGTCTACCTAGGACCAAGGCTATATACTATATGATTAACATTAAACTATTAAAAAAAACAAGTTATAAAATTAATAGATCTAACATCTAGTTAAGATATTTTATACAGAATTTCAAAACGTGCAGGCTAAACTTGATTGCTTTGGTTAGGACCTAAGCCTGTACTTCGAAGTGTGAACAATGGATTATGCGTTTGAACCGTTGTGTGGAAACCACTCAATTTGGGTAAGTTGTCTAGATATCGTTTCTGGTGTCTCAAATAATTTTTGGTCACTAAAGTTAAATTTCAAAAAATCTGTCCATTTTAATTGAATGTGCAGGTGTTCTGCTAACTTGAAAGTTGTGTTAAACATAGATCTAGATCTATATAGATATAATTATCATTATTTTATTAATCTTAAATAATTATTAGACGAATCTAAGATGTAGAAGAAATTTAGATCTAGAATCTAAGTCTTTAAATTGCATAGATTCTAATTTCCTTCTAAAATAGATCTATTCTATAGCTACACCTAGATCTATAAATAATATCTATCTATTATTATAATCAGTACAATCTATAATCAGTATAATCTACTAGATAATCTAGGCCTATCTATTCAAGTCTATTGTTTTTAGTTTTAAGGACTCAGTGACTGTGATTCTAGTGTAGATTGTTTCAGGCAACACATTCCACGACATGAGATGAAGGAGCCCTGGCCTTCAGGGTTCGGAAGCCAATCGCTTTTTCTTTCTACCACTCAGCCACCACCATAAAAAAAAAAAATGGCAATAGATCTACATCTAACCTTTTTTTTTCTTCTAGAATTCAGATCTGTTGATCAACAACACTTGGCCCGAATTTACACAATGTTTTCAATGGACTTTTTTACAATGGACACCATGTTTGTGGATATGGATAACATTTCCTGTACATTTATGGTACATTCTACATCATCATCCTGTCGAATTATACACAGCTCCAAGCAGCAAACTTTACATTACAAAAATGGTAAGAATCTGAATAAAAATCAAGACTAGAGGAGCTTAATAATCTAAAACAAAACAATGTTCGATAGATCTACATGATGTGGCATTCTAGAATGGCAGCAATATATTAAAATGGTTTTTGTGAGATCTTAAAGAAGGTTTAATAAATGTGAACCACAAGCTCCAGCGAGAACTCAAAGAATTTAAGGCTGTACAACTACGAGAACATAATCACCCTCACCTATCTTAGCCTGTTGGACCATTGGGGCACCACACATGATCTGCTGATCATCTTTCTCCATTCCTCTGTGTTTTTGCCTTTTATATTATGAAAGAATCTCTTTTATTGACAATGTTAACTATTATGTTTATCAAACAAATTATTTTTGGCAGTACTAAACACACATGAATGCAACTCCATGCTCATTCCCCGCATTCAGATTGTACTTTGTGAGTAAAAAAAATTCCTTTTATTTAGTCAATGTCCATGATAAAACTAAAACACACTTTTAACAATAACAGTGCTTGGGATTAGTAAGGCTTGTCTTTAAGTCTGAAGATTAAGGAGGAGTGCAGTATTTTGCATGGCTATATAGTTCTATGATCTACATTTTGACTGGGAATATAAAGGAAATAATCAAAGATCTTGATAATAGTATTTTTGTTAACAAATAAGTCTACTTGATCAGATAGGGGATTGTCATAAAACATTTCATCTCCTTGCTATTTACAAATAAGTTTGTTGTCCTAAGATAATAAAGATTGAGTATATTGATGGATAATATGGACATTAAGCAAATCACACAGTAAAAGCCAATAAAATTATCTTTTTTTGGGACCCCGATAAAGGAGGACTGTTCTTTTGTCGGATATGTTAAACATGAGAACTTAGCTTTTAGCTTTAATTTGGAAGATTGTTTTGCCAGACAACTATTGCCACAAACACATTGCTCAACTAGATCTATTGTGTACCATTAACTTTTACATCTAAATCTAGCAGTTGTGGGTTGAGGAATAGGGTAGTAGTGAAATAATTTATCCAAATATTCACTTTTGTCTTAATTTCATTATTAATTTGCTAAAAAGCTTACAGCTCAGCAAAAAGCTGGCTAGGTGATGATAAACACAAGATAAATAATATATATAAATATGTATATAATTTTTTTTATTTGGTTGGCTATATTTCTTTGCATCTTTTATTTATAATCTTAACATTTTCCTCCTATAAGCTCATTTGCCTACTCTTGATTGTGCTGCCTCTACTGAATATATTTATAACCATACAAGATGAACAGAACTCAACACCTCCAGTAAACGCTTTGTACCTTAGCTATTCCATTCTGTCTACAACTTATGTAAGTTGCCTTTGATTGTTTGACATTTCAACTTCAGTACTGTCTAGGCTAGCTAAGTTATCTCAGGATAGCTTCTTGCTTTTAGTTGCTGGAAGTTGTGGTGAGAAAACTGAAAGAAATTAGGAACGTTTGGATCCAATGTGTGACACATATTTATGTACAATAGTCTTTGTAAAATACTGGTAGGAACTTGCAATCTATGGGGCAGATAATGTAAAGGTCATCTGTTTCTTTGGCATAAAGTTAACTAGCAGGGTGTCATGTGGCCAGCACAATGACCAACTGCCTACTTTCACCAACTAAAGTCAAGTACCCATTTGAGTTGGGTAGATTCAGGTGCATCCTTAAAATCCAGAAATTAAAAATCTCAGTTTTAACCAAGATTTGAACTTGGGGCCGCTCAGTTCGGAGGCCAAATGTTTTACCCCTCAGTTACCAGACCCTTCATCATTAACATTTTGCCTAAATTTTGAAAGAATATTGGTAACAGGTAAACAAGTTAAGTTGCATTTCTAACATTTTATGAACAATTTGTTTTTTGTTCTGAGCTACACCATTTTGTTGTTTTAACATTAATTGTATACTCTATTTTATTTGACAGATTTTAGTAGCTATATTAAGTAGCTATTCCAGAAAGGCAGGTTTGCAGTCAGCTTGTGTTTTATTCATTTTTTGGACTCTGGATGTTGCCTGTAATATTGTGCCCATTTATAGTTACATATTATTAGATGTAAGTATTGTTTTTTCATTAAATTTTTGGTTCATAAATAAAAATGTATATGCTTATTTCATTTTTAAGTTTTCACTTTTTTTTTTAATCAGTTATATTATTTATATAATTTAAAAAGAGAAATGCATACTTTATGTAAAATTTATTATAAAATACTATATTAAAAAAACTTTAGAACATTAATTAATGTCACATACACTGTATCTATATTTAGCCATAGTCTATATTTAGCTTGTCAGCAGAATTTAGTTAGCTCGGGAATTTGGGAATTTTACATCACGCAGCAGGATTATGTTTTGAAATAAATATGATTGGTTTAAAGTATTTATTATTGTACTTTGAGCTGCATTTATTGGTTGGCCTTACAGCGGTGAGATGTTGGTCACGTGATAACGCTCTAGAGCCTGGGAAGGATTCTAGATTGCGGCAATCTCCTGCGGAACGTGTTAGAGAAAAGATGTACTTAAGTCTTGTGCGGAACGTGTTAGATATAACATTTACTAAAGTCTAGTATTAGAACTCAATTATATTATTGTGTAGATCAGTTATTCTATTCAAGTACATTTAACCATTGTAATTTTTTGTGAATAGCTTTTTCAAGTTTTGAATTAAAGTAATTGTTTTAGACGAAGAGAAGTTTCTTTATTGAATATATAATAATATACTTAGATCGTCTTGTCAACCAGTAACTTCTAGATGATCCTCTTATCAACCAGTAAATTCTAGATGATCCTCTTATCAACAAGCAACTTCTAGGTGATCATCTTATCAACTGACTATTGCTGAATCCTCTGCAATTACGATCATTGATTGTGCTTCAACGTGACATCTTGGCATCAAGTTTGATCGTAACATCTAGCACTATTGATGATCGTAACAATTAATTATGATTATTTCTTTTAGAAAGCACATCTTTTATGCTCCAGTAGCATGTTCAGTGTTCTCTGATCCAAACTCTTTTGTATACATTTCATGATTAGGGGAGAAAGGCTATCTGGGATAAGGTTTCCAGGCTGTCTATAGTAGCTCATCAAACATAGTCAAATCCTTAGTCTACATTAGGACTGGAACTCAAGCTCCCTTGGTTAGGTAGCCAAGTGATTTTTGCCACTCAGCCAAAGAGTACACACTATTTCTAGTATAAATTAAACGGAAACATTGATAACAATAAATTAGTTTTTTAATTTATATCTGAACAAATGGTAATTAAATAGGTTTTTGTTCTGCTTGTACAACATTATGCAGCCACCGCGCCTCCTCCCCCTTTCTTGACTTTACTAAATACAACATAAATATGCATCCTAATTGATACAGATAGCTTATATATTCTGTTTTTCATCATCAGCTTACTGCAAAAGAAAGTACACAGTTCTACATACTGTGTACATCTTATGTATTAATTCTCATTCAGTGGATTCTTCATTTTGTCTCTGACAGAATAATTCCTCAGTTTGATGTTACTGCAACAAGAAAGGTTTGTAAAATGTTTTGCATGTTCTACTTTCTAGCCTGAACCTTCCACAGGATGCCAGGGGATGGCAGTGGGCAGGGTATGAACTCAAGGACCATCAAGTTGAATGAATGGCATTCCAGCGCATACCACATGACCAGGCAGGGCATAAGGGATGAGCTTACCATATTGTACCCAATTATTGGTTGCCACAAAAAGTCTTGTACACTACAGATATTTTAAAAAGAATTGAGACGATGAACAAATGTTAAATAAGATTATCATCAGTAATAAAGATAATAATAATAAATGAATGACAGACTTTTTTTTTTTTTTTTACAAATGTACCATAGCTATATACCCTACAAATATGCATCTTAACTTTTTATTTACAAATGTACCATAGCTAGATACCCTACAAATATGCATCTTAACTTTTTATTTTTAGTTACAATTAATTTTGGTAAAAACTATATCATATAATAACATTACATCATACTTTACATCACCTGCAAAACTTTAAAAGTAGTTTATGTAGATTGGAACACTTCTTGTATGCAATGAACTGTCATCTTCAATGTATTGTCAAATTTCTGTGATAGTTTAGATGAAAATTTTAAAAACATTGGCAGTTGGATCACAAAAAGGATATACATGCCTGAGACATAAAGTCTGCTTAATACTCTAGAAAGAATGTTTTCTTGTTTGCTTCTTCTATTGATGAGGAGATAGTTTAACATCTTGAAATGTCATTTTAAAAAGTCTATAACAACTGCAAGTGCTCACCAGACTGCTGTTAGACCAATGAAAGAATGATTCCATTAATGTGTCAGCTTTTGAAACTTTTTGTGTTAGTTTTAAAACTATAGACACCAGAATTATTGCCAGATTTCTGTGAATGTTTCATTTTTTTACTTTCTATACTGGAGGATGTCAGCAATGCACAAATGTATCATAGATTAAAGGTAAATGCTATTGACCAAATGGTGGTGAAGGTAGATGCACTTGAACTCTTATCTGTAAAAAACAAAAGTGCTTATTTATAAGTTCAAAAATATAACTGAGGAAGCTTTTCTCAAATCAAACCAACTTTCTGTTTCAATTGAAAAACATGTTTCATTCATACTAAGTCCTAAATCTTAAATTACTATTGATAATATCTAAAGTTATAGGGGAAATCAATGAATGCAAATAATTCATTAGCTCTTTATGTTTTGATTCAACAAAAAGAACCAATGGATAAATATTATTTTGATGGTTTGTTTTGGAGAGAGCATTGGGATGTAGTGACACCATGAGGTAACTTTACTGGGTGACACCAAGCATACTGATGTCTCTGAAACATACAAAGTGTTTTTACTTAACCCATTAAAGGCATAAAAACAAATGAAAGATTATTTGTAACCTGAGGGCTATTAGCTATATAAGTCCAGTACTGCAAGAATTCTCATTAATGCAATTATTTTTTCCTTTTAATTTTAGGTATCCAGCCCAGAAAATACAGCCTCATTTCCCTCCAAAATTACCTTTCATTGGATGAGCAGGTAGCTGAAATGTTGTCATAAAGCTTTCATTCAATTTTAGCTAATCAGATTGCTGCGTAACTTAATATTTGTTGAATTATAGCTACATTTGGAAAGGATACAGACACTACTTAAAACCAGAAGACATCTGGGATTTACCTGAACATTTCAAGTCTCAGCAAGTTGTGCCATCATTTCTGGAAGCCTGGGAAAAAGAAAAGTGGAAACAGTATCTAGGCAACAGGTACAACTTTACCTCATTCTCTTTCTACAATATTAGTTCGTTGTAAGTAAAATTAAATGGTGAAGAGATCTCTTTAACTCTCTCTCTCCTAACAAATGATACCAAAACTGATTGGACCCCCATAAAATTAAATATTTTTTTGGTTTTATAAACTTAAGTCATTGTTATATAAAAAGTGCACACATTTTCCTACAATTATATACCTAAAATAACTTTTCCTCATTACATACAAAGAGTTGTGGAAGTTTGATCGTAACAGGATAGTGAAATACTAATGAGCAAAATGAATAATTCCATTGGAACAAAGAAAATAATCACAGAGAGAAAGAGTTAAATTTTTTTTTTGTAAAGTTCATTTTCTAATATTTTCATTACTTTTTAATATTTTGTAAATATTAAAAAGAGCAACTCTTAGAACAAAGTCTTGAGTACCAACAACGGCTAACAATCAGTTTCGTGGACTTCAAAAAAGCATTTGATAGTGTCCACCGAGAATCACTATGGAAAATAGAGAATACGGTATCCCAGAAAAATTCGTCCAGATCCTACGACACCTTTACAGTCAGTCTAGTTGCTGCATTAAAACAGAAGAGGGAACAACAGAGTTTTTACAATCGAGACAGGGGTGCATCTTATCGACTACATAATGAGGAGAGCAATGAACCAGACTGCCTTTGATATTCCATGGCATGAACAACTCCGATTGACGGACTTGAATTTGCTGATGATGTTGCACTACTCGGGGCTACAAATAAATGCATTCAAGAAATGACGGAGAGCCTAGACAGAGAGGCACCCAAAATTGGCCTCAGAATAAACTTGGATAAGACTAAAATTATGCGAGTGGGATATAAGGCAAAGGGTGTCACCGTCAGACTTGGCGAGTCAAAGCTTGAAGAGCTGGACAATTTCACGTACCTTGGCAGCAACATAACAAATGATGGAGATGCTTACCATGATGTAGCGTGCCAAATAGGAAAGGCAGGGAGCATTTTCCAAAGGCTGCAGCCTATTTGGACTATCCAAGCCATTGGACTCGAAACAAAAATACACCTTCTCAACACAATCATCATTCCAACTGCTACATATGCATGTGAGACGTGGAAGTCATCTGTCAAAATTGAGAAAAGACTAACTGTGGCTCAACAGAGATGGCTGAGACGGATTTGGGGAGTCAGTTACACAGATCGGGTCTCAAACAAGGAAATCCTATGCCGAACTGTGACAGGGCGTCGCATGAGGTTTGCGGGACATATTCTACGTCAAAATGAATTACGCACACCAAGAGTTGCGATAACATGGACGCCACAACGAGGAATGGGCAAACAGGGACGTCCTCGTATTACTTGGCTCCACACCTTCATGGAGGACCTCAGAACAGTGGACACCAGGTGGGAGGAGGCTTCAGACATTGCCAGTGACAGATCTTTATGGAGACAGTCTAAGTCTAAAGTGAGCCTTTAGCCACATGGCTTAATTTTAAAGTAATGAGCAACTTTAACTAGGCTTCAATTTAATATTTTTTTAATTTAATTCTCTAATTCTTCTAAAAATATGGCTTAAAACATAATTTTGAACAAGTTTTCAAATTCTTTTTTTCTATTAACAAAATACTTCAATAAAAATTTTTAGAATTAAATAAGGAATTTCATTTTGTCTCTCATCTATCCCTTGACTTGCGTTGCAAGAATGCCCTGACAAATTCTTCAACTCTTCCAGTCAGCAGTGGTCATTAGCAGAATGTCAAGAGAGAGGCCAGTCCATTCTTTCACTTTGTCCAACCAGCTTTTCTTTGGATAGCCCTTCCTTCGTGCTCCTTCCACTGTACTTTGAAGAATTGACTTTAGAGAGTGACTCCTGTCTTACAATATGACCAGACTGGCTCAGCTTTCATTTCTTCATTTTGAGTTCTTCCATTTAGCCAAAGAAAACACCCATTTTTTATTTCTACATTAGATTATACTTTCAATGTCTCAACAAAAACAAATCAGTAGTTTATAATAAAAGTAAATTTATTTTTAACATTTTATCATTAATATTGAAGTTACATCATTTGATATCTAATAGTTTATATATATATAAAAATCTAAATATTTTAATTATTAAAAAAAAATGAATTTAAGCTATTTGTTAGACCTATTTGTTTATTATCACACACATTTTTTATATTAAAAACTCAGATAAACTCAATTGAAATTATCCCAGTTTGCCAAATTCACACATTTAAGTTTCTTTGCTTGGTACTTTGGCCATTGAAGCAATTTAGTTTTATGTCTGTTTAAACATTTTTTTTTTCTGCCAACATATTTTTGACTTTGTCATTTTTTGTGTTCACAAAATTGTTGAATTTGTATTTTTGGACGTTTCTCAGGCAGTTAGTCTCAAGCAGTTCAGAAAGTAGTGGCTCTGAAGACTTGTTGACACTCTTAAGTGAACACGTCAAACCTAAAGAAAATTGTACAGACAAATCTTCACTGCTAAAAGTCCTATTTTTAACCTATGCACCTGAACTTCTAAGAGCACATCTGTTCAGATTGGCTGCAGATTTAATTCAGTTCCTCTTACCACTTTTAACAAGGTTTGAGTTTCTATAAACCATCATTACAGTTTTTAAATTATGAGGTGACAAAAAAATTATCACATAATATTGAAAAGATGTTTTTTCTTTTGTGATGGGATTCTCATCATTACAAAAGACTGTTCACTAAGGCATAAGTTATTATTTTTTTTTAAATGTAGATCTGACAATACTTCAGTTTAATGTTGATTTCATTATGTCATGCACCAGATCATTGATCAACTATGTGCAGAAGAAAGAAACCCATACAGTGTGGCAGGCATATGCACTTGTGGCATGCTTCTTTGTTGTCTCTTTCATTCATTCCTTGCTTTTCAACCAAAACTCTTACAGGTAAGTACTAGTGCAGGACTCAAGACATGTCTCTTTTCATGTCATTTATTTACGTACAACATATAGTATACTCAGAACATTATTTCCATTTAATAACATATATGCAATATTGTCTACATATTAAAATAAATTTTAAAGAATTTCATCAGTAGGTCTAAAATTTAGTCGGCTGTCATACTGCATCTATACCAGTTGTCTTAAATCATTGCTTAAAAGATCATTATTATTATAGATCATTGTTTAACAGCTATAGCAGCAATTTTCAACTGGTGAACTCGTAGCTTGCTTTCATAATACAACAAATATTAGATGAGGATATTAAAGCTGATTGAAATGTTAAATCTTTCTCTATTGGTTACAAAGGCTTTACAGTTTTATATACAATCGAAATTCAAAGAAAAGCTTCCTCTCAATAGAGGCATGGACAGTAAAAAACACAGATTTATCCTAACATTAGGTGTGGCAAAATATATTTAAGATAGGTCTCAGCCACTATAAATATTCCAGTCTTCCTTAATCTGTTGGCAATAAAACTAAGTTGTTTTTTTTTAATGCATCATCCTTTTTTTTTTTTTTTTTTTTTTTTTTTTTTAGTTCTTTAAAATTGGACTGTAAGATATGACTCAAAAATCTGAATAAGACTTTAAAAAAAGATCTGCCTTCACTTCAAACTTTCTTATTAGTACTGTCATAATATTTGTACAATTTGTTTTTGTTTTGCTCAGAGGTTCATGTGTTGGCATGAAAGTGAAGACAGGCTTGATTTCTGCTGTCTACAGAAAGGTAAGTAGAATCTTCCGACATTTTTGTGATGTCTTATAAAAGAAACATAATTAACCATTTTTGTCAATAAGGTACACAGAATTAGGTGTAACTTTTACATTAGCAATATACATTCAAATGTTTTTTAAAATTCATTTAGACATTTAATGTAATGGTTTATTATTATTTGAATCATAGGAGGTTCATTTTTACTTCTGATAACAAAATTGATTTGAATATCCCCAGTCATTAAGCATGAATAACGAAACCAAAAAAAAATTTACTGTTGGAACAATAGTCAATCTGATGTCTTTGGACTGCCAGGTTCTGCAGGATGTCACTTCTAATCTTTATTTGTTAGTTTCAACACCAGTTCAGGTTGGTCTGTCACCATAGTGGCTACCCAAATGTCAAGTCATCACAGATATTGTTACTAACTACTTGTTTTATTTATTTCTGTATTAGTTGAGTATATTGCATATCATTTCCTGCACTATAAAACATGGTGTAATATATTCCTTATGTTTTTGTTTGTATATTTAAAGATTGGTGTAGCATTCTATTTCTTAAACAATGCCCTGGGAGTTTCCTTTGTTGCTGGGGTAGCTGTTATTGTTGCACTGATCCCCCTGAATGCCAAAGTCTCCCTACTAGCAAAGAGAGCTCAGTCTGAACAGTTGACAGTCAAAGATGAAAGACTTCGAACAATGAATGAAATGTTGAATGGCATCAAGGTTAGAGGAAAACTACTTATTCCGAAAACCTAATTTATAACTTAAACTTACTTTCCTTTAACAAAAAAAATTCATTAAGGAATATTTCTTTGGAAACACAAATATGATTGAGTAATATTAGACTATTACTAGAGATGAGATTGAACTAGACTTTTTCAGAAAAAAAAACTATAAAGTAGCAATTTTACTATTAAAACTGAGCTTTTAATTTATTCCTTTTATAAAATTTGCCTCATTGGTCTTTGACTGAAACACTTTTTAAACAAGTCTAAAGGATGTTTAATTGATTGTATTGAAATATTGCTTTTGGGACCTTTCTTTTGGTAATACAGGTGCTTAAGTTGTATGCATGGGAGACAACTTTTGAACAGCAGATTCAATCTTTAAGACATAGAGAAGTACAGCTGCTAAGAACTGTGGCCATACTTAATGTCATCAGTGTATTCAGTTGGCTTTGTTCACCTGTACTGGTAGGTCCTACTCATAATATAACATCTGCCTTTTTTGTATAAATAAATACCAGAAATGTTTGTCACAAAGGAATACACAAAACTATGACAATAAAATGTAACAAGTGATAACTATTATATATCTTACCATATAAAGTAATATGAAGTAGTATCATATGTTTAGTTTGGATAAAAAGACAGATTTATTTTTCTCATAAATGTTTTTTTTTTTAATTTTGTTTGCTCCTTATTAGGTGACAACAATTACCTTTATCACCTATATCTATCGGTCTAGTCCGCACAGTCTGGATGCCAACACAGCTTTTGTCTCTTTGATCTTGTTCAATATTCTCTCTGTACCAATGCACAAACTTCCAAACATCATTTCTGACTTAATTTCAGTAAGTAGTCAAATATGTTGTGCCTAAAAAAAACAAACATAACTTTTAAGATATTCATCAGTTTGGGAAGTATGAATTAACTTGTGTAATACTGATGTAATGCTTATTATTTGGTTGGTAATTATTTGTGTTTACCTTATCAGGACTAAATAGTATGTCTTCTTTACATACTTTTTTTTTTTTTTTTCTTTTAATTTCATCAGGCTCATGTTTCTATCAAAAGGCTGAAAGATTTTTTGTGCAGTGAAAATCTCAGCCAAAATCGTTCTGGCAGAGAAAACAGGAAGGACAGAATGTTCTATGAAGGCCAGTTCAAACACATTAGGACTAGAAATGAAACATGTAGGCTAAACAAAATATTTTGCTAGAAAAGGCAAACTAAATTTATTTTGGAATTCATTAAATGGAAATGATAACTAAAGATGAAAAAAAAAAGCATTTTGTCCACACATAACTCCTGATTTAAAGTTGAACTATATTTTATTTACTTAAAATTATACTAGACATTTTCTTGCTACTGTAACTGAAATTATTTAATGTTCTAAAGGCCATTAAATTTCTTTATAAATATTTTATCTAATAATTATTTTTGTATGTAGATGCTATTGCAATATCTTCTGGTACATTTCGCTGGGATAGAAGTTCACAGCCAGTTTTAAAGAGGTAAGCTTTTTAAACATTTATGAATATAGTATGTGATATTTTTATTGCTTTTGAACCTAACATTTTTAAAAAATGTGTTGTTCACATTGTCTGCATGGCAAAAGTCCCAAGTCTTTGGAAAACATTGTTTACTTTACAGCATCAACCTTAACATCCCTCAAGGTAAACTTGTAGCCCTGGTTGGCCACATTGGTTCTGGGAAATCTTCCTTATTGTCTGCCTTGTTGGGAGAAATGGACAAAGTATCTGGTGATGTTCTGGTCAAGGTAAGTGTTGAAAGTGTCTGATAAAAACCATTCACTCATTAAAGGTTGAAATGAAGTTTTTGTTTGATCATTTTGGTTTTTACTTTTTAACAAGTATGTGTATATCTGACCAAATTATTACCATTTTTTTTTACCATGCCTCCTATTAGCTTACAAACTCTATATGGTTTAGGGAATCAAATGGGGGCGCACTGGATGGGTCTTTTGCAAACAGCTGTTAAAAGTTTCCTAGAACTATATCTCTGGAGGAAAAAAATAACTACTTAAAAGGCCTCACAGTGAAAACTATGGTTTGACTATTATAATTTTAAAAATATTTGAATATTTTGCACACTTTCTTGAGCAGAAATCATTAGCTGGACTGTTAATAGAAAAACTTGATTATAGAAAGACTATTTGAAGCATTACAAGCCAAATAACTAGAATGAGAAATAATAGACCATTGTTAGCATCATACTGGAAGATTTTATTTTTTTAACTTTTGTTATTTGGACATATTTTTATTTGCTGTATCATCGTGTCATCATTTTCTTCAAACTTTTCCTTCGTGTGTTTAGTTTTTAAAAGTAAAAGTTCCTGTCTCAGACTTTGCAATCTATAGGGAAGATGTTGTAAAGATCATCTGTTTTTGTTTGGCCAACAGTTAATGAGGGTGTCGTATGTCCAGCGCAATGACCATCTGCTTTACTTTCCCCAACTTATGTCAGGTATTAGTTGTTATTGTGATTTATTCACTTTTTTTTTTTTTTCAAAATTTGTTTTCAGGGTCAATTAGCTTACTTACCACAGCAAGCCTGGATTCAGAACAAAAGCATCAAACAGAACATTTTATTTGGTAGACAGTACCACCAGCATCACTATAACAAAGTGATTAAAGGCTGTGCTTTACATACAGACCTGGAACACTTTATTGGAGGAGACAAAGCAGAAGTGGGAGAAAATGTAAGTGGCTATTGGCAAGAATATTTTGTACAAGGATTTGGGTCTCTCTACTTATAAGTCACATTTCAGTCAAAGCTTTTCAAACTCATATAGATCTTTGTACTTGTTTCAAACATAAATTTTAATTGGACAGTTTCTATTTTCCTAGGGCATCAATTTGAGTGGTGGACAGAAACAGAGAGTCTCATTGGCTAGAACTGTTTATGGTGAGTCCGATGTGCTACTGCTTGATGATCCCCTGAGTTCACTAGACATGCATGTAGGTAAACACATCTTCAAGAATGTCATCAGCAACTCTGGACTGCTCAAAACAAAGGTTACTAGTCTTAAAGTATTGTTTTTACAAAGCTTATATCAACTTACTCGTCTGTCTGTCTGGTTAAAAGTTGTACACATTATTTCTCCCACACTCAATCTTGGATAAAGCTAAAATTTTGCACAATTGTTAATTTTATCTGACAACACAAGAAAAAAAAAAATAACCAACTTAGTTATTAACTTTTGGTAATAATTTTGTTTGGTATCTGAAACAAGGGAAAGAATTAATACTTGACTGAAGTGGTGGTATAAGCCAAATTAGTCCCCTTTTTAGGCCGTCGACTGAGTCTTAGTGAACACGATATGAAAAAAGGACGAGACTATAGAAACAATAGATATAACTATACAATCTTACATAGACATAGACTCTCCACTAGAAACCAAAAGTTCGAATTCAGGTTATTACCCCCTTTTTTTAATTTTTATAAATGCTTTTTACAAAAATTATATAAACTTACTGTCTGTCATTCTCAGATCAAGTTGAAACTTTGCAAAATTATTCATTGTCATAAACAAGACATGAATCAATAAAAAAAAAAGTAACAAATTAGACAATTAATTAATGGTAATTAATTACCAGTAATTAATTATTTTGTTTGATACCAACATGGTAAACTAATATTTCAGTATTCACAGATATGGCTAAATTTATTTGGTCTAGTCCCATTATATAATTAATGCGATTTCTCCTTCACATATTCTCTGATCAAGTTGATACATTAAACAATTATTTATTATACCTAACAAACAAAACATGAATCAATAAACAAAAATACTCAATTAGTCAATTAATTATTGGAAATTAATTATTGGAAATTATTTTGTTTGATTTCAAATAAGGGAAATAACTTGTATTTTGATATAGTTTTTAGGGCAGAGCTTTTCCCTTTTAGATAAGCTTTTTTTTTTTTTTTTTGAACAAATTTTTTTTTTTTTTATAATTAGCTTGTTTATTGTTAGTCTAGATCTATTACAAATTTAATTAAATGACTGATCCAAACTAATTAGTGATGTCAACCTACCTGATATAAATTGGAAAACACTAACCATAGATAAACACCAAAAGACATAAATGAGCATTTCATAGAAACTTTACACAACCCAAATTATGATGAAATCATTAAAAAGCCAACTAGATTAAACAACACATTAGATCTCTTCTTAACCAACAGACCTGGATTAGTAGTTGATTATGATATTATCCCTGGTCTATCAGACCATAAGATCATAAAAATACACAGTCAGATAAAAGCAGTAGCCAATTCAAAACCCAAAAGAAAAATCTTACTCTGGAATAAATGTAACCTAACACAACTACACCAAGCTGCAATAAACTTTCAACAAACATTCTTATTAGAAAAAGACATTAACCAACCAGTCGATGACCTCTGGAATTTCATTTAAAATCATCTTAAAAGCATTATAGAAAATCATATACCAACTAAATACACATCAAACAAAATAAATAAATGCTGGTTTAATAAAAGACTAAAGAAGCTTTGTAAATAGAAGGAAAACTTGTATAGAAAATTTAAAGAAACTAAGGCAGAAAGAGTTTACAAAAGTATATAAAAATTAAACACTTAACCCAAAAAGTAAGCAGACAGCTGCAGAGTGAATACATAAACAATGTAATATCTAAAGATAACAACAAAAACCTATGGTCATACATTAGGTCTAAGAAAATGGAAACAACAGGCAAAGCGCCATTGAAAGATGAACATAACATAATACATAATGATAATGAAACTAAAGCAAACATCCTAAACAAATACTTTGCATCAGCATTCTCAGCCCCAGGAGAAAAAGACATAGTACTGAATTTGAATCAAGTAGACAACATAGAAGATATAGCAGTACAAGAAAATGGAATTCAAAAACTATTAGCCAACACCAAACCAAATAAAGCGTCTGGACCTGATGGTATTCCAGCTAGATTACTCAAAGAACTAAGCAATGAGCTAGCCCCAGTATTCAAAATACTCTTTCAGGCTTCACTTAACCAGGGCAGAGTGCCAAGGGACTGGAAAGAAGCTAATGTCACCCCTCTATTTAAAAAAGGAGAAAAATCTGACCCAGGAAACTACAGACCAGTATCACTTACCAACATCACATGTAAAATCCTATAACACATAATATGTAGCAACATCATAAACCACTTAGACAAAACAAAATGTCCTCACACCATACCAACATGGCTTTAGGAAATATAGATCATTTGAAACACAACTAATAGGACTAATTGATGATTTTTCTAAAGGTTTAGATAATAGTGAACAAATAGATGTTATCTTACTAGATTTTTCTAAGGCTTTTGACAAAGTTCACTACCATAGTTTGCTTAAAAAATTAAAATATTTTGGCATTAATGGTCCACTGCATCAGTGGATTACAGATTTTCTGATAGGGAGAGAACAAACTGTAATAATAAATGGCTCTAAATCAACACCGATAACAGTAAACTCAGGTGTACCTCAAGGAACAGTCTTGGGTCCACTACTATTTTTAATTTACATAAATGATTTACCAAATTGTATTACTTCAGGAACAAAAGTCAGATTATTTGCAGACGATTGCATAATATATAGAACAATAAAAACAACACAAGACACAGATATTTTACAAAGAGAATAGATGAATTACAGAAATGGGAATCAAATTGGAGCATGTCTTTCCACCCAGAAAAATGTCAGAGTAACAAAAAAACTAAAACAAATTAATTCCACTTATCTTATTCATGGCAAACCAGTAACACAGACTAAAAACGCAAAATACCTAGGTGTTATAATAAATGAAAAACTGTCATGGAATCCACATATTGAGGAAACTATAAAAAAAATAGGAGTATTAGGATTTATTAAAAGAAATTTCTATAAATCAAATAAGAACATAAAACTAAAATGTTATTTAACCTTGGTTAGGCCAATAATAGAATATGCATCCTCCGTTTGGGACCCCTCAACTCAAGAAACCTGGAACAGACACAAAATAGAGCAGTGAGATTCATAACAAATGAATATTCACATTTGACTAGAGTAACACCTATAGTAAAATCACTAAATTTAGAAAGCCTTTAGGACAGAAGACTCAAAAGTAAAGTAGCAATTATACATAAAACACTGAACCATAATCTTCAAATACAAAAACAAAATTTAATAAAATACTCTGAAAGACACAAAGATAAATGCACATTCCTCATCCCATATGCTAGGACAAATTTGTACAAATACTCCTTCTTCCCTAGTGCTATTAGAGCATGGAATGGGTTGCCTGAGCTAACCAGGAAAACCAGTGACTTGGCAGAATTTAAGTCATTGGTTAATATGCATGACTAAATGCATGACGCATAGGACGTAATCTTCTTTTTTGAAGTAACGTCTGTATTATATAAGATAAGATAATTGATACAATTATGTTTAATGTAAGCTTTGTTTTTTAGAAAAGCTTTTTTTAAAAAATATATTTTCTTGTTTTTCTTGTTGAGCTGTAAAAACAAACAATAACACTAGACACCAGTCAGTATCTTGTATGTTTTATTTTTAGTAATTTTTATTATTGACATAGGAGTGGTAACCTTAAAATAGAAATTTTTTTAATGTCACTGAACTGTTTGTAACTGTTACATGCAGGGCCGGTCCTAGCCATTGCGGGGCCCTATGCGAAATGGGTTGTTGGGGCCTATTCTGGGTAGGGATAAGGATAATAAGTGAAAATTAAGATTTGTCTTTGCATTTTATAAATTCTTAACTAAGTACAGAATCACGATCAAATTAACTTTACTTTACGAGCCTTGTGTGTAGCGAAGTCATACAAAGTCATCAAAATTCTGTTTCCTACATAGATCACGCTCAATATCAAGAATTGTCACATTGTTCAATCTCTCTTCGTTAATTGTTGACCTTAAGCAGTTCTTGATTAGTTTAGCACGCGAGAAACTTTTTTCACAAGATACCACAGTTACAGTTCAAATCTCAGCTGCAAGGAGTAAATTGCAGTGTTCACAATTCTGTTGCAGCATTTTATCCTGTAGCCATCTTCAGCATTTCGATGTGTGAAGTTTTCCACATAACTATCATACTGCCTTTTCCTTTGAAGAAGTTTCAGAAAAATAAGGATGGTAGACATTTCTCTTAAATGCTTTGCAAACCAAACCTGAGTCCACAAGGCTAAATGTTGATTATTGATTCATGTCTTGTTTATGACAATGAATAATTTTGCAAAGTTTCAACTTGATCTGAGAATGACAGACAGTAAGTCCACCTTTTTGTAATAAATAGTTTATACAAGATCTTTCCATTTTTTCTAGACACATGGCAGGATAATCCAGATTTCTCAATGGATCGACCACATTTAGCTCATCTATAACTACATGTTGATCAGTTATTACATTATTGCCTTCATTTCTTACGACATGTTGATCAGTTGTTAGTGTTACATCATTTTCTTCTTCTCTTACGACATTCACCACTGCAGTTTTTGCATTCTTCATAGAATCTGTTTCAGCTGTCTCACTAGAAGTGATTATGTTCTCATTTTCGGGTTTTGTTCATTTTAAAAACGTATTCTAGTTCTATTGGAACTTTCATTTCGGTTAAAATTCGCACTATTATTATATTTTTATTTAAATATGAAAGCTGACAATGCTTTTTTTTATTTGCGTAAGATTTGTGTTTTCCATATAACAATTTTGTATAATTTTCAGGAGATTTTAAAAATAATTTCCACGACTTTTTCGTATATTTTGCATCATTATGCAATTACAGATATACTTAGCGCTGGGCCTATGAAAGTGCGGGGCCCACTGCGGCCGCATAGGTTGCAGTGGCTTAAATACGGCCCTGGTTACATGGTTCAGTAGTACCGTTTTTTTTTTTAATTTGATTTAAATGATGGGATCAGTTCTTGCTTTTATAAATAATATCAAAAATATTTTTGTTTCAGACCAGACTTCTAGTTACACATGGAGTTCACTGGCTTCCTATGGTCGACTTCATCCTGGTATTACAACATGGTCAAATTATTCAGTCTGGAACTTATGAAAACCTTATTGCCAGAGATGGACCCTTTGCTCAATTGCTCAAAAGTTATCTGTTGAATGAAGATATTGAAGATGATCCTGAAAGTAACTATACAATGCTCTGTATTAACTTTTCATGTTGCCGTTTTTTTGTAAGAGTTCTTAAACCAATAATTGTCTACTGGCATGTGCATTTTATAGTTAACAACTTTCTTCTTTGTTTAGTTGATATATTCAATTTCACTTTTAAATAAAATGAACCAATTGTTCAAATAAGCCTTAGCCAAATAGATTTTTAAAAATTTATAAAAAAAAGACAAAATCACTGGAATAATTTTAAATTTCAAATAATTATTCTTTTTTGAAAACATGATTAACTTTTTGAATGTATAATCACCAGTTGTAGGTAAAGAACAAATATATTAAAAAAACAAAAACAAATTAGAGTGATTTTGTATTTAAATGTAATAGCATCTATATGCTGCTGTCCTCTGCAACATTTACTGGATGCCATTGGTTATTATAGTTATCAAATATTGGTATCTTTTAAAGGGTTAAACAAATTTAAGTAGCACTTGTCTAATACAAATAACTATCTAAAATGTCCTCTTCTATTTGTACATTTAGTTAACTACATCAGGTCAGAGATGTGGAGGAAGGTGGACAGTGTAACTTCTGATGGTTTAACTTCAGCAGAAGAGGACGAGTGGCCAAGGCGCAGGAGAGTTTTAAGGTTCAACATTTGATAGATGAAACAAAATAAACATTTTTTAAAATACATACCTTAAATATCTTAATTCAGTTGAAATTAATGCTAGACACAGCCTAATTGATATTTTTTTTAAATTTTCCATTTAGACGCGCTACAAGAGATTCAATGACAGACTCCTCAACTACTGAAGACAGACAAGCAAGAGATTCTAACTTGAATGGACTGACTGAGGGACTGATTGAAGAGGAACAGTGTGCTAAAGGAAAGGTACTAGACATTTTTTTATTGGAACATATGAAAAACTTACAAAATTAGAGAAAAGCTGTATTTTAAAGATTTTTTTTTGTTGTTCTATGACTTTTATTGTGGGGAAAATCTTGACACAAATAATTCCTTATAGTATATTCTTATTACTAATTAAGCAGAGTTGTTAATTTAACCATTAGATTTAATAGTTATACTGAATATTTGAGTAAAGAACTAAAAAAAACAATTAAGACTTGTGGATACTAGTCTTTTAATGTATATTTAAATAGCTAACATAATGAAACTTGTTTTAAAACAATAAAAAAAATTCTATCTTTAACTAAACTATATCTGTAAGCAGCATTGCTATATGTTTGAATCTTTACATTTGTATGTATATTTATTTATATATTATTAAATTATTTACTAAATATCTGTTTAAATATTTGTGTAGATCAAGACATTCCTATCTGCCACTATAATTGATTGTATTTGTATTTAGGTCAAAGGAGCTGTAATCTGCGAGTTTATCAGAGCCTATGGTGTCATCTATGCTGTTTTTCTGGTGGTCTCACTCATCTTATACCAGAGTGTGAGTGCTGCAGCCAGTGTGTGGCTGTCTACTTGGACTGATGACCCCTACCTGCTAAACCTAACTTTGTCCACAACCGATTTGTACCAGAGTAAAACCTGGACATATTTAGCAGTATACAGTTCACTGGGCTTTGTACAGGGTGAGTCTGGCTGGTTAAATATGTTATCCACATAGTGCAAGCTTTGTTAGTATTTGCTGCTTTAACATGTACTGTGAATGGATTAAAAATCCTAAGAAATGTTGAATACTTTGAAGCTTATCAATTACAGCAACACTTTAAAAAGGCAGACTTCCCATTTAAATGATGCTCAATGGTGTAGAAATGAAGATTGTATATAACAACTAAAATTCACACCCACCTTATATGGTTAGATAATATTGAAACATCTTCTTGGGCTCTAGACCTGCATTTAAAAGAACATTAAAATAGGAGGAAGTAGTGAAGTAGCTCAGTGCCTTTGATAGCATTTAGTTCTATGTATATTTATTAAAACTTTTGATTATAATGGTGTTTGTTTAATTCTACAGCTATTTGCGCTTTAGGTTTTATTGGCAATATTTCTTTGAGAATGGTGGCTGCAGCTCGACGCTTACACAATAAACTGTTGAACAATATCATGCGTCAGCCCATGAACTTTTTTGAAAATACACCTCATGGCAGGATCATCAACAGATTTTCCAGGGATGTTGAAATGATAGACAACAGCATGTCTCGCCTTGTCCGGACATTTTCCCAACACTTGTTTATTGTCATCAGTGTACTTGTCATCATCAGCTACACAACTCCTGTTTTCATAGCTGCTGCTTGCCCTGTTATGTTGATATATTACCTTATCCAGGTCAGGAAATGGTTACATTTGGTTTTTAAATATCTTTTAGCATTCTATTGAGAGAGATTTTCTCCCTTAAATTATATCATGACTATAAAGATTTTAGTCTCTTTTATATGTTTTGGATGTTCTTTTAGATTTAAGTCTTATTACTAAGACTAAGATAATTTTTTAACCCAAATTTTCTGAGACCATCGAATGACAGTCCAGATGCCATCCTAAAATTTTAATCTGGATTTACCAAACACTTGTTTAAGATTGTTCTTTCTTGATTTCTCATCAGCTTTTAATACCATACAACATTTACTCATTGAAAAAAATGAAAGCGTTGAAAATAAGTCCATACATAATACTATAGGCTAATGAATTTTTGACCCAGAGATCTAAGAGGGTTAGGGAAAAAAATGTAATATCAAATGCACGCATAGTTAACACAGGGGCGCCCCAGGGGGCTGTGACATTGCCATTGTGGTTTATTTTGTACACCAATGATTTTCAATCCGATTGTCCTTTTTGCTCCTTCACAAAATTCGCTGATGATGCAGCACTTCTTACCCTGCTCTCAGAGAGCTGAGATGTAAATGAGTATTTCGGAGAAATAGAACATATTGAAAAACACTGTAAAGATAATTTTTTATTATTAAATGTAAAAAAAAAACAAAGAAATGATAGTTGATTTTTGTAGAGAAAAGAAGGAAAATGATATTGTTTCTGTAGCTGGAGAGGCTATTAAATTGGGCAAACTTTTAAATCCCTTGGTACTATCCTAGACAATAAACTAAATTTTACTGCAAAAACTGATTATATCAGCAAAAAAGGGCAGCAAAGATAACGATTACTGAGAAAACTGTACTTGTTTAATGTTAGCGAAAAGGCCTTGACTATGTTTCATCACACTCACATCTGCACTATTTTAAGTTTTAGTATCACTGCCTGGTATGGCAATCTGAGCTTTAAAAATAAAAATAAACTTCATAGAATCCTAAATACTGCTGGTAAAATCATTGGCAAAAAACAAATCCCATATGGGCAGCTGTTTGAGACAAACAGCCATAAAAAAACTAAAAAGATCCTTTGGGTCAGGATTTTGTGATTTTACCATCACAAAGGATATACAAGATACCGATAGCAAAGACAAACAGACACAAGCACTCTTTTGTTCCCCTGGCAATCAAATCATTAAATAGAAACAATCTGATATAAACTTTTCACATGTAAATTATGAGTGAGTCTGGAGTGAATGTACATTTTGTTTTTTTTATAGTTTTGATGTTTTGTTTGGTGTAATGCACAAATTGTAAGACAAATTTCTTTACGGACAACAAAGATTAATATTATTATTATACCACAGAACCAGGGAGCTATTATTGTTAGAAAAAATGTGAAGTTGTAGTTGAAACCTCAAACTAATGAATGCAAATTTGTTTAGAAACTGTATGTGCCAACTTCAAGACAGCTTAGACGCAACGAGTCCATCACCAAGTCTCCGATCTACTCACACTTCAGTGAAACATTAAGAGGCGCTCATGTGATCAGAGCCTTCAATGTTGGGGAGAGGTTCATCCTTGAGTCCCAGTACAAAGTTGATGTCAATAATGCATATCTCTATGCTTCCACATCAGCTTCCAGGTTAGGCAATTAGTTTCTCTCTTATAAATCCTAAACAGACTAAGCATTACCAATTCAATTAGTTGTATCAGAAATTCTGTTCACCCAGTAGTAGTGCACAACCACATAATAATTTAACTTGTATGCCTTTTTTTTTTTGTACTTTTTTTGTTAAATTAGAAAAATTAAATCAATTTATTTTTATTTCCTATATACACATTCATTTTAAACTACAACCCCATGATAATTTGTTTTCTGGCTTGAAAAATATAAATGTTTATTAATTAAGTAGTGTTTCAAATTGCTAGTGAAATGTTTTAAATTACTTAATCATCATTTCTCAAATTCTGCAGGAGGGAGGGAGGAAGCAAAGTCCTGACACTGGGGCTAGGGGGGGGAGATGGAGAGGGTCACCTTTGTTTTGAAGTTTGTATTTTATTTGTAGTTTTCAATCCATATTATCCAAAGTCAAATGGTGTGACTACCTATGGTTTGCATATAAAAATATTGACTGTCTAATCAGGCTCTCTTCCAACACTGCTTGACATGTAAAACCAAGTCAAGACCTTGACAACTTTAATGAATGTAATAAATTACAGCCGAATACTATACCATTGGCATCACTTAACATCTAACTGTAATCATTGTACTCAACAATTGTGCTAGACTCATATCATCTTGAAATCTGATGAATTCAAACTATCCTGGACAGACTCCACTAAGGACTGCTTGTACTGGACTGAATAGTCTTGACTCTGACACGTATATAGGTTCCAGCAAGGCTTTCTAAAAAAATCACTGAATACTGCTGACCTGATCCCATATCAATGAGTGATTTACATGTGGAAAGTTCATATATTATCTTCCTCTCTGACACAGTTGACCGCCAAACAGTTGACTTTGTGTTACATGTGTCAGCTGATAGCACACACAACTACTCCTACCTATGTCACCACTATAGTTATAACATTTTAAACCTCATTTCATCTTGTAACAATTGCATTTTAAAATGTATACCATTTTTTTTAGCAGCGTTTGCAACATAATTGATAAAAAATTTTCAAAGAAGGCATTTCAATCATCTCTGCTAGGTGAATCTTATTAACTTTTCATGTTAGAATGGTCAACATTTTCATGACTGTTTTACATATTTATGTTGCCAACTTTTATTTGACAAAAAATATAAAGATCTGTACCAAGACGTCTTATTTAACATTGAGATGATCCTAGATTGTAAACATTGCAGATGTCTATGCGCTATATGCAACTCAAATGTTCTCACGTAATAGTATGACAAAGCTGCCTCCTTCATAAGACTTTATTTGACCTGTGATTTTTTTTACTAGAATGAATGGTGTGCTGTATTGCCAGTAAGCATATCAATAGTTGCCTGTTCTTTTTAATATAACTTTCTTTTTAAATTCTGAAGATCAAAATGAAAGAAAATACTTTGTACCAGGGCTAGAACATTCTCCTTCAATACTCCAAAACTAACCTTTCCTAGAGTGCAAAACACTTAAAAATTACCAACCAAAAACTATTACAGAAAGAAGGACTAAATGGGCTAGCCTTAGTAGTTCTAAAATCTCTGCTAAAAATGAATTATTTAAAAAAAAAATTATATGTACAATTAATTGTTTTGATAATTAAAGGAAGACTACTGCTTCTAAGTGTCAAGTAGTTCCAAAATATGAGCATGAACTTCTGTGTTTTCTTTCTTACAACCTGGAACAAAAAAACAATTTTTCAGCCAAAAGTATGGACAGGAAACACAAGCTATTGTTACAAAATATGTAAATCTTAGCAGTGAAGAAACATAGTAATTAAACACAATTTCAAATCTGTAATTTAGAGGACTAGATTATCATAAACATGCAAAGGACTTAAATCTTTTTTTTTTTTTTTTTTTTGAATCTGTAAATTTGAAGATTAATTTACATGATTATTTAAATGTCTTTAGATGGCTGAGAATCCGACTAGAACTTCTAGGCAATTTTATAGTAACAACAGCAGCATTCTTGGCTGTTGTGACTGATGGACTGACTGGAAGTTTAGTGGGCTTGTCTATCTCTCATGCCTTACAGGTAACTAGAAAGTAGTAGCAATAGAAGTAGAAACAAACTTCTGGAAACAAGGTAGTCCTGTTACACCCTTCCAATATCTTTTAATAGTTTCTGTGTGTAGGTGTAGTTATTCAAAGCATGTAACATTTATTTCAATGTCTTTCAGATCACTACTGCATTAAATGAACTGGTTCAGAACTCTACACAGCTGGAGAGTAATGTGGTGTCTGTTGAAAGGATTGTGGAATATTCCAAGTTACCTCAAGAGGTTAAGCTAGTCATACCATTTTAGATTTACTCTAATAGATATGAGTAATTCCATAAAAGATGTTAAATTAATGCAATTACATCATTCAAAAGCTTTTTGATCTCCCATAATAGTCATGTTTGAAATATTAGGGCCTGATATCTTCAAAATTTCAGTTGATTAGTTATCCGTTTGTGCTTCTCTTTTATGGAATTAAAAGTGGGTGCAATAACTCTTGAATACTGCCATTCTGCTGTGTAATTCACATTTAATTCCCTTGATAAATGTATAAAGCAGTGTATCACTACATTTATTAACTATATAAGCATAAAAGGTACTTAAGAACTTAGAACTTTTTAAAATATTAATGTCACTAAACTGGGTTTCATTTTACATCTAAGTTGTTCTTTTAGTTGTTTTTGTTGTGTAAAACAAACAACTTCCATTAAACTTTGCTTACTCCCAGTCCCCCTAAACCTATTTTAGTGTTAGGTGCCAAGAGGCAGAAAGTTCATACACCTCACGATGCATATCTCAAAGTACATAGAGTATGGAATTTGTTTTCTAGTATACAGAAGGAAAAAAAAGTCCACACAAGAACATTTTGTATGCATTTTAATCATAGCATACATAAAAGTTGTATATGTACAATGTCACACCAATAAAGTTTTTCAATTCTTCAATTAATTAATCTGGTTGATTTCTTCTGTTCATTAAATTCGCCTCATTGTCCTTTTCAATCAGGTAAATAAACCAAACTGCTTTTTAACCCCTCCTTTCTCTGCACCATACTACTCTTTCCCTCCTTCATTGTTTTCCTGCTCTGCTGATAAAAAAAACACCTGGAAAATGTTTTTCTAAGCTTTAACCTAGCTTTAATAAAATTTTTATATCTAAAAACTTAATTGCTGGTGAATAGGGTAAAGCATCATTACCTGCAGTGGATTAATGTAAGGTGACACAGTTTCAACACAAACAATAACCTGAGCTTTAAAAAAAAGTTTTAGAAAAAAAAATATTTGTTTAAATAAAGGTTGTGTTCTGCTTTTACATTTCTGAAATTGTTTCTCAACTAACTAAATACATTTTAGTAATTTATTTAGGGGATTGGAAAAGTTTTATTTCTGTACAGTTTTCTTCCCTGCACTTCTTGACTATTCAGGCTATACTGTTGCAATACTTTACTATTGAGGCTATACTGTATTTGAATATGTTATCTTTGCTCTTACAGTCTCCTTGGGTACTGCCATTCCAAGAATTAAGTCCTGATTGGCCAACATCCGGGGAAATAGTTTTTGAATCTTACTGTTGTAGACACAGGCCAGACCTTGACCTTGTTTTGGATCACATTTCCTGTCACATTGAAAGCGGTGATAAGGTTTGGTTAACATTTGTCACCATAACAGTTTGAATGTTAATATTAGAATTAATCTCTAGAAAACATTTTCAAATACATGTAGAGTTAACATAATTAGTGGACTTGAAAATTAACAAGTTTTTTAATGTGATATTAGCAAGTAAATATTTTTAAAATAAAGAATTCTGAAATTGTTTCAGATTGGTATAGTTGGAAAGACTGGTGCTGGTAAGTCATCTTTATCCATGGCCTTGTTTCGCATGATTGAATCAGAAAGTGGAAGCATCCTCATCGATGGTGTCAATATTGCTGCTGTAGGTCTTCAAACCTTGAGGTCAAAGTTAACCATCATTCCACAGGTTCAAAATTTTCAGAAACTAAATTATTTAGCTCAAATGGTTTACTTACAATCAAGACTGATTAGTGTAACCTAACCACTGTGTAATATAATCTAAAGCATATAACTTTTCAGAAAAATCAGATTTTGCATAACTTTATCTGCATTGATTGGTTCCTGGTTTAAAGCTTGTCTTTCTAATGTCACACACTTGGCATATTTGTAATATTTTCTTTCATACAATTATTATGGTCTTCCATTGCTGCCATTTCAACTTTGAAATGCCAAACTACTAAACAATCCATAGGATTATCATGGTATTCTAAAGATCTAGTCATTTGCTGGCTTCTACTAGAAAAATGCATATTTCAGTCTGGATGTGTGTTAAGGTTGGACTGTATAAACTATTTATACAAATTGTGTTGTCTTTTAAATCTCTGAATCACATCTTTGTATTTTCCCTTCTTTGTTATTTCTGTTATACTTCTAATACCCACCCCAACTCGCTCTTTTTTTTTCAGGACCCTGTTGTATTCTCAGGCACTCTACGTTTTAATGTTGATCCATATACTTATTATTCTGATGAAGACATTTGGGCAACTCTTAGTTTTGCTAGACTTACCTCCTTTGTTTCTAACTTGCCAGGTGGTCTATATTTTACATGTGAGGAAAATGGCCAAAATCTGAGGTAATGATAATAGAAGTCATCACTATTGTCTGTTTCTTAAAGCTTCTTAAGCTTAACTATTAAATACATACATGTTGTTTATATTGACACCTCATAACTTTATACAAAATTATTTGAAACTTTTTCATTAGTTTAAATGAAGGTATGTAATTTATAAGATCCTGTTAATTATTTTAAAATTACTTACCCAGGATTCCTTTGAAAAAAAGAAAAAAATCTTCTTTAGAAGCATACGATTTATATAATCTGTTGATTTTAATAAATTTACTTCCTTTTTTTAGTGTCCCCTGAATGTGTAAAAGTTATGTTTTGTGTGGTCTGTCTGTCCATCATGTTAAGATCTCAAATACTAGAAAAGCTTTTGAAAAATCTAATTTCACAATATTTTTTTAGTTAGCACAGTTTAAGTACAATGGCTAGTTGTTTTTTTTAAACGAATAGCTTTTTAAAAAAAAAAAATTTTGAAAGTGAATGTATCATAAAAATACAACAGTGTTCAAACACTCTGTAGAAGTAAGAGGGAGGTCATTTAAAGAAAAGAAAATGTTTTTGTTCACATTTATACGTAGAGTCTCAACATAGGTTAAAATAATGTTCTAAAAAAATATAAATATTATTTGTGGTGTTGTAGTCAAATGGGGACACACTTAGGTTCCTAATAACTGGCTGGTCCAATTAGCAGATTCAACTGTATACTAGGAATTGTTTCAGTACTTTAGGATTCGGTCTGAACAAGGGGCTGGTCTGATTAACCTGTGATACAATAAACTGGATTCATGTTATTCTTCACTGGTACTGATGTTGACATTCCAAAATGTCTTGATTTATATTTTAATTGTGAGTTCTTTTATATACTTATGTAGATCTCAACACACAGTAAGCAAGAAAAAGTGAAGTAATGCTACTTGTAAATTTTGAATATAAAATCACATAAAGAGGATAAAAAAACACATCTCTATTCTGTGCAGTCTCAAAACAACTCATGTCCATTAGTTGGGTCTCCTAGCTAAACTGCATAATGTTTTTAATCTACTGTCACATCATTAAAGAAATTCCTGATTATTGCTTGCTAACTGCTACACACCAGCATATTGTACTCATACAGTCTGTAAATTTAGCTTTACAATGGTTTGTGCACTCGGACCTACCTGTAAAGGCCTTTGAGATCCCTGACCAAAGGGAAGAATTTCTTTCATAGGCCGGGAATAAGAGATAGACTCTTTGCTAAACCCCCTATCTGATGGGCCCCCATTAAGTAGATGATCATTTAATCATATCCATTCTTCCTGGATTCTTAAGCCTTCTCCTGACTGACATTACTGTAGCAAGGCCCAAGAGAGAGTTGTTCCCACAATGTACTGAACCACTAGAATAATGCCATCACAGTATGGGCTGCTCATGAGCTTGAAAGAATGGACATGGGCCAATGAGCTCTTCTTTATTCTTTACAATGCTCAATGCACTCAGTACTTCAGAATCCCAATTAGGTTAGGGTACCTTTTTCTGTTTGATTATACATTTCCGCTTACAAACCTGGAAGAAATAAATTTATTTTTGTTAAACTAGTACTTTTTTTTGCATGGCTGTTAATAATAATACATTAGTACACGGAGATGCAAGGCTTAACAACTAATGGTACCAATAGTTTTATTTGCTGAGTGTGACTTTTGACTCTTTGCAGCTTAGGTCAAAGACAATTAGTCTGTTTGATTCGATGTGTACTGAGACACAATAAAATCATTGTATTGGATGAGGCGACTGCAGCAGTGGATCTAGAGACTGATGAACTTATCCAGCAGACTATAAGACTTTGCTTTAGGGAGTGCACAGTTCTTACCATAGCCCACAGGCTGACTACCGTCATGGACTATGACAGGTACAGGAAGCAGTCTTTTTTTTTTTCATTGAGTCTAGAATGTTGAATTAATATTACAGAGGGGCAGTAACCTATGTTTCTGTGAACTACAATGACTAGTAGCAATTGTATTAAAACTTTCTTTTATATCTAATTATTTTTTGTTTCCCAGAATAATGGTCCTTGAAAATGGAAGATTACTTGAATTTGATACTGTGGAAAGCTTAAAGGATAATCCAAACTCAATTTTTTACCGCATGGTCAAAGAAGCAGGTCTGGTATTCTAGTTCTAGGGCTTACAACTGATAGATTTATCTTTTGTTTCTTCTGCATACTATATAGTATTATCTATTTCATTATTTAGTTTAAACAAAAACCTTAATAAGCCCTTATAAATAATTGAATTGCTGCACTGACAGCAGAGTAGAATTTGAATATCACATTTCATTTTATATTGGCTGTGAAACTGTAAAGCCTAATGTTGTTGTTTTTTTTACAAATTTAAATTAATGTTATCATCTGCAATACAAAACTAAGTTGTTTCCAAGATATTGTTTTAATTGTGTATCCAATTATGTTCAGTATTTCATGTAAGAGACAGTTGAAAGACTTAAAGTCCTACAGGTTTCACATTGCTAGAATTAAATGGCAGCTTTGGACACTTTCTGTTGGTGCTTATTTGTTCTTGTACAATGAAACTCAACGTTCTTTTGTAAAATGTTTTACATGTTTCGGATATTCCTTCAGAGTTGAAGATAATTACTTCCTAGTCCACACCTCCCAAAGGACGACGGAGGATGGGAGCGGGCAGGGTTTGAACCCGGGACCATCGATAAATCTGAACGACAGTCCAGCGCGCAAATTGCACGACCAGGCAGCCATCCTTTTTGTTTTATGATAACTCACTAAATAAATTGTAGTCATTATTGTTGTGTAGTCAAATAGTGGCTAGAAAGCATTTGTTCTATTTGTGTGTTTGTGTAATCTCATACATTCTAAATGTATGCTAAATGTTATGTGAAGTCTGAGTGAGCTACATGTACTTTAACAAATGTTGGCATGAAATGTTTGTGGGACTTGTTTCAACTTTTCAGAAGTTATTAAAACTTGTGGTTCATTAGAACTTGAGTTGTGTTTGCTTTGTTGTATACAGTTGGTTGTAAGTAAACATGTTGTGGAGCAGGGCCGGTCCTACAGATTGCGGTGCCCTATGCGAAATGGATTGTGCGGGGCCCATTCTGGGTTGTGATAAGGATAATAAGTGCAAATGAAGATTTTGTATTAGAAAATAAATTCGTATTTGCATTTTATTCATACTTTACTGAGTACAAAATCACTGTCAAATTGACATTACAAGCCATCCATATTAGTTTTCCAACAAAAAGCCGATAAACATTCAGTTCCACCTTTTAGATTTACTATCGACAAGCGAAATATCGCTTTTGTTTTAAAGAGGTTGAGATAGATTTAGATTTATATTTGTATGCCAGTGACTATTTAAGGAAATAAAGTTTTGGAACTTCTTTTATTTATTTTTTTTTTTGGCTAAAATTCGCCTTATTATTAGATTTTATTAAATTCAAAGTCGTTTTTTTTAATTGCGAGTAGGAATGACAACACAAAATGACAATTTTGTCTGTTTTAAAGATTTGCATCCGTTTTCAGAAAGATTTTTAATAATTTCAGATTTTCATGACTTTTTCGTAGATTTTGCAATTTTAGAATTCCAGGAACCTTTTAATAATAATTTAAAATGGTTTAATTTAGTAATTTACACCTAGAATTTGCACTGGGCCTATGAAAGTGCAGGGCCCACTGCGGCCGCATAGGTTGCAGTGGCCTAAGACTGGCCCTGTTGTGAATTGGGTTGATACAGTTGTGGACTGGTAGGACAAAGTTCTATTCATTAACAGAAGTCAGATAAATAAAAATTAGAAAGTTAATCACTGGACATGTTATTACAGATGGTCATAGTAATGAAGAATATTATGTACAGTAGATTTCTATCATCCAGACAGCATAGAAGATTAAATAAATCTAGCCACAATTATTTCAAGACAGCTGCGCAGACGTGAGCATTGTTCTGTATGTTGGAGCAGACATGAGCATTTTTCTGTATGTGTTACAAATAATGAGTCTGTTGTTGTTACCCATAATCTGTAAATTATGTATTAAATATATCTCTGACTGATTGACGCCTAGTCAAAAGAACACAAAATTTTAAAATGTAAAAAAAGTTTACTAAAAATTAAGAAAATGTGTTTTCTGGTATAATAAATATATTCATACAAAATAATAAATATCAACATTCACACAAATGTCTCACCAGTCTGTCGTTCCAACTGTTCAAAGCTCGTGTTCAATATTGACACATTAGGGGAAAAAATAGTTCTTGAACTAAACAAAATTGCACTATCAATAAAAAAAAAAGTGGAGATACAATGTATCAAGTGTCCACACAATGAGACATACACTAGGTATAGTTGCTTATATACATTCAAGGTACATAGTGACAAAAACAGTTTCAAGATAACTAAATTGTGTGTGCTACAAAGTTTAGAGCTTGCAGGTCATTCACACCGGTACATTGTTACAAGCATACTATCTTTTACATGATGATGGTACATATTAACAAAAACTGAATCCTCATTACAAATCCCTACATTAATGCATACTTCGACTTACAAATGAAATTGCATGGTATTGGAAGACAGTAACTGTTGCACCTACAAACATATAACATTTTTTTAGTATATTTTTATTGCTTTCATTTGACAATTACAACACTATAATATATATATACATATACAACCATTCATTAAGGAGTCCTCCATCCATCCACAAGACATCTTTTATGTGATTTGATGTATGAAGAATAATACTGACGAGTTTTTACATATAATGTTCAAATTTAAATGGTTCACTTTGTGAACACTAAAAGTAGCTGGAACCTTTTTTAAGAACAATAATGACGATGGTGAACTTGGATTCTCAATCCAATACTTCTTGAGATACACTCATGGAAGATACATTGACAGACATAACAAAATCATTAGTGGCCCGCTAAAAGTGTAGTTATATTGTAAAGTTGCTACAATTGGTTCGTGTTGCTTCCCTTTGAGTATTACACGACTCAAGGTCCGACCGGTTTGGAGCCACATTAACAACATGCAGAATAACAGCAAGATGATGTATTGCACTGGAATTACACCTATATAAAAGTATGCACTACAACACACATTTGTCCCATGGTATACTAGTGTGTATGCCTATGTGAAAGAGGCAGCCCTGACAACTCTATGGTACAGATTATGTGACGGCTTTGAACTGTGATTTTTAATGTTGTTGGCTACGGATATTCTTAATAGCTCCTACAGTCAAAAAAAACCTTCGAAATGTTTGTTTTTTGTCTTTTTTTTTTTTTTTTAGTAGCTCTAGCATTGTGCCGTATAAAATAGTTATTCTCCAATCTGCTGGTGTTGATGCTTGCAAATGATTGTACAAATTGAATATTAAAATTATGATGTATTTTGGGTCTAAATAAATCGTAATATCAAAAATGTAATTATAAAATAACTAGAGTAGCAGTTGATCAAATTAGCCCTGGAGCGACTGGGACCCATCATCTCGAGTTGGACAGTACATGGATCAGAGATTTCCTTACAGTAGCCACACGACGCTGGACAGAGCGATTTCATGAGTTCTTCTAGACCATCTTCCTTGCACATTTCCGCAGCTGCAATGATCCTGCATCCCTTCTCATGGTCCATGCACAGGCCGCCCCCCTTTCCGCAGAACCCGCACGTCTTCGCGCAGACGTCCATCATCACCTCAATCTGGGACATGCATTTATCTTCCGACTTCAGCTTGGCACAGTCCTTCCTGATGTCAAGGCACTTCTTATCTTGCGGCGCCTTCGTCGGTGAAATGGGTAACGGTTGGGGCATCTCGTTGTCAATGTCTGTGCATGGAATGAGTGGGTCGGTTATGTTTCCAGAGTCGCACCAGCACGTATATTTAGGTTTTGTTTTAAGGCTTTTGGACAGACGAAATCCGTTGTAAGGGCATTTTGGCAACAGAGAGCCCATGCTGCATTTATACATCAGGTTAGCAAGTTTGATGTCTTTGAAGGAAAACCCTTCACGCTGGCCGATCTTGTTCTGGTAATTTGGGTCTAATGTTGTAATCGACCCCGGAAGGATGGTGGCTCCGTAATGCATAACGCTCTGATAATCGTAAGATACGTTGTATGTGTTGACCTCGTTAGAAGTGTACAACTTGTATTGCTCGTGGTACCTAGCTGGGATGGCGTTCCAGTTAATCTGTATGTACCGGTCCCGATCGGGCCTCATGTGCTCGTGGTACCATCCGATGGCGTGGCCGATCTCGTGGACGACAATCCACTTTGTGCGGCACCCCCTGGCTAGACTTATCGGCTGAGGCGTATTCTGCATCCCCAACTGAGAGTAGCACCCTGCTCCGTCTTTGAACTGAATGCGGTTGGGTTTCGTTGAATTTTTTTTAAACACCAAGCATGTGTATTTCTCCCACTCTTGTATCGCCTGCTGAATGACTTGCTCGTCTAGTGAGGTCAATGAACTTGTCACTTCGTAATTCACTTGACAGTCATTCCACAGGTTTGCTATTTGGTTAACAGCCTTGCGTTTACTCCGTCGTTTTTCACTATACAACTTTTTATATTGCTCTAAAGTCAGCAGAAGATCGTATTCGGTCATGACCTTCACGTCACCTTCTGGCATCACGTGATAAAAATCAAACATCTGGGGGTCAATGGCCGCGTCGTATATTAACTTTTCTATAGTCATACTGTCCATCTGGAAGAAAAAGAAAAGTTATTGCATTTGTTTTCTAATCTATATTCCAAACTCTCTCTCTCTCTCTCTCTCTCTCTCTCACTCTCTCTCTCTCTCTCTCTCTCTCTCTCGGACGACTAAATGTAGAAAGTACTTCAGTGTTGCTGCTTTCACAAAATGTATTGGAGGGAGGAGTCAGTAACCCTTTAAGGAATTTACACAAGAATTTCCGCCTTTTAACCAAACTTTTACCATTTTTTTTTAACAGCAGATGTTTTCGAATGATGAGCAGACGACATACGTTTTTTACGTTTTTCTAAATATTACGTGACTAGATCTTATATAATACAGATGTTACTTCAAAAAAGAAGATGTTTACGTCCTACGCGTCATGCGATATAAAAAGAGAGGCGCTGAGTGGTAAAGTGCTTGAATTCTGAAATGAGGGTCCCGGGTTAAAGTCCTGGTGAAGACTGGGATTTTTAATTTCGGGATCTTTAGTCATTTCTGGGGGCGCCTCTGAGTCCACCCATCTCTACCTAACATTAGTTGAGGAAAAGTAAAGGCAGTTGGTCGTTGTGCTGGTCACATGATACCCTCGTTAACCATGAGCCATAGAAACAGATGAACTTTACATCATCTGCCCCATAGATCGCAACGTCTGACAGGGGGGAACTTTACTTTACTTCTAACTAGATATGAAAAGAAAAATATGGAGAGAGAGAGTAACTTAAAAGGAATAAACTATATTTTTTTTTAAAGTATAATCTACTTACGGGTGCACACAAATAGCACGCTGATAGAAGTGGCAGTATTATGTTGAACATCTTCTATAACACACACATACACACACACACACTTTCCAGCAACTTGTCAAAGTTTTCTAGATGTAATAGTTACAGTCTCTCCGAGCTTTCACCGGCTATGTGAACAAATGATCGTGTCAGATAGCGGTTTTCACCAATCCCTCTCAGCCCTCACGTCCTATCTTCAAACCACAGCCTGACTTCACTCAACTTTTAATTGTCAGTCACACGATTGGTGTGCTCCTGCATTTATATCCAACATCATCTTGAAGCACTTCTTGACTTACATCTGTTGGTGAGTTATTTCTGTCAACTGCGCGTGTATGTACATATCTAATGATTTCCCAGAGTCCGACCTTTTAAGTCTAGGACTCTTAACATAGACAATGGTAGTATGTAGACCTATTGAAATATATTTCCTGATAGTAGTATCTCTTATAAACACGATGTTTTTATTTATTTCTATATTTGGTAACAGGATTTTTTGTTCTGTCCTCCTTTTTTTTTTTTTGGTGTATTACAATTTAAGAAAAAAAAATTCTCTAACAGGTTTTAATTGTTGCTAATTGGATGTAATAACTACTCTTGCATTTTTTAGACTATTCCGTATGTAAGGTGGGTGGGTGTGAGTTGGTGTGTGTGTGTGTGTGTGAGTGAGTAATATTTTGTAGGGGGGGGGGGGGGAAATCATCTGTGAAAATTGTCACTAAGACAATGTTTATTAGCAAATCCTATACAAAATTTTCTTTATATGTAAAGTTTTTGAACAAAAATCTTTACGTCAACACACAGTTTTAGTTGGGGGGGGGGGGGGGGGGGGGGAGGTGCGGTGGCCCCTCCGAACTTGGGGTCCTAGGTTCGAATCTCAATCAATTCTAAAATTCGACTGTTGCTATTAGTTTTGTATGGAATGTCTGTCCGTCCGCACCAGTTAGATCTCGTAAAATAGAAAAGATAGTGAAAATCCGACATCATAATATTTCAAAGTTCTGATGCAACGGCTACTTTTTTTCTTTTCTGAAACCGAAGAATCTAATTTTTTAAATCACTTATGCAAGCATTTTTTTTTCATAAAAATACACCACTTTTACAACTTAGTAGGGGGGATAGGTATTTACGATATTTTTAGCACATTTATGCAAACGGTCATATATTTTTGTCAAAAAAATATTTTTTTACATTTGTATTGGTAAGGTAAGTAAGTTTTTTTATACTAACAACTACATTTACACAAAAATGTTTACTTTTTTTTAAGAGAAAAAATCTATTTAGTATGCATATAAATTGGACAAAAATTTTAAAAAGTAGTTTTTTATATTAACGCGAGAACTTCATGGTTGCTCTATAGGAAATTTGAAATGTTTTTTTCTTGAGGAATAAAAGATTGTCCCTTTACAAAACAATTAGGCCAGGTTCACATCTAACTTTACATTCACTTTCACCTATCCTTTGGTCTGTGAACCGCTGGGGCACCACACAAGATCCGCCAACCTTCTTTCTCCATTCTTTTATGTCATTTGTCTTTGATATAATTTCATTTTCTTTCTAGAAATATTGAAACCTGCCTTTTTACCTAACTGGGTGGACCACTTCGGGGGGCGGATTTTGAGTTTGTGTCTCCACACAAACTGTCTTTGTAACCTTGTTTTTCTATATATTCTATAAAAAATTCTATATGAAAACAAATTAAATAATAACGATTAATTGATCAAACGATTTGTTCATTTTTTATCGATTGGTATGCAAAGTTTCCACTGGATTCGAGAATGGGAAGTAAGAGAAATAGAGTGATCCGGACAGATAGACAGAGCCAGTTGATATTAGTATAGAGTGATCCAGACAGATAGACAGAGCCAGTTGATATTAGTATAGAGTGATCCAGACAGATAGACAGAGCCAGTTGATATTAGTATAGAGTGATCCAGACAGATAGACAGAGCCAGTTGATATTAGTATAGAGTGATCCAGACAGATAGACAGAGCCAGTTGATATTAGTATAGAGTGATCCAGACAGATAGACAGAGCCAGTTGATATTAGTATAGAGTGATCCAGACAGATAGACAGAGCCAGTTGATATTAGTATAGAGTGATCCAGACAGATAGACAGAGCCAGTTGATATTAGTATAGAGTGATCCAGACAGATAGACAGAGCCAGTTGATATTAGTATAGAGTGATCCAGACAGATAGACAGAGCCAGTTGATATTAGTATAGAGTGATCCAGACAGATAGACAGAGCCAGTTGATATTAGTATAGAGTGATCCAGACAGATAGACAGAGCCAGTTGATATTAGCTTTGAAAAAAAAAAGGGTTTCTTACTAAAGACCAAACGTAGCCATTTTTTTTTATTTTAGCACGTTACAGATTAGGATAAAATCGGATTTGTAACTCTACTAGAAAACAGAATTCGTGATGATCTAATACAAAAGTTCTCTCGATTCTATTGGAAACGCTCAGTAATGACGTAGAACAGTAAATAGCTTTTTGTTTTATTCGGTGTACAGAAAATAAGTGACATTTGATTCGCTTTGTCATTTAGAAGATATGCGATAAATTCAAATTTGTGCTGGTTTTAGCACTGTAGAATCAAATTTGTAAACTCGTTCGATTGTAGCGCAAACAAATTTTTTTTTATTTAGTTGGGGGATATTTTAATGTAGTCTTCTTCACATTGTTTACAACTGTCATGGGGAGGTATGGCGAGAGTCAATATGTTACTTTGTTGATATTTTGGTATGATAGTTATATCCCTGTGTTTAGGTACTCCCAGGCCCAGGTTATGAATGTGGATAGTCTTGCACGTGTTATGAGCTGAATGGTTTAGTCTTCGTTGAATGTGCGAGAGAGTGTGTTAGTCAGTGAGGTCTTGTTCCCGGTCCAGGAAGGTTGGATAGTTGCTTCCTGGACTGGTGTTTGTATATTAATATTTTCTGAGAGTTGATGTCATTGTATGCTTTATTGGATATTTAAAGTATTACTGATATTTATGGGTAGCTGGAGTTTGAGTTGAGTTTATCTAGTAATAATTGTTCTTATTTGAGTAACCCCTAACAAGCCAAGCAAGAAAAGAACCTGACAACAACCAGGGGCCTACCTAGGAATTTGCCATCATTTGAGGTCCAGGGAGGCTTGACGACTCTCTGACGGCGCAAGAACTCGCCCCACAAGAAAGGCTAAAAATAGATAATTGAGCAGAAACATGTCCGGGTTGATGAGTGAATGTTGATATGAATTCCTGGTAAATTCCCATAAGTATGCATAGAACAATTAAATGACCCCGAACAGGTCAAAAGTCCTAAGGTCGAATGTTAAAGTGTAAATTATTTATTAAAAGATTCATAGTCATTGGTTGTTCTGTTTCATTCATTACACAACTCTATATAGCACTTAAATCTACTTCAACTCAAGCTGTTCAAGATTCAGAAAATAATTGGTAGATTAGTAGGGACACAAAAATGTTTATTAAACGGTCACTGTTGATATAGTTACATAAAAGTGAGGTCGTTTATCATAATTAATTAAGTAGTGATTACTGACTTGACGAAAATAGTGAATTCTTCATTTTTTTAGCGCCCCCCCCCCCCCGAAAGGGGAAAAGACGCTGTGGAATGTACATCCGTTCCGTTTAGATCTCGTAGACTAGAAAAGGTAGTGAAAATCAGACATCATAATATTTTAGACCATTCAAAGTTCTGATGCATCAGCTACCTTTTTTCTTCTCTGAAGCGAAAAAATTAATTTTTTAAATCACTAATACGAGCAGCTTTTTTTTCATAAAATACACCACTTTTACAACTATTTACTATTAATAGTAACAAATGGGGGTGGCTCTTTAACAAGGGTGATTACTATTTACCATATTTTTAACACATTTATGCAAACAGTTTTAGATATTTTGTAAAAGATTTTTTTTTAATTTGTATTGCTAAGCCATTGCTAAGCTAAGTAAGTTCTGTCATACTAACTACTATACGTACAACAAAAAAATGTTAAGATTTTTTTTTAAAGAAAAATGTATGTATATAAGTTGGATATAATTTAAAACAACAATTAATAAGTAGGTTTTCATACTATCACGTGAACTTCAACGCCATACACCGGCGTTAAAACACTGAATTAAAGGGAAACAATTTTTTTTTTCAACGGAAATGTATTTTGTCTTGAGGATTTGAATAAAAGATTGACCCTTTACAAAACAATTAGATCAATTAGATATTCATTATAAGACATCAGTTAAGCCATGTTCACATATAACTTCACTTTCACCTATCCTTTGGTCCGCTGGGGCACCACACAAGAATATTCAACCTTCTTTCCCCATTCTTCTCTGTCATTTATCTTTGATAAAATTTCATTCTGATATTCTTTCTAAACATGCAGTTAAATTGATTCTTCTACCTACCTGGGTGGACCACTTCGGGGGCCGATTTTGAGTTTGTGTTTCCACACAAACTGTCTTTGTAACCTTGTTTTTTACTATGCTACTCGTGATTCTAGGACCGACGGTACCAAATGTATTCGTAGATTTTAAATATTATTAAATATTAAGAAAGTTGCGAATTCTTGTATATTAAATTTTTCAAATATTTAAATTTTAAAATATTTTTGTCATCCTCGAGCCCCGTGTTTTTATAGAGGATGTTATTTAAAAAAATAGTATAAGGCTCCCAAAGACGAAACTTATGAAAAGAATCTATTTGTTAGTGAAGCCTGTCCTACATTTACTGAGCTCCGTTTCTTTTGATGTACACAATTTTAGAACGCTCCCCCAGGTACTCTACTTCTGCAATGTCATCTCATGTCTTAGGGTTGCAGGCTGCGATCCAGTGTGGGAGAGATTGTTGAATGAGTTTCTTTGGGGCCTCTTTGTATAAAGACTCGAGGGACAGACAATAAGATCTTTATTCTATATGACAGATGACGTAAAGGTCATCTGTTTCTTCAGCCTATGGCTAACGAGGGTGTCATGTGACCAACACAACGACCAACCGCCTTTACTTTTCCCAAACTAATGTCAGGTACCTATTAGAGCCAGCTGGACTCAGAGACGCTCTAACGATCCCGAAATAAAAAAATCCCAGTCCTCACCTGGATTTGAACCTGGGACCCCTCCGTTGGAAAGTCAAGCGCTTTTCCAGTTAGCACTTATGTATTCCTAGTGTAGTGAAAACTGCTATGGTATGGAAGTAGATTAAGAGTTCTTTTACCGAACACAAAGTCAAAAGCCTCGTGATCATGACTAAGATTTGAAATAGTCTCTCAATGAGTCGTTGTTTTTGTTGTTGTTTTTTTATTATTCTTACTACGGGCTATAACTTTCGTAGTGGTTAGAAATTCGAATCCTTTCTTTGGACAACTTTTTGTCATTCTCTGGAGCTGAAATTTCTCACCTGAACTCTTGCTACGTGACGTCACGTTGTATTAAAGTTTCAGAACGACCACTTCATTAATTATTGAATACATAAATAGTTTAAGTTTTATCTCTACAAAAAAAAAACAAGAACAACAAAAAACACTATTGGATCAGCGGTTTTGAAATTGTGGTACTGTGGACCATCCAGGGGTCCGCAAGACGAACATAGTGTCCGCAGAAAGATGAGAATGTTTTACAATTTAAAAAACTTCTTCGTTAAAAGCCATTTTATCCAATCAGATCATTCTAATAATAACCAACTCGACAACCAAAGATTTGAAGAAATTCTTCTTCATTTTGATATTCCCGACTGAGGTGTTGAACCTCTTAACGCGTGTACAAACTCAGATCCGAATTACAAATGAATCCCTACTACTACAGGAGCAGCTTATTGAAATATCCACAGACGAGAATTTTTTAACCAAATGTCTGAGCAAGGAGACTAAAAATTCTGGTAACACAAAAACACAGATTCCAATCCAATTTTATAGTCAGCACTAAGGAAGTTGTTTGCAGACTGTTGGCTGCTTTCCCGTCTTCGTATTCGGTACAACGTGGATTCATCGCCGTAATGAACCTCATCACAAATGTGTGTTTGTGGAGATTTGCGGTTGCTACTTATTAACATTTGGTTGGACGATCAATACAATTTGTACCTCATTCAATTTTATTTCATTTAATTGAAGCAAAAGTTATAATCTAAATAAATACTCTATCAAAAGAATGTTTTTATATATATATATATATTTGTTACTTGTTTACTATGTATTTGTGTAGCTTTTTTCGCTTAGGGGTCCGTGGGATAAAAAAAAGTTTGAGAACCTCTGTACTATAAGACATAATTAAAGAGACTCAACTATATTTATTGAAAAATGTAAGACAACATAAGTATGCTCCCTTATACTACGACGATATTAAAATGATGTTAATCGCGAGAATTAAATGAGTCACAATGGCTTAGCTAGGAATTTGGGGGCCCGGGGGGGGAGGCTTGACTTTTTTTTAGGAGCTCTTGTATTTTGACATTTAACATGATGACATGAGATAATGGCGTAATATTTAATGTAAAAACACATTTCGGACACTCATTTGAGGGACCCCTAAGGTGGCGTCCCTGGAAGATTTTCAAATTTAGACCCTCTCCCCTCACCCTAGCTACGCCACTGATGAGTTATGGTTAAAAAAAAAATAAAATTAGAAATCAAAGACTATCATGAGTTTCAGAAATTAGATTCATAATTAGAGGGGGAAAAATGAGCAATCATAAACGATATATCTCTATAAAGCACTTCTTTCATGCTTATGTCATGCTCAGAGAGCTATGGTCCAATCTCATTTGTGGACCAGTGGGGGGAGGGGGTACCTGGGAGAAGGTTTTTCCGTGCTACCTTTAGGCTCTCAGTAAACACAACCTTGATCGAGCCGGGTGTCGAACCTCGAGCCCCCTTCATAGGTAGCCAAGCCAAAACAAGTTTAAGCGTACTTAGCCTGCCGACCACGCTTATAACAATGAGATAGTTGTCACGTGGTTATACACGTAGCCATCTTCGGAAAAGGAAAATTGACATTTTTGTCACTTACGTCTTTTGATATTTTTCCATGAGACCAAAAGAAATTCCGATGCCGAGGACAGACGCAGACGGCGAAAAGAAAATCTTAATCGACTACCGGCGGACAATGGTTATGCTTGTCCTAGATGTGGCAAAATATGTAGGTCACAGCTGGGTTGCGTAGCCACGGGAAATACTGCATTCCTCATTAATCTTGGGACTCGAAGACAAGCCTTATTGTTATTATCTATAGGGCCTATTAATTACATCTGTTGTTGATACAAAATTATTTTTTTCAAATGAATGTTTAGTTGACTCTATTATTAGGACATAAAGTAAGAATTGATATGGACAAAGTACATTACTTGTTGACTGCACAAGCAGTGTCTAGTGTAACTATGAAACATTGATGGGAGGGATGGTCCCTACTCCAACATTAGTCAGCCTTGTCCAAACTGCCGGATATAAGAATCAAATGCATTCTTGTCTGAATCACTCAGTGAAAACAATTTATAAAACACATAAAAACACGAATTTTCAATCTGAATCATTGGGACTTTTGAGTGATTCAGATTGGGTGGCTACACGTGTGATTTATGCTTTGGGTTGTCGTCATGATAGTCACGAGTTTAAACCCAGCCGCGGCCATCCTATGTCGCCCCACAGGAGGTCTGGCTTAGGAATTAAGAACTGTCATCTCTAATGGATTAACCGAAACGTAGAAAAAATATAACCTATTTGAACGTCGCTTGAAAATGTGCACCTCTCTATTTCTTGTCATTTTAAAACCAGAAAGGTCTTTTTTTATCATCGTCTCTTGTTGGGTAAGCCTCTTTGATCCTGCTATTAGTTTCGTATCTTTAAGTTAGGGTTACAGGTTTTATATAGTACTAGTCGACCGGCGGCGTAGCATACGCCGCTGTTTGGCAGGGCCGGCCTTAGACCACTGCAACTTATGTGACCGCAGTGGGCCCGCACTCTCATAGGACCCGCGCTAGTTCTAGGTGTATAAATTATTAAATTAAACCTTTTATAACTTATAACAGATTTCCCCCGGCCTCCTGTCGATTTACCAGGAGCTGCTGGAAATCTACTGAAATTGCAATTTATACGAAAAAGTCATGGAAATATCCGGAAATTATTAATTATTAAAATCTTTTAAAACCCATTCAAATCTCCTGAAATATATAGACAAAAATTCAATATGTCATTCAATATGGAAAATGACAATCCTACGGCATTATGCTGAAAGAAGCTTCTCGCGCCTCAGACTAATTCTCGTAGATAGATTGAAACATTTGGTAATTCTTGCTATTGAGCGTGATCTAAGTAAGAAACAGAACTCTTATGATATACTGTATGACTTTGCTACACGCAAGGCTCGTAAAGTAATTCTGTGCGTAGTAAAGAATGAATAAAATGCAAAGACAAATTTATTTTCTAATACAAACTCTTAATTTTTACTCATTATCCGTATACCTACCCAAATTGGACCCTGCGAAATCCATTTCACATTGGGCCCACAATGGTTAAGTCCGCCCTGCTATTTAGTGACGGAGGAATACTATTTGTTCTCCCCCCCCCCTTTTTTTTTTGCCTCAAAATTACCTGGGGTAACTCTAGTCCGTCCGACTTGCAGAAATAAAAGAGTGATCTTTCCATTTCTTGGTGTCTAAACTCTTGAGCCATGAAGAGAATTATATATAGAGAGAGATAGAGAGAACAGAATGTTACTTCTTTTTTTTTTTTTTATCTCCTGACCTGGCAGTTTCTGTCACTAACAAAGACTTCATTACGAATGACGAGATTAGAAACAGGATTAATGCAGCTACTGGACCCCACGATGACCTACTAACCACTATCAAAAAAACGTAAACTCAAACTCTATGACCACATCACAAGGTTCTCATGGCTCGCAAAGACCCTCCTTCTGGGAACGGTACCAGGAAGAAGATGAAGAGGAAGACAGAGAAAGTGATGGGAAGACAACATCAAAGAACGGACAGGCCTGTCAGTGAATGAAATTCTATCAAATGTAAAGGACAGAGAGAAATGGAGAAAGACAGTTGACAGATCCTGTGTGGTGCCTCAATGCTCCAACAAACTAAGGGATAGGTGAAGGTGAAGTTAAATGTGAACCTGCCCTAACTAATGTTATTGAATAATTATCTACTTGATTATTTAATTTCTTATTTGAAACCTCTTCTTCTTCGTTCTCATTTTACATGTCAGAGGGTTCAGATCAGTAATCCTATATCTGAGATGAACTGCACAGTGATTTCCAGATTAGGCAGCTCTCCGTATAGTTTTTCTTCTATAGGAAGGTTTGGGACCAGAGTCTTGTTCGGGCTTCTTGATATAGTATGCAGTTTTGAAGGACATGATCAGCATTCTCTAATGATGCTCCAGAAGGGCAGGTTTCGCTAGTCCCGAATTTAAGCTTCCGGAACATATGTTGTCTCATTCTGTTGTGTCCGGTTCTGAGTTGAAAAATTATGTGTTGGTCATGTCACTTATAATAGGCGTCTTCTTCTGGGTAAATGGGGAATTTCATTTGTTGGGTTCTTTCATCTTTGGCCAGTATGTCTGTTTTGTCATTGCCTAAACAAATATATATATATATATATATATATATATATATATATATATATATATATATATATATATATATATATATATATTACAGAGTTTCTTTAAGTTATAACAATTAATGAACAGGGCATCATGGTTGAAGTAAAGCCCTTTATTTCAACTTTGTAACAACACAGTACAAATGTAACCTTTTTTTTCTAGGCCTACTTTTACAGAGATGTCTGCAAGCGAAATCTCGAGACTATCTATTGCAAGCGAGATCTCAGGACTATCTATTGCACGAGAAATCTCGGTACTATTTATAAAAGTACAAGGGAGGATAGTGTCCCAGATCGGACAGCATGGAGTCAGACTGAAAATTTTGCTGGTAAATCTACGACCCTCTACGAGAGAAAATAGAATTAGGTGGTCTAGAGGGAGAGAACTTCCCCATCCGATTGCACTAAAACAGATGCTTTTTCGTGCGCAAACTGTGGCTAAGTTTGCGGTCTAGAATTGGTTTAGTCACAGCAGATTATGCCCCGATTAAAGGACAAAAAAAAACCAATGCCAGCAAGTCATCAGGACACACCCATTGTCTTTTGAGACAGAAGGAGGCAAACACTTCATTCCTTGATTTTGAGTTGCAGACGTGATATCACACTTTTTTATGAATTATGTCCTGTTAGTTAATAATGAAAGTAATAATAATAAGCAGGTCATCTCTACCATGAAATAGAACGCTTTGTTACAGGACAGTGTAATTATGATAAAAAATTACAAGAAGCATATCCTAAAACTCAATGTTGTTGACAAATGCTGAAAGTGTGGATATGTGGGTGAGTTAATTAAACACATAATAGCAGGATGTTCAGCATTATCAGAATCTTCCTACCTAGGTCGCCATAACCAAGTTGCAAAACTAATACACCAACACCTGGCTTTGACACACAATTTTCATTAATAAGAATACATAAATAAAGGTGAAGGGATCCGGTACGTGACGTTTTTGGAGCAGCCGTATCGGCGCAAGCCGTTTTGGCGCAGGGGACGTTTTGGCGCGCGCGAGAGATATAATTTGACGATAATTTAATAACCGTGTAGCTTTTATAACAATGTTTATTTCACTCTACTATAATAGTGTATGTATAGTAGGAATTCTAACACCTTTCAGCGAATTTTCTTTTTCTTTTTTTTTATAAAGTTTTTGCGTATTTCATGAATATATAATAAGTCAGATTCCTGAATAGTATTGACATGCTCCCCCTCCTATTTAAGTATATATGATTTATTCTAAGCTATGTTATATTCTTCAATTTCTTTCCAAAAGACATCTTTAAAAAAATGAATTGACATCAGTTTGATATCCGAACAAGCTAAGATACTTTTAAAAGATATATTTTGAGAAATCTGACACCATGTTCTGTTGTCACAGATAAATATATAACCTTAACATACTGTAGACATTAATTAATTAATAATAATAATAATAATAACGAGACTGTGATTATCAAAGTAGACAAACTATCTTTTAATTTCCGTTAAATCCTTTTCTTATCGCACAAAACATAAACAACAAACAATGACGTAATATCATATAATATTAGCACAGGTGATTTGGGGGACACATCTCCCCTTGACGCAGGCAAAGTCAAACAAATGAAGACAATACTAGCACTAAGCACTTGTTGTTGGCGTCAAGCGTCTGACGATCATCTCCTTCTAACTGGTCATCGCCTGTAACACCAATCCCGCCCCCTCCCTTCTGGACACATTTGACTTTGACAATTCCATTAGAATACCAGAACTATATAATTTCACCTGAGCTGAAAGAGATTTTTATTTTGTTTGACTCAAGAGAAAAGGACAATAGAAGAATTTTACTATTAGGTAGAGAATCAAATGGCAGTTGGAGCAGTTAAGTGAAAAAAACAGCCGCGCCAAAGCGGCTGCGCCAAAACGTCCAGCTTCGGAAGAGATCCCCTTTCTATTGGAGCCTCGGACTAGACTGCTGCTTTAGAAATCCATTGAAATATCTTTGAATGCAAGAACGAACAGTTTGCATCTACACAGCTTGGGCTTTGCACGTGAATCATACATTAATCAAATGAATGACAGGGTATATTCGTACTTGAAATGTTTCCTTTACAAAGTTGTTAGTTTTAGTTTAGCAATAACGAAATAGAAAGTAATAAATAAATGGCGTGATGTAATGAAAGGCTGACGATGTTTCGAGGGAACGTGACGAGCCCATCATAGCATCAACAATAGTACAAGGGTCTGACATGTCCTTACAGAGGCCACAAGAGGCTGGACACAGCAGCGTCATGACTTCTTTGAGGCCACTGTCCGCGCAGCGGCCCGACGCTGCCAAGACCTTACAAGATTTCTCGTAGTCCATGCACAAGCTCTTTCCCTTACCACAGAAGCCGCAAGTCAAGGGACAGAACTCTATCATGAGCTCCAACTGGAACTTACATTGTCCTCTGGCTTTCATGTCCTGGCAGTCGTACCTCAAGTCGTGGCAAGGGAGGTCAGCCAGAGATGGAGTAGACAACGGAATCGGCTGGGGCGTCTCCTTATCTATAGATGAACAAAGAACCAACGGCTGGTTGACATCAAGAGATTCACACCAACATTGGCATGTCGCTTGGCCGTTGTAACTCTTAGAAAGGACAAAACCATTGAATGGGCAAGACGTTTTCGGGCATTCACCGAGTTCACTGCACTGGTACATTAAGTTTGCCAGCTTTATGTCTTTAAACGATAATCTGTCCCGCTGGCCAATTAGTTCTTGGTACTTTGAGTCCTTTGTTACAATGTCCCACATTTTACCGCCGTAATGCATGATGCTCAAATAGTCGTAAGGAATTCCGTAAGTCTCTGATCTTTTTGTTAGCTGGAAATGGACTTGAAGTCTCTTGTCCACATTAAAGGCTATGTACTGATCTCGGTCCGACCTCGTGTGCTCGTGAAACCATCCAATAGCGTGTCCGATCTCGTGGATGACAACACCTTTTCTCAAGCAAGAGGAGCTCAGACTTATCGGCTGCTCGTAGTTCTGCATGCCGACACTGGAGTAGCACATCGAGCCAATGTTAAACAAAATACGGTGCCGGCTGGTAGTATTTTGCAGAAACCTCAAACACGTGACACTCTCCCACTCAGCAATGGCTTCAGCGACAACACTTACGTTTTTAGCAGAAGCCAGGGTCGGCAATATTTCAAAATAAACCGTGGCGTTGGGCCACAGACGCCTTGGATTTTTGTTAGCGTTCCTCTTGATGCGGTCATCGCCTTCGTTTTCAAATATTTCCCTGTACTGGTCCAAAGAGAAGACTAGATCGTACTCTGTCATGATGTTAATCTCCCCTGAAGGCATGATGTGGAAAAAGTCCAACATTTCCACCTTAGTGGCGCCATGGATGATATGTTCGTCTATACTCATACAGCAAGACTCGTCCTTAACAGAAATAGAAATATTTTATATCAATTAAAGATACAGACTTAGATTTCCCTTTGCATGGACACAACATAAAGCACAAAATAAAGCTATACTAGAATCTATATACTTCAAATAAAGAATTAAAACCAATACGCAGAGAATATATTAAAATTAAAAAAAAACTAATAACCATGATTAGCGTGTATGTTATAAACATAATCAAGTTTGTGTTTACTAATCTAGTGGATTGGATTTAGATGTATGTTAAACCACTAGCGGATCCAGAACTTTGGACTGGGGGGGGGGGGGCGATTTTTTTCCAAACTCTAACCCTAAAGTCCAGTAAACCATAACCCTATGCATAAACGTAAGTACAGCATATATATATATATATATATATATATATATATATATATATATATAAGAAATAAAAAAAAGCAGTGTTTCTCAACTTTCTGCGAAGAAAAAAACCCAGTCATGTTGTGCCCTTTCTCTTGATAGCTTGGGGGTCTGGTGAAGCGCTGTAAGGCTCCTTAGTGGGGTTCGTTATTTTGCATTCTTCACTGTAGAAACGCATTCTCTTGACATTTACAGCTCATTATTTATTAGTGGGGTTCGGGGCGAAGCCCCGACGCCAAAAGCGTTTTCTTGCATTTTTCACTTCAGAAACGCATTCTCCTGGCATCTACAGTTCATTATTCATCCTATTTAAAAATGACCTTTTCAATAATGTTTTACTTGAAAAAATATTCTAATATGAATTAGAAAGGCCCTTACATTTACAGCTCATTATTTATCAGTGGGGTTCGGGGCAAGGTTTCGACGCCAAAAGCGTTTTCTTGCATTCTTTACTGCAGAAACGAATTCTCCTGACATCTACAGTTCATTTTTATTCATCCTATTAAGAAATGACCTTTTCAATAATGTTTTACTTGAAAAAATATTCTAATATGAATTAAAAAGACCCTTACTACATTGCAAATAAAACGATTTGAAGATACCCCACATATTTAGATTTAGGCTTTTAATATCGCCGACGAAAAAAAAAATTAGAATAATATATTTTTTTTAAAAAAAGCTCTAATGTAGGTTATACATTTTGTTCAATAAGCATGTTTGTAACTTTGTGTAACTTTGTTTTGTTACAGAATTATAATTCAAAGCTCTAACAAAAAATTTCGTAAAAGGGAGGATAAATGAAGAGGACCAATAAGACTCTACTCTAAATTTGCTTGCATTTTTTAGATTGAAGCATAAATTATGAGCTATAGTCCTAAATTTATTTAACTAGAAAAATAGCAGATTGAGTAAAGGTTGGAAAAAGGCGACTAGGAAAAGAGTATTTGGGTTCAAAACTCATCTCAATCGTTACTCTTATACTGAAAAATTTCGTAAGAATTCTAAATTTTCCAAAACTAAGTCTTTCTTTAAAAAGTTATGATAAATTTATGTGAAATTACATAAACTCTGTCGCCATATTTGACTATTCTGTTTTAAAACATCATGTTTTCGTCTGGAAAGGGGAGGGGCGGTAGAATGAAAACGATTAATCTTCGCTACTTTTTATAATTTCTGTTAATGATTGCATTTGGCATTAAAGAATAGGGGTTGTGCGACATAAGAATCTAATTTATAGCACATATAAAGTATATCAGTGACAGATTGTTCTTATAATTTTGTAATTTGTTAACTATAAGTCAAAAAGAAAAAGTATTGGTTTGTCCGATGGGCGGAAGGCGATTGCATGTATCGCCCCTCCCACCTGGTACAACCCTTTTTCATTTTATATTTACTAATGATAAAGTTTGAGATTAGAGTGTGTGTATACAAATATACATAATACATATACAAATGGGTTCACATGTCAATTCGTAGCTTATATTATATAGATATTCAACTAATTTTTGTTCACAAACTATGATTTTCCCATAAAAGTAGGGCCGCTCCCACCCTACTCAAAGGGTTTAGGTGGGAATGGCAGTAGATGTATTCGCCCCCCCCCCCCACCCAATCAGAAAACAAGAGAACGACATAATATAAAGATCGGTTAAAACACCAATAACACGTTTTAATCATAAAGATATTTAATTGATTCTGTTTGCAAGCTGTGATTTCTACAAATTTATTGGACCGCCCCCCCCACTCGAAAGTTTATGGGGTGGGGGGACGGGATTGATGCCATCGCCCCTCCCGACCCCACCAAATCGGCCAACATACCCGAAAGGGGGGGGGCGAAATAATCTAAAATTAGGTTGAAATATAAATAATTAGGATATATTATTAACATAAGTAACAAATTCGTATACAAATTGTGTGAATTCTATACTAAAATTCGTCCCCCCCCCCCCCGGGGCGGCCGAGTGGGGGGGCGATCGCCCCTACCGCCCCCCCCCCCCCCGATCCGCCAGTGTGTTAAATTTAGCTAATGATCCTTTCAAGATCTCCTCTTTCGCTACAAAGATAAAATTACGTTTACGAAAATGAGTTTACCCGAAGCCGATACATTCTTATCTATTAAAAACGAAAAGAGCGATAGCTTTGTTAAATGAATGGGATTATAAAGTGAACAATTAAACGAAATAATTTTTAGTACGCGATTCATGAATGAATATAGATAGATCTAGCTTCGCAGCTTTCGTAAACGAATGTAGAATGTAGTCTCTTAAAAATGCTTCAAAAACCAAATTCGAATGTTTATTTGATCAAAATATGAAATGAATGGACTATAATTATTATGTTCATGTGTTAAAGTATTAAACTATCTGTGCGAAGAGAAGTTTTATCATCTTAGAGTTCAATAAGAGTTTTAGATCTAGGGATAGGATTATAAAGTAAACAATTAAACGAATTAATTTTTAGTACGCGATTCATTACGTATTGTCTAATGACAGAATGTTCGCCAGGAAATCTGTAGTCACAGATATCAGGAACTAATTATGTAAAAAATGCTTTGAAACACAAAATTGAAGGTTAATTTTATTATATAATGAAATCAATGGATCTTCTTTTGTATTTTTATGTGTCAAAGTAAAAAACTATGTGCGCAAAGTGTATTTCTTAAAATTAGATCTATGTCTAAATCCTTTCGATCTTTTCTCATGTCAACATTGTAGACATGGCCTAGATCCATAAAATACTGTAGCTGTAATAGAGTCGGACAACTTTTTTTTTTTTTTTTAGGGTCTTAAGTTTGTTTTAGCGCTATAAAACATAAACGACGGTCTAAGTTGGAACCCAAGAAACATTCCTGCCAAGTTTTATCAAGATTGGTCAAGCGGTTTTGATGTCTATAAGTCACATACATACATAGCCTACACCTCACATTCTTCTTTATAATATAGATTGTTATAGTCACATAATATCGCATAGAAGACAGAAGAAAACATAGACATATATAATGTATATTGTGTTTTTAATCATTTCTGAAACTATGAAGTACAAAACATTGAGGCCTGCGTAATTTTAACAAAGTAAGCTACCGAGAAATAGTGTGACACTGCTTACAGGGCCTGCCTTAGGTAATTGGAGGCCCAAGGCGAAGCGATTAAGGAGGCCCTAGTTGAAGTAAATAGGATGGCCCTAAGAGAAATAGAAAAACAAAAAATAAAGACGGAAAACTACGCAGTGAATTATACACCGTCCTGTATCTAGATCAAAATCAACAAATAGGTTAAATTCATGTGGCGCCGATAGCACTAGTGGGATTCGTGATCAACAGACTCATAACCTTTCGACATTCCACCAATAGTAAGAAATAATGGGTTACATCGGTTGCAATGGTCTTCTAATATATGTAGTCTAACATGTAAATCTAAACATTCGTTTATAAAACTTGAATTAAAGTACAGAATAAGAGCTAGGCTAGTAGACATAGAACCAGAGAGTTCTGCTTTGTTTCAGATTGGATACATGTCTCGCAATTTTTTTTTAAAATTCTTTGAGTCCTATGCGAAGCCCCCATCAACTGGAGGCCCTAAGGCCTGTTAAAACAAAATACAAAGAAACTACTGAGAAATAGCGTGACACTGCAGAAATAAAGATTTTGGATCTTTTCTGCAAAAACTCGAAAACGGCCTGAGACAATGTAGACTTTGGTCGACATGTGATTGATTCATTCAGTTGATTAATTTTAAATGAAAGAGGAGTTTCATTTAACTTTTGGTGAATTCAGGCAAAGTGATGGGATTCTATCGCCCTACAGATTAACTAAATACATTTAGAACCTAACCATTTCATACGATCCACAAGTGTTTAATGGATAAGAAAATGTACTTACAATTATATAAAACCCAATTAGCAGTAAGAAATATTTCATATTCACTTCCATTTTACCAGTGCGAGTGAAATAGCGTGTCGCTCTTGTTAAACTATGCAGTTGGTTATTCAAACAGAAAGAAACCAAATGAAACAAAAATCTAGGTCTATGATTCACTAGACACTCACAAAAGAGACACTTCCACTTAGAGACTGTGAAGTGTTTTCAGTGCTCAAAGAAAACAACCAGACGAACAAACAAACAAAAAAAAATCACGAAGCGTGCATAGATTCAGTCTACATCCTAGGTAGTAGGCACTGACTCACAAAGAATGTCACACCATTAAGTGTCAGGCGATGTCACGCCATATTGATATAATTATTTTGGGGGTACCGTCACAGAATCAAACTGGACTATGTATTTTAAGAATACCAAATCAAAGGCCACATACAGCGTGTAGACCAGGCATGTCAAACTCATTAAGATGTATGGGCCACATAAAAATTTTACTATGGCCGGAGGGGCCGCAGCAAAAAAATCAGTAACACAACAGCCTACTAGTTTTTTTTTAAATTAGAAACAATACAATAGAAGAGAAATAATTAATGGCATACTTGTCCCTTAGTTAGCTAAATTTGTAGTACGATTTGGTAATTTAAAAGTACTATGATTAGGCATTATTTTCTTTGTCCTGATTGTTGACTTTTTTTCGGAGATACAAGTTTATTAATGTCGTGTTGAAGTTTGTTTGCCACTGACATTTTCATCACTGATGATAAATTTTGATCAGATAATCTTGAATGGTATTTTTGTTTTCATTATGGAAAAGAACTGCTCACAGATATCAGTGCTTGCAAACATAGCTAGAATTTTGGCAGCAAATTTCCGCAATTCAACGTACCGTTCAGGGTAAATAACAGTAAAATTTTGGCACAGCCGATATAATATACTTCGATTTCAACAAAGAATCTGACTGCTACTCTATCAGCTCTAGTTGCACATTATCAGCAGCATTTTCGGAATCAAATGAGAATGGAGATTAAAAAAATGAAAATTCTTGCCCGTATGAAACGAAACGAAGTCAAGAAAACGGTCATTGAAAGCATCTACTAAAATTCCAGGTGTAAGACATATTTACCAAATGTTGTAGCCGTAGGCTATTTAAATCTTTTAGTTCCTGACACGTTGAGAATTGAACAAGATTTTCTCTTCATATTTTATTTATCCACAGTCGTCATTTTGCTTGAAAGCACTTCACATGATCAAACGCAGTTGTGATAATTTTGTCTTTACTTTGAAGATCAACTGCAAATGCCAAATCCCGAACCCATTCGTCAGCTTAGAAATGTTCAACAGGTTCACCTTTCATGTTCAGAAACAACACAATTTCCTCACTCAGTGCAAAATAATCTCTTCAATATTTTATGGCATGAGAGCCAGCGGTCTTCTGTGTAGTATGGAACACAATCAAATTCGTGTCCAATGTCATACAGAAACATTGAAAATTATCGAGGATTTAAACCACGGGCACGAGGGAAATTGAGAGCGACCAAAACTGGTCTTATGACATGTTGGAACTGTAAGAGCCAATGAAAATAATTTAAAATCAACTATTTAGTTCTTTATTCGTTCACGCAAGTTGACTGACAAAAAGATATGTCATTTATTTTATCTGCCACAGTGTTTCTAGTTAACGCTATTTCTTGGAATGCTTTCCCCCTTTTCTGGACAAATTACTTCGGAAGCTTTAACGACACACTCATTCATAAAATCACCTTCACTAAATGATTTGCTATTGCTTGCAATTAAGTTTAACAAAATGTAGCTTGCTTTCACTGCAGAATCACTCTCGTTGTTCAGTTTAACAAATACTATTTTTCATCTCTTATTTTCCAGCGTAATAGTTTAACATTATTTTGATAATTTTTTAAGTGGCCAAGTGGGCCGCATGTAAAGTGGACGCGTGCCGCATGCGGCCCCCGAACGCCGTGTTTGACATGCTTAGTATAGACCATTGACGACCTAGTTTCTTAATAGGACCAAGTGTCAACTTTACATTCAAGTATTGTCACCAGTTGTATAACAAGTGCATTTGTGCCGTGTAACCTCGTAGTTCTTGTTCAATATCAACAGCTGTATGCCTGTACATTAGCAGCTATGGAGGTCTGAAGAAAAACAAGGAAAATATGGAAAAAAAAACTATTAACGGGAAATAACTATACATTTAAACCTCTCAATTTGTAAGATGTAATTTCCTTTTCATTGTAAAAAAAATAAATAATTCATTACACTAATTAATTAATTATTTGGTTTTTTTTTATTGATTCATATGTTGTAAGGCTCCCTCATAAAAGATATGCTATTCGCGGACGATGCAGCGGTAGTGGCACACTCACAAGAGGAACTTCAGTCACTAATGTCACGCTTCTCCCTGGCCTGTAAAGAGTATATACATATATATGTATATGAGTGTGTGTGTATGCAATTAATCTTCATAACATACTGAACTTTCATTTATTCGGATGTTGTTTTTTTTTTAACCCTAGAAAATGCTCTTCCTTTAGTTAGTAGAATGACAGTACACACCGCCATTGGCAGCTGAGTCTGGGGATGCGCTGTGAGCTCCTCCAGTGGGTTCAGGGCGGAGCCACGGATCCAAGCATTATTTCCGGTATTTTAAGATTTTAAAAAAGCATATTCTGAGGTATCTACAATGCATTAGCCTGCTACTCTTCTGCTAAAAAATTCAAAAACCAAATCTGCACATAATTAATGGAGTCCAGCGACTAGTAGAAAATGGTGACTATAGTTTTGCTTAAGTTATTGTATTGTACGGGGAGGATAACCACAAAGCCCCTATTGGCTACGCTCATCTAATTTGTTGACTGTAGTTTGCTTTTTAATTTTTTTGTTTTATTGAAGATGAGGGTTTAAGCCTTAAAATCTCCCCGAGGGTGGATTTTAAGCTCAGCTCCCTTCTCCTTGGCTGCACTGGGGCAGTAGGCCTGCGTAAAGTTTCCCTTTCAGACAATGAGGTCTAGTCTGAGGCAGCTGATGGTTTGCAACCCCCCCCCCCCCCCGGCTACGCCAATGTGTCATATTATATGTGTAAGCTTAATTCTCTTCAAAATATATAAAGTTTGATGGAGCATCGGAGACTGGATGAAAGCTTGCGAAGGATTAAGTATTTTATTTATACACGTATGTAGTCTGAAAACTATGAACAGCACTGTAGCAGCCTTAATAAATTTGAAAGGAATAAATTATTAAATGTTTTTTGAAACTTTTTGGTATTTTTATATATTACAGACGTTACTTCAAAAAATAAGATAATTTACGTCCGACGCTTTTCATGTGTCAATCTAGTCATGCAGGTTGTTCTGTGATTTTAACTCTGCTAAGTCAGGCAACCCATTCCATTATACAATTAGAAAACGCATAACTGTTAGGGAGGCACTTAATGTGAAATTGTACTCAAAATTATGATAGTTCATGTAATTTTTAATTTTTTTTGCGATTTAGAGGCAGTTAATGGGGTGTAGGGTCAGGTTGGCCTAAGCTATAATTTGACATCAACAAAAGCTTGCTTGGAAGTGCAGGGTGGATGTAGCCTACTACAGTTCTCACGTCACCTGCAATGTATTGGACTGGGAAGCAGCTTCATTGATCATGTGTTCAAACTTGACTTGTTATAGTGCACTCTATTTATTCGTTAAATATTTAAAACTATTGTCTATTTTTTTTATAATGTGATTTTTTTTTCTATTTAAACATTTATGACATTATTTTTTCGTATATCTATATTATAAAGTAGAATGTGAGGTGTATGTATGTATGTATGTATGTATGTATGTTACTTATAGACATCAAAACCGCTTGACCAATCTTGATAAAACTAGGCAGGAATGTTCCTTGGGAACTAACTTAGAGCGTAGTGTATGTATTGTAGCCCTAAAACAAACTTAAGACCCTAAAAAAAAATAAAGTTGTCCGACTCTATTACAGTTATAGTATTTTATGGATCTAGGCCATGGTTAACAATGTTGACATGAGAAAAGATCGAAAGGATTTAGACATAGATCTAATTTTAAGAAATACACTTTGCGCACATAGTTTTTTACTTTGACACATGAAAATATTAGTAGAATGTGAAATGTATGTATGTAAGTATGTATGTATGTTACTTATAGACATCAAAACCGCTTGACCAATCTTGATAAAACTAGGCAATAATGTTCCTTGGGTACTAACTTAGACCGTAGTGTATGTATTGTAGCCCTAAAACAAACTTAAGATCCTCAAAAAAAAAAAAAAAGTTGTCCGACTCTATTACAGCTATAGTATTTTATGGATCTAGGCCATGGTTAACAATGTTGACATGAGAAAAGATCGAAAGGATTTAGGCCTAGATCTAATTTTAAAAAATACACTTTGCGCACATAGTTTTTTACTTTGACACATGAAAATACAAAAGAAGATCCATTGATTTCATTATATAATAAAATTAACCTTCAATTTTGTGTTTCAAAAGCATTTTTTACATAAATTAGTTCCTGATATCTGTGACTACAGATTTCCTGGCGAACATTCTTCATTAGACATTACCAGTTGGTTACACATTAACACATCTCTCTACTGAGTCTATTCCTAGGTCTAGGTCTAAAACTCTTATTGAACTCTAAGATGATAAAACTTCTTTTCGCAAAGATAGTTTTGTGCTTCAACACATAAATATACTAATTATTGTCCATTCATTTGATATTTCAATCAATTTAACATTGAAATTTGTTTTTCTAAAGCATTTTTAATACATTCGTTCGCTAAAGTTGCGTAGCCGTGTTGAGATAGGCCTATATTCATTCATGAAAAAAGGTCACGCATGCGCAACACAGAATGAACTCTATAAAAGCCAATTATTAACTCTAGATTAGTGTAGATTTAGATCTATGTCTACCTCAAGATCTACTGTATACTTTAACACATGAACATACAAAATTAAGTCTATTCATCTCAAATTTTAATCAAATATATGTAGGCCTACAAGCAAATGTTTTAATTTGAAAAAATGGATTTAAGCCTATTAACTATTTCTATTTGATAGCTTCATTCACACTATTTTTACATTGACACATTCGCTTTATTTACATTATTATTTCGTTTAATTGTGTCTATATCGACCGTAATGCGCAAATAAAGACTCGCGGGTAACATATGTCTAGTATATATACATATATGCTGTACTCACGTTTATGCATAAAGTTAGGGTTTACTGGGCGTTAGGGTTAGGGTTTGGAAAAAAATTCCCCCCCCCCACTCCAAAGTTCTGGATCCGCTAGTAAAATATATGAATCACAAAATGTTGAGTGATTTCTAACAATACCCATAAAACTCCTGGCGCCATAACGTCGCGGACAGTGATAACGGATGCCAAGCTTAAACGGTTTTTTCTTTTTTTTAATCCTCCTTTCTTGTTATGTTTGACCCTAGGTATTTACAGGAGTCAACTTCTAACGTTTTACCCTAGGTATTTACATGAGTCAACTTCTAATGTTTTACCCTAGGTATTTACATGAGTCAACTTCTAATGTTTGGCCATTCAATTGGCCTAAATTGTGTCGATGTGCCTAAACTCAAACTAGTAGGTTACTTTACTTTGTTCAGCATGATGCTAACTGCTCAAGCTGCAGCATCCAGTTATGAAGTAAGAGCTTTTACATGGTGTGCATTTTCTCCAAAGAGGTCTATAGTCTATATCATTTGCAAATTTGGATTAGATATAGGCCGCACGTTTATGGTCAAGCTAGAAGTAAAACTTTCTAGAGTTCCCTTCTCCTAATATACTCCAGAAATATGTTTAAACGAGCTGAAAAGAGAATGCTTCATTGCCGCACTCCTACGGATGTCCTACTACATATCAGTGGCGCAGCGAAGGGAGGACGGAGGAAAGCAGCAACATTTAGTCACGTGATAATATTGATAAGACAACGAGAAAAACAAACTGTCACGTGGTAGCCATTGTGTATTAAAAATTAGATCGTAATTTGTATAGAAGATATAGAGAATCACGTGGCTAAATGTTGTTTGTTTATGATTGGTGAATGAGGTCCTTTGTGCTCTATCTCACAGATTCTCAGGCTATAACTTATGCTTCCTGAAACTCGGTGTTTAATTAAGCAAGATTGAAAATGAGTTGAGCATGTTTGTTAAATCTAGTTTTGTGTGTGTGCGTGTTTCTTTTTTTTTTTCCCTCATTGACTGACTCAAAAAAAGAGGATTTAGGTACACATTTTTTTAAAACTCACAAATGAAAATGACTAAAAAGAAACAGAATTCACAAGTTAAGGCTCAATACCAGTGTTCTCGGCATCACTAACAAACAACTAGATCTATGTTATTTCTACTAAATCTATGTTGTTTCTACTAAATCTATGTTATTTCTACTAGATCTATGTTATTTCTACTAGATCTATGTTATTTCTACTAGATCTATGTTATTTCTACTAGATCTATGTTATTTCTAGCTTTTAGTTTGAAATTTTGATTTAACTGTAGAAAAATAACAAATACAAAGTCATTATAAGAACTTGTTTAAAAAAGATATTATAAAATTACAATGTTTGTATTAAAATAAAATCAGATAATTAAAACAAACAATACTAATAAGATAATGTGTTCAACTATTCAAAGCAACTCACAAATGTCACCATGACAAACAAATACAAACAATTTCAAACAGCAAGTCTTTGACACCAGACTGGACGTGTGTAAATAACACTATTTGTCTCCAGCGTTGAATTCAAGATAAGGTGGAAACAATAAACATATACAGCAGACACAAGACAGTCTACATCACTCTTAGTCTCAACAAAACAAGAGGGGTATTTCAAAAACAGTTCAGATGTCTAAACTAAGACAGTTGAGTCGGTGACTTGTCATTTCATCCCCAATTAAATACTTTTTCTTATTCATTATTTAATTGTGCTGTTAAGGCTTTGACTTTAAGCCCTCATTTCATCTAATAAATAAATAGGATTATTCTGAATGCTTTTTTTTTTTTGACATGTTACATGTATTTCTTCTTCCAGTTTACATTCTTGATTAGAGATATATTGTAAATCTGGGTGTGTACTTAGCTATAGCGCTTCTATGGGATTTGGGGGATGCAATATTATAATATTACCCTGCGCATGACGTAATGATCAAACGCCAAGGTATGGTGGAAATAGTGGAAATCTTTTGAGAGATAAGAACGATTAGAATAACTATGACCATGCCGCTGATAACTTATCATGAAAGGCCAAGGTGTGGTGGAAGTAGTGGAAATCATTTAAGAGATGAGAACGATAAGAATACTTATGATCTTGCCGCTGATAACTACTGACGAACATCTTTCACTTTATTTTACTTTTCAATCGCTCTTTCTTGAAAATGGGCGCGTCATTTTTAGCCTTGAAATAAGGTTTTATTTTTTCTAATAAAGGCTGACTTCACTCATCCTCAGGATATCATGTTGCCTATATAAGTTTTGCTTTAATTCCTTTTTAACATTAAAGTTGTACATTTTGCTAAAGGCAAAGAGAATTACAAACATTGTTCAGCAGTATGAATCGATGCATCGTCTTCTTCACAATCAATAGCATAGGCCTATCTGTCTTATTGATGTAGATTAACACAAAAACAATTTTTTAATTGACCTCTATATTTATACACGTTAAATTTTTATAGTTTTTTAATGCCATTTAATTTAATCTTTTCTAATGTGTTACACTTTTTGTCAAATAAATAAAAATGAATATATTAAATATTGCTTATTTCATGATTTTTACAATTACTATTTGTTAGATAAAATGATCAGATGATGAAAAGAACAGGAGATGAAATTCCAAGGGGTTGAAATGACTGGGAATCAGTTGAGTCCAACAGCTGAACATGCCAGACAACATCGAACAGAACCTGAAACAGCATGGTTGAACCAAAGCAAAACCAGTTGTCAGAAGAAGAAGAAAAAAAAAAGCTAAGCAGGACCCTCTTTTAACACAGTGGACCAGGCAAGATACATAGACTGTACTCAGTGTCTGACACACATGGACAAGTGTCACATCTGATGATACATAGACTGTACTCAGTGTCTGACACACATGGACAAGTGTCACATCTGATGATACATAGACTGTACTCAGTGTCTGACACACATGGACAAGTGTCACATCTGATGATACATAGACTGTACTCAGTGTCTGACACACATGGACAAGTGTCACATCTGATGATACATAGACTGTACTCAGTGTCTGACACACATGGACAAGTGTCACATCTGATGATACATAGACTGTACTCAGTGTCTGACACACATGGACAAGTGGCACATCTGATGACTCACACAGCAACTAACAATAAATGTGACCATATTCAATGTGCTGCAATGCATTCTTCTTCCTCTGTAAGGTACTTAACATTTAGAGCACTACAAACATTAACATCAACAATGCATAGGCAGTAATGGAACCAAAAGTTGTTAGCAACACACATAATAAGTTAGAAATTAAGCCAAATAGTATCACTCCAAAAGTATCTGGACACGTTCATCCTCTCAAAGACAACAAGCACAGCAAGGTGCAGACAACAATGTTGAACTTTCATAGAAAAATGTTAAAAACAAAAGGTACTAGGTTTTGTCACAGCATTTGAAAAAAATCAAGTGCAGTCCAATAACATGGGCAAACAACATCTTGATGGCATGACTGTGAGTTAGTGCTATAAGGTTGCATCTAAGAACATGCTTTTGATAAAAATGATAGAGAAAAAAAACAACATCAATGATGTTTGCAAACCAAATCTCTTATGTACAAAATAATGGAGAACAAATGGATCAGTTTCAAAAATGTGTTGTACATGTTTATGGGACCTAATGTGTTCCCCACTACTATACTACATTTTGTGATTTACATCTATGATCTGTCTCAAGTTTTACCTATACTTTTATAAGAAAAGTAAGAACATAAAAGAAATTTCCCAAAATAAAAGTAAATGAATAAAAAAAAAAAGAAAGATTTTTTAAAGTAATTGTATTTTTAATTTTAAAGACAAATTAGCATTGGCTTGAAATGAAATCCCTGCAATGTATATATTTGATATATTTTGTATAATGATCTTGATTTAATCAACAAAATTTAACAAACAAAACATGATAATTATACATGTATATAATTTTAAAATATGAAACCAACATAACGGTACAGATTTTGCAAAGAAAAATTTGAACTAGAAATCATACATTTTGTATGGGTGTATATTTTATAGACTTCAAATGTTCACACTTTTACCTTCAATGGAAAATTCAAATGAAAGTATGTTTTAAATTACTAATAAATAACTGATTGTGTATGTGTTAGGTAAGCAAATACAAGGAAATGTAAATCTTTATTTAAATTTTTTGTAATCGCCACAAAAAAAAATACATTTTCAAATCTGAAAAAAAAAACAAAACATTTTGAACGCAACATCTGATTAGATAATCACAGCTATTATTTTGAAGACATATGTATTCAACTAAGTTGTAAGAAATACAGGATAAAGGAACTACTAATTGTTACTGAGCAATGATGTGTATTTATAAAACCAAAGAAAGAAATTAATTTGTCAGGCAGAAATTAAATAACAAATCTATTTTATTTTAATTTTATTATACACTGTTTTCTTTGGGGTTTTTAAAACTTCCAATTGTGACAAAAAGGATTAGCAGCTGGCTCAACAATGAACTTGACCTAAGACACATTTAAGATACCCAAACAAAAACATTGTTATAGTAAAGACAGAAACAAAACACTCTAGTTTGCATATCATGTTGTAAATGACTTGGACTGAGAAGACTGCGGAATGAAGGAAGGTATTGTGTTAGCTAATTACTGATCTTTCACAGAAAAATGTGATTCTCAAATCAAACAATATTCAATAGTAATTCTGCTATAAATAAAAGATTTACTACCAATGTCCCACAAAATGGAATTCATAATTTCTGTTGTGATACATGATTTATAATATATGATTTCATTTTAAAAAATATAAAAAAAATGTCAGAACAGATCATCAATAAATTTTCCACATTTATTCTAGTTCTTCCTGAATAATTAGCCTAATTATTTTGATTAGTGCTAAAACATTGGAAATGATAAAAAAAAAAAGAGACAAATGTAAGCAACTGAACTTCACAACTCATCAATACATTTCTCTGCAGGTTGGGCAATAAAACCTAACAGTATTGCTCATGTTTTTCTTAGGATTAACCTCCCTTTAACAAATGAATGATCAATCATGAAATGTATACTGTAATGAAGAGACTATTGGCGTAAAAACATAGGTATACCTAAAACAATAAAATGAAGGTATTTCTTTCTAGTCTTATATGAAGGGTACACAAATACATAACTGGATAAAGGAACAAAAGAAATTCAGTGTTGCATGAGTTAAGTACTTTTATGTAGCCAGCAATGACTATTCACACAGCCCAACAACAGACATGAGAGAAATGGTGAAACATTTTCATACCACTGCTACATACTCAGACACCACAGAATATTTGATTGGAATGGTTCAGACTCATCACATAATGTGTTCTCATAAGACTTGCAGACACTTTTACTTTAAACCGTGTGCTGACTTAGGTTTTATAAACAGAGATTTCTACTAAAAGTGTTGCAAAGTTTTCATTATCTTACTGGAGACATCATTTTTTTGTCTTTAAAAGAAAACTTCTTTTTAATCAACTGGGGAAAAAAATTAATGTACCATTCACTAAAACAGTAATTTAAAACTACTTTATTAAGTTTAAAAAGGATAAAATTTATCAAGAAATGAGCTACAACATTAATATCTAACACAGAGAAAAGATGAGAATGGAAATTAAAATAGATGCTGATAAAGTCTCATTTTTTCAATGAAGGCCTTGGAAAAACAACTAGAATTGATGCTCAAATTTAAAGCTAAAGACAGAACATAAAAAGACAGAAAATCTAACTGAATTTCATAAGTTGTGGAGCAAAATCCTGGCACTTATCAATAACACAGCCTGCCTTGTACAATGACATTTTTAACAATTTAGCCAAATGATTGACTAATTTTATTTGTAATAGACTTGAAAGTATTTTCTACCTCATTTCCTCCAGCTGAATGGTGTTCAGCTTGACCATGGCACACTCTATTTACAACTGGAACACACATGAGATTGTACAATTGAATAGAACAATGGCACTAGAAGAGATTTTTAAAAACCATGCAACACCATTCCACTTCACCCTTCAAATGTTCTATAAATTCATTTAACTAGTAGTACAATTCTGATTCAAACAAATTATAATTTTATTTTTGAAGTGTAAGTACTAAAACAATTAGATAACCATTTCTTTGATTTTCAGACCCATTATGTTTAACAGTTTAGAACCTTTGATAAACCTAAACATTCAACTCTCAATTGAACTTTACTCAGATTCATGCCAGCTAAAAAAAATGTAACAGAAAGAAGTTTTATTAAAAAACTTTGATACAGAAAAGGAGGGAAATATTTTTTATATTATTTAAAAATCCATGTGCCTATAGTTTCTGCATCTAAAAGAAATATCCACATTAACTGTAAACGTGCTTTTAAAAAATCCATCTACACATTGCAATTAAAAGATTTTTCTTCTAATCATCACAATAAATACATTTTGATAACATGGCTACATATGGCGTCAGGAATGTATCAGGCACCATATCAGGAAAATAAAATCTAAGGCTCAAAGTATGTATGGCAGAAACAAAATAAAAGCCAAATGTACATGTATAAGTATACAACTGCTTTGTAAGCAAGAATAACATGTGTAACATGGAAGTAATGGAGGGATACATAAAGGCTGAGCTGACTTTAGTTGACAGTGAGTCAATTTCAAGTAAAGCTGGTTTACCTTGACCCAATCCTTTTTTTTTTTTTTTTGTTACTAAATAAAATACTAAGTTCCTGTCATTAGAAAACCAAGGATGATACTAGTAGGAAAAATGAAATAAAGGGAAGGGGGAGTCTGGACCATCCTGACCAGCAAAACCACAATGACAAAAGAGATAGTTTTAGTTGCAGTTGAGTTTAAGAGTAGATAGATATGTTTACTTAAGTTATTTAAACCTGGCAAACTCCCATCAGTGGAGAGCTGCACAAAAATGAAGTTAACACTGAATAGACTAGGGTCAAGTAAATATCACTTCATTAAGTAATCAGGGTAACTAGTACTTTAAAAGCATAAGCCTCAAATGATGCCATTTATCACTGCAGTAATGTGACAACATCATTACAACCCAATATTAATCATAACAGTCACTTAGACAATAAATAGAGATATAAAAAAATAAATATAAATAATTATTTTAGGGTCAATCATCAATGTAAAATTTCAATGGTAAAAAAAATTAATAAGTAAATATCACTCATTTCAACATTAAATTATTATTTTATCATTTCTTTTATCATTTAATTTGTAAAAAAAAATTGTTTTAAAAAATGTACAAGTTAACAACTGATGCTTATCAAGACTAAAACAAAAATCTGAAAAAGCTTCTTTTCAAGTACGGCAGAAAATCATCACAATAGCTTTTTGTTTTAAATTTGTCTAAAACAGTTGTTATCAAGCTATTCACATCAAGAATTGGAAAAGTCCTTTGGGGCAACATGGCCAGCTAGGTAGATGTTGTCGTACATGTGCCCTGCCAGATCTCGGCTGAGTTCAGAAACTGCCTGGCAAGTGTTCTTGATGAACTCACGTTTAGACATCTTGTTTTTCACATGAGGGCTGCACAGGTCAACGGAGAGCATTATGAGGGAGAAGCAGAGCACAAACACAGCATCTTAAAAAGTGGGAATTCAAAGAAAAATAAAACACACACAATTACACTTAACCTAAAATTAAACAAGCAAAATTTAAAAAAAAAAAAAAAAAAGCTTATATTAAGTTTGGATCAGTCATGTAATAATATAAATGATTCACCTAAACCTACTAAATCTGTGCAACTAGAAATAGTTTTACCAATCGTTTTTGTTTAGGTTTTAGCTTTCTCAATGCACTATGATCCTATCACTTGCCTGGACCAGTTGTGATAGGAGTAGAAATAAAGGGGTATCTTTGTGAATGTTTACATGATCGTTTTTTTTTTAATACATAAAAAAATGTTCCCTCAGGGCTAAAGACTCCTCAAGGGGACAGATTCAATTTATGCCACCACAAATGTCAAGTATGATTTCTTTCCTTTGTTCAAGATACCAAACAAAATAATTAATTACCAATAGTTAATTAATTACCAATAGTTAATTAACAAATTGATTAATTTTTTTTTCATTCTTGTGTTGTCAGGTAAAAGAAATAATTGTGCAAAAATTTCAGCTTAATCTGTGATTGGGTGTGGGAGAAAAAGTGTTCAAACTTTACACCATACAGACCAACAGACAAAGTAAGTTGATATAAGCTTTGTAAAAAAATGAAACAACATGGATGTTTTTATTCCAGAACAGTAGAAATGATCAAGGTTGTAGGTTGGAAGTTACAGTTGAAGAGCCTATTCCATCTTATGTTCCTAATAAGTTATAATGTTATATTAGCATTTACATGTTAAGCAGGTTAAGTTTGGTTCATATATTTCTGTAAGGACTAGTTTGAAGACAACATGTGGTCAGCATAACAATTATAGTAAAATAAAGTAAAGTAAAGTACCCTTTTCAGATCTTGTGATCTATATGGCAGATGACGTTAAGATCATCTGTATATTTGGCCAACGGTTAATGAGCAGGGTGTTATGTGGCCAGCACAACAACCAACCGCCTTTACTTTCCCCAACTAATGCCAGGTACCGATTTGAGTTGGGTGGAATCAGGGGTGCCCTAAAAATCCAGGAATTCAAAATCAGTCTTTATTGAGATTCAAACCCAGGACCCCAGGTTTGGAAGGCAAGCGCTTAACCACTCAGCCACCGCACCCCCCATAACAATTATATCCCAGGCATAAAGATCTTTTAAACTTTATTTGTGTGTTATTCTATGGACCCAAACATAAAATCCTATAGCTGCTTTTTTTTTTTTTTTTTTTGGTCAGGGGGAGAAAGATTTATGATGATTTATGTCTACCAGTGATGATGTCTTTCTTATTTAAAGTTTACATCAAACAAAACAAGTATTTAAAGTTTACATCAAACAAAACAAGTAATAACACTATCTCACCTTTGCTAAGTCCAAGTTTTGGGTTGCAGGCACAAAATCTCTGTGAGAAATTCTCTATCATAAAAGTCAGAGTGTCTCCTCTTTCTCTTGGAGCTGACACTTCTTTGAAAAATTTACGCAGAGCATTGGGTAGAAACTGGTTCTGAAAGTTCTGGAGCTGGACTAATCTTTCCAATACATCGGGTCTTAAAATTGGAATAGTCAACAAGTCATTTACTAAAACAATTGAATAAATGGACATTTTTAAAAAATTTATTCAGAATTTTAACTTCTTCAAATAATGTTAAAAATGTCAAAAATGTTAAAAAGCGATGTGACAAGTGATTCTAAATCAATTAGTTGGTAACCACAAGTTCTGAAAAAAAACTAAATTTCAGTTCAGTGTAAATGGAGGGAGGGGGGGGGGGGGGAAAGCTATCAGATTTTTTAGACTATTGGGAACTCCTTAGTCTCCTGCCTTGAGTCATCCTTACCATCTTGTTCTCAATGTAACTATCCTTTTCCATGTAACAATGTTAACACTGACAATGACAATGTCTTGCTATTTTCACAAGTCCAATCTAATGAGCCAATGTCCAATGTGGATCCTTGTTAGGGGAAGCAATCACAGCAATCTTTACATATGAAAATAATCCTCAAATAGAAATCATGAAAAGATGGAAGACACTATATAGTAAGCACTGATAATAATGGCAATGTCTTCCATTCCGAAGATTAAGGATGAGTGCAGTGTGACTATGCAAAACCATATATATATTTTTTGTAGTAGGTTGCTGCTGAAATGATGTGTGTCCAGAGTGTATGAAGAATTTCTGTGCAGTAACTGTTCAGAAATACTTTTAGATCCTTATTTTCAAGAAATGTGTCTATCTCCTCCACTTACATTTATAATGCAATCTTTCTAAGTAAGAGACTATCATTAAGACAGGCTCATTAAAGTTATTGCCTAAAGTGGTTATGGAAATAAGCACTTCCCTTCCTATGAAATGCTTCCAATGGCATGTGTCTCAAATAGCTTTGGACAGCTGGTCCAACTCCTGGCCTTCGTGTGTGGCTCAGATAATGAGTCCAGAAGAACTTACCAGAAAAGGTGCAAAGGTGAGTAACTGGCAGTAAGCCAGTAAGCTTCAGGCATGAGGAGCTGGTGGCTAGTCATCTAGGAAAACTGAATTCAAACCTCTGCTGCCTTGCAACTATACCCAAACATGGAAAAGGCTAATGGAGTCAACCCTGAAGAAAAATCAGGAGCACTTGCTTTGGACACATCAGCTGTGTAGAGTAGAGAAATGCTGTGTGGGTGACATCCTTGAAATCACAAGTTTCTCATTTCTATGAGATGATCCATAGCAGCTTCATGACTCAAGAAGGCCATATAGATCATAAAGGCAACCATAAGCATGACAGGTTCTGCACCGGTAAATTTAATCATTACAATATTCAAACATTACTAGCCCCACAACAAGCATAAATTTCCTAATATTTTATAAGTTTTGTTTTATTAGTTTCGACCTTCAGAAGTGAAGACTATTATCAGGCATGTCAAACGCTGGGTTAGGGGGCCACATGCGGCCCGTGACCACCTTGTGGCCCGCTTGGCCACCTAAAAAATTATCAAAATAATGTTAAACTATTACGCTGGAAAAAAAAAAAGAGATGACAAGCTACTTCAATTGCAAAATAGTATTTGTTAAACTGAACAACGAGAGTAAGTCTGCAGTGAAAGCAAGCTACATTTTGTTAAACTTAATTGCAAGCAATAGCAAATCATTTAGTGAAGGTGATTTTATGAAGGAGTGTGTCATTAAAGCCGAATTAATTTGTCCAGAAAAGGTGAAAGCATTCAAAGAAATAGCGTTAACTAGGAACACTGTGGCAGATAAAATAAAAGACATGTCAGTCAGCTAGCATGAACTATTAAACAAAATAGTTGTTTTTGAATTATTTTCATTGGCTCTCGATGAGTCAACTGATGTAATGGGTGTAGCACAGTTGGTTATATTCATAATGGACTGTGTCAGGAATTTTAAGATACATTATGAGCTACTTGAGCTCTGTGTTCTATGCATAACACCACAACAAGCGAGGATCTTTTTGAGACATTACAGGAGGTGATATTGCAGTACAATTTATCATTGGTAAAGCTAGCTAGTCTAACAACGTATGGCGCAGCAACCATGAAATGAAATGGTTTTGATGCAAAGTTACTGGCAAAAATAAGAGAGAATGATTCTAATTTTAAAGTTTGCTCATTTTTCAGTGCATCATTCCCCAAGAAACATTTGCGGAAAGCAATTACAGTTCCAACATGTCATAAGACCTGTTTCAGTCTCTCCCATTAAATCATCGCCAATTTTCAATGTTTCTGATAATTAATTATTTTGTTTGATTGTGTTCCCTATTACACAGTAGTCCGCTGGCTCTCCTGTCATAAAGTATTGAAGAGATTATTTTGCACTACGTGAAGAAATTTTATTGTTTCAGAACATGAAAGGTGAACCTGTTGAACATTTTCAAACTGACGAATGGGTTCAGAATTTGGCATTAGCAGTTGATCTCACTGGTCACCTGCAAGACTTGAATTTGAAACTTCGAAGTAAAGACAAAATTGTCACAACTGTGTGTGATGATGTGAAGTGCTTTCAAGCAAAATTACGACTGTGGATAAACCAAATATGAAGAGAAAATCTTGTTCACTTCTCTACATGTCAGGAACTAAAAAAATAAATACGGCTACAACATTAGGTAAATATGTCCTACGTAAATATGTCCTACACCTGGAATTGTTTGTAGTTGCTATCAATGACCATTTTCGTGATTTCGTTTCATACGAGCAAAAATTTTCGTTGTTTGTATCACCATTTTCATTTGCTTCTGAAAATGCTACTGGTAATGTGCAACTAGAGCTAGTAGAATAGCAGTCAGATTCTTTGTTGAAAGCGAAGTATATAGAAGTGTCTTTGCAAAAATTGTACAGTTATTTACCTAAACGGTACATTGAAATGAGAAAATTTGCAGCCAGATTTCTAGCTATGTTTGCAAGCACTGATCTCTGTGAGCAATACTTTTCCATAATAAAAGCTACAAAAACATCACACCATTCAAGATTATCTGATCAAAATTTGTCATCAGTGATGAAAGTGTCAGTGGCAAACAAACTTCCACCTGACATTAATAAACTTGAATCCCAGAAAAGATGTCAAGCATCAGGACAAGGACATTATCACAATATCACAGAAATTTTTAATTATCACATTATACTACAATTTAGGTAACTAGGGAAAGGTATGCTATTAATTAATGTATTCTATTCTATTGTTTCTAATTTACATAAAACTAGTAGGCTATTTTGCAACTGATTTTTGGTTGCGGCCCCTCAGGTCATAAAAAGTTTTTATGTGGCCCATACACCTTAAGGATGGCTGCCTGGTCGTGCGGTTTGCACGCTGGACTGTCGTTCGGATTTATCGATGGTCCCGGGTTCAAACCCTGCCCGCTCCCATCCCCCGTCGTCCTGCGGGAGGTTTGGACTAGGAAGTAAACTATCTTCAACTCTGAAGGAACATCCGAAACATGTAAAACATTTTACAACAAACAACAATGAGTTTGACATGCCTGCTATTATGTTGTGATGGAAGCATGTTGGGTTTGAACTCAGGACCATCATACCACACAATAAGGCAGCCATCAAAAGGTCTTTCTTTTGTAGCATAATAGCTATCAAAAAAGCTACATTCATATTGATTGGCAGGTTTTTTAAAGTTGTGAAATAGAAATTGATTTGCAAATTTGACATCAAATTATCAAGGGGTTTTTCTATCAACCTGCATCTTACCTTTTCTGTACAAATTCCAGTTTTTTAGAAGGCCACAATCTTTTAGTAGTGTGTAGAAATTTGGCAATTTCTAAAGGCTTGTCATCCAGTATATTTTTAGACGTTAAATAATTGATACCCTGTTAACAGATTCAAAATTGTTAAGAATCACTTAAAAAAAAAAACTTTTAACAAATTGTGACTAATACTTTTTCATTAAAACATACGTTATATACAAAAAATGAAAAACAAGAGCTTCTTTGGGAATATACCAGTTTAGACCAACTGCAGACAAAGGAAGAGTACTTAAATAAAGGTTGAGTTGTGGATAGCTAGAAACATAATTTCAGAATGGTTTGCAGTTATAAAAGATATGGTTAGGATATTCTATTAAAACATCTTAAGGTCAGAGAAAATGATTCTAACACAAGAAAGTCAATAATAATCACGTTGAAATGTCTTATGAACTTCCATTTGTTTGGACCACTAAAATTATCTTATCTTAATATTCAAACATAGATTGATAACTACAATGAAAATACATTTTTTTTTGGTCCCTTGAAAAATAAATTGATGCATTTTCGTCCCCCCCCCCCCCCCCCCCCCCCAGGGCATTATGCTTCCCTGGAGAAGACATGCAATCCCCCCCCCCCCCCCCCCCCCCCTGGGGGAGGGGTTGCCTCATAATTTCAAAAATGCTGGCCTAAGTTATTAGCTATAGTTCTATCACAGAACTTAACACATAATATGGGCTTGTAATAGTTTGCTGTAAGGACAACTAAAAATCTTGAGTCAGTTACCCCAGAGGAGCTTTATTCTTATCTCTTGTAAGATGGAAATGATAGAAACCTAATAAAAGCAAGTAGTTCCGTTAAAACTCTTAACTTACTGCAAATGGGTCTGAGTTAAATGTAAGGCTGGCCTCATCAAGTAACATAAACAGTTGTTTGAAGGAGAAATCATCTTGCCTGGTCCTATTGTAGATTGTGACACTTCCCCAACAGCTTCTGCATAATCTGTAGACAACAACAAGATAGAGATTGATTTTAAACAGTTGCTATATGTTCACTATTTTGACAGGAATTTAGTTTTTTTACTGTAATGGAACACCCTGGACATTTGGCTCATGAATTCTAATAATGCTGAAATACCTTTGGTTTGTTTCTTTTGTGAACTCCCATCAAGGACATTCCATTCCACAATTTATAATCACCACTTAGATATGCTCTCTTTTTTTTTGTCCATTACTTGCAATCATTATACAAACTTTACATTATTAAAAAAAAAATCTTTTTTTTTTTTTAAGTATTATAAAATATTCTTTATTTTGATCATGTTTAGTCCACAAAAAAAAAAAGAAGGAAATAATTTTATATTATTAAAGTTTTTATTTAGTGATACTTTAATGCTTTTAGCATGCTCAAAGAGCTATGGACCAATCTCATTTGTGGACCAGTGGCGGGGAGGGGATATCTGGGTGAAGGTTTTCCGTGCTGCCTTTAGGCGCTTAGTAAACACAACTCTGCTCAAGTCGGGTGTCGAGCCTTGAACCCCTTTCATATATATAAACAAACACACCGATTGACTGTCCCAAATTTTAAAAGAAAAGTAGTAGCATTTTACGCTATTAAAAATTTGCATTGGAAAAACTATGAAAATCAAAACTGGACGCTTGTCATTTTGAACATGCAAAATGCATAGTTGTAGAAAGTACAAGATAAGTAATATCTGGTTAAAATTTCTTACTTTTTTATAAATGACCAAAGGTGTCAGGAGGAGGTATGGCGAGAGTGAATGTTAGTTTGATATTTTGGTATAATAGTCATATCCCCTTGTATATGTATTCCCAGGTTGTGAATGTGAACAGTCTTGCACGTGTTGTGAACTGAATGGTTAAGTCTTTGTTGAATGTTAGAGAGTGTGTTAAGTTAGTGAGGTCTTGCTCCCTGTCCAGAAAGGTTGACGTTTACTTCCTGGACTGGTGTTTATGTATTATTTACTGACAGTTAATATAATTCTGTAAACCCCTACGAGCCTAATGAACCAAGACAAAGAACAAGCTAATAAATGAACCCCTGACACACATTAATGTTTGCAAGCAGAGCTAAGGACTATTGCTAACAATGAATGTCTGTGTTAGGAATCAGTCCAAGATTCGCTTCAGAATTTATCTGTTTTCAGTTAAGTCACTTTTGGGGAAAAAATTTGCAGATGACTAAATCTAAATTACAGTAGAATGGAAAGGGGACTCTATCTAGAGCGCCTACACATGTGCAAAATATAGTGTGTCAATTTAAAAAAAAAAAAAAAAAAGAAGAAGAAGAAATAATTACCTTTATCATGTCAATAAACAAATATTTTTGGTGGTATAAAATAGGAAAATCTATCACTAATCATTGAAATGATAAAATAATTATTTAATTATATAAATTTGGGTATGGCGAAATAAAACTTATACAGGAAAACATAGCAGCTGCCCTTTACCCTTCCAAAGTGACTATATCAAACAAATGGTATCCTGTTGTTAGTGTTAACTACTTAAATTGAAACAAACTTGTCCTACCCTTGCCATAAGAATTCATCATTGGCTAAATGTGACCAGACACAGGAGGCAAGACACAAGTCAGTTGCATCTAGATGTGAAAGTACTTCTAAACCTGAAAAGATACATTAGAATACAGTGTCATCAAAACAATCATATTTTACATATTTCATTATGGGAAGGGCTTACATTTAAGTTACCACTTTTTATCAAATGTCAAGGCCTAATATTTCAATGCTATCACTAGAGTATGTATCACAAAATTAGCTAAATTCAAAACTATAAGTGAGAAGGGGCTACAAAGACACAAAAACAAAGATATACTGCTGCAGGGGTGAACAAAGGAGCTACAAAGAATTAAAGTTAATAATATAATGTTGCAGATATTCCATTCCAAGCCTAGATGTGATAAATGAATTTCCACAAATTAGGGTGCTATACCTATTTAAGTATCTGCGCTATAAATTATAAGTCTTTCTAGATTCTCCCACAAGATTATACATAACCATTCCTATTGCCTAATGTTTCTGTTACTGTACATTTCCACTGAAATAGTCATACAATGTTTATCATGAAGAGTAAAAGAAAAAAATGTATTGCTCATCTAAAGGCACTACCACAAAAACCCATGAAACAGCTAAAAAACAGAGAGAATAATATAATAATAATATAATATAATATTTTTTTAACCAGTGAAATAGCATACTAAAGAAACAGCAAGAAATGAGGGAGCAATAAATAGTGGTTTTCTTCACAGCTTTTCACTTATTTTTGCTATTGTTTCTCAAACCTTTACCAAAATAAAAGTAATTTTATGACTTCAGGTTAAAGGAGTATGATTACATATATAAAGGCCAAGTTTCACTGCTGTTATAATGTTAAATATTTCACTATTATTATAAATTTTGAATTTTTACAGCTATTAATCGGTCTGAATATTTCACTGTTATTAAAAAGTTTTAATGTTTTACTGTTAGTAAAAGTTTTAATGTTTTACAATTGTTTCAATGTTTTAATGTGTTACTGCTATTATAAAGATTGAATGATTTACCCCTATCCCCTTTGTAAATGGTGTACACATGACTTTAAAACCTTTTTTTTTAAATATGAAAAGTTGTAGAAAAATTTCTTAAACACTGCATATAAATTTATTTTACACAGAAAGGTAACAAATATTTTTTAAATTTCAAAATGGATTTAGTACATCAAATATTTAATTTTCTTATTAAAATTATTTTCTTGTATATAAATCATATTGAATATTGTAATTAAGATATAACTGATTAGTTGCTATTTGAAATATAAAAAGATAAATATATTGTGGTAGTTTTTTTGAAAGTTATGTGTACAAAGGTGCACAGATGCTATAGTGTGACTCACTTATGCTTGATAAATGGTGGCACATCTTTTAATTTTAGATCTATAGAACTTAGATCTAAGTCTACTAGACTTTTAAGAATATAATAATTCTATAAGTGTTTATTTGAAAAGTTTGAAATATAGATTATAGGATTTATAGAATTAATTTTTAAAAAATAGTCTAGATCTACTAGACTGGTAAGATGCCACAGACATTGTCAGTGATTGATCTTTATGGAGACAGCTTGCCATATTAAGTGTAAGTGGAAATTATCTTCAAAAGAATGCTTTGGTTCAACACACAGCTAAGTATTGTGACATAACAAAAGCAAAAGTTAATCAAGCAAAATAATTGGACCACACACATATATATATATATATACACATATATAAATATGCAATCCTAATTTTTTCAAACACACCCAAACCATTAAGTAAAATGAATTGCTAAAATTTTTGTGAAACTATTTTACTTATTTCTGGAGGAAGGTCGGCCAGGTCTGGAAATCTGTCAATGGTATTCATTTCTGGAGCAGTAGTTATTGATCTATCATCCCATCTTGCATAGTCTGTGATAGGTATACCAAGAAAGTCTTGTGGTCTGATACCTACTTCTTGAAGCCTGAAGAAAGATCACATTGAAAGAAAACAAACATTAATAATATCAGATTGAAAGATTAAAAGGAAAAAAATTAGATTCCAAGAAGGATTTCACCAAGAAAGCAATCCATACAATACAATGCTTACTTTAAGCAATGATTCTTACCTTCGAATGACTTGTCCCATATGCTAAGCTATTCTGTAAACCTCTCAGATATTATACAGAGATGATCCACAAAAACACTGAAACTTAGAATAGGACTGAGCCTAGAATATGAATCCTAGACCTCACTGTAAAAACATCATGAAGCTAGTTTTAACTTCTCTGAAGCTTTAAACCTGGCAAGTACAAACAGAATTGTGTCATTCAAAGAGAAAAGCTGCACAGAAAATATCTGGGAAAAGCTGCACAGAAAATATCTGGGAAAAGCGTCACAGAAAATATCTAAGTCTTTATTTCAAAGTTGTTATTATTTGTTTAATTTACCATGCTCAGTGTCAGTATCTTCATACAGAAATGTGACTTATTGTATGGATGACTCCATTTATCCTTTGTCATCTGTACAATGTCACATTTAAAAGAAATAAGACAATATTTGTGTATGAAAACGCTGCCACCCAAGTTAATGATTTTTAAACAACTGTTTTGTTGCAAAGGAAACAACTGCCATATAGTTTTTGGATTCTTTATTGAAATTTTTATAAAAATGTATTCCTTTATTACTGTACAATTTGTTACAGCTTTGATAAAACAATTTTCATTGTAAAAAAAAATCAGGCCATGACTCTTGCGCTTGCTGAACATATGAAAAAATTTCCTGAAATTTATTAAAAATGCAGGAACTGTACAAAAGTAAAAAAAAAATTATTATTATGTTTAAATAATAATGTTATTAAGTATCGAAACTATTCAGTTTAAAAAAACTGGATACATTTTATTATTACTAATTATTTTACTATAATTAGATCAAGGACAGGAAAAACTAAGGCACAGCATGTACTGTGATGTAATAATTTGTGTCTGACAACTAAATATGACAAATCTCCATCAATAATTCAATTTGCAGATAGTAACAACAAAACAACAAAAGTACACAATATATGTAGGAGGGTGGATATGGATGGACATTTAGATCTAATATTAAAATTTGCTCATTAATTAGTTTCTGACAACTTTGCCTTCTGTAACTTCAAATACAAAAAAAAACAAAATCTAATAAAATACTCAGACACAAAGATAAAGGCACATTTCTCATTCCATATGCTAGGACAAATGTGTACAAAAGCTCCTTCTTTCCTATTGCTATTAGAGCATGGAATGGGTTGCCTGAGACAGCCAGAAAAACCTGTGACTTGGCGGAGTTTGAGCCATAGATTAGCATGCATGACTAGATGCATAACGTATAGGACGTAATCATCTTCTTTTTTAAAGTAACGTCTGTAATTTATAAGATAAGATATGGAACCACCACTAACTCATGTCCAGTTGTATTCCTAGTTAGATTATGGGTTTATTTACTTTCACACAATAATGAACATCCCGTTTCCCAAGATTTTCGCATTCAGTAAGTGGTAGCAAGAATAGACTTAGGTGCATTTCACAGAGTGTACTGCGGTTTCCTGTTTGTGCTTTGTGAGATGTCCCCATGACAATTATACCAGAGTGGAAAAAGAAAAGATATGCATTGCTATGAATCACACATTGGTGAATTTTTACATTATACCTCATGCAACCAAAAAGTTTGACTAGCTTATTTCTGTGACCAAGAATATTAGCGTTATAACGCAATCAGTTTAGAGCGTGAATAATAAGCCTTTCCTTCACAATCTGTCAAATGCATCAGAAAGGTGAATAAATTTGCCACAACTTATGATTTCTGTTCCTTATCTTTTGACTGGCAGACAGAAATTCAATAGATAATTCTCTGTGACTCAGTTCTTACTAATCTTACATAATTAGTAAGTGGTTGATTTCTAGATGCCACATGAGTCTTTTGTAGCTTATCCTTACAGTTTCTTTGCCAGGCAGCAAGAGAGATTGATGGGTTAGATACTGTCCTTTTCCTAGGAATAAATGTTTCTTCTTACCAAGACGTTGGTAGGCTACCAGTATTTCAAAATGGTTAAAATGATGTTTTAGAAAGGAGAAAAAAAAATGAGAACCAATGCAACACATTTTGACATACTAACAGTACTAACCAGAAGATCAAAACATTGAGAAGTTCTTGGAAGATAGAGTTATGTATAAAACAGTGTTTCTCAATCTTTTACTTGAGAGGCCCAAAAACAAAACAAAACAAAAAGTTCCAGCCCACCTTAGCCAGCTAAGGAAGGTGAATGAGTTTTTGAGTTTTTAGTTTTTTGGCACATCAGCATACTTTAGGCCCAGAAGGTGAATGAGAAAGCACTGTAAGTTCTCATATCACCAAGAATTTTCAGGAAACTGCAGAAATGCATTTTACTGGCATTGACAGCTCAAATTACATCCTGTTATAATTTGAGAACAGGGGCAAATACTGAAATATAGGAGACCATTGAGGCTCATGTAGCACATGCATGTCTGTAGTATGCCTGAACAGTGGAGGATCATTTTCATGTTAAGCAAAACATCTTAAAGCAGGCCTCTTTTTGTCATTAGAGGATATAGGTAACAGACTGAATAGCAAATCTGAATTACAGCAGAATAAATATTATTAACAGTGTAATGTGATGTATATAAATGATGGCAGCATTAAAAAATGTGTTTCTTTTTTTTGTTAACCTCTTAAAACAACTTCTACAGCAAGTAGTGTATTTGACAATGCTGGTTTATTTCATCTGTGACATAATGCCCATTGCCTTGGTTATCCTGAAGCACATCAAAGATCTAGTGTAAGGTTCTCAAACTGTGGTCCGCAGAACCCAAAGGGTCCTCAAGATGACAGTAGAGGGCCCGTCGAAAGAAAAAAATTGTATAAAATAACTTCTTCGCTTAAATTCGGTTGATTTAATTGGATAATTTAAATAATAATCAACTAATCAATATATTCAGATTCTGGCAAAAATCAAAGTTAAGAAGGTTCTAAATCCTCTAAGCTGATGATGCAGCAGCTATTGTTGCTTAATCTGGTACTCAGCTTCAGACCCTGGTGGACAAACTATCTGCTGCTTGCCAGAAGTTTGGCTTAAATATTAGTCAAAGCAAGACTAAAATACTAGATCAGAACACAAATACTGCACCTTGCATAATCATTAATAGCCAACCACTGGAAATTGTTGATCATTATTTTAAATTTTTTTTTTTATATAATGTAATGCAAACTATAGATATAAATTATGTATGTGTTACTGTGTGTGAATCAACTAATTGTGGTTTATCATAAATGTGCTAATTTTTTAAAAAGTAAATAGATTTACATTGCATGCAAAAATTGTACCTATTTTAAAATCATGATTTTATGATGCATTGACTTCGATGATGTGTCATAATTGTGATCCATATTGAAAGTCAGTAAATACCAGGTCAAGAAAGAAACCATTTCCAATTTATTGTTTGTTTTTTTTACTTCCAGATGCACCATTCTATTTAGCTCTATATTTTGTGTTAAAAACCAATGCCTAACACATGACTATGTGATGGACCTGAGTGTCTTATGTTCCTCCCCAAGATGTCTTTTTTTTTTTGGTCACAAATATGTTATCACCATAACAACATAAAACAGTCAGGAGAATTTTGACCATTGTGACACAAAAAAATCGGGAAAAATGAAATGCGTTCTTGACTTGATATTTACTATAAAGGGGGAGGGGAAGGGGGAGATATTGAGTGTAGATATGGTATTTTAAAATTAAAATATCATGGACTGGGAAAGGGGGTGGAGGGAGAGAAAAAACAGTGAAGACACTGTATGAAGAGGTTATCAATGATTGATGGACCATTAAAATGTGACGTCAGCCTCAAATACAGAGTCAGTTAAGAACACTATGCTTTGAGATCTAGAAGTCGATCTATAATTTTATTTTTTTTATGCACATTTTTTTTTTACTTTTGTGCTCAAATGCACTGCAAGGACACTCATTTAAAACAGATAATAATGTCATAACAAATGGATAAAATAATTACAATAACACACAAACACAGTTATTCATACATGCGTCCCTCTCTTACTCTGTCTAAACCCCTTTCCTGGTCTCTTACTCTCTTCCTACACAATTCCACTTTCCAACATTCACACATATTCAGTGCAGAGTAACAAATTTTAAGACTCAATCCAAGTGCAGCCATCAAACCAACACACAACAGAAACAGTTCATTGATAGCGCAACACACAAGTGTAAACCAAAACAGCCCCAAAACATTGTTCTAGTTATAGTAGTGAGAACAATGATGAGGGAAAAGGAGGCGGAGCCAATTATTGATAGAGTACTAAGTCATTAATTAGGTCACAAATACTAAAGTGCTAGATATTATCTATATTATAAAGTAGAAAGTAAGGCATATGTATGTATGTTACGAATAGAAATAAAAACCGCTTGACCAATCTTGATAAAACTTGGCATAAATGTTCCTTGGATACTAACTTAGACCGTAGTGTATGTATTGTAGCCCTTAAACAAACTTAAAACCTTCAAAAAAAAAAGTTGACCAACTCTATGAAAGCATTATAACTTCATCGATCTAGGCCATATTTACATGAGAAAAGATCGAAAGGATCTAGATCTATATCTAAGTTTAAGAACTCACTTTGCGCAGATAGTTTTTTACTTTGACACATGAAAATACAAAAGATAGTCTATTGATTTCATTACGTAATAAAATTAAACTTCAATTTTGTGTTTCAAAAGCATTTTTACATAAATTCGTTCCATATATCTTCGAATTCAGAACGTCGTGACTTACTTTATAATCCGATTCATTTAACAAATCAGGTAAACTCTTTTAATTGTACTTTATATCCTATTAATTTATCGCTTCTTTCGTTTTTAATACATATGAATTTATCGGCTTCGGGTAAACCTATTTTCGCAAAACTACTTTAATTTTCTTAGCTAAAGAGAAAAACTTGAAAGGATCATTAGCTAAGTTTAACATACATCTAAATCCAATCCACTATATTAGTAAATAGTGATGGCCAAAAGTTAACTAAAAAGTTAGAAACTTTTAGTTTAACTAAAAAACATTAGTTAAGGCTATTGTTTAACTAGAAAAAAAAAGTTTAGTTAAAATCGTAGTTTAATTAATTTTTTTTAGTTACTAACTAAAAAGTTTAATTAAAATTTGTAAAACATGTGGTCGGGGATGAAACGCACTCCATGTTTTCTGGTCATGTGATATCAATAACTTCAATTATCGAAAAAAATGATGCAGTTAATAACTATTTAGACAGTCTGCATTTGAAGAGGGTAAAATAAGATCCTGGTAGAAATTATGGGAGTAAATATTTGCACTTGAAAGTAGCAGTATTATAAAATGTTAAACATTTTTTGCCAAAAGCTTCTATGCAATATTATGAATGAGGTTGTTCCAAATTTTTTTGCGAGCCACGTGGAGGTGTTTAATTTCTGTTTCTAGTGGGAATCTGATTAGTGAGTTAGGTCAATATTTAGTGGTTTTAATCAATTCATTTGGGGCAAACAATATTTTTTTACTGCAGGAACATCAAGTACATCCTTTTATTATTGAGATCTATTAAGTCTAAATCAACAGCTAGGCCTATATAGATCTAAAAGCATTAGGGTAACCAACTCTAGAAAAAAAATCATAATCCACACCCTCTCTGACCATAAAGTAAATAGACGGTGTCCAACTGATTTTAACCTGGTCAGCTAGACATACAAATTACCACGTGTAGGCCTAGTGTACTGTACCTGTGTAGTCGACAATACTGCAAGACTACCCTGCATTAAGCGTTACACAATAGTGTTTGCTTAATGTGGAGAGGTCAGACAAGAAAATAACACACTGGCGTGGCTAGTCAAGTATGTTCGTAGATACCCAGAAAGTAAATAGACAGCGTGTCCGACTGATTTTAACAGCCTGGCCAGATAGACGTACACATGTAGGTCTATAATATATAGTGTACTGAGTGTGCAGTCCATAATGACAAGATCACCCAGTTTCTTTTCCCTTGCGCTCTTAATGGTTATGCAATAGTGTTAGTTGTATTTTTAGTGATCAGACAAGAAAATAGCACATCGGCATGGTTAGTCAAGCATGTATTTTACACTATAAAATAGCTATACAGGTCAAATGTTTTAAAAACTCCAACAATTTCATTTCTATTTCTTTGGATACTAGATCTAAATTTGAAATCCTCAATCTATGTTATTTAATGAGATTTTAAACTTTACCAGTATAAGTAAGATTTTCTGTTATATAATAAGTCAATATAAGTTTTTTGTTAAAAAGAGTACCATTATTTTCTAAAGGTTTTAATTCAAGGAAAAAATACAAGCACACATTTATTTTGACATTTTATTTTATTTTGCATTAACACTTATGTAAGAAACATATTCCTTAATACTGATTTTATTATAGATAAATATTACTAGAATGTTAAAAAAATAAGATCAAAATGTAGGCATACAGTCGGATGATTATATCTATATAGATCTAGTTCAACCCCCCCCCCCCTCCCCCCCCCCCAAAAAGTTTGTTATAGTTTAATTAACTTTCTTTAGTTTAGTTTAACTATCTTTTGAAATTCATGATAAACTAATAGTTTAACTACTTTATTTTAGTTGAAAACTAGTTTTAGTTTAACTTTTAAAAGTTAGTTTAGTTCCCATCACTATTACGCGGGTAATGTCTGGCTAGTATATATATATAAAGATGCTATTTTTTGTGACACTAAGTGTGTTGACATTCAAGTCAACTACATAAGTACGAATAGGGTAATGTTGGTAATGCTGTACTGTTTTAGCACCTTTCAGTTATGTGTAATTTCAGTTTCTAAACAGAGATGGGCCATATATGAAGTTTGGGAAAATAACTGTCTGTCTTGACATAGAATAAATAGAACATGATTGAAATAACAAAATTGTAAGATTATAACATTTTTAAACACCATACTTCTTGTGTGTTAGAGAGTTTTCTAAGTTATTAGATCCTTGAAAAGTTGAAGAAAGTGGTAACAAAAATGCTAGAAACTTTAAGCACTTGAAAGCATCGACCTGACGGTCAGGCTGACCCACTATAACACCAAAAATTTAATTTTTTATAAATAATACAAAAATACATATAGTCTTTATTGACAAATGGATGAAGAGTTCATAGAGATACAATCAGTTTTTTTCCTAGGCCTAATCCTTAGCCTTAGGGATATACAAAATCAAACATAAAAAATGTAGGCAACTTATTAACTTGTTCAATTGATTTGATGTAAGGTACTCTAATTTAAGAAATTAAGTGTATTTATTTTAAATTAGATAATTTTATAACACTCACCGTTTTTTTTTTTTCAAATCTTAGATCTAGATCATTAAATTTATTAAACTCTTACTGTTGTACTCTTAGAGTACGGGTTAAACTAGTTAAAGTAGTTACACTGACAGTTACTGAGTTAAGTAAGACTCAGACAACTGGTCCTGGTCAAGCACTGTATTACAGTGAGTCTGTCATTGTGTGACTTTCTCTAGATTTCTAGATAGATTCTATCTAGACCTAGTCTAGATCTTAGTCTTTCAGTCATTCATATTTTAAATTTTAAGTAATTTAAGCCAGACTGAGAATTGTGGCCAAATGTTACACTAATATCAACATGATAATAAGTATTATTGATGATTGTTATAGATGACTATCTTTAAATCTTATGATCATAATATGAATTAATTATTATGATTGCTTGGCTTGAGGACAAATCCAAATGGCAAATGTCACAAATCAAAATGTGACAAATGAAGACCATTAAGTTAAGAATAATCTTATTATAATCAAGATCAAGATGAGAATGATAAGTCGAGTTGATTAACTTGATTTCTTGCAAAATAATAGATATAGACCTATCTAGATCTAGTCAAGAACTCTAATCTAGATAGTATCTAGGTCTAATATCTAGAGGTCTATCTAAATTCTATCTTAAAATCATAATCTAGGTTGACTAGATCTAGATCGTATATTAATAGATCTACTTCCAACAACAACAACATTGACGTGGCCGCAGACGACATGTTAAACCACTTTTCATTGGTGTAAAAATGAAATAAATCTATTTAAAATGTTTTACCAGGAATAGTTTTGACAGAACAAAACTTAACCTTTAATTTAAACCTGTATTCCCGTCTGTAAAATTGTTACCGCTTTCACCATTACTACAATTTTGTCAGTTACATGTTGACAAAAGCATTAATTTATATTTTTCTAGCAAATTATAAAATATATGCACCAATGACTTGGCAGAATTTAAATTCTTAGTTAACATGCATGACTAGATGCATGACGCGTATGACGTAGGCCTAATCGTCTCTATTATATAAGATAGAAATACAAAGTGAGCTCACACAATGGGGTTCAGGAGGGATTTTAATGTGTAATGAAAAAAGAAATAAATGGATACGCTATAATTATAAGATTAATTAATTAGTAGGCATACAATCTTCATGATTTTCTTTATGTATCATTTATATCTATATCTAAAGATAGGATCTAAGTATATTTACAATATGTTTGGAATCTAAATTTAGGCTATATATTTTATCGTCCCTTGAAAAGGAAATTGACCAGCCCCGCGCTGCCATTTGGCATGTCGTTGCAGTGTTGCACCCACCCCCCAAGTCTGAGAAACATTAGGCCTAAAACGTTTATAGCATCGTAAGCATTTGAAAAATAAAACATTATTTTAAAGACCTGATGAAAAGTTCGCTAATATTATCCTGGAAGCAAAAGTAACGTTTCTTTTATAGACACTGATTAAAAAAAAAAAGAAAACCTATGTGGTTTGCTTACGGCATTATGACAAAAGTGTTAATCACTCTGAAAAAAAAATTGAACATTTAGCCTACTTTTTTTACAATATCTAACCCTAACCTATTCAAGTCACACATTCATGGAGCCTTGGTGGTGGACACGGTAAAAGAAGTTCCCCTTTTAGACCTTTGCGCATGGGCGCCCACAAGATTTTTTGCAGGGAGGTGCAAGCTGCTACGTATGTTTCATAGTCGTGGCCTCAACTTTATTGAAATAATATTACAGAAAAGAACTGCTCCCCAAATCTAATCGATATTAAGTGCACAGTAAATACTTCTTTTTCATTGAATAAACAAATTAGAAACTAAACACGTATACAAAGTATTTACTGTACACGATGTTAACTTTATCCGTGCGGCACGTGCTTCCTTAAGTTCGATCAAACAAAAGGCTGTGGCTGCAAAAACTTAATAACTTAACTAATGAATTGCTTCTCGTCGCGATGGACAAGCTGGCGATGAATGCTTATCGTGCAGTTCTGACATTCTTCTTTGCATTGCAACTTTTTCATCGTTTTAGGATGAAGACAAAACAAGTTAAACTGAGCTTTATTATTACTCGAAAAGCGAGACGTGATGAAGAAACTTAATAATCAAAATAGGTAATGTAAAGCCGTATTCCCAAAATCCAAACAGGTGGGTATTTTTCTCCATGTGTCTGTCGACTGCGAATTCTCGGCAGCAGTAACTCAATATCCGGTATCAAGTTTTTCTGCCAGCAGTCTCTCATTCCTCAAGATGACATCTCTGACATGTTCCTCAGGATGGTCAAGTTGATTTTTGATTATGTCATTAATGTGACTGCTGATGTGCTGCTGGGCACCGACATCTGGGAAACGGGCTCAAGAACAGATTGATGACAATGAAAAGACAAATCAGAAACACAAGAGGGGGAGGCAATTACTACACAAGGGCAGTTTGTCTGGTTTCACTTGCAGTCGTTATCTTAAGATCCACCAAACAGTCAAAGATCTCAAAGTTGAGACTTAAAGCTCAAATGGATTTGTATTTCTCAGCCCATTGTGTCTCACACAAAAGAGGTAAATTTAGCACCGACGCTGTCACTAGGGACAGTTACGGAAAAAGAATGCTAGCCATCACGGGGCAGCCTTGGCCGAGTAGTTTGTCCATGTCTAGCCTGTGCAATGAGTTAGACACATGCAGTGTGTCTATCTGAACAACAGGAACTAAACCAATGAAGTCTAATACAATCGGAATCAATAAACAGAACGCTCAAAGACCTCAGCTCAGTACCTGAGATATCTGCAGTTTCATCACTCAAATATCCAGCAAGTGCAACTAATTCACGATGCTGCAGCTCGTATTTTTTGGTTCTTGCTGCTGCCAGTGCTCCGTTGATCCAAATCAACGTTTTGACTCGGACGATGGCATGAGAAGAACTTTCTTGTATCTCTTCTCTTGTAAACTAGTAGACGTGTTTCACTTATTTTATCGAGCGCTGACACCGACCGCAACTCCACAAGACGTTAATACATTTACACTCTTTACTTTTGGTTAAAGAAACTATAATATCTATCACATCGAAAGATAATTGGCAAGGATTTATCCTACAAGGCAAAAAAAAAAAAAAATCATATTTTAGACCTTAATTAAATATCATAAGAAATAATTGTGGCATTTTACGTCTCGAGAGACGATTTTTTTCCCTTTGCAACTTCTTGTGTACTTTCACCCTTCCATCTACTACTGTTGTGTATGGCATCTACAATTCAGGACCCTTCCTTTATGCTCGCTCTTCATGTGAATCTATCCAGTATTGATGTTGAAGAGCTTTATGTCGCGTTTGCATACATCAGTATAGCTTAGCAGAGGACGACCAGCGGAACTCCTGCCTTCTGCTATATCCCCATACAGATTGTCTTGTGAAAGTCGACCTTTTGGCATTCATAATATAACTATGTGCAAATGAAAACAAATCGTTACGACTAACGTGCTGTAGAATATTTGACACCCTTTATAGTGCAAAGAACTGCAAGCCTATAATAAATCGTACATGGTCGGACATGAACTACAGATTTGCCTATTCTAGTTACAATATTAGCATATCTTTACAACTCTGTACTTCAGTGGAAGCACTACTTGTTAAGTTATTACACTTAAGAATGATATGGCCTTTAGATCTAGACTTAGAAAACGATGCGCAAAAATTTTCCTGAACATTATTTTATTTAACTCTTGAATCAATAATGCATGGGCCCCGCAGGAGTGGGCATGGTGGTGCACTTGCAGTGTCTTGCACCCCCACCAATCTGAATTCTGTCTAAATCTACATCTACGAAAAAAGAATCTGGAAGATGTATTTCATTATAAAATATTTTTAAAATCACTAACATGTGCACCATTGCACTCCCCCCCCCCCCCCCTGCGGGCGCCCATGCTTTGCGATCTATAGGACACTATTCTCCAAAAGGGCTCTAACAATTTTCCTAGAAATTTGACATTTATATATAGTTAATAAGAGAATTACTTACTCGCTGGTCTAATAGATTTATATATTCGATTAACTGGGATTATTTTTAACGATTAGGGCAGGGAACTTTCCATTTTTTTTAAATCTAACATTCATTAGTTTTTAAGAGAAAAATGATTGCTTTATTAGTCATATAGAAAGGTATTGTATTTGTAAAAAAAAAAAAAGGACAATAGGTTACCTCTATTCTAGTCACAACTTCATGGAGAGAGAGTGGAGGAACTTGGACATAGATCTCAAAAGCTGCTTTAACGATTTTCCAATGAATTTAACAGCAGATTTATATCGCAGAGAAAAGAATTACTAGCTCGGATCTAGATCTCTAGCCAGATTTAAATTTATTTCATTTTTTACTTGAAAATGATAACGGTCAAACTAGCCAACAAGCTAGTAATTATTTTCTCAGCGATATACATCGATTTCTAGAAAAATCATTATAGCCGTTATTGAAATCAGCGTCCAGATTTCGACATCCATGAAGTTATGACTTGAAAAGAGGTATTTAAAAAAATATTATGTAGTATTAAATGTCTGAACGTAACCATTTTGAGAAGTTACAATGCAAAGACTTCCTTCCAAGCCAATAATAGGCCAATAGTTTTACGCAAAAGCTGCAATGGAAAGCGACGTAATCAACTGTTTTCCTAGACTGTATGGGCAGTTAAAAGATTTTTTTATTTCAATTTCCTTGTACAATGAGACTTAGAGCCAACAAGTTTCTCCGATTGGAAGAGGTTTCCCCCCATCACACGTTTCCACAATGAGTTTGCTTCAATATTAACATTCCTTGAAAAATAATTCAACCGAGCGAGGCTCATCAGGTAGGCTACTGATACATGATATGCATATTTGAGGTGTTGAAAGAACATTTTTGAAATTTGAAAAGAAAAACATAAAAATACATTTAAAAAAATTATACCTCAATTAAACAAATATTTTAGAAAGTTAATTTAAAAAAAAAACATTTGGTTCAAACCGGGTATTGAACCCGTGCTTTTGACACCGTCAGCTGCGTGAACGTACGATTTTAGCCATTCGGTCAGCGAGCTATTATTTATTCACGTGGCTAACGAGCTAATACTTTTTTTTTTTTTACTCAGCGGTATACATCATCTCTTAAATTTCTAGAAAAATCGTTTGAGCCAATTTTGAGATCAGCGTTCAGTTTCCGCCACCCGACTTCCATAAGTTCTGATTTCTTCTTTCTTCATCTTCGTTGTCATTTTTATGTTGGAGTGTTCAGATGACTAGACCAATACATGAGATGAACTGTTGGAGTGTTCAGATGACTAGACCAATATAGGGGATGAACTGTTGGAGTGTTCAGATGACTAGACCAATATAGGAGATGAACTGTTGGATTGTTCAGATGACTAGACCAATACATGAGATGAACTGTTGGAGCGTTCAGATGACTAGACCAATACATGAGATGAAATTCACAGTGGTTTCCAAATCAAGGAGCTCTCCATATAGTTTTCTTTCTATTGTGTTGTTGATTGGGACCAGTGTCTTTTACGTGCCTCTTGGTAAAGATAATAAAATATGATGCCTATTAAAGCTATCCCAACAAGATCAACGTCTAATCTTTCGACTCAGGACCGAACACAACAGAATGAGACAACATATGTAGGCATACTGGAAGCTCAAAATTGGAACCACAAAAGCAAAGGAAATGGTCATAACGGAGCTTCTCTATGCGGATGATTGCGCCCTGATAGTTCACAATGAACATGATCTCCAGAACACGGTCAACGAATTTGCATACGCTGCCGCCTCTTTCAATTTATCTATAAACCTCAGGAAAACAGAAGTCATGTTCCAGATGTCACCCAATAAAACCCACTCAGCCCCAAAGATCACCGTAAACGGACTGCCCCTTAACTTCGCATATCTGGGTAGTATAGTATCAAATGACGCCTTACTTTCAAGGTTGTTAGAGATCTAGATATCTCCCAAAACATTTGATATCATGCTCCTCCTCATAGATCTATCTTCTTAAACCTATCTAAAATCTACTTTAGTGTTCTATGTTTGTCTTCTGCGTTAGCGTGTGATCTTTTGAAAGTCAATAGATTTTAAAACTGAGTTTGCAAACTTTTTTTAAACAGCGTTTAAAATCATTTTAGGCGTAGTGTATATATATACAGTGCAGCGGGGCTTTTTTTTTTTTTTTGTTTTGTAATGGTACGCACCGGTACGGCTTACCGGCGCCTTTTTCAATGTTGGAAAAAAATTATTACTTTTCTTGTATTTTAACGCTTATTATACATTTATTAGTAGTTGAAAGTTAGGCAATCCATCACTGAGTACTGGGACCAATTTATTTTACAAAACGAATGTATATATATAGTTATAACAAACTATATATTAATTATAATGGTCGAAGGCTACTAGAGAATACAGCTATCAAAATTGGAAAAGAATAACTTATTTTTACGAATAATGAAATAGATTTTACAAAACGTAAGAAATATAAGTGAACAATTATAGATTTCCTAAGGCCTATAATAGGATAGATAGAATGAAGACATACTTTGTTAGAATTTTGATTTTGAAATCTTGCTAAAATATGACAATCGACTCCATTTTCACAATCATATGCCCTTTAATATTGTATTCAAGTTTCATTCCTTAATTCACCAGACTTAAAGATTAATCTTTCCTTTTATATCTTGGATATTAAGAATTGCAATCAAATGTCCTACTGTATTTGTAGTTTATTGTCACCACTAGAAAGTGACCAATTAATTAGTAGTGGACAGGGGAGAAAATTGCAACGAAGAAACAAAACAGTGGAACTCATCCCGGAGTCACAATGATAGCAAACATCGACGCAAAGTACATTCCGAACTCGGTGATCCGTGACCTTCGTAAACCTTCGATCTTGTCGAAAAGATTGCGTATTTGTTTGTGTGATGGGGGGGGGGGGGAATCCCATTTTCAAACTCATTATTGAAGACAGGGGGAAAAAATAATACTTTTCAAAAGCTAAATCTTTACAAGAAAAAGAAAAACAGGCATGGTTTTAATTTTGTGTTCAGTAGGCCTACACAATTAGAAGGTTCTGAAAGGGATAAGCATGACTGCGTCAACAAGTGTAATCAGAGATTTTAAGAGATTACAAGATAACTGTAGAACAACTGGCCAGCTTTTGTAGACATGGAAGTCAAGGAGGAGGGCTGAAAGAAGGAGGCATATAGTCACATGTGGTCAGCAACGGTGTGCTGCGAAGTTCATTAATGTCTATATCTATCCTAGTAATCCTAAACCATGTTTTGTGGCTACAAATGGGAAGGCGCCAGTCGTTTTATGTGGCTTCACATATTGGGTTAGGAGCCATTGACCTAGGGACAAGCGTAGGACGTAATCATCTTTTTTTTAAATTAACGTCTTTATTTTATAAGATAAGATAATATTTTAATAAAAGGACATTCTGACTCAAAACTGTTGAGGAAACATTAATCCAGAAATCAACTTCGTAATAGCATAGAAGATATTTCTCTACCTAAATAGGAAATACGAAAACCATCAGAAAACATTGCTAGACAGGTTCTAGACTGGCAACACCAATAGTCCAAAGACCAAAGAAAACGCAGAGAAGATCGTTTGTGAAATAACGAAGAGTAGTCTATAGGCCAAGGATAAGATGGCAGAGATGGAAACTATAATTAACCGTTAGGGATCGGTCTGAAATAAGTCCGATAAATATAATATATCTATATCATCTCTCTCTCTCTCTCTCTATATATATATATATATATATATATATAGAGAGAGAGAGAGAGAGAAATAGATAGATAGATAGAGATATACATTTATGAAAAGATGTCTGACATTCTTCATTACATGTAACGATAAAGTGTTGTTGTTTTTTTTAAATACTGACATGAAGCCTTGGCCTTATCAGAGACTGTTGGAGAATCTACCAAAAAAAAATTACAAGTAGGCCTACCCATCCCCCTTTTTTTAAAGTCGGTGCTTAAATGGAGAGCAGAAAGGGGCAACTGCAGACCGATTATCCTCAATGACTTTGAGATTGCGGGGGCTTCCCTAAGCTTTATATCACCCTTTGAAGTTGAAAATTTGTTGCCACTGAGGTTTCCTAGTAAGATAAAGCTTTTAAAAAAAATCTTGATTGTGTTAAATCGAGCGAGGCATCTTCCAGAGGGCCCTGTAAGATTGATTGCAGTTAATCTACAAATTGCGGCCATTGTTTGATAATTGGGTAAAAAAAATACCTTACCATTACAAATACTCTTTAATACTTTATGAAGCTTCAGTCTCTGGACAACTTCCTGCCTAGTTTACCTAATACGAAGGTATCGTGCCAAGCACAATGAGGCCTACAGATTCAAAGTATAGAGACTTGTTGGGGAAGGAAAACGAGCTGGATCATTCAGATTTTCCGGATGATAACTTCATTTGGGATTACCTTCGCCTTTAGGAGTAATGATTAGTAATGAATGTTGACTTGAATGACGTAGGCGGTATTGGCCAGTGTCTATATAATAGCCTCCATATATTCCGTTGATTCTGGTATCATTGGCACATCTCATGAACACGAATCGCGTTTTCCTTGTATAACACTGAAACTTTGGAATGAATAAGTTCATTTAATAAACATAAAATATAGAGCCAAGTAGACCAGTCCATATATATAGCAACTTTTTTTGGAGGGCTTGTGCCTCTTTATAGGCCTAGGTCTCTTTTTTATTGGGGGGGGGGGGCGGCTTTATGCCTCTTTTGGTTATTCCGGCCTTATATCCTTTTGTTTGGTGGACATTGCCTGCCCGATTGTTTTCAATAAATATCAATTGTTTTCAATTAATATCATGTAAGATGTAGCAACATGTCCCAACATTTTTAGGTAGATGTATTTAAAAGAAAATGTGTTTAGGGAAAGAAAAAGTTATTTATACACTTTCTGGTCCTTTAGAAATAATAGAATCCAATATGTTCTCCTTCATTTAGGCCTACTGTATTATTTTATCACGGAGATAATGAAAGCAAATGTGCTGCGAGATATTCACAATGACACTCGTTTAGCTGCGCCATCTGGGAAAGGAAAGGCAGGTAGAGCGATGGTAGGTAACAACAAGATGGGGGGGGGGGGGGGAAACACCAACATAGTATACTGACATGATTATTTCACTAAGGCACTGCCTGACCAGCTGGGACAATCTCAAATGTGTTGTAAGGAAAGCACCTTGACCACTTATCATGACACTGTGTCGGAGATAATACCACGTCCGGACAGGGCACCGAACAATTGCGTGCCGTCTTTTGTATAACGTTCTCCCCCCCCCCTCCTCTTCTCCAAACCCCTCCGCAATGTTACAGGCACAATCTGGTCAATCAGGGGAGATTACTCAGTCCTGACTTTGTTTTAAATGACAGTTACGCGTGCATCTCAGGCCAATGTTACAGAATAATAAATCGGTTTTAGACTTTAATTAGTAGTTTTCATTGCATTCGTCAACTTAATGAGACTTTCTGAAAGTTGAATATTGACGTACAACAATAGGCTGCATAATATATAAAGGAAACAAAAAATGGAAAGGGTTCTAATGACAACCGTCTCCTCTTATGGAAGGCGTAATAAAAAATATTTGACAAGCATACTAAATATATAATATATAAATCATATACAGTGGTTATAAAAAAGTTATTAATGCTGTCTGATTTTTTCCAAAGCTTATATCAACTCACTCTGTCTATCTGTTTGTCTGGTAAAAAGTTTGTACTCGTTTTTTCCCCAACACGAATTGTGTGATTACGTTTTAACTTTGCACAATTATTCATCGGCACAAACAAGACTTGCATCAATCAAAAAAAAAACGTAACCAATTCGTACATTAATTATTGGTAATTAATTATTTTTTTTTTACCAAAAAGCGAAATCAATCCTTCAGTTTTCAAAGATACAGCTACATATGTAAGTCTCGTCTGTTTAGATTTTGGAACATGTTATCTCTCCCGAACTCATTCTCGGATCAAGTTTAACTCTTTCTCTCCGTAATTATTTACCACATTCTGGTGGAATCAACGCTGGTATCGTCAGTTAGGAGAGAAAGAGTTTAAACAATAATTTTGTACCTATTAAAACGTGAATCAATTTTTAAAAAATTAACCATTTAGTCAAATAGTTATTGGTAATTAATTATTTTGTTTGATACCGAATCATGGAAATAACTTCTACATTATTGAAATGTATAGTCGTAAGTGCTTAGGTCTTTCCCTTAGATAATCTTTGTTTTTTCTCCTAAATTATTTTAACTATTTCGCTTGTTTGTTGCTTTGTTCAACATTTGTCAAAACGTATGTATTACCAACGTTACTTGTAGCTTAAAACGGACTTAACTCTTTCTCTCTTAATCGACGATACCATCGTTGATTTTGACCTCATTAAATTAAATAATGTTTACTTTTTAAGCTTGACTTTGAATTATATAAAAAGAACATGCATTTCCCTTTAATTATATACCAAAAAAACAACAGTTTCTGATAACAAACAATGAAGCTATTGAAGCCCAATCACAACAGGGTAGTGAAACAGTATGAGCAAAATGAAGAATTCCTTCCAAAACGTCGAAAAATAATTACGGAGAGAAAGAGTTAACAACATTGCTACAGGGCAAGCGGGAAGATAGCGTAGGAGACAAACAAACATGGATAAGTGAACCGGCCAGTTTCTCCCCAAGATCCCCAAGTACCGAGGCAGTTGTCGCGAGTTTCTAAACGAATAAATATTTGTTATATATGTTTCGGGTGTCCCTTCAGATTGAAGATAATTTCTTCCTACCCTAAGCCTTGCGCAGGACCCGAGACTTTCGAGACGACAGTCAAGAGCGCATGCCACACAAATAAGTTTTAAATAATCTAAGAAAAAGCAAACAACAAAATATGTATAACCTATTTTCAAAAGAAACAATACATTGAAAAGCAACATTTAGCCTACTTATCAATTAAGCTAATGGTTGCAAATGAAAGAAAAAACACAAACTTAATGTCTTCATTAAAAAAAAATAAACGAATATGATTATTATGATTATGGAGAGAAGGGTGGTGGCTTAATGGTTAAGCACTTTGATTTCTAACCTGGGGTTCTGGATTCGAATCTCGGTGAAGAAAGGGATTTTGAATTATGGGATTTTAGGGCGCCGTCTCATTTCACCCAACTCTAAAGGAGGTTGATCGTTGTGCTAGCCACATTAAACCCGGTGGCCAAAGAAACAGATTACCTTTATTTATAGCTTTATAGCTTTTTTTTTTTACTTAGCGCTTATGCTTATAGCATGCTTGGAACGCTGTGGTCCAATCTCATTTGTGGATTATGATTATAAGTGCTAGTACCGCCTAAATAACTCTACCTGGCTAACACAACTATAGATTCTTAGTAAGGTAATCAGTAAAAAAAAAAAAGGTAGAAAAAGCGTTCCCCTTTCAGACCTTGCGATCTATAGAGCAGATGATGTAAAGGTCATCTGTTTCTATGGCCCAAGGTTAACGAGGGTGTCGTGTAGCCAGCACAACGACCAACCGCCTTCACTTTCTTCAACTACCCATTGGAGCTGGATGGACTCTAAAGATCCTGAAAGTAAAAAGCCCAGTATTTAGCAGGATTAGAGCCCGAAACTCACTCAGCCAACGCGCCTCTAAATTACTCAGTGTATTTTCCCTTGCTGCTTAGGAGGCTCATACACACATACATAGTGTGGGCACATAGGCCTACAATACTGCACTCACCCATAGGTAAAATGTGAACTTCTAAAGAGCTTTCGATCTCATCAACAGGACCGGCCTTGGATAATCGGAATGAAATTTAAAAAATCAAAAAGAATTTATTAACCCTGTGTTTATATTAAAATAGACAAATATCTGAAATTCATATATCGCCATTTCCGTAAAAAAGACCAGAGTTAGACTAGAAAACATAAGGGTCATAGTGCTCAACTTTATATTTGATGATCTGATCCAAGTTTTGCATTTTTTTTCCTCGTTTTTTTTATTCCTGTGCGAGGCTCCCACCAATTGGTGGCCCACGTGGCTGCCTAGTTCGCCTATGCCTAAGCAATACGGTCGTACAGAGTATTTATATAACTGTCATAGAACTAAAACGTTAAATTAAAACATAAACAAGCAAAGAATTTAAGGACCATAATAGCTTCTCTTTATGTGCATATTCATACCTTTCAACTTTTGTTCAACATTCTATATAGTTGATCAAGAACTTTATGGGCCATGAAAAAAAAAAGCTCTAGCGCAGAGCTTTTACATGTGTTTCCTAAACCTCTACACAATCAGATTCTATATCTTTATAGAAAGCAATAAAATGTTTGTTTAATCTGGGATTCGATGATGATATTAGAGTTTATACGCCTGTAAGCTTTCACTTACTAGATAGAATCAAATAGGCTACTTTTATCTTGATTATTATTATATAACCAATAACATTCCAAGGCTGAAGCCGAACATTTCGGCCTCACATAGGTCTAACAAGTCACACGAGGAGGCACAAAACTTCAGAACAAAGCCCTCAGCCCCCCCCCCCCCCCCAGGATGACAAAAATGGTCATCATTAAACCACGATGGACGAACTATAAACATAAAAACTGTTCATTTATTTTAACAATATTATAATCTAGCTATCGTGCACATAATAAACTGAAGCAAAATTAAGGCCACTTATAGAATAAAGATAGGGATTAAAATCGGTTACGCTTATCCATTAAAAAAAAAAAAGGCTTGAGGTGGGGGGGGGGGTGTTGGATCTCCCCCCCCCCCCCCCCAATCATTTGTTCGACACTGTATCATTGCGCCACTGTAAACGAGTAAGATCACGACCAGATAACTCGAGTAATTTGTACTTCGGAAATTTTCGAATTAACCAAAGTAGCACTTTTTTATTTTCACACAATAAGAATACCGTAATACAAAAATCACATTTCTTAGATATTTCGAAAAAAAAAGTTTCAGATTAAGAAAATATTAAAAAGTAGAATTAGGTGATTAATTGTTAGCTAAATAAATGTTATTCTAGCATTACACCATCAGTTCGAAATCGAAAGTAGGCTATACTTTTAATTTTGTTAAGGGAGATCAGACAGGTCACATGACCTTTGAAATTACGTCACGGAGTTTTTTTCTTTTACCAACTCCTCCGCAAAAAGAAATAGTTTCTTAGTGATAAAGTCAGAGTTCAAGAAAATTAAATTCATTTATAAAATAAGTAGAAAAAAGTGTGCGATATTAATCTTTTATAGTTGCAGTTGCTTAGAAAAATTAATACATTTTTTATTTTGATGAATCACGAAATAAACAATTTCAGCTGTGGCGTATTGATTTGCAAAGAAGACTTGTAAATATCCTTACATGGAGGATGTGTGCAAATATTTCAGAATATTTCATTTAAGTCAGTCTATTGTCATCTAAACATTGTCAGATTATAGAATGGAATGTTTACCTGATAATTTCAGAATTGTGATTATCTTTTTCATTTGAAAAAAGGGAAACTTTATTCTCGTTGAGTGTGGACAGAAAGATCAACATGTAGCCAAGCAGGGTTATCGTTTACCGATTCCGATTTGAGTTAACAGCTTATTAAGCCTAATCGGATTTCTGTGTTTGCTTATTCATTTCTTATGTTTGGAAATGGAGCATAAAAATTAGTGGTTCATCTTAAAGTTTTCTATTAATTCTGTGGATTACTTAAAGAAAACAATGTCTTCCACCAACAGTAACAGTAGTAACAGTAACAGGTCTGTAATTCTAATTTTATTAAAATGTCTTCCAATACTTCCATGCTAGGCTAATCCAATTTTTAAATCTTGTTGTTTGGGTTAGCATGTCTGATTATTCTGATGTCAATTTCTTTATCAGACTTTATAAATTAGTTTCATCCATATCTAGATCTATATCTTGATTTAATAGAAAATATCTAGACTACAGTATCTTTAACTAGACAGCTAGTCTAGGTCTAGAATCTAGAAAGACACGTTTTTTTATTTTAAAATTTAGTCTAACAAGTTAGAGTCTGTTAGTAGTGTTACTAAAAGTCTGTAATTAGTGTAATCTAGACTGGACTGAGACTCCCATGTTACTATCACCTCTATGTATGTAGATTAGATCTATCTAGTCTAGATCTGTATCTATGGTTACATATAATTATACTTAGGCTTAGGTCTAGATCTATAATAATATTATATTTAATAGTATAATAGTGTAGATTTTACTATTTTAGATCCAGATCTAATCATATATATTGTTTATAGTTATAGCTTAGAAGATATATATATGTAATATTGATCTAGATTTTAGATCACTTCTAGATCTATGATAGTTTATTCTATGAGCCACGAGATTTATAACAAATGAATTTTCACATTGGGTTAGCTTTAGGTCATTAGAGCAACACCATTACATTAGTAAAATAACTATATTCAAACACATTGAAATTAGATTTAGGTCTAGATCTAGTAAATTCTTGTAAAATAACTAAAGTTAGAACATTTGAAGAGTAACACCATTAGTAAAATTTTAAGACAAACTTGTAAAATTCGTAACAAGTGCTCCTTCTTCCCTAGAGTCCTAGAGCTATTAGAGCATCCAATGGGGTTGTCTGAATCAGCCAGGAAAACCAATGACTTGGCAATTAAGTTACTTCTTCTTCGTTCTCGATTAGTTTGTGTGTCAATGTGTTATATGCCAGGGGGCCCTTTTGACCCTGGCTCCAGCCTGGTTTTCTTTCTTGGAATGCTCCCATAGCCTTTGGTCAGCTAAGATCACCTGCACCTCCTAGATCTAGATGAATTAAGTTACTCTCCCTAGTTTACGAGTTTCATCTACCCAGGTTTAGAGTTTATCGCCCTTTACTCACTTTTTTGCAATCATTTCTCTGGATTTTTTAGATGTTTTAAATGAATATCCTAACTGCTGGAATACCCCACCTCAATGACTGCAAACCATTTGGTCTACGGCTGTTTATTTGATATTTACAGCTAATCCTTGATCTTTGATCGGGTCAATATTCTATATATAGATCTAGGCTAGATTCAATCTTATCTTATCTTATATAATACAGACGTTACTTCAAAAAAGAAGATGATTACGTCCTACGCGTCATGCATTTAGTCATGCATATTAACCAATGACTTAAATTCTGCCAAGTCACTGGTTTTTCTGGCTAGCTCAGGCAACCCATTCCATGCTCTAATAGCACTAGGGAAGAAGGAGTATTTGTACAAATTTGTCCTAGCATATGGGACGAGGAATGTGCCTTTATTTTTGTGTCTTTCAGAGTATTTTATTAAATTTTGTTTTTGTATTTGAAGATTATGGTTCAGTGTTTTATGTATAATTGCTACTTTACTTTTGAGTCTTCTGTCCTGAAGGCTTTCTAAATTTAGTGATTTTACTAATGGTGTTACCCTAGTCAAATGTGAATATTCGTTTGTTATGAATCTCACTGCTCTATTTTGTGTTTGTTCCAGTTTCTTAATGTTTTCTTGAGTTGAGGGGTCCCACACGGTGGATGCATATTCTATTATTGGCCTAACCAAGGTTAAATAACATTTTAGTTTTATGTTCTTATTTGATTTATAGAAATTTCTTTTAATAAACCCTAATGCTTTGTTGGATTTTTTTATAGTTTCATCAATATGTGGATTCCATGACAGTTTTTCATTTATTATAACACCTAGGTATTTTGCGTTTTTAGTCTGTGTTACTGGTTTGCCATGAATAAGATAAGTGGAATTAATTTGTTTTAGTTTTTTTGTTACTCTTAACAACTGACATTTTTCTGGGTGGAAAGACATGCTCCAATTTGATTCCCATTTCTGTAATTCATCTAATTCTCTTTGTAAAATATCTGTGTCTTGTTTTGTTTTTATTGTTCTATATATTATGCAATCGTCTGCAAATAATCTGACTTTTGTTCCTGAACTAATGCAATTTGGTAAATCATTTATGTAAATTAAAAATAGTAGTGGACCCAAAACTGTTCCTTGAGGTACACCTGAGTTTACTGTTATTGGTGTTGATTTAGAGCCATTTATTATTACAGTTTGTTCTCTCCCTATCAGAAAATCTTTAATCCACTGATGCAGTGGACCGTTAATGCCGAAATATTTTAATTTCTTAAGCAAACTATGGTGGTGAACTTTGTCAAAAGCCTTGGAAAAATCTAGTAAGATAGCATCTATTTGTTCACTATTATCTAAACCTTTTGAAAAATCATCAATTAGTCCTATTAGTTGTGTTTCACATGATCTATATTTCCTAAAGCCATGTTGGTATGGGGTGAGGACATTATGTTTGTCTAAGTGGTTTATGATATTGCTACATATTATGTGTTCTAGTATTTTACATGTGATGCTGGTAAGTGATACTGGTCTGTAGTTTCCTGGATCAGATTTTTCTCCTTTTTTAAATAGGGGGGTGACATTAGCTTCTTTCCAGTCCTTTGGTACTCTGCCCTGGTTAAGCGATGCTTGAAAGAGTATTTTGAACACTGGGGCTAGCTCATTGCTTAGTTCTTTGAGTAATCTAGCTGGAATACCATCAGGTCCAGACGCTTTATTTGGTTTGGTGTTGGCTAATAGTTTTTTAATTCCATTTTCTTGTACTACTAAATCTTCTATGTTGTCTACTTGGTTCAAATTAAGAAATATGTCTTTGTCTCCTGGGGCTGAGAATGCTGATGCAAAGTATTTGTTTAGGATGTTTGCTTTAGTTTCATTATCATTATGTATTATGTTATGTTCATCTTTTAATGGCGCTATGCCTGTTGTTTCCATTTTCTTAGACTTAATGTATGACCATAGGTTTTTGTTGTTATCTTTAGATATTACATTGTTGATGTATTCACTCTGCAGCTGTCTGCTTACTTTTTGGGTTAGGTGTTTAATTTTTATATACTTTTTGTAAACTCTTTCTGCCTTGGTTGCTTTAAATTTTCTATATAGGTTTTCCTTCTGTTTACAAAGCTTCTTTAGTCTATTATTAAACCAGCATTTATTTATTTTGTTTGATGTGTATTTAGTTGGTATATGATTTTCTATAATGCTTTTAAGATGGTTTTTAATGAAATTCCAGAGGTCATCGACTGGTTGGTTAATGTCTTTTTCTAATAAGAATGTTTGTTGAAAGTTTAATGCAGCTTGGTGTAGTTGTGTTAGGTTACATTTATTCCAGAGTAAGATTTTTCTTTTGGTTTTTGTATTGGCTACTGCTTTTATCTGACTGTGTATTTTTATGATCTCATGGTCTGATAGACCAGGGATAATATCATAATCAACTACTAATCCAGGTCTGTTGGTTAAGAAGAGATCTAATGTGTTGTTTAATCTAGTTGGCTTTTTAATGATTTGATCTAAACTTAGGTTGTGTAAAGTTTCTATGAAAAGCTCATTTATGTCCTTAAGGTTTTGGTGTTTATCTATGGTTAGTGTTTTCCAATTTATATCAGGTAGGTTGAAGTCACCCATAATCCAAAAAACTGCATTTTTATTTGTCTCTTTAAGTGTAGTAATCTGATTACTGACAATCTAGATGTCAAAATGTATTTAATTTATCTTAAGTCTAGATCTATAATTCTATATTATACTAGACAAATATCTAGTCTTTGGATACACACAAATGATTTATAGAAATATTCTATATCATCAATCCATTATTTGAATAATATATATACATAATATAGATCTAGATTAACCCTTGCAGACCTTATATGATTTATGGGATCAGATCGTGTAAAGCTCATCTGTTTTTATTACTGATTGTTTATGGAGTGTCACATGGCCAGTGCAGCTACCAACCTCCTTTACTTCTGCAAAGTATGCATGTACCTATGGTGTTGAATGAATTCAAGAGTGTCCTGAACATCCAAAGTCCCTGTCTACATTGGGATTTATACTAGCTATCGGTACAGGAGCCAAACCCTTTTTTACCAATCAGCCAGTAGTAGATTATAATAATTCTAGATTATTATAAAATATAGTCTAATATATTGTATAGATCTATGACTATGTTTTGTAGATGTATTATGTTATTATATATATAAAGATAGACGTCTTGGTGCTGGGTGATTCTCTCCGTCCCCACTTCTTGCCCATCTGCTTGGATCTTCTTCCAACATAAATTCTGAATCTATTATAGACTAGAGTAGATTATAAATCCTCATGCATATCTTAATTCTTAAAAAACTTGAGCTCAGTAGTTATGTTGTCTAGAAATGCTAGAATAGAATAATTTAGTAAATCTAGGTCTTAAGACATAGTCATCATAGTGCAGTTGTTTTACCATAGATACTAATTAGATACCTGATCATTTGTATGTATGGCTTAATATATTTGTAGCAAGACTTAATTTTAGCTTAGCCACTTCAGAAGTTAACCTGTAAACTTTAATATTATTGGGTGCCATTTAAACTTTTTGGTTTGATTAATAGACCCCCCTTTTTTTTTTTTTTTGTTAAGAATTGTTGTAAATGTCCAACATACTTTATAGAAAAGGATTAATGTTAAGACATTTTCCTCTTATAAATTTATATTGCCCAGCTTTCTCAAATTGACAGTGTCTTTCCTTATTATCCTTTTGGAGAGTAAGGTGACAGAAGACCGAATCTCATCATAATTAATCTTCTTTTTTTTATCAATTTTTCTTGGTCTTTTTTATTTTTAAAAGTGTTCTTATCTGTTGAAACACTTGTGTGTGTGTGTGTGGTGGTTCATTGTTACACCACTTCTATAACAATTTTTCGTCAGTCTTTTTCTAGAATACCCTCATGAAATCTAGTTGAAAATATATGCTGAAATGTCAGGATATAAAGATTTCATTGTTCATCATATACTTTTCCAACCCTGTGACTTTTTAGGGTCATTTTCTTTTTCGTTACAAAATCACTGAGCTTTATAATGGTGTTTAGGCAGGGCATATATGTGTGTAAATAAGTTAGCCAATCCTGTCTGGCATATACTATAACCCTACCTAGTAATTCTCATTAGTTCTAGGACTGCTGATTAGTGGGAAATTTTCCCAAAGACATTTACTCTATATTAAAATACTTTGCTTTGAAGGCTTTAAATGGAATGTAGCAAAATATATATGTCCCTGGGACATGCACACTAACCTCCTTGAACTAAATGACTGAGATGTACTGGTAGTGATTATCACATCATAGTAAAGGAGGAAATCTATTGAAATATGCTAGAGGAAACTGTTCAATGTTTATTTTTTTCTTTAACTTAGTTATGAGTATTCATTTGTTTAATGTACATTATTATTATTTTTTTCCGTGACTCATTAACATTCATTTTGTAAAAAAAATTTTAGTGCAATTAAGAAACATTGTACTTCTGTTTCAAACTTCTACTCCAGATTTGCTTTGCTTTTATCACTTGTTTTCATTGTTAGCAACATAGGGGGTGGATATAAATATAATTAAACAAACATAGATGGTAATATTGTGTAAATGTTAGTTGACATATGAGGAGGGACTTGAGATGTTTGCTGTTGAGAGATTTATTAAGTTAGTGTGTCGACTGAGATTTGTTATACACATAATATTTTTCCCTCTGTACTGTAACATTGGTGACTATTTCATAATTACACACCCATTGTTTTGGTCCTCTGCTGGTCATGGTGATTCTATGAAGTCCCTATTTTTTATTAAAGCTTTTTTTCTTCAAGCTGTCTCTCGATTGAAATGATAGAGGCTTCATTTCTGTAAACATGTGGCATTATAAATAAAATAACTTTTTTCTATATCTTCATGTTTACATTTTGTCATAGTATTTTTAATGGATATTTTTTTTTTAATAAGCAAAAAAGTTTCTTTAAAATATGTTTTGAATAAAAAGCCCTCATTAAATTATTCCTAAAATTGCACTAGAGCTTATATATGAGATTAAAAGTTAAAATATTTTAAAAACATTTTCAGTAAACCTGATGAACGTAGAAGAGAGGAGGCCCGTCTTGCTCGGGTCAATCAAGCAAAACCTTTGGCGGAGCCAGATAACCAGCAAGCTGTTCATGGCGATAATTCTTTTAGCAGGGAATATGTAAGTATTTTCTTTTCACCATCCTAAATCCTAGTTTAAATGTCACAGAATTGTTAGATGGACAACATAACACATAATTTACTAAATATGCTAAGAATTTGCCTGTTATTTGATGTATTAAAGTGTTACTAGAACATCAAAGACTGGTAAAATGCAGTTGTGGTGCATATATAATACTCCTGTGATGATGTAATGTTCACTTTTGATTGTAGTTCTTGCCTAATAAAGCTAATCAGCACAACAGGCAGCCAGCAGCTCTTTTGGTATTTTTATACCATTTTCAGTAGAGTTAAGTTGTCTGGTATTTGAACTCAAGTACCTTGACCTGACACCCTAAAATTTTACCCCTTCTCTACTATGCCCCTATTGATGTAAACACTTAACTTTTTAAGAATATAGACTTTGATCCCCAAATAGAAAAGATCTTAGAACGTTTACATTATATGTATCTATAAAATATATATTACTTGTACATGTAGAACCAGTTAGGAAATAGTAGAAAGCATGATATGAGAGACATAGAGGGAGTAAATGTTGATGTAAATCGATACCTAAAATGAAAGTACAATGAAAGCCTATGACCAAGATTCATCAATTTTTTTGTGTGCCTAGGGTTTTCAATAAATAATTCCCCTGGTATAACCATCATCTGTGGAATGATAGGCTGCAGTTAGGAGCAATAGTAATGTCGTACTCCCGGGACAACCAAGGCCAATCTAACAGTAGTAGATGGCAGTAATTATTGTATCAGCAGCCGTTGTTCCCTCTCTCCCTCTGTTCTATCGCGAAAGGTCATACTGTTGACATTTCAGGGGAAACCAATTGAACTGCTGCAGTGGTTGGTGGGGTTTTTGTTTAATGTTAAGCCTTTCGGCTACTGCCATAGATATTTCTGTTTTTACTACAACGTTTGGTGATTTGCGTGTGACATACATGCTAATTGCAATTTGGATCCAAATTTGTCAAAGTCTAAACATGATTCACAATGCTGATCTGGAACACGTACCGTAGTCTTAAGTTACTTAAGGCTTCAATCTTCTAGATCTTTGACGGTCTGATGCTTGCTATGGAGCCTGATAAGGCGCTGTATCTTTTTGTAGTGTTGCCCTTATGTCTTCTACCGATTCCTTTTTTTCGTTCGATTTTTATCTTTATCTTAAGCCAGTGTGGCTGATGTTGCATGTCCTCTGAGCTCTGTCGTTTCCCGAAATCTGAGCATCTGGTTTTGTATGCCCTCCTGATCTCCCATTTTCAATGAAGCCCGAGAGTCTTGTGTTTTTATGCCCCACTAAAGCTCACTTCCCCGAAGCCTGAGCACCTGATGTTGGATGCCCTCTAAACTCTCACTTGGAACCAGAACAGTATATCTAGAGCGCCTTGCATTTGTAACAATAGCATACATTAGGTAATCTCATCGGTGTATACTTGCAGCTCTATTAAAATGTTTTATCTCACTACTGGCGCTTTCTCTTATGGTATTTTGTATGTGTTTGTTTTCTGGACGGCGCTTGCAAGACACTCGCATAGATGTTTTAAAGTACAGATAGAGCTTACAAAGCCTGGTCTTTGTTTTAGTGTTAGTTAATGTCTGTTAGTTTCTCGATTCTAATACAAGAATGTCGAGGCATCAATGAAGATTATATATAAAAAAATAAAAAAAAACATGTGCTCTCCAGCATTACTAGAGTTTAAAACTCATGTCTATTTAATAAAGAGGTCTGTGAAGCGCTGACATTTCCTTCCCCTCCAGCTCCATCGCTTCCAGATTTAGTCTGTACCCTCCACTGCAATTTCGCTTCTTCTCAAAATGACAATTTAATCGACAGCATCCACTCCCTAACCCCAGGGTTATCCCAGACCCATTGAACACTTTTATTTGTTGACAGCGCTGAAAGTATGTGTGTACACCTGGGATGTAGTTATGCCACTTGTCTGTCCTGTGTGTTCCATGTAATAACAGCATACAATTCTCTTTTCCTCGCATACACCAAACATCAAAGTCTTTTATACACGTGATGCGTACTGTAGTCTAAAGTGCACATAATGTTAAGAACGCGCATACTAGCGTTCAATCGAGAAAAGAATAAATAAACATTTCCCACCACTCCCTTCTTCTAAGAGTCGATATGGCCATCAGATTAGAGAAGGGGGGTACTTCATGTTACTCCACGAAAGTGTAAAAGTAAAGACAACTACAAACCACTAAATACGATCAAAGCAGACATTTTTTGCAAGGATTCCTTAAAAGCCGACGACGCTCATTAAACAGAATGATAATTAGGTATTTGATATCGTATCCACCATAACGCTCCATTTCCATGGCTGTGTTCGAACCAATTTTTTTACTTTACGACCTCACATTTCTCGCCGTTCGGAAATGGTTTCTGGGCACTAGGGCGGCGAATCAGGCATGGGGTGATATTCAATGTACTATTTACACTACAAACATCGCCAAAACTCAACGAGGCCTAGGAGGAAAAAAGAATAGATAATAACACATAATGATGGCCACTAAGTAACGCACAGCTTGCTTGTGTGACACTATTTCAGCCATTTCTATTAGGATGGCTATCTCCTGATAGCAAGTCTGCAGATGTAAAGTTTGTTTGCCGTCTTGACATTCTGTCTGAAACATCTAGATTATATTTGGATGATTGTTACATGATAATCTTGCAACGGGCGCGTTAACATGGACTCATTTGGTCTATTCTATGTTATTCGAGACACCTTCTTTTCTTCATGGGCAAGAATACACTCAGTGTACGTGGTTGTTAGGCACGCGCGTGCACGGGCAATGTTGATTATCTTTGCACTGATTTCCTGTTGTCTCGGTCACACTCCATCTGTCCATGATGATGCGCCCCTTTTGAACCTTCTTCTCTCGACACCAAGAGAAAAGCGAGCCGGTGTAGAAGACTGACACGCGACCTAATGACTTGCTCGAAATGTTAGTTGGTTGTGTGGTGGACATATCAAATAAATAGAAACAGGGATTGGGGGTTATTTATGGTTATAAAGTTGAAATATTCGTGTTATATGGACTCAGTGTAGGTCATGACAAACATGGTACATTCTATTAACCTGGCCGAACTTATTAGGAAAGGCAACTATTGTTACTTGTATGTTGTGTTGTGGTCTGGTTTAGAAACCGGAGACATTGTTGTTAACATCGTTTTTTTTTTACAAATACAAACAGAATTATCGTTTCTTAAACAACTACAAAGGGATCACTCGATATGGACTATTTTGCAGTCATGCGTGACCTTCGTGACCCCTAAATTGTGTAAGCTACGGGTGATGACCCCCTTCAGAGGATATTCATCAAGGAGGAAGTTCACTCCCACCCACACCTCCGTATTTTTCGGATTTGGGATTATTAATATTATTAAAAGTGTTGCTATAGATTTGATTCTCTAGTATTTACACACGCTTACCCCTACTCGTCACACATCACAAGGTCATTTGAGACCTAACACCCAAGGCTGAGAACCACTGACCTAGTGGGTCGTTATCGGACTCGAGACAGACAGCACGCACTGACAAGTAACACCGCGTAGCGGGGGTGGCGTGGCGCCCAGTCATAGCCACTGGTTTTGAATTGGATTGCTAGTGTTCCGAAATGAACAGCCCCCAGGTCACTTGACCCTTTCTCTACGTCCACACTGAATTGTGTCTCGGTTGTCAGCTAATTGTCCACCCTCCCGAGTGAGATTAGAACTGTGCATTATCCTACCTAGTGTATACACGTAGTCCTGAACGCTACCGAAAATCACAATCTTTGATAATACTTTTTTTTTTTTTAAACTGGAACCTCTAGGAGATAAATTCATTACCAATTCATTTGTGTTCGATACAACTTCTATAAGATCACCACATTATACTTTAGTAAATACAACTCCACATTATGTTTGGTTCTAAATGCCGATTGTTGTGTAATGATCATCATATTGATTAAAAACACACAAGCCATTGATTAGCTACATGTAATTTCTTGTGTAGACCGTACACCGTTACGTGTAATTAAAATGTACCTCCAATTTTCGTTAAGACGGCGATGTTTTAAAGTAGAATGTTACAATTTTGCATTCATATTTCATTCTATTAAAGATCTTTAGATGAATTATTTGTATCAGCCAGTTGGCCAGTTCCATACTGAAATGATTCACCCCTAGCGTTATATGTTTACAAAGCTTGTATCAACTCAAGTTGAAACTTTGCTTTCACAATTATTCATTGCCGGAGACAGTACATTCACAAAATTAATCAAAATTAGCTAGTGGTAATTAGTTAAATGATTTTTTATTTATAAAACAATGGAGATAAATTTCGCAGTATTGAGAGACATGGCAGTAATTATGCTTTTCTTTTAAAGTACACATATATATTTTTAAAGTCTTAGTGTCAGAACGTGGGTACAAAGAAAAAAAAAGATACGTATTAGTTTTAACTACTTAAAAAAACAACAACAGGGACATCGATTTTTAATCGGTTGTAAATTGTCCCTAACTAAAATATGTTGACTGTGAAGATTTTTAAATTATCACAACAGACGCGAATTTTATTTTTGAAAGTAAATGCCATATCAATACGCCCCATTTTAGGGGTGCAGCTTAGGTTTAAGAAGTTGTCAGTCGTCTCTCAGATTATTACTGGTGGATAAAAAGTCTGCTCTGGTGTGCTCGTGTATGAGTCTACTCCGTTCTGCATCTTTCGGTATTCTCCATGTAGTTGTATTCAGTTCACTTTGCAGTTTTAGGGGTATCGCAGACCTGTCTCTTTTCATTGACGTAACTGTAGTAGGCCAGTGTGAACTTCTATATGACCTCCTTTGTGGTTTGTGTGCTGTTGTCAATCAAACATGTCACTAGATACACGGGTGCGAGACTTGCCAGACTACGTCCACTTCATCAATGAGTGTGTGTGTGCCGGAGGAGGGGAGTCGCGCGTGTTTGGGTCATGTTGACATAGTCTACACGGACATCTAAATGTTGTGGCTCGCCTGTTTACTCAACTCTACTTGTAGTCTTACTTGTTTTAACAAAACAGCCTAGAGCTGGGATTTAAACAACGAACAAAAATAAGGGTTTGTTTCTCTAATGCGGTTCCACAGTGTCTGGGGGGTGTTCACCTAGGTCCAAACCTCTTTAGTTTCAGCAATTATATCACTGAAAGTACACAATAATGAGAAAAAAAAGTGGTATAAACTAACCTTTAAAATAGATGAATAAGCCATCACTAATTCCATTTAAGAACAATGTGTAGACAGCCATACTTAACAATCCTATTTGTTGCCTGCAGTATTTGATTGAAATGAGTGTTTTGCTGTAAGAGCAGTAACTTTTTTAAGATCTAGAAGTTTCTAACATAAAAACATGAAGTGAAACAGATATATGCTTGGTTGTTGGTCAGTAAAACAAGGTTTATTTGTTAATATTGATAGCCATTGGTGTAGTGAACTATTCATAAACTGACGGTATATTTACTGGGCTTATTTTGTGTGTGTGTGTGTTTGTAAAGCTAAGGTATAATAGAAAGACATCACTTTTGTTTGTTTTTCTATTAAAATGCTTCTTAGATCTTTTTTTTTAGCAATATCTTTAAGATAACCTTTTTGATGAGCTTTACAAGGAATCCTATATGTAGCTGTAATCCTGCCTGTTTGATAAGAATTTAAAAATTTTCACAAAAAAATTTTGTTTAAAGTATCAATAATTTCAAATCTATTTGCTATTCTTATCCAGATTCGAAGCAGTGATTCTGATCCACTGTCTAGGAAGATACAAGAAATCTTGGGTCCTTTTGCCAGATGTTTAACTTCAGTACTAGACACTGGTCAACCACCACCTCCACCACCACCACCACCACCACCAAGTCAAACTCAGCAAAACAATAATGTTGGCAGTTCTAAAGCGAGTACCAAACAACTAAACACCGCATCAACATCAGAGAGCAAAAAGTCACATCCTAAACAGCAACCTAGCACATTACCAACCACTCAATCAAAGCCTTCAAAGCAGCCAGTTTCTAATCAAGCATCAGCATCAAATGAATCAGTTTTGACATCCTCTTCTAGTCCTCTAGCACAGACAGTTTCATCGCCACAATCATCTAAAGACATTCCTATTGGAGACGGCAACAAAGATGGCAGTCAGCCAGTGAAAGAGCACACACCGCCCCAACTTCCAATGTCATCAAAATTGAAACCAGCGTCTTCATCTGTTTCTACCAGATCTCCTGCAAAAGAGGCTAGTGCTTCTCACACAGTGCACACTAGTTCCTCAAAATCTAAACCAGTTGTCTCATCTTTGGACACTACAAGTAGTTCACTTGCACCAGAAGTAGCTGTCCAATCAGGTCCTCTTCCTCCTTTGTCAGGCAGTAAAGATCACCAAAACATTCAAACATCCCATGCACCCAAGCAGTCCTTACCTGCAACATCTTCGGCACCTTCCACATCTATATCTCCAGTGCTGTCTGCCTCCTCTCGTACATCACCCACAACCATTGTTAAATCAAGCTCAAGTCCTCACCAGAGACCCAAATCTACAACCCCACCCAAAGGAAGTATTATTGGTCTAAATGGATTAAGCACAACTAATTCCAAGTTAAATTCTTCCTTGCCTGTTACCAAATCTAGTTTACAGTCTACAGAAAAAAACAAGCTAAAATTACAAATACCTACTGAGGTAAGCTTTGTCTTCACTTAATTATAGTTAGAGGGCACTTAATGATGTTTTTGTATTTCCAAACCAGTCACTTAGGATAAAAGCATGCAGTAGAAAAAATTGATTGGTTACAATTGTGAATAATCTGTACTCACAGGAAAGGCTATGGTTAAATCCTAATTTAGTTGAACTAAAAGAACACTTCATTAATATAATTATATAGACTTTCCATGTATTATTATTATTATTATTACCAGGGCTTTTATTGTGGAAAAATTATTCCTTTTCTTGTATTTTAACGTATATTATTAATTTTTAGTAGTAAAAAGTTAGGCAATCAACTACTGAGTACCAGCACCTAAGTCACCTAAGACCATCAAAAATATAGATTGTTTTTGTCTATTCTTCTATTGCTGTGTGGATGGGGGTTGCCGCAGAGTGGGGATTGTAAAAAGGGGTCGCTTAAAAGGTTGAGAACCGCTGATATAAAACCTAAACTACACAATTAACCACAAAATGTATTGAATAAAATAATTAGCTAATTTTTGTCTTTCTCATTTGAATTCATGGTTCAGATTTTTTTTTTTTTTCTTGTCCCCTCCTTTTCATCTTAGCAACACAAGAAATATTTAACACTGACACATATCTGGACTTTTAAAGGGCCCCAAAAGGGCCATATCTATCTCACTTAGCTTTTAGGCCTTTTCAAGTCTAAATACAGCACTGCACATCATTCTCCTGTGGAGACTTGTGGCTCTTAAATTTTTTTTAGCTACTTTTAAAAAAGACAGTATATTAAGTATTTGGTAATGCACATTTACTAGTTAAAGAGAATAGATTGCTTCAAACAAATGTTATAACCAATTACTTCAATGAACATTGCAAATAATATGAACTAGAAATAAGCACCTAATTATAGCTGGCATTTTAGTAAATTCATAAATAACTAAGCAAAGGTAAAAAAGTAGATATTTTGAGAGTATTTATTTCAAATAAGTATGACACCCGATCTTATCATTACCATAATCACCATTAGTTTAAACCTTGGTTAATTTATTATATTGAGAGCATCAAAGTTTCTTGACCCTTTCCACTTAAAGTGACTGCACTCTATTATGATCGTATGATGGTAAAATTACACTAAAATAATTTGTTCTGGCCGATGAATGTGTAAGAGGTGCGGTGGTTGAGCGGTAAAGCGCTTGGCTTCTGAACCGGGGGTCCCTTGTTCAAATCTTGGTGAAGACTGGGATTTTTAATTTCAGGATCTTTGGGCACCTTTGTGTCCATCTAATGGGTACCTGACATTAGTTGGGGAAAAGTAAAGGCGGCTGGTCATTGTGCTGGCCACAGAAACAGATGACCTTTTCATCATCTGCCCTATAGACCACAAGGTCTGAAAGGAATTTTTAATGCATGTGTGGTCAGTATAGAATAACTCATTATTATTTGACAGCTTTGTTGGCTAGGTGTAGGTAAGGGCAGGCAAGGTTAAAGGCAAGACCAGATCATATGATATACACTGGCAGCAGATGGCTTTTGAAAGAGACAGCTAAGTTACTCCTACAAAATCCATGGGACATACATTTGAGACCCAAAAGTTAATCTATCCCTTATTACATATTTAACTTAAAGACAATGGTGTTGTCTTCATATGTGTGGCATACTATGTAGGTCACATCTTGGTCTGAGTAGCCACTTGAAATACTGCACTCTTTTCACATATTTAGACTTGCAGATAAGCCTTTCAATTATTATTTTAGTCTTAGTATCCATTGGAAAGATTTCTGAAATTGAGAATACATGAATAGAGTAGGCAAATAAAAGTTACTAGTCTCAATACGACTAGAACCACAAATGAACATTTTTATTCACTTGTTTGTATCATGACCATAGCTAATAGTGCAACCCCATGCTTTTGAAAAGCTGAGAAAATACTTGCCTTCTAAAAAGAGTTTCTTCGTACAGAAACCTTCTGCCTCATTGTTTAAAGAAAAGAAAAAAAGGAAAACTTAACATCTTAACATCCCCTCCTCCCACCCAATAAAACTTGTTTTTTGTTTTTATTTGAAAGAAAACATATTTTCCTATGCTAAATCATAAACACAGGAAAAAGGTGAGGAATTAAAAAAAACCAACCTAAAAAATTTATATGTTGAAAAAAAAATCTGTTAAAAGCTCATTCTGTGGCTGCAGTGAATTGAATTGGTAGAAATGACTCTTGTTGGAGTATCACACATTAAAGGTTATTCCTGGACATGGTCATGACAAAAATATGGAGAAATGTAAGTAGATCTTATAGATTTAAGAATAAAGAACATTTTATACATATATATTTAGAAATAATATCTATATAGCCTTTTCTTTTCCACTTTCTATTTAGAATAATGCACTATCATCAAAAAGTGACCTTAATGACATATTTAAGGTGAGTTATTATAGCCATTTTAATTTGTCAAGGTTGTGTTTATGTAAATCAGTTTTTTATGTGCATGAAAAAAATTTTTTTTACTCTGATGCATTAACAGAATATAAATTAATTTCATACTCCTATTAATTCTAGCTGTTTTATTTTTTTGAAGAAAGATTAAAAAAAAAAACATATTTTTTTGGAGCCTTTCTGTGGTTTCACTTGAAATTGAGGACCTTGTTGATGTCCAAGGGCTGAGCCGAAGGCTCTTCGAGCCCTAAGTTTGAAAAAAACCCTGTTTGGACGCCAAACAGTAAAAAAAACAAACCTGTGAGAACACAGTTCTGTTTGAGAGAGACCCGAGTCAATGCCTATGTAAAGCATTGCTGTTTCCAATGCCTTAGGCCCCCGACGCATGCTTGGCTGCACATGGCCGAAGGCCGAGGACACCGGGAGCCTTCGCCATTTTCCTTCGTTATACTAAGCTAACTGTGCGGGAGTCGCCATTTATGTAACGGTCCCTTTGAGGAACAGCGCATGGATGTGTGACATGTTTGTGGGGACTTTTTCGCAACCCCGCCCGTGCAAACAGTGGACTCTCGTCTACCCGTGGGCATCCCCACGGGAGTCTTGTGATGCTACCCATTTAGCCTAACCACTTCCTCTAATGGTCGTTTCCACACGAGCGCCACGATGAGGCAGAGTAGCGTGCTCGGAAAATTGAGGACAATTCTCAACATTTGAGAAATTCTTGTTCAGGCATCTAAGCAAGAGAAACTCATTAATGTTTAATTTCTGTGCTGATGACAAAGTCCTAGACATTTTTTTGTAACTTCCCATGAACCCCTTGGTTTGGGTGCTACCTTACATTGTGATGAAAACTGCTGAGTCCCTAATCTACTAAATGTAACTGTTCTTGGTGGCCATAGGTCCAGCATTTGTCCAGCACCTTTGAGTCTTATGCTGCAAAATAGAATAATAAACATTGTTACACCAAATAAGTAGTGCTGAAAGAAAAACATAGAATAAAAAAACATGTCCTTGGCCTATTTAGTTATCTGTCAATCTGAAGGAGTTACTTACTGCTGTTACAATTTATATATATGGTGTGTACATCTAATGTTACACATATATTTAACTGTTCAGTACTAGAATTGATCATATGTTTTATAATTAATATCTTTTTTTAGGGGGGGGGGGGGACAATAATAATTTTGTATCTCGCTCAGCCTTAGAAACAATGCATGCATATTAGGTAGTACTTATATGATAATACTGCCATAATTCATAACACTCTTTTAATTCCAATGTCTATATTATTATACTTTGTCGCCTATAAACAAATGATATTCTCTTGGCTTGTAGGAAATGACAGAAGTCCAACCACTTCATTCAGCCATTGAGACCCCCCAGAAATCAGATAAAATGTCTTTCAGTGTCTCTCAGGCCATTATGCAAGAACGACTACAGAGCAAGGATATTTTGAAACCAACAATCACACAGGTAATTATTCAGCTTACTTTTGTTGAACACCCTAGATGGGATTTCACATGGTTACTTTGCCTTCTTTAAGGTGTAAGAAAAAAAAGGGCTAAAAAAGTTTTTTTTTTTTTTTTTTAATGCACTTTGAAGCCACTCTCATCTTATCTTATATAATACAGACATTACTTAAAAAAAGAAGTTGATTACGTCCTACGCGTCATGCATTCAGTCATGCATGTTAGCCAATGACTTAAATTCTGCCAAGTCACTGGTTTTCCTGGCTAGCCCAGGCAACCCATTCCATGCTCTAATAGCACTAGGGAAGAAGGAGTATTTGTACAAATTTGTTCTGGCAAATGGGATGAGGAATGTGCTTCTATCTTTGTGTCTTTCTGAGTATTTTATTAAATTTTGTTTTTGTATTTGAAGATTATGGTTTAGTATTTTATGTATAATTGCTACTTTACTTTTGAGTCTTCAGTCCTACGGCTTTCTAAATTTAGTGATTTTATTAAAGGTGTTACTCTAGTCAAATGTGATTATTCTTTTGTTATGAATCTCACTGCTCTATTTTGTGTCTGTTCCAGTTTCTTAATGTTTTCTTGAGTTCTCTTATATTTATATATATTAGTTCTACCAACATGCTGCCTATCTGCTGGATCCACTTGACATCATCACTAAATATGCAAGTCTACTTGTTTGTTTTTAATAAAATCTCATTATCTGAATTGTCTCTTACTTAGTTTAGACTGTGCTCAGCTTTGGGGTGGAGAGCTGGAATTGATAGACATATTGATTAAACTATTGTCAACTTATATTATTAGAAAATGTACTCTCACTGTACTGTTTAGTGAATTGCCAGGTCATTTGAAAAGTGACTCAGATGAGTTAGTGCACTTCAGACTGTTTTCAAAGTGAACAATATCCCTCATCTACTTACCCATTACCTTGTAAAGCCCTTCAATTAAAATGATGTAATTAACCTATAGATTTATGTAAGTGGTCCACTTTTTGGAATGATTTCCCTAGTAGTAGTATAGTAGTTGTAGGGAGTAACATTCGACTTGTAACACCTACTAGCACAGGTCTGAACTATAAGTGTGAATTTCCTTACCTTGTGTTTTTTGTGACACTTGTAAGACTGACTTCCTACAAGTACTCAAAAACATTACAATGCACAGATTCAAGTTAACATCATCCGCACCCCCTTTTTATTTTATTATTATTATTTTTAACATTTTGAGAACTGTTACAAAAGTTGCTATGCGTTACTGAAATTTGCTACGCCTCGTCCCCATACTGTAGGTTTTGCCATGCATGTTTAATAGATTGGTTGAAATTAATGGCAGTAATTTGTGTCAAAAGAAACTTCGAGATTTGCGTTTTTTTTTTGCTACTTACAAAAAATCGAGTCTTTTATGTCAAAACATCTAGGCCTCGTTACTTATTTACGTTTACTTTGTAAAAACATCCAGCATATAACTAGAGATGTACAAGTATTATTTTTCTATCAACAAATACACCTTGCTAAGTCGCGTCTTTTCATCAAAATAACAAACCAAACCGAGGAATTTTCACCCTACCATTTTATTTATAGATGCAGCTTGAGGGATTTCTTTAGCCTCATTTCCAAAATTCGGTCAGTCAGTATGTTTAAAAAAAAATAGTGTTTCTCGTCTGGAACAGGTGGAATGACATCAGCTCACACATTGGAGCAGGTCTGTTTTACATCCGTTCTGTTCCCGGCATCATATTGGTCTTGCTGTATCACACTGTATTTATCTTTGCTCCTCTCTCTCTCACACACACACACACACACACTTTATTCACACTCTTTGCTTGTTGAAATCAATAACGACACATATATCTTGTCGTACTGAACATAAATGTAACAACCGATTATTGCTAGCTGCTGGTTACTAAGATAGTTGTTATAGTACATAGACGAATAAAAGTGATATGGTGTTGATGAAACATTGGTAATAATAAAATGGGCCTCATGCATTTCGAGTCTTTCTGATACAGATGATCTCCTAACTCTTTGCCGTAACTGTGTGGCACAACTAGCGAGTCAACGTATACCATAACACCTACGTAATAAACAACTAAACCAAACAGAAACAAATATGTCAGGAATGACTATGATCTCATATTGTAATACGTTTCTTATTGTAGTTCCACATTGAGCGGGTCGGTTTTTTAAAACAGTTTTAGGTAAATATTCAGACCCGTTTGTGCGTTGTTTTCTTAAAGTTAGAAATAGAGTTATCAGTCCGCCCTTATTGAATCATATGTTGTCTATACATTTCTTGTTTCCTGTGTTACATTCATTACATTTCCATTGATTACTTTTAACAGACTAAAAAAAAAAAGTTCGCTCCCCCCTTCTTTTTAAAAAAAATATCCAGAAAGATAAGGTACCAGAGAGCATTACTTACAAAAGTACTTTCAACATATAAAAATGCATTTCATATCCCACTAGCTACATATAAAATCTCCACGAGTCTAAATACTGTAACTTCCCTTTGAGTCCCGTACATTGTTTGTTGTAACAGAAACTGAACTGTTCCAAACGTAGCGTCTCAGCGTTTCTTGTTCAAACTGTGGCTTTGAAAGAAGGCCACACTAAATAGTCACTTTCCATCATTGTCTCTAAGCACTAAAAATAGAAGGCTATACATGTCTCCCTATCGCTATCAGGAATATATTGATTAGGAAACTCCATAGTAAGTGGGCTTATTATTATTATTATTTTTTTTTTTTGTGCTTACTGAGGGGAAACTGGTTTCAGAAAAAAAAATGGTTATGCAAGCTATGTCAATAGTGTGCCTGAAGTATTCGCTGTAGAAAATAATACACACCGTAATCAATTTCTTGGAGTCAATAATCGCACAAGTGGATGCGTTAACAAGTACCTCTAATCTCCTCACTGTGCAGTAGTCAGGCTCATCTCATTGTCTCTGAAAATTCACATCGCCACAGATTGATTTGTCTTTTGTGAGTGTCGTGTGTCTTTAACTTTTGGCAGTGTTGTCACTGTTTACATTGACACCGAGCATTGTCTGATGCTAATAAAAAGTTAATAATTTGTCATTCCCAAATGTTTTATATTTCAATTGATTGATCTTCAGTCACAGTCTTCTATTTTTCGCGTTTGTAACTACAGAGATGCAATTGTTCTTTTCAATTAGGCCCACACATTATAAATGTTGATTTAAACAGCCATCATCTCTCAGGGTTCGACTGATTGTGATAACATCATTGCAATAGCTCCCAAAACTCTGGATAATTTAGCTTACAAAATGTTTCAGGATTCACCTCTCCTTAAGAAACCTAGTGCAGTAGTTTTTAAAACTTTTCAGATATAGCTTACAAGTATAGTCCGCTTTTTTAAAAAACCTTTATTGATCCGGAAGTTGAGCTAGTGGTCGAAAATTTCTTTCGAATTATTCAGTTAAGACTCATTTATAACTCAATTTATAACTTAATGGTCCTTTTCACTTATTCTTCCTTTAAATCTTCCTTCCTTCCCTCTCCATGCCTTCCCTCCGCCTCCCTCTCTATCTCTGTTTTTTTTTTTTTTCATGTTTGTCTTCCCTTTCCGCGATCAAAACTTGATCCCCCATCCTATTATCCTCCTTTTATTTTTCTGGACAAATAATAGGCTAGTCATGTCATTAAAAAAATGTCTTCTCCCCTGAGTTTGTATGTGTAATAACTTGTGTAGAAACACCTTATATTTAAAGTCAAGTCAAAGCTTCACGGGTCGTGTACAAGTTACAAACCCTAAGAAAGCGGAAACAAGCCGAGAGATTACCTGTTGGACAGTGCAGATCATTAATCGTGAGTCTAGACTTGTGCTACAATCAACTTTTCTTGGCCACGTTATCACCAAGGGTATTTAAAAAAGGAGAAAAATCTGATCCAGGAAACTACAGACCAGTATCACTTACCAGCATCACATGTAAAATCCTAGGACATATAATATGTAGCAACATCATAAACCACTTAGACAAACATAATGTCCTCACCCCATACCAACATGGCTTTAGGAAATATAGATCATGTGAAACACAACTAATAGGACTAATTGATGATTTTTCAAAAGGTTTAGATAATAGTGAACAAATAGATGCTATCTTACTAGATTTTTCCAAGGCTTTTGACAAAGTTCACCACCATAGTTTGCTTAAAAAAAATAAAATATTTTGGCATTAATGGTCCACTGCATCAGTGGATTAAAGATTTTCTGATAGGGAGAGAACAAACTGTAATAATAAATGGCTCTAAATCAACACCGATAACAGTAAACTCAGGCGTACCTCAAGGAACAATCTTGGTCCACTACTATTTTTAATTTACATAAATGATTTACCAAATTGCATTACTTCAGGAACAAAAGTCAGATTATTTGCAGACGATTGCATAATATATAGAACAATAAAAACAACACAAGACACAGATATTTTACGAAGAGAATTAGATGAATTACAGAAATGGGAATCAAATTGGAGCATGTCTTTCCACCCAGAAAAATGTCAGTTGTTAAGAGTAACAAAAAAACTAAAACAAATTAATTCCATTTATCTTATTCATGGCAAACCAGTAACACAGACTAAAAACGCAAAATACCTAGGTGTTATAATAAATGAAAAACTGTCAAGGAATCCACATATTGATGAAACTATAAAAAAATCAAACAAAGCATTAGGATTTATTAAAAGAAATTTCTATAAATCAAATAAGAACATAAAACTAAAATGTTATTTAACCTTGGTTAGACCAATAATAGAATATGCATCCTCCGTTTGGGACCCCTAAACTCAAGAAAACATTAAGAAACTGGAACAGACACAAAATAGAGCAGTGAGATTCATAACAAATGAATATTCACATTTGACTAGAGTAACACCATTAGTAAAATTACTAAATTTAGAAAGCCTTCAGGACATAAGACTCAAAAGTAAAGTAGCAACTATACATAAAACACTGAACCATAATCTTCAAATACAAAAACAAAATTTAACAAAATACTCCGAAAGACACAAAAATAAAGGCACATTCCTCGTCCCATACGCTAGGACAAATTTGTACAAATACTCCTTCTTCCCTAGTGCTATTAGAGCATGGAATGGGTTGCCTGAGCTAGCCAGAAAAACCAATGACTTGGCAGAATTTAAGTCTTTGGTTAATATGCATGACGCGTAGGACGTAATCATCTTCTTTTTTGAAGTAACGTCTGTATTATATAAGATAAGATAAGGGTGAACCTTGCAACATGTTTTACATGTGGACTGCACAGTACGAACTAGTCATTCACGGATGAGGTGAACAGAGTGCTAGATGGCTAGATAGCCTTTGAAAACAAAACAAACACTTGACATTTTCAACAGGATTGAATGACATTGTTCATGGAGCAGTGCATTGAATTTGCGCAAAGCATGCTGTCTCAAAAGTTGGAATGCCGACCAATCTCATAATTGGGTTGTTCTTTGGCCTTTGCTGGCCTGCGGACGCAATCACTGTTGTTCAACCTGGTTTTTTAGTTTTTATTTAGTGGTTTTATTTGTTGACGCTCCTACAGAAGTATATCTAATAATTAGACTGGTCCACTAAGTATGAAAACTTCTAAGATAATGCTTATACGATATCAAAAGAAGCTATTACATGGGAAGTGTCCAGCTTTGTTACATGTTGACTAGTTTGACAAGGCTGCAACCTTAATAGGTTAAAAGCTGGACACCTCTACCCCGAAACGGAGGCCTTTGTCACCGCAGCACAAGCTCGAGTACTACAAATTAGGAAAATCTTCTTTAATTGGAAGTGGAGATATGGGCAAGCAGATCGGACATATAATCTAAAAATATGCGTATGTAGGTCGCCAGCAAAAGTAAATCAACACCTGACCTTGACACATGACCCTAAAGATATAAATACACCTTACTACCAATGCTTGTCGCTAGAGATACTTAACATGTTTCCTTAAATTCCGGTATGTGTGACAGGAAAGATTCAGTAGATGGGACTGTTTTTTTCCCTACGATGTGAGTTGGGGTGGGGGTGAAGAAATAGTTACCGTACTTTATTGTATCACTTATTCAAAGTAACTTTAAATAGTTTGCAAATATGAAAATTCACATCCCCCAGCAACATTGTTTACGTTAATAATACCAATATACCCCCCCCCCCCCATTTTTTCACTCTCACACATTCTTATGTGAATTTTTTTTTTTAATTTGAAAATTTTGCTTTCTTAATGAGTTGTCTAGTTAATGTTAACTGTAGCCTTTTCAGCAGTTACTTAGGTGAGCATGAATGTGAATCTAATTGTAGTTTGCATTACAACAATTAATCTCTTAACTACATGATGAAATAGAGAGTCTTAGTAGACTAAAATAACGTATCTCTTAGAGGACTTGGGTTCGGTATAATTGTTAATATTACATAAGAATGATTGCATTTATGTTCTTACATGACAGTAACAGCGAAGACAACATAGAACAATTTTAACAGACTGTTCACCATAATCCTCTTCACTCCTCTTCATTTACAATTATGAATGTGGAAGTTTTCTCAGCTTCAAAATGGAAGAGTATATTTGTGTGTAATGATTTAAAAAACAACAACAAGGATATTGCAGCCATGCATCATAATCTAATAATAATCTAATTACTAGCTTAAACCCATCACTGCATGTTAATACGCAAGAGACTAACTAAATGGAAATTTAATACTTATCTCCCTTTGAGTACTTGATTTTGTGTGAGTTTCCTGGACGGCGTATTACTTTGAATTACATATCCTTGTCATGTAACAAACAGCCCCACTCTTATTCCTCGGATAAAACTGATAATCTGAAAGCAACTCTAAACTATATCCTTTTTTTTTAAAATGAAATGTTTTAATCAGAACAAAATGACTTCAATACCAAGGCTTTAGCTCTACATACTTCACTATGTTTTTCTGTCACTTGTGATACATGGACAATGATCATACAAAAATCCCCCCCCCCCCCCTTTTTTTTCCTCACTGTTTTCAAAACGTAGTCTACAATTTTAATTAACAATTGGTGCATTGGGCGTAATGTACACATTTTATTTTGTATTTAGCGCGAGAGCTGGGCTACAGTGCAAGATCCATGCGTATGGTTAGGCGATACATGCACATATACATGTTGTTGTGTTGTTGTTTTTATTATCCCCACCCTTTTTTATCAATTATCCTTTCTCTCCGCCATTTTGGTTTCTCAACCTCTCATTCTTTCTCTCGGAATATAGGTAATATAGAAATAGTAGTGTATATCTTGATAGGTAAGTGTGGGGAACGCGCACCCTCTTATTGAAATGATTAAATATAGTCATAAATTTCACTTAGTATTTTATTTTAAAAACAGAAAGCCAGTGTATACATCTAGATCTCTTTATAAGAGTAGAGACGAAATTCTCACAAGAGGTCATCCGATCCCTGCATTGTTATAGTCTGCACCTAAGTAAAATGTCAATTAATAATACTTAATGCAAATGAGGTGAAATGTGCAGGTTGATTTTATGCACACCTACTCACATTGTGCACAACACAACATAGCCTGTAGTAAACATTTTTTTAAAAATTGGAGAGGTGGTCTAATTACATAAGAAATACAACATTTGGTTAGCATGTTACCTTACCTAAAGATAGAACGAAATTTTGTGTTTAAATTAAAGCGCAATGAGATTACTTTGGGTTGTTTGGTTCGAAGGACTCGAACAAGGTTTAATTCTGTCACCCCCTTATTTAGTGCGTTTGTTTGCTTCATTGGCATGTTGCTACTACTTGCTAACACTTGATCGGAAATGTTGAATGACTTTAAGTCAACTTCCCTGTGTGCCATGCTGCAGTAGTAGTCATATGGCAGATGTTAGTATGGTACTGGCGTCCTCATTGCTGACGACTGGAAAACTAATGACGCTGCCGACAGAATAATTCCTTCTATTCAGCACTCAGGGCACACACACACACACACACACAAAGTGTTCGCTCATAGCTTTTTTTCTTTCTTGAATGAGAGACCGTTGAATGGGGAAAAAAGAGAAGGGAGGAGGCAAGGGTGGGAGGCGTAATGGAACATAAAAGAGAGGGATTGGGGACAACACATCCTGATGGCTGGCACGCGTGAGGGAGAAAGACTTATATCTGTTGGAAGCTTTTCTTGCTTAGTTTCAACGTTACATTTTTTTTAGTGAAATCTATTGAACAAAAAGGAAGCAGGGCGAGTAGAACGGTAGCCCCACCCCCTCCCCCAACAAAAAAAATATACTTAAATGGGCTATTTACCCCTAAACTATACAACTTTCTAAAGTCAGATTCATGTTATACATTTATAAATACTATGTACTAGAGAACAATGCTAGAGCTACATATATTATAAGCCGTATTAAGTTACATCCCTTTATAGGCATAGTTAGTCATACTGGTAATTTTGTTGGGAATTATTATCTACATAAAGTTACATCACTTTGTTGGTATAGTTTGTCATGCCTGTTGTGTATTTTGGGGGATTCAAAGTAAGGTCGAATGTTTTGTGTACTAGTGCTGTCAGAAATGGTGCATGCCCCTTTTGATGGGTTAAATGTTGACTATAATTTTGACCACCTGCTTTGCAGGAATACGTATTGAAGATAAGCTTTATTTTTACCGAAATTTCCTTGACTATAGAAATCATTGCCTTATACAATACTAAGGTGAATACAGTTTCATTTTATACCGGCAGAACTTCATCTATATCAAGGCTTAGTACTGACAGAACTTTATAACTTAATATATTATGTTTTGTGGACCTTTTCAAATCAACGAACCTAGTCTCGAGGTTCTGTGTCTGCTTGAGACCCTGGATTTAAATTAAATTCATTTTTATAATTTGCTGTCGTTTTTTCCTTGTCGAAGTGCTTATCCTTCCCATGCTACAATTATCATAAACTAAAAGTCAGATTATAAAAAACAAACAAACATAAATCACCAAACATTTGGCTTATTTTGATCAAAATCACAATTCCTTTATTGGGTGAAGGGTAGAAACTAGTATGTCTTCATCTTGGCCATTTGTGTGCAAACTATTTATATTAGTCTTATTGCCTAATGTCAATAACACAAACGAATTCAGTATATAGAAACACTGTAATAAACATTGCAATAAGGAGTCATGCATTATATGTCATTAGAATATGGAAAATGTGGGGAAAAAAAAAGACTTCCCCATGTCTTAACCTAATTATCAATTTTCAAGCCGGATCGATATTTAGCCACTGAAAGATACTAGACTAACCTCTAGCGTGTGTTTTGTGTGAGTGTGTACTAACCAAAATGCGGGAAACGAACAGGTGGCGATTTAGTTGAAGATGGAGAAACAGTTCATTGAAACATTTAGTCCTTATTGAAACATCTCGAAACACATAGAAAAATATTTGAAGAGACCAGTACTCTTTTTTTTTTGTTTAAAAGACTTTTTACGCATGTACCAATGCTCAAATATTGTAAGCACATAAGTTTATTATTTTTTCCTATTTTGACAAACATCATTAGGCACAATTTACAGACCAGAAGCTAAGTCTTTTGTTAAGAATAATTATAATGAACCCTTTACATAGTGCAATGCAATAAGACTTTGTTTTTACATATCCATAAGAAGCATGACATCAGGACGACTGATATAGCCTTTACACGGTGAGAAAACATGACATCAGGACGACTGATATAGCCTTTACACGGTGAGAAAACATGACATCAGGACGACTGATATAGCCTTTACACGGTGAGAAAACATGACATCAGGACGACTGATATAGCCTTTACACGGTGAGAAAACATGACATCAGGACGACTGATATAGCCTTTACACGGTGAGAAAACATGACATCAGGACGACTAATATAGCCTTTACACGGTGAGAAAACATGACATCAGGACGACTGATATAGCCTTTACACGGTGAGAAAACATGACATCAGGACGACTGATATAGCCTTTACACGGTGAGAAAACATGACATCAGGACGACTGATATAGCCTTTACACGGTGAGAAAACATGACATCAGGACGACTGATATAGCCTTTACACGGTGAGAAAACACGACATCAGGACGACTGATATAGCCTTTACACGGTGAGAAAACATGACATCAGGACGACCTGTATGGCCTTTACATGGCATTGCACATGGACGTTGGATAGTGTGAGAATCATTGTGTCAGGACGTTGTATATTGTGTGATTAACAACCTGAGGTGCAGCAGAGAAAGCCGGTGTTTTCACGAAAGGGCAACCAACCGATGTAATCCGATTGTCTGGTGAAGTGGAGATATGTTAGAGCGCTAGGTTTGTTTAGGTAATTCCAACCCGAATGCTCCGGTCAATCGAAATATTGTATGGCCAGTTAGGTCTTGTTTTGTGCTAGACGTTGTGGGCTATTGTTAAGCAAGTAGGTCAGCACCTATCTGTACTTAGGCCTGACATACTTTCAAGTACTGGAAACTAACAAGGGCATTTAGACTAAGTGTCAGTACAGAAGTGGTTTGAATCTCATATTTTTGAAACGCTGTTTTATTTACTCAAATATTCTTTGTCTAGTAGACTTTTAGAGCTCAACCTTTTTAAGGTTCAATTTCCATTGTAATAATAAAATAATAATAATGCTAAAAAAAAAAGTAAACTGAACCACTTCATGTGCACCATGGGCAAGGGGGCTCGAAGGGCTGCACCACGAAGTTTGTGTGTGTGTGTGTTTTATTGATTACTGTTTTAGAAGATTAAAAAAATAATCAGAACCAGTAAATCACGTGATTTAAGAATTATTGTTCACTTTACGTTTAGATTTACATTGTTTTAATAGAATGTCGAACATTTGGACAACAACCGTCCCCATGTATGTGGACGACTTCTCCCTCCCCTAAAATCGAATGTAAATAACACCTTAGTTCTCTATATGTGTGGATATCAACAAATAAGTCTGGTCCTGTGGTTGATGTCCAACTGAGACTTAGTTTTTTAGTAATGTTACTGTTAGCTTTATTGTGCGCCTACCATTGATATGGGTGCATCTTCTTTGCTAAACTACCAGGGTACTTTAATCCACAGCTTGGGCTCGCTACTTCACGAGCTCCTAGTCCCAGTAATTAAGGCGACAGCTGTAGGCTTCGCGTTTCTTCGTATTCATTACCATAAAGATGAAGGTGTGATCGCTTTTCTATTAGTTTAGTGTTGACTGAACTAAAGTCTTCCACTACATTTGTCAACTCACATGGACTTTAGTTTTGCCTCTAGAATGAACAACACAAATATGTTGCTTTAAGTATCTGTTAATTCTCTGCTGTTTGATCAAAATAAGCTGTTTGGTGTTCATGAGATACAACAGAGGCGTCGACAAAAGGTTTCAATGTATACAGAATGACCGCTTGTATACTTTTAAATATGTTTCAGTAAAAATAATTCATAAAGAAAAGTTTTGGTCTCCATACGCACACATTTGTAAAGATAGCACTAGTATACATTTTTTTTTCTTTTTTTATAAAATGTAACATATTAAGTCCAACATTGGATACTATTGTTTTCACTAGTATAAACGTTTGAAAGGGAATACTTCCACATTTGTCCATGTCAATTTAGCCCGGTTGAGGCAAAACTTGTAGATCTATTCCAGAGGGTTCGCTACCGAGAGGAAGAAGAAAATTAGTTCGTGTCCAGTAATCTTGTTCTCGGCTTGCAGGATTCCGCTTTTATAAGTTGGGCAAGCCGTTTTGCTCATGACCTACCTAAGATTTTTCGAATTAGGACTTTGTATGGGGAAACATTTCATAAACATCAGTTGAAAAGACCTTTGTACTGGCAATTGTTTTTTGAAAGGAAATTTGTACAACACTTAAAATTGGATGCAATACAAGAGCTGTTAATCTTGAGAATATCTGATTCCAAAGTCTGGGTTAAGACAAAATAGGTCTGGCAGTTGGCACAGGCTCATCTGATAAAGGTTGCCGATGGTTAGTATTGCGTGGCAGATTTGGGTTTACAAATAGATTTTTGCAAATTAAAATATTTTGTTAGATACATTGTTTAGTCACGAAAATAGTTGCTGATGTGTGTGGGTTTCTTTAAGGTCTTTTAACTGTGCATGAGTTTTGGCTCTTCAGCCATTTTAGAACACAGCAACAAATGTAGATCTATACATGAGTATTGATAATTGTCCCATCTTTCTACCCCATACGTGCAGCAAGGGATTGAGGTTAATATTTTCTTGCCTGTAGAAAAAAAGATCAAGTATACTATAGCTTATGCACAAGTATTATGTCTGTTTTTTGTCTTTGATCTAGACATGGTAGTCATTTTAGTCATTGTTAGTTTGAACATTCACCTTGTGCTCGTGTCTTTGGATATAATATCACACTCAGATAGGGACACATTGTTCACGTCTAACGAGCTCTTCCACCTTGCGTTTTCTGCTATTTTTTTTTATCATATGGAATATTCTGCACATAACAGGCGCTAGCATCAAAACATTGTTCGATGTTCTTCTGGCTTGCTGTGTATATAGTGACTACCTGATCTGCTAGCGTAAAAAAACAAACAAAAAAAAAACAACACAAAACGGAGCTATTGACTTGGATGAATGTTTGACAGGAGCTAGGTTTTGAAAACTATACAGTAACATTTAACCTAAATGCATTTTGTTATATCTTTATAAGTAAGCTTTTTTGATCATTGATGAAATTACTGCACCAGATCCTCAAAATCTCAAAGGAAAAGAAATGTTTGTTTACTGGCAGAAATCAAACCAAACTGGTCTAAAATAACTTGCCCTAAAGAGGTCAAGCTGTCTTGACCTCGTTGATGCAGAGCGCTGTATCTCTCAGGACATTCACTGTTGCTGGTAATTGAAAGAATTGAGCTATAATTACATTCCCATTGCACAAAGTCCTCGTCACCATTCTCTACTGTGTTCAATGGCATACAGGATTCCTTATGGCTAGACACAACAACTGCAAAACGTGATAGGCAAGATTAGAACCAAATAATACACCCAGGACTAAAGTGTGTCATACTAAGTTCCCTTTTAATCATTTTTGTTTAGGTTATCAACTTAAAACCATGTACATCTTTACTTGCACCAGCACATACACATACCTAAACGTTGAGTCCTAGGGGCTTAAACATATGCATTGAAATTCATAAATCAATAAACCTCATAATGCTATTGCTTTTCAGTGTCGGTATCTGCTAACATTTGATAGCGCCGAGACATTTTCATGGTTAATTACCTGAACTGGTGTGCAGTATGTGCCGACTAGTAGGTTATATACTGTCAATACGGTCACTGGAAGTCTGTACACGTATCGACCTGAAAAACAAATTTCTCGGAAAAAGGGAAATCCCTGTTTTTGTCCTATTTGAATCACTCAATGGGAGATCTTCCAATAATAAATCAGCCTGAATAAATATCTCACATCTTTCACATAGCACTAGACCGCTAGGCAACTTGTGCACACTTTCGATATACTTGTACCCTCTCTGTAATTGCTGTAATAATGCTTGAAAAAGCGGCATCTATGATAAATAACGCCAACTTATCCAACTGTGTTTCCAAGTTTTCTATCCTGCACTTCAAGAAACTACTAAAAAAAAAAAAGGAACATTAATTCTTGTTTAAAATAAACAACAACAACAAAAAAAAAATTACGTGTATTCCTGAGGTAGATCGAAGTTGATCTTGCATTACTTATAGGCGTTTCTTGCCGCCGTGCAAGGTGCAGCTATTTTCACCCCTCGCTAGGATCTCTCTTTATTTCTAGCTCTTCCTCTACCATTCCCTGTTTCCCCCCATCTCACTTTCTTTGTCAACAAGATTACCTTCCAGTCTCTTCATCTTTGTAGACACATTATACGTTTCCTTCCAAGACAATGTTTTCACTCGAGATGTTCATGCTAAGATGTGTAGTTTATCAATACTTTCAATGGCTAGTCCTTAAAGTTGACTAGTTCTGAATTAGCCTCTATTAAAGATGAACGTGTGTGTTGTGAGCACTTATATACATGCATCTCGCAGTGCACATTATGCCATCCATTCATGTGTTTGTATGTTTTCTTTTTTGCAGGATCCACTGGATAAAAAAACAGACAAACCAAAAGGTAAACCTTTTTTTTTCTCTTCCCTCCCACTTGCCTAGTGTCTTCACTAAACAGACAGACTGACTTCCACTTACATCTATTAGGAGTTTTAGTCACGTTTTCTTGTCCATAGGCTTAATGTCTTATTCAGTTTCTTGAGGACGTTTTCATCGTTTTGAAACATTGGACCATTAGGAGAATCTGTAACAAATCTGATAACTGTCCTGCTTCCAGAATGTAGATCAGAACCAGGAAGCATACAAAGTATGACATTGCTTGAGTTCCTGCTCTGCTTTTCTACGTAACACCTTTTCTTTTCCCACCCCAAAATGTCTGTCTCTAATAGTTAGTTTTCTTAAAACCAACAGATGATAGACTTACATCTGGATCAAATTATCGGGCTTAGCCGGTGAGTTGAGGCTAGTTATACATTGAGTGAATAGCAATCCCTCTGTCTGATGGTTGACTTTGAACACCACTATAGGCATCGTTCTCTTAAGTCCTGCCCTGTCTCACTTCTCGTCCCAGGCGTCCTAAGTTTACAGGACTTTCTTAGAGCTTTTCAGTCAAAACTCAACATGGATAAGGAAGTGAAACATTGTAGTGGAAGCCCTACCAATGTCTATTTACTCCCGTTGCATCAAGGTCTCCTGGGAAGGTTGGCACGACCGACCTCATTGATTTTTTTCCATTGGCGCCAAGCGTCTCATCACGCTCCCCCTCCCCCCTTTGTTTTTCTTATTACCTTCATTCCTGGCTGAAGTGGGATGGGCGGGTGACCTTGTTGTCCTGTGTCCGCCGAACTTCAGATGTCTGTTTGTATTTTTTTAAAAATTGTAACGAAGCAGATTAGGACAGACATTGATGGAAGAAATATTCAGTTCATACTCCACTTGCTACGTCAATGAAACAAAAATACAACCATGATTATATATAGAGTGTCTATGTGTACTTAGCAGTGCCTCCAATGCTGGGTTAAAGAACTAGTCAGAAAGAAACACCGTACATTGTAATTAGAAGATACTAACGAGGGTCACCTTAACCATCTAGTACGGGAAACTTTAAGAACATTACTGTTGACGTCTGCTAGCGACTCGTTATGCACCTCCTCATCCAGCTCATTGCCCCAAACCTCTACGTAAACTAGAAACAACCTTGGAAATTTCAGTTTTTATGTTTACATTTAAATATATATTGATAGATCTTGAAATTGTCACAATTCCTTAGTTTGAAATAATCCTCCTAATATCTAATCAGTTGCTTTCTCTTGTCTTTTCCCCATAGCTGCGCATTCCTTCAAAGTAACAGAAGTTCAATTCGTTGAACATCATTTAGTGTGCACTGGTATCTATTCAAAAGTTCAGACCCCCCCCCCCCCTGTAAAACCTAGATGTTTTTAAAGATTTCAACACTAGAGAATACTGTCTATATGTCATATCTGCGTGTTGTCTGCCTGGCTGTTGGTACATAATGCTGACCTCATCATCCTGACTTATTTCTAGCATTGGTATGGGCTCAACCTACCACCGTACATGTGTCACTCCTTTTTTCAACCCCCCTCCTGTTTTTCTCTTTCTGTTTAGCTCTTAAGGCGATTAGTTGTAATGGAGCTGCTGGTCTTACTCATTGATCTGTTTCTGGTGTATACGACATGAAACAGCAACTAGAAAAAAAAAGTGGGGGGGAAGTGGATTTTGTTGGATGTGGACGGATTCATATCGTGAGAACTCTCGTGATGGAAACAAGAGAGTCCCGGGGTTGTTTTTTTTTGGTTGGGGGGGGGGGGGGAGGCGAGAGAGTGGATTGATAGCATGATTTATACAACTTGTGTAAGGGGACAAGGGAGAGAAATGTGTGCTGGCACGAGTCTTGGCGAAACCCTTTTGTCAGCTTAATTCCTGCTTTCACAGTTCTCGGCGTCAATGTCCGCATTTTTTAAGGAAGAGGTTCACATACTGAGATAAACATTGAGCCAACCACGACACATGCCACTCAATGCGTAACAAAGAACTAGCCATACTTTGGTTTTAGTTCGATATATCCTTTTTTTTCCCCAGCTACGCCACTGGCTAACGCTATCTTATATTGAGCGCTTTCTTAATTAAGGCTATTTACAAATCAAGTGCATACTGTATCTACAAAGGCATTGAGTTTATGACAAAAATGTCTTCATGTGTACCTTTGAAACGGCTCATAGTAGTCATGTCTTTTGATGCTTTTAACTCCTCAAGGGCACCATGGTGTTTTTTTTTTGTCCAATGTAAACAAGTACACAAAGGGAAGGGGGAAGGGCAGCAGGTATGGCAGAGATTGTAAACAGTGCAGCGCACGGCACACGTCACCAAAATAGGCCGTAGTACTAGTACAGCGTGTTGTCTCAATCTCGACACTCCCCTAGTGACCTGAACTGTTGTGTGGACATGCATGGAGTGCAGTTGGAAGCTAGTGTACAGATGGAACTACCCTCCCCTTTCTGCCCCATTGAAACACAAAATTAGTACAACAGACGCGTTTAAAAAAAGCGTCTGATAAAAATCTTGTTTCCATTTTGTGTCTCGCGTTCCAAGCCCCCCTCTCCATGAAACGTCCCCCACTCTTCACCTTCTTCTTTGTGTTTCCAAACTAGCCTGGGTCTAGAGCTCACTCACACTTTGGCATAGAATGGAAGAACAAAAAATTCGACGAGCATTTAAAAGGGGGGGGGGGGGAACCCTGCAATTAGCATAAAGTGTTTAGCCTTGTTTCCAACTGTTGTCGTTCGTGTGAGCTCCGTAGATGGGAGATAATCCCAGCCCAGGTAAACATGGCCAGTCACTTTGTTTTTGCAAAGCGTTTCAATAACTGCTAGGATGTTCTCAGCGACACATTCTTGACAACTACACACAGTAGACAGCCGTTGTCTTTGTTGACCTTTCTTGAAATGCCTTTTTTAAAACTGATTTTTTTAAAGTCAGGAGAAATACATCTCATTACCCGTCTTTACATCAGCTGTTAATCTTTTTTTTTTATCACCTCCCCATCTCCGCCCGTGTCAGTCATGTTTTACATATAAGAGTATTGGAGTACATAGGGTCTAGATTGTAACACAAGACCCCGTCTAGTCATTAAGTCGTAAGGGGAAGGGTTTCAATTATTTATTGCTTAATTTTTTTTTTGCATGGTGCTGTAGCCCACATGACCTTCTTGGCCACATTGCTTTGTTTTCACTCTACTTCACTCCCCCCCCCCCCCCCCAACCACAGTACACAGCCCAATTAAAGTTTCATCCTTTGTTTTTTCCTGTTAAATTCACATTATTCCGAAATAGAGCAAGTGGAGTGTATATGTGATGTTGTTCAAAGTGCTTAATGAAGCAGTTTATCTATCTATCTATCTATCTATCTATCTATCTATCTATCTATCTATCTATCTATCTATCTATCTATCTATCTGTCTGTCTGTCTGTCTGTCTAGGCTGACAGTACGAGCACACTGGGTGCACATTGTTACCACAGCAAGGCACAGTTAGGTGTAGTGTAGTGAAGAGCATTGGAACTTACAAACAAGTTTATGAGCTTGCGTTTTGTTTGGTTTATTTTTAGGGCACCTGACAGTCAAAGATGAGCCCACCCCAGCAGCACAAGAAGACCTGGTGGCCTTCAAGGCTGAGAGCGCCCAGGCATCGGCCGAGGCCAAGCAGGAGCGATCTCCTGCGGTACAGACAACGTCTAAAGATGAGGAGATAGTGAAACCGGAGCCCTGCCTGACACTGGAGGTGACAGAAAAAGATGCTCCCGTAGATAGCAGTAAATGTATTGTTGGCAGGAAGTCTGGGAAGAGTGTTGGCAAAACTATTGGAGACTCGGATGAGTAAGTGATTTTTTTTTGTTACCCTACCCTTTACAATTAAAAACAAGTCTTGTAGTCAGTTGATGTCTAAAAGGTGTGCGTGCCTGCGAGAATTTGTTGGGAGAGTATGTCTTAGAAAAATGAGATGAACAGAAAGAGATAATTGATTTTAAAAAGCCCGTTTTTTTTGTTCTTTTTTTGTAGCGAATTCGAGATGTATTTAAATCATTGGTCAATAATTTCAACAAGTATTGGTTCCCTAATTTAAATAAAAACAGTTGTTTGGAAGAGCAATAATTTTAGTATTCAAATTAGTTCTTGTATATTGAGTGCAGGGTGTCACTTAATATGTTACTTAATGCAGTTTAGGTTGATGGACAATATTTCTTCTTGTATGTCCGTCTAACTCACTGAAAACCTGGAAACTCCCTTTAATTAATTTGGTTGCTTTGAGAAACTGTTTGACAAGGAATGTCTTGTTAGTTTTAGCTGTACAAAACAACTAGCCAATCGAAAATGACCTCAAAGATGCAAATGTCATTCATAGTTTTTAGAATCCAGTTTTTCTTTTAATCCTCTGTTTCACAATCAGTATGCATCCTTCTTCTGTATGTATTCTCTGTTCGGTATTTCTTTTTGGTTGTTTTTTTATCTGTTTGCATGAAGCTAATCGTTGTAAACATTGTTGAAGTAGCTGCTATAAGTCTCATACAACGTTTCGTCTCTATTGCCCTCGGATTACCTCGGTTCGTGTTACAGTTGGAGGAGGAATGAGCTGTATGCGCGCCAGTCGTGTCTTTAGGGGATTCATAATATACAGACATTCTGGATTTCGTGCGTAAACACAATTCGTAGCTAATGAGATGAGGAAGAACTCGTCTGTTTCATGGAGCTGCCCATTTCTTGGTGTACGATTTTTAATGAATGTAATTGTAGTTAAAATCTCAAATCCGGAAGCGATGCTGAGGGTCAAAGTTTATGTGCAGCCACTGTTGGTCTTGGTTCGGCCCACGCGGTGCAAACTTGCGATTATCTGTGTTGCCTCCCCAGAAGGACGTGGGTGTCGATGACGTAAGGGCTGTGACGTAAACAGAAAAAATGACGTTGAGGGAGAGAGACTCAGAAAGAGAGAGAGAGAGAGACTCAGATAGAGAGAGTGAAAGAGAGAGCTGTCAAAGCGATGTACGCTTACAAAGATGAAACGAAATGTCCCAAACTTGACAAAACTCGTCCGCTAACATTAAGTTGCTGGCTGATTGGATGCTAGTAGTTTGCTTGTTTAAGTTCTGTATTAGTTTTTTGTTTCCCCTTTTTACAATTGTTTACCCTCTCCTCCCAAAAAAAAGCACACTCTCTTTTTTTTTAATCACTGTCTCAATCAGCCGTTTGACAGAATAGCCGCTGCTGGCTGCCAATCTTGCCATTGCTTTGTCCGGTGATAAAATAGCTCTAAAACGCTTTAGCACAGGCATTTAATGTCATTTAATGTTCATGGAAGCTGTTCCATAGCCTTTCTCAACTGTTTCCTAGATAGGCTTACATAGATAGTAGTTTCTGTTGAAAACAACCTTTCTGTTCATACTTGTTGGTGCTTTGAGAAGCTTCAGTTCCGAGTAGTGTATTCTTTAGAAGTCAAGGAAAACCTTATCTCTAATCAGGCTCATAATTAAATCTAGCGATTTTTTTTCCATATCAGTAAACTAAGGTTGCCCTACTTTTATATCGCCAATCCAATGTCTAATTTTTTACAATTAATTTATCAAAATTGAAATTCATTACTTAAGAAAACAAAACAAAAAACAAAACAAAAAACTGCATAGATTAGATCGAAACTCTGGGTTAGGGTTTACAACCTGCCCCCTTTCTTAGTGTCATGTAGGCGGTGTATGTTGGGACGTAGGGTCACAGCGCCCCGCTCAGGAAACTCCCGTTTCCCCTCCTGTTAAATGCCTTTTGACTCGGCTTGTGTCTACAAGGATTCACAAATAAAGATTAACTTAACCACAGTGTGTGTGGTTGTGTGTTTTGAAAAAAAAAAGGGGGGGGGGGAGTTAAGCAGTCCTGTTTTATGACCCACTATCACGGAAGTCATCGGGGTGAGTGTGTTGAAGAAAGAAAAAAGGGTGAGGGGGGTAAATAGCCCACCACTCTGATATACAGGGCGCACTAAACATTCATCATCTACATAGGAGGACATTGAGTGTAGTTAATTTGTCTGTGCCCTCTTAGACACACTGCATGAACTATAAGGCAGTGGACTAGATTATTGATGTGACCTCAAAGACGTGTGATATGAGATTGTGCTGTGCTGACAGTCTGGTGCCTGTGTCTGTGAGAGTAGTTCTGGAAGTGATGACTTAACACATAGTTGTGTACAGAGCAGAACTGAGAGCTGACTCGTTCCTCCACTTTCCTCCCACCCACCTGTACACACTTGGGTTGATATAAGTAGACTGAGCGCTACAATCGTATTGAAGAAAAAAAAAAGTTAACCCCAACTAGATCTATGTGAAACACTTGGAATTAGATCTGTAACGTCTTAAGAGATCGAAGAGAGATAGAGAGAATGGGGATGTAAAAAAAAAAAAGAGGACGGTGGAAATGAATTCGGCGTCATCATTAACTAGAGAAATTGTCTTTCCAAAAGAAAGATAAATTCATCCTTAGACTGTACATGTCGCGCGGTCACGTGTTGACACACACACACGATCCAAGGAGCTGCATGTCATACACACACAGACACACGTGATCCAAGGAGCTGCATGTCATACACTCACAGACACACGTGATCCAAGGAGCTGCATGTCATATACACACACACAGACACACGTGATCCAAGGAGCTGCATGCCATACGCCAGACTGGAAGTCTTTCAGAAATAGAAACACTTATCCCAAAATGTTCAGTAGTCAATTAAGCTTCCCACCCATTTTCGGTTTAGTTCATGCTCATCCCCCCTCCCCAGTCTCAGATTCCCCTTTCCCCTGTTTACTTATCAAATAAAAAAAAAAGTATGTAGGGGCAAAGAGGACCACAGTGTTTTTTGTTCAAAGCTTATTAGAAAATGTCTTTATTCTTCCATTGATAATGCATTCCCTGTATCGCCTTACAGCCCAAGTATACGTGCACATAAATACTCTCAAGTAAAACAGCAAAACATCTGGCCAAGAGATACACTTTCAAGTATAAGCAATACTAAATGAGATCAGTTTAAAAGTGATCACTATAAATGTACCTCTATATTCCATTCACTTAAGTAAGCGCTTGTACAAAGAAGTCAAGAAGTATGCACCTAGAGTTTCTTTTCAAAGTTTCTGTTTTTTTTGTACGTTTTAAAGTAGAGCTCCAAAAGTCAAGCAAGGTCTCGGTTATTCTAATAATTATTTTTAAGTAGAGCTCCAAAAGTCAAGCAAGGTCTTGGTTATTCTAATTATTATTTTAAAGTAGAGCTCCAAAAGTCAAGCAAGGTCTTGATTATTATAATTATTATTTTCAAGCTACTATAAGCTCCAGAGTTCACGAAAAATAACCGTATCATTAGGTTAAAGACTCTAGGTCACGTTGATCTTCTTAATAGAGGAACGAACGGGGGGGGGGGGGGGAAGATAACGCAATTTATGCATTTTGCTCAATATGTGGTTTTATACTGATGTGCCGTATATACAGCCACTATAGCCAGGCCTTCTGATTGTAACACCTTGATGTAGACACGTGAACTGTTGGCAGGCAGCTAGAAATAGTAAATGGTGTCGGGTTCCTGAAATCAGACTGCATGTCCATGGAGTCATTGGCCGGGCACTGGGGTGATTTCATGGACTCAATTCTACCCGCCCCCCATCTCACAAATACTATTTTGAAATTATTTGAAAGAGTTAAAGTACATGCTATTTGTGTAATATACTCCTAAATGGTAGTAGAAATTAATATCACCTTTATTACACTGTGATGGAGAGTTATCTATATCTAGTAATTACAGTCAAATCCAGGCAATCGGGCGCCAGCCATTTATTTGGACCAAAACGTTTGCGTCCCTCTCTCTCTATATATATAGGCAATGTTTATTTTCTATCAAATATCTTGCCTTAACTGCAAACGGATTACTTTTAGGCAATGTCTTTCTGTTAGTAATGACAGTAGAGACATGAATTTTCTGTTCATTTTCACGATCTGGTTTTTCTTGTGTCCGTTTCATTCTATTTCCTTGCACTGTGGTAAGTCCAGTTACATTGACCACTCTGTTAGATGGACACGCTGGTGGACACTATGACTGATATTATGTCCGCACAATGAGTCCCCTTCCCTTCTTTGTGTTCCAGTGGCTATTCCGCTATTTACTGCCCCGTGTTGATTGTGTTAGCTAATAGTTCACTGAGCACTATTAAGACAGCACTAGACTGTTGCAGTTTTGTGGGCGGGGGCATATTGATCCACCTAAACACCAGTTAGTCCACTTGTAATTTGTTTGCATTCTTGTAAAGCACAAAAGAAATGAGTCGGATGGGATAGATCTTTAAAAAAAAGTGGGGACAAAAGGTTTAGAGGGGTGGTGGTAATTGTTCATTGTAAATGACATATCATTTATTTGCTTCTATCTAGGGGGGAAAAAAAAGAAATTTTAAATACAAAACTGAAATGACATTAGCCGACTATTTATATAGTTTTTAATTGAATATAGGAAATAGTTGAGGTAAAAAAATAGAGGCGATAGGGAGACGATTGCGTTATTAGCACCAACAGCATCCCACTAGATTTAGCTTTTGTCTTAATTAGATCCATAATTTAGCAGCAGCCCGGCTCCCCTGAATGACGCAGCTCATTGTGCAGCTTAGAACTATAACAACTGAATTGGCCCCTGAAGTTAGCGAACAAGCCGTTGCACCGCACTGCCCGCGAGACACCCCGCGACTCCTCCTCTCTCCAGCTGGTTTACACTCTAGCGTTCACCCATACTACCAGCAACCAAAACATTCCAACTCGGGACCTGCGCTGTTTTTGAAGTGGTGTAGGCTTAAACCTCTTTTTTGTTTTTCAGTTTGATTTTTGAAAACGCTTGTTCGTGGATTTATTATTCTTAGTGATTCGCATGAAGTTGCTTTTAAAGATATAAGATGTGTATATAGATCTATGTGTGCCTACAGATTATTTCGAGCGATGAGGATTATTATTGTTTCCAGTATGTTTAGGGTGTTGCATTAAGGATACTATTGCACCTCGATTAGACCTGGATAGAGCTGTCGTAATTATTAAGCATAGGTTATAGATAAGTTGTTTTTAGTTCGGAAGTTTTTTTTTTTTTTTTTTTGCGAATACTGTATTAATAGTATTATGATGGCACCCCACTTTTCATGCACTTATTTATTTATTTTTTAAAAATAGATTATTAAAGACATGGTAAATGATACAGTAGACATATATAATTTTATGAGTAATATCAATGTAGGCTTAAGATTGGTTGAATAAATCTTTTGTTTCAAAATTCTGTTTCTACTTCTTAAAAATGAGCCTAATTATAGAAATGTATCGAGTGATGATGTCACCATTGCCAACGTTTCTCAACGTTGTGCTGCCTCCCCCCCCCCCCCCCCCCCCCCCTTTAGGTAATGACACTATTTTCAAGAGGGTTTTGGCCATTTGACTTATTGATCAAACCTCCTCCCCACTCCTTTTTTTCCCTTTCTTCCGATTACTTTGTACTAATTCTGTGGACGGAGGGTAATCCCCCTAGCTTTAGTGTGAGAATAAACAGTGTCGCTTTCTTTCCCGCGTCCAAGTTTGTACACCACCCACATGACATTGAAATGAACAATTCTTGATTTAAAAAATAGATATGTCTGTTTCTTTAATTAAATCACGTTATTTCAAATGATTGTTGTATTTAAAGAAAAACTTATACAGCGAATTAGAAAAGTATTTTGTGTGCATCAATGGCTGGTACCATTTACTACAGCATGTTAGCTTTATATAAGTATCTAGATGTAATATTCCGAGAAAAGAATGATTCTGTTTCTGACCATAAAGTACTGTGTGCCCTACGTAAATGTCATGTATTTGATGTACGCTTGAGTGTCTACATCTCCACATTATTCCATGCAGCATTCTCGCTACACGACTCAATGTGCAAGATTGTATTGTGTCCTGATGTCTAGCCCAGACTTATGTTGCTTAAATCGAAATAATAAAACAAACATTTCTAATAATGTCCAAATAAAAAAGGGACATTTTGTCCGGGGAGGGGTGTAATAATCAATTACTTTGGGAATAATTCGGACGAACAAATATTTGGAGTGCTTGATACTTGCTAAGTTATAGGTAATAAAAAGTAGAAAAGTAAATCCTATTTTCCTATAGCCAAAGTCTTCATAATTAGCGTGCATTACTATCTAACTATTTCTGACCTATGTCTAGCACTCAATGGAAAGATTACCTAACAGAACTGTTGATGAATACTGATTTAAACCAGCTAATTCTGCTTGTTATTGTTCAAACCCTGTAGAAGCTGGGTGGGTGCTAACTATTATGTGTTGATCAGGCTTAGCTGGTGTGGGGAAGCCCCCTGGACAGGAGAGGCGTTATTAAGCACGCCCTGACTTGATCCGGTCTAACTGATGGCTTCTAAGAGGAGGTCTCGAATTGCATGGGTAGACAACTCTCGCTCACATTGCTTACAAAAGTCACGAACTTAGCCCCTTTAAAAAACAACTCAATACTTGCCACTGCGCTCGACACTTACTGAAGGTAAAACTAAAAAGAGGGTGGGCGGGTGATTGGGAAGCAGACATTCAATGTAGTCCTTGGTACTTTAAAGGTTTATCAAGTAGATTTACATGTTATATTTCCTGGACTATGGAACCGATGGATAACATTCTACTCAGAGATAAACACAGTTTTGGTTGATATCATGAAGAGACCATTCTGACTTCTTCTTTGGTTAAGGCCCAGTACTAATTTTTGTTTCTTCTGTATGGCCATTTATGGAGCATTCCTTTTGTTTTATATAGGTGTATATATATATATGTGTGTGCAGGATCTTCTAGGGTTAATATTGAACGTGTCTTTTTTCCCCTTCACTCTCTTGAGTATATGTCATCTGTCTGGAGGGCCGTCTGTCTGTGTCTTCCTGGGAATATTTTCTCCTATATAAAATGTATGGAGTTACGTCCCATCTCTCTCTCTGAATAGACGTGTAGGTTACTTGGGCACTGTTGGAAAAGGGAGGTAACAAATTATCAAGGGAGAATAGTATGCTTTCAGATTTGTCCATTTTATGTTCGTTAATTGATGATGAGATGGCATGGTGATGTCCTGACTGTTGGATGTTTCTCTCATTAGTCACGGTTCTAATGTTACATCATACAGGTCTGCTTTCTGTTCTAGACACTGGAATGTTTCAAAGACCCACCACTAAAACATTACGTCTCAGCCGTGTCATAGACTGCTACAGTTTCGTGCCTTGTTTAGCAAATCTGTTATTAGAGATCAGCAGTCACGTTCCCTTACAATGTGTATACAGATCTTCTCTGTCTCTATCGTGTGTACACTATACATATTTTGTACGACTTAGTCATATGAGTTGTTTTTCCATATCTAATCTTGTGTAATTTTCTATACCCACTCTACTCTCTCTAGTTGATTTGCATTTAATGACAGAAAAAACTGTGGTGACTACATCCAATTATCTTCATTTCTTAAATGAATACACGAAATGTTTATTTGAATACACGAAATGTGTATTGTAAAATCTGGTAAACACTTTTATTTCCAGTGCGTTAATCATGAACTGTGCGTGGAAATAATGCCAGGTAACTCGGTTTGCTGCTGTTATAAAATTAAGACACATTTCTACATTACATTCAGACTCATTAGGCTGAAACAGGATTGTCACAGAACACATTGAATGGAGGAATTTACTCTAAAATAATATTTGTTTTGGCTGGAAAAGCATGCCATGATTTGTTTTGTTTTATTGCTGTATAAATGTACCTTGTATAAAATAAAACAAAATGCTTGCTTCACAGTCTTTCTCAGTCAACTTCCCCTCTTCTCTTTTCCCCCACCTTGAGGATTCTTTTGATCAGAAGTTTAAGGCCAAGCTTTAATCGTCTCTAAATTCGTAGTAGATGTTGATTAAATATTGAACACTGACAAATGGTCACAGCTGCTGTCGATGCCTCCGCCTCACAACTAGACCACACCGGTTCTTGGTTGGTCTTCCCTTCCCATTAGATTTTTGTTTTATTCATACTTTGATCACCTGCCAGCTGGCTTTTAAAAACTGAATTGAAGTGCCTTAAACAATGATGGATATAGGACATGATCAACAGTGACTGCTTGGGGACTATGTCCATCTTTAGGCCGTACGCTCTATTTCTTGTATTTAGCAGTCTCATTGGACTCAAAATAGTTCTTTTTTTTTCATTCATAACTTTCCGTTGAATTGTTAAGAGTTTTCGATGTGTTTTATTTTTTTGAAGCCCTTTGAACCTTTTTTTTTTTGCTAGAGCGCTATAAATCAAATAATAATAATAATAGTATATATTGCTCTTACTTTTATATCAACAGTGTCAGTCACTCATTGTTTATAACATTTTATGGTTCTTTTTTGTTTGGCATAAAACCAAGTGGAGATCTGTCTTTCTGTAGTGTATGTCATGTTCTCTTTCCAGCATATAGATATATGACGTAGAAATCACGTGTGCTATATTTTTGTCTTTGCCAACACTCAACAAACATCTGCTAGCAGCTAGCTATTGTCATACAGTGCTTGTAGGTAGACTAGAACTGGCTGGTTGGCCCCGCGTGATGACGCTAAATTATCGTGATTTTTAATTGCGCGTTCGCCGGAGTTAGCTGATGTTTGGAGTGTGTGGCATTTCTGAGAGGTAGCATAGATTGCACGTCCTCTCACGCGCGCCAAGACGTCTCACTTAGTGGTATAAACGTGGCCCCAGCGTTGACGGATGATGCGATTGCTACAGAAATAAAAAGAAAAAAAAACCTTCTAGAAGGATTAACTTCGTGTCCGTGCAGTGTTTCATCATGGCGCTTCAGGGTGGCGTTTGTGCTTTATCTCTCCGTGTTTTTCTGTGTATCCGCATTGACAATCTGGGATATTTGGATCTGATTAGGGTCAAAATCATCAGGATCACTTAAGTGTATGTTTTAATATTTATAGACATTGTGTTTAGGTGAGTTTCATATATGGTTTGAAATGTGTCATGAATAGCAGAGTCTAATAATTAAAGAGCCAAACTGAGCTCTAATTGTATGTGATAGACGTGTCGTTAACATTTTGAGGTATGGACAGTTCGTTGTTTTGAACTCCCTCCATACAGGGATTTCTTCCATCCTTTTGATCGTCCAATAAGAAAATCGTGTTGTTTTCCGTAACGTTTTTTCCCCCTGCTAGAAATGTCATTACTCTTTTATGCCGTTGTAACATTAAAGTTTTCGGCTAACATATTCATCTTTATGTTCGATGGTACCACAGACTAAATCTCTATGTTCTGTTATCTTCTCGTTTTAGTATATATATATATAATATTTATAGCGCAGTACATCAACTACATGACAGTATTTCCCCAGTGTCTTGCGTCAGTGCACCATTCTATTAATAGCCTCTTGGCAAATACGCCGTCATAGTTTGTAATGATTGCTTTAAGCTGATTGTCGCATGGCGTCCTAGTGTTTGACCTTTTTAAGTCACTTCCAATTCAGTCATGCCTGGTTTCTAGGGCAGTTCTAACCGGAAGTCTCTCAACTGAACTTACGCAAAACTGTAAATGTTTTTCTTTACTTGCAAAAAAAAAACAACAAACAACAAACAACAACAACAATACGTAAAGTGTATACCGATTAACAATGATGAATTGGCCTACTTATGTTGTTATGTAGACATACCAAAGGTTATTTGAAAAAAATGAAACGCGATGGTATCACAGAGCAATAACCTCGTTAGAAGAACTCTGTGGATGTCCATCGCGTTTGAAATCCACACCACTTCGACATCTAGATCTCGGATATTTCTCTCAACGAATTGGGCCGCATCAATTACCCAGGTTGCGAATACTTACGTTGCGAATACTCAGGTTGCGATTGTGGCTGATTGTTGCATATAACAATCTTTTTACTGTAGTGCAGACATAAACCCTTTTTTTTTGCCGGGGGGGGGGAGGGTCTGGGTATGAAGAAGGTTTAGGAGACAGGACATTTTTCTGGAGTTTAAGGGGAGCACCCGCCATAAGAACTTGTATGACGTATCTTAGCCTACAAAATGTTTATACAGGTGTAAGTGTAACTGAGGAATGATCTAGATTGTGGCACTGCATAGTGATATAAAAGTGTCCCGTGTCCATCTGCTAGTTCTCTTTTATATAAACTATTATTCGTTTGGTCAGTTTTTAATTTGTCAATTTTTATCTTGGTAGTTATCTATCATTAGTTTCTGTGACCAATATTTGAAAAGGATGATTTACTTCCTTTTTGTTTCCTTCCCTTGACATGTTCACGCTCAATGGAAACAAAGAAATCTCTACAGCTATCAGTAACGGCGAAGAGTTTTATATTGAAAAGATCCATGCCTTTGACTTAAAAAAAAAAGAAGGGTGAGACTTTGAAAAAAAAAATGAATTCGGATTAACTATTGATCATTTTTTATTTCATAGCTACATATAAGTAGTTTATTTTATTTTGTCTAGGGAGCACAGTCAATCTTAAATAAAGCATACAAAGTCAACACTTCGGCGTCTGCGTTTTCAAAGAGATAAAATGAGGTGTTGAAACGAATTTTTAGTATTGGTCTGCCCTGGCGTATGTTCCGTGATGACTGTCTACAAAACAAGTTTGTAGCGTATGTTTTGTATCCAATACTATTTGCACGTTGCGCGCTCCGAACCTGCGCCTTTGTCAATTGTGATGAACATATTTTGATTCACTTGTGCGAAATTTTCCTTTTGATTTAGGTTCAGAATAAATGTTTGAGTCATTCGTGTGACCAAGTTCAAACAAGGAATGTAGCACGATTAGCCCATCTCCCCAGACTGCACAGTTTAAGCGGATTTAGTTCTCTATATACCCAGTGATGACAATGTACAGTATTGTAGGCTATCTACGCTTGGAGTACTGCCAAAAATTATGGAAGGAGATTGGTCCTCTTTTACGTAGTTAATCTATGTGTGTGTGTGTGTGTTACCATGTGCTATTCTTACAATGACATTGGATATGTCTCGGTGTTGTTCAAAACTTGATGCACATAGAGGATTTCATTATGTGATGTTGTTGTGTCAATCCTAAAACCGTATCGCACATTTTGGATATTTTGTTGTGGTTGCTGTTCTTAAAAAAGAGGGCCACCTGTGGTTTGTTATGGTCGAGGGAGAGAGGTATTAAGAGGTGGTCATGAGCGGCTACTTGTACCATCGTCTAAACGGTGGTGGTTTCGGTGGCCGTACGTCCAACCCTCGTGAGAAATCGCCCCTGCACGAGCTCCTGTTCTACGGAGGTAAAACAGATGGTCATTTATCCTCAGGGTCATCGAATGTCTCACCAGACAGCATGTACAGGTATGGATAACTTCTTTCTCTTACTTTTTTTCACCCTCTTTTTTCGATTTTCTTTCTTCTATTTTGTGTCTCTCCCTCTCACACGGGGGAAGGGAGTTCCTTCCTAACAATAACAAATATCTGTATTTGGCTTCAACCCTGGTGAGTCTGCGGAGAATCGAGTATAATTAGTTGTAACAGTAGCTAACTAAAAAGTTAATTTAATTTCGCTCTTGGTATGATTAGGAAACGTCGAGACTAAGTCTTCCCCTCTCTCGTTTAAAAAAAAACAAACAACTAGTAGTAATAATGAAGTTATCGATCTTGGCTGAAACTAATGGGCAGAGTATTTATGGTTATCTTTATGTGACTACGTCACTAACCTCTTCTTCTGTCTGTGTTTTGATCGAAAAGTGACTAGAAGAATACATTATCTCGTGTACGCCTGAGAATGCTCAAGTTTGTGTACAGTGAGTACACACGAGAGCTGGCTAATTAAAATCTAGTAGGGGCCGATGTGGAGGCACCCAGAGTCAACACTGACATCCTTTGGTCCTTTTAGGTAGAATAGACTTAACTTTAGGTTGAAAGGTCTTGGATTCAAATCTTTTATTTTGAAAGTTACACTTTATACCTTGAAGTGTGAGGGTGCACGTCTGTGTGTCTGCTTTGGTGCGTTCATTCACTAGGCCCTCGCGTGCTCGGTGTGAGAAGAAGTCGTACTACTTATGCTTCAAATGTGTTGATATCCTATTGACTAATGATGGAGTTTCTTCCTGACCGTAGATCTACGAGACTCTCTACGATAGTTAAGTGTACCTCAAGAGTTAGTAGTAAAGAATAATGACGTTCAAACGTACTGAAGGCAGGCTCCAAATGGAAACGAGTTACTCGTTAAAGGCGAGGCACTGGCCTTTATATATAGATAATCATGTAGGTCAGTGCCACGGGTTATCAGAACGTCCCAAAATTAGCTTAAAGGAGTATATTTTTAAAATGTAAAAATTTATTTTTTAATCGAATAGGTAAACTACCTATATATTTTTTTATATTTTATTGTTTATTACTCAAATCTTAATTCATGCTAAAATTGTATGGTATACATTGTCTTCAACTTCAATATTAGATTTATATTAACCCTTTAAAAGCTGAAGTTTTGACATTGACTACAGACAAGCCGGAAGCAGACATATTTTTTTGTTATTATTTTTAATACCAGATGAATAACACTTGAAATGCATTAACAGGAAACGTGAGAACATGAAGGCTCGTTTAATGTCATTGAATCTACAGTCATTAAAGATTGATTAGACAACATTGGAGCCTCAAGAAAGCTCATTTTCTCTGTATTTTAGAGAGAAAGCATGACATTTAAACCTTAGTTTTATAGCGACGGTTCTGTTGTCTTTGCAGGTGATACCCACACCCACTTTCCCTTTAACTAATATCTTCGGCTTCTATCAATATTTAGACACATTTTTTTTTAAAGATGTCATCACTTTTCAATTATTATGTAATTTCCACAGATGTGTGTCTGCCGCATAGAGTGTTAACAAATAAACAAAAATTGAAACGGAAAAAGGGGGGAGGGAATTTGAGGGGATGTGCTAATTATGTATTAATAATCCATTTTATGATTTTCCTTCCCTTTTACCATTTTTGGTCCTCTCAACGTAGATTAGTGGGCTTGAAGCTGAAGTTCAATCATTGCTTTGCCAGGGCCGTGTCTAGTCTACGAGTGTGTGGTTGTGACTGAAGCAGGCAGCTGTGTGTATAGACAGAACTAGAGAAAAAGGGGGGTGCATGCATCTCTTTATTCACGAATCTCTGGAAATTGTCTTGTTCATATTTATATGTCTGCATTTTTTTTGTGATAGATTTAACAAGGCAATAGTTACAAAATATTTGTTTAAAATTATGGCATGTATAAGAACTATGTTATCGTACAAAGTACAATTCGGAACGTCTAGTTTTAGAGCTCATGAGTTGTTATTGTTTACTAGTTATTGTTATTTTAGGAAGCTTTCAGTAATCACTAAAGCTACACGAATTTCTGCTGTTAATTACGAGCCAGACATTTATAGTTGCGTTCAGTTACAGCAACGAAAAAAAAAGCCAAATTTTCAATTTAAATAGAATGTAAATATAATTTGATTTATTTGGTCCAACTCTTTTGGGCGAACTTTGTGTGTTCCCCTTTCCTCTCAGCCCAGTCCATTATCTAGCTTCCAGACATCCTGAACTTCTGTACCTAGAAGCCCCCCCCCCCCCTTTTTTTTTTCTTTTTTCTTTTGCTCCCAATGTAATTTATTGAATTCTTATCGAATGTAATCGCACTTTGTAAATGGACAGGAAATCCAAGGAACACGGTTGGTTCATTATTTATAGACTGTGCGAGACAATCCCACGTGTGGCTGCATAGCTCCGCTCTGACTGCTGCAGTCGGGGCAAATAGTGTCTGTATTGACACGGTTCTTCAAGGGTTTGGAAACTAGTGCTAAAACACTGGCTGGCCAGGTCTAATCTTTTTACCGGCCATCAAAAGGTTTATCCAGACAACACAAGCACAATAGGTGGTAGAGAAAGGCACTACTTTACCTGGTGAAATGTAGGCACAAGAACTTCCTAGAGGGAGTTAATGAGTAGAAATACCAACATGCTCCCCCCCTCCTCCTCCTCCTTTATTGACATTGAAGAAATCACTCGATACGGTATTCATACTTGATAAAAAGTATAGAATTCCAAAATAATGCATCTAATGTTAAAGTGTGCATTATTTAAAGATTTCATTCAGTAATGAATATTTTGTGTTAAAACATACTCCTTTCCATTTAAATCTCTCTCTCTCTCTCTCTCTCTCTCTCTCTCTCTCTCTCTCTCTCTCTCTCTCTCTCTCTCTCTCTCTCTCTCTCTCTGTCTGTCTGTCTGTCTGTCTGTCCAATGTTTGACTCGCTGCACGCAATGGATATCTCTAAAACCTCTTCTGGCTAGCAACAAACTGGAATAAAAATAATTTGTGTATGTGTGTATTCCGATCATCTGACGCTCTCATTTGTATTTGTTTCTTTTCTACAGCTCCATATTGGCTCGTGATCTCGATCTTAGTGAGGACAGTGATGCCGAGTCAGCGGTAAGTTACTTTCACGACTTCTTACCCGCCTTAACAGTTAGGCTTTATACTTTGGTGCTCGCTACCTGCTAGTGTTGCTTCTCTCTGCACTTAGGTACCCCCCCCCCCCTCTCACGTGTCCATGACCGAATTTATTTTGTGGCCTATACACTCCCGACTATTTGACAGTTTTTCCTGGGTGTACTCCCTCCTTCCCTCTCTTTTTCGCGCCCCCCCCCCCCCTTGAAAGTGTTGGGGGGGGGGGGGTCCATACATCCCATTACAGTCGGTAGTAGTCTACTACAGGGATAACATAGTACGTGGACTCTCAGGTCTTAACTTTCCCTTGATTGCTTTTAGTGCTGGGTAAACGTTCATGAAGTGCCTGTCATAGCTGGTGGGGGAAAATCCAGTCGAATAGTTGACTTGGTGTAAGGGAGAGGAAGGATGTTATCCAACCTTTTGTGTGTGTGTGTGTCTTGTTACAATAGTTGTATTCACTGACTTCATTTCAATAGTGGTTCGTTGTAGTGATACCTTGATAAAGTGGTATCCCCCTCCCAAACCGTGCCGCCACTGTGTTTTATAAGACTTTGTTTATTGTTCAAATGTTTTGGTGCTCATTGATGAACCCACTGGGACTGCATGGTATTCTGCGTTGAATTTGAATAATTATTTGAACTGCTGCTTTGTCATTAAGAAACGAAGGTAGTCAGATGTGATTTCGATGAGAAGTCTTTCAGTTAGATGCGCTGTAAACTTAGACCAGTAGATAATATGGAGTATTTCGTTGACTTATTCACTAAACAGATTTATTACGTTTACTTTTGTGAGACAGGAACGGCGAAGTCATTAGAACATCGACTCACACACAAGTCCGAAAACCACCTTGTCATAGAATTAAACCTACAAGAAAGGAGATTAAGAAAGAAAATCCTTCTCTGAAATCCGCCCCCCCCCCCCCCCCCCCCGAATGAGAGAAGTAATATGGACTGTTCAGTAGTAACTAATACTCATAATTTAAAACACACAGACTCACACATACACTTAGATTTTCTAGTACCAATGATCCATGGAGGACCCGTTAAGATATTGGCTCTCCACTGAAAGAAAAACAAAGAAGAGGGAGGGGTTAAGTCAAGTGACTTAAAGACGCAGTTGCTGTCGTGACCAAAAGTGAACGGTAGTGCTCAGTGGTGATGTATGGCTGTTGTAGAGAAGCTGTGATCTTTGACCTCCAGATTTATAGACGTACACTGTAAACAAATGCGGCGCTTGGGCTGGGCAATATTTTTGTTACACGCATGACATAGAGAAATCATAAGAGACATTTTTAAAGTGGGGGAAGACATACATACACACACACAGACACACACACACAATAGAGGACATTTTTCTACACAGTTGTGTTAGTTTTTGATATTATCCTTTTTTTTTAATTAAAAAGATAATCATAAAAAAAACAACAGATTTTAATTAGTAACTAGATTTAAAATATTTATAACATTAAAAAAAAATCGAACAAACATGCACATCTTCAAATTCATCATGGGTATAAAAGACCGAGTTCATAATGTTTTGTTGTATTAGTCCGATATTTCCCCCAATACTAGCCCGGTCTTGCTGACCCACTCAGTACTCGAACCTGCTCATCAACTGTAGTCTCAGACCATCCTTCTTGTTTCTCCATCCCCCGCCTTTGATTCCTCCTTGTTGCTCTTACTGGCACTGAAATGAGGAAGGCAGAGCATTGCACATCAACTGGGAGTCGCTGTGATGGGCCGGCGGCGGTGGGACGGAGATCCGATAGCAAGCATTTGGAGATCTGTGAGGGGGTGGAAGGCTGTGTATGTTTGCACGTGGAACACTTGTACGCCACTCTGAAGCCAGAGTCAGATAACTGTTTCAGACATGACCGGGTGGGGGGGGGGGGGGCGAGAGTCGTGCCGAGAATTCAGTGTTAGAATCTGTCCACAGATAACCTGTATATTTCTTGACACCCCTGTTACTTGACTCCTATAGTTGATCACTTGCGGTAACTGGACCAGTGGGGGCTATTGTTTCACCTGATTCAGTTCTTAGGACAGCACTCATTCTAAGCAGTGGAGTCTCGGTAACACATCCATCCATCCATTCCGAGTGTCAGTGTTGTGTTAGAACATGACGTATTCTAGAACAAAGAGTACTAAGGGGAAACTGTTATTGACCTTGTTATCGCATTGTCGGCTTTTAATCAACATTATCCCCCCCCCCCCCCTCTAATCCTCCAAAATCCACGAGAGTACGTACCCAATAAACAACTTTTTTAGTAGACATTGTTTGTTTGTTAACATCCTCCACACGTTTGGAATGATTATTACGCATGCCCAGACAGACCAATCAAGTTTCTTTTTTGCATTTTCCAACTAGTTCAGCGTGCCCTGCACATCTTCTGCTAATGGACTCACGGTGTCTCTCTGACCAGCGTTAAACATCCGTCCGCTGAATTTTGAGATAAGGCACTTTTTTTTTTTCGCCTTTTAGTTTTATTGGGGAAAAGAAATTAAAGATATTGCATCACTGAGCTGGCAAAGGGAGGGGCGTGTTCACAGTGAGGAGATAAAAGTGGACAGTTCGGTGACTTATGGAAACATTGTGATATGCAATATCAGCGAGGTACAAGCCTAGTAATATCGCAGGCGTTTGTGCAGAAATAAGTCTGTACTTATCTAACACATTTTCTCTGGGGGATTTGAACATTTGTTGTGGTTTGAGACTGATAGGGATCAGTACATTTATGTGTAGCTCGAGGCTATAGAATTGAAAGGTGCCTTGATGATTGGAAAAACGTAGGAACTCTTTACCTGTTCGTATAAACTAGATTGATCGAACTTCTATCTTGACGAAACAAGGCTCCTGATCTAAGCCGTAGAATATGCTCTTTGTTCACTGTACTTGAGCACAAACAGAAGAAATTACTAAAACGAACGTTACTATTTAGTTTTCTGTACATAAAAGTATCAAAATTCTAACCTCCGTTTCAGTTGTCGTTCTTGCTTCAAATGTTCCCTTAATATCAACTTGATGTACATTGTGATCAGAGTTCTTTCTGGAGTCCAAAACTCAGTGGAAAGCGAAGGAAGTGAAAAAGAGTCACAAACTAGGGGAGGGAATGCACTTCAAACAAAACACCAAAACCCCACTATAACGTGGCCTACCTACTTCAATTTAAGAGGTGTTATTTAGCGTGTATAGTGTTGAGGTATATATCTCCCCATCCATCTCTCCCATTCATGCCACCACAGACTGATTTCATGACATCTTCTGACAACTAAGAGTTAAGACATATTCACTGACAATTTCGTATATGTCACTTGTTTCAGTCTGAGGATAACACCAGCGCTAGCCAGTCCAAGAAAGGCAAAGTTATCAGCACACCTTCTGGGGCAGCTGTCAAAAGGTAAGTTTTGCATGGTTATGTGAGAGTCAGATGTTGTCCTACTTTCAGGAAGAGTGGTGGTGGGGGGGGGGGGGGGGAGATAGTTAAAATAATCCCATGTGAAGAAAAATTGAAATACTTATAGCGCTATCCATCTCATTTTCTTCAAAAGTAACTAAAGTATTTAACTTTGTAAGAGCTTTTCAATTTGTATATAGTCCAATGCATGTTCTATCTCTCCTAGAGGATTGTGCATCGTATAACTAGTGGACTCAACTGCAGTGATTTGTTGTACTTGTGTAGCTTAGCATTGTTTTAAGAAGTTAGGCCTTTGGGGCCCATGTTCAAACATAAGGACACCATTTTATGCCTGCGTACATTACTCGTATGTATTGTTTTAAAGTTTCCTGAATGGGACATTGAATGTATACATTTCATAGCTCGACACTGTGTGTGTGTGTGTGTGCAGATAGTCTGTATAAAATCACGTTCAAATGAGAAAGCTGGAAAACGTTTTCTGTCCTCCTACCTGGCCCAGGTAGTATATCTGTTTACCTGTGGCAGTGAATTCCTCATCAAGCACTATAAATCCGCACCTTGACATGCTCTCAAAGCCAGCTTGTAGCCCCAAGCGTGCATATTTAATCGCAACCCCCCTCCCCCTTTTTTCTCCCTACTCTTGTTTGTTTCCTTTAGTGGCTCGCATTGATTGACTGGGTCATAACAACACGTGTTGGCCTTGTTATATGTTGACATTTCAACAGTTCAACAGCGTAGTCGTTCATTGCGGAAGTCACAACAGACTTTCAGGCTCGTTGCCGAGCTGCTAGATTTATAGTCTTGAAACAACAATAGGTTAAGTTATGATATTCTGTCTTCTTTTTACAATGTAACTACCACACTCCAAAATGCCTAATTGTCCCCTATTTTTTTTAAATTTATAAACTTAATGAAGGTGTATGTTCGGTCAAAATGTGGTCAAATTATTAACAAATAATCATGAATTCCTTTTCACTTTAAACTGCACTGAAGAATCCAGATGTACTCGATTTAAGAAACAAAGTTCTGTTTTTTTTAAAATTAGCTTAAAAACGTCTAATTTGTATGGTGTAGTTAAATTAATGATCTAAGTGGCATTTAGTCCAATCTGTTGAATTTGATTTGTTCTGTTTAGCGTCATGGTCATGAAACCCGATCCACGACATTATCCCCCCTCACGAGAAGGTGTAGTAAGCAGGAAATGAGAGAGAAACACGTTTTTTTTTTCCCGATTTTTTTCGATTTGTTTGTGAAGTTATTTTTAGTGAACCTCTTCACATTTTCTTCTCTCCCGGCATATAACTCTTTCGGTTGGTCGGCTCTTCTGAAACTAGCTCTGACTGGGGGAAATAATACTAAACTAGCTCTGACTGGGGGAAATAATACTAAACTAGCTCTGACTGGGGGAAATAATACTAAACTAGCTCTGACTGGGGGAAATAATACTAAACTAGCTCTGACTGGGGGAAATAATACTAAACTAGCTCTGACTGGGGGAAATAATACTAAACTAGCTCTGACTGGGGGAAATAATACTAAACTAGCTCTGACTGGGGGAAATAATACTAAACTAGCTCTGACTGGGGGAAATAATACTAAACTAGCTCTGACTGGGGGAAATAATACTAAACTAGCTCTGACTGGGGGAAATAATACTAAACTGTCTCTGGTGAAGATGGTGTCAGAACGTGTTTACAGTGTGAGGCGATGCTGGCTCACCTATCTAGGCCTGTGCCTGACTTCTTTTCCCCTTTGTCAGGCGCCATGCAGGACAACTGACGTTTGATTCTTTGCTTCTGTTTCATGCAGACAGAACAACGTTCATTGCAGTGCCATTTCTCTCCTTTGATGACAGCAGCACCAAGCAACGTAAATGTCGAAGTGAATGTTAAGGAGTGAATATTGTTTTGTATGTTGAAATGACACAACGATAAAAAAAAAATACGTCAACTCTAAACATTGGAATACAGTACTAGGTCAGCGGCTAGACATTCATTGTGTTTATAAGCTTCAGCTTGTCTCCTCCCACCCCTCCCTGGTTTAAAGCTCAACTTTTCAGTATTAACATTGTTCTCAGACTAAAATTAATTGAAAAAAAAAACAATGGTGGATCTTGATAGAAATAGACCACTAGACCTTTGGGAGTTGTCATCTAATGAGTTGCTTGCTCTTGTTCTTGATAACCAGTGGAATGGCGCGTGATTTGGTGGCATATTCTATCCGAATGTTTCCTTTGCAATCATAGCCTTGTATTTCCCATGGGCTCTGTACACTGTAGGTCAGTCCTACTGTCATTCAAAGAATGGAACAAAAAAAATACAATTCATTTTTTTCTCTCTTCTTTTTCATGTTCAACCTCAACCAATTTTTTGTTTTCACCCCTTCGTCGGAGAACATTATCTTGTAATTGATTATGGCCACTCCCCCCTTTCCAGATGTCCAACACAAAAGCAAACCAGACACCAAATCTCGGGTTTTGATATTGCGCAATGGCCGCCGCCTTCTTTTCTACACCCACTTTCTTTTGTCCGCCTCCACCCCGCATTTCGTCGCCTTCCTCCACTTGTGCCGGGCAAATCCGTCCAAGTTTAGATTCCGTCCACTAGCTCGCCACCAAAAAGACATGGGGAAGAGGCCCTCGGGGCCGTGGGCCCACTGCTGGTCTAATCGGAAATGAGATTGATCTGAGGCCGGTGGGCGTGAATGCATTGGATGATTAGCTGGACGACACGAGGCGGCTCACGGGGACACCTCCATACTGAATTGTAATGCCTTTTGACCCCGGCACGCTATTACCATATTGGACAGAGGAGAGAGATAGAGACTGGGCAAAGAAACCCAGAGAAAAGGGGGTGGGTGGAGTAACAGTGTTGTTTTTAAATACATGTCCTATCTACTTTGAAACAACCTTTCAAGAAAGATTTACATATCAATGCCACAAAGTCATATTTATAAATATCACCTACATCATCATTTCCACTAAATGGCCCAAAGCTGACTTGAGATATCATTCCGCTGAGTTCAGGTTCCCTTCCTAAGCTTAGGTTGGATACGATATGTAGCGAACCTCATAGGTTGTAAATTCACTGTCTCTCTTAAGCCACACACTGTGTAGACCAGGGGTTCTCAACCTGTGGATCACGACTCCCTCGGGGGTCGATGGACGATTTGCCAGGGGTCGCCTAAGACCATCAAAAATTAGGATTGTTATTGTCTATTCTTCTATTGCTGTATTTGTGTGTATGGGGGGGGGGGGGGGTCGAGGCAGAGTGGGATTTTGTAAAAAGGGGTCGCCGAGCTTAAAAGATTGAGAACCGCTGGTGTAGACGTTCAACTGAGACATCAATACGTTAAGGGGAAAAAACTTTATTTTTTAACGAGTTTAATATCCCATGGTTAACTTAACTTCGTGTCATTGATTGGGGAGTGATAAGATTAATGTGTGTGTGTGTGTGTGTGTTATGGGGACAGTAGGGGAAGTGCATCACGTTTCTGTGATCACGTGTTACTATAAATACACTCCCCCTTGTTTGCGTTCACTTGGCATAGCGCTATGGGAACACAAATTCTCACAGGACCCACTGTTGACGTCAAGAAATGTTGACCCCGCTTAACTTGTCGTCCAGGTCTGACCATTCAATGCGGACATTTGTATCGCACGCGCGCATAGGAGTACTAAGGCGGCGTGTCACTGCTGATTTTCGGTAACAGACAAGAGGGGCTCACAAAGGTTACAGGTGGAAACATCTGACAGTGTCAAACTGTCAAGGTAGTAGAAATGAATGACCTCAAAGCTGACAATATGTTGGGATAAAATATATTTTGAGCCGTTCTCTACATTTGGACTCGTATCGTTGCTCTCCCCCCTCCCCCATAATGGTATTTTTGATTGTGTCACACACGACAGATTCCAGACTCCGTCTTGTCAGTTGGATGACTACATTATAAGGTTTTTGTAACATTATTGTCTGACATGTCCAAGAGTTCATTAAAAAGAAATGGTTTAAGTTTCCCTCAGCTTTGGGCAAGGTTCCAAATTTAAGGACCATCCGTCCGTTGTTGTTTGCGTGGTAAGTTTATCTTTACGATCTCCCCCCTTCTCCCCTTCGACTTGTCCCTAGCCTTCTTCACAGACTTAGTCTGGAAATCTCTGTACCAAAACTGACGTTGGAATTAGCATATTCTATCAAGTGTCTCAAGACTGGGCGTCTGGCTTGGGATTGGAGGACTGGACTCGTTTGTTTTTTTCTCTCGTTCTCCAAGCAATGAGGGAGAGAGACGGGGAGGCTGTAATTGTACATTCAGTAGCATAACCTTTGTTTCCATTGATTTGTTGTAATGCAATTTTCAAGCCCAATGCCTTGTTGGCGTTATTTGATGGACTTTAAGGCTAAAGTTTCTAAATATAGAAAACAGTGCAAACTTTCACCGCTACGAGACTATAATTGTTATGAAGACTCCATAGAAAAGCATACGTCACACCTAGATGGGAGAGTTGCTGTATATAAAGTTATATTTATTTATTACGCTGTTGCAGTTTAAAATATACCATATGTTCGCTGTTTACTGTGAGATAATTATATAAGCCAAAGAAAGAGTGTTTAATAAAAATAACTAAAAGCTATCGTGCCATAATATAATGTTAGCCTTTCAAGAAAGTCTAGACTATAATACTATAACAATAATGATAGAATAGGAGGAGCTAAACGACTGAAACGGACGACAGAAATGAATATTGATATCATGAAATCGTTCTTCCGAGACGTGATTATAAACCTCTTTCGGCTGTAGGCAACGAATATATTCTTGTTGCCTGTCAGAGGGCGGTACTTATGTACACCTGCCACATCACCAGAAAATTTCTCATTAGACGCTGTTAAAGGGACTACAATGAAATTGGTTTCTCTCTAACGAAGCCCGACCCTGGCAGTGCCAGAGAATGAATATTAGTTCCTTTCGAACGTAATAATAATAATAATCTTAATTCTCCACAGTGAAAGTTGTCTTACAATATGTGCATTACACCAAACAAAACAGTATAATTCTATCCTGCTCTAGACTCAAAACCTAATGAGAAAAAGAAAATGTTTTTTTTGTTTGTTTGTTGTTGTTTCATTCTTCTGGATACCGTGTATTATTGATCTCTGCTGAGAGTTCTAATTGGATGGCACTCGCCCTTCCTGATCGTACATCAACTAGTTCGCTTACCGTCTGCTCGAGAGTTGATGTTTTGGCAGGAAACTTTTTTAGCATGTTGATTAATAAATGGGCTCATTGAATGTCACTGTGACTTTCCCCCATTGTTTCAATATCAGTGTGTGTGTATATATATACATATATATATATATCATATATATATATGCTTTCTATGTCAAGATTAAAACTTTATTAGCTGTTTATTTACATTCGTGCACCATTATTTCCTACTTAATCTTGTAATATTATAACCGAAATGTTATATTTTCATGGGGTTCTAAATCCTAGGGTACAAGTGTATCTCTCTTCTGTTTATTAGCCGTAGCCCTCCCGTGCAAAGTGCTTGTGGTGGTTTCTTGTTATTGATTCATTGTAGCTTCACTTTCTGTTCCTGTCGCCCGCTGAGAGAGCACGCAATCGAATGGCTTTTAATTAACAAATGGATTGTTTTGATGGTAATCGATTGTGTCCTTCCTCTTTTGTTTCTTCATCACCTGTCTTCATTGAACCCCCCCCCCCCCCCCCCCCAGGCAATTGACTTAAACCCTATTTTATGTACACCCATCTTTTCTAGCTTTCTAAATGTCCTGTTTTTTTCTCTTAGACTATATTTCTATTATCTTATTATTATTGTTTTTTTTTTTTTTTTTTTTACTTTTAAAATTTTCGCCACGTTGCTGAAGCCTGTTTTATCAACGGACTAGCGTGCCATAAGCAGATGTTTGCATTGTTCTCTTCGGTCGTGACATTCAATACAAACTCCTTCGTCCTACCGAACCCTCGCCCTTTTTTTTTTCTACAGACTGCCTTAAAAAGCAAAGTAATGATTTCCATCCGTTGGGTTAGAGCTAGCATGTCAAGCTGACTATCTCATTGCTAGCACTTGGTTTGCCGTATAGATTTGTTGTATTCATTTCACGCAGTCTGTTGTATTTATTATTAGTGTTAGTTACGTTTTATTTAGTCGAGATTCATTCCCTTTGATCTAGGCATCATTGTCTAAAGGGCACATGACTGGAACTTTGACAAGAAAGTATAATGTTATTGCTGACAATATTAGGACTGTATGCATAGAGTGCACGCGCGCCCACACATACACACACACATTGCTGGTTCGCAGAGTTGGTGCTTAGAAACTTTTTGTTTTAGTTTGGAAGTATTAGTCTTATTCAACCGAGGACATTTTGGTTCTTTTGAACCTACTGCGGTTCTCATGGATTGGAATTATTGGAGCGTCACTGTCACTTTTACTTTTGGTGTGTATGTGAGCTCTCTCACTCCTCTCCCCATTACGTGTGTCTGTGTTTGAGTTAAAGCATCTTATTTAGAGTTAATGTTCAAAGTGAAAAGGACACAACGTCTGTAGTCTAGGCTTATATCAGTGTCGTACAACAACAACGTCTGTAGTCTAGGCTTATATCAGTGTCATACAACAACAACGTCTGTAGTCTAGGCTTATATCAGTGTCATACAATAACAACGTCTGTAGTCTAGGCTTATATCAGTGTCATAAAACAACAACGTCTGTAGTCTAGGCTTATATCAGTGTCATACAATAACAACGTCTGTAGTCTAGGCTTATATCAGTGTCATAAAACAACAACGTCTGTAGTCTAGGCTTATATCAGTGTCATACAACAACGTCTGTAGTCTAGGCTTATATCAGTGTCATACAACAACAACGTCTGTAGTCTAGGCTAATATCAGTGTCATACAACAACAACGTCTGTAGTCTAGGCTTATATCAGTGTCATACAACAACGTCTGTAGTCTAGCCTTCTATCAGTGTCATACAACAACGTCTGTAGTCTAGGCTTATATCAGTGTCATACAACAACAACGTCTGTAGTCTAGGCTTATATCAGTGTCATACAATAACAACGTCTGTAGTCTAGGCTTATATCAGTGTCATAAAACAACGTCTGTAGTCTAGCCTTCTATCAGTGTCATACAACAACGTCTGTAGTCTAGGCTTATATCAGTGTCATACAACAACAACGTCTGTAGTCTAGGCTAATATCAGTGTCATACAACAACAACGTCTGTAGTCTAGGCTAATATCAGTGTCATACAACAACAACGTCTGTAGTCTAGGCTAATATCAGTGTCATACAACAACAACGTCTGTAGTCTAGGCTAATATCAGTGTCATACAACAACAACGTCTGTAGTCTAGGCTAATATCAGTGTCATACAACAACAACGTCTGTAGTCTAGGCTAATATCAGTGTCATACAACAACAACGTCTGTAGTCTAGGCTAATATCAGTGTCATACAACAACAACGTCTGTAGTCTAGGCTAATATCAGTGTCATACAATAACAACGTCTGTAGTCTAGGCTAATATCAGTGTCATACAACAACAACGTCTGTAGTCTAGGCTAATATCAGTGTCATACGACAACAACGTCTGTAGTCTAGGCTAATATCAGTGTCATACAACAACAACGTCTGTAGTCTAGGCTAATATCAGTGTCATACAACAACAACGTCTGTAGTCTAGGCTAATATCAGTGTCATACAATAACAACGTCTGTAGTCTAGGCTAATATCAGTGTCATACAACAACAACGTCTGTAGTCTAGGCTAATATCAGTGTCATACAACAACAACGTCTGTAGTCTAGGCTAATATCAGTGTCATACAACAACAACGTCTGTAGTCTAGGCTTATATCAGTGTCATACAATAACAACGTCTGTAGTCTAGGCTTATATCAGAGTGATACAACAACGTCTGTAGTCTAGGCTTATATCAGTGTCATACAACAACGTCTGTAGTCTAGGCTTATATCAGTATCATACAACAACAACGTCTGTAGTCTAGGCTAATATCAGTGTCATACAACAACAACGTCTTTAGTCTAGGCTTATATCAGTGTCATACAATAACAACGTCTGTTGTCTAGGTTTATATCAGAGTCATACAACAACAACGTCTGTAGTCTAGGCTTATACAAAAACAACGTCGTTAGTCTAGGCTTATATCAGAGTCATACAACAATAACCAAGTGTTGTGTCCAGCTGAAATTAGCGGAGTGTACTTCTAGTCAGGAGACTAAGATTGTCGTGACGTTATCTGTTGTTTTGTTTAGAAGTCGAGTTGCTTGAGTTGATTGAAAGTGCGCTTCAGCCCTTACCAGTGCCTCAACTCTTTCCTTTCAGTAGCACTTGTTGCTATCTTCACTCTGACCTTTCGCAGAATGTCACCAGGATTAATCCGGAACATTTTCAGGGTCTTTTTTCCCCACTCATTTAATAAATGTCAAATATTTCCCTTGTTAATTCTCCACCTACTAAATTATCATGTAGCAGAAGCGTAGCCTGGGAAGAATTATGTTTCTCCCCCTCCCCCTTCCGGGGCCACCTTCTTTAAAAAAAAAAATCAGTGCCCAGAATCGAACAAAGGTTTATTATTTTGTCAAAGAAAAGTATTCCAATAAAAACTTTTATTTCTTATACAGAAATGTCGTATTATTCAGTTCAAGAGTTCCCATTGACCGAACAAATGTATTGGATTGAAAACATATCGAATGTATTGTTTGCAGTATTAATTTCTAGTCCAGTCCACGAGTCCAAACTATCCTCAGCGCAATACTCAATTGTCCATAGTTCGCTCGGTATTTGACTTGAACTATGGCATGGAACATTAGTTCATTCGTTGACCTTTCAGCTCTAGATCTAGATCTGTGTCACATTGTGCTCTGTACACATTTGAGATCAGGGCCAAAACAGAGTAGTGTAGAATGTCTTCCAGAAAGTTAGATCAGGGCCAAAACAGAGTAGTGTAGAATGTCTTTCCAGAAAGTTAGATCAGGGCCAAAACAGAGTAGTGTAGAATGTCTTTCCAGAAAGTTAGATCAGGGCCAAAACAGAGTAGTGTAGAATGTCTTTCCAGAAAGTTAGATCAGGGCCAAAACAGAGTAGTGTAGAATGTCTTTCCAGAAAGTTAGATCCCTTGCTTACACAAACGTCCGTTTACATTCTGTATTTTTTAAGTCAGAGAGGCCAGACAATGGATAAGTTTGATTTCTTGTGCACACACTTTTTTTTCGGTCTACAGTAACATTAGTTTGCGTCTAAGTCTATTCAATGTGGGATTCTTAGCGGATATTTAGATTTGTTTTGGCTTGAGAATTCTTTGGTCTGCAAGTTTTAACTCAGTCTACATATACAAAAAATGTGGTCACTAATTCAATATACTATTTGGGAATAGAATGAGAATGTGACCAAGATCCTCAAACACACAGCTTAATTCCTCTTTGAGAAATCCTTTTCTAATGACATCCTCTAATACATGTTCCATTTTATTCAATATCTTCACCCTCTCTGTCTCTCTCCTTTTCTCTCTCTTTCTCTCTCCTTTTTTCTTTCTTCTCTGTCTCTCTCTCTCTCAAACGAAGTTCGCCCCCCCCTCTCTTTTGTGTGTGTTAAATATTGCAACATTTCCCCCCAAAAAATAAATCCTGTCTTTGTTTGAATCTTGCTAGTCAACATTTGTCTGCCTTGTGCACCGCGTGTGCACTAAAATGTTGTGGATTTCTCGTAGCACTTTTCACTTGTAAGAAATAATGGAAGCTACCTTTGAATGTTAAAGCAAAGGGCTATTAATATAATTAAATAGCCGCCCCCCCCCCATTTCCTCCTTATGGAACACAAAGGGGGAGGGGAGTTGGCGTGGTCTCTCTCAAGTATTGCATGACCTTCTTTGTCTTGTCGCCTGTTTTCATGGTTAGTTGTGTTTTAATACATTCGATAATGTCTGCCCATTAATCAAGAGAGATCGATAGCGCCAATTGTGTAAGCGTGTGTGTGTGTGTGTGGCTTGGGTTACAGCTTCCTGTTTTCTCTTGGCTATTGGGATGCTGGCTGACAAAACGTTCACGGACACCAAATGGAGCTCGGTGCATTGGATAAAGTCTGTCTGTTTGTCTGTGCCTGTGTGTCTCTGTGTGTTCGTCTGTTTTTTTATTTGCCCTTGAAAATCTGGCTACGTTTGTATTTGGGACTTGAGCTTTGCGATATCATCGTTGCGCTTCGTTGAATACACGCTTCCTCACTATTCCAGCTGTTTGTGTGTAGTTGTAGATCACAATGACAATATTGAAAGTCTGCAGACATGAAGCCCCATTACGTCTGAAATCTGTTCTTGTACAATCTTTGGACATTTTTACGTGGCATTTTTTAAACACACTCTTTGTTAAGAGATTTAAAAATAAAAGTCTTTTAAAGGCTAGTATTAGGGCACCCCCCTCTTATTCAATATGTCTAGGAGAGTATAGAATTATTTAGTGGGTATGGCAGGGCTTAATGTTGCCAAAAGTGACTAATTAAAAGGACTAATTTAACTTGCCACTGCGGCTAATGATTGATTCTAAAGATGCAACTTAACCATGTAAACTTTGTTAAAGAGGTCTCATAAACTTGTGCCATGTATATGTTTGATGCATAGTGCGACTGTTGTGGAAGTCTCTTGATTGCTGTTTGGGTAATTTTCTTCATATGTCGCATTGTCCGTTGAACCGTTGGGGCACAACCCATGATCTGGCGACCGTCTTTCTCCATTCCTCTGTCTTTTGCCTCTTTTCCCATCGGAGCAAAGTAGTAATAAAAATAATTTTTTAGTAAATGTCCCATCATACTGAGATCCTGGTCTATCTACCTATTTAATGTTGAAGCGCACACACACACACACACAAAGTAAACGGCAGTAGCAGCTAAAGTAGGGACATTGGTCTCGTAGACTAGAACTGATAAGGCTGTTTGAAAGATAATATTGAGTCCTATGTTTTATGGTTCCATAAAGACTTGAGGCCATGGTAAAATGTAAGAAAATTTTTTTTTTTGTTTATACATATGAAGAAACACATAATATAACCAGTGCTGTGCAAGTTACTGTCAAATTGTAACTAGTTATAGTTACTAGTTACAACAGATAAAATATAACTAGTTACTCTATTAGTTACTCTATTCAAAATGTAACTAGTTACTTTACTAGTTACTCCAAAAAGTAACTAGATAGTTACTATTAGTTACTGGGATTGTCAACGATGGGTTGTATGATTCTCCAACAACGGTTATAATACGTCACATAATTCTTTATTAAAAACATTATGATAAGTATTTAAAAAAAAACAATCATTCACCAATATATTAGTCAAAGCAACATCAACCAGTTTAAAGTGTAAAATTAACCTATCATTAAAAACTATTAATTGTTGTGTTGTATAACTAACTAATCAATAATCACTGTATCAGTTTTTTATTGGCTCTTAGCAGTAAGATCATTTCAAAATGATCATCCGTTAAACTATTTCTTTGTGGAGTCAGTATTTGCCCGCCTATGCTAAATAGCCTTTCCACTGGAGCACTTGACGGAAGATTTGTGTTTTTACGAACAAATACTTGTTTCACAAGTGGATAGTGCTGGAGACTAGATATGTCTTTTGAAGAATCGTTTAGGAAAAGTTCAAGTTCAGACTGAGCAGTACTACCTCCAGCATTAGACCTTTTCAGTGTTGGTAATTTATCATGTGCAGCAGGATGAACACTCTAATAATAAAAAGTAGTACAAAAATATAATCATAAAAAATAATAAATTGGTTTTTACAAATGTAAATGTTTTGAAACAGTGGCATCTTCAGCCTATTAATTATATAATAACATAGCTTTGCTAACCTGCAGATGTTTTTTGAGATTGGCCGTAGAATTAAGCGCACAGCTATAAGTCTGTTTCGTAGCTGGAGGACAAAGCTTGCAACGTACACGAACGTTTTTGTTGTCTATTTCAATTTTCGTAAAAAATTCGGTAAACACTGAACGTTCAAAAGAATTTTCAATTTGCTTTGAGTCCGCCATTGAGTTTGTCAAAAATTAAATTAGCTTTTTTATCGCTCACAACCAACTAGAACTTCCTATAACCATAAACATAAAAATACTTAACAAATATTATTGATTGCCATAGGCTCGTTCAGGCGCCAATAAACACACATGCGCATGCGCACACATGATACAACAACGACCAAAGTAACTAGTAAAGTAACTAGCAATTTGCGTTACTAGTTACTGATAAAAGTAACTAGTTACTTAGACTAGTTACAGTTCAGTAAAAGTAACTAGTTACAGCATCACTGTAACTAGTTACTACCCAGCACTGAACATAGCAGTATCATTTATTCGGGGTGGCTGGAAGGGAAGACACTCTTTCCTCTCGTGATAGTGTCTTGGTGGCAATAAGTACACATATATGACTGTGTACTGGGGCTGTGTACTATTTTACACGTCACAGAATTAGATCTAGGTATCTATCAACTATCCAGGATATCCTTCAACTTCTGATTCGTGTGTATGGAAATGATTTGTTTAGAATGTGGGAATTCTCAAAAGCTCTTTTCTTCAAATGTACTTATTTTATTGGGGAGGGGGTGCGCGGGGGCGGGAGAGAACTGAATAATTAATCGTCAACCTGGCGCAGCTCCACAGCCTGGTTCAGATGTCTATTAGCCTGTGTGTGGGGAGAGATGATGTACGCACGTATACCAGAACCAATTGGAACGCCACCTAATTTCACTTAATTTGACTTAGCATTTTGACATTTGAAGAGCTACGCATTGAAGTGTGACATAAGCAGACATTGGCTCCAACACAATCTTCTGTTCAAGCCTCTACCCCCAGTAAATACATGTATTGATCCAGGGTTGAGTCTGTTAAGACAAGGTCTGCCCTAGTCAACAACATATATACAACTAAAGAAGATAGTTTGAACGTCCATGTCTCCTCCTTCCTACCCCTCCTTCTGTCTGTCTGTCTGTCTATCTGTCTGTCTGTCTGTCTGCCTGCCTGCTTGTCTGTCTGTTTGTTTGTTTTGAGTGTCCTGGCAGCTAATAATTTTCATTTAGCCTTAAAATTTTCTCAATTGACATCTTGCTGTTCAATTGATGCCTTTTTGTTAGATGTGGGTGCTACCTATTCAAGGTAGATGCAGCAGATAGAGACCTTGGAGCAACATGGCAAAATAAAAACTTATAATGCACATTGCCAACTCAACTCTGGACTCAATAGTTCTCATTGTCTTGTTGTAATCACTTTGTTGTTATCATTTTTAGTTTTTAGATCCCTTTTTGATAAAAAACAACAACCGCAAAATGAATAAATAAATAAAAATAAACAGTTTCTGCTTGATGTGTAATGATGGATAAAGTATATAACTTGAAATATGAATGTTTTAGTGGGGGATGGGGGGGGGGGGGGTGAGGTCTACAATAAGCATATTAGTTTCTTGTTTGATGCTTGTATTATACAGTTATATATGGGGAATGTTAGTTCAAGTCAACACCATTGTCCACATATCTGATTGAAAGTTGGTGTTTTTGGTCTGATACATGTACACAGAAACAGGATCTTGACTTTTTTCTTAGTCACAGAACAGAGAGTAAGATCTAAATTGTTTGTATTCATGCTGTTGAATTTTTTTTTTCTCATCTGAGTCATGAAGCTAGAGAACATGCCATTCAAACTTAAATAGTTCACGAATATTCATTTTAATGTAACTTTGTCTTTCTTTTGGTTTGTCCAAGAACCTTTAGACAGACCAGGATAATAGGAATAAATAAACTACTCTGTTTGGTATCTGAACATAATAAAGTAGGCTACAACCCTGTGCTGCAATTAATGCCCAAACTTTTGTTTTCTCTTTTGGCTTATTGTCACATTCTATATCTTAGTTCTTTGTTTGAACTCGTGATGTTGATGACATCAAATAAATAGAAGTACCTGGACAAATAAGTTCTTCTTAAGAACAAAAGAGAGTTAAAGTGTTTTTTTGTTGTTGCTGTTGTCAGGGTCCAATCTGACGAGTCTTCCAGTAGCAGCAGCAGCAGTAGTTCAGACTCAGACTCTGATGAGGATGATAATGAAGAGAATGATGAACACATTGACAAGCCGTTGGAGTTTAGAAAATCTGATAGAAGGTAAGTTAGTACCTGGTGGGCAAATTTACAAATAAAATTAAGTCATTGAGCCTTCTCTTTAAAGATCAGGTTTTCTGAGGTTTTTTTTTTTTTGGCTTGCACAAAAATTTAAGAGAGACCCCACTTTCCATTCTCCTTTTTCCCCCCCTCTTTCAAAGATTGATGCTTTAAAATAAGATCAAGTACAATGTTATTTGCTGTGGGGTTAAGATAAAAAGAGGTTTCATCCTGTGAACATGCAAGTTCATATCCTCAGGTCATCATCTAGCAGCTCCAACTCTAGTTCTGACAGCAGCTCTGAGTCTGAGAGTGAAGCAGATGAGGATGAAGATGAGGCCAAAGCTGAAGTCAGTGAAGAGGTGAAGATGGCCCCTGAGAAGACACCATCTCCTGTCTACAAAACTTCTTCTATTGGCACACCCAACAGTGTTGATGTGAGTTCCCATAATTCAGGAAGATAGTCAAGCCTGAAATTATGTATACAGTTTTTTAATCCAAATTAAAATTCTGACTTGAGGTTTTGCTAGTCTTCACACAATTTTTTTTTCCTTCTCAGAACCAAGACACCAGTATAAGTTGGAGCTTAGGGAATTTCATTCAGTCAGTAAAGAAAAATTCTACATCTCCAGTGGCTGCAAGTCCTTCCAAACCATTCTCACCACCTCCTATTCATGCCTCACTAGCACCAGTTCATCCAAAAGAGCATTCAGATCTGACGCACCCTAGAACATTAAAGGCAATAGGGCCTTGTAAAAGCATGCCATTTGATGTGCAATTCTCTTCCAAACATTCTGGGGATGAAGTTTATGATCATCAGTCAGATGACGAGACTGGTGAGGTTTTTAAGTCTAAACCTTTCCACCAGCCATCAGTTAGGAAACAATCTAGCTCTTCATTTAAGGATTTGAAAGGTAGAACAGATCAGGTAGAGGACAACAGGAATCATTGGGCTAAAAACAGCAGAACAATGGAATCTCCACCCAATAAAAAACCAGGTGTCACGTCTGTGCTCAGATCAAATGATCCTGTTAAAAAGAGTGGAGCATCTTCCATCAGTTCCTTAGAAAGAAACACCAGCAGCAAGAAGCATCCTTCAAGAGCAGGCTCCAGCTCTGATGATGAGATTGATGTTGTTGGATATACTCCTGAAAAGCCCAAGCACCAATCTAATAATGTGCAGCAAAAAGGTAAATCAGAAATGCCTTTAAATTTCCCTGTGGGAGCACTGTCAACAAGCAGTGATGAGGACAATCACAAGCTGTTGGCAACTGACAAGAATGCACCAAATCATATACCAAAACACACCAAGAGGAAAGTCAGTGCTAAGGGTGATAGCTCTAATCTTAAAGACATTTCAAAAGACACACCGAATCCCGGAGGGTCAAAAGACTCAATTTTACCCTCGGATTTGGAATCAATGATTCATCCTCCCAATCTTTTATCACCCATCCACACTGCACACTCTCCATCACCAGCACCTTCTACAAAACCACTTCCCTCTTTCCGGAACTCTTTCTCTCCACCGCCACCAAAAGCCAGATCACCTATTGTCACAGTATCTCAAAGTGGAGATGGAAGTCCTGCTCCAAGGTTAGTGGTCCGGGTACAAAAAGCCTTGGTCAATGACAAGCAGCTGAAAAGGCTGAAAGAGAAACAAGAGAAAATTAGAAATGGTGGGAAGATTTCCAAAGAGATCAAGTCTGTGGAACCTTCAGCAAAGTCTGAAGTTGCCTCTGATTCCCAAAAGGAAGCCAGAGTGCCTCCTTTTTCCGACAATAAGTCTTTTATAAGTGTACATAGCACCAGCAGCATTAAAGACAAAAATCCATCTTCTTTAACTCAGAGTGACAAAGTAGCCAATGGAAGTGTATCTAAAACAAAACGTAAAGCTGCTGTCTTTGAGACTGAGGACATTGGTGATAGAACTGCTGATCATAATCATAAAATTAAAAAACCTCACAGAAAGACTATAAATTCATTGTTGGAGCCAACGTCTACATCTTCCACATCATCTGTTGGATCTGACATCTCCACCACCAATGTTGCAGACTCCAAATTCAACAAATCATTCAATACCAGTGTTGACTCTTTACTAAATAAACCTAGTGCTGTAAAAAATCTTGACTTTGCTCAAAAAGATGAAACGGATTCTCCATTGGACGAATCCAAGTCTGAACCACTCAAAAGTTCTAAAAGAAAAATAGAAAATGGGGATGAATCTCTATCAAAGAAGGTCAGACCCGAACTAGTGAGGTAAGAACTGGCAATTCAGTTTTAGTAGCTTCTTAGTAGAGTAACATTTGCATTGAGCATCTCCCGATTAGTTCAGCTTTAACTCTTGATAAGTTGAAATTCAACATTTAAACCAGGGTATTACTACTTCCATTTATTGCCCAAAAACAAATTCTGTCCAGTTCAGCTCTAGGACATGGTCTAGATTAAGTAACTCTTATTAGTTAATACAGAAATACTTCCTTCATAATGACACCAGTTCTTTGGTACAATTGCACACGTGATTAGAATGTATTTCATTGGTCAATTTTTTTTTATCAATGACTTTTTTCAAATTTTATGCTTTCACATGTTCAGTGAGCTCTGGTCTCTTGTGGACATGGTGTGGATTGCGTATCTGGGAGAATGTTTCTGTGTTGCCTTTAACAGCCATTTGTTCCTTTGCCACCCAGTTACACATAATAGAAATTCCATTCCTTTGTAAAAACATTTTGCTGTTACAAAATAGTTTTTTTTGTTTGTTTTTTTACTTAAATTATCTCAGAATTATTGTTAGAATTGTGTACATTGATGTATAAACCTCTTTTATAAGCTAATGGAAAATAACTCACTACAGCAGCTACCATTTACAAAAACCACTTTAGTTTATGACAGTAATAAGGTAAATGTGTAATAACAAAATAACAAAATTGGCTCAAGCTGTCAATCTCTGTGAACCTTAGCTGAATAGTCACAATTTATCATCTGTTTTCTTAGTGAGACTGCCCCATCAACAGAGAAAAACACATCAAACACACCTAGTCAGCCAACATCTGTCAGATCCAGGAGAGACAGCAATGCTAGCAGTTCCAGTAGAGGAAGTCAGCAATCCCTTAAAAAGCCTAGCAGGCGTTCTTCCACCAGCAGCAATAAAAATAGCAATAACAATAACAACATTGATAAAAAGGTAAACAATTCTGTCTCCCTAGTTTCCCTGGTACTTATGTATTATGTATTAATATCTATGAAAAGGATATTGTTTGCTTGATAATTGAACTCTGCCTAAGATATACAGCTGCATTCACTTGTATTTATTCTAATTAAAATTTTGCTTGTAACTCTTTTAATGCCCTTAAAAAACTTGAACTATAACAATCTAATAGTAAAGAATATGCATATCTAGAAATTAATGAGAGCATAAATCTCAAAATATTATTATGTTATCTCAAGGAACAAACACATTTCAGTGCTTTTTTTCAATGACAATTTTAGACAAGATTCATTTAATGCTGGTCTTTTTAAAGACCAAAAAAGAAAATGCTATTGTAACCACACCCTACAGTTTTTGAGTCAACTGTTTGATGGTGTAAGTGTTAGTCCAAGTGTATTGTGTCTTTATGTAAATAGCTCAAGGATTGGTTTGTGCAGCTGGTTAATATGTTTTTAATTCTTCTCACCACCAGTCCAATGCACATATCACTAATGGACCTGACCTTCCTTTCCACCACTATGTGAATGGCAATAGTCGAGGACTGCCCTCCAACTTACCTGTACCTGAAGACATTCAGTGAGTAGTCCAACTGTTTGATGATTGTGTATTGAATGATTCCTTTTTTAAATTGGATGTAGACCAGGATTGACAGATGCTAGTGCTTGAATACCTCACCAATGTTGTAACATGTGTTAGCTCTGAAGAAAAGAAACATGCACATTTTATAGTTCAACCTAGACAATGGCATTGGAAGATAAGATTTTGTTAGTAGGGGAAATGGTGGGCAAAGCACATGACATTTACATCAAATTGTCTGAAACTCAATGCAGCTGGTATTTTTTAATTGAACATAATTGTCTGAACCTCAATGTGGCTGGTATTTTTAATTGAACATTTTATAGTATCCTTGATCCTGCCCATAAGCCATGACACATTCCTTACACACTTAATTACAGGTAAAGCTATCATCACTGGCCTCATTAAAGGGATCTTTGATCTAATTGCTTGTTCAATATTATAACTGTCAACAATAAAGTACAGTCAATTTGAACATTAAATACACAAAGATAGCCTGTAATTGTGCCATAAACTATATATAAATGTTATCAACAGTGGTTAAAATGTACTTAGTGAACTATGTGTACTATTTAGTGAAATTGTTTACCATTAAATGTACTTAAGAGAGTGGCAACATTTTTTTTATCATCATTTAAGTTGTACCATCAAAAACACATTGATAAGATATTGATCTCTTTGGTGTCAGCTGTTGTCTTCAAAGGATGATAGGTTTTCTCTTGTTAATGACACTGTCTTTGATTTTAAAACCCTATAAATTGTAACTAACATTGACTGAGTTTTATAAATATATTGATTGAAAATTGCATTGGCTCTACTTGATTGCCACTGCTACTTGTGGTTTACAGTACTTGAGTTAGAGTAGATGATTGAAAATGGACCTAAAATGTTCTGTTTCATATTTGGAGTAAGAGTTAACATGTGCATCAGATAATAGTAATTTATAGTAATAGTATAACTCAACTAGGGGCATTCTGCCCACATATAGTTCATATTAAGCCTTTGCTTGAAACACATTCATTTGATCTTCATTTCACTACTAGAATTGTAATGTTTCTTTGAAATACCAAGAATTGGTTTTCTTATACACAATAAGGCATGACATTTACCAATAACAATTGCAACTTGTGACTCCATGGAGAATTCTATATGTACCACTGGAAACCAAACCAAAATGTAACTTTAATATTTATTTGTGTATTCTACATAATAAAGGTCTTCATACGGTTTCAATTATTTCCCTTGTCTAGGCTACAAAAAACTGAGCATTATCTTGCAAGGGCCAAGGAGCACAAACATATGGCAGATAATAAGGTCAGTTTTACATCATGCTCACATTCTGGCTACATTTAACTTTTAGTCCAAGCATTTTAGTACCTTTCATTGTGTCTGATACTTATGACTTTTATCTTCTGTACTCTTTATATAGTCATTAAACATCTAATTAAAGCAGGGGTTCTCAACCTGTGGATCGCGACCCCCTTGGGGGTGGATTGACAATTTGTCAGGGGTCGTTTAAGACCATCGAAAGTATGGCCTAATCTAAAATGTAAAACTTGACTCATGCATGTTTTTTGTAACAACGGAAATTACTATTTTTATTGTTATTCGAAGATAGATGTAGCAGACAGCAGAATCAGAATTCATTTCAAACATTTTAATTGTGGCAGCAGAACAAATTTCAACAGTTTACTTTAAGTAAATGCATTAAATGCATAAGCCTGGTCGTGTTGTAAAGCTCTAGTATGTCTTACGTAAGGTCAAGAGTCATTATTAATCGTCAATAATAATAAGATATAAGTGAAGTTTAAGGTTCGCCACTTATAAAGTTCATATAGGGTGTCTATTTAAAATACTAAGGTGTTAAATCTGTAATATGTGAACCAAAATGTATATATGTTAAAAAAGGTTGAACAGTGCATCCATAAATTTTAATTTTAATACCTAAACTTTGTATAGAAAGGCATAACATATTGGACAACATGAACCTTGGATGAACTTTTAATGGTAGTAGGGCAGAAAAGCATGGGCCTCTCGTAGTGCTCTGGTAAGAAACTCTGTTGTGGGCCTCCCATAGTGCTCTGGTAAGAAACTCTGTTGTTGAACGTAGTGTCTCATAGCCTCCATGGAGTTCAAGTGACCCTTCGGTTGTCTCCCCGCAGCATTTGGACACTCTCGTAAGACATTCACCAATGTTTCCTCTGCCTGCCCCATCAGTTTGTATGTCAATTGTAGCGAAGTTATTTAAGTCGAATTATCAGTGATGCCATTTGCTAATGCTTTGCGGACAAAATTTCATCAAACTTTCCAAATTACTTACCATCCCATTTGCACATGCCAGAACTCCAATGAAAGTCAAAAGTGAAAATGTTTAGGAAACAGAAATAACTTATTGAACTCATTAATAAAGATGCAGCGAAAAAATTCTCTATTACAGACATCTGGATTAGGTGTTTACAGTTATGTCCCAATTTGTCTGTGTTACATTTTCTTCTTCAATTTGCAATAATACATTATATGCATAACAGCCTGTTCATTATCATGTCTAAATACAGAAAAACGTTACTTGTGTATGCAATGTGAATAATATGAATTAGAAAAAGTAAGATAAATAAATGCATATCTTAAAGAGATATTATAAAGAGAATATAATTACATAGTGTTTCATGATTAAACATAAAGCTTTGGCAATGAAAATCAGATTTACTGTTTGGCCGGGGGGGGGGGGGGGGGGGGGGCTGCATAGTGAGGAATTGTAAAAAGGGGTCGCCGAGCAAAAAAGGTTGAGAACCGCTGAATTAGAGGATATTAACCCGCATTATATTTTCATGTCTTGTTACATTGAAGTCCTATAGAAATCAAAATGGAGTTGACCCCAATCATAATTACTGGTTTAGAGCTGTACTGTTTTATTCATTAGTACACTTCTCCAGTACAGAGCTTTTCTAGCAAATACCGCATAGGATTGAATTTCCAGCTTTTTTTTTTTATAATTGCAAGATTGTCCTGTGTATTTGAGCTTATTGTGTCTCTATGTTTGATCAACAGAAGGATAAATTGGCAAGATTTGAGCCCTACTTAAGGTCAGGGCTGAACTTTTTCCTGGCTGGTTACACCATTGAGCAGGGTAAAAAAGACCTGAATGCCAGCTACAACTTGTATAATGATACGTCTAATTTATTACAGTAAGTAGATGACCACATTGTTTTGTTTGATCTTTTGGTTACCAATATGAGACTGATTTGATGGAACTGGATGGCTGCCTGGTCCTGTGATATGCACTCTAGACTTGCCATCTTGATGGTCCTGGGTTTAAACCCTCCTCACTGCCATTCGCTGCCCTTATGAAGAAGGTTTCTATTCTGAAGGAACATGTAAACTATACAACTGAGTGTCACTTGTGCTTGATCACACACAGAGTATGTCACATTGAGTTTAACCTGTGTCACTATTTTGGTGCATGATTTGGTCTAAGAGAAAAAAAAGTTGTCCAAAAAAGAAAATGGATGAAAGTTTTGTAGTTTTTTTGTTTTTATATAAATTTTTTACTACAACACATTTTGGTATTAGTGCAGGTGGAATAGAGGTCATGCCATTTGTGGGCAGTAGTCTGCAATGGAACTGTGTTGCCAGCACAATTTTGAAATATTGCATCCGCAACCATCTAACTACTGTTTCACAAAGTTACAAATAAAAAAATTTTTTTTTAGCAAATTGTAGTTGAAGCAGGGGCATAGCTAGGAATTTCCCATCCTTTGGGGGCCCGGGGGGCTTGACCTCTTTGGGGGCCCCTGCATTTTGAGTAATATTTAATTTTTAATGTAAAAAACACTCATATGAGGGCCCACCTCAGGTGGGGGCCTGTGGGAATTTTCAAATTCTCCCCCCACCCTAGCTACGCCACTGGTATGAAGTTATCCCTCCCTCCCTTATACAAGTGTTAAATTCATGTAATAGTTTACATAGCATTCCCCCCCCCCCCCCCTACCATTTACTTACATTAAATGGAATGTAACTTTTGACTAAAATAATGTGGTTTGCATAGAGATTTTGGAAAGTGTGTGCTAGGCCTAAAGATATAGTGTCATGCAGGTGACCACATTTTTTTATTCACTGAGACCAAAGAACTGTCTCATGTGGTACAACCACTGACATTTGCTTGTGATTATGGAGGCCCTACAAACAGTTCATCTAGATATCTGGAGTTAGAGTGGAGTTAGAACTTCCTTTCTGTTACATAGAAACTTATTTATTTCACTATCTTGTGTAACTGCAGGGTTTCAATTTTATATAGCTTTTAGAACTTTGGAAACATATTTACTTTCATTGGGAATTTTGAAGCTGTTTTTTTTTTATTTGATTTATGATGGTGTCTAACTGGTGAATAACTGGCAGAGGTCTAGATCTGGACAGGGATGTGTTGAGGCAGTCAGCAGTTGGATCTTGTTGGGCTCTCCATGCTTTCATTAGGCTAATTAGTGCCTGTGACAATACTTCTACTGACTCTTCTTTTTTGGGCTGGAGAGGGATTGTGTGTGTGTTTGCAATGTAGAGGTGTGGGTCTTGTGCAGTGACAGATGAGGAGCTCTCTGTTTACCTAGTCAGGAGGAGGGAGAGAAGAGGGGAAACAGGTGTGGGGAGGGAGACACTTGTCAACAGCTGTGGGCCTGAAATAGTGGGGGATTATTTTAATGAGGTTAAATGGGCATAATCACTTCTCTCTCTCTCTCTTTTCCTTCTTTACTCCTCTCTTATCTCTCTCTCTTCACTCTTTCCTCCTTCCATACTTTCTTCTTCTCTCTCTTTTTCTCTCTCTCCCCTCTCCTTTTTGTGTGATAAAACTAGACAAGGTAGAGTGGGAGGAGCTAGGCCTTTGACAAAGGATTTAATGGTGACATTAGCACACAGCAAGATGTCCATCAAGAAAGTAGCTGAGGTTATTGAAGGGTTGTCAGCAAGTCATTCACAGTCCTTAACCTCTCTGTTGTCTAGTAGGGAGTTCTTAGTCTTGGTCACTGTGTTTCTTTTTATTTGGCCAAAAATACATTTGATTATAATTAGTTAAATTTCTTAATAAAATGTAATAGTGTGACTTGTTAGATCAGGACATGTCTATAATATGATAGAAAAAGAGAGAAAAAAAAAGGGGGGGGGGGGGTTAGGCCTACAGAAAGTAAGAAAAAAATGTACAAAATTATTAGTTCATCTTCAATACTAGGCAGACACTGGTCTCTGTATGAAATTACTCTCCTAACATTTTGTGTTTGTAAGAACTTGTTTGTTCCAGGTCTAAGTTTGGGTAAATTTGTGTCCTGAGTGTCACACACTTGATAAGTTCAACATTAGTTCCTGCTTTGATCTCATTGTGATGAAAATTTTTGCTAATTCCAGATATGTTATTAGAATGAGAGCCAACAGCAGTTCTAACCCTGACTCCAGTGACAGAGAAAGAAAACTTATAGTATTAATGTAAGTCCACAGCGTATTGAGCTATATTTTTAAAAGACCTTTACTTTGTCATTTAGACAATATGTTTGTAAGTCATCGATGCCCCTCCCCATTAGCCCTCCCTCCCCCCCACCCCCAAAGTGAATGTGTATGCATGTGTGTGTGTGTGAGTGTTGTACATGACAAACAGGCTGTGCCCATTAAGTTGATCTCCTGTATTCATGAATAGCTCCCCACTGGATGCTGTAGGTTACCAATTATGTAAAACACACTATTGATTGTCTGCTGGGCTTTTTCGCTGGGACCTCTTGCCTAGTAGAACAGACATCTTACTCTTACAGACAATGTGTAATCAGGATGTCCTATACCTTCATAAGTGCCAGGCTGACCTCAAACAGCTGTTACCAGTCATGTCTAGAGAAGGGGAAAATCATTGAAGTGAAAGATTTTATCCAGACATGTTTTTTTTTAAAGTTGGAATATTGTCTTGTACTTTGTTAATTTGTTTTAAACTATGAATTAAAAAAAAATGTTATTCTTTTGTGAAATTAATGCATTAATTTATCACAGAATCCGGCTGAGAGCGTTTTTAAACCACAGATTGTATACTTTACGAAAACCAGAAGTGAGCAAATTGAAGAAAGTGATTGATTCCGAACAAAGCAAGGTACGATTACCAATAATGTATATTTTGTTAGCCAAAATAGTAATAACCTTCCACATCCAACTCCTCCTTTTTGTTCTCACAAAAAAAAAAACCTATTTCCCTTCAGTTTTTTTGATAGTGTTGTTTGATGTCTGTATTTTACAGTTACAACATTCTTCCAACCCTGCTGCCTCGGCTGCTGCATCGTCCACCTCCACCACATCATCCTCCAACACAAACTCCAGCAACAAGGCTCATGCGCCATCTCCTCACCAGAGCAGCTGGAACAAGAACAGCACTGGCACCCCTTCCCCTATGTCCCCCACACCATCCCCAGCCACCAGTGTCAGTTCTCAGGTGAGTGGCAGTCTCATTTGTTTTCATTCACTAGATGAGTCTCATTGCCATCACTTGGAGCTTACAGTCAGCAAAATATCGCAAATCTTATTTCTGATTTCCTCCTCATCTTACATTTTACTATCTCTTGAATTCATTGTTCAAAATCCATACAAATCCATAATAAGCAAATATGAAATTAATAATGTTGTAATTTTAAATCATCTCATCTGTCCCTTGACTTTCGTTGTAGGTGTACTTTGGTTTGCCCAAGCAAGTCCATCTACTTTCAGCAGCTAGCTGTGATGATATTCTTTAATGCTTCTTTTAGACACTGTTTTTCGTATAGTTCAAAAGACTAGCACCATCCTGACTTTGTGATTTAGTTCATTCTTTATTGGCACAAAGTCAACAGCAAACTTCATAGTTTGACTTCATGGACAGTGGTAGGACAGTCAATTTCCTTCATGTCCAGAAAGAAAATTGTAGAAATAGAGCAAGAATGCTGATCAAAACAAATTACTGGACAGCACAGTTTAGTCTAGTGGTATTTTTGGTTGCCCACCTCTGGAATACAAACATTTCAAATAATGTTCAAAGTGCAATGTATGTACTTGCAGTAAAATTATATTGTTCTTTGCATGTTGCAGGGAAGCTGTGAACTAGTACAAGGAAAGATAGCCAATGGCACATCCCAGATCTCCCCTTCTCCTGGCATGGTCAGTGTTCAGCAAAGAGTCCACACAGTCACCCAAAAATATTTTACTCTAACTAGTCACATTGTCAAGGCACTAGAGCTGTGGGACCAAGCGGATGCAGAGACCAAAGGCCTTGAAGGTCAGCACAGATGTTTAGTGAGATTAAATATTTAAAATAGAGCTGATTCTAATAATCAATTCTAAGAACCCATAATGTATCACCAGTGAAAAAATTGACAAAGTCTGTTTTCTTTTTTTTTTTTGTGTTGAATTAAACAGTTAATATTTCATTTAGATTTTTACTATACATGTTACTGTATTCTTAATTCCTATTTAAGGGGAGGATTCACCTCAATTATATCAATTTTCTTATTTTTTTTACATTTTTCAAATATGATTTCAAATGATTATCTATCCATTTCTCTACAGTTTTTCATTATTTTTAGTTATATTAGATGTTTTAAAATATTTAAAAATAATTTTACAAAATATCAAGTGTTCTAATTAATTTAGCTCATTAATTATGCAAAAAATAAAAAATAAGGTAACTTTTTTATTTTTTGTCCGATTTACAAATTTTTTTCACTACCATTCTCATCTGAAATGCTAGAATCCTATTTGTATCAACAGTATAATTAGTTGTAAAATGAATTACCATTGGTCGAATAAACACATTTCCTGTAAGTAACAATTATTCTGACCAATCATCGAGCTCTTTGCAAAAGCTTAGGGTAGCCTTATCATAAACAGTTCCGGCGCATGCTTTTGTTTACATCGCTAGTCTAGTGTTTATTTCTTCAATATTATGGATATAATGATAAAGTGTGATCTAATAGAAGAAGGAAGAAGTCAATAAAAGCGTAAGTTTAGAGGGAATAAATATACTGGAAGATGAAAACAATCTAGACTTAGTGGCGATGTTATTACTAGTACTAGATCTAGTTACTAGTACCGGTATGGGATCTAATGTTGAAGACACAGCTGAGACTACTAGTCTAGGTCTAATGAAGGAGACTATCGTGAAACTGATGTTATTGATGTATGTTTCTTTATCTAGTTCAAAACTAAAATATAGTGTATCTATAACTAAGGAGAGTAGACCTACTGAAGTTCTAATTTAAAAGGATATCTATTTGTTGACATTCAAGCCCTTATTTCCTTGGTACAACTATTACAATAACACTTACTCATGCTAATCAATTATAAAAATAAAATCAGGATGAAAACCATGTGTAAACTAGATCTAAATATCCCCAGACTATTCAGTAACTGAAAGAAAGTGAGGCTTGTCAAGTAAGATAGTTTTTCATCGCAGCCATTCTTCAGATGAGTTTTTATTTGAAACTTCTCTCTATGAAAATATAAATATGAGCTTTCAACTAGCTATCTATAGTGTAGTTATCAACAGTCACAGATCCCTAGTCCATATGAATATTGCAGCCCAACCCAACTGAAAGTACTGCTAATGAAAGCATGTTGTCCAAAACATAGAAAAATACACTAAGTAACAGCAAAAAGGCAGGATAAAAGAATGCAAGTGGAATAAATGGCCATGGCTGATGATTCACATCTCTGGGGGGGCTTTTAAGTTAGTATTCATTGAAAAAAAGATTTTTTCCCTTTATATTTAATTTTTCTCCATTTTAATTTTTTTGACAAATTTCTTGACATGGATTCAAATTATTTCAAAAGTTGTTTATGTATCTTCATGAAAATTGGCACATATCAAGAGAGATATGTTTTGAACACACCCTACTACTTTGGCTTTGATTGAATGAAAAGTTTTAAAGTTATGGTCATTTATAAAATGTTATTTTGATGTTTTTGCTTACAAAAAAAACAAAAACAAAAAAAATATTTTCAAAGGGTAATACACTTCAGAATATAATAATTTTAATAGGGCATGTTGATAATATATGTATAAACATATTTGCAAAGTTTCAGCTCAAAATCTTTTATACTTTTTGAGAAATTTGTTCCCGAATGTTTGTTACTATTTATAGTAACATGCAGTGGTGACATCATACTAAATGTCAAAATTGACATTTGACTTTTTTTTTATACTCATTTTATGTGTTTATCAAACTATTTGGAAACTTTCATGGCTGTAGTACTATTCTAAGACATATTTTGGTTTTAAGGTGAAACCTCCCCTTAAGTCTTAAACCTAATCGACTTTGTTTAATTCTATGGTTGTCTTCTCTTGTTGTTTAGATTTCTTTGCTACTGTGGATGCTGCCTGTGGAGTACTCACATTTCACTCTGACCCTCCAGCCATCGTACGTTACATTAAACATGCTCTACGATTGCTCTACTTATGACAAACAAAGCGTCCTCCAGGGACATTTGTTCCGGATTTGTAACTACTTCGACGTGAGCGACAGTGGCATGAAACCAGATCTCTTCATCAGATAATATCTTCAGTGTGGCCTAGAAGTAGCCGATATGATTGACACATATAGGTGGCAATGCAATAGTCCCTAATTCTAGTTGTTTTTTTGTTTTTTTCAAAAAAAGACTTCCCATAGATGCCTGAACTAAACTGGGATAAATGCTCATGTGACAGAAAAGATATAAATGATTTAGCATAGCAGTTTTAAGAAAGATGGATTTGTGCATTACAGACTTCCACCATTTTATTTGTATTCATTGACATAATTTTGTTCTCATGCCTCCAAGTGTGCTTGACAAGATAGATATCTTAACTGGATTATGTGCAGTGGCTGCAGTTTGAGAGACTCAAGACATTGCTGCTCACCTGCAGCATCAGTGTGTGTGTGTCTGTGTTTACAGGTCAATGTTTTCTCTATACTTACTGACCTAGTTTGTCAGATTGACAATCTGTGACACCCTTAGCAAAACAAGCAACAACATAAACCTCTGATGGAAAGTAGAAACTTGTCAACCAAATAAAGATAATCGTTATGAGTCTAAAGCTTGGACTAGTTGCAAGATCTTAGTTCAACTTGCTCACACCTTACACAGTTTGCACAGGAAGGGGAGGAAAGAAACAAGAATTGGACAAACCTAAACAAAGCTGAATTGTCTGGATGTGAACTACCTCCCTTTTGTTATTCTGAGATTTCAAGAAAGTTATCAAAAAAGACAGTCTGTTGCTTACAATATTTTAGCCAGATACTTGTCTACTAAGTACCAATGCAGGGTAGATTTGGCTGATGCCAGATAAGACTATAATGTTAGTTAAAACCATAACTATTTTTTGTGTTGCATCATCCAAAACCAAAAAGATTTTTTGTTTGTTTTTACCTCATGAGATATTTGTTTTTGTTCTTTGTCAGGGAGTAAACTTTTAATGTCCAAACTATCAGCATAGTTTCAGCACTTATTTTTTAGTGCTAGCATACTGAACTTCAGAAAGTTACTCTGGTAGACATTTATTTATTTAAATTGTTCTTTTTCACCCTTACCTTATAGGTTTAATATATGTCTCATACCTAAAACAAGGGTAGACTACTTTTAATAAAATCCTGAGTAAAGGGGGAAAAAAGTAACTTATTTTCTTTGCCAGTACAAAGTGTGCTAGTTTCTCTAGAACTATGAACAAACTTGTTCTGAACATGGAGATAGAAGTTGCTTTTCTTATCTGGTATACTGTATTGTTGTACATAAAATGTATATAACTTATGTCATGTTAAACTTTGAAGGCAATTAGCTTTTTGATTTTGGCTGTTACATTTTACTGTTGGAATTTTCCCACACACTAATTTTTGTCAACCTAATTAGGCTGGCCTGAAGGTTCACGTCAGTAACAGATACAACTATCATTCAGTTAGAAAGATGCATATCAGCTGTGGAATAATGTTTACCATTTAGTCAATGCTAGACATAACATTGTGTTAACAGAAAAACTGGCGTACATGTCAATCATGAAGTTGTGCTCAAAATGACCTCTCCCCCCCCCCCCCCCCCCCCCCCATTGTCTCTTTTTAAGTTGATCACATAATGATAAAATTCTTGTAGCTGATGTTGACCTAGTGTGTATGTGCTGTCTTTGGATTGAGTTGTTGAGACAGCTTCCTTAAAACAGAGAGTGTATGATGCTCACTAGAAGGCCAGATATCTATCAGTAATTTTTAGCACTGTCCATTCTTTTACTAGTTACTTCATAGCATGAACTCACATTGAAACTCTACACAAAAAATAAGTTTGAACATGACACTGTAGCAGTTTAAATGTTCAGTATTGTCGGGAATGTTTCACACATCTATTGTTCAGTTTTTGGTATAGGATGTTTAGTTCTTGTCTGCTCTATTTTTACTTAGAAGTATTCAGACAAAACTAAGCAATAAATTACTGTGGAGGTCATTTCTGAAATTATTTTTCTTTTTGTTTTTAAACTAGATTAGTTGAAGGTATAATGTGAATGTCTTTCTGCAGTGGCAATATATTGCAGTAGGTTTTCTCAGGAAAACAAAAATGTTGATGTGCAGCCATAAGATAAGCATCTGCCTTTTTTTTCCTTCTTTATTTAATTATCTCCCCTGAGGTGTTCATAGGGCAATAGGAAGCATTAGTTGATTGTATTAGCTTTTCCTAGATGGCCTACTACAGCATTGAACTCTGACTCCATGCACAAGTCTGGTTCAATGTAATTGTGATATCTGACTGCATATTCTATGGACTCTATAAATACTATAAATATATACATACTATAAATATATATAAATATCTAAATCACAAAATGAAGACAGTATCAGTGAGCATGAGAGCTGTTCCAGCCATTACCAATGTGATGAAAGATGTTTTGACTTCAGCCAGTGATGTCCTACTTGTGGACACACTTTGAAGAATGTTGGTGATATTTATAAACAAAAAACTTAGTATATATTGATATATTTCTCTGTACATGACATGTGTACAAATGTTATTGATAAGTTCTTGCTGAAACTTGAAAACCAAATCTGCAAATGTATGTGTGCTAAGTCTCTGGGGGTAGGTCAAGGTTATTTATTGGTTGTATCTCCTTCAGTCTTGTAAATATTGTTCTCAAGTATTAATAGCATTTGTTCTGCGCCATACACTGAGCTGTCCAAAACATTTACAAATGTATATATATAGATCTCTTGTACATGAGTGCCAGGCTTGCATACCTACAAAGCGCCTTGATACACAAAGGAAAGGGTAGAGGGAAGTATCAGCTAGACCATCTTTTACAACTGGACAATAGTGTTGATGCTTTGATGAGTCTCCCATCTGAAATGAATATTTGTATCACTTAAAGATCTCTGCATGGTCCCCCATCTAGCTGGCATACATAGGGCAACAATGAGTTAAACCACAGAATAAAACCAAGAATAGTATGACACCAATTAGTGAAGCCAGTTGGTATTTTTTTAAAACAATTTGTAGTTATTTATTTCAAAAGGAGAAGATTAATAAATAATCTGCAAAAATGAAATGTGTCTATGTATTAAATGGAAAAAATATTCTGAATTGAAAGCTGTTATAATTGTATTAACTTGTATATAGGGTTTTGTTGAGCATGTCATTGTCATAGAGACAAAGTTGTTCACCACTTGATAGGCAACCTTTATCCAGTTTTTAAAATGTGGTGTGTTTTTATTTGTAGCTTACATTCAGATAAGTTTGTCTTCATTGTCAAATTGAGTCTAGAGAGGTTATTAACAATGTTCATTAGGTTAGGTGGAGCTTGAGAAGAACTAGAGATTCAAGTGCTCTGTTGTCCAGATAGGTTTCATCATCATTGTCAGTTTGAATTTTGAGATTTTATTAATAATGGTCATTACATTAGTTGGAGAAGAACTAGAGACTCAATGTATTCTGTTTTGTGGTTTAACCAACATGACTTCGTACATTTTGTTGGTCAGTGTTGAACATGTCAGTGGTGATACAGTATTCCATGTGGTCATGACCTTCCTGCAACACAAAAGCACAAGACCTAAGATGGTCTTGCTTGACCCTCCTAATATTTGTGATAGTATCAGCTCAGCAGAATTGAGATTTGTGTCTTTTCTTGTTCCATGTCCTTTTTGTTTTACTTTTTTTTCAAACCCGTGATGAAAGACAAAATGTTTTCTTAACCTGACAGGGCCTTGACTCATTTGACAAGACTGGTGTTTATATATACTGTATAGATGGCTCTGTGAATGGAACCCATTTGCTGACAGGGTTTAGTATGTTTGATCTCAAAAGTGATTCTTTTTTTTTTTTCTTTGTTTGTCATGAACAAATTCCTATAAATTTGATTTCATTCCAGAATTTCTAAAAAAGATTCTCATCTTTGTTTAATGGATAGGAAGGAACTTTTTGTTCTGATGTGTTTGTGAACTCTATACAAGATCTTTCACTTTCTAGGACTTGTCTTCTTTGTACTGGTCATTTGTGTAGTAAATCAAGTGGATGCTGTCCATCTGTTCTGGTGTATATTTTCTCAAAATCTTCCCCCTGGATCCTCAGAACTCATTGCTTTAATGTCAATTTGCTCATTTCAGAAGAATATATGCTGCATTTATTTTTGGTCTTCCAAATGCGTTTTTCCAAAATATTTTTTGTTTTCTGGTATATGATTTTGTTTGTGTGTGAAGAAACTTTCATGTTTATAAAGTTTGGCTTAACATTCCTACAGTTTGATCATGGTGTGTAGTTGCATTCCTTCTCACACCTCAATACATTCTGTCTGAATCATCACCTTCACCCATGCCTCAAGTCATCCAGTTCTTTGTAACTTCTTGACACTTGAAATCTCTTGAGATGATTGACAACTACATTAGAGTGTCAGAACAAAATTCTTAGCTAACCAAATATTTGTCTTGTTCTTGTTACAAATCAAACAAAATGAACTGAATAAACAGATTAGGAAATAGTGAAGTCAGCAATGTTTTGTTAACATTTCTTATTATTACCAATTAAAAGAAAATTATAATTTTTGAAAGCCTTTTTGTATCTGAAAAATTATTGATTGATTTTAGTTTGTAGAATTCCATTGTTAGTTACTGTAAATTTCTTTTAAATAGAAAGCTGTAGCCCAAACAGATTCTAGATTTGACTCTTTACTTATTATGACAAGAAGCACCCTGTGTACTTGATCTGTCAGCAAGACATTTCCTAGTCATTACTACGGACACACCCCCATTCTACTGTCTCACCATTTTCATGTCTGCCTTACCTTAGCATTCTGGTTGCTATCTAAAGAGTGGTGTAACGTTAATATTCAAGTCTAGATCTTGGAGAGAGGAGGAGCTGATAATTCATGAGTTAAGCAAAGGTGGATATTTTCCTTCTTTTTATTTAGTTTGAAAAAAAAAAGGGGGGAGGGGTGAAGATGACAGTGATGTGTGAAAGTCTTGTTTCAGCTTCACTTTTGATCAAGCTGACATTTTCCCTAATGAACTTGTTGAAGCTGACCTTGATGTGTGGCCTTGTGGAGTCTATTTTGTACCCTTACCTTCAACCTGCAAACTGTATTCAATGACAATTTTAATGCCTTAAACTCAATCAAGAGAAGTTGAATGTAAGAACAAGAAATCAATTAGGCCTTGTGTCTTGTGTGCTGTAAATAGTAAACAAAAATCTATTTATATTATCTGTGTCACATCATTGATATGTTGCCAAACAGAGAGGCCTATAAAATAACAAGAAATTTGTGATGTTAACTTTTCATTGAATCTTATGCTTAGAGAGGAATAGTGTTCCATTGAGACAAATAGTTGATCAAAATGATGTACATGTTAGATTCCTGTTTCAATTTGTCACCATTTACATAAGTAGCCAACTAAGTCATAACTCAAGAAAGTTGCTTACACAATTCAAGACACACATTGTAGTCTAGACAAGTACAGACTTTAGGCTCACACAGCGTTGACAAAATGAGAATTCCTGATCAGAAAGTAAAGTCACTACTTAGTGGAATTAGACTTTTAAAAGCTATAGCCCAAATATCTAACTTTTTAATGTATGACAAATAGGAATCTTTGAGCTGTTGCTATGGTTGTCTTGATACTTGGATTGTTGAATGTTGCATTTGCCACTGATGGTTTGACTCTAGCCATTGACAACCCATTCCATTCTTCTCTCAGTAATTTGCTGCTGCTAGTGTGATAAAAGAGCTGGTGCCGTAGTTTCTGTTCTTTTTTTATGATTCCTTTAACAAACTTGACTGTGTTCTGACCTTGTCTTGTATCTCCTTCACTGACCACTAGTAGTCTAGCCAAAGTACTTAACACTCTTTTAGAGCTTTGATTGTTTTTCTTCTCTGGTGAGAGAAAGATTTAGAGAGAGAGTTGTATTGCTGTTTTAATCCATTCAGTGTGACATCAGCTACCCTAAGGCTGTGACTGTAGTTTTAGTAGCTGAAGGGTTGACCAGATCTGATGTAGCAATCAAGTTTGACTTGGATGTTTCTCTAGAGCAGCGGTTCTCAACCTTTCAAGCTCGGCGACCCCTTTTTACAATTCCTCACTTTGCCGTGACCACCCTCCCTCACACACACACTGCAATAGAAGAATAGACAATAACAATCCATAGTTTTGATGGTCTTAGGCGACCCCTGGCAAATCGTCAATCGACCCCCAAAGGGGTTGCGACCCACAGCTGAGAACCCCTGCTCTAGAGCAACAAGTAGCTTGTCCCATAGGGAGTTGTAGCTTGAGCCTTTGAAGACTAGATTATAACTGCTGGTTACTGAATAGTCAACCTGGAACTGAATGTCAATCTGGAGTTCAATGTCAACCCACTGGGCTAGTCATTATTTGAACTAGTCTTTTTTTTTTTTTTTTAAATTATGATTACACTATTAGCTAGAAGGGAGAGTACCTGTGTTGATTCAGTTGTTAGTGTTGAAAACATTTTGTGTGAATGTTGCATTGGTGTTTAAATGTGTGTGTGTCTCACTCCATCAGGGACTTGATGTTACACTGACGTTCATGTTTTTAATTATTTTGTTTTCATGGAAAAATAATTTCGGCATAATCTATTTCTTAAAGCAAACAGACTTGTCCATTGCTTTCATTTTTTTTGTTTCAGATGCAAAAGTTGTCATGGTTATCTTTGAGCTGTAATTCTAATATGCAAATGAACTGTTTTTGTTTATGTTTTAGGTTGCTCTTGACCAGACTTTGCTTATGGTATTTTGATGAAACGCTTACTCTGCCATCCCTCTCCATTTTAGTTTGTTTTGTTATTCGTAGGTTGTATTTTATTTATTTATTGATGCATCCACATTTGTTGTGTAATCCTTTTGTTATTTTATTGAGTTTGCTCGTAACATCTTTAGCTGCTGATATGTTTATTCTACAAGCTTGGGGTTAATTGAGGAATTTTATTGTGTAAAAAAAATCATTTTTAATTTTTTTTTTTGGTACCTTTTTTTTTTTAAATAAATAAATAAATTTCTTCCACTCAATGACCTATACATTTTTTTTTAACTTCTTGCCAAATTTTTTTTTTTCATCCCATGCCCTGGTCAATGCTTTGTGAGAGAACATTTAGTGAGCTATTTAGACTAATCATTCTGATTCCATCCCCAACTTTTGTACAACTATCACCCCTCCCTTCCATTTCTCTAACCATCAATCATGAAGATGTCCTCATTGTTCAATGCATCTAGTGTGCAAATACTACAACCATTGCAAATGTTCTGTGCCATGTGAACTTTGGTTTGAACTGGTTGACTTGGCATTGCCTTTTTTTTTCTTCTCCCTTTATTTGCTTCATTTTTTTTTTGTTTTGAGATTTTATGTTAATATAATAACTGTATCATTAGTAAACAATAAAATTATATAATGTATATATTTTTTTCTGCTCTTGTGTCTTGTGGTTGTATATAATTCTATTCTTTCAAACTGAAAATGTTTTTGTTCATTTGTGTGCAGGGGTAGGGGAGAGAGGTGGTGTGTAGCTTTCATAGGACATTTCTAGTAGTGTTGATCTAATAATAGATTGAGTACTCTCAATCAAATGTCCCCGACCATCAGGGTCAAGGTTAAGTCTTACAGATCTGTGGTATATGTGATTGCCTCTCTCCCACACCCCACCTCCCATTACTTGCATACTGTCTGGTGTCAATATGCCAATGAATTGATATTGTCTATGATAATAATGATCATTTTTGTTTGGATGATGGAGAATCTTTAGGAAAGACAAAATGAAAATGAGAAATACAAAAATAAAGTGATTCTAAACATTTGACTTCATAGTTTTTGTTTTGTTTATCTTTAAAGGCGGTTGGTCGTTGTGCTGGCCACAACTCCCTCGTTAACCATAGGCCACATAAACAGATGACCTTTACATCATCTGCCTTATAGACCTCAAGGTCTGAAAGGGGAACTTTACTTTAATTTAAACACAATAAATTTGTGAAAGAGTATCTCAATTTGTTTAAATATTGATTTTATTTAGTTAAATAAATATATTCAGCTAAATAATAAAAAAAAATAATTTTTAAAGCAACTTTAATGTAAGGAATAATAAAACAGTATCAATAGTTTGAAATAAATTTATTTTTTAAAAGTGGAAATTTACATTTTTTGGAAACTCAGTTTTACTCAACTTTCACATATTCTACTATTGACTATTGTAAGCATTTCAAGCAATTGTTTTTAAAACCACTTTAAAACTATTTCAAATTATAGATCTATAAGAACAAAAAAATCATTTTTCCTAAATGAGTTCAATAAATCACTCCTATTTCACTTATCTTATTATTATTTTTTTTTTTACATTAAATAGATTCTTAATTTTTAAAAACTATCGTTCATACTTCTCAAGTATCCTTAAAATATTACTTCCAAGATTCTATTTTGATTAGTATATCCTATTCTCCCTATGATATAGTCATAAGGTCACATGAAGAAGATCAAAGTTTCTCCAAAGTAATCTGAATATGCCCTGCCAGTGCAGGCAACAAATGTAATCAGCTTTTAACAATGAAGATAGTATCCAACAGCTATCTTTGTTTACAAAGAAAATGAGGCTCCCAATGTAACAACATCTGATTGAAATCTACATTGACAAATACCTCTTTACTTTGTTTTGCAAAATTAAAAACTTTTTAACAAATTAATCATAGCCTACTATGTACACACAAAAAATGGCTACAACAAAAGAATAAAGATAAAATTCAATACCAGGTACATTAGGTAAACTTTTCAGTCTATGAATAAAAAAATTCAGTATAAGTTAGGTGGCAAACATATGTATATTTAAAGTTAGAGAGGAAGACAAGGCTTCATAATGTGTCCAGTGTACTAAACAGCATTAAATTAAAAAAAAAAAATAACCACATCAATATGTGTGTATATATATATTTTTTTTGCATCATACCAGTAAACATATATTTTTCAATAAGGAATGCAACACATTGTCAAATCAAAAGCAAACTAAACAACAAATAGGTCTAGAATTTCTATACAAAGGCAATGAATGAAAACAATAGACAATTGTTTTTGGACAAAGTAAATTATAGACCCCATGGTCTGAAAGGGGGGACTTTTACTTTTTTTTTACTTAAAGTAAATTTAAAGTAACATTAAAAAAAAAATGACAAATACAAAAACAACAGCAACATTTTTTTAAAAGATAGTAGCTTAGTAAGGGGCAAGAGGGGAAGGGAAGCATAAAATACACTAAAAATAGGAACCACTAAAAGCCTAATGTTGAAATGTAGAAAAGCCAAATAGTACATGTAAAAACTCATGTACTCTTCCATACCTACCCCAACCCATGGTGTCAATAAGAACACATAATTGAATGACTGCAACTCCAGTAGTTATTGGCCCTTTATAACAATTTGAAAACTTCATTGCTTCTAACAAAACTATATTTTTTTTTTTAAATATAATCTTGTGAAATATATTAAGAAAAATATTTTAACTTCTGTTTGTTATCATTATGATATTTCACATAATTAACTCATTCACCAATGATAAACAAACAGCATTTAGCCATGTACCATCTCTTCTATACAAATTAAGCAATCCATAAAGGCTGTCACGTGATACATTTTTTTCATTGTTTTATCAATATTATCATGTGGCTAAATGTTGTCTGTTTACGATTGGTAAATGAGGTCTATTCAAGTAAGTTCTAAATCAAAAGAATTTTTAGGGGTACAAAAAATTTTGGATAAACATGATTTTGTATTTCTTTCTGCCACTACTTGATCCCAGGACTCTAATAAATTAAAGAATGAATAGTGCTATTTGCATTTAGACTTTTAGATTCCTCAGTAAAAAAGCTAAAGAGCAATATAAAGTATATGTTGGATTTTATAGTTAAAAAAAAAGTTTTACATTTCAATAAATGGAATTTGAAAATTTCAATTCAAATCCAATTTAATTACCGTACATAATAAATAAAAAAAAGTTTAGAATAAATAAATTAGCATGGACACACAAACTTTATCATATTTACAAAAAGAAAAAAAAAACATTTTATTTGCAAATGTATAAATAGATATAATAAATAGCATACAAGAATGTTTAAAATTCATTCAATAAACAATGTACATATTCACTAAACTGTTTACTGAGTCTAATCACCAGAATGACACAGCTTCATTGATCAAGGCAGACTTTTAGCAGCAGATGAAATTACACTCCTGTAGTCAAGGCATCTTTGATTTTATTGATTTAATCATTTATGTAATTTTTTTTAGAAGATTAAGCTGGTTACAAAGTAATGGCCAACTGCCTACTGACTAGACCTGCAGCCTAAGACTAGACCTGTAGCTAAAGACTAGACCTGTATCCTAAGACTAGACCTGTAGCCTAAGACTAGACCTGTAGCCTAGACTAGACCTGTTAATAATATATACTTTCATATTATTGACAGTATAATTATATTTTGAATGTATACATTGTCCAACCAGCTAAAGACAGCTAAGTAATGAAATTAACAAACATCTAATCTTATAAAATACAGCTGTTACTTAAAGAAAAAAATCAATGAAATCCTGACATGTCCTATATCAAAATATACAGAAACTAAAAAAAAAAAATTATCAGTATATAGACCTTAAGCAATATGACTTTCAAACTAAGAAAAAATTAGCACTAGCAAATTATTCAATTAGCACTGTATTTGTAAAATTGATAATCAAATAAATAACATTTTGATTCTTTTAAATAATTTTTTTTATAATTAAATGTATTATAAAATCAAAGATGCTAAATCATAAGACTAAAATAAAACTACAAATAACACTGTTTACACATTTTTAATATTAACACTTTTTTTGTTGTATACAAATTATGTAAAACTTCAATTTATATTACTTTTTTTTTTTTTTGCAGACGTAATGGCTTTTAATTTCAACTGGACAGAATTCCGATGATGAGAGTACTTATTGTAATATACAAAAGTAAACTGTAAGCATTTGATTGATCAATTAGAGAAGCTGTCAATTTAAATGAGGTAAAAGATCTTATTCCTATTCAATAGTTTCAATGTCCTAACAAGACAAGGCTAAAGAGTAAAGCTACTATTGTTAAACAACCAGAAGGTTGCCATCGCATGGACATGTTCTTGTCATTTACTTTTTGTTTATCTTCTTTTATCCTGCGCTGCATTTCTGCTTCTTTCTTTTGCTGATCATCAAAGTCAGGCTCTGTCTCACTGCTGACTGGCTCATGGCTCTGATGATCTGCGATATCGTTGTCATGTGAGTCGCCCTTGTTGGGCCTGTATTTGCCCCCCATGCTGTTGTCAATGTTTTTATGTTTAGTTTCTAAACTTTCATCATTGTCTGTTGTTTGGTCATCTATTTCATTGAGATTTTTATTAAGTGGATCTTTTGTCTGAGACTGCTTGGGTTCCACCTGAATGTGAGATTCATTGTGCTCTGGGAGGTGGTCATGCTCTGAGAGTTGATCAGTTTTTATGTGGCTTTCTTTATCATCTCCAAAGTCTTGGTGGTGGATAATCTCATTAGAAGTATTGTTCTTGGGATGTCCAGTTTCTAAATGATCCTTATGATCACCTTCTAAAAAATCTTCATGACTATCTTTTACATTACTTTGGTCATCTGTTTCAGTGGCGCTGCGGTCAGTGGTTTCAGTGGGGCCATGGTTAGGGGTTTCCATGTGATTAGAAACAATGCTATCATTATCTTGACGTTCAACTAAATCCTGGTGACTGGCATCATGTTCATCATGATTATCTTCCCCTGAGTTGTGGTGACTGATCTCTGTGCTTTGATCAGTGATGTGATTGCTTTCAGTTACAACTTTCTCAGTTGTCAAATCTGAAGCATGTTCATGGATCAGTTGCTCATCTGCTTCTTCTGCAAGAAGCAGGAGAGACTTGAAGGATTTTTCTCGGTGGAATTCATAAACTAACACATCATTAACAAAGACCTTCACAGCCTGAAAAGGATCATTTCCAGATACAGATTCTATCTGCTGATGCTTGAAAAATTCAACAGTCTTATTGGTAGACCATTCTGTAGTGCTGGCTAATAGGCCTGTAGCAAGAAATTTCATACGTGTAGGAAGGCCATCTGGCATAAGATGCCCAACAAGATTTCTTCCTAATTTCATTTCTAGCACATTGGCATCATTAGACTCAACAACTAAATCACCAACAATGCCATTCCCATAGATGCCAGTGTATACCTGCAAAGGGGCCAAATAATGGATGAGTCGAGATTCCATCGGAGGCGTTTCATCTCCAGCGAGATCACTATGGAGTCCTTCATGCTGCTCATAGGAACTTTGGCAACAGCAGAGCATATCTTTGGTCACCCAGGTTGTTTTTCTGAGCACTGTGTCAGAGATGTGGTACATGATTCCATCAATGGCTTGGGTTACGTTGTCACCTCCTGGCCCATTGACTGCAACATAAATGCCAGTTTGGACTTCAGGAAAAAGCCATATTTGTGCTGAGTAAGCATACAGACTTCCTTTAAACTTGTAGCTTGTTAAATCTATTGAAACAAAAATAAAAACATAAACAAAAGACATTTTTTTTTTACCATCAGAAATTTAAAATTGTAAATGAATTTAAGTAGGCCTATGTAAGCTTAATAAATTTATCTCAAATTTAAACCTTTTTGTTGGCATGTTGGAGTAGAATTAGTTAAACTTATAGGAGACATAGGCCTACAATAAGATAAAAGATAATTGATTCCTTTATCTTATAAATTACAGACGTTTTATGAAAATAAAATAACAACATTGTTGGCCTCCTTCAACTCTGGTTCATCTCAAAGAAGTGAAATAAAAGCCTGGGATTTAGATAAAGCCCAAACATCAGTTCCCCCTCTCTCAGTGTAGCGGATGTGTCCAAAAGAAATTTAAGGTATCCATTACAGTTTAGGATCAGCGGCATCACAAGTTTTGCCAGAGTGTGATACTGTTTGCTGCAAGCAATTTAAAGATTATTGGCTCCTGAGTTTTTTTGGGGTTGACTCCTGAAGCCTATAATAAGCTTGGGTACAGGCTCTGGAACAAGCCTGGTATAGCAGCAAGGGAGCTGAGGTTAGGATTTAGAGTTTGTATTCTTCTTGGTGGGTTGTCACCCAAGGCTAATGAGCCCCTTCTGCCTGAAAATACCAACATATTTAAGTACAACTGTATTCTACTTTAGTGCTGAACTGTGTAATAAACAAATTACTCATGGGATCACTGCATAGTCATTTAGTCATATTGTAGGCCATTCAGCATGTTAACAAGATGGTTGTAGCTAAGCTTGACATTATTCCTGGAAGGTTTGAGCTACCATATAGGATTAATAAAAAATCTTTTGTGGTGGATTGTTTGAGTCATGAAAAGTAGAAGGCACATTGTAAACTATTTCAACACAACACATTTAGTCACAAAGAAAATGCTGTCAGCCTATGATGTCCTATGAAGGAGCTCAAGTGAGTAAAGCAAGAACTCACTAAATCAAAGTTTAATTTTGGTAATTTTTAAATTTTGATTTAAAGACGATAAACTCTTAAAACTGGTTTGAGTTTTCAAACGTATGTGCCTCCATTATTACCTCTGTATGTGGAGATATACCATCCCATTCCATAGCCAGTTGGTTTATCTAGATCACTACCAATGCTGTTCTCACTTGAAGTTGCAGGGGAAGTAACCCACGATTGAAAGGCGTCTTTAATAAGATGATTTTCTCCTGAGTCGCTGCCCTTAGCATTAACACTACGCAAGACGTGCCTCATCCATTTCGTGACATCTTCGGCTGCAGCCATGAGAGAGCCAGCTGGCTCGAATGGACGAAGGCTATGAAAAGAAACATTAAGCTTGTTTATGGATTATTCACATGTACAGTTTCTTTGTTTAAGCCGCTATAATATTTAATTATAAATCCTAGGGTACCCTGTCATTGCGTGTACGTGAAAAACAAATGTGTCATATTGTATGTTAAACGTATTTGTTTTAAAAATGGTCTCTACTAGAAATTTTTATCTCAACAACACTAGAATATACTTTTCTAATGCATAAAGAAAACGTATCAATCAATATTTATTAAACGAATTTACTTTTATGTTTTGTTTTACGGGACGACCGGGATGCCGGCGGGCAGGGTTAATACCCGGGACCATCGAAATGACAGTCCAGAGAGCATTATTCATATGTTTGGCACTTTTTAAAATAAAAGCCAAGTTTCAATGACCAGATTCTGTTCTTTGCTTTGCAGGTCAGTTTACAAAACATAGACACTCACGTGAGACTAGATTGATTACAGTTGATATCTAACTTTAGAATTAGAAATACCATGTTGAGGTTACTTGATTAGCAAATGAATGATACCAAGGTAGAATTATAACTAAACTCATCCGTAATGTACTATATCTTTCAGAGATTGAGCCTCTCGGTGTCTTCAAAATAATCCTGTCCAATTACTAAATCTTGGCACATAGGCCTACTTATAGCAGTATCTTCCTTTTTCATCCAATTCATAAATATCTTTTTGTTTAATGGATTTCTCAAATAAATACGAAATGCACATTCCACACCTGTGTCGTCATAGATTATGAAATACCCAAAAGGATAAAAGTTTATTTCGCAGGTATATCCAAAAATGTTTATACGTATATTTTATCAGTGTTATCTACAGACATATATATTTTGATAAATTTCAGATTTTTTGTTTGGTAGTTTGTTTGCGCAGCCTAAAAAAGAACTTTTTCATTTTATTTTAAACGGTATAACAAATTAATATTATATGATGCCTGCCTTTTGATAAGAAATTTATATCAAAATATACTTCATTGGTTTGGCTACCATTATTAGGCTACTAAACAGGATTTAGAATGATCTCATATCAATTTGTTCTCTCATTAAAGTCTGTTCCATGCATCAAGCGTTCATCTTTTCTCTCTTTTCTTTCTAAAGATCAAGTCCAACAAGAATGTACCTTAAAGGTAAATAACAGTAGTTGCTTGACGAAATAGAATATTTGTGTCCAAATATCTCCTGCCAGGACTTTGATCCGAGGGGCCTGGCTGCCTATATAATAAAAAAGTCTTATCTTATAGCGTACTCACTAAACTCTCTTCCCCCGCACCTTCCAGATCGATGCAGTCTAGACACTCACTCAAGGGCGTGAATTTAAGCTACCACCATAGCTCCTTCCCCCACACTGGCGCGCACAAACAAGATATTTACCACGAATGCTATAAAAACACCTTGTAAACTAATATGTTTTAAACATTGCAAGTAAACATTTTGGCTCACCATATCTATACTGCGAAGTGGAAGATTGAGTAAGCTTGAATGCTGGGGGTTGGGCATTATATTTGTTGACCTTTGCCTAACCTGAGTATGACTAACAGCTAATATATGAAAATAATCAACTGAACCGGTGCATTAGGCAGTGATGGGTTAACCAGTTGTTGGCGACACTGGCAGATGCAGGATCGGATCTAGACTAGATAAGGATAGAGCTATTTGAGTTATTGAGATCTTTATAAATGCAGATAAATTTTAGTGCTACATATAATTTTCAGATGCCTGAAGAAGTAAAGTGATATATAATTTGAATTAAATATCTATATACAGAGAAAATTTCTTTGAAATTATTCATAGCAAACTTGAAAAGACTTATTGCACCAGATTTATAAAGGCTTACGTACTGTATATAGAGTACTTCACAACCTATCAAGAAAACAAACAAACACTGACAACTCTAACATGAAATAGGTGAATCACGAGATGAATATTTCCCTCTAAAATTTAAAGACGAGGGATGAACATGAAGGTAAGGAGAAACCAGAGCAAGTAACCCGGATCTCAAACCTGGCAAAGTATCTTGATGTTATATGACTTGGTGCAGGGAAACTACAATTAAATCAATAAAATATAATGAAAGATAACTATTTTGTAGATAAGATTTATCAACAACAACAACAACACACACACATACACACATCTAACATTCAAAACTTGAAAGATAAATAAATGATCAATCTAACTCGAAAGTTATTGTTGTGTTAATTTGTAGGCTTGAAATGCAAAAGATGAGAGAAAGAAACAAATAGTGAGAGAGAGAGAGAGAAAGAGAGAAATAAGAGAAAGAGAGAGAAAGAAAGAGAGCGAGAGAAATAAGAGAAAGAGAGAGAGAGAAAGAGAGAGAGAAATAAGAGAAAGAGAGAGAAATAAGAGAAAGAGAGAGAGAGAAAGAGAGAGAGAGAAAGAGAGAGAGAAATAAGAGAGAGAGAAATAAGAGAAAGAGAGAGAGAAATAAGAGAAAGAGAGAGAGAAATAAGAGAGAAAGAGAAATAGAGAAAGAGAGAGAGAAATAGAGAAAGAGAGAGAGAAATAGAGAAAGAGAGAGAGAAATAGAGAAAGAGAGAGAGAGAAATAAGAGAAAGAAAGAGAAATAAGACAGAGAGAGAGAGAAGAAGGGAGAGAGAGAAGGGAGAGAGCGAAGAAGGGAGAGAGAGAGATGAAGGGAGAGAGAGAAATAAGAGAAAGAGAGAGAAATAAGAGAGAGAGAGAGAGAAGAAGGGAGAGAGAGAAGAAGGGAGAGAGAGAAGAAGGGAGAGAGAGAAGGGAGAGAGAGAAGAAGGGAGAGAGAGAGATGAAGGGAGAGAGAGAAATAAGAGAAAGAGAGAGAAATAAGAGAGAGAGAGAGAGAAGAAGGGAGAGAGAGAAGAAGGGAGAGAGAGAAGAAGGGAGAAAGAGAAGAAGGGAGAGAGAGAAGAAGGGAGAGAGAGAAGAAGGGAGAGAGAGAGAAGAAGGGAGAGAGAGAAGAAGGGAGAGAGAGAAATAAGAGAAAGAGAGAGAAATAAGAGAGAGAGAGAGAGAGAGAAGAAGGGAGAGAGAGAGAGATATGGAGAAACTAGAGCACCCTCATTTTAAGCACAAACATAGGGAATGCCAGATAAATCACTCCGCTAGGCTACATTTCAAGATAGGACAACTTCTTCTGACACCATTTTATTTATGCCAGGTTAAGATAGAATCCAAAATAAATATTTACTTGATAATCAGACTTTGTTTGAACATTGTCTGAAAAGTTGGACCGACATGTTTCTCTCCAGTTTCTATTGATACATTCAAAACATAAAAAGCATTTTTAAACAACGAAAAAACGACAATGTACTTAAGAAATAAAATGCTTTTAAAATGCAAGTTTTTCTTTCTCAAAACATTGAACTCACCAAACTACACAATTTGAAATAGTGAAACTAATAGTTCAAGGAAATGTAAAACGTTATCAAAATGTTTTGATCGTCCCCAATTATTAGTTACAGGACTACACATACAAAACTGATGATGTTAGGGTCATTTCATGACAGATTTAACTGTGTTTATAATCGGTAGTAAGAACTAGATCTAGTTCATCAAGCTCACAATAAGAAAAACAATTTTTGGCTTTCAATCAGTGGCGTTGCTAGGAATTTGCCATCATTTGGGGGCCCGGGTGAGCTCGACCTTTTTGTGGGCCCCTCCATTTTGAGAAATATTTAAAATTTAATGTAAATTTTTTTTTAAATGCTCATATGGGGGCCCCCTCAATTGGGGGCCGGAGTGGATTTTCAAATTCTCCCTCCTCTAGCCACTGCTTTTCATAAAAAGGCAATGCTATAATTAGCTAACATTTTTTTCGGTATATCCAGTGATACAGAATACGGATGTATTGATAAGCGAAGTGTTTTACAAAGCCTGTAAAAACTTTTATGCATTTTGTAGCACTGCGAATCAAATTTCTAAAAGCCATTCAGCCTGTAGTACAAAGTAATTACAAAGCTATAAATATCGACTCACTCTCTGTCATTCTGGTAAGAGTTTTGAACACGATATTTTCCCCACACCCATTCGCAGATCACGTTAAATTTTTAAAATTAAAAATGGGAAATAAATGATACAATTTTGAGAAATATAGTCGTAAATGTGGAGTTCATCCCTTAGATAATTATTTTTATTTAAGTATTTTCTATATTTTGCTTTGTTTTTTTTTTTATTATTCAGCTGGCAAAAAACAAACAAAATGATCTTTGAAAATCATGAACTTCCAAATGTTCAGTTTGTCTAGTTCGAAATTTCTCCCAAACTTATTCTTTCATGTTTTTACCCCCTACACATCGCTTTCTTTTCTTTGTGTCTTCTATTCCTCTACTTAGTAGTGGGGCCCTGGGAGAGTGTCATATCAGGGCCACGTAGTATGCGCTGACGGTGACAAAAGATTCTCTTGATCGCGAAGCCTGTTGCGGTTGCCCCACTCACCGGGCCGTCTCTGCTTCCATTGTATTTTATTGCTTTAAAAAATGTAACCCGGATCTTAAAGATCCAAATGTCAACAAAGAGCAGATTACTCTGAATTTGAAAATCTATAAGTCAAACCCAACGATAAACGTTTCAATGGGTAATAATTCAGATTGATGGCTCAGATCTTAAAGTTATTCCTAGGATCCTGGATTCAAATCTCGGGATTTTTTAGGCGCCCCTGAGTCCACACAACTCTAATGGGTACCTGACTTAAGTTGGGGAAAGTAAAGGTGGTTGGTCGTTGTGCTGGCCACATGACACCCTGCGCATTAACCGTTTGCCGTAGAAACATAACTTTAACATCACCTGCCCCATAGATCGCAAGCTATGAAAGGGAAACTTTAGCTTTTCTCTCTTTTTTTTATACACTGTGTAAAACATAGGCTGACATGTTTAAACCCTTTTGTTAAACTTACTTAAATAAAGTCTTGTTTTGCACGTGAAAGTTGTCCGGCTGCCCAGTGGCGTGATATCTGTAGGGTAGGGCAGCGTCCGGGAGGTCCATGCCCTCTGGCGTGAAGGAGGGGGCGTTCATGTTCTGCTTGTCGAAGACTCGAACCTTGATTAGCTCTGACCAGGTCATCTGGGACAACCTCTCGGCCACATGCCCAGCTACAGTGTACATGATGTTGCTGAAGTGGTTAGACATGCGGAAGTTGTCGTCTTGCGGAAGGAAACGTAATCGTCTGCAAAAAGATGACGCAACATGTCACGTGTTAAATATAAATAGAAGTCACGTGTTAGGTTTAAATAAAAGTTACCAGTTAAAAAAAAAAAAAAAGGTGCTAGATATAAATAGAAGTCAAGTGTTAGATATAAATAAAAGCTACGTATTAAATATAAATAAAAGTCACATGCTAAAATAAATAAAAAATCACGTATAGAAATAAAAGTAAGCAGTTAGATATTACTAAAAACAAGGTCACGTGTTGTCTAAGAACCAGAGAGTCGATTAAAAACCAAAAGAAACGAGAACTATTTGAAAAGAAGATGATTGTAGAGAAGCTAGCAAATAAATCGTCACAACAAACACATAATATGCGCCTCTCAAGTCACCTGAATTGAAATGACTCGTAAATTTTAGACATTTCTTGATGTCCTAGTCTAAAAAGTTCAGAAAGACTTCAGGGAATGCCTTTCAATAAAACACTTTATTAGAAGGTCCACATTTTGCAAAATCAGCATTTTTTTCGGACAAGAACTAAACATTGTGGTCAAACTCGACATAATTGTCTAATTAGCTTTTTTCTTTAAAAAAAAAAATGTCAGTTTCCGGAGAGCTATTCCCAGGGGAGATCAATAAATGGCAGGTAGTTTCAAAGGAAAACATTTACCAACTTGCCACGCAGGATTTTTTTAATCAAAGATAAACAAAGATCATTATAGATTTTTTTTTAAAAGGCATTAAAATGAATAAAGATCATAATGATCATTTAAATAAACAAAAATATCCAATATCAATAAAGATTATCAAAGATCATGGCAGATCGTCAAAGTCATCAAACCTCAAAATAGTAAAAAAAACAAGGATATTTAAAGATCATTAAAGTTCAACAGCGATACATCACATGATTCTAGTATTAAAAGGATCATGAATGATTAACAAATACCATTCAACGATCAACAAAGATTGTCAAATATCAACAAAAAGCTTTCTTTTAAAATAACAGATAAAGTAATTTAGGATAAAACCAAACACAATCGATTTGCTTAGAGTTCAATATTTAGTGATAACTGTGAGCTCTGACTGGCAAGAAACTCAGCTCTAAGGCTGTAAGCCGCTGTATGCTTCTAAGATGGCGATACTGAAGTGTGAGAGACATTCAAGGATGTAGAGCGTGTAATGCCTTGATCTTTGTTAATTCATCAAGATAGTTTGGAATTGAATTGTTTCAAGACGCCTCTCGCGAAAAGAGTAGGTATAATAGTCCCTGGTTAGTACATAGAAACACGTCTCTGTATGCAATAATTTAATGTATTTAAATACATGAAATGATATCGATTGTATATGAAATGATATCGATTGTATATGAAATGATATCGATTGTATATGAAATGATATCGATTGTATATGAAATGATATCGATTGTATATGAAGTGATATCGATTGTATATGAAGTGATATCGATTGTATCATTGTCTAATACTCATTTAAAACTACAATGCAAATACAACATATATTTTATCATTGCAAAAAAAAGAAAAAAACTACCTTCGCCTTTAGATTTACGCAGACACACATTCATGGAGACACATATTCATGCAGACACACATTCATGAAGACACATTCATGCAGACACACATTCACAAAGAAACTAATTCAATGAGACACATATTCATGGAGACATTTATTCACGAAGACATATATTCAAGAAGACACATATTCATGCAGACACGCATTCATGGAAACATAAATTCATGAAGACACATATTCACTGGGAAACAAATTCATGAAGACACATATTCACGAGGAAACAAATTCAATGAGACACATATTCACGGAGACACAGATTCATGGAGACATATTCAGACATGATTCAGACACATATTCATGGAGAGAGATATTGATGCAGACACACATTTCATACAGACACATAATAAAGGTCTCGTTCCTTACTTGATGATCTCCTCTCGTTCAACGTCTTCAGGTAAGCCGGCCATACTGCTCAGATCAGCGGCACTGGACCCGGATGGATAGATCAGCATTTCCCTGAGAGTCATGTCGCCCCAAGGAGAGGGCACCTGGATGTCTTGGTGATGGAGAACAATGTCCCTCAACGTACTGTTCCAAGTCATCCTGGGAATGAACAAAGAAAGTAATATACTTAAACATTTACACTAAATCTATGTAGTTCACACTAGAACTATGTATTTCACACTAGATCTATGTAGTTCACACTAGATCTATGTAGTTCACACTAGATCTATGTAATACACACTAGATCTCTATATATATATGCATGTATGTATGTGTGTGTGTGTGTGTGTGTGTAGTTCACACTATGATGTTATTCTTTTGTGTAAAATAACAAAGAGATGGTCTCATGGAGGTAGAACCAAATAATCACGGGTTCTATAAATCGAATCCTTAAAAACGCGGGCAATTTTAGTCGAGATTTCTGGACCCTGTTCTATCAATCCAGCCTTATGATTGGTTGAGGGATAAAAGGAAAAGTTACTTCCTGTCCTAGCGAAGTCAGAGATTCAGGGAGAGTCAATATACGAGCCTAGATGTAACCACAGCATATTTTTTTTTTAGTTTCTAGATCAGCGGCTAGCAAGGATGCTGTGTGCACAGCACAACGATCTTTCAAGTATACTGTCCTGAAACACTTTTGAACTGGGTGAAGTACAGTCCAGTCCAGACTTCTAATCAAAATTTAAAATTAAAAAAAATAAAAAAAATAACAATACAAACTAGATCTTTAGACGGACATTCAATTGTGATATTGAAGCGGCCATCCCAGTATTACTAGATCTTCTGAAACAAAACGGGCTTGACCACTTAGTTTTGGCTCTGGAAACACCACAAAAGCCCGTAGTGGTAACTAACCAGATAGTGGACATTGTTTAAGGATTTAAAGGCCAGAAAAAAGAAATTGTTCAGTTACATGAGGTGGGGCAATCCCAAGCCTAAACCTTCATTGGAAATGATGAAAAATGCCAACCAAGTGAAATCTTATCTGCCACTCTCTCGAACAGTTTGTAATGCTGGAACACAAAAAAAAGTTCAAAGGGTGAAGCAATTTGTTTTTTACAAAAACGCTACAATCAAATCTTAATCATGTGTGTCCCACCCGTCTTCCCCGGGGGGTTCTCCTCGAGACCCCTCCACATCTGGTATGCATAAGTACAATGTGATTGTGTGTGTGTGGGTGTAGCGTGAATGTAGGTTTGTATGTGATGACTGAGTGAGGAGGATGGGGACCAGTTGAGGAGGGAAGAGGAAGGAGTAAACATCTGAAGAGTGAGAAAAAAAAAAAAGGTCTGGAGTCAAATGATTTATTTGTGTGAGTGAACTACGTGCAAGCAGTCTGACCACCTAGAGCGCCGTGCCACAAGTGTTAGGAAAAAATAACAAATATAGGTCCCAGGTCCAGCAGAATTTTATAGTGTCTGCATTGAGCTATGTGCCTATAACTGAACAAGAAATCTGTTCTCAGGCTATCTTTGATAATTAGTGTAATTTCAAGCAAGAGTAGTTTGAAGGTATCTTCTCTAGCAACAAAACACACGTCAAAGGACAGACGAGAGAGGGAGAGAGAGAGAGGAAGAGGGAGAGAGAGAGAGAGAGGAAGAGTGAAAGAGAGAGAGAGAGAGGAAGAGTGAAAGAGGGAGAGAGAGAGGAAGAGTGAAAGAGGGAGAGAGAGGAAGAGTGAAAGAGGGAGAGGGAGAGAGGAAGAGTGAAAGAGGGAGAGAGAGAGAGGAAGAGTGAAAGAGGAAGAGGGGTAAGCAAGAGAGAGAGAAATGGAGAGAGAGAGAGAGAGAAAGGAAGAGTGATAGAGTGAGGAAGAGAGAGAGAGAGAGAGAGAGGAACAGGGAAAGAAAGAGGAAGAGAGAGAAAGAAAGAGAGGGGTTAAGAAAGAAAGAAAGCATTAAAAAATAATGTTTAAAATCTCTAGCAGACACTTTTAGGAAAAAGGCAAAAGACTGAAACATTGTTTATCCTTTAGGAATGAAATGCCAGAAATCGATATCACCAGGTACTAGATAGGTCTAGGTAATGGTGGAGGGAGGATGGGGGGAGGGGGGGAGGAATTGAAGCGTGCCGCTAGAACCATCTATTTTTTTTATAGACTTCAAGTCAAAAGGTACAGTACTAGTGGCGGAAATGGTGAGCAAGGAGGCTTAGAGTCAAAACTTTCACTACGCCAACAGGTGATGCCAAGGAATTGGCTCAAAGATGAGAAATGAGGTTACTCTCTGGCCTACATATTTTCTTCTTTAGAGACAGGCACGTGCATTGTTCTGGGTCAAAGACACTTCCTTTAAGTCTCATTCTTTCTTTAACTTTCTTGAATAATCTTTCTTTCCCTCACTCCTGGACACTACCTCTTCTATGTTCTCTTCTAACGACATCTTCGGCCAAAGACTTAGATCTACTCCCAAACCAGTCGAAAATCTTTTCTAAATGGTTGTTGGATTTCATTGGATAATAAAACTGTCCTATACTCTTTCCTCGGCATGTTACAAACAAATTTGTTACTGAATGTGTGTGTTACTCTGTTACTATTCTTTTAATTTATTAGGCCAATACATCATAGTGCTGAATAGAATAGGTGTACTTTCATTTGGTTCACGCTTAGCATAGTTTCATGGGTAGCGTGAGGTCATAATTAAAAGATTAAACAACAAACGCTACTACTAAATAAATATGCATTTTGGTTTTATCAGTTGGCCTTTATTTGGCACTTCCTGTATCTTATACTGTACAGTTGTCACCAGTACATCCAGGACTCACTCGTTTTAGAAGCCCTGAACACTGACTTGCAACGTCGCAACCTGATGGCAGTTTAGACCACTAGCTCGTTATCGCGTCAAAGGTCCGACGTCACGACCTGTGACGTGGCAACGAGCTATTGGTCTAAAATTTCAAACAGGTTGCAAGTCAGTGTTCAGGGCTTTTATAACGATTGGTTTCGGTATAACCCAATAGGTAAGTTCTTGTTCAAGTTCAATCTTCATCAGCTTATTCCAGTGTTTCCCAAACTGTGTTTCATATAACCCTAGTGTTCCGCGAGGCCTCAGTAGGTATTCCACGAACTACTGGAATAATGAGCTAGTAGGCCACAACATGCATTAATCTTTCTAAGAAAATAAGCAAAGTGTTCGCTAAATACTCTGAATGTGCGAAGTGTTCCGCTAAGGAAAACGTTTGAGAAACACTGGCTTACTTTGTTGCAGATGGGAAGAGGGGAGGAGAATGGGGGAGGTCAGAATGAAGAAAGGTTTCAGATGTAATAAAAACTTAGTTCACAACAACAAAAAAATCCTCCCTCAAACAAAAAAAAACAACAAAAAAAAAACAAACATTTTCGAGCTAAACAAGCTTTATGTTTAAAGTTAAATGGTGTCGAGCTCAATTCACTTCATTTGAAACCAAGTTGTTTCCCTTTTGCAAGTTACGACTTATGTTAATGTGTTTATTTTATTTCAAATGATGACATAATCCACATATTTGTTGATGATAGCGTGTCACCTGGGGTCTTCGTGTCATACATACCATAGAGCTGTTGGGAATTTTTTTTTTTCAAAGGCAGAAATAACCTGAACGTGTGTAATTAAAAACATTTTGAATCCCTCCACCCCTCCCTTTCCCCAAATATATATATATCTAAAAATCTAGATTTTAAGTCATAATTATTTAATAGTGGGAGCAATCAAAAGCTTATACACACTTCTGTGGCAGTACCTGACACACAGGATGTAGTCATACCCTAGCACAAACACACACACAATCATGTAACAAGTCAGGTGCCAGATTTTAAAATTTTTAAAAATTCGACATTTTACTCTACCGATCATTATATTAAAGAAATGACGTAGTAGAGGTAACTCTTATTTGTCTGTGACCGATAAAAAGGAAACTTCCCCTTTCCAAGCCAATCTCTGATAGCGGGTGTTATGGACATGTGAAGGGGGGGGGGAGGTAATATCTAGAGGAGACCAACGAATAAATGTCTGGAATTCAGGAACGTTAACTCGCCACACCGATTACTTCCACCTGTTGATTTGTAGGTGTGAATGTCGGTGTGGCACCCTACAAGATTAGCAGGGAAAAACATTGTGATAAGTCACGAGGGTTTTAGGTAGTACTACTATCTACACATCCGCCCCTCTCTCGGTACTGTCTATCGGGATATGAGATGAAAATTGAGCCCATGCATTAGACGAGCTTGTGGCTGATGAGGATGAAATGGTTACATGGTAACCTAAATTGCTACATGGCAACCTGAAAAATGAACTTTCTGGGTTATTGCACCTTTAAATCATCTCTTCTCTTTAATTCATCTCTTCTCTTTAAATCCCATTTAAATCACCTCTTCTCTTTAAATCATCTAATCTGAGTAACAATTGAGATAAGTCCTTAGATGACGCAGAAACATATATTAAATTGTAGTCTGTAGGCCAGTTATTTAGGTTTAGATTGTCATGTAGATCTAAAAACATTCCAAAACCAAGACCCTCCCTACCAAAATATAAATAGACGTTCCACGAACTACTGGAATAATGAGCTAGTAGGCCACAACATGCATTAATCTTTCTAAGAAAATAAGCAAAGTGTTCGCTAAATACTCTGAATGTGCGAAGTGTTCCGCTAAGGAAAACGTTTGAGAAACACTGGCTTACTTTGTTGCAGATGGGAAGAGGGGAGGAGAATGGGGGAGGTCAGAATGAAGAAAGGTTTCAGATGTAATAAAAACTTAGTTCACAACAACAAAAAAATCCTCCCTCAAACAAAAAAAAACAACAAAAAAAAAACAAACATTTTCGAGCTAAACAAGCTTTATGTTTAAAGTTAAATGGTGTCGAGCTCAATTCACTTCATTTGAAACCAAGTTGTTTCCCTTTTGCAAGTTACGACTTATGTTAATGTGTTTATTTTATTTCAAATGATGACATAATCCACATATTTGTTGATGATAGCGTGTCACCTGGGGTCTTCGTGTCATACATACCATAGAGCTGTTGGGAATTTTTTTTTTTCAAAGGCAGAAATAACCTGAACGTGTGTAATTAAAAACATTTTGAATCCCTCCACCCCTCCCTTTCCCCAAATATATATATATCTAAAAATCTAGATTTTAAGTCATAATTATTTAATAGTGGGAGCAATCAAAAGCTTATACACACTTCTGTGGCAGTACCTGACACACAGGATGTAGTCATACCCTAGCACAAACACACACACAATCATGTAACAAGTCAGGTGCCAGATTTTAAAATTTTTAAAAATTCGACATTTTACTCTACCGATCATTATATTAAAGAAATGACGTAGTAGAGGTAACTCTTATTTGTCTGTGACCGATAAAAAGGAAACTTCCCCTTTCCAAGCCAATCTCTGATAGCGGGTGTTATGGACATGTGAAGGGGGGGGGGAGGTAATATCTAGAGGAGACCAACGAATAAATGTCTGGAATTCAGGAACGTTAACTCGCCACACCGATTACTTCCACCTGTTGATTTGTAGGTGTGAATGTCGGTGTGGCACCCTACAAGATTAGCAGGGAAAAACATTGTGATAAGTCACGAGGGTTTTAGGTAGTACTACTATCTACACATCCGCCCCTCTCTCGGTACTGTCTATCGGGATATGAGATGAAAATTGAGCCCATGCATTAGACGAGCTTGTGGCTGATGAGGATGAAATGGTTACATGGTAACCTAAATTGCTACATGGCAACCTGAAAAATGAACTTTCTGGGTTATTGCACCTTTAAATCATCTCTTCTCTTTAATTCATCTCTTCTCTTTAAATCCCATTTAAATCACCTCTTCTCTTTAAATCATCTAATCTCTTTAAATCACCTTTAAATCATCTCTTCTCCTTAAATCATCTCTTCTCTTTAAATCACCTCTTCTCTTTAAACCATCTCTTCTCTTTAAATCATCACTTCTCTTTAAATCACCTTTAAATCATCTCTTCTCTTTAAATCATCACTTCTCTTTAAATCACCTTTAAATCATCTCTTCTCTTTAAATCACCTTTAAATCATCTCTTCTCTTTAAATCATCTCTTCTCTTTAAATCATCTCTTCTCTTTAAATCATCTCTTCTCTTTAAATCATCACTTCTCTTTAAATCACCTTTAAATCATCTCTTCTCTTTAAATCATCTCTTCTCTTTAAATCACCTTTAAATCATCTCTTCTCTTTAAATCACCTTTAAATCATCTCTTCTCTTTAAATCACCTTTAAATCATCTCTTCTCTTTAAATCATCTCTTCTACCGCTGTCCCCTTAACCATTCATTTCGTACTTTACAATTCTGTGGTTTAAATTATGTAAATGCTTTTTTTAAAAAAATAAGTGTTTATTATAGTTTATGGACTCAAATCGACCAACATATTGAGAGAAATGTGCTAATGCATTGGGAGAAATGTGCTAACTAGTGAGAGAAATATGCTAATATATAGAAAAAATGTGCTTAGCTATTGAGCGAAAAGTGCTAAAATATCGAGAGAAATGTAGTAATATCTTGGGAGAAATGTGCTAACATATTGAGAGAAATGTGCTAATATAGTAAGTTAGGGTTAAATGTGCTAACATATTTAAAGAATGTGATTACATACTGAGAGAAATGTGCTAAGATACTAAGAGAAATATGCTTATTGCTTATTTACTGAGAGAAACGTGTTAATATATTAAGAGAAATGTGCTAGTATATTGAGAGAAATGTGCAAACATAATAGGGATAAAGGAGGCTAAAAGACACGCCCTATTTCATTGACATGTGCTATCTCACCAACATCCTTTTCACTTGGAGATGTTGAAATGTCGACATTTTCTCTGAGCAGATGTAAGTCTGTGTGGCAGTGTTTGTCTATGACGTAGCAGTAGGTAAACTAATAAAGTTACGTAAACACAGCAAAGGGCCATAACTTGACAGGAGCAGATACAAAATGTAATGCCTTTCTTTCTCCATCTCACCCCCCCCCCCCTCCTCGCTCTGGATAAACCCACCAAAACACGTGCGCCACATGGGTAGCACAACAGGCCAAGATGGCGCTGGTTTGTGCGCAAGGAAGTTGACCAACATCGTCCTTAGTTCAAAACGAGGCTCCTTTTCCCTTTTCCTTCTGTCACACCGGAAGTCAAGGCAAAGAAGTTACAGAACCCTTTCGCCCCCCACCCCCCACTACGAGTGTACGTCTTACGTGAGCGCCTGCTGTACATAATATGTGGGGCCGAGTATTTCTTGGGGCGTCTTACAGGAACAGAGATTTCGCCCCCCCTCCCCTTTCATTCTTGAATACACACTCGCTGACTTTGTAGTCCACATGTAACTGGTAGACAGTAAACTGGAAACATGTTGACATTACGGCCAGTGATTGGTTGTCAAAGTCTCACGTACTTACATATGCACATTTCCACCTTTTGTGTGTATAGCCTAAATGTTTAAAAAAGTTTTGCGGCTTAGAAAAGTTAACATTTTTAAACCCATACACTTCAAAATGTGTATTTTAGTAACAGTCATTTAGAATTGTGAGTTAATTAATAAGACGAATGTAAATAAAATATCGCACAGCTTAGAGAGAGGCCGTATGTGTTGGTGTTCAGACGAGTGGCATCAGACAAGAGGTAGAGGACGCAAGCTGCTCTATCTGATAGCACTAAGACAGATTCATTCTCATACAAGAACTGTTGCGAATTCAGCTGCTTAAGATTGACTTGTTTAGTCACAGCAGATTCGCTCTCGATTTAACGAGTAGCAATCAACAAAGGTAATCCTTCTGGAGGCATCCCCTGTCTGTCAAGAAAGGAGCCATTGTATCCTCCAAAATAGGATAAGACTGTTTAAGTTAGTTGAGCTGAACAATTCTTGTCCAGATTTATTATTGGCTCAGGGCAATCGGTGCAGGAATTTCTTCGTGTGAAAAAACATTAATTACATCTGACAAGAAAAGAGACAAACATCGCGGACTTAAAGCCCACACACAAACGAAAACTGCGACTAGCATTTATAAGGAAACAGGCTAGCTTATCAAAGCCTTGGAATAAACTGTTATATCTCTGCTCCTACGCTGAAGCGTATGGTGCGCACCAGTGCAATGTTGAAGACAAGTGATGAACAGAGGGTAGAGACGTGACTTCCGTGTCGAAGGCGCCGGTAGAGACAAGATGGTGGACTCACAGACCTATATATATTACCTAGACTGGTAAACGGAAACCAATTATATCCGATAAGGATCAGATCACAGACCTATATATAGTTATGTACGTAACTCTTTTTTCAAGCTGTAAGAGAAGTCGCCCATAATCTTGGAAAATCGATCTTTTCTGTCTTTGAAAAGTAATGATCTTCAGCTTCAGCTTTAGAAATAATGCGAAACCATTTTACGAATTTTTAATAAAATGGGCCATTAGTCACAGAACTATATATTCACGCAAATCTATGAAATAAAGACTTTTCCTTTGTTTCCATTGAGATAATGTTTCGAAAATGCTAGATCGAAATAATTCACATCTGTTGATTTAATCATCTTATGTACATTTAAACAGATTGATGACCTAGAACTTTCTAAATTATGGATCTAAAAATTGCAAAATAATAATTATGAGACGAAAGTACTCTTGTTTTCGATGTTTTCTTAAGAAAACCCGAGAAATGATTTTGCATTATTTATTAACTTTGAAAACTCAAGATCATTACTTTTCTAAGACAGAAAAGCTTGAAACAGAGTTACGTACATAAAAATCTCTCTCTATATATAGGTCTGTGAATCGATCAATCGCGGATAAGAATTTGTTTTCCATTTTCGGTCTAGATATATATATAGTAGAGTCACGCGGAACAGTTTGCTGCTACTTTTAGTTTTAAATTTTTTGCTCCGTAATGGTTAGACCTATGGAAAACTAAAAGTATCTAGGCATTGCTCATCCATTACCCGATAAAAATAGACGCATTGTTTAGTTTTTTAACACATGTTTAAATTTTACATTCAAATCGACTGAGATATGGTCAGTCATAATTACGGAACAGGATTTTTTAAGAAGTCACAATTGCGGAACACGGTAAAAATGTCGGAACAAAGCTAATATAAAGCATATATTTATTAGTCTTATATAATACGAACTCATTATCCATTACATTAATTTCATTTTATTAAAGCTTAAGACAACACATTGTCACTTTATGACCTTTATATCTCTTCTTTAATTTAATTAACGTCACACTACCCGGATTTTCCTAACAAGGTTTTATTTTTCATTCTATTTTTTTTGTTATATTAATCTTGTATATAAGATATTATTTGATATGATGATTTGTCCGCTTTTTGCTGGACGTCTGCTCAGTGTAATATAATTCTCTAAATGTTTTTAAATTTATATTACTCATAAACTCATATATAAGCTCCAATAATCTAAATCACTATGTAAATGCGCAGGTCAAATAAATAACATATTGTTATGACTTTGCCATGCGCACCGCCATCCAAGATAGTGCAAAAAGAAGGTGCGCACTATCTGTGACTAAACAAGTCGGATGTTGACATTAGAAGGAGAACGATTTCCGCCCAAGTGGAGAGCCAATATGGAGATGCTGTGCTCAAGGCAGATGCCCCTTTGTGTTTGTAATGTCTCCGTGTAAATAAACGTCTATGTCTTGTTGAGTTGCCTCACTTAAGTTATTACAATTGGTGTCAGAAGTGGGATTATAGGGAACTCAACGAGAGGAAGAAGCTTAGATTACAACGACATATTTGAAGCTATTACATCAGCTCTCAATTAAAGAGATAAGACAAGAGCTTCAGTACCGAGGTTTAAAATCCCTCGGTAGCAGGGAAACACTCACGGCTCGTCTGAGACAAGCTCTGATCAATGAAGAAGAAGATCCTGAGACCTACACATTTGAAATTGAACTTGGGATTGTTGAGTTCATTGGCAAGATCCAGGACTTTTTGGATGCATTTGATAAACAACTGAACATCAGCAGAAACATAATGTTGAACAAAGTTGATGAAAGTGTATTGCAAGTAGAAGGCCAAATAGACCAAAGTGATAAAATTGTGTCGCAAGCAAAAGGAGGAATGAACTCGTTAGGGAAGGAGCAGTTACCTGGTCAGGACTGTGGCTGCACAAACAGTGGTGATGGAGGCGCTGGGGATTAGAGCGCTGTCAGTGACTGTGTTGTGGGAAAGTCTGACGGGGAGGACTTTCAGGGCGAGAAACGTGACAACGTTGCTGCGACGATCTCAATGTGATGTACCAATTTGAAAGGAAAAAGACAAATGAAGAAACAAGAGAAGTCTGTTATGTGCCTGAAACTTTTGTTCCTGGTATACTTGCAACGAGCCGGACAGATCAAGACAACGTTGGGTCTGCGTCCAAGCTGGCTGCTATGGACCTTAAAGACCTCTGTTTATCTTTGATGAGAACTCAAACCATGAAAGCCTCAAGACCGTTTCTGATTCCTTGCTTTGGAGGTCGTCGAGTGGAATTGCGAATACAGGCCCCAACAATGGCCGAGACAGAAACAATGAATTTGACTTTGGCAGCGGCATAAGAGAGAACTCCATACTTGGCAACTGCATCCAGGAGATTGACATGATCTGTATATGCGGCGTCCTGCGGGAAAGTACCCATGCCAAGATACCCAGCTACAAGACCTGAACTTGACAGAAATGTGTACTTCTGCCCACATCAGTGAGAGTGACATGAACGGTGGTGAATTAATCCCAGCGAAACCTGATGTAGTGGTGGATGAACATTACAAGGATGCTTAATGGGCATACCTTACAGATGAAGCTGAGAAAGACTATGTGCTTGAAATCATGGCTAGCTGTGGGATTACAATTGTGGGACGACACGTCCATGGAAAAGGTCCGCTGACTCAGCGTCTTAGAACAACAACCCTGGAATCTACGGTGATCGCCCCAACATCCATTTGTGTTACTTGGCTGGCAACCCTGACCTCCACTAACTCTCCCTGTGTCAGCTGGCTGGCATCCGCGACTATCGTCATGAGGTCGAAGCAGCGACCACGCTATCGCCTCAAGCGTAGACTGGCCAACTGGAAAAAGAGGAAGCGACGACCACGTGAAACTGTGCAGATGGCTTTGTGGACAACAGACACCCCAACGTCTGTGGTTCCCACCGATCGACTTTCACCTGAACTGTCAAAGCTCCACTGCATTCTTTTCGGGACGAAAGGTGCTAAGACGGGGGCAATGTTATGACTTTGCCATGCGCACCGCCATCCAAGAGAGTGCAGAAAGAAGGTGCGCACTATCTGTGACTAAACAAGTCGGATGTTGACATGAGGAGACAAACGATTTCCGCCCAAGTCGAGAGCCAATATGGAGATGCTGTGCTCAAGGCAGATGCCCTTTGTGTTTGTCATGTCTCTATGTATATAAACGTCTATGTCCTCGTTGAGCTGCCTCACTTAAGTTATTACAATATATAGTGTTCCACAATTGTGACTATCTTTAAAAAGGTAAAAACTGGATAAACATCTCCCAATTTTTTAAACATTGAATTCCTGGCAGATATCTATGAAATAAAGTGTTTCCACATCCATTTTTAAACCGAAAATTAGGTGTATCATGCAGGTGATGGGGAATTATCATTTTTAAAAAACCTTAAGCCCTGACCCTTGCGGTTCTCCTGGTACGTGAAAAATAATAACCTGGAGTCAAAATTAATTTTCTGCTGTAAAAGGAAAACCCTTATATTGGAAATGTAGAAAAATGGACCATGCGCAGTACCGTTACAGTAGTTTAGCTGAAAAATTCAAAATAAATTAGATTTTAACTAATTTCGACGAGCTGTTCCGCAAACATGCCTGCTCCGCAATAGTGACTCTACTCTTTCTAATATATATTTATAAGTCTATGATCTAGATCTAAAAATTAAATTATATGTTACATAGGTTAGAGTTGAAAAAAAAACAACCTTGACATCTTATAACTACTTTACAAAACAACGCCTTGTTTCAGCTTTTTAAAAATGATTTTCCAAATTTTTTTTTGTATTGTTAAAAGATCTACGTGTCCAGTCTAGGTATAATATATATATAGGTCTGTGGGTGGATTGTTAATTGCGGCTAAATAGATGTAGACCTAGAAACAGAGCTAGAGATAGGTTAGAACCGCCTGAGTTGTAGATGGGATCATTGCCACTGTGGTCAGCAGGTGAGAAGCAGTGCAGGTTGTCTGGTCAGGAAGAAGTCTTGAGAGGAAACTGTGGAAATGATCGTCCCTGGTAGTTTAGGTACACTGTAGACTGTAGGTTGTCGACTATCGTTCTCTAGACATCACGTGATGTCACCCTGTGTTAGTGGCAAGATAGTGAATCATGTAGGGACTTAAAGACATAGGCGGCAAGCTTGTCTGTTAGTGGAAGGCAGTGGCGTCGACAGTGAACCCTGTAGGCCAGAGCTAAATGAACTCATAGCTAATGTAAATAAACATCCCTCATCTCTTCACCTTGATCCGTTGTTGAGGGTTTGCCCTAGATTCATTACAATACTGAACATGATTTCATGCTATTTATTCACATGTAGTGTAATGGAACAGATATTAGAAACTATCTGCGATTGCAAGAAAATGATAGCTAAAACAAAGAGAGACCGAATAAACAAAGAGAAACAGACTAAACAAAGATAGAACGATTTAAAATCGACACCGGAGCCAAGCGAAAAAAAAACATAAGCAAAGTAACAAAAAATATATTACTACATGCATAAGTTATAGAAGTATGAGAGAAACAACAGGATTGCCTCTAATGTGTCTTCCAGCAATATATTAATGCGGGCACTAAATTTATCTGTCATATGTGTACAATATCTAATAGATGGCTGCCTGGTCGTGTGGAGTTGGCTCTGAACAATCGTCTTCGGCCCGTCCTGTGGGAGGTTTGGGCTAAAATGTAAACATCTTAAAGGAACATCCGAAACATATAAAAACAAAAAAACAAAAAAAAAAAAAAGTCGTAAACACTATACAGGCTAACTCTAACCTTAACCCAAACACTATACAGGCTAACTCTAACCTTAACCCAAACACTATACAGGCTAACTCTAACCCTAACCCAAACACTATACAGGCTAACTCTAACCCTAACCCAAACACTGTACAGGCTACCTCTAACCCTAACCCAAACACTATACAGGCTAACTCTAACCCTAACCCAAACACTATACAGGCTAACTCTAACCCTAACCCTAACACTATACAGTCTAACTCTAACCCTAACTCTCAGTTCACGCATCAATCACCCTAAGTAACGTATCCCCCTGACAAACTTTAGTGTCTAAAACTGTTTTGTGTTATCTCACTGTTTTGGGGATTATGACATGTGGATGGGGAGAGGGGTGTCAAAAGGGAGGGAGGTATTTATTAGACGTATGTGAGAAATGAAGCTAGTTCCCTCCATTGTTACCCACAAGCAGCGGGAGATCGAGGGCTGGCTACGTACTCGTCTCCGAGTTCATCATACTTCTCATTGTCTGGGCGGATCTAATCTCACCCCCATTCCTGACCCCAGAGTACTCTGTCACGTTTAATACACGTTCCCAGTATCCACGCCCTGGATTATTCTAGAAATATATAATAAAGTATATCAACCAAGCTACGGTTACATGTTTCTTATAGTAAATTTACCTAATGATTGAATAGTATATTGTGTATTGAAGACTCATCAAAATAAAAACATTCGAATGTTGATCTCCCTGTATGGTAAGTTCCTCTCTATATTCACTTTTGGATGCAGTGAAGTGAATCTATAGCGGCTTAAAATGTGCGCTATTGAATTGTTTAAAATGATACCTTTCAATAACTCACAGCAGACCTAACAAATACGACCTTTAAAAGGTCTTAATTCACCAAGAGCATTGTTAATAAATGGTTTGAATTCCATTGGTGCACAACATATTAGCTACGATGCAAATTAATATATATTAATTTTGTCAGGCCTTGGAGCTGATTTGATTCTCATTTGACTTTTAAGCGTGTACAAAATTCGATGTACAAAACTCGATGTACAAAACTCGATGTACAAAACTCGATGTACAAAGATTGTTGCGAGTTGGGAGATTTAGAAAAAAACAAACAAACGAAAGTGCAACGGAAAGATTTGAACCCAAGGAGCACACTTAGTTTATACACGACTATTAAAACAGAAAAAAAGCTACTTTAGGGTATTTTATAAACTTTTTATCCTATAACCCCCCAATCCACTCACCCCCCAATCCACTCACCCCCCCCCAATCCACTCACCCCCCAATCCACTCACCCACCAATCCACTCACCCCCAATCCACTCACCCACCAATCCACTCACCCACCAATCCACTCACCCACCAATCCACTCACCCACCAATCCACTCACCCACCAATCCACTTACCCACCAACAAAGTTTTCAAAAATTAATACTTTTAAAGTGAAAATTACGTCAAGTGTTTCCATTTCAAAACAAAACACTGGCACGTGCGTCTTGTCTATCAACTGTTCGGGAGGAAGTGATACACCCCGGGCGTCTTGTCTATCAACTGTTCGGGAGGAAGTGATACACCCCGGGACGTGTTTCCCGCGTGTCATCAGAACACCAGGTGTAGATAGGGTTGTGACAGGGTCATTAAAACCGCAACAAGGCTGCCTGTAGGCTGACCCGCAACGTCTTTTTTTTTCTTCTTGTTTTTCTAATAGTCTTACAGTTTGTTGCTCACAATTTTGACTCCAGGAACAAAAGTTGTAAAGAAATAAATTGGTCTAGACGTCGACTCCTTTTTTTTCTCCACAGTATTTCACGTTGGCCGTTTTTATTTTCTCAAGCCAGTTCAACAGAGGAAACAAACGTCAACATTTATGACAACGATTTTCTGAAGGGGAAGACACAAAGTACTTGAACATTTATTGGCCTTTCGAACATAATGGGAGTTGTTTAAACATCTCGTACTTTTGTGTAAGTAACATGAATTCTGTCTTTTCTGATGCTTGACACGAAAGGTAGATCTAGATTTTTTTACTGACTTCGATTCAATTCAGTCTTTGCTATGTTGACGAAAATTTTGTAGCCGTTTTTTTAAAATAGTGAAAACAAAAAGGATTACAATTAACTCTTAGCATTTATTTTTTAACAAGCGTCACGTGACCAGCGCCCTTTGCAATGAAATACTTTCATTTCTTTATTAGTCTCGTTCTCAATGTGAGACAAAGACTTACACAGTAAAGTGTCTTCTGGATCCCCATACCAAATTTCTCACCATTGGCGTACTAGGGCTGCAGGACACTAAGGTGTCAGAAAGGTCTGTTGACACCCCATCCCCCAATAGTTTACATAATTCCTATTTGAATAAGACAAGTCACCGGCAAGCAATTCTAAACTCACATTAGAGTGTAAATAAAATGAACGTTAAAGCAACAACGTATATGAAATTGTATGTAGGCCTACTATGTTGCATTGGGATACCAATTTTAACGCTCCATACGCAACGACTCCAGACCGCAGATACTACCCACCCTGCCCTCGGTACGCCACTGCCTATGGTGCTCAAAGGAGCGTGGGTATTTTACTTACAATTCGGTTCACCGCCGGCAGATTGTGTCCGTATAATAGTGTTTTCCTTCCACTTAACAGTTCATAAGTATATCCATATTGATAATGTTTAGTTGTGGCTGCTAAGTTTATTTCAAGTTTTAAAAAAAATATTTAAAAAAAGCAAGGATTATATGAAGGAAAGAACCACACAATTACTGCCAAATCTCTTAATACTGCAAGATTTATCAAATTAATGAATACGTGTGCAAAGTTTCATTTTGATCAGAAGGGGAAGAAATAACGTGTAGGCTTACATAAGTCCTCCAAAACAGCGCCTTGATATAAGCTTTGTAAAAAGAATTAATTTTTCTTTCTTGGTGTGTGTGTGTGATTGTGTGTAGTGTTATCCATGACGCGACGGCCTGTCATGTTAAATGAGGCTGACACCATCCAATTACATCAACTCCATTGTACCTGTAGAATGACTGAATATCTTAAACCAAAACCATTTAACTAAAAGCTAATGAAGATGTGTCTACATAAACCTGTCAGCCGACAAGGTACTGATACAGTTACTATTAAATAGTATGCCCCCTTCTATATGTATCATTTACTTATATACAAAGCAATACAGTTTCAGGCACAATGCCAGTAGGCATTTCAATCTGTACGAAGTCACTGTTTCCTATTTCTGCTCAGCGTCTCTCCTCCCAATATAATGAATATATTGTTATAACTCTGCCATTCGCACCACCATCTAAGCTAGAAGGTGCGCACTGTGATAAACTAGACTGGAAAGGATGTCAACATTAGAAGAGGAGAACGATTTCCGCCCAAGTAGAGAGCCAATATGGAGAGATTGTGCCTAAGATAGATGTTGTTTTGTGTACCTGTGATGTCGTGTGAATAAACGTCTATGTCTCGTTGAGTTGCCTCACTTAAGTTATTACAATTGGTGTCAGAAGTGGGATTATAGGGAACTCAACGAGAAGAGGTAGGCTTTGATTACAATGACATGTTTGAAGCTATTACATCAGCTCTCAATTAAAGAGCTAAAACAAGAGCTTCAGTACCGAGGTTTAAAACTCGTCGGTAACAGAAAAACGCTCACGGCTCGTCTCCGGCAAGCCTTAATTGATGAAGAAGAAATTCCGGAAACCTACCAATTTGAAATTGAATCTGGGATTGTTGAGGTCATTGGCGAGTACCAGGACTTTAGGAATGCATTTAATGAACAATTGAACATGATCTGTAATATGATGAGGAGCATGATGTGGAACAAAGTAGATGAAAGTGTGTTGCAAGTAGAAGGCCAAATAGACCAAAGTGATAAAATTGTGTCGCAAGCAAAAGGAGGAATAAACTCGTTAGGGAAGGAGCAGTTACCTGGTCAGGACTGTGGCTGCACAAAAAGTGGTGATGGAGGCGCTGGGGATTGGAGCGCCGTCTGTGACTGTGTTGTGGGCAAGTCTGGCGGGGATGACTTTCAGGGCGAGAAAAGTGACAACGATTGATGCGACGATCTCAATGAGATATACAGAATTGGAAGAAAAGAAACAAATGAAGAAACTAGAGAAGTCTGTTATGTGCCTGAAACTTTTGTTCCTGGTATACCTGCACCGAGCCGGACAGATCAAGGCAACGTTGGGTCTGCGTCCAAGCTGGCTGCTATGGACCTTAAAGACCTCTGTTTATCTGTCAGTACATTTGACGGGACCTCGAACCATGAAAACCTCAAGACCGTTTCTGATTCCTTGCCTTGGATGACGTCGGGTGAAATTGTGAATACGAGCTCCAACAATGGCCGAGACAAAAACAACGAATTAGACTTTGGCGTCGGCATAAGAGAGAACTTGATGCTTGGCAACTGCATCCAGACGATTGACCGGAACTGTTTATGCGACGCCCTGCGGGAAAAGTGCCCATGCCAAGAAACCCAGCTACAAGGTCTGAACTTAACAGACATTTGTACTTCTGCTTACATCAGTGAGAGTGACTTGAACGATGGTGAATTAATTCTTGCAGAACTTGATGCAGTGATGGATGAACATTTGCTTATGGAACATTGCAGGGGTGCTTCGTGGGCATACCTTACAGATGAGGGTGAGAAAGACTACGTGTTTGAAACCATGGCTACCTGTGGGCCTACAACTGTGTCACGAGACGTCCATGGAAAACGTCCGCTGACTTGGCGTCTTAAAACAGCGGCCCTGGAAACTACAGTGATCGCCACAACCTCCATTTGTGTTAAGTGGCTGGCATCAGAGACTATCGCCATGAAGTCAAAGCAGCGACCACGACATCGTCTCAAGCGTAGACTGGCCAACTGGAAGAAGAGGAAGCGACGGCCGCGGAATACTGTGCAGATGGCCTCGTGGGGAACAGGCTCCCTGCCGTCTGTGGCTCCCACCGATCGACCTCCACCTGAACCGGCTAATCCCCACAGCACTGTTTCTTTTCGGGACGAAAAGCTCTAAGTAGGGGGCAATGTTATAACTCTGCCATTCGCACTGCCATCTAAGCTAGAAGGTGATAGACTAGACCTAAAAGGATGTCAAGATTAGAAAGGAGAACAATTTCCGCCCAAGTAGAGAGCCAATATGGAGAGATTGTGCCTAAGATAGATGTTGTTTTGTGTACCTGTGATGTCGTGTGAATAAACGTCTATGTCTCGTTGAGTTGCCTCACTTAAGTTATTACAATATAAATCTTTCTTATAGTGGACAAAAATGTCACTCCTTCCCAACTTCCCTCTCAATACAAAACCTACACTACGATTCCCCCCCCCCCCCCTTCACCCAACCAAGCATAAATACTTGTGCAAGATAATGTTATGGCTAGTTATCTCTGCAGTACTAGTAGTACTGCCTGCGTGTGAAAGTAATTGAGTGCATAGGTGCACTCACTCAAAGATTGGCATGTGATGAGGGAAAGTGGGAGGAGCCATGTGTGACAGAAAAGTTCATGTCTACCTAAATGTCATGACTGGCGCATTTGTACTTGGCCTCATCTTAATTGGAATGAAGCTAAAAGGAAAGAGAGAGAGAGAGAGAGAGAAAGAGAGAAGAGAGAGAAAGAGGGAGGACGTTATTTTAGCGCCAAAAAAAAACAACAACAGTGAAAGGTGTCGCAAAAACGGTATTTCATTTTACATATCGTTACGTTATAATACTATGTGGTTATAGAGCGCTTGTTAGCCAATGCTAGGGTGCTGGATTACAATCAACAAAAAGAACAAGATTGAAGCCTTATATTGTTAGAGGTAAATCGCGGGTGGTGTTGTGGTGATACATGGATTTATGTTCACGGCTCTGTTCCTTTAGGCTCCTAGCCACGACGGCCAAGTGAACAAAAAAATTGCTAAATAAAAAGCTTTATTTTACAAAGTTGTTTTCTCGTGGACTATCCGCAGAAATAAGAGAGTGATCTTTCCTTTACTACTTGTTTAAACTGTTGAGGGAAGAAGAGAATTATATTTAGAGAGAGATAGATATAGATGTCCTTAGTAGAGTCTATGGTTTCCTAGAATATAAACTTAAAAAATTATAGCTGTAGAATAAAGACACATTCCTTGTTTCATATGCTAGGACAAATTTGTACAAATGATCCTTCTTCCCTAGTGCTATTAGAGCATGGAATGGGTTGCATGAGTCAGCCAGGAAAACCAGTGACTTGGCAGAATTTAAGTCATTGGTTAACATGCATGACTAGATTGACCTAGGAACAAGCCTAGGACGTAAGCTTTTACTTTTTTAAAGTAACGTCTGTGTGTGTATTTTATAAGAAGTGTAGACAGACAAGCACTTAAGAGAAGACAGCAGACCAGAGGCTACAGACATGTGAATGTTTTGTCCGCAACACGTGACGTTCACGTCAGCACTGTAGACCCTTTTCCAAACTTTATGATGTCTGACCTATACCTTGATACGTATCTTTTCCTTGATAGGAAATAGTTTGTACACTTTCAGAACGAGACTATATTCAGATAAACATTCACCGTGCATTCTCATTCTTTTTATGTGATATACAGTACGATAAAGATCAGTCGGAAACATCATCAATCCGTTGACAAAACTACAACTGACTCAACCAACCTGTACTCTGAATCCGGTTGTTTTTTCACAGCGAAAATTGGACTCCACAGCCTTTTTAGAGTTAATAGGAAATGAGATTGTGATGATCTTTAGCCACAAAGGGAGAAGCTAATTATTATTAATAATATTAATTAGTGCGTTTAGTGTGTCCACAAGTCTTTCTAACAAGTATTTATATATATATATATATATATATATATATATATAATTGTGTCCCCTGCTAAAGATGACAGTATTAACTTATCATCTCAGATTTCCTTAAAAAAATCTTTTAAAAAATCCTCAACAGCGTGGCCCAGCGCTAGTTCAATAAGACTAAGTAGGATATAATCAGTAAGGTCAAGTTTTAATGATTAGCAACAATGATATTGTCAGACATTATGGAAATAAATGTTTTCTTTAGGATATTTTAATGAATTGTACATCCTCCCACAACACTGGAGCGCACCAAGACCCAACGCCATGGTGTTTATCTTATAAAAACTTGTGGGTTTATAATTTCTCGATGTCTGTATCTGGGGGTGTTTCCCACCAAACCTCATCTGATATAAATACCAAACACCTCACTGGGATATGAAAACAAGTTTCTCTTATCTTCAGCCAGTAGAGAAAATAAAAAAAAACAACTTCGGGAACTCTCCTCTACCTTCTTTGATGACTTGCATGTTTGGATGTTTGGATGATTGGATGTTTGGATGATTGGGTAAAATTATATCGTGTTGTCATTTGATATTGCCCTATTATGTTACTATTTAAGTTACTTTTATATTACCATATTATGTCATCACATTGTTACCATTTCATACTACAAGTCTCGCTACATGGAATTATTCCCGAGAACGATGGCCAAAGTATTAAAACGCCCAAATAATCATAACAAGAGATTTAAATCCAGCTTCCGCCAAATACGTAGATCCAATAAGCGACAAACTTCTGTAGTAGGAAAGATGTGTAGGAATTTAACTTATTTTTAGAATTCAATTAGACATTAATCTACCCTATATACGTAGGGTTAAGAGTTAGGTTAATGTTCTAAACTGAGTTGGAAACCCTGGTATTTTACTCTGAACAACCCCAAGCTCAACATTATCTGAGAGCTTTATCAGAACAGCGGTCTATTTATAGTGTCCGCTATGGGTACATGGCATCAAAATGTAAGCTGAGAGAGCTCCAGTCGAGCAAGAAGTAAGGCGGGGATAACTCTAGATAAACACAATGCAAAGTGCGATAACTCCAGACCTTGTTCCACTCCACGAAATAGGATGAACCGAGATGACGCGATGCTCATGAGTTGCGAAGGTAGGAACGAGAAATACACGCGAGACAGACACTGTAGACAGACAAGACAGGTGAGAGCACGTGGGACAGACTGAGAGAGAGAGAGACAGAGAGAGAGAGAGAGAGGGCCGGACTAAGGATATGATTCCGGACCAAGGATATGATTCCGCAGTTGCAGGTAAGTGGTCTGGAGCTTCCCCCCCCCCCCCCCCCCCCCAAGAGGTATCCGGAATTAATAAAGACCACATTTAGCATCAAGGCGTGGCAATTATTGGAGCGGTCAGAATTAGATCAATACCAGTATATAGATCCCATTGACGGAGACATTTAATCTTAGCAAAATGTTAGTGATGTATTTTATGAATCATTGATTATCGCAATCAATATAATCTGGGCTGTTGTTAATTTAAAATGCAGCTTAATTATTTTAAGGAACCAGCTACCAAGGGATAGCTTTAACCCCTAGCACTCTACCTCCACCAGATACTTTTCACATTATCCTGTGTAGAGTGTTTTTTTTCCTCGTTGATTTGTTAGACTCATTTGAATAATTACTTAGTCGTGCTGCAGGTGTGAAATAAACAACTTGGAATTACTTCCCATTTGAGAGAGTGGTGAGTTTTTTTTTAAAATTTCCCAGTTGCTTCCCTTGACGTCGGCTGCTTATCGTGCGCGTAGATTTCCCCTGAAGTGGGCCAAAGGTGAGCGTGATGATCTACTCATAGTGTTTAGATTGTATAGGTTTTAAAGTGATTGGCTGCAAACGTCATGCTGGGAGACAAAAGTTTTTTCAATAGAATATTAGCGTCATCAAGGCCTCTAATTCTTCAAAAAAAAATGTCTACATGTAACTAATGTAAGGTATTAGCAAAACATTGTTTGAGTAACAGCTATTTCTCTCTCTCTCTTGATCAGATTGAATTCAAGGGTCTTCCTGATTGATCAGCTATCATTTATCACTCTATCGACTCTAAACTTTTAGCAGTAACCCCCAGGATGTAACGCTGCTGCAGATACTTGCGCGGCATTAACGAAGTGGCGCTTCTCTTTCTATATATCTCAGAAAAGTGCATTTGATTTTTGGTGTGAAAAGAATTAGTTATCAGTGTTACAACATTGGAATTCACATTTGTTCGAAATACATAAATTTGAATGCCACAGAACGGAATGCCTAAAAATAGCAGCATACCACAATTGTGTGTTCCCTGCCAGGGTAGATAATTGCAAGCACTCTAATGGCAATCGTGATAGGTAATTACCAAAACATCAATGCAAATGTGTTTACACTAGAAGTATAAGATTAGAAATAAAGCCAAGGGCATTAGCGCGTGTGTAGGTTTGATGTTTTTTGTATAGGATAAAGAAACCTATTATCCGTATTAAAAAATGGGACTTGTCAACAGTGAGTGCTGTTACTGGTAGATTGTAATGATATAAAACTGATCGTTTTCTATGAACAATTACATTCACAATACTAGAAAGTCTTGGCACATTAGCACTAAGTAAAGGAAGGATGAAAGGATAAAGAGAAAAGGAAGATGAAGATGGAGAATGAAGAGAGAAAAAGAGGAGAGGGATACAGAAACAGAAAACAAATGTTCCACTCTTAGACCTTGCGGTCTACGGTGCAGATGATGTAAATACCATCTGTTTCTGTGGCCCACGGTTATCGAGAGTGACATGTGGTCAGCACAACGACGAACCCATAAGAGCAGGGTGGACTCATAGACGCCCAATGGATCCAGAAAGTAATCCGTTATCACCAGGATTCGAACCCGGGACTCCTCGGTTCGGAAGCCAAGCTCCTTACCAATCAACCACCGCGCCACCAGAGAAATAAAAGTTTGAGGATAAAGAAGGTAGAGAGTAAGAAAGATGAGAGAGAGAGAGAGAGAAAGAGAGAGGTAGCGTAAGATATGAAAAAAAAAGCTGACAGGGGTGAGAAAAGAAAAAAAAGTGTTATTGCTAGGAAACACACGGAGGGGGGTATAAGGAAAGAAAATCGTTTTTAAAGTTTCTCTGTTCAACTAAAACTCCAAAAACTCTAGCACGTACACAAGAGACAAATACGGAGCGATGTTTGTGTTTTCCCACACACACTAAAAGAGTCTCTCTCTGACCTTCAGTCTCCATTTTAGTGACCTTTTTTTTTTAGGTCCTCTTGTCAAACAAAAAACAACAGCGACCTCTCCGCTGTGATGAGACTATTAACCCCCCCTCTCCGAGCACTGGATTTCCCCCCCCCCCATCCCATCTCCATTGAGAGTCCTCACCACCCCCTTCCTATCTCCCTAGTGTGCACATTTCTTAAGGCTGCTGACACAACAGATGGATGTAACCCAACACTGGAACACAAGTTCATTTAGAAAACATGCATGGTATTTCTTCACTTCGAGCCTCGTGCAACAAAAACAAAACAAAAACAAATACAAAGAAAACAAAATATAAACAAAACAAAAATACAATCAAAACAAAACCCAAAGTCGTTTGGAGTGCATCTGTTCCAAAACAGGTTTCACTTGAGAGTTTCAGTGACCATGTCCGACACAGACAGATCATCTCACCTGGAGTCTTGGGTTAAAGTCACTGGCCAGAACAAAATGGAGCGCTAATCAGAGACGACGTTTCGGAAAGAGGAAGATCTGTGCTCTACTAACAGATGAACTTAATGAGGAGTGTGGGAAAACCCTTTCAATGTGTGGTTGTTTGTTGTGTGTCAGGGATAGTGGGGTGTGTGTGTGTGTATCTGCAAGTACGTCTACTTATGCTCGTGTGTGTGTCTTTCTGTGAAAGTAATGTGAGTACATTGTGTTTGTTTCTAAGTAGATCTAGATCTGTGTCAACTCATTCAATTTACTTTTAGAAAATTGTGCCGTAAGCTGACATTCAAGTCTTTTTATTTGATATCTATTTGTTGATGTTTATCTTGATATATTAAATAAATCAATTTTCATGCAGAATTAAATTTACTGTCCCCTGATTGATTGGCAATTCTGCTAATGGAGGAGACCCAAATAGAATCTCCCATGATGCTCTTTGAATAAATCAAAAATTAAAAAAAACAAGGAAACGAACAAAATAATGTTTTAATGAGACAATTAGCGAAATGTTCTCAGCAGGGTCAACTTTTAGTTCAGGTAGGTCATGTATTTCATCGATAGTCGGAAAGTCATGTGATTGTCATATACTTTGAACTCTATCGATTGAACTCTCTTTATCGACTGTATTATGGATGGCGTTAAGAAATTAGGGAAATACAGTTACAGGGAAATGAAGTTGCACGTCAATAAAGTTTAAGCGTCACAAAAGTGAAATAGTAAAGGGAGTACAGGGTATTACAATGTCAGGGTAACGGTAGTTGTAATGTATTGAACATGTGAACATTAACAAAGTGGCCAATTTATTTTTTACCTGCCCACCTTATATCATCAAAACAATATATAAAAATATTTCAATCTGACAAAGGCAAAGATATTTGTTGAAAATGGTAAAGATTTAATTATTGATTTTCTAACAAAGACAAATGACAGAACAAGAGATTTATGCATAGTGCAATGTGATAAATAGCTCTGAATGTTGTAGAAAAATGTGTTAGGTATTATGTGTTAGGTATTGTGTGTTAGGTATTGTGTGTTAGGTATTGTGTGTTAGGTATTGTGTGTTAGGTATTGTGTGTTAGGTATTGTGTGTTAGATATTATGTGTTAGGTATTGTGTGTTAGGTATTGTGTGTTAGGTATTGTGTGTTAGGTTTTGTGTGTTAGGTATTATGTGTTAGGTATTATGTGTTAGGTATATGTGCGGTTAGAAAGTCAAATCGTTTTGTCAAAGAAAGTAAAAAAAAATCATTTGTTCTTAAATGCACTGCAGACTTATGCATCCAGTTTCCCTTTTGCTCTGCTCCCTAGCGTATACACCTCCGTTACTGTGACCAAATCTAGACTAGATTGTCTATCCTGAAGAACAGAGAACTGAAGGAGCAAGAAGCAGACATACTTACATGAGTTAAGGCTCCTGACGATCTCTTCAGTACCATTTTTTGATAGTGATACCTAAACATTCAGATCCACCTGCCAAGTTCTCATTTTCCGTTCATCATTTGTTCCATGTATTTCTCTTTCTCTCTCTCTCTCTGTCTAAATATACACAACTTCTATACTGACTAGCCGTACCAGTATGCCGATGATTCATGTACAAGGTAAACACAAAATGTAGGACAGAATCAAGACATTCGAAGTCCTGTAGTGTTCAGCGAAAGCTGATGTAAGATTCGAGAAAGTTTGAAATAATTTTGTTGGCCTACGAAAAGCATCATGCACACACTTAACATTTACAAAACCTCATGCACACACTTAACATTTACAAAACATCATGCACACACTTAACATTTACAAAACATCATGCACACACTTAACATTTACAAAACATCATGCACACACTTAACATTTACAAAACATCATGCACACACTTAACATTTACAAAACATCATGCACACACTTAACATTTACAAAATAATAAAAATAAAAAAAATATTTTTTTTGCAGGGCTGAGTAATTGGAATCAGGTGATGGCGCTTGTAGTCCCCAGTTTTTTTCGTAACATTTTAATAGATAACATATTCTATAATGCTTTCTTTTTTAGAAGACAGAGGTTAATATAAAATAACAAGAGTAACTCGAACTTTGTAGGTAGCTGAGAACAGATTTTTTGTTTTCTATCATATAGTCAACTCTCCTGTTACTGTAGTACACTATTTTTAACAAGGCACGACAAACACAAGTCAATCACTTATACTAAGAGTTTTTATGTCTTTTTTAATTGATTTAATGCTTAGGCTTACTTTATTTCTGGGGGTTAAGTCGTAAATGCACTGATTTCCGAACGGAGAGGTCCCAGGTTGGCATTCCGGTAAAAGACAAGAGATTTAAATTTTTGAGACAGTGCTTGAATTGTGGGACTGGAATTTTTAATTTCGGAACTTTTAGTCCACCCAGCCCGGGTATCTGACGTACGTTGGGAAGTAGAGTCGGTTGGTCGTTGTACTGACCACACAACACCCTCCTTAACCGTCAGTCATTGAATCAAATGTGTTGACATTGACCTCACATAGATCGCAAGGTCTGAACAGAAAACCTTTGCTTTACTTAATCAATATGTAAATTTATATTTATGTCCAGGTTCAGAACTAGCTCATTTGTTGTTTGTTTGTTAGGATGTTTATTGAGAACATTTCAGTCTGGTTGGAAGATTTTAATCTACATTACGTTGGACACGAATACTTTGGACTATGTTAAATATAACTCCTAGTTCTGTTCAGAAAGCAACAACAACGTTCAAAACACAAACAACTGTAATCTATTTTAGGTAAAGTTTAAAAAAAATGATTGTGGAATGTTCAAAGTATTTAAAACATCTAACAAAAATGCTCGACCTTTTCCTATCAGTCGTCTAACACAGTCTCTGTCCCTGGTAAGGTGACTCTTTGCTCGGTCGATGTGTCCTGGGTCAGAATGACCAAGAATGTACTGCCACTTGACGGATGGCTTTGACTACAAAAACCCATTTACAGTCGTACAAGATACATCAGCAAATGCCAAATGTTATGTTTCAGTGCTTTGTGTGAACAGCGAGCTAGACGCAGACATGAAGAAGCTAGACGGCGAACAAAATAAAGAGAACTTTGATTGTTAGAGACAGTGCTTGATTTGTGAGGGTCAGTGCTTTGATTGTCAGAGACAGTGCTTGATTTTTAAGGGTCAGTGCTTAATTTGTGAGGGTCAGTGCTTTCATTGTTAGATACAGTGCTTGATTTGTGAGATTCAGTGCTTGATTTGTGAGAGGCGGTGCTTGATTTGTGAGGGTCAGTGCTTTCATTGTTAGATACAGTGCTTGATTTGTGAGATTCAGTGCTTGATTTGTGAGAGGCGGTGCTTGATTTGTGAGGGTCAGTGCTTTGATTGTCAGAGACAGTGCTTGATTTTTAAGGGTCAGTGCTTAATTTGTGAGGGTCAGTGCTTTCATTGTTAGATACAGTGCTTGATTTGTGAGATTCAGTGCTTGATTTGTGAGAGGCGGTGCTTGATTTGTGAGGGTCAGTGCTTTCATTGTTAGATACAGTGCTTGATTTGTGAGATTCAGTGCTTGATTTGTGAGAGGCGGTGCTTGATTTGTGAGGGTCAGTGCTTGATTTGTGAGAATCAGTTTGTGAAATTCAGTGCTTTGATTGTTAGAGACAGTGCTTGATTTATCAGGGTCAGTATTTGATTGCTAGAGACAGTGATTAGAGAGAATCAGTGCTTTGATTGTCAGAGACAGTTCTTGATTTATGAGGGTCAGTGCTTTGATTGTTAGAAGCTGCGATTGATTTATCAGGGTCAGTATTTGATTGCGCCAGTCAGTGCCTAGTTGTATGGCAGTAAACGTGAAGACACTAAGTCAGATTACCATTTTATTCATATAATCTTTAGAGTAAAAATAAAGGCCTATGATGGACCTGTTCGTGAACTTTTAGGATTATGTTTTGAACTCACAATATATTAGAAAGCAGAAAAAAAAGAAATATTTAAAGAGATAAAAACCAGAACGAGACTGTCTGCAATGTGTTCTTGTGTGTGTGTATATTTTACTGTTTTTGCTCATGCCTCTGGGAAAGGATTTCAAGGAATTATTGTGTGTAGAAATTTTTTTTTGGTAGCCCAGCTTAGGCATAGCTGCCATAGCACATCTATTCAAATCAAGGTCATTGCTGGGAAGAGGAGAGGGAAGGAGAAAAAGTTCAAGGCCAATGCATAAAAAAACGAAGCTAAAAAAAAAAATCGAGCAATTCAGTGCAAAAAGAATTGAAAAAAACTCAACAAAAAAAAAAAAAAAAAAAAAAAAAAGACCTACATCTGTGAAATAAAAGAAATTGCGTGTGGTGAAAGATTGAACGAAAATAGTGAAGTGGTAATAGAGTGACTACAGTTTGTCCATTTCTAGATAGATAGTTGAACCTAATTTAAGTTTTCAGTCATCTGATGGAAAATGTTTAGATAGATAAAACAAAACAAATATATAACTAAATAGATAGATAGATAGATAGACAAATAGATAGATAGATAGATAGATAGATAGATAGACAAATAGATAGATAGATAGAATTAGATAGATAGATAGATAGATAAATAGATATAATTAGATAGATAGATATAGATAGATAGATAGAATTAGATAGATAGAATTAGATAGATAAATAGATAGAATTAGATAGATAGATAGATAAATAGTGAGAATTAGAAAAATAGATAAATAGAGAGAATACGATAGATGAATAGATAAATAGAAAGAATTATATAGATAGATAGATAAATAGAGAAAATTAGATAGATAGATAGATAGATAGATAATTAGATAGATAGATAAATAGAGAGAATTAGATTGATAGATAGATAAATAGAGAGAATTAGATAGATAGATAGATAGATAGATAGATAGATAGATAGATAGATAAATAGATAGATAAATAGATAGATAGATACATACATACATACATACATACATACATACATACATGCATATATTTACATACATACGTACATACATACTTACATACATACATACATACATATATTGAATTAGATAGATAGATAGATATTAGATACATAGATAGATAGACAAACAGACAGACAGACAGATAGATAGATAGATAGATAGATAGATAGATAGATAGATAGATAGATAGATAGATAAATAAATAGATAGATACATACATACATACATACATACATACATACATATATTTACATACATACGTACATACATACATACATACATACATATATTGAATTAGATAGATAGATAGATAGATATTAGATACATAGATAGACAGACATACAGACAGATAGATAGATAGATAGATGGATAGATAGATAGATAGATAGATAGATAAAGAAAGATAGATAGATAGATAGATAAATAGATAAATAGATAGATAGATAGATAGATAGATAGATAGATAGATAGATAGATAGATAGATAGACAGGCATTAATAAATCTAATTGTTTACAAGTTGTTCAAAAATTGTTGAATTTTTTTATGAAAATATTTTTTCCCAGAAAAACAAAAAAGAGCATTGAATGACTAAGAGAAACGTGTGACAGATGTGAACAGGTAGAGAGACATGCTGTAGAGAGACATGCTGTGGGTCTGTAGCCTTCAGAAAACAACGAATTAAGTGGATCAATACTTTGAGAGATACACAAGTAATTATAAGAGTTACATAGATGTGCAGTAATCAAGAGATAAATTCATAAACTGGTGACTAACATAATCAAACACTTTAAAGTATATATGTATAAATAATTACATAGTCATAAATGTATAGATTGCTAAGGCCGGCCTTAGGTTATTAGAAGCTCGATACGAAGTGAATAAGGTTGTCCTCAAATAAAATAGAAACAAAAATTAAGACCGAAAAAGATATATATGGTCCGTCCATTGTTGTTCGATGATGACCACTTTTGTCATTCATGAGACAGAGGGCTTTGCACTGGGGTTTTGTGCCTCCTGATGTGGCTGGTGAGACCTATGCGAGACCGAAAAATACCTTCAGTATCTATATCTTAAATCAACAAATAAGTTCAATTCATATAGCACCGAGAACACGAATGTACTTCATGGACGATTCGCGATCATCAGACTAGAAGTCACGTTTGGACATCTAAGCAAAAGGAAAAACAATGTTCAGTCTAACAAGTAGATCCAAGCATGCGTGAATAAACATTGAATCACAGTAGAGACTTAGGGCTTGCCTGGTAGACACGGAGCCATAGAGTTCTGCTTATGTTCGAGATGTGATCCATTTTTTTTTTCTTAAGATTTTTTCCTAAAAGTCCTGTGCGAAGTTTCCACCAATCGGAGTCCCTAGGCCCCTGGGCTGCTGCCTATTTTGCATATGTCTAAGGACGGCCCTGATAGATAGACAGATAGATAGATGCAAACATACATACATATATATACACATACATACATACATACATACATACATACTTAGATACATACATACATACATACATACATACATACATACATACATACATACATACATACATACATACATAAATCAATAGAGTGGCACTATTCCTGTGGCGGGAACACAGATGATAACATTAGCTCTGTTGAAACCATCACTCTAACTCTCACGAGTACCAGAATGGCAGACATTCGCAGGACGTGACCTTGAAATTCCATAGCGCCAGTCAAGGATAGAAAACCATACCCAATTTAATACAGGATGGATCCAATAACAGCTCTTTCAATTCTTAAAACATTTCCAGTCCGCAATTTTCTCTGCATCTATTACATCATACTACAATGTAAACATATAAAACATATTTCATTTGCCAGTATTATAGTAAGAACTCGAGTTTGATCTTATGAATGTTAGCTAGCATATTGTTATAAACCTGGTGGTGGCACAGATGGGGGTAGCGGTGTGTGTGTAGTCAGCCGACGCAAATCGCCCCAGGCCAGCGATAGACGAGCGGTCAACCGTGACGAGTTACGACGGTCAGCCGAGACGAGTGTCAACATGAAGGTTCGAGTAGGATCGACGTCGTGAACAGAGCTCAGGATAGTCACGAGGGATGTAGTCATATGACCACCCAGAATGGTCGAGCGACGTTCGGCCCGGTTCTAGAAGGCCAGCAGGGACCCTATATAAAGAGCGAAGGTATCAGTGACGAGTCAGTCACAACTTCACGATCTACAGTTCGTTACAACGGCTCAGTACAAGTCCGAGACGAGACAGAGAGAGCAGTGCAAGAGTTGATACGGCGGAGAGATATTTGTACAGTCTTGTGTTACGTGTTGCCAATTGTACAGTGTTGGCTGTTATTTATTGACATTAAACTATTACGTTATTTTGAAGCCCAGAGTTGTCAAGTTCTTTAAGCTGGTGGTGTCGTTTGGTGCAATTTGCAGCGAGCCTGGATAGGGAGATTCCTAACAATATAAAATATTATATTAGCGTTAATTTGTATTGATCACTAGCATCTCAAATTGTTTTATAGTCTGACAACTATACACACAAACATTTGAACTGATGCAATAACGTGATGGTATTGCCAGAGCCAAAAAGGTCTAAAAAAAAAGGGGGGGGGAATTATTCGTCATTTGGCATCTCGCTAGTCAAATTTTTAAACGTATGACATTTTCTATTTGAAGTCTAAACTTAATTCCCTTTAGTAGAGTCATATAAATACATAGGTCTATGAATATACAATTACGGCTGACTTAGAAAAAGAGAGAGATTGTAGAACATTTTAGCATCAAGTGACTTACCTTAAATGCATAGAGTCAATCTACTGATAATGGACCCGAACGTCAGATTACGATTACGTAACAATAGAATGAGAAGCAACTGTTGAAAACTCATGGCCCTTCGTGTTTACAATGATATAGAACATTTCTTGTAATTGGGAATGCACTTCAAAGCCTTCTACACATATACATTGTTTCCTATTATTTTATTTTAATCACTCTTCAATCATTCAAAGATGTGTCTGTTCACCCATTGTAAACACTTCAAATTTTCTTTATCATTTGAGTTTTAATCGTTTCTGTTGCAGTGCATCACATAATTCCGGGACGTTAATGTATTCTGATGCACTTTAATTTCCGACTAAAAGGTCAAAGGGAGAACGCTCTCACCAACTGAAGTCTAATTAAAGTTCCAGATGAGCAGTGACGGTTTGTTGGTGCTGCGCATGCGATTCTGAACCACAGCTGGTCAACTATCATGGCATGCTGGGAAACTCTTCAAAATGCCAAAAGTAATGACCTCACCGTCGAGACTGGACTAATGACTATCTCCTGGTTCTCTCAGGAGAGAATCCACTTGCCATTTCTGGTCATACTAAGGACTGAGACTAGTGAGGCTAGTGAGACTAGTGATAGGTAGAATGTGATGAAGATTTGGGTGAACTTTCGGGTTTCTTACATGTTTACCCTTTTGCTTTTTTTTCTAATGAAATATGATATATCATACAGACGAATGATTAAATTTTTAAATAGCATGTCTTTTCCATTCAATCTTTATCTTTGAAAATATTTTACTTGGTTAAATAGCTCTATAAGTGTCTCTTAGAACCAATTACGATTTATTTGATTCATGGCATTAAGCCTATAATAATTGACTCTTATTTTATCTCATACTATCTTATCGTACACACTACATCTGTGGCAAAGTTCAACGTTTAATATTATTATCTGACAACCAGTGCGATGGTTCAAAGACCAGATCCAGACACCAGGAATCAATCACCTCCCAAAACCACAGACTACATCCAGGCACCAAGGAATCAATATCCACAGAACGTGACTATCTGAATGTTGTATGTCCTAACAAGACGGAGACCCCAAAGCTCAGGAAATTGACCATAGTAAGGGCAAGGGCCAGAGTAAACCTGCAAAACATTGTCGTCTTGACATCCAGTCCCTAAAGTCATGATTTATAGTGTAATAAACTTCTAGTAATGGTACATCTTAGTGTGTCAAATGTAATTTCAGTGTGAGACTTGCAGTATTTCAATTTTGAGCTACATATGATCCAGGACCGGCCTAATGAATTGCGGGATTAATGGATGCTTGCTATGCCCATCTACTATTTTTTTAAACAATAACAACTAATACTATTAATTAGATCATTAAACCAACAATCGTTATACAACATGCATAGGAAGCAACTCAAATGCAATAGACGCCAGTGGGTTCATTAAAGTTGCGTCAATAGTACGATAGGCCCACACTAAATAGGTTACCCACTTTAAAAGTCTGTGACTGGAGCCATGACTGATAGTGATATGCTTAATGTGAATTACGGGGCCCTGCCAGGCGCAGGGCCCAATTGGAGCAATCGACTTAATTTCAGCCCCGAGATGATCTTAGCATGTTAAGACATTAAACATGCATTCAGTTCACAAAAGCAATAAGTTGTAGATCTAGAAAACTGGGGAAGTGGATCAGTCATTAGCACCCAACACTTGTGTACATGAAAAGATCACAGTTTCTAAGGTTGGACGTGACTGTTGCCCTAAATGTCAAGACAGAGAATGACTCTTACAACTTATGGAAGCGGGGATTCAGTAAGTCAGGGCTAAGAGCGTTGAATGACTAGACATGAAGACTTTTAAAAAGTCTTAAAATACCTTAGAACAAATTTCTTTCTTAAAGGCGATATTTGTTTCAGTTTTCCCTTTGATTCCATTACTCCCACAGCGAGGTTTGCATTAAAAAGAAATCTGATCAAAAGCTGTAGTGAATTATGAACTGAGACGGCATGTTGGTTCATATCTTTGTTTGCTCCCTTAAGAAAAGTGAATGCATTATGTCATGAAATTTTCTTCCATAAACGTACATTTTCGGAACTAGTCAACATTTTTGTATTCGAACATATGAACTCAAAAAAACAAAATTCCAATTTTCAATGAAACTGTCGGTAAAATAATAAACAACGAACAAGAAAACATAAAAAAAAAACACCAAATACTGAAACCTAAACACCAAATACTGAAACCTAAACACCAAATACTGAAACCTAAACACCAAATACTGAAACCTAAACACCAAATACTGAAACCTAAACACCAAATACTGAAACCTAAACACCAAATACTGAAACCTAAACACCAAATACTGAAACCTAAACACCAAATACTGAAACCCAAACACCAAATACTGAAACCTAAACACCAAATACTGAAACCTAAACACCAAATACTGAAACCCAAACACCAAATACTGAAACCTAAACACCAAATACTGAAACCTAAACACCAAATACTGAAACCCAAACACCAAATACTGAAACCTAAACACCAAATACTGAAACCCAAACACCAAATACTGAAACCTAAACACCAAATACTGAAACCTAAACACCAAATACTGAAACCTAAACACCAAATACTGAAACCCAAACACCAAATACTGAAACCTAAACACCAAATACTGAAACCTAAACACCAAATACTGAAACCTAAACACCAAATACTGAAACCTAAACACCAAATACTGAAACCTAAACACCAAATACTGAAACCTAAACACCAAATACTGAAACCCAAACACCAAATACTGAAACCTAAACACCAAATACTGAAACCCAAACACCAAATACTGAAACCTAAACACCAAATACTGAAACCTAAACACCAAATACTGAAACCCAAACACCAAATACTGAAACCTAAACACCAAATACTGAAACCTAAACACCAAATACTGAAACCCAAACACCAAATACTGAAACCTAAACACCAAATACTGAAACCCAAACACCAAATACTGAAACCTAAACACCAAATACTGAAACCTAAACACCAAATACTGAAACCTAAACACCAAATACTGAAACCCAAACACCAAATACTGAAACCTAAACACCAAATACTGAAACCTAAACACCAAATACTGAAACCCAAACACCAAATACTGAAACCTAAACACCAAATACTGAAACCTAAACACCAAAGTTTATAACACGTCTCTAAATAGAACTAGTAGACTTCGAATCGTGAGCTGTCCCAGTGGTCAGTAGTGTTAGGCCTTGCAGCTATTTACACAAACCGTCCAATCTCCCACCTCTCCCAAACACCAAGGGACATAACTGGAACATGTTTGTTTATTAAAGACGCGCACTAATAAACCAGGCTCTACTGACCGCTGGTCCGGATTAATAGTAGTGACCTCCATAGGATGACTCACTTCACAACTTCTTGAAATTTGGCACGAATCTGTGCAGTCGTGAGGATGGAAATCCTTGATGGATATTCTCTTTTTAAAAACAATTTTTTTCATGGTATTTCTTCTATCAAGAAAAACTTACTGATTGGGCGATTTTCAAAGATAAAAGGTTGAAGCATGGTTGAAGCTAATTATGTCACGTGACACTAACATTTTAAAAAGCGGCGGTAACTATGTATAGCAAATAAACTCAATTACATATTCATATTTCTAATAAACCTGGTCTTTTTATCAAGGTCATAGACACAAAGTCTGGAGGGCGCAAAGGTGTCCGGGCTCCCTACGTACGTCGTCCAGCTACGCCATATGCTTGGGGAAGATAAAAAATGCAATCAGCAGAAGCCAGGTCTATGGAGATGAAACAAAGAAAGACAGAACAAGAAAGATGAAAGCCCCCCCCCCCTCCCCCCCACTACTTTAGGACGTAGTTACACTTGGTACATACGGTGAAAATTAACAAGCCAGTGAAACTTGAGTGTGGGGGAAACCTTTATTGCTTTCCCACTCTAGCAAGATAGAACTAAAAATACGCTGACGAAATAAAATGTGTCTGCAAATGAACACAGCTATTCTTTAATTGCTTAAAAACATTTTAATCTAAAAGATATATTTGAATTTCGAAAACAAATAATTTTATCTTTCTAGCTGCAGGCCAGTCTCACTTCTATTTCAAATTTTTAGAAATGTAATTAGTTTAGTTTAGTTCGTAGTTTTTACCCGGTTACATTTTTAATATATTGACTTTCGAATGTTAATAATTAACTTTGTCTTTCTAATCAAAAAGTACACACAGACACTCACACATGCAGACACAAACATCAATTTCAACATTCGGAAATAAATCCAAAGATTGCCAAATGCTCAAAGCTAAATAAAAGAGGAAACTTACAAACCAATTGAACTATTACAGTTGCATTTAATAGCAAGAGAAAGAAGTTGGCTTTTGTTACCCTAAAACTGTTTAAAGCTTATGGGACAAACTCCATGAATGAAGTGACAACAGATTAGCTGACGTGATTTAGTTTCAAACACTTTCCCTGCCCTTTTCCTCGCCTCCCGATCTTTGCACTTGGCTACACGCCCCCCATTCCCAGAGTTCCTACCATCTCTTGATTGAGTGAGACAGAAGTAGCAACATGTCCTTAAGTCAACACCGATTCATTACTGCAATGTTTCGCTCCGGGATACCAGTCGTTCCCAGACGTCTTAAGGGTAGAGTATTTCCATAGCTTGTACGCGTGACCGGCCAGAGCTTGTCTTTGAGACAACATAAAACGTTCAAGAAATGAGCTCCAATAAGACACTACTCGAACAGAGAGGGACACTACATGTGTGAGGCTAGAACGAAAGGAATTTAGTTCGCCAAGACTTAGCAAGACAACGAGCTTCGTGTTTCAAGTCTCTTCAATTTTATCGAGTTCTGATTCTCGTTGTTAGATGGCTATACCTAGATATCTCTCTATACCGAGACAAACTAAAGAGTCACCCTGCAGTACAGTAAACAATGAATATATCGAAACTGAGTAAATCTCAAGGCAATTATCAATATAGACAGCATTGGGCAAATAGTTTGATAATATAGACAGCAATGACTTTCAAAGTTTGACCAATATAGATAGCAATGATTTTAAAAGTTTGACGAATAGAGACACTAATGGTTTAGCAATCTTGACCAATATGGATTAAAAATTTTAGAACAGTTGAAAGTTTGACCACTATGAACAGCAGTTTTGGGAACTCATTAAAAATTATCTTTTTTTCAATGAAAAATTTAAAAAAAATGAATTTGAAATATATGGACTGACATTGAAATAAACTTCCGCCAGGTAAAGTAAAACAAACAGATAAGCCAAATATTTAGAATGATGAGAATTAGCTTCGTTGTTCCCAAAGAAAACTGCGAAGTTCACATCTCTGTCTCTAGAGACTCGATGAGTTTGTTTTTTTAAATTTAATGTCTTCTTCTTGTGGCAGATTCCCGCTTAGATTTCTTTCTCTCTCTCTCTGTCTCTCTGCCTCTCTCTCTCTGCCTCTCTCTCTCTCTCTGCCTCTCTCTCTCTCTCTGCCTCTCTCTCTCTCTCTCTCAGTCAGTGAAAGAGAAAGAGAGTCAGAGATAGAGAAAAGAGAGAGAAAGAGAGAGAGAGGGAGAGGGCTTAAAATAACATGCTGTGCAATGTGTTTTTGTGTGCATCTATAATCAAGTTCTGAAAATAAATTTTAAAAAATTAAAAAGTGCTGAGAGGCTTAAATTGTTAAAAAAAGAGTCCCACCGTCACTCGGCACATCACAAAGGTACGTCACTCGGCACATCACAAAGGTACGTCACTCGGCCACAAAGGTACGTCACTCGGCACATCACAAAGGTACGTCACTCGGCCACAAAGGTACGTTACTCGGCACATTAGAAAGGTACGTCACTCGGCACATCACAAAGGTACGTCACTCGGCACATCACAAAGGCAGGGTCTGTGGCTTCCTTCTTGATGTAACTGAATACCATTTACCGGTAACACTAAGGGTCGGGTTTCGATTACCAGCGGACCTTCGATCATATAGGGACGAGATTTAAGGGTGATTATGCAAACAGTTTCGTAATGCTGTCTGGACGTGATCTTTGCTGTCTGGACGTGATCAATACAAAGAAAAAGCAGCCAAGAGTGTTTGCGTCATGAAAAATTAAAAAGAAAAACGTGAATGTTTAAAATTCTTACAGCCCTGGTTGGTCAACAATTAAACCCAAAGTTATCTGGCAATGTATCAAACTAACTGCCAAAAATCTATCACTCAGTCAATATATCTGTCAGTTCCTCAGTCTGTTATCCGATCTATGTATGTATGTATGTATGTATGTATGTATGTATGTATGTATGTATGTATGTATGTATGTATGTATGCATGTATGTATGTGCGTATGTATGTATGTATGTGTGTGTGTTTGTGTGTGTGTGTATGTGTGTGTATGAATGTATGTATGCATATATCTATCGATCTATCTATCTATCTATCTATCTATCTATCTATCTATCTATCTATTATCTATTTATCTATCTATCTATCTATCTAAATATCAATCTATCTATCTAAATATCAATCTATCTATCTAAATATCTATCTATCTATCTATCTATCTAAATATATATCTATCTAAATATCTATTTATCTATCTATCCATCTATTATCTATGTATGTATGTATGTATGTATCTATCTATCTATCTATTTATCTATCTATCTATCAATCTATCTATTATCTATCTATCTATCTATCATCTATCTATCTATCTATCTATCTATCTATCTATCTATCTATCTATCTATCTATTATCTATTTATCTATCAATCTATCTATTATCTATCTATCTATCTATCTATCATCTATCTATCTATCTATCTATCTATCTATCTATCTATCTCTATATCTATGTATGTATGTATCTATCTATCTATTTATCTATCTATTATCTATCTATTATCTATCTATCTATCTATTATCTATCTATCTATCTATCTATTAATCTATCTATTTCTCTATCTATCTATCTATCTATCTATCTATCTATTATCTATCTATCTATCTATTATCTATCTATATCTATCTATCCATCTATTATCTATGTATCTATGTATGTATCTATCTATCTATCTATCTATGTTTTCCATTGAACGTATTATGTGTTACGTAAACACAGCACAGAATAAAGTCCATAAGAAACATTAATTCGCTATGTGTTTAGGAATTTTGATCTGTCTAAAATAAAATCAGGACAAAACTCTTTTTAGAAATAATTTCAACAGCCAATATTAAAACATGTTTTTCCTTTTAATAGCAAAAATATTAAAAAAATGCATACTTGCATTGTGAGTTTGTTGGGATAATACACGCACACACTCACAGAAACTAAACATACAAAAACATCACATTCACATTTAACAGGATTGATTTTAATTGTAAGTATCAATTAATGATTAATTTTTAGCAACATAAAAATCGGCAATAATAAGGTTTCAGATCAAGCATGGTCTTAGAGAATATGATAATTAGTTACAAGTCACGTGATCTAATACGACTGGCAAGACAAAGCACAAACAAGAGCTTGAAGATGATTGGCTATTCGAGCATCTGATGTAACAGAAGTATATTTATTTCAAGTCTGGTTCTCAAAGTATTTCTGGGTGAGACCAAGACTACGAACTCCCTACTGGACAACAGAGAGGTTAAAGGAGTGTGAATGACTTGCTGACAACCCTTCAATAACCTCAGCTACTTTCTTGATGGACATCTTGCTGTGTGCTTATGTCCACCATTAAATCCTTTGTCAAAGGCCTGGCTCCTCCCCACTCTACTTTGTCTAGTTTTGTCACACAAAAATAGAATGTAGAGTAGTCAAATAAAATCTAATCCTATAAACAATGTATCCCCTCATTTTGCTTTAAATTATCTTGAGAGTAGAAAGCATGCAACTGAACACCAGAATTAAAATCTTTAAATAATTTCTAAAATGTGTGCTTTAGTTAGCAAAAATAAAAGAAGACCTTAATCTTTATTTCGCATTTAAATGACAAACATATATAAACGTCAAAATAAATAATGAAGTCAATTAGAAATGCAAGTAAAAAAAAAGTTGAAAGAATAAATAGCACGTGCTACAAAGCTAAAAACAAGTTAATTAATAACTTGTTTGATTAAGTGGCGAGGCTTGAACGCAAATATGAAAAGTAAAATAGACTAATGCAACCGATGTATGAATATGAAGATATATCTACGAATGTCTTATAAAATATTATCTCAAGAATCGCGTGCTCTACTGGAAACTAATTCTTAAAGTCTTAGGAGTTGAGTTCAAGTAAATACACTTAAAATCTGGGTACACGAGAGGCAATGAGCAGCCATGTAGATGGCAAAATCTAAGAAACATTATCAGAAATCTTGAGTTTTTGCCTGAAGAAATATTGAACGTTAAAATCTTGGGCCATATCATAACTGTTTTTCTTTGTTAATAAAACTAAATGATACAAAAATAGTTCTTACTATCTGCTACTGAATCTTTGGTGTAATTGAATTAGTGACTTAAGTGACTCAAGGCTGCACAGTGAAATATACAATGAATGTAGTATAAAGAGACGTCTCACATTTGAGACTATTGAGAAAAGTCCCTGCTGAAAACAAGGCCCCTGTCGATGAAAACTTCAGTAGAACCTCGACGGACAAATGTGACAAACTATGCAAATAGAAACTGGGTTTGGGTATCACTTGAAATACTGAACTCATTCTTTAATCTTCGGAATATCTCTAAACATATAAAAGTAGTTTATTTATAGACCATTGAGCGTTAACAAAAGAAGAGAGCGAGAGAGAAAGAATGAAAGAGAGCGAGAGAGTGTTGCGACAGTAACTCTTCTGTGGCTGCTGTTACAAATTTTTACTAACAATAACAAGACCATCTGTTACCTATTACAAACAAATATAAAGACATCCTAACACCAACGCTGACACACACACACACACACAATTGAGCATCTTGTTAGTTTTTCCTAGAAAAGAAAAAGTGGCCTGGGGAGAGACGACAGAAGGGGAGAGGGGGAAAACCTCCAAGACTCACATCTTTTACCTATAGCCCATCTACTTTATTTGTGCATCTAAACTGGATCACGGTCAATGTGTAAACTGATCAATCTAGAGACTATAACTTTCTTGAGTCAAAGTACAAAGTGGGCGTGACATCATGGGGAGAACCTATGTTATATACACATGGGGTGCTCATTCGTTCCGATAATAGGTGATTAATATTGAAATTAATAAAAACATTTAACATGGCGAATTTACTTAGCATGGAGGTGCTGCTGACCCCTGCAATAAATATCATATTACAATTGACCTCGTCTTTTACCAGCTAAAAGAAAGAGGTAAAGAAATGTATTGCCAAGTCCATACCACTATTTCTCATTGACAACGATGAGTGTGCGACGATCAAATATAATGCAGAAGCATTAGGAAGACGATATTTGATCAAATTAGAACAAATTTATTTCAGTGAAAAAATAAAATACATCAGTGACATATGTGGAAATATCTTAGACTATCTCTAGAACAGTCCAAACCTCCATTATATTATACTAGCATACGCCGCTATTTTGCAGGGCCGGCCTTGGACCACTGCAACCTATGCGACCGCAGTGGGCCCCGCACTTTCATAGGACCCGCATTTTCATAGGACACGCGCTAATTCAATGTGTATAAATTATTGAATTAAACCATTTTATAACTTAAAACAGATTTCCCGCGCCCTCCTGTCGATTTACCAGGAGCTCATGGAAATCTCCCAAAATTGCAAAATATACGAAAACGTCCTTAAAATATACGGAAATATATAGATGAAATTTGTCATTTTAGGGTGTCATTCAATATGGAAATAAAAAAAAAAGAGTGATCTAATTTGGTCACAACGGTCGGCCCTGCTATTTCGTGAATACTTGTTCTCCCCCCCTCCCCCCTCTATTGTTTTACGTGGGGTGACTATCCGCAGAAATAAGAGAGTGATCTTTCCTTTATTTCTTGCTCGTCCACACTGTTGAGCGCAGAAGAGAATTATATATATATATATATATATAGATAGATAGATAGATAGATAGATAGATGTGACTATGTTTAGTATTACCTGTGACATTCTATGTTTGTTATTTATCTATGGTACTACTAAAGTAAGAGTGTAGTGATATGAAATGTTCAACTTGTTTCAAACTTACTTTTTTTTTCATATCATCCGCCTAAATGCTCCACTAAATATATCAATATCCCATATTTATTTGTTTACCTCTCTCTCTCTCTCTTTCTCTTGGTGTTTCCCCAGACACTCTAGTACTCCCCTCCCCACTGTTTGTCTACCCCCCCCCCCCCTTATGTTTTCTTGTGCGCTGGGTTGTAAAGATAAAATATGATCATCGGCCAAGTTTGTTTTTTCTTTTGTAAAAAGATAAGGCTGGGCAGAGATTTGACCCAGACGGACCTGGAGGAAGCTTGGTTGTGATCTTTAAGTTGACAAGTCCAGAATGTGCCAGGCCTAAAACATATGATCAAGCGGTCAGCGGACATTGTTTTGATAGCCTAACTTGCGAATTCATATGGTCAAGCGGTCAGTGGACATTGTTTTGAATGCCTAACTTGCGAATTCTTAGACCAATGTTATTGGTTTTTTTTCAACAGGAACACGCAGAGGAAAATAGTTTTAACCGTAAAATTACAAACACAAAACACAGTGTTGATGTTACTTAGACCAAATGGTGACGGTGGGAAGAGGTTAGCGATTGGTTGTGAATGGTGCAACAGAGGTGGCATTGTCGTCACTAGGTCTTAGGAGAGAGGACTCCAGAACGTGAGACTGAAAAGCTGTGTTATTGTCGTAAGTTAGATTTTAGTTCTAAAGTCAAGTATATTTATTTTTATAAATACAGTTCTATTTAGTTTTGTTCACAGGGAAGTTATTCAAGCTATTCATAGGTTTTATTAGTGCAGACATCTTACGCCTACCACGTTTTAAATGTTTACTAGCAGTTTGGTGCTACAAGTCAACCTAACTAGTCTTCCGGCTAGTCTAAAAAGTACCCAAACTAGTCTGCCAAGTATCCTAACAAGTCTGCCGAGTACCCCGACTAGTCTGACGAAATTCTCTCACAAGTCTGCAGAATATTTCTGATTAATCCTTCAGTAACCTAATCTGGTTAGCACGATCAACCAAATGATTCCATTACTAATCCATTCCTAACCCGCCATGTATTCGCAAATAGACTGAAGAGTACTGCTATTTTGTTTGCCGAATATTGAAACTAGTCCACTGAATAGTTCCAAATTTTGGGATGAGTAGCCTGAACTATTTCCCCAAGCATGTCGTACTAGTCTGCAATTTACCTTCAACTCAGTAGGCAACTGAGGACCCACATTGGACCTCTTTTTAGTTCATATATTCCAGATAGTCCGCAGAACACTCCAAACAAGACAATTCAATAACAACTGGTTGGCTACCCCAAGAATAGTCTAGAACTCTAGATTGATGAAGAACATCAGCTAGTAACCGAGTTTTGTCGAGATTCATTTCTGAATTGCCAATGCTGTGTATCAGAGACAAACCTGTCTACCCTCTTGAATGTTGTAGAAGTATAGATGAAACTAATTTTCTACCATCTACTGAACGATCAAGCTCAAAATGTCTTTTTTTTTTCTTTTTACCGTGAATGTACTGGATAGGCTGAATAAGTAGTATCTGGGCTAAATGTTATTAATAGTGTTGACATCTAAATAGCTGTGTTAAATATATAATAGCTGGTATTGTTTTTGTAAAGACTGTCTTAGCTTTGAGGATGAATCCATTCCACTAACACATTATATTGTTAATTAAAAGCCTTTTATTTTAATTATTTGTAAAAAATAAAATGTTTTACTTGCATCCTTATGAAAAAAAAAAAACACTAACATTTAGTGTGATTAGAAACTTGTCTCAAAGTTGTCGACGATAGTCCAGAAGTAACTATACGTTATGCATTAATCTACATTAATTTAAACTTATACAAAATATATCTGCTGGACAATTTAAAATGTTCGAGATCAATTCTGATTCAGCTGTCTGCAACATCTATCCTCGTAAATTCAATTAAAAAAAAAACTTATATGTGACAAGTTTTACATGTTAGAATGGACCCAAAAAAATCCATATTTTCGATGGTCATAAGCGACCCCAGACAAATTGTCAAACGACCCCCGAAGGGGTTGCAATCCACAGGTTGAGAACCCCTGGCTTGGACGATCACCTGCCAGCTTTTTAGTTCATTAATCAATAGGTCATAAGGTGCTCGGGGGCTCGCAAGACCTTCCTTCAGGGAAAGGTACCAGGAGAGAGAAGAAAAGGCAGACAGAGAAAGCGATGTGAAGACAGCTTTAAAGAATGTCATTGAAAAAGATTCAGTTCAAGGCAAATGAAAGAGAGGAATGGAGAAAAATGGTGGACAGATTATGTGTGTGCCCCAACGGTTCAACAGACTCTCACTAAATGATAGGTGAAGGCGATTCATTAGTTTAATTAGACCATACCATGACTAATTGTCTGCATTAAAAAAAAAAGTTTTTTCTTTGATATCCAACTGGTCTGTAGATCTCTGGAACTAATCTGAGATTATTATTATTATTTTCTTACTAAAGACGAAAGCGACGGACTGTGAGACTATCGGACTAATAAAAAGATATACTGTATAATAGCTTATTAACAGCCAGTCTGCGAGTGGCATAATTTGTTTTTATATTCAGTGAGCCGCAGTCAAATTTTGCATTTGGCTTGTCTCGAGTGAACCAGTCGAAATGAGTCTTCATGCAGATGCTATTTTCACTGTTACCCTGGTATTGGAAAACTCTTCAAAAATGTTTTCTATTTTGTTCCACTACTACCCCCTCCCCACCTCTGTCCCAGACATCCTTTGATCAGTTTATTATGACGGGGGACGGAGGATCGAGGTATAGTATTACAAAGTACATCCCCCCACCCGCTATTTTTTCTACCTTCGGTTTATGTGGGTTGGGCTGATGGGGGGCGGGAGGGAGGCGGCTAGAAGTGTTTGTTTCTTCTGCGCGTGCCAGGACAAGAAGCCCTGTGTGGATGTGTGTGTGAACTGTCGAGCTGTGTGTATGCGTGAAGATTGTGGTGTGTACAGGCAGGACAGACTTAACAGGTGGAACAAGGTATGGAAAAACAAAAGGTCTGTCCAGACATCATGCTGAGATACATACGGGTCTGTGCCAGGCTGGAAAGGGGCTAGGGAGGGTATGGCATAGCGATGACTGGCAGAAAGACGGAACATTGAACTGATGACAGGAAGCAATCCATATACATATAAATAACGGGGCCTTTATATCTGTTTTTACTTGGTCTTTTAGATGAAGCTCGTGAGTTTCTAACGCATGATTTTATCATCCGAGTAGTACAATGCTTATCAACGGAGATCTTCGTCCAAATGTTGAATCCATTTTTTGACTTCTAAAATGTTCAACCTGACATAAGAAAGTTACAAAGGTCAGAAAATTCAGAAATAGCACTTTATTCATATAGATTTATAGACGATCGGTTGATCTTAGTGTTGGTTGATCATAGTGTTGGTTGATCATAGTGTTGGTTGATCATAGTGTTGGTTGCGTAACGCGGCGAAAGAGATTTCGCGTTATCACTGTCACAAAATGTTTTAAAATATACGTGGGCCCGCCTATAATATTCCCCAAGACTAGATATACTAATGCCACTTCTGTGTTGTCGTTACCAGAAAGATAAGAAGGATATTTCTTCCAAGCAAAATTTATAAAAATGAAGATCAAGATTTTTGAAAGTTTAGGGATAAGCAGTGGCGTCACTAGGCATAAGCATGATAGACTTCAATGTACGCGCATGTTGATGTCCGGGGTTGTAGAGGCTGCCTCATGGTGTCGACCCTAGAAGTAAAGCTTCAAATATGCAATGTTTGGATACTGTGTTGCACTTACATGATTGAATCTTGCAGAGCTCAGCAGACACTTTGGATTTAATCGATAATATGTTTCTGTCTCTCTGTCTCTTTCTCTCTCTCTCTCTCTCTCTCTCTCTCACACACACACACATACATTCGACATTATTACACCATGACTCACTGTGTGTTCTAATTTATGCTGGAGAGGAAACAGCTAAATGATCTTGTTTTTGTCTCTCTCTCTCTCTCACACACACACACAAACGTAAACACACACACACATTGGCCCTAACAGCTGTTATTCCAAAGTTGAAACACATTATTACACTCTGTGTAGAACTACCAATCAAACACACGGACAGGGAAAACTTAGGAGCAGTTACTTTAAGAAAAACACACACACACACAAAATACAAGAAAAGGAAATAATTTGTTAAATTATAATAAAATATAAACTCCTTCCCTCCCCCTTTTTTTTTTCGTTCTCTTCCCTTCGTTCTTAATCTTCCCCCCCCCCCCCCCCCCCCCTATGTACTCTCATCTTGACTAGTGGCGACTGTTTCAATCATAGTACAATTTTGACCCACCAGGTGTGAAAAATCAACAACAACAAATATACATGTTTCAGATTCAAACATTTTGACCACACACGCAGTTTTAGATCTACAGATCGGTTAACGTAGGTAATTACTAAAAACATTCTACAGTGACTTAGCACTGCCTGGTGACTGAACATGGAAGGCAGGGAACTAGTATTTACTTTTAGATCAATATTCTGAGCTTGAGGTTTATACCGATTTATACCGACAGATATAAATTTAGGATGGACACCTGGTGGTGCGGTATGCGCACTAGACTATCGTTCAGTCGGCTCGATGGTCCTGGGTTCTTACCCTGCTCGCTGCCAAAACCTGTCGTCCTGCGAGAGGTTTGAGCTAGGAAGTAGATTAGCTTCAACTTTGAAGGAACTAAGTCAACATCACAAAGATCTACGCTTGTTAGTAAAATGTTGGACATGTTTCTGATGTTTCTTCACATTTCAAATGAAGTAGGCTACATCTAAGCCCGAACCTCCGATAGGACGACACGGTTTTGAAAACAGCGGGGTTCGAACCCGAGACTATTAAGATCACTGAACGACAGCCCAGAGCGCATGCCTCAGGACCTTTAGTGTGGACAACATCCACGTGGACTTCGTTGATCACGTAAAAAGGTCGACTTGAGACATGGCAATACATTTCCATGCACACCGAGTCAATCACTTAACTCCAGGAGGTCTTACAAAAAAAAAATTACATTCATTCTGCAGTACCAAATAATTCAATTACTTTTAAAAAAACCTTGCCTCAACTGAAATAAAAGAAGCGAAGGTGTAAGCAGGTTGAAACGAACATGACTAACGTCTGCCGATTTTTACGTTCTTTTACAGTAGTTTACATTTCAAAACAAAATGTGTGTATATACTATATATATATATATATATATATATATATATATATATATATATATGCGAGAGTGTGTAATTAGTGTGTGAGTTTGTTTGTACAGGTGTGGTTGAATGTGTGGGTCTGTAATTAATGTATTAATTTTAATTAATTTAATGTTTTGAATTAAGTTAAATTATTTTTTTTTTATTTTTCAAATCGACAAATGAAAACAGCTCTCCGTTGTGATATATTGGTTTCCTACAGCTAACACGAATCATTTAATTGCAATTACTTGGTCCAGTCAGAAAAATTAAACTAAACAATTTTAAAATAAAGTCATGAAATGATTGCTTATTTTTTTTATATGATAATAGTCTCCACCTCTCTCATCTACCACAAACAGAAGCAACACTCGTCAGTGCCGTCACACACACACACACAAACATTGCTTTTAGTCAATAACGTGCTGTACCAACAATATCTACTTGATAATATCAATCAATGAATCAATCAATTAATCAATCTATCTATCTATCTATCTTTCTTATCCATCTTATCTATCTATCTATCTATCTATCTATCTATCTATCTATCTATCTATCTATCTATCTATCTATCTTATCTATCTATCTATCTATCAATCTATCTTATCTATCTATCTATCTATCTATCTATCTATCTATCTATCTATCTATCTATCTATCTATCTTATCTATCTATCTATCTATCTATCTTATCTATCTATCTATCTATCTATCTATCTATCTATCTATCTATCTATCTATCTATCTATATCTCCCCCAAATTAACCTAATCCTTAAAAACACGATACGACAGTTACTCACCAACTTCACACTCATCCAGAAATACTCCATTAACCAGGTGATCTCAAATTGAGCTCAAGATTTGAAGTGAAACAAAAATCCATTTCCGTTTCTTTTATTGAGACTTTTACATAAGGTAAGGGATTAGTTTTAGGTACTCTATATTTATTCAAACGAATCTTTTATACTTGTTTAAAACTTGTTTTGACGACAATGTCTTTATAACTTTGATTTAATAGTAGTCTCAGATGTGTGTTACTTTTTTTTTCCATTTCTACTCTTAGCTTCACAGTCAAAAGGTGGAAGGAAGAATCAAAAGAGTCAAAAACTCACATTTTAAATTTGATAATTTAATTTCAGCTTAAATTTTGCTAAGTTAGCCTAAATACTTAATCAATGTCGGGGATTCAATTCCATATTAGCCATTTTTTGTTTTCAGTTGACTTTTCAATGAAAATAAATATGAAAGTTTTAGTGGTACTACATTATTGAAACATGATTAAATTTTTTTTAAATCTACATTAGTTTTTTTTTTCTTTTTTTTAGGTTTTAGTGATGTTTCTTTTGTAGGTTTTAACGATGTTTTTTTTATTCTAGGTTTTAGCGACAATTGTTTTTACTAGGTTTTAGTGTTATTTTTTAAATTAGGTGTTAGTGATGTTTATTGAGCAAAGACAAAAGTGTTGGACATAATAAGACTAAGACTAAGACTAAGACTGCTTTATTAATCCTTACGGAAATTTGTTGTGATTACAACGACTCTTTTCTCATATAAAGACAACACAACAGAAAAATACACATAAATATTTTGAATTTCTATGACCAGATTATCGACTCTTAAATGAGACAAATTTTTCAATGTGACAAATCTCAAGGGACATTTTTCTGGCTTGACTAAAGTCAGAGTCTTAAAATCTTATAACTATTCTAGTGAGCTGGTTGGGAACCATGAAAAGAAGAGAGTCTAAAGATTTTTGTTTCGCCCCTTAAAAAGATGGCAATTTGCCAAAAAAAAAACCCTTGAGGATCACTCACCGAAACGAAAACAATCTCTTCACCTCGCATTCTAGACCAGCCTCGTACTCACTCCTGGTTTGAAAAGAAATGGTCTACATGCTGACTGGAACAACTGTTTCAATTACAGATAAGTCACTTACGAACAGAACATCAACAAATACCATAAACAAACAGTACATCAGATAAGAAAGGACTATTAGTAAGGAAGCACGCGTCTGCCTCCAGGTGTAACTCCTCTTTCGACAGCGACAACAAAAGTTTGACTTTATCTTTGAATCATTACGTCACGGTATTTTGAATATAAAACAAAGCCATTAAGGCTACCTTAGCAGATACACAAAGGAAAACAATGATAAGCAGTTACCCAACACAACAGTTAATGATCTGCAGCCCATGATTCTTACCATATGTATCACTCTGATCTTAAATAGGTGGGTATGTTCACCTTGCGGTCGTCACTGGAGTTTAAATATGTCATGAATTGGAGCAGTGGAGTAGCAAGGTGCCGGTGCACCCTTGGTCATTAATACGATGGTGTTCTACCTCTAAGAAGATCCACGATTGAAAGTGACGAAAAAAAATCTAATCTTTTTGCATGCTGAATGTTGTATAACTATGTTTTATGAGGATTTTTTTTTTCAGTGGCTCAGTAAGCCCTTTGGTCAATATACCCTCTTCGCTCCTTCAGTCAAAGTATTCCCTTCGAACCTTGGATGCAATGCATAGGAGTGAAGTTTTCATTAGTTCAGGTAGCAGGGCCGGTCTTATGTAATTTTAGGCCCTAGAGGAAGCGAATAGGCGATGAAAATAGGGAGGCCCCCCAACTGAAATAGAAAAACAAACAAGATTACAAAAGACAGCTTGTGTGGAAGCACAAACTCAAAATCGGCCCCGGAAGTGGTCCACCCAGGCAGGCTTCAATAATTTCAGAAAGAACATCCAAAAGAAATTATTTCAAAGAATTTTGAGAGATAAGAATGGAGAAAGAAGGTTAACAGATCTTGTGTAGTGCCCAAACGGTCCCGCGGATTAAAGAATAGGTGAAAGTGAATGTAAATTTAGATGTGAACCTGGCCTAACTAGTTCCCCTTTTAGACCTTGTGGCAGATGATGTAAAGTTCATCTGTTTTGTGGCCTACGGTTAACGAGGGTGTCATGTAGCCAGCACAACGACCAACCGCCTTTACTTTTCCCCAACTAATGTCAGGTACCCATTAGAGCTGAGTGCACTCAGAGGCTCCCGAAGTTGAAAATCGCAGTCTTCACCAGGACTGGAACCCAGGACACCCGGTTCGGAAGCCAAGCGCTTTACCGCTCAGCCACAACGACTCCCCTGGCCTATCTGATGTCTTATAATTGATCTAATTGTAAAAAATCTGTGATAAAAATTTTTTTAGAAAAATGAAGTTTACAAGATTACTATTTGTTTTAAATTAGGTCTAACTTATAAAAAAAACTTATTAAAAAAACTGCTTGCATAACTGATTTTAAAAATTTAAAAAATTAGATTTTTCGCTTTCAGAAAAAAAAAAGTAGCCGTTGCATCAGAACTTTGAATGGTCTAAAATATTGTGATGTCGGATTTTCAATATCTTTTCTAGTTTACGAGATCTAAACGGGACCGACGGACAGACATTTCGCACAAAACAAATAGCGTCTTTTCCCCTTTCGGGGGCCGCTAAAAATTGAGACCTAAAAATACGCAATGAATTATAAACCATCCTGTATCTGTCGGTAGCACTAAAGTGCGTCATGGGCGATTCATGATCACCAGACAAAAAATAGCGTTTCCGCATTTCACCAAAAGGAAGAAAGAATGGTCTTCTAACATATGTAGTCTAACATGTATATCTAAACATTCGCGAAATAAATTGAATCATAACAAGAGTTTTAGAGCTAGGCTAGTAGACATAAAGTCATAGGGTTCTCTATATTTGAGATTTAATCCATGTTTCGCATTTTTTTCTGTAAAAAAAAATACTTTGTGTTCTAGACGAGGCCTCCACCAATCAGAGGCCCTAGGTGGCTTCCTAGTTTGCCTATGGCTAAGGCTGGCCCAGCAGGTAGCTGGATTCATTTACAGCTGCACTTGCCTAGTCACTTCCAGGATGTTTCATCTTTTAGCATTCATAAGCTATGTAACTAATTTGGAGACGGTACTTATAAAAGATAATAGTTTCGTGAGATTTGAGTGAGTCACTGGCTGCTAATGGCCGTGGCTGTTAATAATGTAATGAAATTGAGTGTTTCACTGACACCATGGCTGCAAATAGTTCAATGACACAAGAGTTACTAAAAAAAAAGTTAGCGAGTCATAACAAAGGCAGGATACAATGTACGTTTGTAGCTTGTAGTATAAAGCCAAAAAAAATCAATTTACAAAAGCTAATTTTATAATCAATGCAGAAAGTCTGTCCCCAGTTCGCAGATGATGCACCATGGATGTTTGTCATTGAATCACGCAGGATGGTCATCGCATAAAATACATCTATTTTTAGAACAGCAGACTAAACAGAACTAAAAATAGACGTGGAGAGTACCTGGAGAGTTGGGGTCTGCTGGAACATTCCAGACATTCATATTTTTTCCGATAGAGGGCAGCAAAGCATACCGCCCTGGGCTGTCAGATGGCAAGGTGAACTTTGACGCTCTACAAAAATACACTGGTACAACCAAAAACTATAGACATAACAATATCTTGAAAAAAGAGACACCTATGTTCGTTACATAGCCATGCTGTTAAATCAAACGTCTTTAAACGCTTTAGTTATCCAACAATTTCTGAAATCGAAACAAAGTATTTCAATAACTAAAGTTTTACAGTATCCTAAATAACTAAGATTACATTTATAATAACTGGATTCATGATGCTGAGTGATTGCGTTATAAATAGGCTTACGGTAAAACAATTTTTTTTGGTCATCATTCCATGTCTGTAAACATTGTCTTTTTTTTTTACAAAGCGAATATCAACTCACTCTGTCTGAACTTGAATCAATAAAAAAATTTACCAATAATTAATAAATTAGAGGTGATTAATTTATTTTGTTTGATATAGAAAAAATCTTACAGTATTGAGATATGTGACTGTAAATGTGCAGTTTTTTCCTATATAAGCTTTATTTTTTTTTTTTTTTTTTTAAGAAATTTTTTTTTTTATTTTGCTTGTTAAAAAGAACATTAAGCTAAATCATAAATAAGGGGAAAAGACTAATACTTGATTTTGGATTCTATCATATAGAACAGTAACACGATGTCTCCAATACTCAGGTACTCAAAGAGTATTAGACAACCTTTTGATTACAAATCAGTAATGGTTTAATTAATTAGGAAAAGGTTTAATTATTTGGTTAAAAAGGTTAATGGTTTGTCCATAATTTTGTTCTTATTACATTTGGAACGATTACACAAAGTTTTAATGAAACATTTGATATACTTCTTCCTCTTTCATTTTGTTACAGACGACGCTGAGGTCAACATGAGACTACAGTTTAGTTTTCAATATGTTAAGTGTTTTCGTTGAAAATGATCAAAAAATATTGCAGGTACTGATGATTTTAGTTAATATGCTTTTAAAAAAAAATGTTGATGTTTGCTGAAATTTAAAAAATCAGCTTCATTTGTTATGATGTTTTATCAAGATAGCATTTCTTATAACCTTCCTGATGCCTTGGAAAACGATCTTGCTCTTTACAATTACAACTCCTAAAAAAGTTCATTCTAGACAAACGTCAAAACGTAGTTATAGAGCAGATTTTCGCAAAATTAAAATGTGCACAAATCTTCTATTCTCCACAACAAGACTTAAAATGGGATTTCATTGCCAGACTTAAAATGTGATATAAGTGCCAGACTTAAAATCTGATATCATTGCCAGACTTCAAATGAGATATTAGTGCCAGACTTAAAATGTGATATCAGAGCCACGGGTAACACTTAGCACCCTAGTTAGGGTGTGGGGAGTGGGAGGGGCCAAATTCAAATGCCCCAAATTTTTTGATTTTTTTATACAATTAATATTAAATATAACGCCACTGCCATGTAATCCATGTAAACCTATTCACGTGGAGTCAAAAATACTACACAGCATTGATCTAGATGATGTTATAGATGACCTTTGCTGCACAGAACGCAAAATATAAGGCGATATAATAGAGATTTTTCAGTTTCGCATTATATCGCCAATAAACAACGGTATTATTCATTAAAAGAATTTTAATGATTAAAAAAATACTTTTATACTGTACCAATTGAAATTTATACTTGTATTGGCCTATTTATCAAGTACATTATCTCATGCTATGATGTCTAAGGTTAAAATGCATGGGTCCTTTAAAAGGTCAACTCCCCCCCCCCCCCCCGGGCCTCAAAATCCATAGATACGCCACTGGGAACACTGCTAGCTGAATAATTTGGTGAAGAGTGGCTCGTTTCCGGACCCAATGTTGATCAGGGTCTAGGTCTAGAGCTAGACTACGTACTTTGACAAACATGCAATCTTGACTTTAAAATATCGACTGTAAGGACATTATAAAGCTATCGTTAATGTGAAATTATAATACGAATATAAGTGTATCTTATTATGTCGCTTTTTCAGGTGACACATTTTATAATCCTAAACTGATTATTGTCAGTTAATAAACGGCTAATACTTGTGAAATGTAGGTATTGCAGAAATATTGAGAAGTCGGCGAGATGATAACTTAAATCGACCACAGACAGACAACAGTTTTGTCAGAGTTGCATGTTGTAAAATAAGTAGACACCTAGGTCTGCTAAGTCACATGACTGCACTCCTCCTTTATCTTTGGACTCGAAGACAAGTAATATCATTTTTGAGAGATAGGGCCTACATAATAGGTCTATTATATACATCTCAGTAAATTAACTTCTGATCTTGATCTATGTGTGATTTAACACTATAAGTATCCCAGATTGTAAACCATTATCTCGGTGGTAATGAAGAATTTTCATATGACCTGAAGGCGTCAGAGTTTTATGCCCTAGAGCCAGGGCTGGATAAAAGAAATGTCGGCATCTTTCCAAATGGTTTCTTCAACACTCGGTCAGAATGACATGTTCAATCTTCTTTAAGGTCAATATGTCTGAGGGATAACTTTTTGTGTACATGAGTGATTCAAAGTGTGAATAGAGTGTGTAGATGCGTTGTTTGATGTGCTTTCTAGTTGAGTCAAACAATGGCTACTTAAAACGTGTGCGATCATCATGCAACATTAATATGTTTAGCTCAGATATGTCCCTCTCTCCCTCTCTCTCTCACACACTCACTGACTTACACACCCCACACTCTGTCAAACATTCCCAGTTGGCCCATACACAATTTATAATTCATGAAATGTGGAGGGAACATTACAAAGAAGAGCAAAAGTAACAGTGCCAATGATCATGAACTATATACAATAGCTCGATAACCTTGATTGCCTGACAGTGTTGTATGGTCTGGACGTTGAGCCGTTAACAAGATTGTCTTGGTGTATTATTGTAAGTTAAAGGTTAATCTAAATAAACCAATATAAAAAGAAAGCTCTACTGTAGATTATAGTAAATACGTGCACATCACTTTCTAGTTTAAAATCATTTAGCCGTGCTAACCAGAGTCCAAACCGTAAACCTAACAAGAGCCTTAACCACAGTCCAAATCGTAACCCTAACAAGATCATTAACCACAGTCCCAACCATAGCCCAAACAAGAGCCTTAACCAACCTTGCTCATGACAGAACATAATTTTCACACATTTATGTATCGTTTATTTCATCCAATGTCCCTTGAGATTGTCGACTGCGAAGTTTTGTCATGATTTGTCAACTTGAGAAAACATATCAATGAATCTTCTAAATGTATTACAATTATATATTACAATACTTTTAGCCTTCTGGGATTTGTAATATAGCCTAAAGAGAGCTACAGTTTTTGCACTGAATACCCAACAGTTTAATTATAATTAATCTAAAACTATAAACTGTCCAGCCAAAGGAAAAAAAAAAGCAAAAAAGCAAACACAAAAAACCCCACGAAGAAACAAGTTTCAGACCAAGGAAGAAACAAGTTTCAGACCAAGGAAGAAACAAGTTTCAGACCAAGGAAGAAACAAGTTTCAGACCAAGGAAGAAACAAGTTTCAGACCAAGGAAGAAACAAGTTTCAGACCAAGGAAGAAACAAGTTTCAGACCAAGGAAGAAACAAGTTTCAGACCAAGGAAGAAACAAGTTTCAGACCAAGGAAGAAACAAGTTTCAGACCAAGGAAGAAACAAGTTTCAGACCAAGGAAGAAACAAGTTTCAGACCAAGGAAGAAACAAGTTTCAGACCAAGGAAGAAACAAGTTTCAGACCAAGGAAGAAACAAGTTTCAGACCAAGGAAGAAACAAGTTTCAGACCAAGGAAGAAACAAGTTTCAGACCAAGGAAGAAACAAGTTTCAGACCAAGGAAGAAACAAGTTTCAGACCAAGGAAGAAACAAGTTTCAGACCAAGGAAGAAACAAGTTTCAGACCAAGGAAGAAACAAGTTTCAGACCAAGGAAGAAACAAGTTTCAGACCAAGGAAGAAACAAGTTTCAGACCAAGGAAGAAACAAGTTTCAGACCAAGGAAGAAACAAGTTTCAGACCAAGGAAGAAACAAGTTTCAGACCAAGGAAGAAACAAGTTTCAGACCAAGGAAGAAACAAGTTTCAGACCAAGGAAGAAACAAGTTTCAGACCAAGGAAGAAACAAGTTTCAGACCAAGGAAGAAACAAGTTTCAGACCAAGGAAGAAACAAGTTTCAGACCAAGGAAGAAACAAGTTTCAGACCAAGGAAGAAACAAGTTTCAGACCAAGGAAGAAACAAGTTTCAGACCAAGGATTAGTCGTTTAAGTTTAAAAAAAAAAAAGCAATAAAATGAGCAATTGATGTACAAACAACGGCCTGTGACCCGGGACTATCTGAGGTTTGACCACAGTCAATAATATAGCTGCATAGTCCCAGTTTTGTAGCACTCAATAAGTTTTTGGCCATGTTTTTGTCCGTGACCCGCCTGATTGTAAGTAATCAAGACCTCCCGTGCTAGTTGGATACCATTTAAATGAGCAATAAAATCAGGTCGTTGGTGCCATATAGTATAATCAATTCTGAATGTAGATAGCTTTGATCATTATTTTATCTAACATCAGGGATTCGGTGTAAAGAAATCAGGAGATATTGATCGCCTGAAGTTCTTCAGCAAAGACAGGTGCAAGACAGTGCGTGTGTGTGTAATGTGAGAGTGTGATTCTGTGTAGGAGTCTTATGCGTGTATGTGTGCTTGAGTGAGTGTTCGGAGCATGTGCATAGTGTGGTAATGATGAGAAAGCAGTAGTTAGGCCACAACCAAACGTACGGCGGTCAGGAGAATGTGGACCAAGGGATGTCCTAGTTTAACGAGCGTAGAATCAACAATCCCAGGCACGATTGGAAGGCGCTTTCATTAAAAAGTTGTGAATGAAATGTGATGCAAGCTCGATTAATGAATCACTCGATTCACATTCTTTGTCAATCAGAGTTCTGGTCTGCAAGAGAAGTTGATGCTGGTTAGATGCGACTCATCCACCCACACAGCTACCTGCTAAACCAGAAAAGTTTGTCCCAGAAACTAAACACGCTTAGAGACATCTAGACCTACTAAATCTTGTAATGTCCAATGACAAAATGGAAAATAAATAGAATTTTCGACATTTCAAGGATAAGATTATTTATTTAAAAGTTTGAATGAAATTCACAGCAGAAAGCTTTTTAGGATATGGACATTTTGAAGGCTTTGTGACTAATACGTTGATGTGATATTAACATAATACACTTCCTAGGTGGACAGAAACTAAGCATGAATGGCACAGGACACTGCTAGACGATCAGGGTATCTGCAGCATCATAGGGATGACTGCTAGACGATCAGGGTATCTGCAGCATCATTGGGATGACTGCTAGATGATCAGGGTATTTGCAGCATCATAGGGATGGCTGCTAGACGATCAGGGTATCTGCAGCATCATAGGGATGACTGCTAGGCGATCAGGGTATCTTCAGCATCATAGGGATGACTGCTAGACGATCAGGGTAACTACAACATCAAAATGATGGCTTTAACACTAGCGGAATGGTTGTAACAAACGCCATGGGTACAATAAAAATTCGGCTTATGGAACACATATTTACTCGTATTAACACGAGCTTATATTTAACATTCTTCAAGCTTAAGTCTGGCAATAAACAGCAAGCATCTGGACTGAGATACTGTATGTAAATCTCTTGATTCTATAAGACTAATAGAATAATTTTTATTTGTTATATTGGTATGGTATCTATCTTCTTCGAACCTTATAGACTTCTAAAATTTGCAATTAGTTTTTAAATTCTTATATAAATAAATATATAGAGAACTAAAAGAACAAGAAATGTAAAGTAATTCGGACAGAGTGTTTAAGGCTTTAAGATCGACTGCTAGTTCCCCAAAAAGTTATTTTAATGGACTTTCCAAATTGTCTCAAATTATCAAATTGTCACCAAGAACCCATCTATTTACAGAATTATTACATCACTCATCAAGCCAGTATAGACTCTAAAGTCAACGTACACTACGATACAACGTCGAAGTATCATTTTTTGGTTTAAAAACAAATTTATTTCTGTTAGACTTCAAGTATCTGCAAGTAGGACATAGGAAACACCACGTGACTTTATCTTTTCATTTCATCTTTTATTGTTTTATCATCACTAAATCGAAACTCATACAAATCCTGTACAGAAGCTAATCGAGCTCAAATGTATATAGATATGTATAAAACTAAATAAAACCTAAGGAGTAGTGTTACATAGATCGAGCCGTTACAATCAACCATTATCACTATCATTTCAAAACGAAAAGGTTTAAACTGATATCTGGAGAGTAGTCGTTATGTTCTTTAAGATCAACTCAGGCGCCATTTTGCCCTCACTGGCTTAGATGAAAACTACAGGCATAAGTTGTAATCTGAAAGAGATAGCAGGAGAGATCCCGCGGAAGTCGCGGGACACACATTTGCGGCCCAAAGAAAAGCACTTACCAAAAATTGGCGCAGGCGACGAAATTACATAGAATCCCTGTGTAGACTACGGCTTGGTCTGCATCAATTTTGGAAAAACATGGAGGTCGCTACTGGGTCTGCGCACGTGAAATACTGCACTCATCCTTAATCTTTGAAGTCGAAGACATAGCCTTATTATTATTGGCTGTCTAACAAGTCTAAAGTATAGACCCTTATTGATCATTTATACATTATTAGGACAACGTCTCTAGATTTTTAAACCCTAAAAACTATGGAAATAACGAAATTTCTTGTTACGAACTTCTTTGAATGTGTTTCTTTACGTGTGTAACTTTGAGGCCTCATGTTTCCTTGTATTATTTCACTAATTATAAAAATTCTACAGCGACTGAAATAGCCATGATTCAGACAAAGACGCACAAAGGATGGCTACCCACGCATTAATGTATTTCTTTTTTTGTTTTTATTCTTTAAAAGAAAACGGATCTATAATTAGTAGCCACGTGACGTGATAAAAATGTTCTTGGGCGATGGCGACCCAAGGTGGATATTGATTGGCTGGGATGAAAGGGGAGCCTTCTCACCGGGAGCGTCTTAACCATGCATGACCTTTGACCCTAGGAGTAGCATTATAAAAAAAACTAATTAAAAATGTAAAGATGGCGTCTACTATTAGACCAGACATTCTTATAAGTATTTTTTTTTACTCGGTAAACTTTTCATCTAGCTCCCCACTAATCAATATCACTTTCACCGTATCAGAAAACAGAATATATATATATATATGTACACATCGATTATATTACAAAGCTCAAATTTACACTCACTACAAATGTACTGTTGGTTATTTCCCCCCCCCCCTCCTTTTCCCGGATAATATGTCAGAAGTCTGAACATGACCGTGTGTGAGGAGGGTATCACGCATGGAGTGATTAGAATAAAGTCGCCCTCAGAGACGTGGCTGATTGAGTAGACACTACAAGAGTCCAGAGACTTTACAACCGACCAATAATGAATTCCTTATACTTCAGTTCAGCCTGTAAATCAAACACTGGTGACGTTATGAAACCGTAACATTAAAAACCCAACTCTACATTGCTGTAAATGTGTGTACATCTATTTCGTCCAATAAGAGCCGTTTTTCCTCTCTTCTGTGAGATTAAATACATTTGTAAGATTAGCATAACACACATACACATATCGTATAATATCACGACAGTCGATTCGAACACGTACTCACACACTCATACTCACGGAAACACGTACACACTGATATTGAGAAAGAGAAATTTAAACGAGGCTGTTGAATACATTATTTTTGGGTCCAGTTGCTCGTGCAGGCATTGTGTCACCCGGTCCGGCTAGGTTAGATCATAGTGTGTTATAGCATCATTTCCAACCAATGTCTCCTCATCCCACCCCACAAAAAAAAATGCTTTTGAAAAAAAAAGTTTTCCTTTTCACTTTTCTGTTTGGCGTCTGCTACTATAAGTGTGCTTAGCGACGCCGCTGTATGTAGGCCCTAAGTGCTTCATGAGAGAAAAATGCACCACGCGTTTACACAATGACACACACAAAGAACTTACTTGGCCAGAGAGTTATCAGCCCCGTTCATAAGCTCCGCCAATACATATGGAACGAAGGCTTTGGCAGTGGAGCCCAGGTTGAAAATTGTACTTTCGCTTGCCGCATGTCCGTCGTCTGTGTTAGCATTTCCTAAACCTAAGCAAAGAAAGAAAGTAATTGAGCAGTTCAAATATCTGGAACTTACCAATTGACATATTCACGAGTGTTGTTGGCATAAAAGAATAACAACTAGACTGTGACGTCATTTACTAGTGTTACTAAGAAAGGTAAAAAAAAAAGTGTTTGACGCCATGCGCTCTGAATTTAACTAGAAAGAGGAACCGGAAGTTTCATTTTCTTAACTTATCTAGTAGACCAGTTGTGGGCAAACTACTGCCCGCGGACCAAGTCGGCCCCGGAAAGGTTTAATCCGGCCCGCCACATGTTTTGAAATAATAATTTAAAAGAACTAATTTCATTCACAATGTAAGAATTTACGTTTTCAATAGCAGATGAACCATAGGAGTAATGTTGGGACTTTTAATTTCTATGATTCACTCAAATTTGTTGTTTCATGAGCAACATAAACTCAATTTTGGTGTACTTTATAGTACACCCTTGAGTCCACCCCACTCTAATGGGTAACTTACATTAGTTGGGGAAAAGAAAAGGCAGTTATGCTGGCCACATAACACCCTCGTCACCGGGTGTGTCACAGAAACAGATGCACGGAGAGAGGGGAACGTCCTTTTATTTTAATTGTATTCAAACATGTTCCTAAAACATTTTATTAAATGTCGAATAAAAAAAACGTTACTTAAGATGAGTGCGTGAGTGAGTACTTTAAACAAAATCTACTCAGTTAACGTTTTATAATTACTGACCCAAATTAAGAAGATGTTTTATCTAAACACTCCTAGCTTCATTCGGCGTTACTTTTAGGTTAGTTAGTTTTTAGTTCAATTGTGATATGCTTAATTCTGATACTAAATTTCTGTATTTTCTCAATAAAATAATTATGGATTTATTTTAGTTTTTGTCCCGCTCTTTAAAATGTTTGCCCATAGACAATATGTGAATATTTCAGGGACGCAAGTTAATGTCGTGCGTGATTCAAACTGATTGAATTATTTTTGTTGAATTTTTTGACACGCATGTCACTAAAAGAAACAAGATTACAAAGAGAGTTTGTGTAACACAAACTCAGAAGCGGCCCACGTGGGAGACGGATCCCTGTCGGATCCTCATATTTGCTGGTCGACTGAGGATGGCATCGAGCAGGGTATGAAACCGAGACCGTAGAGATAATTAGTCCTGCGCGCTAACCGCACGACCAGGCATTGCTCTAAATCTAATGACAAACTGGTTACTAACTAATAGCCTACTATTATTAATATACATACACATTACGGAATGACAACTACCGGATAAGTACAATATGTCAGGAGAGCGATTTTAGATAATCTTTTGGTATTGAGCATTTTCATTTAGGCCTAAATGAAACTAGAATGAGGATGTAAATCTAGATAAATTAAACTACTAATTTAGCACTCTCAATATTTATATCTACTATATTAAAATAGAAGATTAGTTTTAGTATTTTATAACATTGCAATATTGACATATTGACAATCTAGACTTTAGAAATAAAAATCTACACTTTAATCCTAGAAATTAAAATTATAGATCTTGATCTAGTCTAAATCATAGCTGTTTGGTAGTGCTTTTGCGCGCTGGGCTGTCGTTTGGATTCATCGATGGCCCCAGGTTCAAACCCTGCCCACTCCCATCCCCCGTCGTCCTACGGGAGGTTTGGACTACAACTCTGAAGGAACATCCGAAACATGTAAAACAACAAACATTCTAAACTAGACCAAGAAATTCTAAATCTAGATTCTATAATGATTTTAATTAGAACTTAGATCTAAATCTAGTTTTAAAAATCTAGCTGTAGTGTAAGAAAAAAAATCTAGATCTAGTGTAAAAAATCTAGCTCTAGTGTAAAAAAAATCTAGATCTAGTGTAAAAAATCTAGACTAGATCTAAATCTAGCTGGTGTCTTTTTAAAATGCGAATAACATTACGAGGTTTAATAAACATTACTATACCGAGTTGTATTAGCATTTAAAGAATTTATTCCATATGACGTCAAAGGAAAAAAATCCATTACGTCACACGTCCTAGTTAGACTAAAAAATGTCTTCTATACGAGCAGCTTCTCGAGGGTTCATAGACATTGGTGCACCGAGTGAGTTCTTTTAGCATTTCATTTAAAGAATTAACTCCATTCGACGTCAAAGGGAAAAAAAATTCATTACGTCACACGTCCTAGTTAAACTAAAAATGTCATCTTTACGAGCAGCTACTCGAGGGATCATAGACATTGGTGCACCGAGTTTATTTTAGCATTTCATTTGATGTGCTAGATAGACTTATATTTATATATATATATATTTATACAGGTTTAAAGACGCTTTTTTTGTTTTGTCTGTCAGTCTGTCTGTCCGTTAAGTTAATAGCGAGGAAAAAAAAGACTAAAAGCTATTGAAAATCTGATAAACATGTAATTTCCCTTCCGAAACATCGCATTAGTTTTAAGTTTCTATAATAGATTGTTCCGGATGTTTATATATTTATAGTGAGAGAAAAAAAGAATTCCAGATTAATCAAATGCCGTTAATTAAATTTGTGGGATGGTCTGTTATGAAAATTAGATAGCCTTATGGAGATTTTTTTCAAACCATACTTTGCGATTTTATATAAATAGAGTTAAACTTTTTTTCATAAAAAATCCGAAACAACCAATTTTCGTAAATGAGAAAATTATTTGTTTTATTTATTAAAAGAGGGATTCCAAACATTTATTAGAGTTATTAGATTGTTCATATAAAATTCGGATAATTTTTGGCGAAGATTTGTAAGAAAATTAAGTCGATTTCTTTTTCGAAACAAAATCCGGAACATTATTTACCGATTAAACAACTTTTATTATGTTTCGGCAAGAAAATAAAGTGTAAAATAAGTCTAAAAATTGATTTTCAATAATCGTTTCTAGTAAATTACTTTCTTATTTTAAAATCCTGAATAACCTATTGTCGATATTTTTGAAAAAAATAAAATTATTTGGCATAAAGTTGTTTTAAATTAAAAATTCGGAACTATTGATATTGATAAATAAACTATAGTGACGTAGTGTCAAAGAATATGTGTAATATTAGTCAATTATGCTATTTCAAACAATCATTTGACATAATTTATTTTTTATAAAACAATATCCGGAACAACGTTATAGGTAATGAAATGTAAATCAGTATAGATATTTTTATTTAGCATTTATATGCTGTTTACATTAAAAAACCGGAACAATATATTAAAGATCTTGTGTTTCTTGCAACGTTTAAGCATGGAAATAAAATCTACTATAACTTAAAAGAGCAAACAAATATTCATTGGCATTGATTTGTTTTTCACAAAACATCCGGAACGATCTATTATACATATTTAAAACTATTGCAATATTTCTGAATAAAAAATTAAAGGTTAAATCAGATTTACATTAGCCTCTAGTGTTATATGTTAATCTAATCGTGACGGACAGACCGACCAACAGACAAAACACACAAAAATAAGCTTCTTTTATTCGGATGGGGGCACTAAACAAAAAATAAATAAAATCTTTTTTTTTTTTTTAAAGTTTAATGAATTTGTTTGGTACCTTTGCACGTTGCGACGTTACGCTACTGCACGAAAGTCGCTGCATAAAAAGTCCATTTTAAAAAAAGTGCGTGACATTTACATACAAATTGCATTATTAGCCTTAACAAACAAACAGAATTGTTTTCCTTTAATTTTAGCTGCTTGTTGACCAGAAAAAACACCTTTAACTATTATTTATATTTGTTATAAACATTTTCTGTACATTTTATATATTTGACTTAGTGATACTGAAAATACACAAGAATTGTCCATCTTTGTTAGCATATTGTAACATTGCCTCCCTTACATTTACCAAATTGTTTTAGAATTGGTGTATTTTTATGAAAAAATCGCTTGCATAGTTAATTTTTTTAATTAAACGGTTTGCTTTTAGAAAACCAAAAGTAGCCGTTACACCTAAACTTTTCAAGCCGCATTTAATGATGAAATAATATTTTAAATATCTCTTCTAGTTTTCGAGATCTGAGTGTGACAGACGGACATTTAGCACAAACCTAATAGCGGCTTTTTCCCCTTACGAGGGCCGTTAAAAATGGAATCCTACGGATTTAATCTTTAGCAGCTTCATGATCTCCTGTGGACTGAGAGGGCTTGATAGCATAAGCAGTGGCGTAGCAATATACTTGTAGGCCCGGGTTCGAGAATATATTGGTGGGCCCCCTCCCTAAATAAGAGGAATACAATGTATAACAAAACAATTGAGTAATCTGAATGTATCGGTACATTGACCAAAAGACATTCCAATGCAAGAAGAGTAGCTTTTTAATAATCTTATTATGTTTGACTCGGTTAGAACTCCAACACGAATTCAAAGTCAATGTTTGTACACATTTTGCAACAGAATCAAACGAGTTAACGGAGTTTCAAATAGATAAAGCAATGTTTTATGAGTTCTAGTTCCCATGAGGGGAGCGTGGTCGAGAGGTCAAGTACGCTTGCCATCGCCCCCCTCCCCCCCCCCCCCCGATGGGAGGGGACGGACGAATTTTAGTACAGAATTCACACAATTTGTTTACGAATTTATGACTTATGATATTCATATATACTAATTATTTATATCTAAACATATTTTTAGATTATTTCGCTCCCCTCTCTAGTATGTTGCCCGATTTGGTGGGGTCAGGAGTGGGCGATGGCATCAATCCCGCCCCCCCACTCGAAAGTTTATTTATTTGTAGAAATCACAGCTTGCTAACAGAATCATTTACAGAATCTTTAAATATCTATATGATTAAAACTTATTGATATATATTTTAACCGATCTTTATATTATTTCGTTCCCCTGTTGGCCGATTGGGTTGGGGGGCGAATACCTCTACTGCCCTTACCACCTAAACACTTTGAGTGGGGGGGGGGGTCCTAATTTTATGGAGAAATCATAGCTTGTGAACAAAGTTAGCTGAATTAATATATACATTTTATATTATGTCGGTCCTCTTCTGGTATCTTGGCTGATTAGGTGGGGTAAGGGGGGGGGGGGGGGCGATTGCATGCACTACCCTCCCCACTCTAGCCTTCTGAGTGGGGGAGGGCGGTCCTATTTCTATGGAGAAATCATAGTTTGAACAAAATTAGTTGAATATCTATTTAATATAAATTACGTATTTGTATATTATGTCGCACCACACTCTAATCTCAAATTTTTTATAAGTAAATAAAAAATGAAAAAGGGTTGTACCAGGTGGGAGGGGCGATACATACAATCACCTCCCCCCCCCCCCCCAATGCTTTTTCGTTTTGTATTATAGTAAGAAATTACAAAATTAAAAAAAAAAAATCTATTACTAAAATAATTTATATATGCTATAAATTAAATTCTTATATCGAGTCGCTCCACCCCTATTCTTTAATGTCAAATGCAATAATTAGCAGAGGGATTAATCTTTTTCAGTCTACCGTCCAGAATCCTTTCCAGACGAAAACATGACGTTTTAAAACAGAATAGTCAAATGTGGCGACAGAGTTTATGTAATTTCACATAAATTTATCATAATTTTTTAAAGAAATACTTTGTTTTGGAAAAGTTAAAATTCATACGAAATTTTTCAGAATAAGAGTCACGATTGAGATGTAGTTCTAAACCCAAATGCCGGTACTCTAGTCGCCCTTTTCCAACTTTTACTCCATCTGATATTTTTCTAGTTAAATAAATTTGGGACTATTTAATTTCTCCTCCCACTTCCGAAATTTTTTGCTTAGAGCTTTGAATTATAGTTCTTTAACAAAACAAAGTTACAAACATTCTTTTTGAACAAAATGTTTCACTTACAAATGAGTAATTTTTTTTTGAAATATTATTTGTGAAATTTATTTATTTCGTCGGCGATCATTATTGCCTTAATCTAAATATGTGGGGTATCTTATCTTTTCAAGGAACAAATCGGTTTTATTTTGCAATATATTAAAAACCTATAAATTCATATTAGAATATTTTTCAAGTAAAAACATTATTCAAAAGGTTCTTTTTTTAACAGGATGAATAATGAGCTGTAGATGTCAGGAGAATGTTTTTCTTCAGTGAAGAATGCAAGAAAATACCTTTGGCGTCGGGGCTTACAGCGCTCCCCCAAAACCACTAACTGTCAGGAGAAGGGCCTCAACATGATTTTTAATTTTTTAAAAAAATATTTCGTCTAAGGTTGAGAGACACTGCTTTTTTTAAATTCAATTCTCACACACACACACATATATATATATATACATATGTATATATATATATATATATAAATCATGGGCGTAGCCAGATTTATTGTCTCCCCCTCCCGGCCCCCCCGCGAAGAAAAAATATATTTATATGTATGTATGTATGTATGTATGTGTGTATTATCTTTATTACATTCTGACCCATCATTCTTTCGGAAGACACTTATTGTGCCCTAGAATAGGTTCTTCCTGGAGGTAGTGGCAAAATTGTAGACTCCACGCCTTTGCCACCAAGAGGGTCTGGGGGAGCTAATGTGCTATTCTTACTGACTTAGACCCTTCTGTGCCATTCGGCGCATTAGCCGTCAAGCTGTTTCCACAAAAATCTGTCACTGGTAATATCTGAAGCCTTTTCCCACCTGCTCTGATGACCTCCATGAAAGTGCGGCGCCAAGTTGTACTATGATGTCATGGCAACTCTTATTATACCTAATTCATTTTGTCGAAGAACATGTCCCGCAAACCTCATGCAACGCTCTCTCACAATCTTACTAAAGGGTCGACTCCCAGTTCGGCATAGGGTTTCCTTGATTTACACCCGATCTCTATAACTGACTCCTAAAATCTGTCTTAGCCATCTTTGTTGAGCCACATTTAGTGTTTTTCAATTTCTGCAGATGACTATTTACTGCACTTTATTAATTGAGCCCCATCTGTTGGGGGTTTTAAACTAAAAAAATCTCTGGAGTTATGTTGTTTTTTTTAATTCAAAACCCTATTTAGCTACGGTCATAGAATTTAGTAACTGTAGTTTGCTTAAGAACTATATTGAAGATAGAGGTTTTCCACCTCAAAACGCTTTGTAGGGCGATTTTAAACTCAAAACCATCTGGAAGGTTTTAAACCTTAAAAAAAGCCATCTGTAGGAGAGGGATTTAAACTCAAACCCCTAATTGTCTTGGCTACGCTCAAATAATTTTAGTGTGTAATTTGCTTTTTTTTTATATTGAAGTGGTATTTTTTTAGCATCAAATCACTCTGAAGGGGGGTTTAAACTCAAAACCACTTTGGTTACGCTCATAGATTTCTGAGTGTGTAATTTTCTTTTTTTTTATATTGAAGAGGAATTTTTTAGCTTCAAACTCCACTGGAGGGGAGTTTAAACTCAAAACTCCTTTGAATACACTCATAACATGTTGAGTATATAATTTGCTTTTTTTTTAATGTAAAAGAGGTATTTTTTACCTTCACTGAAGGGGGGTTTAAACTCAAAACTGAGTCAAAACCCACTTAGCTACGCTCATAACATTTTGAGTGCGTAATTTGCGTTTTTTTATACCGGGTATTGAAGAGGTATATTTAGCTTCAAACCCTACTGAAGAGGGAGTGAGGGTTAACTCAAAACCCCTTTGGCTACACTCATAGAATTTTGAGTGTGTAATTTTCTTTTTTTATGTTGAAGAGGGGGTTTATCGAAAACTTTGGAATTGGTTTAAAAATCAAAATCTTCCTTAATTGTGCTCGTGAAATCTGGGGGATTGTCTTTTTGCATTTTTTTTTGTTTTGTGTTATAGAGGAGGGGAATTTAATTGCGAAAACCCCAGGTAGGGGGGTTTTAAACTCAATCCCCCCTAGTAGGGGTTTTTAAACTCGAAACCCCCCTGGTAGGGGTTTTAAACTCAAAAACCTATAGCAGGGGGTTTTAAACTCAAAACCTCCTTTGCTGTGCTGGGGCAAGTGATAGCTTAGTATTAAAATCTCACCTAAAATAAACAAAATCAAAGCAAAATATCAGTCACTAAATTCCAATCCGAGGGATTTCATTTCGAAAGGGGGGGGGGGGAGTTTGAAGCCCCAAAGCCCCCCTTCCGGCTACGCCCATGATATATATATATATATACATGCTGTATGCGCGTTTATGCACAGGGTTTGCGTTTACTGGGCATTAGGGTTCGGGTTTGTAAAAAAATCGCCCCCCCCCCCACTCCAAAGTTCTGGATCCGCTGGTGGTTTATACTATGTTTCTTTAGCTTGCTAAATATTTAATGTTATTTTAATTTTATTTTCATATCCTTTTTATTCTGATATAATGATTGCATTCACATTTTTTATATAATACTGAAGACAACAAAACAATGCAAAAAGGACTTTATGGATGCTTCGTTTTAATTGAATTTTTTATACTATTTCATCTTCTTTAGAGTGTAGTTTTTGTAACAATGGTTGAGACAGTTCAATGACTACTAAACACATTACAAGATTCGTTTAGATGTCAAATTTAGTGTGTAAAACTTACATATTGCCTATAGAGATATGTTGATATTGCATATTTGAAATACAAAACAAAATAAAAACATATTAAGCTTTGAGAAAATTGAATAATTTGCAGCTGTATCGAAATTTTAGTTAGTGGCAATCAGGACTATCCCTATTTCTTAACCAAACTTTCCCCATCCCTTGACTCCCGTCCCATTCCCTTCCTGTAATGCTCCCAATAGTTTTATGAACAGACAAGGGAAAAAATAGAATGAGACGATATGGAAACGATTGTCACCTCAAACGCACGATTAGAACTAGCCACCATTACAATTTACAAAACCTCATAGAAAATAAATCATTGCATTAAACCTTAAAACACTGAGGATTTTTTTGTTGATATAAATATTGATACAACTCATAACATGTTGAGTATATCTTTTGAGGGAGCTTTCTAAATTCTAGTTTTTATCGGTTTTTACAAAAGTGAATTTATTTTTTCACTTTGGTGTCATCCCCAAGTTCTCAACTAGTCAAGATTCATGGGCCCAAGCGCAGTGGGCCCCTGATGGTCATAGGCCGGGTTCATTGAACCCCTTGGATGCTACGCCACTGAGCATCAGGGTTTTCCGCTTTTTATTAAAGTTCTGAGATTGTTCATTTCCAGGTTCCACAACGGAATAATGACCCTGTCCTTCACATCGATACGTTGAATTATTTTACTAGTGCAGTTTGAGAAACACAAATATTTTCTGTGTTTTTCTGAGAAGGTTTACAGTACTTGGTGGAGGGCGGGAAACAAACGCAGAGGGGAAAAAAAAGAAAAATATTTTGTATTTTGGCAAAAGAGTAATTTTTTTTTAAGGAAACGATCAGTTTCTAAGTACTCTGTAAAGATGCTGGTTCTTCAAATGAGAAGGACATCTAATTATTAATGAGTTAGTTACCCAGTAAAGGATAACATTCTTTTATAAGTGTGTGTGTGTGTGGAGAATTCAAGATTATATTAAAAAAAAAAAAGCCGTGGGTGGTAAACAAAAGAAAAAGAAAAGCACAATAAGCAAAGAAATCCTGCAAGACAGACACTCAGACAAAAACAAAACAAAACAAAAACACATCTAACAGTTGAAAGTGATAGTTTGAGAAGATTAAAGAATTGTCTGACAAAAAGATTTACTAAGAATAACATCAATTTCAGACCAGAGGAAAACTACAGAAATGTATATCTACAATACGGCTTCCTTCAGTCCCGAAGCAACAATGGATTAGCTTAATCATCTCATGGAAATGTATCAGCACCGTTCATAAGCTCCGTCAGTACATATGGAACGAAGGCTTTGGGCGTGGAAATGGGATGAATTCCTGGGCATTAGCTGTGGTCGAAACCATGACGCCGACACATCAGTTTTCCTCTCTCCACGCAGCTGATGTATCCAAAGGAACGGCGTCAGCGACGTCGCAGACTCTGCCAGTGTGTAGCTTTGAGTGCTGCAAACAGCCAAAGGTCACCGGTTCCTGATTTTTCCTCAGAGTTGACTCCCAAAGCCTTTCCCTTGGTGGGGTATAGCCGTAAAGCAGAAGAGGTTTGAATTCTGAATTTTTAGTTCTCCTATATGATTGTATGGGAAATACTTAGCATAAATACACGCCTAAATAATAATACAACCATAATTTCACTGATTGCATATTTCATCTTGATCAAAGATCTGTTCATAAATGCTCAAACTCAATACAATTAAGCTTTTTATGAGTTTTAATACTTTCTAGACTGAGAAAGACGCAAGTGTGCAAATACACAGCCATTTGGTATATACCAACCTTACCTCACATACTCTCCCAGCCACACACACACACATACAGTAAGCCTCTCTAAGCCAACATCAATTCTCTAGTTAAACGACAACACAAAATCATTCCACCTTTGTTGCCATGGACTTCGTCCAACTTCTTTTTGGTTGTGTTTCTTCAAAACACCTCCATCCAGGCAAACAAAATGCGAGCTGACGTGTTGCTTTTTTTCAGGTACATTTCCCTTGCCAGATTTTTTTTTCCTTTTCTTTATTGGTTTTTTGCCACGATAGATAGGAAGATGTCAAGGACGAACGCTTAAGTATCTTACACAATACATACACATTACTGCTGCACAATTGTCAACCATTGTCTTTTTCCGTTGGCAATTTAAAGTTCTCACATGAAAGTCAGTGATTTCAAAGGCGACCTCTTGAACAAGAGCCTAATGTGAACTAGACCTGGTGTGGTTTCTACTCTATAGTTTCAGATGTTCAAGCGATGCGTGTGTGTGTGAGTGTGACAGGGTGACTTGAGTGCACTTTACATTTTGACTTATTGCGCTATTTTAGTAAGCTCACTCTCCCTCTCTTTTCCGGAGCCTCCACCCCACCTCCCCATTTCAGAAGATATATTAGTCTAGTCTACCCCACCCCATTCCAGATGATATCTTAGTCTAGTCTACCCCCCCCCCCCCCACACACACACCATTCCAGAAGATATATTAGTCTAGTCTACCCCCCCCCCCATTTCAGAGGGTATCTTAGTCTAGTCTACCCCCCCCCCCCATACACACACACCATTCCAGAAGATATCTTAGTCTAGTCTACCCACCACATTTCAGAAGATATATTAGTCTAGTCTACCCCCCCCCATTTCAGAAGATATATTAGTCTAGTCTACCCACCCCCACCCCATTTCAGAAGATATCTTAGTCTATGCCTATGGGAGAGGTAGACACAAATTTTGAATGAAAGAATGACAAGCCCATGTCGATGTAGATCTAGGGCTAAACAAACAGTTTTAACAATTTCATAAGGAGTGTTTTACCTGCCCTTGTCATGGGGTATTTTACCTGCAACAGAATCGAATACGTCCTATAGATTTACGTGTTAAAACAAGAACAATGCACTGAATACGTGCTCACCCCGTCACTGGTTGAAACGTATCAAGAAAACAGTTTCATAGGTGAGGCCAAAGGTGCAATCGCAACACAAAAGTGGAGTGGTCAGGAGCTAGAATACAACCGCTTTACCCCCTTTCTCCACATAAACTTATTGCGCTTCTAATTGTTGACAGGATTGTCTTAAGATAGACATTAATCTTCTTTAAATAGCCCCTCGTGCGGTTTAATAATAAAACATGATTTTTTTGCTGATAATATAGGCAAGTGGTGCCTACGGACTCGTGTGTATAGACAAGTGGGGCCTACGGAATCGTTTGTATAGGCAAGTGGTGCCTACGGACTCGTGCGTATAGGCAAGTGGTGCCTACGGAATCGTTTGTGTAGGCAAGTGATGCCTACGGAATGGTGTGTATAGTTTTCCATGAATGAGTTTGGCAGTCAATAGTTTGTAAACTTCGATCATGTGTTCTGTGTAATGCACAATTGTAAGACGAATTTCATAAAAAAGATATAATAATAATAATAATAAAAATAATAATAATCACCAGAAAATTCCTCGGTGGAAACTGATATAGGGACTTCGATGAATTTTGTCTCCCTTTAACGAAACTCGACCCTGGCTTCGTCAGAGAATGTCTACTCGTTCTTTTCTAACATAATAATAATAATAATAATAATAACCGAGGGGATAATAACAACCGACCTCACAGATACCTTCACGGCCCTTGGTATTCCTAGGAATATTCTCGTTGCCTGTCAAAGGATGGTACTACTGCAGACCTGCCACATCAATTGAAAATTCCTCAGTTAAAACGGATAAAGGGACTACGATGAATTTTTTCCCCCTTTTACAACACTCGACCCTGGCTGCGCCAGAGAATGACTACTCGTTCTTTTCTAACATAATAATAATAATAATATTTTGTTGTTGTGGTAGTTGTTATTATACTGTTTTTTCAATTCTAATGAATTCGAGATAACAATGGCTATTGGGTCCCACGATGATCTGCTGGCCACAGCCAGAAAACGCAGCCTTTAACTGTATGGCCATAACACGAGGTTCTCATGTCTCGCAAAGACCTTCCTGCAGTGAACAGTACCAGGGAAAATAAAAGGCAGTCATATGATGAATTAAAGAGAAATATCAAAAGAATTGGCGAACTTATCATTGAAAGATTCGTCAACGCGAAAGACAAAAGTTAAGAAAGACGGTCGTTAGATCCTGTGTGATGCCCCAATTTGGCTAGAGAACGAGCAAATCTTTCTCTTGAATGGGCTAGAATTCTTCTGGTATTTCCGCATTCCTTAAAGACTTTAATAAATTAATGTTCAGGAATAATCAGGAATATTTTGCGTATCGCTTTCAAAGTCTAGAACTAAATATTTTTGAATATTCTAACGTGTAGTAAATCTATACATTCTCTTAACTAGGATTCTTGTTAGATGGAAATTGGGGAATGGGGCGGGGTACAAAAAAGTTCCATCTAATATTCCTTTGGTTATTAAGAGAAAAACAATCACTTTATAAGTAGAATAAATCAGGAAATGTCTTTTTAAAAATAGTTTTTGTAGATTTTTTTCTTGTTTGTTTTTTGTTAAACACTAAATAACGTTACTCCTCCATTCCCCAGGCACACAAACATCCACCCACATATAATTTGATGGGTGCGCCCTTGTTTGAAGTATCACTGAAACACGTCTCCCTCCCCCTCCCCCTGCTCTAAGTCCAGGTATGATTGAAAATAAGCGCTACTTACCGATCTCGTAGGTGGCCCCTCCTCTAATGATTCCCAAAGACAGGCCTGGAATATTTGCACATGCCATCACATCCTCCGTGAAGGGCTCTATCGCCCGGATCTCTTCAGGGGTGAGCACATCTGGACTTTGGACGGGGCTCCCCGAGCTGAATGTCAGAAGAAGCGTGAGTAGTGGAATGTGAGAGAGGAAAAGGAGGGTGAGAGAGGCCATCTCTGGGAACCTTTCGGTCATGAAACAATTGAACTGTAAAACAGTGGAGTCCTTGTTTTGTTTTTTTGTTGTTTTTTTTACTAATTCGTTGCCACTTTACTGTTAGGCCAAAGTTGTTAATGCTGAAATTGTTTACTGTAGTGCAGTTTGGTATGTGCGTATTTATGTACAGACTTGGAGCACTGGACTAGAGTAATATGGAGTGCTTATCGCTGATTGGTCTGATGACACGAAACTATGTAAGATCTTATGCACAGGATTCCTGAGACTATGGTGAACGAGGCTTGGTGCTCCTGTTACTTCCTAGAATTTAGATCTTTGTCACGAGATGATTGCTAGATCTGGAGAAAAAAACAACAAATTTAATTGTATTGTTTTTGTTATAAAACATGAGATATTGCACGCCCCGTTAATCTTCGGACCCCAAGAAAAGCCTTATTATTAATATTATTATTATTATAATTAATATTATTATTATTATAATGAGAGATTTGGAATTTAAAAAATAATCTGTTATAATAAATTTATTTACATATACAAACACAAACGTGACACTAAATACTTCTTCGGATGGTCTAGTGGGGGGGGGGGGGGGGAGTTTTCTCTGTGGTATCGCTTCTAATTGTCACCTCAAAGACAGGGGGCCAAGTATTACACAGTTAACACTCAGACTATTCGGTTAAATAGAAGCAATCCGTTAGTATAACCTCAGTTATGGCCTAACTCAGGGCCCGCACTTGTGTAACTAAGTTTGTTAGTATCTGGCCTAAGTATAATCACTTATCTTCTCACCCCTATGCACATATAGTCTCCTAACCTTCTCTAGACATACTGAAACTTGCTGAAATGAAATTAATAGTAATATATCTCTCCACAGGTCTATCTATTTAGTAGTGTTCCATGCTGTATTGCAGGCTTATCGTGGCCAGTGTTACTGCGTTGGTCATTGGGTCTACTTTTGTTCAGCCCTGGAGTTGACCTTTGCTGACCTCGTTAAGTAATAGGACAAAAAAGTACTGAGCCAACAATTTGTTCCTTTAAGTATGTGAGCGCGCTGGCCGTGATCGTATAGTGGTTAGTACTTCGCGTTGTGGCCGCGACAACCCAGGTTCGAATGCTGGTCACGGCATGTTGCTGTGTGGTATCGCACTGCCAAGCTCACTCAATTTTGTTTTCTACTTTTTTATATTTTACTATTTCGTAAATTAAAGAGAAATAATTAACTATGACCAATGCATTTGTATATTTTTTATTTGTAACTCTTTTTTCGCCCTGTTAATCATTTAACTACTCAACAAATCTTTAAAAAACTTTATGGTTTGAATGTTATGTTTTCACAATTCAAACTACAATTCTGTGGGCTAATGATCAAAGCTCGGGCGAACTGTAATCAAAGGTTCAATTAGACATACATGTTGTTTTCCTTCCTTATCTTAACTCTTTTCCACCATAATTATTTCCCACGTTCATTTAGTATTTTTTTTACTCTGTTATAAATAACTTTTTCAATTGCTATCAGAAAATGTTTAATTTGGTCTAGAATTAAAGGGGAATGCCTGTTCTTTTTCTATAACACAAAATAAAGTTTATACGAACAAACCTAAATTAAATTTAATGAGGTCACATCAACGATGGTATCGTCAATTAGGAGAGAAAGAGTTAATGGTGCATCTTCTTAATTGTTATTTTATTTTACGTTAGCTGATCCCGATGTACATTTGTAGAATTCATATTTAAGATTCGCGTCAACTACTGCATTCCTCATTAATTTTCGGACTCGAAGACAAACATAATTATTATTATTTTTTAAATAGACTTTAGTGAGGAAAGTTTTAGTGCTTTGTTTTGTAAAATCACTAATTAAAAGAGAGCAACACTTTGGTTTTCTTGCTCACAGATTTCAACTGAACACAAACTGGGTTCAGTTTTTAAAGTAATCAGAAGGAAAGAAAAGTTCGTGGCTACTAACTTAAAGAGACGTCTGGAAATACAATGCCATAGACGTAACTTTGGACTTTCAGACATTCATTCAGAAAGGAATATCGCGACGACCAGACGACGACCAGAATTGATTAATTAACACTATTTAATTAGCTAATTAATTATTTTTGTAAAATAATTCGGGTTTTGTTAGATACAATGAATAATCTTGATCCAAGAATGGGAAGTGGGAGAAATAACCTGTACAAGATTTGTTGTACTGTACAGACAGAGTGAGTTGAAGAGTGGATAAAAGCTTTGTAAAAAAGAGACATGTAGCCAAGAAGGGAAAATTATATTCCAGTACATTCTGTGAGAGAAAACTTTAGAATGTCGATGTCTTGTACAAATGCAAAATGAGGTCACACTATTGACTATTTATGTTCATTTACTGTGTGTTTCAGTAAAAAAAACAAAAAAACGCGAAGCCCCTTTCCGGCCATGTGGTCACACACTTTGCTTGTCCCTCTGATTGGGCATGATGGGAAAGTATAAGGTAGAGAACCCCCTGGCCTTGAAATATCAGCCAACTGCGATACAAATGTAGATAACTTCTGAAACTGTCACATTCAAACGGCGACGTGACCCACAAAGTCCCGGATGAGACAGGCTTAATTGACCCTCTCCAGTCACGACTAAGTAGGTCACTTTTACAGCGTGAGTACACGGGATCCCAACTAATTACTGCCCCATTAACACTCGCGCGTCACACGCTGCGTCTGCTACTAATGGACTAATCATCATTCTCTGATATAGGACTAATACAACAAGGGCTGAAGTACTTAGACATTAGAACAAGTGAGTGTATGGTGATCTTCTGTTGACTAATGTTATAGCACCACTTGCCCAGGCCAATTATTGGACATTTCACTTTTAATAATTACAACCACAACTTCTCAACACTATTTTGGTTCACATCAGAATTTTTGTTTATTTTCAAGGCTGCAAATGGATATTTTTTTAATAACATAAATCTAATATCTATTCCTAATTCCTCGTCACAAATTATTCTACTATGCGTTGGACGCAAATAAAACACGAACATTTAATACTATATCTGTGGCATTTTACGTCTCGAGAGACGATCTTTTCTCTTTGCAACTTCTTGTGTGACTAAAGAGGCCAATCCTTGATACACAGCTGCGATCGCAGGCTGGGCATATATAATCACCAGGTGCCGTTGCATTTTCACCCTTCTTTCTGCTTCTGTTGTATATGACATCTGCAATCTTTGACCCTTCCTTTATGCTCTCTCTCCATGAGGATCTGTCCAGTGCTACCTCTTCCCAGTTGCCAGTGTCGATTTTGAAGAGCTTCATGTCGCGTTTGCATACATCCGTATAACGTAATAGTGGGCGACCTTCTTTTAGAACCTTCTTGCCTTCTATTAGATCGCCATACAGGATGTCCTGTGGAAGTCGACCTTCTGGCATTCTACGAACGTGGCCAAGCCAGCCAAGGCGTCTGCTGCTGATAACAGAGCGGATGTCCTGGCACCCTGCTCTTTGTAGCACTTCCTCATTGGTTATCTTATCTTGCCACCTTATTTTAAAGATGCGCCTTAGGCATCGGAGGTGGAAAACATTCAGCTTTTTTTCTTGCCATGAGTAGGTTGACCATGTTTCACTTCCGTACAGCAAGTTTCTTAACACACAGGTCCAGTAGACTAGGGCTTTAGTACTGTTAGTCAGCATTATGTTGTCCCAGATTCTTTTCTGCAGCCGTGACATGGTGGCCATTGCCTTGGCTATCCTGTTGTTTATGTCTTTATCCAGTAGAGTGTTGTTGGATATGATGGAGCCAAGGTAACAAAAGTAATCAACAATTTCTAGTGGTTGGCCATTAATGCTTACTTGAGGTGCAGTGTTTGTGGTTTGGACAAGTATCTTAGTCTTGCTTTGACTGATGTTTAAGCCGAACTTCTTGGCAAGCAGCAGATAATTTGTCAACCAGGCACTGTAGCTGAATATCAGAATCAGCCACAATAGCTGCATCATCAGCATACAGGAGCTCCCTAATACTATATATTAATGATTATTCAACTTAATTGAACATAACATGACTTCTTTAACACAAAACATTGGATCATATAAAACCGTTATAACACATCGAGCGTACATAGAAGTGTGTCAACCATGTTATGAAGAGTGTGTGTGTGTGTAAAAAAAATTGGCTACATGTGTAAGTTAGTATGAATATGTTAGCAGTCTGTATATGTAAGTGCGTTTTTATAATTTCAATGTTTTTATTAATATTTATGTAAACATAGTGTGAGGTGGGAGGGGGGGGGGGGGTAACAATATTATCATGTAGGTAGCTTTGTACCACTGTGAATGAGTAGTGTGAGGGTAAATATTTGTTCAATGTGCGCGAATAAAAATGTCAGTTCGAAGATGTGTATATGTAGAAATAAATGTGCGTGTGTGTCTGTGTTTGAAAGTCAACAAAAGTACTAAAGATTTAATCCAAATGGGATGTTTACACATGCTAAGACTAGACTATTTCAATCAGGACAAAAAGCTGGTGCCCTCTATTTGAGTTGAACAGACACTTTCTTTTTGTTTTAGCAGCTTTTGGAGTTTCTTTACGTCTAATGTTTACTTTGGTCTATAATTCTTTTATTTTTATAATTCGATCAATAAAAACGGAACATAATGTCTTGTGGAAGGGATGATATGCTTCTACAACTATTTAAACCTTAACACTAACCATTTGTATGTCTTCTATGACCAGACCACATGGTGAGATTTACGAGAATCGAATAGTTCTAAACTTCTTCAGAAAATAATTTGTGGACTGATAATTTAATTTTTTTTTTCAATCTTCAAAATGGTGTCAGAAGTCGGTGACTTAGAAAAAAAAAACGTTTTAGGAACAGATGAATTCCGTTGTTCTTTTCTGTTGACCAGGTGACTGGAGCGTCATCGCACTCACCAACTCCCATACTACAAACACTCAAAGAAACACCGCAAATACACACTCACATGTTCTTACGCTCACTCACTACAAACTGTCTCTCACATGAGCAAGTAGCGCTTCAACACTACCACACTTGCTAGACATTAAAAAAAAGAATGACTATGGCCCTCCTCTCGTTGGTGAAAACGAGTCACACACACACGCACACACACGCGCGCGCAAGCACAAACCAGTTACGTCATATCATCGATGTCATAAAGATAGACCGCGAGAGTAGTTGATGAGTTCTGGACGTAATTGTGTCGATAAGAGACCATAAATCACAGTAAGCCAAACGATCAGATCATCATGAAATGGCCACAAAATAGCCACCGCAGTCAATTAATGGGGAAAAGGTTGATAATAGGATTGGGGAGGGGTCGCGGAGGAGTACAGTAGCTACATTGTTTTAGCCCAGAATCCCAGAGAAACGCTCTGCCTTTTACAGAGAAGTTAGTTCTAAAATAAATAAAGTCTTACAAACCGCATAGTTGCATTTTTGGAGCAGACATATTTTTACCTCATATAACACAGCCACATATTACTTTTATATAAAAATTACTAAACATTCGTGTTTGCAGTATAATTACCGTAAAGCTCTCAGCCTCCTGGATGACAAAAGTAGTCGTCATCGAACCACGACGGACGAACTATAATACATTCGTCTTCAGTCTGTTGCATTGCTTGGGCACCATGCATGATTTATCGACCGCCTTTCTCTGTTTCTCTCTGTCATTTGCCTGAATATAATCTCTGTCAATGACAGGACAGTCCATTCTTTGATGTTGTCTTGTCATCGCTTTCTCTGTCTGTCTCTTCTTCCCTGGAACTTGTCCCTTCTAGAAGGTCCTTGTTAGATCTGGTGACTTCGTGAAATAACCATACATTCGATCTTCAAAGAAGCTAATTTTCACAATAGCCATTGTATATTGTATGCAAGCAAGCTAGTAAGATAAGTCAATTAGAAGAAAGATCAAATGAAGAGGATGTCTTGCCGTCTTGAAGCACATTTTTAGTGCATCATTCTTTGGTATCAGCAACTGTTGAATTTCTTGGTAATGATTTGAAAAAATAGAAAAATTCTTTTGCAGCAACAATATTACCTTCTCGGGCAGGAGGGGCTCGTTAGCTTTGGTTGGCTACCCATCTAGGAGAAGGAAAGCTATGAATCCAAAACCTCCGCTGCTTTGCGGCTATACCCAAACAAGGGAAAGGTCGGGAAACAACCCTGAGGAAAAATCAGGAGCCGGTGACCCTTAGGTAGATTGCGGCACACTGTGGCAGAACCTGCGGCGCTACTGATCCCAAACTGTATCGGATACTTCGTTCCTTTGGTCACATCAGCGGCGTGGAGAGGGGGGGGAACTGCTGTGTGGGCGACATCGTTCCGACCATAAACAATGCCTCCAATGCCCCCAATGCCCAGGCTTTCATCTCACTGATAACCGTCATGTCCCATCCACAAATACACATCCTCTAAAAATAAATCCACAACTTATTGCTCACTCTGACCATGCTAGCTAAAATAAATCCACAACTTATTGCTCACCCTGACCATGCTAGCTAAAATAAATCCACAACTTATTGCTCACTCTGACCATGCTAGCTAAAATAAATCCACAACTTATTGCTCACTCTGACCATGCTAGCTAAAATAAATCCACAACTTATTGCTCACTCTGACCATGCTAGCTAAAATAAATGTTTTAAATCTGAACGCACCTCCATTGTCCAACTTCCAATTTCCAGGTTACGCCCTGCGTCCTATTTCTCCCAACTTTTCAGGCACACACCCTCCTGTCACAAGTACTGTTTCTATTCAAATCCCCTCACCCCCCCCCTTTTTTAAAGCATTTAAGCATACTTGGAATTTTACAATTGACCAATTAGTAATATAATTACAAATATTACAACAGACCCAGACTCTCCCTTAAAGTACATGTCGTCTTTGACTTTTGACCTTTAGTTTTGGGTTGGAGGTGGTATTATTTTTTTATACCCTTAACCCTGGGGAAACAATTATTCCTGATAGTTCCTATAGAACGCAACCTTCTTTTTTTTAATACGTATTTTTAAAGCAAAAAAAAAAAAAAAGGAGGGGGGTGTTTGGGAAAACCCATTGTAACGATTAGAACCAACGCCTAGCCAATTTCTGACCCTGTCATAGGGGAGTCTCGAGTAACCGCTGTGACATGCGCAGACATGCCCCTGTTGTCTAATTCTCCGAGGTGCAGACGGATGAAACAACGTGCGATTATAATATCAACATCGCGCCAATTAGAATCAGGTTCCGGAAATAGGCGAAGAAAGGGAAATATGGGACAGGGGGCCGGGTAAACGGAGGGCAACGATTAATATAAACTTCCGAGGTGTTATCTAGGTGTTATCTCAGTCTGGGTGTAATCTCGGGCTCATATCTTGGGGTTGAACTAGAAGTAATGCGATGGATAAAACAAGCGATAAACGCATCATACAAACTGACAGTATTACTAAGACTCATATAAAGCAGAACAACACAAACTCAAAATCGGCCCCCGAAGTGGTCCACACAGGCAGGTAAAAGGCAGGATTCAATATTTTCAGAAAGAACATCAGAATGAAATTCTATCAAAGACAAATGACATAGAAGAATGGAGAAAGAAGGTTGATGGATCTTGTGTGGTGCTCCATCGGTCCACAGACCAAAGGATAGGTGAAAGTTAATATGAATTTAAGATGTAAACCTGGCCTTACTAATGTCTTATAATGATTATATAATTGCTCTAATTGTTTTGAAAAGTGAAAATTATATATTTCTCAAGAAAAAAAAATTCCTTAAAAAAAAATATTCCTTAGTTCAGTGTATTATAGTCGTGTTGTTACACTGCAGTTCACGCGATAATATGAGAAACTACTTATTAATTGTTGTTTAAAATTATGTCCAACTTATATGCATACTAAATAGATTTTTTTCTCTTTTAAAAAAAGTAAACATTTTTTTTTTTACATGTAGTAGTTATTATGTGTTTTCCCCATGTTTGTTACTATTAATAGTGAATACAGTGTATTATAGTCGTGTTGTTACACTGCAGTTCACGCGATAATATGAGAAACTACTTATTAATTGTTGTTTTAAATTATGTCCAACTTATATGCATACTAAATAGATTTTTTTCTCTTTTAAAAAAAGTAAACATTTTTTTTTGTACATGTAGTAGTTATTATGTGTTTTCCCCATGTTTGTTACTATTAATAGTGAATAGTTGTAAAAGTGGTGAATTTTTATGAAAAATCTGCTTACATAAGTGATTTAAAAAATTAGATTTTTCGCTTTCAGAAAAGAAAAAAAATAGCCGTTGCATCAGAACTTTAAATAGTCTAAAATATTATGATGTCGGATTTTCAATGTTTTCTAGTTTACGAGATCTAAACGGGACGGACAGACAGACAGACTACACAAAACTAATAGCGTCTTTTCCCTTTTCGGGGGCCGCTAAAAAAAATGTAGTTTTATGGAAACCTATCCAACAATTTTCCCATCGTATAAAAAGAAATTGGTCTAGTATAAAAAACTTATCGATTCCTACCTTATGTTCAAATAATATAGTAAACTAGCAGTACACTCCGGCTACGCCCGTTTTGTTTATATTGTTGTTTTTTTTGTTTATTATGGTATGGCCGGAACACCTTTATAAAAAAATAAATAAATGAGCCACATTTTAACGATCGACCTAACATACTTTGTATCTCGTGATTTAATGAATCTATTCGAATGAAATTTTATGTCCCGCTTTCTCTTTTCTTCTCCTTATATCTCTTTCTCGCTCTGGAATCCCCATTTTGTTTTTTTTTAAATCAGCGCATTGCAATTTCTCCAACATAGACTTTTGACTTGATTTGGAAACACCTGCTTCGTAATGCAACCCCGACACATACACGCTCTCATATTTTGGGTCCGTTAATTCTAGTAGCACTTTCACTTATTTGCCTCTGCACCTTCCCTTCATGCAAATAATAACAATGTACAGAATTATACACAGCATACATTTCTTCCTACCATCAGTTTTATGACTAGAGAAATAAAATGCACTTCCGAAGGCTCATTTGAATGTCACATTCCTGTTACTCTTTCTATATTTCTCTTGGTATTTTGCTCTCTTAATAAAAAAGAAATATCAATTAGGTTTTAGTAATTGTAATCATTTATTTGACCCCTTTTTGAATGTAGCAAAACGACAATAGATCTAGATTTATCTTTTCAATGCTATTAGGATTTAGTTCGTTTTTGTTTGGCAGTTACACAGTGTACTACTCCTTGCTCTCTCTCGAAAAAAATGACAAAAAAAAAAAAAAAGACAAGATCTATCTTATTAATGCTATTAGGATTGGTTAATTTTTTTTTTATTTGATAGCATTATGTTATGTGTGAAGTTCTGTGAGCATATAATTTTAATACTGCTAATGTAGTGTGCTGTACATGTCTGTATGAACGTATACTCTATAAATCAGCCCGTTTGCCCATAGCGTCAGCATATTAATAAAAATTTTGTTCTTTTTATGTACATATCGGAATAGTTATAAAAAAACTTCTCGGGGGTAGTAAATTTTAAAATAAAAAAAAAAAATAAAATCCCTTTCCTTCAGAGAACATTGTAAGGATTAATGAAGATTATTACAAATCTAATCCGGGTTTATTCTCTATTCCAAGGCTACCAACTAGTTGGCCATGACTTTAACTTTTGCCCCGGAAAGTGTAGTCAGAATGTAATCCCTGAAAGTTTTCCCTGCCCGGATGTTCCATTGTAAACATGCGAGCTTGGGTTTCCTCCAGGGGGCATAACCAATGTACACTTTTGTTTGTATTGTCTCCCTTTGTTGAGGCTTTCCGGGGCTTCGCTGAGAAAAAAAATATTTTTTTACATATAAAATATAAAAAAAAGTGCTGCGAACTGGAATATCTGAAATTTCCCAACAAGATCTTCTAGTCATCTATTTCATTAATGTCATTAATATTCAGGAACAAAGGCGCAAAGGAGTTCATTGTACCCAGCTCATGACTAATAGGAGCTTACAGGGGCTATGGAAACAATTGTTTATTGCTTTTAAGTAGTCTGTCACTATAGGCAGGTCTTCATGAAATTGGTTATCTCCAGTTTCATCTTGTATATATCATCGTAGTTTTTTCTTAATTTTTCTCTCCCAAGTATTTTGAGTCATTTCTATTGTTTTAGTCAATGTCCATATCTCAGGGCTAAAAATCCCTTTTCAGACTTGGTGGTCTATAGGGCAGATGATGTAAAGGACCTCTGCTTCTTTGGCCTACGGTTAAGGGGAGCGTGTCATGTGGTCAGCACAATGACCAACCGCCTTTTCTTTTACCCGACTTAAGTCAGGTACCCATTACAGCTTGGTGGACTCAGAGGTCACGGAGGTCACGCTCAGAGGCGCCCAAAGATCCCGAAATTAAAAATCCCAGTCTTCGAACCCGGGACCTCAGGTTCGGAAGCCAGGTGCTATATCGCTCAGCCACCGAGCTTCGATATCTCAGGGCTACACTTATACTATCACATGGCCATTGGAGACATCAGGATTCGAACTTTTCACTTGCGGATTTCCCAGTCAACATGGGTAAAATAATTTAGTGTTGTGCTAGCAATAACACCTTGTAAATCGGGTGTGACAGACCTGGACCAAGTCAAGCTTAATGTACCTAATGACATGTATTGTTTATAAAGACGACTACTGGATTAAAACAAAACCTCCCATGTTAATAGTCATCACAGCGTTTAAATCTCTTTGCTCATTCCACCATTGTTTACCATCTCATTAAAGCGTTTTTTCCCTCGTCTAGCATTCACGCGACATTTAGTTGGAGACAGATACTGCATTTAGTTGCATTATCCAGTCCGCCCAAAACAGAGGTAATCAGTTCCGACGCTAATGCACTACTTTTCGTGACTGTAATTGAATGATAATATCGTCTGTGTAAAAAGGCGATGTCTCGCGTATGAACTTATATAGAATTAAATAAAGTCATGAGTATGAGTCCTCTAATTATGAAAAATAAAAAGAACTCTGAAAATGCTGAAGTGTGGCGTTTCCCAACAGATAGAAATACGTAGAATAGAGGCAAACATTGGCTGTGGTTTATTTCATAAAGTAATATGCTAAAGAAACTAAAGAGGAGGAGCCTAGCAATGGACTTGAGATGCACAAAGATCCTAGTAATGGACTTGAGATGCACAAAGATCCTAGCAATGGACTAGAGATGCACAAAGATCCTAGTATTGGACTTGAGATGCACAAAGATCCTAGCAATGGACTTGAGATGCACAAAGATTCTAGCAATGGACTTGAGATGCACAAAGATCCTAGGTATCAAAGACCGCATCACAAACTCTATTGACATAATACAAGGTCCTCAGGGCTCTCGAAGACCTTCCTTCATCGAACAGTACCAGAAAAAGAAGAGGCAGACAGAGAAAGCGGTGGGGAGACAACATAAAAGAATGGACGGGCCTGTCATTGAAAGAGATTCTATCTAAGGCAAAAGACATGAATGGAAAAAAGATGGTCAACAGATCTTGTGTGGCGCCCCAACGGTCCAACAGATTTAGGGGTAGGTGAAAGTGAATATGAAAGAGAAAGGAGCTAGTTATTATAACTTATAAATGCTTTCTTAAACATAGAAACAAAATATAATTTGTAAAACAAAAAAAATCTAGATCAAAAAGGAAAAGCCATTCACTATTGTAAACGTTACAACATAAGAAACTACTCTAGTGAATCTCTTACACACATTCCGAAGATCATAGCCGTCCAGGGACGAGATGTTGACTGCCTCTTTCAAAACTTTAATCCAAAGTGTCTAATCAATTCGTATAGGTTCAGTTCCTTGGGATTCAAAACAGCTTTTCAATGGGATGTGTGGCTGAAAGGCCAAACCGCTTGACTACGGCATGGCTACCTAACAAGTGGGCTGGAGTTCGAGTCCCGACTCGTGGGGCGTTGTGTCTCCGTTGTGAGCGTCTAACGACAGCATTGAAAAATTTCTCCCAGACACCCCCTTCCCCCACTGGCCTACAAAAGAATTAGGACCATAGTGCAATGGGCATGCTAAAAGCTTCAAAGTAGCGCTATATAAATGCTTTTAAAATTTCGACGCGGTTTGGAAATTTATACGCCCCAAGGGAGAAAAGGGTGGACACCAATGTTCTGACATACACTTTCCATGGGCGTTGCCAGTGTGGTTATCAAAATGTCTTCTGTACAACTAAAATAACAAAAAATAAATTTTTAAAAAACTCCACAATGTGGAATACGTATGTGATTAAACATGTAGCTTGTTTGTATTTAGAGGCTGACCACATTCCGTAACAAAATCATTGAGTCGTGACTTTCTATATAATGTTTACGATTGTTTCACAATGTTTTAAATATAAAATTATGTGAAATAAAAATTTGCGTCAAAGGTTATAATGTTTTGCAAGTTGTCTGCATTTTTAAGGATAGAATTTAAAACAACTAAAAAGAAAGAGATTTAAAGTATACAAATATTTGTTTTTAAAGTAACATTTTCGGCATAAAAAGGCAAATAAATTTCCAACCCCCGCTTTGCATCACTGCACAATGTCGCTAAGTCTAATGGAACCCAGTCTTTACGACTTTATTACGCACTTTGGAGAAAAAAAATGCTGGGCCGGATCTCAGCTCGTGACGGGGTGGATATGGCCCGCAGGCCGAATGTTGGTCACCGCTCGAGAAACCAAATGCAGCTCTAGACTAACTGTTTAGCCCACGAAGCGTTAGACTACACATGAACATGACATGATATAAGCTGTAAATACGATTCCTTCGGGAGGTGGAAAGAACGGCTGAAACTAATGCCAGATATGCGAATGTGATGAGGAATGTAGGAAGACATTGAGGATACAGGACCCCGTGGGCGGGGCCCGGGATTTAAAATACGATGGTGCCCCCCCCCCCCACTCTTCTAGGAACTCGTAAGTTGAATGCGTCCAAAAAAATCTGGTTATTTTGTATCAGTACATTTACATTCACTGTATGTACCAGGACCAGCTATTACACGTAATAGTGTCATTATACTCAATTCAGTTTTGTTTTTCTGTTGTTTTTTTTTTGCAAGTCAATCGATACCTCAATCTACTTTTTTTTAGAAATGGTCCGGTCAAAAGAGAGTCACAGGAGTAAGCACGTGTTAATTACAATTAATCAATCATAATTACAATTAGTCAATCAGAGAAAGAGGTCAGAAAAAAAAAGTCGCAAACCTTAGTTTCTAGAAGGTCATAGCTTTTGGGCTTCTAAAAAAAAAAACGGTTTATAAAGGTATAAATTGTGGAAAAGTGAGTTAGCTGGGGTTAGTCCTTGATTTGTAGCGTATCCTTGAGGTGTCGTTACCTTTAAAGTGTCACAGGTCCTAGAGTTGTTGCGGGTCGATAAGTTGTAATAAGTCTTTGAGTACCTTGTATATTGGCAGTCAATTATTAGTGAAAGTCAAGTTTACGTTAAAAAGATTGAAAAGCTCAGTTGTTCGGTTGTATCATTATATTTAAGAGCCTTTACGTTGTGGATTTCTTATTTCAGTGGTTTTGTAAAGAATAGATGTCAGTAGTACTGTAGATGTCAGTAGTGCTGTAGATGTCAGTAGTGCTGTAGATGTCAGTAGTGCTGTAGATGTCAGTAGTGCTGTAGATGTCAGTAGTGCTGTAGTGTGAAGTGTTGAGTTACGTTTTGAAGAAATTCATGGAAAGAAAGAAAAAAGAAATCTAGAAGTTTCTTCAAACCTATTTCATTATTTCATATTTCCGCGGCAAGCAATTGTTTCCTGAACATTAATTTATTAAACTCTTACATGAATACGGAGATACTAGAGGTTCGTTCGAGATAAGAGGTTCGTTCAAGATAAGAGGTTCGTTTAAGATATAATATTTTGTTTTACATAGAAAGGGTGGATAAATTGAGAGATATGGCCTATATAAGCTTTTAAATTTATATTTTAAAGTATTCTTTAATTTTTGTCTTTACAAACACAATGTTACCAGCTCGCTAAGTAAAACACTTATCACCGCATACGAATATATATATTGACATAAAATTAATAATTCACGAAGGATAAGGATAAATTAAGGGCATGTTCAGTTTACAGGTGATTGTGACATTCGTAGTTTCGAAAAATCAAGATCAAAATGAGAGCCTGCTTTAGATAAGTAATTAGCTTATGAAAACAATCTGGTTGGTCAGCAAATCCGGATTCGATAATTTTATAATATATCAGGGGCAGATACTCCGCCATGAATTTTTAATCATCACAAGTTTTTATTTTTAATTCAACATAGAATTAATGCATTAAACATTAGTAAAAATATAATTTCAAAAATCGATTAAATATAAGTATATAATAAATATTTATTTGTGTTCATTAAACAGAATGATATACCATTTCCTAATTGAAAGCGCTAACCAATAACCTTCACACTATTAAACAGCCTGAAAGGTAATATGTCAATTAAATAAATAAGCAGTAGTTTATGGTAAAGTACTGCCCTCCTGACGAAAAGAAAATTCCGCAAGATTTATAAAAGGGAAAGAGCTCCGCTCTTACAACTATATCTCTCAATAATGTAGAGGCTATTTCCCTTATTCGGTATCAACTTAAATAGTTAATTACCAATAATTAATTGACTAATTGGTTAGTCTTGGAGGATTCAACCCCAGTCGCCTCAGCGTGGCGCCTCCGTGGTAACGTCTATCAGTGGAACTAGATAGGCTAAGTACGGGTAGCGAACAAGGCCCCCTGCAGGATACCCCTCTGGTAACCTTTTTTTTTTTTTATATCTTACTCGGGGTGGGGATGGAACAAAAAAGTCAGCCATCCAGAGAGTCCAACAAAAAAAAGTCATACCCTGTGTGTGTGTTTTAGATTTTTTTTTACAATATTCCTTCCTCCCCCTACTGCCATTTTACGCGCTAGTTGATTCAGGGGGGGGGGGGACAGATTCACGACCTGCCTACTCTCTTTATGCCCCTTCCTCCCCTCCCCCCTTCCCAAAGATAAACTCGAATTAGTCATGTAAGGATGTCAGCAGTGGTTGAGACGTGAACGTTGAAACGAGAGTCGATACCTTGTCACCTGTGCGACACGTGTCACGTGACAAGTCACAGAAGTAACAGAAGCTCTTGTTATCATCTTAGCACTGACATATAGTGTTTGGTCATGCGGGAGGAGTGGCCACGGTGAAAGAGCGCCGAACAAACAAAAAGCTGAGTGAAGAAGCAGGTCTGTCTGCAACTGACCAAACCTACCCATACCACCTACTGTGGACGCCTTTTTAAAGCAAGGTTTGGACTTTAAAGCCATCTTCGAGTCAATAGGAAATGAGAAATGTGCTCATCTTCGATCTCGAAGGAGGAGCTATATGCCATACGTAGAACTCTTTGTTTTATATTTTAGTTTAAGCATGGTTACAGAGTGAAAAAAACGTGTGGGGCTGTATAGGCTATGGTATTGTACCCTGAGTATTTTTTTTTAATAGAAAAATTATATTGTTTGTTTTCAAAATTGGTTTTTTATTTCTTGAATGCACCATAGATTACATTTTAAAAACTGAGTTAAATAACAATTTTAGAACATGCATTATTTGTTGATATAACAAACGTCATTGTTATAGTTCACATGCAAACAATGTACACTTGATAAGGTTGACAACCTTGCCATGCAAAACCTTTTCATTTCCCCCGGGAGCCTACCGAGCCATCCATTATAATTAAATATGGATAGTCAATTAAGAAAAACAACCCAATTATTAAAGAGTTTGCATCAAAAACATGACTCATAGCCGCCAGTTATTCTCGACTGCACAACAGATTGCTCACAAGCAATTCATAAAATAAAAACAAGTCAAGAAACGAAGTGATAGAAAAAGTAAAAACATGATAAAAATGAAAAAAAAAAGCAAAAAACAAACAACTTTTGTATTTAAAAAAATATAATCTGGTATCAGAGCTAAACGACAGTTAGGATGTGACGCTATTCTCTCCAGCAGACGACTTGAAGCTATTCTCTCCAGCAGACTTGCTAATTAACACGGCAACAAATTGAACATCTGTCTCAGCTTCAGTCGTTACAAAACTCTCTATATTCAAACTAAATCCGGTAGAGAGCACACTTTCAGTTCTAATAATATTCAAACTGATACTCAGTTCTCTAATTTTCGTTTAAACACAATTGCTTCTCCCCTATTTAAATAAACTACAAATTTTTGATCACTTTGATCCGTGAGTCGTGTCCTGCAATATGACGTCACCAGCTCAACTTCCGTCCTTTCACAATCAAAAGTTATCCTTCTAGGTGCAGTAGAGAGAGCACCAAGAAAGTGTCTCCCAAAAGAAAAGCTGGCTGGCCAATGGCAACGAATGGATCGGCCTTGATATCTCTTCAAAGGACGGCTGCTGACCGGGAAGAGCAGAGCAATTTGGTCACTCGAACCATGACCAGTACTCCTAAGATGCAAGTCAAAGGACAGATGATGATGATGATGATGATATATTTTAAAAATATTAATAGCAGTTTTTTTCCGAAAACAAACTACAACTTATAAATAAAAACAACCAAAACGTACTTGTGTTAAAAAATTATTATACTTTTGGTGAGTCACATGCGTAGATATTGTCTAAAGTACTCGACCATACAATTCTCACATTCATAAGTTCCCCTCCCACACACAACACACATACACATTGTCTCTGTTTCCATCTTTAGTATTTTGTATGGAGAAACACTATTAAAACGGAACCGCGATCATGAGATAAAACAATCGAAAATTAAGCACGCGTCAAAAGATACACAAACCCAAGTATACATCGTAAGATACACAATCATAACTCAAGCATAGATCACTACACAGTCAAAAACTCGAGCACCCATCGTAAGATGCACAATCTAAACCCTAAGAGCCCACATCTCATAAGAAAAGACAGTGTGGGCCTTGCGGACAAAAAATTTTATATTGATGGTCACACATGAATGAGCACGGAAAATAGCTCAGAGCAGCTTCGGTCATTGTAACACGTGGACTGACCTCTTTACTAATTAACATGCCTACCATGTTCCTTCTTCAAAGACACACAATAAAAAAAAATTAACTCCAGGGCTGTCTTCACGCATGGATGCTCACGCATGTTGGCCGAGCAGTGAGCAAGGCGAGACTGAGTAGGAGTAAAAGAGGGGGGGGGGGTAAGGTCACTCGTTATCATCACACACGGGTTAGAGCGGGGAGTGGGGGAGGGCTGGGCGAAGGTGAAGTGGCGACGGATTAACGGAAATCTTGAGGGAGCATGTCAGCATAACATTGCGACGTTACGCATGGCTAGATAGTGCGAACGACAAAGCTGTAGCAGACGAGTTATTGAGCCTCGCAATGCGCCATTACGTCCTGATTTCGTAGAAAGAAACAAATGGTAGGGACATAGCTGTGGTGATTCTAATTTGTAAACGTTAAACTATTCACAATGCGCTAAATTTTGTTCTCACGTGACTCATTTCTGTAACGTAATGCCCCCCCCCCTCATTTGCGCTCACCTTTCACTAAACATTGTCATTGGATCAAGTCAGAATATGAGTGCGACTTTTGATGCAAAAGAAAGAAAGACAGACTGAGTAAAAAAAACCCAGTCAGACAGACAGAAGTTGGAGGACTTTTTTCCTTTCACAAAGCTCATTTCAACTCACTCTGTCTGTCTGTCTGTCTGGGTGGAATACTTTCAACGTTTTTACTCTAACTTCCAATTTTGGAAACAAGTTGAAACTTTGCACAATTATTGCAAAGATGAAATAACCTTGCAATATTGAGAGATATCGCAGGAATGGACTCTCCCATCACTTAACATAAGCTTTGTTTTTTAACAGTATTTTTATATTTTGCTAATTTGTCCTTACTATCATATTTATGACTAACCACATAGACCACACTAGAATATCTTTTTTGTGCAGCGACCTCTAAAGGGGAACAAAAAAAATACCAAAATATACTCAAACACACATTCAAAAACACACATCCACATAACTGTTCTCTTTCAACCTACGTAAAGTGGAAATTTATTTAAAAAAAAAGATTTCCCTGATCTATACTTGAAAATATATTTAATGGTATAAGAAAACCCTTCTATTACTGGTAGATATTAAGATGAACAGTGGGAGAAACTAAGATATACATAGGTTGAATACTTCTAAAATATCTTTTGAATCCTTATCCTATTAACCATAATTTCAGTTGGTTTGTTTTACAAGTTACAGATGTCTGAGAAATACATAATAATTACCTCCTGGCCCTAACGTCATGTAGGAGATGACGGCTGGTAGGATTTAAACTCGCGACTATCGTGACAACAATCCAACCCGCTTACTACCGAAACCAATCGGTAGAGAAGGTCTCAACACTGACCTACCAAGTTGCAACCAGTGGGCAGTTTAGACCAATGAGACAAAGTTATCCGCAATCTCAAACCATTTAATCACGTTCATTGTAATACCTGTACTTGAGACAGTTTACTTAGGTTGCTGTCTCTGACTAATGTTTGTTTGAAACAGACGTATATATATATATATAGAAATAATGTATTTGTTGTTACTGGGTGTTATTATTTATAATGTATTACACTTGGCTTGAGTTGACATATCTTAATTACTTGAATGATTATCATACCGTGTTAGTCAGACATTGTGCAATTCTTTCTAGGATGACATTATGACGTTTGACCAGGCCTTTGTGTGCATTTGCGCGGAGTGGAAGAAGAGAGTAGGGGGCGCTAACAACGTAAGGGAGGGAATAGAAAGGGGAGGACCCAGAGATTCCTGTTTGCCCAGATGACGTGTCTGCTTCCGTTTTGGAAGTGATTCACTTAAACTTGAACTTTAAAAAAAAATTGGCGCAAGAATAACCCACAGCTAACTTCATGACCATCAGACAGACGGTGTTTAGGGCAACACCTGCCATTCAGAAATATAGGGTGTTTAGAGTGTCTTCTGAGACGGACATTAAACCCTTCAGTTTGGGTGGCAGTGGAGGGAGTTTGTTTTCTTTGCTCCACCGCGCCTTCCCTCCTGGCTTATTTCGAACATCATTCACTCATTTCAAACAAAGTTTTCTGATTTGCTCATACCCCCAACAGCCAAATGTATTTTTTGTTGTTTTTTTTTCTAAAAGATAGAAATTCATAATGACTTTTGGCGCTATTCGTTTGTTTCTTTTAAACGTTCGGCCGTCCTTGGGCAATTGTTTTGAGTCTAGACGGTCAAATGAATGCTGGTAATAAAGAAGGGTAAGCTACATTGTACATCAGTGCTGTGTATAGCTTATGAGTCACGATATAGGAGAAAGTACCTGGGATTTTGTCGTAAGTATCATTTCTTGTAGTAACTCTAATTCCAGCAGTTCACTAAAAGTCATTAAAAAAAAACATTTTCTTTCTATGTCGCCAATAAATAAAAAATTCTAACCCTTTTTTTTATTTTCTGTATTACAACTTACCTTTTTTTTTTTTTACCATTATCGAACTTTTTTTTCGAGAATTAGCATCTTTAAAAAATCAAGTTTGCCTACACCAGGTTGAGAATCGCTGCTGTTGGTTACCCCGTATCATGAGCTTTCGCTTACAAATAATAAGACTTGTCTTCGAGTCCGAAGATTAGTGAGGAGTGCAGTATTTCCCTTGGCTGCGCAGCCCCATCTGTGACCTACATAATAATTAGATTTTATACAGACATAGTATCAAGTTAGTAGGTCTTTAGCTTGAAATAAAATGGACACTGATGCTTGTTCTACAAGGTTTGCTCAACTCACAAATTATTATCAATCGTTAGATATATATATTTTTTAATTCAATATTATTTTTTGGATGTTAATTTAAGTTCAAGATAATTTAATATGAACTTTGGTTGTTTCAAATGCTGGAAAATAAAGAAAAAATGAAAAGGTTATGCTCAGCTGGAATCAGATTTTAGATTAGCTCCTCGGTAAAAGTCTAGATGTGCTGTTACACAAGACTCGATCCCAAACCTTACGTAACTTCTAATACAAGTTGCGGTTAACTTCAGGCACTTCAAAATGGAGAGACTGCACTAAGGGTGGTTACGTAGAACGACAACTTAAAATAAACTAGTCCTCCTTGGATCTGGTCGCCACCTAAGCCAACTACTGGAGCGACTTAGGGAGGACAACTCGGTTAGAATAAGCCGACAAGAACATGAGCACCCCTCCTCCCCTGCGCGTTTGTCTTAGTCAATGAGATCATTGTGACCTCATGTATGCCCACTTTGGAATGACGTCATTTATACTTTTTAAAGCTGTTTGCGAATAAAGGTAAACAGGCTTTAGTCTGTGTGTATGTCGTCTGTGTGGGTGTGTGTTAAGATTTTTAGTGGGTGTTAAAGTAACTGAATTAAATAATAAAAAAAAATATTTTTTTTGGCATTTCCTTGATTACTATAAAGTCATTATCTATAATTGTTATAAAATCAAGATAAGAGTTGAGCTGTCAGTTAGGCTACCAGGATGCACAGGATTTCCTCCAGAACTGCCTAGTTAGTAGGGGGTGATTACACATTGGATTGGTTTCCGGTAACCCAAGAAGGAATAGTGTACCAAAATATTATTCTAGAATAGATTGAATCTTGAAGCCAGAGTTATCTACCCTTGGTCTTGTACATAATTGTTGTTCTTCTCTTGTCTGCAAACATTCCCGATATTATTTCAATGGTTGTAAAGACAACAACAACAACACAGATTTGTTGGATGCCTGCCTTACTTCCACTGCGCAGACCTTGATGGGGGGGGGGGGGGGAGATTATCATAAAGAGAAACATGCTGAATTCAAAGGCAGCTTTAGAAAATAGGAAATAGTTTGTTGTTAAACAAGTTACTTGACAACAGCTTTGTCTGTTTAGTGGCAGCTTTGTCTGTTTAGTGGCAGATTTGTCTGTTTAGTGGCAGCTTTGTCTGTTTAGTGGCAGATTTGTCTGTTTAGTGGCAGCTTTGTCTGTTTAGTGGCAGATTTGTCTGTTTAGTGGCAGCTTTGTCTGTTTAGTGGCAGCTTTGTCTGTTTAGTGGCAGCTTTGTCTGTTTAGTGGCAGCTTTGTCTGTTTAGTGGCAGATTTGTTGTTTAGTGGCAGCTTTGTCTGTTTAGTGGCAGCTTTGTCTGTTTGGTGGCAGCTTTGTCTGTTTAGTGGCAGCTTTGTCTGTTTAGTGGCAGCTTTGTCTGTTTAGTGGCAGCTTTGTCTGTTTAGTGGCAGCTTTGTCTGTTTAGTGGAAGATTTGTTGTTTAGTGGCAGCTTTGTCTGTTTAGTGGCAGATTTGTCTGTTTAGTAACAGCTTTGTCTGTTTAGTGGCAGCTTTGTCTGTTTAGTGGCAGCTTTGTCTGTTTAGTTGCAGATTTGTCTGTTTAGTGGCAGCTTTGTCTGTTTAGTGGCAGATTTGTCTGTTTAGGGCAGCTTTGTCTGTTTAGTGGCAGCTTTGTCTGTTTAGTGGCAGCTTTGTCTGTTTAGTGGCAGCTTTGTCTGTTTAGTGGCAGCTTTGTCTGTTTAGTGGCAGCTTTGTCTGTTTAGTGGCAGCTTTGTCTGTTTAGTGGCAGCTTTGTCTGTTTAGTGACAGATTTGTCTGTTTAGTGGCAGCTTTGTCTGTTTAGTGGCAGATTTGTCTGTTTAGTAACAGCTTTGTCTGTTTAGTGGCAGCTTTGTCTGTTTAGTGGCAGCTTTGTCTGTTTAGTGGCAGATTTGCCTGTTTAGTGGCAGCTTTGTCTGTCTAGTGGCAGCTTTGTCTGTTTAGTGGCAGCTTTGTCTGTTTAGTGGCAGTGGGGGTCTTGAGTTTAAAAACCCCTACCAGGGGTTTTTGTAGTTAAATACCCCTCTTCTATTAAACAAAACAAAACAATGCAAGCGACAATCCCCAAATTCCAATAGCACATTTAAGGAAGATTTTGATTTTAAAACACCCTACAAAATTTACAATAAACCCTCTCTTCAATATAAAAAAAAAGCAAATTATGCACTCAAAATGTTATGAACGTAGCTAAATGGGTTTTGACTCAGTTTTAAGTTTAAAAAATACATCTTCAATTAAAAAAACAAAACAAATTACACACTCTACAATCTATGAGCATAGAAAAGGGGTTTTGAGTTTAAATCCCCCCCCCCCCCCCCCCGCCAGCGGGTTGGAAGATAAAAAATACATCTTCAATGTTAAAAAAAAGCAAATTACGCACTCAAAATTCTATGAGCGTTGCCAAAAAAGGGTTTTGAGTTTAAATCCCCCTTCAGAAGGGCTTGATGCTAAAAAAATACCTCTTCAATATAAAAAAAAAACAAATTACACACTAAAATTATTTTAGCGTAGCCAAGCCAGTTGGGGGTTTTGAGTTTAAACTCCTCTCCTTCAGATGGTTTTGAGTTTAAAATCCCCCCTACAGAGCGTTTTGAGTTGGGAAAACCTCTATCTTCAATATTATTCTAAAGCAATCTACAGTTACCAAATTCTATGACCGTAGCTAAATGGGGTTTTGAATTAAAAAACAACAACAACCAAGTCCTGAGATTGTTTAGTTTAAAATTAAAATAAAACTTCACTTTTCGATATAAAATCTAAAGCAAACTACAGTCACCTAATTCCAAGAGCGTATTCAAGAGAGGTTACACATTTATACCAGTGGCGGGGCTCCATTAATAAAGTGCAGTGAATAGTCATCTGAGGAAATTGAAAAACACTAAATATGGCTCAACAAAGATGGCTAAGACAGATTTTAGGAGTCAGTTATAGAGATCGGGTCTAAATCAAGGAAATCCCATGCCGAACTGGGAGTCGACCCCTTAGTAAGATTGTGACAGAGCGTCGCATGAGGTTCGGGGGACATGTTCTCCGACAAAATGAATTACGCATAATAAGAGTTGCGATGACATCCTAGTACACACATTCATGGAGATCCTCAGAGCAGGTGGGAAGTGGCTTTAGACATTACCAGTGACAGATTTTTGTGGAAACAGCTTGACGGCAAATGCGCCGAACGATGCTGGAGGGTCTAAGTCAGTAAGAATAGCACATTAGGTTTTTGAAATCAGACTTTTTAATAGCAGGAAAATGCACTGTAGATAATTTAGAATATGCATTTTGTTGGCTTTCAATACTAGAAATAGTGCTTGGCGGCGGGGCTCCGCCAAGAGCTGGGGGAGCTCCTAGCGCTCCCCAGACCCCCCCCCCCCCTAGCAATGGCTGTGAGTCAACAATTTTTCTACTAACTACAGGAAGAACAATACATGGGCACAATAAACGTTTTCCGAAAGAATGAAGGGTCAGAAAGTAATAAAGATTATGTTCACACACATACATACATACAAATATTTTTTCGCGGGGGGGGGGGGGGGGGGGGGAAATTCCCCCCAACCCCCCCCCCCCGAAAAAAAAACCTGGCTACGCCCATGTTATACAGTGACGGTTTTAAGTAAGTCTAGGCCCGGGTCAAGATCTCTGTGGATGCCTCCACCCTAACCCTATTCGGAATGTTTTAATAACAATACACTTATAGAAAGCTTGCTAATATAATTATAATATTATTAACTCTTTCTCTCCGTAATTATTTTTTCTCATTCCGATACTATTATTAGTTTTGTTCATTTGTATTTCACTATCCTGTTATGATTACGCTTCAATAACTGTTTTGTTTGTTTTCAGAAAATGTTATGTTTGGTATTGAATTCTAGGAGAATGCATGCTCTTTTTACACAACACAAATTAAAAATTATAAATCCAAAAACTAATTTAGTTTAATGGGAGTCAAATCAACGTTGGCATCGTCAATTGGGAGAGAAAGAGTTAATAATTATATTATATTAATAAGCATATCTAAAAGCATCAAGCGTGCCATACAAATAGAATGCTTATAAATTAAATTTCATTTTCCTTTTTTTGTTAATTTTTTTTTCCATATTTTTAAATTGTACCTTTTTTACCCCCCCCCCCCCCCCACCCGTTTAGAGGACGAGGTACAGGGAGGCCGGACTGCTGTAAATCTGGCCCTGATGATGCAGATTTATTTTATTTCTCTATGTCAAAATTCAAAGAGGGATGAGTGATAGGAGTTATGTAGAGCTAACATATTTTTTAAAGTCAGCACGACCACGCCTGTAGTGCGGTGTGATACTTTATGTTAGAACGTGTTTAAATACATCAGCTGACTTCACAGAAATGGTTCATTGTGAAATAGTCATATGAAATACTAGCCTAAGTCATGTGAACTACTAGCCTAAGTCATGTGAACTACTAGCCTAAGTCATGTGAACTACTAGCCTAAGTCATGTGAAATAGAAAATCATGTGAGACCTACTATACTTCCCACACCCAAAGTTAGCTTGCTTTTCTAAGTGTGGGCACTCCACGTAGTCAACAGTACCCTTCGTCCACTTTCGATCCGGCCCTGCACACGAGATCACTGCAAAAGTAGCTATTAAGAGTCGCCAGATCAGAGACTTATCTGTCGTCATAATTTGAGCGCCTCCCTCCTTTCCCTACATGACCTGATTGCCTCCCCTCTGCAGCGTGATGGTGTGGAAGGGGAGAGCAACTTGTGAAAGTACAGTCACTCAATGAAAATCATGTCGTCGATTTGGTTTTCATTTTACAAGCCATAGGCTAGGAATATGTCAAAGAGGTCCCGTTATGTAGCCACTTCTTTGTGCTGGCTATAGAAGTACATATGTTACACATTATTTGTTTCAATGCCTATCCTATTTATCTGCCCTTGTACATTCGCATGTATGTCTCTTGTCTCGCAGGCACAAACCTATACCACGCTAATCAATTCTAGTTATTTATAATTATATTATTATTATTTTCCCTCCTGTTAATTTCACTTGCCGTAGAAAATAATAAATGTTATATTTCTTGACCTTTGTCGAGGATTACAGATCTAACTACCAGCACGTTATGGCTATGAAACTTATAAGCTATATTTTTAATCCGTCTAGTAGTGCTAATGTAAGTGCATTGGTTAAAATAAAACTGCGCCCACTCGATAATCCTACGGCTACACTGGTGTCGAGTTACCGAAATGTCAGATTACAAAAGATTAATTTTATTTCAAAGAATTTAACCGCATATAACTAGGAGATTATATTAGTGATGTAATAATATTTTTTTTCAATGGTATAAAATAAGCGATAAACGAGAATTGAGGGTTAATCATCTAAAAAAAAACCCCACCTAAGTTCAGGTTTTACATACTATACTAAATTAAAATAAATGCCTACGTACATTCTAAAAATAGACGTAGGCCTACTATATTACATATTAATTACATGAATTTACGTAAGCATTACTTCGAAGTGGGTCGTATTATCAAGTGTCGGACTATCAAGAGGCAACTGTTTATGTATAAAGGACTGCTAGTGCATGTTACTCTTCTAGTACAAGGGATTGAGATTCATTATATCGAACTCTTTACAGTTTTTTTTTATGGTGTGTTATTCGCTTCTATACAAATCTCCAAAACCAATCTGTCTAGCTAGAACAAATTACAACAAAACCTGTTGGACAAGATGTTTATGACATTTCCTACCTGTAAGTAAAATAAAAATAAACACTGAAGCAAAATGAATTTAGGAAACAGAAAAACTGAAAGTAAACATTTTTATAATGCAGGAATGAGAAGTATGTCTTAGTTATCTCCTGATGGTTTTGTTTATAGAGGAAGAAAAACAATCCAAACATCGGACTTAATTAATGTCTTATATTATCAGAGAGTAAAACCTAGTGAGAATCATACAAAAAATAATGTATTTGTATGTTCGTTGTTGCAATATATATGTACGATACAGTAAAGTTCCCCTTTCAGACCTTGTGAAACATCTGTTTCTGTGGCCCAAGGTTAACGAGGGTGTCATGTAGCCAGCACAACGACCAATCCCCTTTACTTCTCCCCAACTATTGTCAAGTACCAATTAGAGCTGGGTGGACTCAGAGGCGCCCTAAAGACCCCAATAGTAAAAATCCCAGTCTTCGCTAGGATTCGAACCCTGGACCCCCTGCTCGGAAGCCAAGCGCGATACCACTCAGCACCGCGCCTCCGTTAAATATATATTATTAAAAGAAAAAGAATCGCTCTATAAGTTGTATAAAATGAGGTATTGTCTTTTTAAAACGTAATTTGCATTTTTTTTCTAGTTTTGTGAGGTTTTTTGTGAAGCAAAGATTTGTAGAGTTATGGTTAGGGTTAAGGTTTGTTCAAATGAACAGTGTTTCCCTTTTGAATGTTGTCTTTGTTTGTTTTATTCTGAAACTTTTCTAAAATTTCTTAGCATCTAGGCAATCACGCATATTCATGTTTTCTACACATGTCGACATTGGGCTGCTTAGCAAACTACATCAGAAGTGTCTCCGACAGCCCCTGGTGTAAAACGAAAAATAAAACATTACCTTTGGACTAGACAGAATTCATATTGTTGAGTAGCATTATTAGTGACAAACGGCACAAGCAATTAAATACTACATACCACTACATGTTATTCAAATGGTAAAAGTTGAGACGTTTTAGACCAGTGATCTCTATAGCCAATGTTTGTTTTGTACTAGTTTCTAGTTAAGACACGTACATTTTCCTACACTATAATAACATAGTACATTGTTCAAGTATATCAGGGCACACCCTTGACTGAGGGATGCGGACTCAAATGGTTGAGAACTCGTGACATACATCATTACAAGTAGAAATGAGCTTGTGCTTGTCTATTTTGTATTTCTTAGTTCCAGCCAGTGTTTCTCAAACTGCAGGAAGTGTGAACGTAAGAGACAGTTCTAAGAGTGGCGAGCAGCGCTCTAAGTAAGGAAATAGTTCCATATGTTTGTGGGTACTTTTGGCTAGCATGGGTAAAAAGAGGGGAAAATACTTATTACAGTGATTCCCAAAATACAGTACGCGGGTCACATATGGCCAGTGCCGAAGTGTTATCCGACCTTTCGAGACTTCTGCATAATGAAAGAATAGAGACCTTGTTCCATTCGACGACTTGCTATGATGCGGGCCGTGACAAGAGTGTCTAAAATTTATATGGCCCACCCAGACTGAAAAAGGTCCGGCTCCACTAGAAGGAGAACACTCTAAACAAATACCGGTAGGTTGTGACAGTCTGCTTTAGATGAATCTACGATGTGTGTTTTAACAGACAATAAAGTATCAGGTCTTTCTTTTGATAATTTTTTTTTTAAGAAAAACGTTTTTGAAAAAAATATTCTTTGAAAACAAAAAAAATATGAAAAGAATCACTTTTATTTCAGCTTCCTCTGGTATAACTCTATCCCAGTGTAACTAAATGTTGTTAGTGGATTGATCTCAATCTGCGTTCTTTGTTGTTGTTGTTTTTTAATCTGAACAAGTTCGTGATTACTTCTTTACATCCAGACTTTGACGTGTCCCAGTTAGACATACGTTATGGGCAGACGCGGTGTATAAATAAAACATGTCTGTGTGAAAGGTTTTCTACTTTGAGGGCTGCACTTGGGGGGGGGGGGGGGCTGTGTCTATAGAACTACTTGCAATGATGGCATACAGACTTATTGAAATAGATCTTTTCGTCTAGACCATTTGGAAACTTCTGTCATTTAATGTGGACCAATCATTTTAATTTTTATTTCAAAGTTTGTTTGCTTTATTGTAAGCGAAGCGAAAAAAAAATGTTTCGAACCTAGGTCTTGAAGTTAAAACACAGTAGCACCAACCAAATTTTTTTTCTGGAGGTATTGCTGAATGTAATTTTGGAGCCAAAAAAAAAGAGAGGGAGGGGGTATTTTTGTAGGATTATGTTTAGCCTGATGGCTAGGGTTATGGTTAGGGTTTGTTCTATTGAACAGTGTTTCATTTTTACTTTGTAAGTCGCTTGACTTAATGTCTTGATTGTTAAAAGCCTTGCCAGATGATTTATCGGTTCTTTTGCTGACAATCCTGTTAAGTCACTGAAGCATTGAATCAATGATTTTTAAAAAAAGATCTAAAAAAATTAGCTCTTTAGAAATCGCCTCCGAAAATTTCGAGAGGAAAAAACTACAACAAACAAATTACAAACAAACAAAGAAGAAATAGTGAATTAAACATGACACACATTCTCAGGTCGAGACCTATCTGTAAGCATAGAGATGGAGATAAATCTCAAGTAGTCAAACCTCTGGGTCTTTCTCTTTATCTACTTCTCTCTTTCAAGTTTTAACTTCTTTCTTTCTATCTCGTTTTACTCTCTATCTCTCTTAATCTTTTTTTCGTTATCCTTATCTCGTTATCTCTTTCCTTATCACTCTACCTCATTCTATCTTCCCCTCTCTTACTCTCTCTTTCTTTCAATCTTTTTTTGTCTATGTCTCTCTTTCTCTCTTTTTCTCTGCATCTTTTCCCCCAGCTTTCTCTCTCTCTCTCTCTCTCTCCACAACAAGATACTTTTTCATTTCACATTGGCTATCTCACACTTAGATTCATTAAATTTAAGTGGTGCAAGGGAGGGGGTGGTGGAACTCGATGAGGGCACATGAGTTAGAACATTAAATAGAAGACTGGGATGGGGCAAGGGGGGTGGTCAACGAAGGTGCTATTTTACATGCTGAGTAAATTTGTGGGGCCAGATCAATTACTTAAATAGGCCAAGTAATGGAAAGTGTGAAGTGGAGGGGGGAGGAGGTAAGCACAATGAACTCTGTGAACCAAGATGGCTACCCTGTCTGGCTTATAAATGTTATTGATTGAGAGACAACACTTTTCACAAGGTAGCACTTGAGACTGGTGTTCAATGTTAGTCTATGTTTTAAATATTATAAATACCGACTTAATTGTGTACTGTTACAATAGTACCTCTTGAACTCAGGACACATGAAAATGAAGCTCAGGACCATTTCCACTTTTTGTAGTCTACATGAGGTCAAGGTCATGGGATGCTCTAGTGACAGCTCATCATTATTTTTGTACGAGGTCATGGCACTGACCTTCCTGAATGACTACCAATTTTTTCTAGGAAGTCTATTTCGAAGACTGTGTGACAAGTTCGGGTTAGGTTTCAAATAGTCCTACACATTGTAATACAAATGTTGACAACATAAGAGTATACATAATTTATGTATTTGAATAACGATGACCACTATATAACGATGACAACTATATAACGATGACCACTTTAACGAAATCGGTGACTATAAGGTGCTAAGAGTAGAAACTATTCGTTGTGGGGATAAATAGTCACTTTGAGAAATAAGGTCAAGGTGCAACTGCAAACATGTGTGTCTGACTTTGTCGTAGTCTTATGCGAATTCTGATAAGAGGTGAAGAGGGACACAAAATAAATCAGGGAGGGACGAATTTTAAATTGTACTTGTTAGACAGTCTCGTCGAGTGAGATTTCTTTCTAATTTTCTATGCGCTCCCCCGGTAAAGCGGTGTCATATGGTGGGAGGCCACGTGGTAAAAATAACAGTACACGTAGTCGTTAAGCTTGAAGGCATATATGATAAGATGGAAAGATAGCATAGCTTTGATCTGACTCAGACCGTATACTTTAATCGTAGGGAAAATGACAAAAAGTGCTCCAGTTCTGTAACACTCCGATCCATTGGGCACTATGTTAAACCAACTTTGCTCTAGCATTGGCTTCCGCAGAGTTTCTGTGGGCTTGCATATAATCCCATAGAGGGTCATCCTAAATTGATTGAACATCATCTACTCCAACAAGACAATTAGTCTGATTGACCAACGCCCAGAAAAATATAGAAGAAAAACATCAGAGGAAAATGACCCCACATCACGGCCTCAAGCCCACTCCTACACTCTGACCAACATCGACTATTTTTAAGAAGAGCTTAGCCAGAGATTCACTTGTGGCTCATTTCCAGCTTTAGGAGGCGTCTAGCATTTAGAAGTTATTTGTTACCGATTGAGGAGGGGGAACATGAGGAAGGGGAACACGAGGGGAGGTGGTGAGGGTGGAAGATACCTAAATGAGATGTTGAAAGTAGAATTGCTTAGTAGAGAGAAAACTCTTGGAAAAACAGAGAGACAAAAGGGGGAAAGAGAGAGAGAGAGAGAGAGAGAGAGAACGCTCTAACAAGAAGTAGGCTTACGGCCAATATTGATTGTAGATTTGTCGATGGTCCGTGAGTGTGAATTGAATATTTGCTGGGCGCTGAAGGAGGTGAGGCAAGGTCTTTTAGAAGATTGAACCAAACGACACAATTTTGAAACTTTTTAGTTTAGAGACAGAGGCGCTTCTCATTCTTTTGATTCTAGACTCTCGAGATTTACTTAAACAGTCAAGGTCCAGATCATGCTGCGTGTGTGAGTTGAGAATGGAGAACTCTCAGAAAATAGTGTTATTGGACCACTATATTAAGCTATGATTTGTTGGCCTTGTTTTCAACTACTATGAAGAAGGTTGACCAGGGTCTAGTAATCTTATCTAAGAACTTCAACATTATTAACTCCTGGCCAATTCCATTCTAAAGCTAGTAAAGTAAAGTTTCCCCTTACAGACATTGCGATCTATGGGGCAGATGATGTAAAGGTCATCTGTTTCTGTGGCCAACGGTTAACCAGCAGGGCGTCATGTGGCCAGCACAACGACCAATCGCCTTTACTTCTCCCAACTAAGGTCAGGTACCCATAAGAGTTGGGTGGATTTGGGGCGCCCTAAAAATCACGAAATTCAAAATCCCAGTCTTTATCGAGATTCGAACCCAGGACCCCAGGTTCGGAAGCAGAACGCTTAACCCCTCAGCCACCGCGCCCCAAAAAAAAAACGTTATACCGGGTGTCAAACTCGGTACCAGTAGCTCTTCATGCCGATGAGTTTTGACTGGGCCACTTAATACGTATAATTCCATTATGCATTCTTCAAAATCCTCATAAAACATTTTTTTTGTAGGTGTTACAAACATAAACGTGTCACAATTCTATAACCACGAGAGTATTTGAACTTATGATTTCTTCCTCTCTAGCACCAACCAGCGCGACAGCAGAGCAAGGCCATTGCCTACAGCACTACATCGCCCCAGCACTACCTAGAGCTAATGCCATTTTGTTAAACAGAACGAATTGCCAACAATTTTATTGGGACGTAAAAGCGGGTGGAGGGTTGGATGGGGAGAGGAAAAAGGAAGGGCGTAAAAAAAGTGAAACAGTCGGGGTGGGGGGGTGAAAAGAAGAGAAAATGAGAAATGGAAATATGCGAGTAACAGGTAGAATTGGAAATAACTCGTTCGCTGCGGAATCGGCAAAGTTTGGTATATGCAGTTTCAGCATTTTTTGGAGCTTAGTCGTGTATGTATTAAAAAGAAAGCTAGCTGCTTACACATAAGAAACTTATCCCATATGGAATTGACTTTGAAATTCTCTTCATGTGATAGTTTGCAATAAAAAATATAATAAGAAGAAAGAGGTAATAAGATAAGGGTGAGTGAATAGAGAAAGTGATAGAGGCAGAGCGAGAGAGAGAGAGAGAACGAGATGCTTCAGAAAGAAAAAATATTAATATACTTGAGGATATAAACGAATCAGTAAAAGCAGGGAGAAAAAGAGGGTAAGATTGATAACTGAGAGAGATGAAGATAGAGGAGTAAAGAGAAAAAGACAAAGAGAGAAAGAGAGAGATATGTGAAAGCTTTTGAATATACAAGTCTGAAATGAAACCAAATCAATTTGTCTTTGATAGAATTTCATTCTGATGTTCTTTCTGAAAATATTGAAACCTGCCTAATTACCTGCCTGGGTGGACCACTTCGGTGGCCGATTTTGAGTTTGTGTTTCCACACTAACTGCCTTTGTAACCTTGTTTTTAATAGAGATTAATTCAATTGGTGGACTACTAGTTAATTATTCCATTAGTTCCTGTAACACTTATTCAGGCCTCGCGGAACATTAAGGTTCCGCGGAACACAGTTTGAGAAACACTACTCTAGTTTTTCAAAACAGTCTATTTCCTCAGCCAGCATTCCAAAGGTTCCAACATTTCAACGTCTTTGGAACAACATGAATTACAAGGCACGCAGACCTATCTACTAACTATTTAAATAGTGGCCTATTGGGAGATAACTTACAAATCATCTCTTCTCAATTCTACCACGGGATCACCACCTTTGAGTGTGAGAACCGCCGCTCTAAGCTGTTTCCAAAAAAGTGCCAAACAAATAATAAAGTAAAAAAAAAATAACTTTGTCCACAAGCTTCTACTTCCCCGAACTCAGCGCTAACATGTTGGAATGTACAATTCATTTTGTGTCATTCTGACACTCATTTGTACAAAACATGTGTCTCTAATGAGCTGACATTTTAAATACATAATATCAAATAATCCATTAAATTGAAGATTTTCGTACATGGTGGGGGAGGCGCAGTGGCTGAGCGGTAAATCGCATGGCTTCCGAACAGGGGTTCGAATCCTGGTGAAGACTGGGATTTTTTCTTCAGGCGCCTCTGAGTCCACCCAGCTCTAATGGGTGCTTGACAATAGTTGGGGAAAGGTAAAGGAAGTTGGTTGTTGTGCTGGCCAAGTGAAACCCTCGTTGACCCTGGGCCACAGAAACAGATGACCTTTACATCGTCTAATAGACCATAAGGTCTGAAAGGGGAACTTTACTTTTTATACATTGCGGAATAAACTAGTATGTGGTCAGCTTTTTGGTGTATCCGGTGTAAAAAATAAAGAAGGTGTTGATACTCTGTTAAGGTTTTAAAGTCACGTACTATAGGGGCAGGTTTTATAGCGTTGCAGCCGTTTGTTACTTTTATTTAGTTGCCAACATTGAAATTCCATTTTGCGTCCTTGACATTGTTTAGTTTATCTTGAATCCCCAGTAGATTAGCGTACTTGACATTTTGTCATATAGTAGACATGTGGTAGAATCCTGGTAGATGGATGCATGATCATGTGGTTAGCGCTCAGGACTGTCGTCTCGATGGCCCCGGGTTCGAACCGCTGACCTATAATAGATTAGGGTTGAGGTGTGATTATCTAAATTCTGAAAGAATCTCCCAAACATAAAAAAAATGAAATATTTAACAAAAACATTTTGTTGTCGCAGGTTTAAAAAGAAAAAAAAATCACATCTTGTAGTCTCTCGCAACAGCAGTACTGTCTCACGCAACAGCAGCACTGTCTCACGCAACAGCAGCACTGTCTCACGCAACAGCAGCACTGTTTCACGCAACAGCAGTACTGTCTCACGCAAACAGCAGTACTGTCTCACGCAAACAGCAGTACTGTCTCACGCAAACAGCAGTACTGTCTCACGCAAACAGCAGTACTGTCTCACGCAAACAGCAGTACTGTCTCACGCAAACAGCAGTACTGTCTCACGCAAACAGCAGTACTGTCTCACGCAAACAGCAGTACTGTCTCACGCAAACAGCAGTACTGTGTCACGCAACAGCAGTACTGTCTCACGCAAACAGCAGTACTGTCTCACGCAACAGCAGTACTGTCTCACGCAAACAGCAGTACTGTCTCACGCAACAGCAGTACTGTCTCACGCAACAACAGTACTGTCTCACGCAAACAGCAGTACTGTCTCACGCAAACAGCAGTACTGTCTCACGCAACAGCAGTACTGTCTACAGAACTAGTAAGGAATTATCAAAATAGTCATAGATCTTGGGTCTATAAGGAATCAAACCAAACAAAAACTTCAACCATCTTCTCGCTGAGTGGTCATCGTGTTGTTTTTTTACATTTTTGTTTGGCGCCAGAGTTGAAGTGAATGCCAGGTGTTTGAAATAAGCTAGTTTATTGGGAGGGTAAGACTGGAGGACTAGATTTGGGGGAGAAGATAGATTCAGGGAAGGGGTTTGTGCTGGAAGTATACGAGTGTAAGTTTGTAAGGGTGGCAGGCAGTTGATAAAAGATTACGACTATTAAAACCTTCGTTATCGGAGACTTGACTCTTTCTCCCGCCTTTTCTTCCCCCCCCCCCCCCCCCCCGCGTTTTTCTTAGTATTGCGTAAGAGAAAGTTATCAAAGTACACAAAGATATGAGCAAAAGTAACTTGTCAAACTTGTAGCCGACGTGCCAGACCGCTTCGTGTAAACACAGTGACATGTAAATAGTCACATATGACATCATTGACATAAGATCTGGTATAAATGTCACTCTACCTAACCTCGTGGTGTTGTAACATTTTTTTGTACACGAGTAATTTCTACACGATCCCCTTTCAACTCTTTTTTACTCTGAGATTCTCATTCTTTGCTTTCTAAGAACAAATGTACACAAGTGTACTCAGTTCAACACCGGTGTACAGCCTGTGCACATCATAGAGAGTCAAACTGTGATCGTATGCAGGGGCCGATCCAAGGGGGGGCCTAAGGGGCACGTGCCCCCCCTAAGAGAAGTGTTGGCATAAGGGGCACGTGCCCCCAAAAATTGCTGAAAGGTACGTGACCATAATTTCCATACACATTTGAGACGTATTTATTTTTGTTCAACTTAAAATTTGTTGAAATTCGTATATATGTAAATGTTATTCACTGACAGGTGTAATTCCCAACTTAAATTTAGAATAAAAACTGCAAAAACATGGTCGGTGACCGACTGACCGTGTTAACATATTATTCGCTGCAAAGTTTGTACCTAATTCATTATTAAGTAAATTTAAGTGATGAAGTGATTCTAAGCCATGTGTTGTTTTATTTTTTATACGATGTTTTACGATTACAGAAAATGAATGATAAAACCAAGCGAAAGATGTCAGGTCCTGAACGAGTGAAAGAGGAAAAGAAGCAGAAGTTGGTGGATAGTTTCGGATCTATGAAAACAATCAGTGCTTACTTTCTCAGTCAAAACAAAACTCCACTACCTACATCATCAGTCCAAGATCAGTCAACTCCGTCTACATCTACAGTGCACGATATACCGCCTACATCCGCATCTGCAATCCATGATCAGTCGCCCACAACTACGTCTGCAGTGCATGATATACTTCCTCCATCCGTATCTACAGTCCATGATTCGCTGCCTCTATCTAAGACTACAGTGCACGATATACCTCTAAATTCTTCAAGTGTCACTAACTCATTTGAAAATAAAATGCTTCAAGAGTTTATCAAACCATATGACATTGGGCTACTATATAAAAAAATTAGACAGTTTTCAGCTTCCAATAGATATGACATTATCCGGAATGTAGCGAAGCCAGATGTTAATCATTGCTTTCCACAAACACAAGAAGGTAAAAAGAAACGCTCATTTCAGTACAAATGGTTGGTAGCTAATCAGTGGCTAGTTTACAGTCAAGCTTTAAACGGCGGTTTATGTTTACCATGCATTATTTTTGCTAAAACGAGTCATAGATCAACAGGTGTATTTGTAAGCACACCATTGACAAAATTTAAAGATGGACCACAAGATATATATAAGCATACTGAAACGGAATACCATAAAAATTCAATGAAAGATTTGGCATCATTTATTGAGATAATGGAGCAGAGACAAGCTAATGTCATCCAGCAGACTTGCAGTAGCATCCAATTACGTATACAACAAAATCGTCGAAAGCTGATGTCAATTCTACAAACAGTCATACTCTGTGGTAGGCAAAATATACCACTTCAAGGACACAATGAGACAGACACTAATTCTAATAACAACCGTGGAAACTTCCAAGCCCTTCTGGATTTCCGTATTTGTGCTGGTGATAATATTCTAGAAGAACATTTCAAAACTGCTCCAAAAACTGCAACATATAGGTCAAAAACCATTCAGAATCAACTGATTAATGGGTGCGGAGACAATATTAGGTGTACAGTGGTAGAACAAATAAAAGAGGCTGTTTACTTCAGCATTATGGCTGATGAGGTGACTGATGCATCTAACAAGGAACAGTTAGCGCTTGCAGTTCGATTTTATGATGGTGTACAGATTTCTGAAAGATTTGTAGATTTTATAAGATGTGATAGTGTAACAGGAGAATCAATTGCCAAACTTTTGATTGGTAAACTGCAAGAATACGGTTTGGATTTGTCTAAGCTGCGTGGTCAAGGCTTCGATGGGTCTGGCAACATGGCTGGTAAAATCAAAGGAGCTGCAGCTATAATCAGTCAGCAGTATCCTAATGCTGTTTACTTCCATTGCAATTCTCACGTTCTCAATCTTGCTGTAGTCCAAGCCTGCTCATTACAACCAATTAGGAACATGATGGGTACTTTGCTTGAGGTCTGTATATTTTTTAAGTATTCACCTAAGCGTCATTTGCAATTGCAGCATAATATTCAGCATCTATGTCCTGAGTCCAGAAAGCAAAAACTTGTTGATCTATGCAAGACTAGGTGGGTAGCCAGGCATGATGCATTGGAAGTGTTTGGAGAACTTTATACAGCAGTTGTGCAAACTTTAAATGATATAGCTGACGGTGATTCCTGGAATCAAGAATCAGTAGCAAAGGCACGCGGTCTTCTTTTGGGGGTGACACAGTTTGATTTCTTAATTTCTTACGTTACGTGCTGCAATGGTCTCCGTTTTATTCATTCACTCAGTGTGAGTTTACAAGGTCGATCAATTGACATTTGCTCTGCCATGATAGAAGTGTCAAATGTAATTAGCAGCATTGAAAGATGCCGGAAGGAAATTGATGAGGTTAGTTTAGAATGGTATACGCAGGCCACTTCTTTATCCAAGTCAGTCGATGCACCAGAGCCAAGTGTACCACGATTAGGTAAACGGCAGATAAATAGAGCAAATACACCAAGTGATTCACCAGAACAATATTTTCGTCGTACTGTCATAATACCTTTCATTGATCATTTACTTTCAGAGTTAAAAACAAGATTTTCACCCTTGCAACAACGTGCTGTTCAAGGGATTGCTCTCGTTCCTTCTATCTTCTTGTCTAATCCACAAACTAAGAAGAAAGAAGCTAAAGCTTATGGCGAATTAATTGTAATGGATCTTCCATCACCACACACATTGTGTACAGAATTGGAATGTTGGCAGAGTAAATGGGAATCAAGCTCATCAGATGTTCCATCTTCCCTAGTGACAACACTTCAACAAACTTCTGCAACCTTTTATCCTAATATTCACACCATGCTACGTGTGTCAGCAACAATTCCGGTGACGTCATGTGAGTGTGAACGATCATTCAGTCGTCTTCGCCAGTTAAAGACATACTTACGTTCAACAATGGGAGATGAACGACTTTCTTCATTGGCCCTCATGTGCATAAACCGTGACATAGACATTGATACAGAAAAGGTGTTAGACAAATTTGCACGTGATCAAACTCGCAGAATGGAACTTATGGATATTCTTTCCGATTAACGTCCACACCTGCGCAATCGGTTGCCCGCCATCAAATTCAATATGAACTGTATTTTTTATAACAGGATTGGTATCTGTTAGCTGAATTCAATGCCAAAAACGTTTTATATTTTCTTTCCCTATATATATATATATATATATATATATATATATATATATATATATATATATATATATATATATATATATCAAGAAATTACCGACACATTTTATTTGTGCCCCCCCTAGACAAAATTTCTGGATCGGCCCCTGGTATGAATGTGATTCCTTGTAGATTTGCTTTTGGTGTTAGTGAGACGCCCAGAATGGACATCAAATAAGATATTTGACAACTTGACTTCACTCTCTAAATCTCTAAACACATTGACAGTGCAGTAGTTAATAAAGTGGCCTCTCTCCACCCATTCTCTGCAATCAACAAATCAATGCTAATTAGAACAGAAATGTACGTTTTCAACAGACCTTCTTCACCTTATATTTCTTCCTCCCCCTCCCCCCCCCCCCTCGACACTAAAATCAGACTGGTGCGTTCGTTCCTTGGTCACGACCACATGTTTGTAGGCTTGCGAATCTTAGACGCTGACTGCAGGTCTCGAGAAGAGGATCCTAGCAATGGAATTGAGATGCTATAGAAATGTCCTAGGTATCACTTACAAGGACCAAATCACAAATAAAAAGATGAGATAGAGGATTAATTCAGCAATTGGACCCCACGATGACCTGCTAAATCAAAAAAAACGCAAACTTAAACTCTTCAGGGCTCCCAAGGACCTTCCTTCAGGGAACAATACCAGGAAAAAGAAGAAGAGGCAGACAAAGAAAACGATGGGAAGACAACATAAAAGAATGGACAGGCCGTCTTTGGGAGAAATTCAATCCAAGGCAAAGGATAGAGAGAAATGGAGAAAGACCATCAACAGATCTTGAATGGTGCCCAGACGATTCAAAGGAAATGTGAAGTAAGACGTTCGCCCTCCCTTACAAGGGGCACCCTTCCCCCGATAAACAATCCTGTCGTAAAAGTGTTTTATCTTTAGAACCACTTGTTAATAAACGCTTTAGAATGAGGTAGGAAAGACCAATTGAGACCTATCGTAACTTAGTAGCGTGTTCGTTAGGGCTCTTTTATGACCATCGACCAAAGGGAAGATTTTTACCCAGAGGCTAGTAGTGAGCGTTTGGCTATTCACTGATCCCTCTTTCAGGAGGTCTACCATTAACTAGATGTCACATGCATGTGAGCACCTCTTTCTCAGCCACGTCAGAAGTATACATCACTTAAATATTTTTATTATAATAAAAACAAAGACACTGGCTACAAATAATTAGAATAATTTGCCAAATTAAACTATTTATGGCAACTTAAAGTAGCTACCATATCAGAATATAAAATAGTCTAATCATGAAATTAAAGAGGTGATAACAGACGCCCCGTAATAGTCTCCCTTGATCTGAGCAGATGGCGGGTGTGGTCTGGTCATAAATCCCGAAAGTCATTGAATCCGGAAGTGAGCGTACGACTAGGCGGCTATCGGTGTCTGAAAAGATAAACTTTCCTTAGAAACACACTTTTAATGAGACTTATTCGGGTAAATAAATGGAAGGAATATTTGTACGACTTGAGAATTTTGAGAAGTTTACACAACACTTTAGGGCATGGACGATCTCCCTGAAAGTATATCTATTGAGAACTACTACTAGAAGAATATAAAGTTGACCTTCTATCTATCTATCTATCTATCTATCTATCTATCTATCTATCTATCTATCTATCTATCTATCTATCTATCTATCTATCTATCTATCTATCTATCTATCCATCTATCTAACTATCTATCTATCTATCTGTTTTTCTGTCTGAATTATTCTCTCATTTCTATGCATATATCAATAGTTATTTGTGAGTAAATTGAGAGTGCACATAGTTAAATGCTGTGTTCCAATATCGATAGCCCAAACAAATAATACTAAAAACGTCTGTAACCTGATAAGATAACTGGAAAGTCAAACAATGAATCACTCATCTTATATTGTTTTTTAAACGCCAATTCTCGCCTGTATCCAATGCTACTAACAGTGGGGCACGTTTTATAGGATGGCTACCTGTCTGGTTTGACTGATAGGGTCACTTAAACTAGATCATCTCAAAGTCTGTCACTTTTTAAACCGTTTTAGATTGTTGAGCAAGGAAGAGAGACTTTGTACTCACGCTACACTGTATGAAGTTCTTTTTGTGTCTTCCCACCCTCCCACAACCCATCACTCTCTCTCACACACACAGCCTTCCTCACAGAAATACCTCACTCCACACACACAGCCTTCCTCACAGAAACGCCTCACTCCACACACACAGCATTCCTCACAGAAACGCCTCACTCCACACGCACACAGCCTTCCTCACAGAAACGACTCACTCCACACACCTGTAAGTTTCAAGTTCAGGTAAAAGAAAATAGAGCTGCGCTTTTAATAAACAGTGCAATGTCTTGAAACCTCGACCCTGCAGGTAACTCCATGGGGTCATGTTTTGTATGACACTTGACGATATTTAGAGTGTAAATAAAGCGTCATCATAAACGTAATTGGTCACTTTCAATTATTTCATATGTTCTCTAAATATTTATGTTGTGTCCATATAGGCTTGTAATAATAATTAAAAAAAATAATAATAATCTTTATTGTCCGTTTGGAAATTTGTCTTACAATTTGTGCATTACACCAAACAAAAAAACGTGCACATTCACACCAGACTCACTCATAATTTATATGTGACAAAGTTTATACCAGATTGTTCTTATTTAATGATTTGATTGCCAGGGGAACAAAAGAGTGTTTGTGTCTGGTTGTCTGTTTTAAATACACTCTAAAGTATTGAGAGAACCACACTGTATTTATCCTTTATCCACATGATTTATTTTAAATAGTATCTATTTAAGAAACTGCTTGAAAAGTTCTAGGAGTCTGCAATGACGTCCAAGGAACTAAGCAATTCTTTTTGTGGCATTTTACATCTCATGTGATTATATTTTCCCTTTGAAACTTCTTGTGTGACTTGAGAGGCCAATCCTTGATACACAGCTGCTGTCACAGGTTGGGCATCTGTAATCACCAGGCGCACTTTCCCCCTTCTTTCTACTCCTGTTGCATATGGCATCTGCAAACCCGGAACTTTCCTTTATGCTCGATCTCCATGTGGATCTATCCAGTGCCACTTTATTTCTCCCAGCTGTAAGTGTCGAGTTTGAAGAGCAACTAAGAAATGTTTACATTTATTGACTACATTTTATATAAATAATAAATAATTTACATCGAGGAATTTTTTGTTGTTTGTTTCACCAAGTCGGATGACGTCATAAGTTAGAATATGAATGCTGACGTCAGAGATAGAACGTACGGACACTAAACTTTTGCACTAAGCACTGCTTGACATTCCTTGACGTGGATTTATAAGACCATACTGAAGAGAACTATATAAGTTTGACAACCTATGGTGATATATGTATGTATGTATGTATACATGTATGTATGTATGCATGCATGTATGTATGATTTAATAGACATATATATATAGAATATATATATATATGTATATATATATATATATATATATATATATATATATATATATATAGAGAGAGAGAGAGAGAGATAGATAGATGGTTAAATTGATTGATACACTCATTGATTGATTCATTGATTGCTAGAGTAGTCAATCTAATTAACTCAATTACAGGTGACATAAAATAAAAACCAAACGCAAAATTCAAACGTTGTTTTCAAACTCGAGTTTGTATCGGTATGAAATATGGTAGCCACCTCTCTCTTTAGTCATTCGTCTTCTCTCTTAGTGCATAATCAATAGTGCTTAGAGTGAGCTTCTGCAATCCACCGTGAACACATCTACACGTGAAGGTCAACACTGTATTGACAACTCAACTGTAGCAAGTAGACTTACGACTGTATCAGGAGAAACGGTACAGACCTACGTCTAATGGTATTGATGTTTCATTCAGTGTACGCAAACGTGCTGTGCGTGTGTTGTGGGGTGGAGAGTGTGTGTACGTGTGTGTGTGTATGGATGTGGGTATACGTTTGACCTTGTTCACTCTCACCTTCAACTTCACCTGTCCCTTAGTCTGTTGAACCGTTGGGGCACCACACAAGATCTTTTGACCTTATTTCTCCATTTACCTTGTTACTTTTCAGCAAATCTTTGAATTCTGCAAAACACGACTCACCTGTTTTAAGTGTTCAATTATAAGAGACAGAACAGTTGGCCTGTTTCGCGTCTACTTACAGAGGTGATACAAAGGTGATACAAATGTGATACAAAGGTGATGTGGTTGAATAGGATCGAAATGCACGGAATAAGTTGCTCTCAAGTATTTATATGAAGACTTAGCTCCGAAAAAAAAAACTGAATGAGCTACGTACTTATCATTCATAAGTACATTTGAGTATATTTTGAGAGATATATATTAAGAAAATGCCTTTGGAACAAATTTTCAGATAGCGTGTCGAATTGGGGGGAAGGAAAGGGACATATCTTTGTATGGTAATCATCACTATACTTATGAATCCTATCGGCCCCGCACATGACAGTCGCCCAGAGTTTCAAGTACTGCTATAAAAAATAAAAAAAAAAAACCCGCCACCAACAACAAAAAACAAGTTAAATAAAAAAAATATATATTTATATAAAACAAATGTTACATGAAGGAAATAGCTGCATATTTACAGTCATATAGCTCAATATTGTACGTTTTATTTTCCATTTCTTATATCAAACAAAATTTATTAGTTACCACTAATTAATTAATTTTTTAAATTGATTCATGTTTTGTTAGGGGACTATGAAAAATTATTAAAAGTTTCAACTTGATCGGAGAATGGGAAGTGGGAGAAAAAATCAAAATATGTACCAGACAGACAGACAGACAGAGAGAGTAATAATAGCTTTGTAAAAAAATATGTGTGAGTTTATTAAACATAATATAGTCTCTTCCTTTCTGATAGTAAACATGATTTGATACTCGGTTAATATATAAACGTCAGACTTTCTTTTCCCACAGGCTTTTGGTTCCTACTTTTTGCATAAGTTTCGACCACCATAGTTGAATATACGTATGAACATTCTATAAAGTCTTCTTCTTATCATTGTTGTTAATTGAAATAAATTAGGGCATATGATCTTAATACCAACTAAAATCTAGGACTAAGGCTCCTTACACGCCCCCTCTCTACATAACACAATCAAAATTGAAGCCGATGCACTCCCCTTACTTTTCCATACAACAAAAACATATAGCACTTCCTTCCAGCAGCTTTCGAAATAGAAGTCAGACTGAAGGCCATCCACATTACATTATTGGAAACAATTTGTTACTGAAGCATTCCAATACTAAACAAACTCAGGCTAAACAGAAGATTGTTTAGTTTTCTATTGTTTGTTCCAAACTTACTTTAAAGCGGCGACCTATGAAGGGGACAAATTCAGTACAATTTCTTTCCCTTGTTCGAGATAACAAACAAAATAATTAATTAACTAATAGGTTAGTTTTTTATACATATATTTTTTTAAATTCTTGTACTGTCAGGTAAAAGAAATAATTGTGCAAAATTTCAGATTGATCCGAGATTGGGTGTCGGAGAAATAACGTGTACAAACTTTTGGACAGCCCCAAGAGAAACAGACAGACAGGCAGAAAGAGTCGATATAAGCTTTGTAAAAACCACAACCTTATAACAACATGCCAGTGGATAGATGGAAAAAAATGTAGCATGGCACAAGTGAAACAGACATATTGAGACTTCCTTGGAAATAGAGCACACCGTCCTAACATCCTACAGGTAAACAAGAGTAATAAAACATATTCTGATATGGAAGAGTAATAAACAAAAGCCTCTGAGATACAAAAAAACACTGAATCATACTCATCAAATCCAAAAACAAAATATAATAAAATACTCAGAAAGACACAAAAATAAAGGCACATTCCTCTTCCCATATGCTAGGACAAATTTGTACAAATACTCCTTCTTCCCAAGTGCTACTAAAGGATGGAATGGGTTGCCTGAGCTAGCCAGGAAAACCAGTGACTTGGAAGAATTTAAGTAATTGTTTAACGTGCATGTCTAGATGCATGACGCGTAGGACGTAATCATCTCCTTTGTTGAAGTAACTTCTGCATTTTATAAGATAAGAAAAGATACGTCCTGATTTGGGTAAAGATTCAGATTCAAAGCATATTTCCAATAAATGACTATAACGCTTGGAAAGTTCTGTCACGTCATTGTCAGCGGTTTAAAACGTAAGAAAACTAAGAACAAAACTCTAGTTCGTATAACTTGTGAACCTGTGAATAGCCACAGAGCATCTCGTGTACACGTAAGAACGTGGAGCCAGTTCATTTCCCGGTACACAGCACTTCAATGAGAACTTTTTTGTTTTTGTTTTCCAGGTAGGTCAAATCTGACAAGCGTAATTACGTGATAGATGAAAAGTGGCGAGTCTAATGATAGGAAGAGAGTTAACAAGACCAGGAGAAAGAGAGTTAACAAGACCAGGAGGAAGAGAGTTAACAAGACCAGGAGGAAGAGGGTTAACAAAACCAGGAGGAAAAGGGTTAACAAGACCCATTTTCCTAAGTTCAAACATTCGTGTTATTTTGTTTTTCAAACGTTTGTTTCTAAATATAGATTTCTTTCGCCAAAAAAAAAAAAGCAGAAATATTAAACAGATAATTTTTTGGTTATTCAAATATAAATTACTGATTACTTTTTGTGTGTTTTGTATACATTGTGATTAACTACAGAAGTGGTGCCCTAGCTACGGCCCGCTGGCTAAATCCGGTCCCTGTCAAGTACTGTCCTGTCCCGCGATAATATGCTCACATTGAATAATGAAGCCTCGGCGGCCTAGGATTATTGTACTCGACAATTTTTTGTTTGTAGTGATGCAGACCGTAACGTCAGAGCTGAACATGTCCTCCAGGATGGATAGTTTCTCTTCCACTGACCTACAAAAACGCATAACTGATAACGTGACAGGCATCAAATATAGATCAAGATCTAAACCAATGTCGCTAAGTGAACAAGCAAAATAAAAAAAAATACAATACAAACAAAGCTTATCCAAGGGGAAAAACTACACATTTACAGCTGCATAAAGATTAATAATTTATAATTTATTTCTCTTTTTGATATCAGTAAAAATAATTAATTGCGTTTGGTTATTTTTTAAAAATTGATTCATGTTTTGTTCGGTACAATATATAATTGTGGAAAGTTTTAACGTGATCCTATAATGGGTGTAGGATTTATTTAAGGGGACTTAGCCCCACATTTCTAGCCATAGTGATTTATACTGAAGAATTAATTTACCTTGTTGGTATCAAACAAAGTAATTCATTATCAGTAATTAATTCACTGATTGTTGTTTTTTATCAATAGATATAGTTTTGTTACATGCAATACACAATTGTGCAAAGTTTCATCCGAGAGTGGGTGTGCGAGAAATAACGTCCCAGACAGACAGTTTGATATTATCATTGTAGAAATATATTTCCAAACAGCAGTTTCTTAAGTTTTGGTGGATTTGAAAAGCTCTCTGGGGTGATGTGTAGTTTCTCTAGTTTGATTTGTATGGAGAATTGATTTCCTACCATTTACCATCAATTTTAAGCTTGCCGTTAGAACGGGTCCATGCCACTTTCGGAGCTTCAAGAGTATCTAGATCTAATTATTGAAGACTTACATTTGTGGTACCAGGTGAGGAAAGAATTGATCGATCCAACGACTGACACAGTTTGTGTTTTTCTCAAAAAGTCAATGCGAAAATATCCACTAGAAAAACCCAAACAGCACAAACTGTTTCCTGACGATTACACAACTATTGTAATTAAATTGTATATTTGTAAGACACAACACACTGTATAGATCTAGGTTATATTATATTACTACACTACAGTCATAGGGCCTACACTTTAAATCCACAAACGCACGTGAAAACACACAAGATCTCATCCATTCTTGATCCATCATATTAATAGCCGCGCCGGCCACCCCCACATCGAATCCAGGCCTCGATTTATTTCCCCCCGTTTTGTTTTTCTCTACTCGCGCCGTCGTCTGCTGCCTCGCGAATCAACCAAGCCCGCCGCGTTTCAAGGGAGAGTGCGAACCAGACACAATAATTCACCGTGAACAACGCTACTCTTCCCACCCCCACTTTTTTTCGCGTTGAGCATGCCTTGTCAATTTTGAGCTTCAAAAGATTTGATTTTTGAAAAACAATTTTTTTTAGAAATGAGTTAATCTTTCACTTCGTTCAAACGGTACGTTACTATGGAAGTATTACTCAAGGTGCACGCATATTTGTAGGCAAGGAAAAATTTTATTCACAATCCTAAAAACATGAGCTAGTTAGAGCGATGGTTGAGATAATTCTAACTGGTCATATTAAAATATGGAAACTATTACGTTTCTTATTCTAAAAATATTTTACTCCATTTGCATAAAAACATGGTATGAAAAAAATAGAGTAACTATATGCGAGATATATGAGTATGCTGATGGCTTTATTTAATATTGTTTCTTTGGATTTACTTCAGTAATACAAAGTTACCATGGATGGTTTATGTTCAGTACACAGCCATTATCGAACTGTGGGTGAGTGTTGTGTTGACCACCATTGAAATCAGAATGAATAGTGTTAAGCACTGATGCCCGAAATTTTCAAAAATTTCATCCGGCCCGCCGAAACGTCGGTAAAAATCCCCTTTCCCTGTCTTTTTTTTGTGTTGGTTTGTGTGTTTATACCTACATATTTAGCTAGTTGAAACAGAAGATCATTGTCTACTAAGAGTCAATTTAATTTCTATTAATAAAATATTATAGTCTTCTGCCACTGTCTTTGTCGATTGCATTTCGTTGGGTCTCCATATATACTGAAATTCTACACGATTTGAAATATACATCAATCTAATGGGCTTAGTGGCCGAGTGGTAAAGCGCTTTGTTTTTTAACTGAGGGCTTTCGAGTTCGATTCTAGGTAAAGGCCTTGATTGTGAATTTTTTATGACAACCCAATGTGTTCTTGACTTTAGTTTGGAAAGTGAGGCGTTTGGTCGTCATGCTGGCCACACAAGACCGTCATTAACTTAGTCTCTTCCTGTTTAACACTAAGACTCAGACGACGACCTACAAAGGGGACTAATTCAGCTTATACCACCACTTCAGTCGATTAAAATTTCTTTCTCTTGTTTGCGATACCAAACAAAATAATGTATTACCAATACTTATTTAACTAATTGGTTATTTTTTAAAAAATTGATTCTTGTGTTGTCAGATAAAAGAAATAATTGTGCAGCTTGATCCGAGATAAAGTGTGGCAGAAATCACGTGTACAAACTTTTACCAGGCAAACAGACAGTAACTTTAATATAAATTTTGTAAAAAGAAACAGACCCAAAAATAGAATAGAGCCTATCAAATATTTCAGAATAAATGACAAGCAGACGTTTAGTCAGATAGTGTAAAGAAACTATTTGTTACGACGCAGAGTTGGATGGGGGGGGGGGGGGGGGGGAAGAAAAGTGATACTTAAATTTACTGGCTAGTCCAAGTTGAAAGTAAGAAAAAAAAGTACATGGAAAAATTAACAATATATAGCGTGGGCACACACTTTTTTTTTTAAATGCATAATTTATCACTAGGTGATATTCAAGGAAAGGTCAAGGATGCTAAGAATCTAGAAAAACAGTCCCAGACAAATGATACGAAATGCAGCAACATAGACCTAAATAAAAATAATAAAAAAAAGTTTCAAGAACCTAAGAAAAAAAAAACAATTATGCTTTTGAATTGAGCAACTGCTTGTCTCAGGGCTCACTCCGGATGGCCTCTAGTTTAGAAACAATAAGTCAAGTACCCCTTTCGGACCTTGCGATCTACAGAGCCGATAATGTAAAGGTCATCTGTTTCTATGGCGGACGGTTAAAGTAGATGTCATATAATGATAATATAACCAGCACAAGCGCCTTTACTTTCTCAAACTAAAGTCAAGTAGTCATTAGAGTTGGGTGGACTCAGGGGCGTCCTGATTCCTAACCCTAATTCAAAATCCCAGTCTTTACCGAGATTGAAACCCGAGACCTCTCTATTCAGAAGCCGAGTGCTTATCACTCAGCCACCTAGCCACACCGCCTCTAGTTTTATAAATAAATAATTTACTATGATAGAGAAATACAAATTAAAACAATAACAAAAATACACATTAATTTTCTTAGTTGGTGATCAATAAAACAGTGTTTCTATTCCAAAAATCTTAGTCTTTGACATATTCCCTTAAGTATTTCGAAGTCTCTGATAGAGGAAAAAAATTACATATATACATCTATAACACATAACATATATCATATATACACATCTCTAGACTCTAACACATAACATATATCATATAAACACATCTCTAACACATAACATATATCATATATACACAACTCTAACACATAACATATATCATATAAACACATCTCTAACACATAACATATATCATATATTCACATCTCTAACACATAACATATATCATATATACACATCTCTAACACATAACATATATTATACATACACATCTCTAACACATAACATATATCATATAAATACATCGCTTACACATAACATATATCATATATACACATCTCTAACACATAACATATAATATACATACACATCTCTAACACATAACATATATCATATATACACATCTCTAACACATAAAATATATCATATAAACACATCTCTAACACATAACATATATCATATATACACATCTCTAACACATAACATATATTATACATACACATCTCTAGAAAGATTCATAGAAAAAAACGTAAAAGGTGAACAGTTTGGTTTTAGTTGAGGTCCCTTCGTGTTCCAGTGCGTCACCTTACAACTCGAGGCTTAGAGGTCACGTCTGCTGCCAACAAGGAAATCATTCAGCTTTCTGATGATGATAACATGAAAGACTCGAACGACGGTACGGTGGATTACAAGGGTGACTATTGGCTTCTGGGAAATGTTAGTTCATCTGGAGTCAACTCCCCTTTCTTTCTTCTTTGTCCCCTTTCCTTTGAAATATTTGTTAGTGTGTGTGTGTTTGTGGTCCCTCATAAAGTACATTCTTCTTAAATCAATACAATCTCATTGTTGTGGAGGTGTCCAGGAATGGGGAACATCACCAACACACTAACACGTCAAGGAATGTAGTTGTATTTCCTATGAGGAGCACGCACCATTGTCTCTTTATTAGACATATTTCAGATGATCCCTCAGAATGGAAAAGTATTACATCCTAAAAAAATCCTACAGCAAGATGGCATGGGAGGACAGCCTTCCCGAGGCAGACCACACGAACCAGTTAGCCATTTCTTACGTAATACGTATCCAGAAATACGACCCAAAATATTTTATTACTGTTTTGCATAAGTTTTGGACTTGATTTCAGAATAGAAAATTATTACATCCTAGCCCAAACTTCCATTTGGAATGCAAGGAATTGAAGCTGCAAGGTTTGAACACGAAGACAGACAAGAGCACATACTACACGACCAGGCAGTTATCCATAGTATATTGAATCCAAGCATCTGTTTGCTCTGTAGTGAGGTGCACCAATTAATATCCCTCAACATTCATGGGAGTCCACACAGCTGCGTGTCTTCTCAACATTCATGGGAGTCCACATACAGCTGCTCATCTTATCAACATTCATAGGAGTCCACACACAGCTGCTCATCTTCTCAACATTCACGGGAGTCCACACACAGCTGCTCGTCTTCTCAACATTCATGGGAGTCCACACACAGCTGCTCGTCTTCTCAACATTCATGGGAGTCCACACACAGCTGCTCGTCTTCTCAACATTCATGGGAGTCCACACACAGCTGCTCATCTTCTCAACATTCATGGGAGTCCACACACAGCTGCTCGTCTTCTCAACATTCATTGGAGTCCACACACAGCTGCTCGTCTTCTCAACATTCATAGGAGTCCACACACAGCTGCTCATCTTCTCAACATTCAAGGGAGTCCACACACAGCTGCTCGTCTTCTCAACATTCATGGGAGTCCACACACAGCTGCTCGTCTTCTCAACATTCATTGGAGTCCATACACAGCTGCTCGTCTTCTCAACATTCATGGGAGTCCACACACAGCTGCTCATCTTCTCAACATTCATGGGAGTCCACACACAGCTGCTCGTCTTCTCAACATTCATTGGAGTCCACACACAGCTGCTCGTCTTCTCAACATTCATGGGAGTCCACACACAGCTGCTCATCTTCTCAACATTCATGGGAGTCCACACACAGCTGCTCGTCTTCTCAACATTCATGGGAGTCCACACACAGCTGCTCGTCTTCTCAACATTCATGGGAGTCCACACACAGCTGCTCATCTTCTCAACATTCATGGGAGTCCACACACAGCTGCTCTTCTTCTCAAAGTTCATGGGAGTCAACATACAGCTGCTCATCTTCTCAACATTCATGAGAGTCCACACACAGCTGCTCATCTTCTCAACATTCATGGGAGTCCACACACAGCTGCTCTTCTTCTCAAAGTTCATGGGAGTCAACATACAGCTGCTCATCTTCTCAACATTCATGAGAGTCCACACACAGCTGCTTATCTTCTCAACATTCATGGGAGTCCACACACAGCTGCTCATCTTCTCAACATTCATGAGAGTCCACACACAGCTGCTTATCTTCTTAACGTTCTCACATGACGAGGAAGACTGTTCAGAACTTGAACATTACAAGGAAAATGTCGTTAAGCCATCAACCTATTCTAGAGCGTCCAATAATCACTACCAGGGCCGGCCTTAGGCCACTGAAACCTACAGTACACAGTTTTCTTTAACACTTTGCACATTCGGAGAATTTAGCGGACCACTTTACTTTTTTTTTTTTTAGGTTGAATCAAATTAAATTTGTTTAAATAATAATAATAGGCCCTAATTATTATTCAACCATGTTCCAAATTTAGCAATATTGTCTATTTCCATGTAAAAAGAAAAACAACAACAATATGATCAAATACTGACAGACATATTTTAAAAAGTTTAATTACTGATGGTAGGCCTAGTGTGTCTTTGAAAAACATAGCTTATTGATATCAGGCACAATGTTAGTAAGTGTAATTCTAATGTCTTGTGTGGCGTCAAGCCTTTTTCTTTATTTTGACTTTGTTGCAAAATATAAATAATAAACAGTGTTGACCTACTGCTTCATTTAAATATGCTTGTAGAATACTGAAGCAAAATAACGACAAGAAATCGTTTATTCGTTCATCCTTTGTTTCCTTTTAGACGCAGGGTCAGTTCAAAGTTCAGACCTTGATGTTGATAAACACTTTTTTTTTCAAGTTGCCTAGAAGAACACTTAGAATAACCACGTGTATGTCTACTAGTTAATTGTTCCAGTAGTTCGTGGGACATTAATTTAGAGCTCGTGGAACACTTAAGTTCCCCTGAAAGTTTGGGAAACACTGTATTAGGTTTTAATTATTTTTTTAGAATATTCTTCAAAGTGCTTAGAAATTCCAGGTGCAACTGATTAAAACAATTCACTCTTGTCTGGTTATTTATTAAGAGAAGTTACCATACAGTCTGTTTCGTACATCTGAAATTATCACTTCTGTAATTCACATTACTATTTATCGCTTTTTACGTATGCTAGTAATTTTAATAAAGGTCTATGTTCAATTATCTTTGCTCTTAAATCTAGGTCTATGTGTCAGGTCTGAAACAAGAATGTCCGGATTGCGTGATTCTGATGGAGGTAGTTAGGGTAATAACTAACATTGCCGAGCTTGTTATTGACAGAATTTTACACAATTGCACATGATAATTTTAGATTATTTAAGGAGTGATAATTTCTCCAAAGAGTCCTTCATTTCTATTTGTACAACTTTGATATCAGTGTTCTTTCGTCCTGTCTAAATAAATGTCATCATTGATTCTGAAAGCTTACAAAGCCATTATATATGTATTAATACATCCCCGTTTTTTTTTTAATTCCTTAATAAAAGTTACACAAAAACTCCGAATTATGATATGTCCCCTTCAATATGGGTTGTTATTTACAAAGTAGTCATTTATTACAAAATACAGTCTATAAAAAACGTCCACATTAACCCTTAAAACGCATGTGGTAGATTAGCCTCTAAACATCAGAATTGTAATTCCATTTTGCACTCATTTTAACGCAGCTCAGCACTTTAAGGGTTAAAAATATAGTATTTATAATAAATCAGTGTATATAGCACTGTTGAAAAACATATGTAATCACTGGGCACCATGAGAACAGACAATACTAGAGTTCAAAAGACAAATTAATGTCTCTCTGAATTGGAACCAGCCTGACCTATTAGAAATGATCAGTGTCTATCTGTGAAAAGAATACATTCCTCTGTTACTACCAATGTTCTGTTCTGTATGTCAGATCCACCCAGAGAAAAGAGCAAGGTGGGGGTGGCTCCTCTGCTTATCATGGACGTTGTGCCAAAAGAATTCCGTGCACCGAACTTCGACTTCCTGAACCCTCTGGCCGGCAAGAAGGAAAACCAAGAAACATATCCTCCAATTGTGACCATAGATGGTCGTATGGACACCGATATTGACCACCTCATCGATGAAGAAGAAGGTGAGTGAGAGACATCAAGCTTAACATTGTAGGAGTAAAGCTTTCTCTCTCTCACTCTTTCTCTCTCTTTCTCTCTCTCTATTGCTCTCTCTCACCCTCTCTCTCTCTCACTCTTTCTCTCTTGCTCTCTCTTTCTCTCTCTCACTCTCTCTCTTGCTCTCTCTCTCACTCTCTCTCTCTCTTGCTCTCTCTCACTCTTTCTCTCTCTCTTTCTCTCTTGCTCTCTTTCTCTCTCTCTCTCTCTTGCTCTCTCTCTCTCTTGCTCTCTCTCACTCTTTCACTCTCACTCTTTCTCTCTCTCTCTTGCTCTCTCTCTTTCTCTCTCTTTCTCTCTCTCTTGCTCTTTTTCTCTCTATTTGTCTCTCGTTTCGTCTCTCTTTCTTCGTGTGCGTCTCTCCCAGTCAGTCTTTCTCTTTTTCTCGGGATACCCGCTCTGATATAAAGTGTAGTTCAGAGTTGAACCCGGGACTATCTAGACGACCGAACGGATACCGTCTGTGATCTGTCTATCTCAATATTGTTGCGTACCAATGCTTTAATGGAATTTTAGTCTTTCTGTTTGAAAAAAAAGAAAATTTCAATGTGTCAAAATGAATGAATAATTGTTTTAAACATTATGTCAAGAAAGACAACCAACAAATCTTTTGAAACTAGATTTAAACTGTTATTATCTCCCTTCTATAGAAAAAAATATTTGAGCCTCTGTGAAGAAACCAATTTAATAAAAATGTGAAAGCTCTTTGCTAAAATAAATTAACATTAATAAAAAAAAACAAACGCTTCAATTTATAACACTAATTGTCACCTGCTTATTCTGTCATTGAAAATAATTTAGACCAGCTGTAACATGGTGCCTACTTGGTGAGACAACTCGCACTAAGGCCAGTGGACACATATTTAAGACCTGTAGGAAATGTTCTGCCCACGCGAGAAGAGAACTAATATCAAACTCCACGCAGACAATGTTTGCGTAAGTGTGGCAATATAAGTAGGTCATAGCTTGGTCTTGTCAAACCATATGAAATATTACACTCTTCCTTGATCTTTGGACCTGAAGATAAACTTTTATTGCATGTGTATGAAGCTGCAAATTCATCGACATGGCCAGCAGTTCGCATTTATGTTTTTTATATATGTAATAATTTTTGAAAAATATTCTTTATTGGCTGTTCATTTTTTGCGAACTCATAATTATAATTGCCACTATTCTGATATACCTAATTTTTAAATGTTATTTTCAGCTAAAAATGAATCCAATTTTGATCAAGTCTGGGGCACAGCACAGCAACCACCGTCCTCTATTACCATTGCCTTGGGAGTTCCAGGTGAGACTTGTTTTGTGATGTTGGATGCAGGCTTGCGAAGGGCGTGGCCTATCCCATGCCAGCATCTCTAAAGGATTGTTCTTTGCTTTGTTCTTTGCTACAGTTTCTCATTGACACGTTGGGCTACAACACATTAAATACTGATGCAAATGAAAGCTATGCACTAACATTCTACTTCTTATATAGAGGCTCCAAGAAATCAATCAATAGATTAAAGAGAACGAATACTAATAAGAAGAACCTCTCTGAATGTCCTAACGAGAAATACCTCTTTGTCTCTTTATGGTTTGATATATACATAGAATCAGAGTTTGCGTTAAGCCAATTTTCATATCTCTATACAAATTCTAACCCCTGCTCTTTCAAATCAGCAGTGGCGTCCAGTGCCAACTTTAGCGTTAACTTACACCAGTGCCCCCTCCCTTCTCATAGAAACGGAAGAATGTTATGGTCTTCTGTTCCCAATTGAAGCCTTCCCTATCCCAACCCCTAACAATTTGGACATACTAAGGCAGTGATGCCCAACCTAATTCAAACTGCGGGCCATTTTAATTTCCGACACTGACCAAAAAATGTTAAAAAAAACAACAACTTGAAATTGACCTGAAACTATTTCATTAAAAACTCTTGGATCTAGTAATTACATTAATAATTTGGTATATTTGAAGTTTAACCTTAATCTATTGTTTTCTACGTGTCTGGAAATGGTTTTAGTTCTCTACTTAAATTGTGAGCAACCTAGTAGTTATCCTCGCCATTAATTCATGTTCTTGTCTCTTTATTCCCATGGATCCTCCACGTCATAATTGTTTTTTGATGCTGTTGCTATATGTTGTGTATTGAAACAGCTTGACTTTATAAAAAAAAGTTTGTTGGCTTATTTCCATGTTCCACATTTCAAAAATAAAACATGAATACCACATAGTTGACATGTTCAGCCAAATGGCAAAACAAAAAAAAAAATGACAGTGGCAACACACCAAAAATAGTAACACACAAAGTGACATAACACTAACCTGAGGTTAATGTGTTATAACTCAAACACAGGGCATCTAACATAGCGGTGGTAAGACATAGAAAATAAAAAATACAAGGACCACTGTCAGCCAAATCAGCTTAACACGACATTAATAAGTACCTTAAGTACTTCGAAAAAGTCAAACCACTTATTAACTACCTATATAAAAAACATTACCTGCCTTCCAAAGGCAACTACAAAAACCATTACATGTCTTCCAAAGGCAACAACAGATTACTGCAATATACCATTATCTTCAACTTAGTCATGGCCTTCAAGGCAAAATAACATTAACGAGCACCTTGACGGCAACATCGAAAATTACAGGACTAGAAAAAGGTACATCAGCTTACTACTACAACAATCAAGCACAATATTGGCTTTTGAGCGCCCAATAGAGACTTTAAAAAAACTTAAATACCTTAACATCTTACTAATCTCTACTAGGTTGCAATACAGGCAACACAACTAGTAAAGCATACATGGAAATACAAAAATATAAATCATTAAAAAATATACATAAGCATAAAAATAAAATATGCAGAAAAATTAAAGCATGAAAGAATATAGCCACACAGAGAAACAGTGCAGCCAAATCATACACATATAAAGAACATAATAATCTTGACGACTTGTACAGCTCTGGTCGGTCTATTACCGCTGCCTAGTAGAGACGATCAGTGGCTGTCACAGGTCACCAGGGAGTGGAGGGTCTAATGGACGACCTGATAGCAGTTATGTTTCAGGTGAGGACCTTTCCAGGTGTGGGCAATGGCCACAAAACTACCGTTGCAACTGGGCTGACAGTCGCCCTAAATGGAAGGACAAACTGGCCCAGTTGTTTATAACACAGAGGTGGCAGTGGGGCACCTCTGTCAGGCCAGTACATGGCTACTTGTAAAAAAAAAACCTTGCTGAAACTGCCTAAGTCTTGGTAGTATCGCTTCACACATTCAGACCACCAGCAACTGCGAATCTATCCATATTTAGCCAATTCATCACAGGAAGATAAGGACTATAAGGCAAGCCTTCCTCTTACTGATAAAGTCGATAACACATGCTTGTTGGGATTCATTGCTATAAATCCATACATAGCTATTTCCAACATTGAGAGCAACGTCCTCTGGTGCTGACATGGCTTGTGAAATTCGAACACTCTCACCTAACGGCTGACTCTAGCCATGACATCTCTCATCTGTTGATGCTGGGCTGACATCTCTCGCTGTAGGCATGGGGGTAGCTGCAGACTTCTACTCGGATCATGCCCTTCCGAGGCCCATCAGCCTGGGACCGCTGCATCCTTCCTGCCGCTGCTGCCATTCTGCCAACCTAACCTAACACTCTAACCCATAACAAAAATACTAACTACCTCCGCACTACAACTTCCTAGAACTACATCTCAAAGTAACATCAAAACCAACTCACTACTACGCCTCACACTTTAACAACAAAAAAACACATAACTGACCATAGCAACTAAAACAAAACTCCTACAGCAAACTAAACTATCCATCTACTAACAACTTCCTATCAACTTACAACAAAATAAACTCTCTAACACTGCTGCCAAATCCTAAAACCAATACTAGCTTATATGCAATCCTAACGATGCGCTACCAAAGCCTAATCAAAGCCTAAACAAACCTAACCCCTAAAAAAAATAATGTGCGTCTGGCCACTCAAGCACAGATCCCACTTCTGACACCAGAAAAATGTGAGCAGGTCAGGGTGGCGCTACGCTACTGAGTGAGGCCTTTTTGTTATCTGCTACTCAACATTTGTTCATTTTTTTTTTACAATAGGCAGGTGGTAGCTCTACTGGGTGGGCCCAATTTGAGCACCTCGGTCAGCGACCAAGGGGCTGGAGTCGCCTAAGCAACCAGACAGCACAATCAAACTAAACTAAACTAAACTAGGTAACTAAAAATAAAACAACCAACTAAAATTATTTTTAAAAATTTTATACTTTATTTACATGAAACCAAAACATCAGTAATAAAACTAAATATTAACTAAATTCTAAACGATTGATCAACCCTACCGGACTGAACCTAACAAATAAAGCAGCTATTTGGCAGGACTACAGCCGTAAGCTACTACACAGAAATAATGGCAGCTGTTCAACAGCTATAAGGCAACAGTAATAACTGCGGCAGACAGTTAGGCAGCAGAAATAATGGCAGTTAGGCAGTAATAACTGCGCAGACAGTTAGGCAGGAATTATAGCCTGCAGTTCCAAATACATAAAACATAAGACATAATTATTCATAATATAACAAAATAATGGTACTTCAACATCGCTATTTTTGTACGCCGGAAGTGTGTTTAAAAGCTGGTCCTCGTGGTTTCGGTCGCGTCCCCGGTTACCGTCGGAAAAGTGCGTAAAACGTCATTATATTTTAACCGATCTTCTAGATTAGAGTATCATTTTGTCGGGAGAAAATAGCGATTCTTTTGATACCAAATTTGACGGGATTGGTTTACTAGATCGTTTTTTTTTAAGTTTCCAAAATTAGGGTGTGTTCCAGACATGATTACTTTTTATTTTTGTTTTCTAATTATTTATATTGGTTAGTAATTTGTAGTATCCATATCTACATAAGAATCATGTGTGATTATTAAGCTATTTTGGATGGCGCTCTTGGTATATGAATGCCAAAATGACCACCAAATCGAAAGTAGCCATTTTGCTATCAATTCTACAAAAGGCAACAAAGACGCATCATGGCACTGTGTACCGTGTGGGTTACCTCAGTTTACATCAGGACTGTTTGATTCCTTTGATGCATACACTTCTAATCCATACAATATCCTAAACACCATCCCAAACCAAACTCACAAACCACTAGCCAGATTCACTCCTGTTAAACCTAAATCTACTAAAACTAATTCAACAGCCTCACTAAACAAACCTACTAAAGAAGTAATACCAAAATACCTTAAAACCTTAGTAATAAATTTTCAAAGCATTAGGAACAAAACAGCAGACTTAGAAATTTTATTAGAATGTGAGAAACCAGACATAATTGCAGGAACAGAAACTTGGCTACATCCTGAAATTTATAATGCAGAATTTTTCAATAGTAATTATGAAATTTTTAGAAAAGATAAGGCTGATAATCATGGAGGAGTTCTTCTAGCAATTAAAAACACTCTTATAGCAGAAGAAATTACCTTACCTAACAAAAAATATAGAATCAACATTTTGTAAAATTAATACTACCTCAACATCCCTAATAATAGGCAGCATTTACAGACCACCAAATTCTAGTTTAGAATACATGCAGGAACTATGTAATCAGATTACTATACTTAAAGAGACAAATAAAAATGCAGTTTTTTGGATTATGGGTGATTTCAACCTACCTTATATAAATTGGAAAACACTAACCATAGCTAAACATCAAAACCTTAAGGACATAAATGAGCTTTTCATAGAAACTTTACACAACCTAAGTTTAGATCAAATCATTAAAAAGCCAACTAGATTAAACATCACATTAGATCTCTTCTTAACCAAGAGACCTGGATTAGTAGTTGATTATGATATTATCCCTGGTCTATCAGACCATGAGATCATAAAAATACACAGTAAGATAAAAGCATTAGCCAATTTAAAACCCAAAAGAAGAATCTTATTCTGGAATAAATGTAACCTAACACAACTACACCAAGCTGCATTACACTTTCAACAAACATTCTTATTAGAAAAAGACATTAACCAACCAGTTGATGACTTTTGGAATTTCATTAAAAACCATCTTAAAAGCATTATAGAAAATCATATACCAACTAAATACACATCAAACAAAATAAATAAATGCTGGTTTAATAATAGAGTAAATAAGCTTTGTAAACAGAAGGAAAACCTATATAGAAAATTTAAAGAAACTAACGCAGAAAGAGTTTTAAAAAAGTATATAAAAATTAAACATTTAACCCAAAAAGTAAGCAGACAGCTGCAGAGTGAATACATAAACAATGTAATATCTAAAGATAACAACAAAAACCTATGGTCATACATTAAGTCTAAGAAAATGGAAACAACAGCCATAGCGCCATTAAAAGATGAACATAACATAATACATAATGATAATGAAAAACTAAAGCAAACATCCTAAACAAATACTTTGCAACATCATTCTCAGCCCCAGGAGACAAAGACATATTACTGAATTTGAACCAAGTAGACAACATAGAAGATATAGTGGTACAAGAAAATGGAATTCAAAAACTATTAGCCAACACCAAACCAAATAAAGCGTCTGGACCTGATGGTATTCCAGCTAGATTACGCAATGAGCTAGCCCCAGTGTTAAAAATACTCTTTCAGGCTTCACTTAACCAGGGCAGAGTACCAAAGGACTGAAAAGAAGCTAATGTCACCCACCTTTTTAAAAAAGGAGAAAAATCTGACCCAAGAAACTACAGACCAGTATCACTTACCAGCATCACATGTAAAATCCTAGAACACATAATATGTAGCAACATCATAAACCACTTAAACAAGCAAAATGTCCTCACACCATACCACCATGGCTTTAGGAAATATAGATCATGTGAAACACAACTATTAGGACTAATTGATGATTTTTCTAAAGGTTTAGATAATAATGAACAAATAGATGCTATCTTACTAGATTTTTCTAAGGCTTTTGACAAAGTTCACCACCATAGTTTGCATTAAAAAATACAATATTTTGGCATTAATGGTCCACTGCATCAGTGGATTAAAGATTTTCTGATAGGGAGAGAACAAACTGTAATAATAAATGGCTCTAAATCAACACCGATAACAGTAAACTCAGGTGTACCTCAAGGAACAGTCTTGGGTCCACTACTATTTTTAATTTACATAAATGATTTACCAAATTGCATTACTTCAGGAACAAAAGTCAGATTATTTGCAGACGATTGCATAATATATAGAACAATAAAAACAACACAAGACAGATATTTTACAAAGAGAATTAGATGAATTACAGAAATGGGAATCAAATTGGAGCATGTCTTTCCACCCAGAAAAATGTCAGTTGTTAAGAGTAACAAAAAAACTAAAACAAATTAATTCCACTTATCTTATTCATGACAAACCAGTAACACAGACTAAAAACTCAAAATACCTAGGTGTTATAATAAATGAAAAACTGTCATGGAATCCACATATTGATGAAACTTTAAAAAAATCAAACAAAGCATTAGGATTTATTAAAAGAAATTTCTATAAATCAAATAAGAACATAAAACTAAAATGTTATTTAACCTTGGTTAGGCCAATAATAGTTTGGGAACTCTCAACTCAAGAAAACATTAAGAAACTGGAACAGACACAAAATAGAGCAGTGAGATTCATAACAAATGAATATTCACATTTGACGAGAGTAGCACCGATAGTAAAATCACTAAATTTAGAAAGCCTTAATGACAGAAGACTCAAAAGTAAAGTAGCAATTATACATAAAACACTGAACCATAATCTTCAAATACAAAAACAAAATTTAATAAAATACTCTGAAAGACACAAAGATAAAAGCACATTCCTCATCCCATATGCTAGGACAAATTTGTACAAATACTCCTTCTTCCCTGGTGCTATTAGAGCATGGAATGGGTTGCCTGAGCTAGCCAGGAAAACCAGTGACTTGGCAGAATTTAAGTCATTGGTTAATATGCATGACTAAATGCTTGACGAGTAGGACGTAATCGTCTTCTTTTTTGAAGTAACGTCTGTATTATATAAGATGAGATAAAGATAAGTAGTAATAAAATACTTATAAAATAATATTAAAAAGAAGTTTCCTTGTTTATTAATATAGATAATGAAGCAAAAAAACTCTTAATAATGTAGATCTAGATTTAGTTAGTAATAGATCTAGAGAAGCAACACATAATGTAGAAAAATCAAATATATTGTTTTAATCATACACAACAGTGTAGATCTAGGTCTAATACATAGATTTAGGCTTAGACTTAGATCTATTTTCTAGAATAGGAACAGAGATGCATAGAATGAAATCTAGAATTAGAATTAGATACGATAGATAGATATATAGATCTTTAATTGATTTGATATATACTAGCCTAGTCTAAACTTAATTGTCTTAATAAACTAATACTAGTTTCTAGATCTAGAATGTTGATGAGGACTAAATTTAGATCTATTTGTTTAATGGGAAATTTAATGGGAGAAAATCTGAGAAATAGCCTAAAAACTAAAACAGCTTTTCAATATATATTATAAATTAGATCTAGGTGTTATATTATAAGTTTGTTTAGGTTATGTCTGTATATAATATATATATATATAGACTCTATATATTTTAAACTTTATGAAAGATACATTCTGATATCTAATCTTGGCAATTTGACTAATTGTATTGATTTCTCTTGCCTCTTCCCCCCCCCCCCCCCCAATATCCAAATATTTTGTAATTTTACATCTGCATTTTTTTAAAATAAAAAAAAAGGTCAATATTTTAAAAATGTTTTTTGAAGATAACTTTTTCATACTCCAGCTGTTTAAAGTCTCCTTTTAATTTTATGATTAAATATTAAGAAATAAAAACAAGTTTTCGTCAATATTTGAAAAAAATCTATCTGTTCCCGTAGTACAATTTTAAAAATAAATGTCACAATTTTGAATTGCTTTTTTTCTTTAACATTATTATTTATTTTTGTAGCAAATAACATGTTTAAAGTCTCCTAAAAATTTGAAATGGAAATATTGACAAATAAAAAAGTTGTGCATGAATTAAGTCAAATTTCGACCAAATTTGGCGTCTCTATTTTCAGCTTCGCCCGGCTGGAAAAGTATGAAAAATCGGTTTAGATGAAAGATTGGGGTCATATTACGCTTTAAATAACATGCATAAAGTCTTCTGAACATTTGAACCAAAAATATTGAATAATAAGAAAGATATGCATGCTTTAATAACAAAAAGTCAAAATTCGGGTACCAAAATTTTTTATTGAATACAAAGCCAAAGAAGGAAAAAAAAAATACAAAAAAAAATCATAACTCTACTTCTACTTATCATAGAAACATAAAGTTGATATTTTTGTATATGGGACACCAAGCTCTATTTAATGATATCAATTACAAAACTATATGATCAAAACAAATTTTTTTGTTGAAGTGCCTATGATGATTCATGTCCTTCATTTTGAACTACTGATACTTAAGTTTAATAAAGAAACCAATAGGCAAGTTTTTGGGGAAGTGTTCAAATACACTATTTTTAAAACATTAAATTCGAGTTCATTTAGGTCAGTGATGCCCAAAATACGGCCCGAGGGACAGATCCGGCCCGCGACTTGGTTCATCCGGCACGCCGAAACGTCGGCACAAAATATAAAAATAAAACCTCCTCTAAAAAATGTTGAAAATGTATCTTTACCTATCAGGAGAAGTGAACGGATCTTTACTCTTTGTGGAATGTAATAACATGCTATTGCTATCTAAAATGTTTGTTTTATAAAGAAAGAGGGGGGTGCTCTAAAAAAAATCAATAACAAAACATAAACAAAACTTACCCCATTTTCTGACGCGTAAAAAGAAAAATTCCGACATTCCAATAATTAATGTAAGTACTGGATCCTCAGGTCTCAAATAAAATATTTTCAGGTTAATTTCAAAAGTTTTTCAAATGTTTACATCTTCTGGCCCGCGAAACTATAGTCGGAAATTTAAATGGCCTGCAGATTGAATTAGGTTGGGCATCACTGGTTTAGGTTAATGTAATCTATATACATTTAATACAGCACACAATAAGATTCCCACCATATTCAGGCCCCTATCTCTTCTCCCACGAGAAGAACCATAGTCGTCTGACTACTGAAGCAGGACGTGGTGGAGGCTGTCCAGTCCTGAGCAAGCTATTATAGCACAGTGTAGGACAGGCCACTGTCCTGTTGGCTCATATTTCTCACGGCTATGGCCAGATTTCGATTTCGAGAAAAACGTGCCTCATATTCTGTTTGACAGCCCCAGACTTGCTGATCTCCCCCAGACTTGCTGATCTCCGTCTCGACAGGTCTGGGAAAACCCAAATTCTCGACCTGTACGGTGACATGCATGCACTACGCAATTAGCGATGGGAACTAAACTAAATTTTTTCAGTTAAACTAAAACTAAGTTTGAACTAAAAAAAAAACAAACTTTTAGTTAATCACAAATTGAACAAAATTAGTTAAACTAAACGAAGAAACTTTAGTTAAACTTTTACTAACTATTTTGACCTTTTTTAAGGACGAAACAGCCAAACATGAAAAATATAAAGCACAACCAATCTCTTTAGCAAAATGTAATAAACATTTATTTGTGTACATGAAAAAAGATTTAAATGTCTTTATGGGATAGATGTAGATCTTAATAGAATCTCTAGAATGATACTATTATAGAAAGAAATTAGAAGTAATTGTCCAAGTTCTAATATAAGTTACCTTTAGAAGTAATGATAAAACTGCATGTTGACTCTCTAACTAGATTCTAGAATATTCTGGATCTAATATCTTCTACAAACGAAATTATCAGAAATATAATCTGGATCTAGAATTAGATCTCGCTACTAGACCTAGATCAAATAATTAATATTTTAATCTATTTTAAATCTAATCTAAGTAATACTAGTTACTACTACTACTACTAGATTGTAACTAGATCTAAAATCTAGATTGTCTAGTCCTAGTGGATATCTTAGTAACTCTAGATCTAGAGATTTTAGATTATTATAATTATGATTATAACTAGATATGGGTATTTAGATCTATATACTCTTGTAGATAATTCTAGATCTAGATCTAATAAGTAGATATAAGTATAGTATTAGTATTATAGTCATTATAGATCAATCATCTTAGGTCTTAGTATAGGGCTAATAAGTAATCTAGATATATCTTCAAGATCTAATCTAGACTCTAATTCTAGAATAGTAGAATCTCTAAACTAACATCTAGTCTAATATAGTAAAGTAATATACATCTATATAGATTTCAATAAATAGATCTATATTATTGACTTATAATTTTAAATTTACATTTAGATCTAAGACTAAGACTACTAAGAGTTAGACTCTACTTAAGACTAAAATAATTAAATATAGACTATTATGACTATAGATCTAATAGTAGTAATAGACTAATTCTAATAGACTAGACGTCTCTAAACTCTAACTCTAGATCTATCTAGTATCTAGTAAAAAGTTTTAAAATAAAAAGAGTCGACATTTCTTTTAGATCTAGACTCTATAGTAAAGCAAAATTCTTTGTCTGCAGCTATACAGGAACACACTGGTATTTAATAAAAAGCAGCAAAATGTAGATCTATTGAAGCAAGGAATGATCAGGATTTATCAAGCAGCGAAACTTGCTTGAAATATAATGAACACGTTTATTTATCTCGCCCTTCAAATACCTTGAATTGGCGGGAATAGTGACATTATAGGGTAAAGGTCAAAAGTCTTTCTAGTGACCTGTGCACCCTCAAGTTTAATCTCCTCCCCATTATATATATTCTCCAGATTACATAGATCTAAATTTTTATTGGTATGTATGTTAAAAAAGTTTGTAAAATTTGTAATTAAACTTTTTAGTTTGTAACTAAAAAAAAATAAAATAAAATAAAAAAAAAAATTTAAGAATGCTTGACTGTTTTTTGTTAATTAAACTTTGGCCTTAACAAATTTTTTTTAGTTAAACTAAAAGTTTGGAACTGTTTAGTTAACTTTTGCCCATCACTATACGCAATACAGCAGTATTGGAAAAATTAATATCAGCGAACACTGCAAAAACTTAGATTGCATTGATCTCAAGTTATTATTATTTTTTTTTTAAAATTAAAAACGAAATAATGATAAAAATCGAATGTTTATAAAATTATACAAATTACAGGGAGGCTACTCAATCTATTCGTATAGTTCAGTGTCATTTAGCATCTACCTCCCTTACTTTATAGCCCCATTCTGACATTAAAAGAAATAGTCGCATGATGTTTGTTCTTCTATATGAATGAAAACAGGTTTTGGTTTTGACAAAGCTGATATCAGCTCACTCAGTCTCGGATTAAGCTGAAATTTTGCACAATTTTTTCTTTTAGCTTACAACACAAGAATCAATACAAAAAGAAAGCGAACAAAGTAGTTAATTTACTTGTAGTAATAAACTACTTTGAGTGTTATCTCAAACAAGGGAAAGAAATAGTACAAGAAATATTTGACTGAAGTAAGGGTATAAGCTGAATTAGTCCCCTTTTTTTTATTAGATTGTCTTCTGTGGCTTAGTGAACACAAACATGAATAGAAACACTAGATAACTATACAATCTTCCATGTTCATAAATTCTACGCTAGCAGAGTGGTGTTATGGGCAAATCTAATGTGACTTCGATTATGTATCATTTATTACTTAACATTAGCCACAGAACATTACAAAATAGATATATACTTGATAACAACTTTCGGTTCTATAAAATGAGACTTTATTAACCACTGGGAAGTCTTCCTAAAACGTAGCTATATCCAATTACTATTCAACTACTATCCAAAACACAACCTAATTCCAACATAAGGCCATGTTGGTCTCTTGTTCGCCTAAGTCTACTACGTCATTAGTCTGTCTTACTACGTCATTACTTTTACTTTCGCTATACACAATTTAATATTTAACTAACAAAACTATCCTACTCTCTAATCTAGTACATTACCGCGTTGGCTTGAGAAGCCTGAGAAGGCTTTATCCCAAAAGTTCGAATTCTGGTAGTTCCTTTTTTTTTTCTTAAATACATTTAAAAAGCGATCACCCAGATACCCCGTTCTTTCTCCCCCTACCCCTTCACAACTGGTCCCGACAACTGATAGGATCATGGCGTATTGAGAACGCTAAAAGCATAAAATTACACTAAACGAAAACAATTGGGAAAAAAATATTTCTAGTCGCAAACATATATTGTTGTTGGTGCAGATCTATGACACATTGAATGACATGACTAATCCGAACTAGATGATACACTTAATAGAAGCTTTGTTGTTTTTTTTAATGTATATTTGTTTTATTTTCCTTGTTAGGCAAATATTATTTAAAGCTCACAGAAATTACTTAGAGAGTTCATTTATCTTATATAATACAGACGTTACTTCAAAAAAAAGAAGATGATTACGTCCTACGCGTCATGCATTTAGTCATGCATATTAACCAGTGACTTAAATTCTGCCAAGTATTTCAGTAATAGGCATAGAACATTCAACACAAACAGATGTATCATGTTGGATCCATGTATGTCCATCAATTCATATCTATTCTAGACTCAGATCTTGCAATATTTAAAGTAACGTCTGTAATATATAACATAAAAAAAGATAAGATAATATTATTAGTTCCCTCGCTAGATCCTACAAGCCTTTCCATGCACATGAAGTTTCAGATATAGAAATAGTTACAAATAAGCTTACTAGGCAATATGTTTATATTGTCCCTATTAGTATGAAATCTATCTATCTATCTATTTATCTATCAAAATTAACTTTTATTCCACGTTTAAAGTATGGACATAGATATATAGGTCTGTGCTTTAAAGTTAATCACCATCACACCACGGTACGCACCGAATATAAAAAACGTTTTTGTTTTTCGGGAAATAATGTCAGATCGTTAAGACTTAGACAAACTCTACATCACGAAAGAAATACTAGAAAAAGCTAGACGTTTGCGTAACTTGAAAGAGACTCTAGTCCTAGTCTTCGCTGAGTGAGTACGTAAAGTAACATCTAGATCTATATCATATATCGCATGCAATCTAGATCATTAGTTCCAGCTTCTAACTGCTAATCTAGATTTTTTATTCGGATCTAGTCTAGATCTACGATCTATTCTAAAGGTTTAGAATTAGATCTACATGAGTTGAGAGTTCCCTATCAACTTAGGCCAGCGTAGCTTGCGGCCATCACCACAGAAAAAAAATATTTAAAAGCATCTTTGAGTCTAATGGATCTCATTCACCAATCGTAAACAAACAACATTTAGCCACGTGATGATATTGATAAAACAATGAAAAAAAACTGTCACGTGACAGCCTGTGTGTATTACGTAATTTGTATAGAAGAGATAGAGAACCACTTGGCTAAATGTTGTGTTTCAAGATCTGGGCCGTATTGTTGGTATCTTATTTTATTTTATAGATTTCAGATACTTCAAGAGAATAGAGAAGTACGTCCTACGCATTTCATTAAAATTTCAAGCAAATCTAGACTCTCTCTGTATATAGATCTAGATCTAAATGATTAAACAATTCTCATGTTTCGGCCACATCAGTGCTATTTTTAGAGCATGGAATGGGTGACTAGAGTCAGCCAGGAAAATCAATGACTTGTCAGAGCTTAAGTCATTGATTAACATGCATGACTAGAATGTCAGAGCTTAAGTCATTGATTAACATGCATGACTAGAATGTCAGAGCTTAAGTCATTGATTAACATGCATGACTAGAATGTCAGAGCATAAGTCATTGATTAACATGCATGACTAGAATGTCAGAGCTTAAGTCATTGATTAACATGCATGAATAGAATGTCAGAGCTTAAGTCATTGATTAACATGCATGAATAGAATGTCAGAGCTTAAGTCATTGATTAACATGCATGACTAGAATGACTTAGGAACAACCCCTTTTTTTTTTTTTTTAAAGTAACGTCTGTATTTAACAAGATAAGATTAGATCAGAAAACTGCTATTTTTGGTTTTAAAATTTTTCATTATTGTAAAATTATCTAGAAAATTCTGAATCAGGTGTAAAGAATGGCTTTGTTATATTATATCTACTAGGTTTTGAAAGGAGAATGGGTTGAGAAATGTAAATAATATTTATCTATCTATCTATCTATCTATCTATCTATCTATCTATCTATCTATCTATCTATCTATCTATCTATCTATCTACCTATCTATCTATCTACCTATCTATCTATTTATCTATCTATCCGTACATCCATCTTTGTTGATATCTACCGGTATAAAGACTTGGTGTCAGTCACCCAATGCTCTCAGAACCTCTCGTACTTCCCTACTGCTGCCACTGTAGCCACTTTCCAGGGACATATATTTTTTGCTAATAATTTCTAAACTTCTCCACCTTTTTTTTTAACAATGAGAAAAAAAAGATGGGGTGCGGGGTTGACGTCAAAATTAGGTCATAATTTAAAATAATTAAGGATTTATACAAAGTGAGTTTTTTTCTACACACACAATAACAAACACACACAGAGACAACATAACAAACACACACACAGAGACATAACAAACACACACACACAGACAACATAACAAACACACACACACACAGACAACATAACAAACACACAAGTTTCATTAAATTATTGAGACTAATTGTAAAAAAATTCATTTTCCATTAGCGCATTTTAACAATTAAATTTAAAATAGTGGACATGTATAACATTTCTTCCTACCAGTCTTAGATATGAGACTTAGTGGCCAGCAATCAGGGCTGAATTTCTGGTAAAACCTTTTGAGTTACATGTATGTGTGTGTGTGTGCATTACGGCCTTAAATAACACCCATATTCCTATTCGAGCCAGAGACTTGCGTCCCTGGACATGCGCTGACCCTCCGTAATCAGACCATTGCATTACCTTTAAGCCCATAAAGTTATTTAGATACACAACACATATTACATGTTACTAGTCTAGTTTATACTTGTATTTGACACGCATGTTTTCTGTGCCCTACTCTCCTGCTCCATCCGACAGACTTAGCCATGAAGTTAGGCGCAGTGCTACAAACCTGTGCCGACTGCTGGGGACGCCACTGCTCGTGTTTGAAGAAGAAACTCATCAGTACTAAGTGGCTGGGACCAGCCCCTAAAAGCAAGTGCTGTGGGAGCGAAGGCTACTGCAACTTCTACTATGGAAACGGCAAACGGAAGTCCCAATGCTGGGTAACGTATCCACTGGCAACCATCGTAACAGTTCACTTTCACCTAGTCTTTAGTCTGTTGAACTGTTGGGGTACCACGCATGACCTATCGATAGTCTAGCTCCACGCCGGCCTTTTGCTTTGACTAGAATCTTTTTTTTCCATGAAAAAGAGCACCATGTCAATGTGTTAGAACCTGTTTGAGGTAAACGTTACCAGACACCTGTACCTTAGAGTAGGACGAAAAGAAGGACAAAGTAAAACAAGACAAATAAAATTAATTTTTTAAAAAGGATGTATAATCAGTGGCGTCACTAGGGTTGATGTCACCAAGTGCAGCCTGCACCCCCCGCACCTTTCCCCAAGTGACGCCACCGTGTAAAAAGCTTTTAATGAAGCTTATAAGTTTATCATAAAGTATAGAAACAGTACAGACCGTCTACTAAGTATCGAATTTTTGAGATGAAGCGACTTGCACAGTATCTCAGCGTTTCATTTCAAAGGCCTTCTAATCATAAAGAATGTGTTGAAAAGATTTCTGAGCTTAAATCAGATAATTTGAACTTCCATTTGTCGGAATTCTGGTGACTTCTGTGTCGTATTTAGATTTGAAAACGCCCCTAGCTATTTCAGGTATGGTGCCCTTTTAAAAAGAAAAAAAAAAGTAAAGTACCCCCTTTCAGACCTAGTTATCTATGGTATAGATGATGTAAAGTTTATCCGTTTCTTTGGGCGTATAGTTAACGAGCAGATTGTATTACGTTGTAATGTGACCATCACAATGACCAACCGTTTTTACTTTCCCCAATTTAAGTCAGGTTGTGTGAAATCAGGGGCGTCTTTAAAATCCCGAAATAAAAACCCCCTCAGTTTTCACAAAGATTCAAACACGAGAGCTCTCGGTTCAAATGCCAATCGCTTTATCACTCGGCCAGCACGCCCCCATTTTGCCATTTCTGATCAATTTAAATATTTTTTGGGGCCCTAAGTTATAGGTTGTGTTGACTATCTGTAAATCCGGCCCTGGATAACCCAAGGTAAATAAATGAGGATTATTTTGAGGTAAATATGTTAGGATAAGTAAGCAATGTAGGAAAATTACCCCTTCTGAACTTGCAATCTTTGCGGACGGATGAGTAATAAAGCTCTAAGCTTACGAACTCAGAGGTCTCGAGTTCGAAGCCCCAGAGTCCACCCAACTCTAATGAGTACCTGACATACGTTTGGGAAGTAAATGAGGTTGACCATTGTGTTGGCCACACGACACCCTCGTTAACGATGGAAACCTCATGTTAATGATTAGAAGTCAGTTTGAATTCTTCATAGGCAAATGTGCTTGGAGTTATCTGAAGGTAAACATCTTATGATTAGTTTAAATGTGTTTGAGTTAGCATAAAGTAGATGTAAGGATTAGTTTGGAGTAAAAAAGCAAACAAACATAGTTAAGCTTTGAATAAGATTAATGTAGAAGACAACGAGACCCAAATACAAATATCAGACAAGATTGTCATAAGTCACATCAATGCTAGAAGTCGTCTTGAATAGTGTCACGTACATCTCTCCTCAGCACTGTTCTTATGCCTGAAAAAAAATGCATTAACCGGAGCTCAGAATGCAGCAAATCGCTGGGCGGGACTTCAATGCCCTCTCCACCTCCTTCCCATTGCCTTGCTACTAGGTCAACACTCTGACGATATGCTCATAGGCTCAGCATTCCAAAGTCTGATTCTGCGTACAGATTTATGATTTTGTGGCTATAAAGTGAAGTTATATAGAGGCGTTGTGATGTTTTTTCAAAAAATGAACTCTCTATTGGTGTGGTACATTGTTCCTAACTTGACTGTTCTTATAATGATCATCTCGTTTGAACAGTTCCCTGATGTTAATCCAAGCACTGAAAGAGCAATGGGTGCAGGTATTATGATTATGCTGGTAACTGTCGCAACTTTATACAGACTGCGTTGGTCTTCTATGTCACCTGTAAGTCTTGACAGGTATGCGCTAGTTTGTGCATAATTTAAGTCGAATACTTTTTTTTGTGCTATATATTACATTTTTAGTTTTATCATTTTAATTAATTTGTTTTATGAGTTTGGAAGTTGTTGTTTTGTTTTTTACAAGAAAGAAAAAAATACCAATAAAATACAAGTTAGATGTCCCTGTTACACAACTATACACCACCTCCTGAAGGCGAGATGGACATCCCTGTTACCCAAACATGCACCACCTCCTGAAGGCGAGATGGACATCCCTGTTACCCAACCATGCACCACCTCCTGAAGGCGAGATGGACATCCCTGTTACCCAACCATGCACCACCTCCTGAAGGCGAGATGGACATCCCTGTTACCCAACCATGCACCACCTCCTGAAGGCGAGATGGACATCCCTGTTACCCAACCATGCACCACCTCCTGAAGGCGAGATGGACATCCCTGTTACCCAACCACGCACGCACCACCTTCTGAAGGCGAGATGGACATCCCTGTTACCCAAACATGCACCGCCTCCAGAAGAAAACGACTGGGAAAAGTGTGATCAATGCAAAGACTAGACATTTAGATTGTCTTTATTCGCAGCTACATGCATCCATCCATGTAATTTAACTTAATATACACAGTTACATTAAAGGTCTGCATTCGTTATTAACCCTCAACCCATACCAGTGTTCAGGATATATTCTTTACAAGTCCACAGAGTGGCTCCTTGTCTTCTGTAGGCTGATCACATGATCACGAGTTCTTATCCTCTTGTCTTCTTGCGCCGAAAAAAAACTAAACTATTTTTTTGTGTTATCTTCCTTACAAAAAATAAAAAAATAAAAGTAATCTTATATAATAATATAATCTAACGTATTGTCGCAAACTTTCTTTCAGATCGAAGGACTCTTATGCTAGACGTGTGAGCCACAATTACAGTCGTTAAACCGAATCGCTCCAGTGATTTTGTAGTCTCAATTTACCATTACTGCTGAAGAATTATTATTATTTTAAAATTTAAATCACATTAATAAAAATATTAATAAATTTTGTAATAGATAATATCCTAATTTTTACAGGCTTTTTGTAGTTAGCTTGAATATATAAGGAACTCAGGGTATTTGAATTTCATTGTTTTTACAAATAAATAATGTGTTCATTCTTCATATATTTAATGTATAAATATTTTTTCAAATGATTTTAACATTAGTCTTAACTACGATCTATTTGGATTTAGAATTTATTTTCAACAAACAATTAGAAAAATTGTATTTACATAACGCTAACAAAATACACAATTACGAAAAAAACAACTTCCATATGTTTATGGGGAGAACTACACACAAACCAGATCTTGACGGTCCTTGGTTCATGCCCTGCCCCCTGCGATTCCCCGTCGTCCTGCGAGAGGTTTGGGATGTTTCTAGGAAGTAGATCATTTCCATTTCTAAAAGCACATTCAAAATTCTGTAGTGTGTATAACATGAAATTATTAGAACTGAGACCCTTTGAGTGTAACATCTTGTAACCCTATTTAACTTCACAGACCATATAGTGGTTCGTGTGTTACATATCTGTTCTGTACAGTTAAAATGAAATCAAGTGAGCACATTACATTTTATTTAATACAATATCAAAATAGTCAAAGTGATAGGAATATTAGACTATGTTTTGTCCTTAAATTACTCTCTGGTGTCAATTATCGTTTTAAAGGGAAGTAATTCACATCACAGCTATAATTTAGGCAAAAGCTCAGTTATCTTTCTTTACAAGACATCATTTATTACTGTCAGGTTTAGGATTTATTTGGGTTGTTAACTAGCTGTATACTATTAAGGTCCCGGGGTTCAACCTGACAAGAACATCACTCACACACAGTCGTACAAAGAGTAACCAACTAGGTGAATAGTTTAAATAACAACAAAATAAATGAATTTAATTGTGTGAAACTGATATATGTGTATGTACAATGAGGATGATAAAATAGACAATATATATATTGGATATATATATATATATATAATAGGTATATATAAAGATATTATTCACTAATTAATTTAAGCACCTTTGCTTTTGTCCCCCTAGTTACATAGTCCACCAGACTCTGACCGACTGGCGTCACAAAAACTGCCAACCTCGGTAATAGTAAAGTTAGACCTCAGATGATCGCCAATTTGACAATGACACTGAAAAAAACTGAGACGGCCAGCGATGCCCACAACTCCAACACTGGCACCCCTAAACAGGGGTCTCAAAAATCCTACTGAATAATAAGTCCGAGAAACTAGTACAGACAAAGAACGTTTTACGGGCCAACACACCGTCCGTTTCAACCAAAGAGGGTGAACTGCCTCATGACAAAAGAATGACCAATAGATGTCACCGGACTTTGTGACGTAGCAAAACAATTCAAAACAAAAAAATACAAGACACTCTCGCCCCGTACAAGTACTACGACTAGAGAAAATAAAAAAAAGAAAACAGGAGAAAGAAAAAGACACTTGTCTATACTACGCGACATCCCCCCTCCTCGACGAACTGGAAATTTTGAAAGAAATTCCAGTAATCAAAAATCCTTTCGAAGACAAAACTTTGTAGAAAGAACAAGGAAGAACAAAAAGATTATAAGTGCATCTATGTCACATTTCGAAATGCAAAAATGGAAGAACAAAAAATGATGGGGAGTCACCCAATAGTGAACCAAGGAGACACAATACACGTCACGATAAAAATCCAATAACAATGAAAAGTTGGTTGACTTTTAAGGTGACCCATATCAACTTGGGCCAAGAACCAAGTATTTACAAATACAACATTAATATAATATACCAAATAATAATCATGGTAAAAAAAATATACATTATATTCTTGAAATTCGAATCATTTGCATAATATAAAACACAAGTTCAAATGTTATAATACATAGAAACATAATATAAATGGCGGATGAAAGTCTATATCAATCTTGAACAAAGATCAGCCAGCAGATTGTTCTCTCCCTTTACGTGGGCAACGTCAAAGGAGTAGTCTTGTAGCATCAATGCCCATCTTGTGATTCGTGCGTTTGTAAAGTTTGTGCTCCTTAGATACGATAAGGCCTTGTGATCAGTCAGCAGGTGAAATCTTTTACCTGCTAAATACCTGTCCAGTTTCTTAACAGAATATACTATGGCTAATCCTTCCCGTTCAATAATAGAGTACTTCTGCTCCCGAGGCAACAACTTACGGCTTACGTACTTTATGGGATGTAACACACCTTTGATACACTGACAGAGAATACCAGAAATTCCTTTATCTGAAGCATCGGTCTGAAGAAAAAAAGACAGAGAAGGGTCAGGTAAACGAAGAATAGGATACTTACTCAGACAAGTCTGCACTCTATTCAATGCCTCCGCACACTCATAGTTCCAGTCCACTCTTATAGACTTGCCCCGACGTAGTATCTCTGTAAAGGGGAATACTAAATCCGCGTAACTCGGAATAAATTTGTTGTAATAATTTATCAGACCAATCAAACTACGTATTTCTTTCTTTGTAGTGGGTGTTTTAAATTCCATGATCTTTTTTACATTGCTAGGATCAGGTTTGATAACTCCCTGTCCCACATTATGACCCAGAAATTTAACACTAGTGTAGCCAACCTCAAGTTTATCTGGTTTTAGTGTAAAGCCGTTCTCTCTTAGAGCGCAAAAAACATTTCTGACACTTTTCAAGTGTGATTCCCAGTCTTCACTGAAAATACAAATGTCGTCGAAGTAGAACAATACATTTTCTACTCCCCTTAGCATACTCTTAACAACCTTATTAAAATGACTTGGAGCACCGCTCAACCCAAAGGGTAAGTAGTGGAACATATAATGCTCCCCAAGGACTCTAAACGCTGTAAAAGGTTTGCTCGTTTCACTGATCGGAATTTGCCAGTAACCCTTTGTTAGGTCCACCAATGTAAAGTACTTGGCTTTATACAGCATGTTAAACAAATCTTCTTGTTCAGGAATTACCTCAGCAGGTATTTCAGTAATATTATTTAATTTTCTAAAATCTATACAAGGGCGGAGTGTGCCATCTTTCTTCTTAATTATAACAACTGGCGCTGCATAAGGGGAGTCCGTTGGCCCTATAATTCCCAATTCTAACATGTTGTCGATTTCTTGCTTCACTTTCTCTTTCATATGAATGGGCACCGCATATGGTTTCAGAGCTATAGGCTTCTTATCAATCAATTTAATTTTAAACTTTTCGACAGTGGCCCTGCCAGGAACATTGGATATAATGTCTCTATACTCTGTTAAAATTTCATTTACTTGCATCTTTTGCATATGGTTCAAATTGGGGTTAATTTTGACCTGTGTGAAGACATCCTCGTGAATCTTCTCTTTCTGCGTACTTTCTAGCGTTGGAATGTTCAGTAACATATCATCATTATATTCATCCTGCTCAGCAAGGTCTTCCTCCCCTACAACTGAAACCATATTAGCTGACAAAAGTTCATTTCTATTTTCATCTGCAACAATTAGGTTATCTCCCTTCTTTACCCTACAATGGTATTTCATAAGTCTGTTTATATGATATATCTTTGTCTTATTCTCTTTCTGGATAACATAATTAAATTTTGAAATCTTGTTTAGAACCTTATACGGGCCCTGCCAAAACACGGACAGCTTACTGTCTCTGTGTGGTTTGAGGACTAAAACACAGTCACCCACATTTATATCACGCCTCGATGAGTATTTGTCATAGTGTTTCTTGTAATTATTTCTGTTTGCCTTACTGTTGAAATTAGCCATAGCAGTCACCTCAGATAATCTGGTCTTCAAATCCAGTAAATAACTGAACACATTCTTGTACCCATTTTCCTCTTCTTTATTTATGAATACTTGCTTTAAGATAGCCAAAGGGCCCCTCATTTGTCTTCCGTAGACAAGCTCAAATGGTGATACACCCGTTGTTTCGTTAGGAACCTCTCGGTAGGCGAACAGTGCTGCATTGACTTTCCGGTCCCAATCACAAGGGCTATCCTGACACACTTTCCTTAGAAAGGATTTTAAAGAAGAATTAAGTCGTTCAACCATCCCATTAGAGCTCGGGTGGTAAATGGTAGAATGCACTGGTTTGACAGAGAAAAAATTACAGACCTGATTGTACAATTCCGAAGTAAACTGTGGGCCTTGATCACTTAAAATTTCAGTCGGTAACCCAATTCTACAAAAAATACTAGTTAGTGCTTCGATAACTGTTTCTGTGTTTATATTTTTCAGAGGTATTGCTTCTGGCCATCTCGTAGCAACATCTACTACTGTTAAAATATACCTATTCTTATTGTCAGTTACCTCCAAAGGCCCAATAATATCTGTTGCAACTTTATAAAACGGAGTGGTAACAACATTCATTCGACCAAGTTCCACTCTGTCACAACGACGTGGCATCCTAGCTTTCTGACAAATATCACACGACCTCACAAACTCTTTTATGTCTCGATCTAAACCTTGCCAGAAAAAATATTTGTAGATTTTACTTTTAGTCTTTCTTAATGACAAATGCCCTGCCAACATACTCTCATGAGCAGTTTTCAACACAATTTCTCTCTTAGCTGAAGGTACTACTAACTGTCTTTCTTCCTCACCAAACTTTCCCCTAAACACTCTGTACAATAGTCTATCAAACACTTTATATTCCACACTTCCATTCTTTTTATTATCTACACAATTGTCCACATGTCGCTCCCATAGATCTTTTAAAGACGGGTCACTCAACTGTTCACATAAAAATTCTTCGCTTGTACCTAACACATCTCGACATTCTTCCAATACTCCACAATCACTAACAGTGCCGCCATCAATCTCATTATTTGTCATTGACCTAGTTACTGCTGAGCAATTAAACTCACAACTCACATTACTGTCAACATTCCCAAGAATTAAATCTGCAACAGGATCTTTAAAGCAAGCTACGACATATTTACCGACAATGTAATCCGACTCAATACTCACACAAGCCAATGGATAATCCCTCACTGTCCCATCAACAAGTTTTAATTTATAAGTACCAGGAATCATATCTTTCTCACCAACTAATGAACTTCTAATTCCTATAACACTCGAACCAGAATCTTTCAGAACAGACACACTCATCCCATTTACTCTCCCCTTTTCAAACTTCAGCTTACCCACAGACTTATCACGTAATGTCTTATCCACATATGAAAATGTTTTTCTCTTACAGGGGGAAAAATACTCATCTCCTTTCCCTAAAGTACAATTTCCACAATTTTGAATATTGTGAGGACCACTCAGTCATCTATAAGCACCTCCTGGGCCTTCATCTCTGTTCTGGTATGCCCCAGTACCACCCGTTCTACTGTGCCTGTTATTGTAAGAATTCTCGTATGTAGCATAACTTTGTCTCCCAACACTATTGCCGCGGATTCTTCGACCGTTACCATCAAACTGCCTTTGGTAGCGACCTTGTGATGCATTTCTACTGGGCCTTTGTGTGTTAGTGGAGATTGTGGGTGTGTTCCTATATCTACCATCAGAAGCAGGACTAGAGTTAAGTTGCGAACGTTGAGGGCATTCTGACGCTTTGTGGCCTCCCCTCTTGCACTTAAAACAAATAATTAAGTTACTCTCAATCCCTAGATTTCTATTTCTCACAGGCTCACGACATGCTGCCGCAACATGCACACTTTCTTCTTTACAAATGGACACATCTGACCCCGACTCACTACATGCTGCTGCAACATATACACTTTCTTCCTTACAAATGGACACATCAGAACCAGCTACCTTAAATCCTTCTATAACTTCTAGCATATTATCTACTGTTCTGTGCTTGCTCAAAACTAGTTGCCTGTATACGTCACTCGAAACACTTTCTAAGATCCTATCTTTGATCAACAGATCTTTTAACTCCTCCACTGTTTTACCGACTTCGGCCATCTTGCACCAATTGTCTAATGCTGTTCTCAATTCTGTTACATATCTCCTAAAGTCGTTTTGGCTTGGTCTCACGAGATGGAATCTTTTGCGGCAGGTTTCCGCGTTGATATCTGCATGGCGAAGAAGTGCAGTCTTGACTTCTTCATAATTCTCGCTAAGAAACAGACTGTCCCTTAGCATGAAGTTTCTGAGTGCGGTGGTCAGTTTATATGATAAAAGCAAGGACCATTCTTTTCTCTCTATTTTGCACCTTGCTGCAACGGCCTCGAAGTGTGTTAGGTAAGCTAGGAGGTCGTCGTCATCTTTCATTCCCTGGAAACTCTTGTCAAGCCTGTCTAAGATATTCTTGTATCGCACATCCCCTGACTGTCCTGCCGCCCCGCCTGCCTCTGGCGCAGACTTTTCTTTGAGCCTAGTCAGTTCCAACTCCTCTTTCCTCTTAATCGTCTCCTTGGCATCTCTTTCCTTCCATCTTTCGTGCTCCTCGCGTTTGGCCTTCTCATCACGTTCAAATCTCGCTTGTTCCTCTTTCTTCCTAGCCTCTTCTTCTGCCTTCGCCTCTTTCTTCAACTTCTCCTGCCGCTCAAACCTAGCCTCTTCCTCTACCTTCGCTTCTTCCCTATCTCTATCATATTCATCTTTGCGTTCCTTCACATATTTCTCTAACCTTTCCCCTTCGTAGCCCATAGCACGGCCATCACTAATAAACTGTGACCTTACCGTTAACCTGGTTTCCATGGTCTAAGTGCCTTACTGTGTTCAGCTAAATCAACTAATACTATTATTATTATTAATATGATATACTATAATATACAGACATAAGATGTAAACTACAACTTAGAGTGTGTCGTATAGCAAAGAAAGAGAAAACCTATCTGAGCAGTATCCAACGTCGGAGAGAAGACACCTCACTCCAGGCCGATGCGTAGAAAGATAGCTGCTACACAGTCTTCCAACACAACAATATAGGAAGGATGGCCTCTAACACCGGTATCAACGGTCAATCCCCACACACTTGTCTGTTGTCGGGAGCGAGAAGACACTCGACACTCGGTCATAAGTGAAGCACAAAATTACATGAAAGATAAAAATTAAATAAATGAATATAAATCACAATATCAACACCTAGAGTCATATGATGAGTTCAAAATCATAAATGATGAATTTAGCATTGGTACAATCCTCAATATCAACAATCAACACATATACTAATATAGTGGTGAATTCGAATAACAATGTTTCAAAACAATTATGAGAAGTACACAAACAAATTTTTTTTTCTTCAGCAATTTGTACCCAGAAACATCAAATATAAATGAAATAAAGGGGTATTAGGCAGTATATATATTTTTTTGTATTATTTTATAAGATAACAAGACGAGATCAGAAATTAATCTATGACCTAGTAGTCACAGCCGGACTCCGAGCCCCCATTTGTCAGGTTTAGGATTTATTTGGGTTGTTAACTAGCTGTATACTATTAAGGTCCCGGGGTTCAACCTGACAAGAACATCACTCACACACAGTCGTACAAAGAGTAACCAACTAGGTGAATAGTTTAAATAACAACAAAATAAATGAATTTAATTGTGTGAAACTGATATATGTGTATGTACAATGAGGATGATAAAATAGACAATATATATATTGGATATATATATATATATATAATAGGTATATATAAAGATATTATTCACTAATTAATTTAAGCACCTTTGCTTTTGTCACCCTAGTTACATAGTCCACCAGACTCTGACCGACTGGCGTCACAAAAACTGCCAACCTCGGTAATAGTAAAGTTAGACCTCAGATGATCGCCAATTTGACAATGACACTGAAAAAAACTGAGACGGCCAGCGATGCCCACAACTCCAACACTGGCACCCCTAAACAGGGGTCTCAAAAATCCTACTGAATAATAAGTCCGAGAAACTAGTACAGACAAAGAACGTTTTACGGGCCAACACACCGTCCGTTTCAACCAAAGAGGGTGAACTGCCTCATGACAAAAGAATGACCAATAGATGTCACCGGACTTTGTGACGTAGCAAAACAATTCAAAACAAAAAAATACAAGACACTCTCGCCCCGTACAAGTACTACGACTAGAGAAAATAAAAAAAAGAAAACAGGAGAAAGAAAAAGACACTTGTCTATACTACGCGACATCCCCCCTCCTCGACGAACTGGAAATTTTGAAAGAAATTCCAGTAATCAAAAATCCTTTCGAAGACAAAACTTTGTAGAAAGAACAAGGAAGAACAAAAAGATTATAAGTGCATCTATGTCACATTTCGAAATGCAAAAATGGAAGAACAAAAAATGATGGGGAGTCACCCAATAGTGAACCAAGGAGACACAATACACGTCACGATAAAAATCCAATAACAATGAAAAGTTGGTTGACTTTTAAGGTGACCCATATCAACTTGGGCCAAGAACCAAGTATTTACAAATACAACATTAATATAATATACCAAATAATAATCATGGTAAAAAAAATATACATTATATTCTTGAAATTCGAATCATTTGCATAATATAAAACACAAGTTCAAATGTTATAATACATAGAAACATAATATAAATGGCGGATGAAAGTCTATATCAATCTTGAACAAAGATCAGCCAGCAGATTGTTCTCTCCCTTTACGTGGGCAACGTCAAAGGAGTAGTCTTGTAGCATCAATGCCCATCTTGTGATTCGTGCGTTTGTAAAGTTTGTGCTCCTTAGATACGATAAGGCCTTGTGATCAGTCAGCAGGTGAAATCTTTTACCTGCTAAATACCTGTCCAGTTTCTTAACAGAATATACTATGGCTAATCCTTCCCGTTCAATAATAGAGTACTTCTGCTCCCGAGGCAACAACTTACGGCTTACGTACTTTATGGGATGTAACACACCTTTGATACACTGACAGAGAATACCAGAAATTCCTTTATCTGAAGCATCGGTCTGAAGAAAAAAAGACAGAGAAGGGTCAGGTAAACGAAGAATAGGATACTTACTCAGACAAGTCTGCACTCTATTCAATGCCTCCGCACACTCATAGTTCCAGTCCACTCTTATAGACTTGCCCCGACGTAGTATCTCTGTAAAGGGGAATACTAAATCCGCGTAACTCGGAATAAATTTGTTGTAATAATTTATCAGACCAATCAAACTACGTATTTCTTTCTTTGTAGTGGGTGTTTTAAATTCCATGATCTTTTTTACATTGCTAGGATCAGGTTTGATAACTCCCTGTCCCACATTATGACCCAGAAATTTAACACTAGTGTAGCCAACCTCAAGTTTATCTGGTTTTAGTGTAAAGCCGTTCTCTCTTAGAGCGCAAAAAACATTTCTGACACTTTTCAAGTGTGATTCCCAGTCTTCACTGAAAATACAAATGTCGTCGAAGTAGAACAATACATTTTCTACTCCCCTTAGCATACTCTTAACAACCTTATTAAAATGACTTGGAGCACCGCTCAACCCAAAGGGTAAGTAGTGGAACATATAATGCTCCCCAAGGACTCTAAACGCTGTAAAAGGTTTGCTCGTTTCACTGATCGGAATTTGCCAGTAACCCTTTGTTAGGTCCACCAATGTAAAGTACTTGGCTTTATACAGCATGTTAAACAAATCTTCTTGTTCAGGAATTACCTCAGCAGGTATTTCAGTAATATTATTTAATTTTCTAAAATCTATACAAGGGCGGAGTGTGCCATCTTTCTTCTTAATTATAACAACTGGCGCTGCATAAGGGGAGTCCGTTGGCCCTATAATTCCCAATTCTAACATGTTGTCGATTTCTTGCTTCACTTTCTCTTTCATATGAATGGGCACCGCATATGGTTTCAGAGCTATAGGCTTCTTATCAATCAATTTAATTTTAAACTTTTCGACAGTGGCCCTGCCAGGAACATTGGATATAATGTCTCTATACTCTGTTAAAATTTCATTTACTTGCATCTTTTGCATATGGTTCAAATTGGGGTTAATTTTGACCTGTGTGAAGACATCCTCGTGAATCTTCTCTTTCTGCGTACTTTCTAGCGTTGGAATGTTCAGTAACATATCATCATTATATTCATCCTGCTCAGCAAGGTCTTCCTCCCCTACAACTGAAACCATATTAGCTGACAAAAGTTCATTTCTATTTTCATCTGCAACAATTAGGTTATCTCCCTTCTTTACCCTACAATGGTATTTCATAAGTCTGTTTATATGATATATCTTTGTCTTATTCTCTTTCTGGATAACATAATTAAATTTTGAAATCTTGTTTAGAACCTTATACGGGCCCTGCCAAAACACGGACAGCTTACTGTCTCTGTGTGGTTTGAGGACTAAAACACAGTCACCCACATTTATATCACGCCTCGATGAGTATTTGTCATAGTGTTTCTTGTAATTATTTCTGTTTGCCTTACTGTTGAAATTAGCCATAGCAGTCACCTCAGATAATCTGGTCTTCAAATCCAGTAAATAACTGAACACATTCTTGTACCCATTTTCCTCTTCTTTATTTATGAATACTTGCTTTAAGATAGCCAAAGGGCCCCTCATTTGTCTTCCGTAGACAAGCTCAAATGGTGATACACCCGTTGTTTCGTTAGGAACCTCTCGGTAGGCGAACAGTGCTGCATTGACTTTCCGGTCCCAATCACAAGGGCTATCCTGACACACTTTCCTTAGAAAGGATTTTAAAGAAGAATTAAGTCGTTCAACCATCCCATTAGAGCTCGGGTGGTAAATGGTAGAATGCACTGGTTTGACAGAGAAAAAATTACAGACCTGATTGTACAATTCCGAAGTAAACTGTGGGCCTTGATCACTTAAAATTTCAGTCGGTAACCCAATTCTACAAAAAATACTAGTTAGTGCTTCGATAACTGTTTCTGTGTTTATATTTTTCAGAGGTATTGCTTCTGGCCATCTCGTAGCAACATCTACTACTGTTAAAATATACCTATTCTTATTGTCAGTTACCTCCAAAGGCCCAATAATATCTGTTGCAACTTTATAAAACGGAGTGGTAACAACATTCATTCGACCAAGTTCCACTCTGTCACAACGACGTGGCATCCTAGCTTTCTGACAAATATCACACGACCTCACAAACTCTTTTATGTCTCGATCTAAACCTTGCCAGAAAAAATATTTGTAGATTTTACTTTTAGTCTTTCTTAATGACAAATGCCCTGCCAACATACTCTCATGAGCAGTTTTCAACACAATTTCTCTCTTAGCTGAAGGTACTACTAACTGTCTTTCTTCCTCACCAAACTTTCCCCTAAACACTCTGTACAATAGTCTATCAAACACTTTATATTCCACACTTCCATTCTTTTTATTATCTACACAATTGTCCACATGTCGCTCCCATAGATCTTTTAAAGACGGGTCACTCAACTGTTCACATAAAAATTCTTCGCTTGTACCTAACACATCTCGACATTCTTCCAATACTCCACAATCACTAACAGTGCCGCCATCAATCTCATTATTTGTCATTGACCTAGTTACTGCTGAGCAATTAAACTCACAACTCACATTACTGTCAACATTCCCAAGAATTAAATCTGCAACAGGATCTTTAAAGCAAGCTACGACATATTTACCGACAATGTAATCCGACTCAATACTCACACAAGCCAATGGATAATCCCTCACTGTCCCATCAACAAGTTTTAATTTATAAGTACCAGGAATCATATCTTTCTCACCAACTAATGAACTTCTAATTCCTATAACACTCGAACCAGAATCTTTCAGAACAGACACACTCATCCCATTTACTCTCCCCTTTTCAAACTTCAGCTTACCCACAGACTTATCACGTAATGTCTTATCCACATATGAAAATGTTTTTCTCTTACAGGGGGAAAAATACTCATCTCCTTTCCCTAAAGTACAATTTCCACAATTTTGAATATTGTGAGGACCACTCAGTCATCTATAAGCACCTCCTGGGCCTTCATCTCTGTTCTGGTATGCCCCAGTACCACCCGTTCTACTGTGCCTGTTATTGTAAGAATTCTCGTATGTAGCATAACTTTGTCTCCCAACACTATTGCCGCGGATTCTTCGACCGTTACCATCAAACTGCCTTTGGTAGCGACCTTGTGATGCATTTCTACTGGGCCTTTGTGTGTTAGTGGAGATTGTGGGTGTGTTCCTATATCTACCATCAGAAGCAGGACTAGAGTTAAGTTGCGAACGTTGAGGGCATTCTGACGCTTTGTGGCCTCCCCTCTTGCACTTAAAACAAATAATTAAGTTACTCTCAATCCCTAGATTTCTATTTCTCACAGGCTCACGACATGCTGCCGCAACATGCACACTTTCTTCTTTACAAATGGACACATCTGACCCCGACTCACTACATGCTGCTGCAACATATACACTTTCTTCCTTACAAATGGACACATCAGAACCAGCTACCTTAAATCCTTCTATAACTTCTAGCATATTATCTACTGTTCTGTGCTTGCTCAAAACTAGTTGCCTGTATACGTCACTCGAAACACTTTCTAAGATCCTATCTTTGATCAACAGATCTTTTAACTCCTCCACTGTTTTACCGACTTCGGCCATCTTGCACCAATTGTCTAATGCTGTTCTCAATTCTGTTACATATCTCCTAAAGTCGTTTTGGCTTGGTCTCACGAGATGGAATCTTTTGCGGCAGGTTTCCGCGTTGATATCTGCATGGCGAAGAAGTGCAGTCTTGACTTCTTCATAATTCTCGCTAAGAAACAGACTGTCCCTTAGCATGAAGTTTCTGAGTGCGGTGGTCAGTTTATATGATAAAAGCAAGGACCATTCTTTTCTCTCTATTTTGCACCTTGCTGCAACGGCCTCGAAGTGTGTTAGGTAAGCTAGGAGGTCGTCGTCATCTTTCATTCCCTGGAAACTCTTGTCAAGCCTGTCTAAGATATTCTTGTATCGCACATCCCCTGACTGTCCTGCCGCCCCGCCTGCCTCTGGCGCAGACTTTTCTTTGAGCCTAGTCAGTTCCAACTCCTCTTTCCTCTTAATCGTCTCCTTGGCATCTCTTTCCTTCCATCTTTCGTGCTCCTCGCGTTTGGCCTTCTCATCACGTTCAAATCTCGCTTGTTCCTCTTTCTTCCTAGCCTCTTCTTCTGCCTTCGCCTCTTTCTTCAACTTCTCCTGCCGCTCAAACCTAGCCTCTTCCTCTACCTTCGCTTCTTCCCTATCTCTATCATATTCATCTTTGCGTTCCTTCACATATTTCTCTAACCTTTCCCCTTCGTAGCCCATAGCACGGCCATCACTAATAAACTGTGACCTTACCGTTAACCTGGTTTCCATGGTCTAAGTGCCTTACTGTGTTCAGCTAAATCAACTAATACTATTATTATTATTAATATGATATACTATAATATACAGACATAAGATGTAAACTACAACTTAGAGTGTGTCGTATAGCAAAGAAAGAGAAAACCTATCTGAGCAGTATCCAACGTCGGAGAGAAGACACCTCACTCCAGGCCGATGCGTAGAAAGATAGCTGCTACACAGTCTTCCAACACAACAATATAGGAAGGATGGCCTCTAACACCGGTATCAACGGTCAATCCCCACACACTTGTCTGTTGTCGGGAGCGAGAAGACACTCGACACTCGGTCATAAGTGAAGCACAAAATTACATGAAAGATAAAAATTAAATAAATGAATATAAATCACAATATCAACACCTAGAGTCATATGATGAGTTCAAAATCATAAATGATGAATTTAGCATTGGTACAATCCTCAATATCAACAATCAACACATATACTAATATAGTGGTGAATTCGAATAACAATGTTTCAAAACAATTATGAGAAGTACACAAACAAATTTTTTTTTCTTCAGCAATTTGTACCCAGAAACATCAAATATAAATGAAATAAAGGGGTATTAGGCAGTATATATATTTTTTTGTATTATTTTATAAGATAACAAGACGAGATCAGAAATTAATCTATGACCTAGTAGTCACAGCCGGACTCCGAGCCCCCATTTGTCAGGTTTAGGATTTATTTGGGTTGTTAACTAGCTGTATACTATTAAGGTCCCGGGGTTCAACCTGACAAGAACATCACTCACACACAGTCGTACAAAGAGTAACCAACTAGGTGAATAGTTTAAATAACAACAAAATAAATGAATTTAATTGTGTGAAACTGATATATGTGTATGTACAATGAGGATGATAAAATAGACAATATATATATTGGATATATATATATATATATAATAGGTATATATAAAGATATTATTCACTAATTAATTTAAGCACCTTTGCTTTTGTCCCCCTAGTTACATAGTCCACCAGACTCTGACCGACTGGCGTCACAAAAACTGCCAACCTCGGTAATAGTAAAGTTAGACCTCAGATGATCGCCAATTTGACAATGACACTGAAAAAAACTGAGACGGCCAGCGATGCCCACAACTCCAACACTGGCACCCCTAAACAGGGGTCTCAAAAATCCTACTGAATAATAAGTCCGAGAAACTAGTACAGACAAAGAACGTTTTACGGGCCAACACACCGTCCGTTTCAACCAAAGAGGGTGAACTGCCTCATGACAAAAGAATGACCAATAGATGTCACCGGACTTTGTGACGTAGCAAAACAATTCAAAACAAAAAAATACAAGACACTCTCGCCCCGTACAAGTACTACGACTAGAGAAAATAAAAAAAAGAAAACAGGAGAAAGAAAAAGACACTTGTCTATACTACGCGACATCCCCCCTCCTCGACGAACTGGAAATTTTGAAAGAAATTCCAGTAATCAAAAATCCTTTCGAAGACAAAACTTTGTAGAAAGAACAAGGAAGAACAAAAAGATTATAAGTGCATCTATGTCACATTTCGAAATGCAAAAATGGAAGAACAAAAAATGATGGGGAGTCACCCAATAGTGAACCAAGGAGACACAATACACGTCACGATAAAAATCCAATAACAATGAAAAGTTGGTTGACTTTTAAGGTGACCCATATCAACTTGGGCCAAGAACCAAGTATTTACAAATACAACATTAATATAATATACCAAATAATAATCATGGTAAAAAAAATATACATTATATTCTTGAAATTCGAATCATTTGCATAATATAAAACACAAGTTCAAATGTTATAATACATAGAAACATAATATAAATGGCGGATGAAAGTCTATATCAATCTTGAACAAAGATCAGCCAGCAGATTGTTCTCTCCCTTTACGTGGGCAACGTCAAAGGAGTAGTCTTGTAGCATCAATGCCCATCTTGTGATTCGTGCGTTTGTAAAGTTTGTGCTCCTTAGATACGATAAGGCCTTGTGATCAGTCAGCAGGTGAAATCTTTTACCTGCTAAATACCTGTCCAGTTTCTTAACAGAATATACTATGGCTAATCCTTCCCGTTCAATAATAGAGTACTTCTGCTCCCGAGGCAACAACTTACGGCTTACGTACTTTATGGGATGTAACACACCTTTGATACACTGACAGAGAATACCAGAAATTCCTTTATCTGAAGCATCGGTCTGAAGAAAAAAAGACAGAGAAGGGTCAGGTAAACGAAGAATAGGATACTTACTCAGACAAGTCTGCACTCTATTCAATGCCTCCGCACACTCATAGTTCCAGTCCACTCTTATAGACTTGCCCCGACGTAGTATCTCTGTAAAGGGGAATACTAAATCCGCGTAACTCGGAATAAATTTGTTGTAATAATTTATCAGACCAATCAAACTACGTATTTCTTTCTTTGTAGTGGGTGTTTTAAATTCCATGATCTTTTTTACATTGCTAGGATCAGGTTTGATAACTCCCTGTCCCACATTATGACCCAGAAATTTAACACTAGTGTAGCCAACCTCAAGTTTATCTGGTTTTAGTGTAAAGCCGTTCTCTCTTAGAGCGCAAAAAACATTTCTGACACTTTTCAAGTGTGATTCCCAGTCTTCACTGAAAATACAAATGTCGTCGAAGTAGAACAATACATTTTCTACTCCCCTTAGCATACTCTTAACAACCTTATTAAAATGACTTGGAGCACCGCTCAACCCAAAGGGTAAGTAGTGGAACATATAATGCTCCCCAAGGACTCTAAACGCTGTAAAAGGTTTGCTCATTTCACTGATCGGAATTTGCCAGTAACCCTTTGTTAGGTCCACCAATGTAAAGTACTTGGCTTTATACAGCATGTTAAACAAATCTTCTTGTTCAGGAATTACCTCAGCAGGTATTTCAGTAATATTATTTAATTTTCTAAAATCTATACAAGGGCGGAGTGTGCCATCTTTCTTCTTAATTATAACAACTGGCGCTGCATAAGGGGAGTCCGTTGGCCCTATAATTCCCAATTCTAACATGTTGTCGATTTCTTGCTTCACTTTCTCTTTCATATGAATGGGCACCGCATATGGTTTCAGAGCTATAGGCTTCTTATCAATCAATTTAATTTTAAACTTTTCGACAGTGGCCCTGCCAGGAACATTGGATATAATGTCTCTATACTCTGTTAAAATTTCATTTACTTGCATCTTTTGCATATGGTTCAAATTGGGGTTAATTTTGACCTGTGTGAAGACATCCTCGTGAATCTTCTCTTTCTGCGTACTTTCTAGCGTTGGAATGTTCAGTAACATATCATCATTATATTCATCCTGCTCAGCAAGGTCTTCCTCCCCTACAACTGAAACCATATTAGCTGACAAAAGTTCATTTCTATTTTCATCTGCAACAATTAGGTTATCTCCCTTCTTTACCCTACAATGGTATTTCATAAGTCTGTTTATATGATATATCTTTGTCTTATTCTCTTTCTGGATAACATAATTAAATTTTGAAATCTTGTTTAGAACCTTATACGGGCCCTGCCAAAACACGGACAGCTTACTGTCTCTGTGTGGTTTGAGGACTAAAACACAGTCACCCACATTTATATCACGCCTCGATGAGTATTTGTCATAGTGTTTCTTGTAATTATTTCTGTTTGCCTTACTGTTGAAATTAGCCATAGCAGTCACCTCAGATAATCTGGTCTTCAAATCCAGTAAATAACTGAACACATTCTTGTACCCATTTTCCTCTTCTTTATTTATGAATACTTGCTTTAAGATAGCCAAAGGGCCCCTCATTTGTCTTCCGTAGACAAGCTCAAATGGTGATACACCCGTTGTTTCGTTAGGAACCTCTCGGTAGGCGAACAGTGCTGCATTGACTTTCCGGTCCCAATCACAAGGGCTATCCTGACACACTTTCCTTAGAAAGGATTTTAAAGAAGAATTAAGTCGTTCAACCATCCCATTAGAGCTCGGGTGGTAAATGGTAGAATGCACTGGTTTGACAGAGAAAAAATTACAGACCTGATTGTACAATTCCGAAGTAAACTGTGGGCCTTGATCACTTAAAATTTCAGTCGGTAACCCAATTCTACAAAAAATACTAGTTAGTGCTTCGATAACTGTTTCTGTGTTTATATTTTTCAGAGGTATTGCTTCTGGCCATCTCGTAGCAACATCTACTACTGTTAAAATATACCTATTCTTATTGTCAGTTACCTCCAAAGGCCCAATAATATCTGTTGCAACTTTATAAAACGGAGTGGTAACAACATTCATTCGACCAAGTTCCACTCTGTCACAACGACGTGGCATCCTAGCTTTCTGACAAATATCACACGACCTCACAAACTCTTTTATGTCTCGATCTAAACCTTGCCAGAAAAAATATTTGTAGATTTTACTTTTAGTCTTTCTTAATGACAAATGCCCTGCCAACATACTCTCATGAGCAGTTTTCAACACAATTTCTCTCTTAGCTGAAGGTACTACTAACTGTCTTTCTTCCTCACCAAACTTTCCCCTAAACACTCTGTACAATAGTCTATCAAACACTTTATATTCCACACTTCCATTCTTTTTATTATCTACACAATTGTCCACATGTCGCTCCCATAGATCTTTTAAAGACGGGTCACTCAACTGTTCACATAAAAATTCTTCGCTTGTACCTAACACATCTCGACATTCTTCCAATACTCCACAATCACTAACAGTGCCGCCATCAATCTCATTATTTGTCATTGACCTAGTTACTGCTGAGCAATTAAACTCACAACTCACATTACTGTCAACATTCCCAAGAATTAAATCTGCAACAGGATCTTTAAAGCAAGCTACGACATATTTACCGACAATGTAATCCGACTCAATACTCACACAAGCCAATGGATAATCCCTCACTGTCCCATCAACAAGTTTTAATTTATAAGTACCAGGAATCATATCTTTCTCACCAACTAATGAACTTCTAATTCCTATAACACTCGAACCAGAATCTTTCAGAACAGACACACTCATCCCATTTACTCTCCCCTTTTCAAACTTCAGCTTACCCACAGACTTATCACGTAATGTCTTATCCACATATGAAAATGTTTTTCTCTTACAGGGGGAAAAATACTCATCTCCTTTCCCTAAAGTACAATTTCCACAATTTTGAATATTGTGAGGACCACTCAGTCATCTATAAGCACCTCCTGGGCCTTCATCTCTGTTCTGGTATGCCCCAGTACCACCCGTTCTACTGTGCCTGTTATTGTAAGAATTCTCGTATGTAGCATAACTTTGTCTCCCAACACTATTGCCGCGGATTCTTCGACCGTTACCATCAAACTGCCTTTGGTAGCGACCTTGTGATGCATTTCTACTGGGCCTTTGTGTGTTAGTGGAGATTGTGGGTGTGTTCCTATATCTACCATCAGAAGCAGGACTAGAGTTAAGTTGCGAACGTTGAGGGCATTCTGACGCTTTGTGGCCTCCCCTCTTGCACTTAAAACAAATAATTAAGTTACTCTCAATCCCTAGATTTCTATTTCTCACAGGCTCACGACATGCTGCCGCAACATGCACACTTTCTTCTTTACAAATGGACACATCTGACCCCGACTCACTACATGCTGCTGCAACATATACACTTTCTTCCTTACAAATGGACACATCAGAACCAGCTACCTTAAATCCTTCTATAACTTCTAGCATATTATCTACTGTTCTGTGCTTGCTCAAAACTAGTTGCCTGTATACGTCACTCGAAACACTTTCTAAGATCCTATCTTTGATCAACAGATCTTTTAACTCCTCCACTGTTTTACCGACTTCGGCCATCTTGCACCAATTGTCTAATGCTGTTCTCAATTCTGTTACATATCTCCTAAAGTCGTTTTGGCTTGGTCTCACGAGATGGAATCTTTTGCGGCAGGTTTCCGCGTTGATATCTGCATGGCGAAGAAGTGCAGTCTTGACTTCTTCATAATTCTCGCTAAGAAACAGACTGTCCCTTAGCATGAAGTTTCTGAGTGCGGTGGTCAGTTTATATGATAAAAGCAAGGACCATTCTTTTCTCTCTATTTTGCACCTTGCTGCAACGGCCTCGAAGTGTGTTAGGTAAGCTAGGAGGTCGTCGTCATCTTTCATTCCCTGGAAACTCTTGTCAAGCCTGTCTAAGATATTCTTGTATCGCACATCCCCTGACTGTCCTGCCGCCCCGCCTGCCTCTGGCGCAGACTTTTCTTTGAGCCTAGTCAGTTCCAACTCCTCTTTCCTCTTAATCGTCTCCTTGGCATCTCTTTCCTTCCATCTTTCGTGCTCCTCGCGTTTGGCCTTCTCATCACGTTCAAATCTCGCTTGTTCCTCTTTCTTCCTAGCCTCTTCTTCTGCCTTCGCCTCTTTCTTCAACTTCTCCTGCCGCTCAAACCTAGCCTCTTCCTCTACCTTCGCTTCTTCCCTATCTCTATCATATTCATCTTTGCGTTCCTTCACATATTTCTCTAACCTTTCCCCTTCGTAGCCCATAGCACGGCCATCACTAATAAACTGTGACCTTACCGTTAACCTGGTTTCCATGGTCTAAGTGCCTTACTGTGTTCAGCTAAATCAACTAATACTATTATTATTATTAATATGATATACTATAATATACAGACATAAGATGTAAACTACAACTTAGAGTGTGTCGTATAGCAAAGAAAGAGAAAACCTATCTGAGCAGTATCCAACGTCGGAGAGAAGACACCTCACTCCAGGCCGATGCGTAGAAAGATAGCTGCTACACAGTCTTCCAACACAACAATATAGGAAGGATGGCCTCTAACACCGGTATCAACGGTCAATCCCCACACACTTGTCTGTTGTCGGGAGCGAGAAGACACTCGACACTCGGTCATAAGTGAAGCACAAAATTACATGAAAGATAAAAATTAAATAAATGAATATAAATCACAATATCAACACCTAGAGTCATATGATGAGTTCAAAATCATAAATGATGAATTTAGCATTGGTACAATCCTCAATATCAACAATCAACACATATACTAATATAGTGGTGAATTCGAATAACAATGTTTCAAAACAATTATGAGAAGTACACAAACAAATTTTTTTTTCTTCAGCAATTTGTACCCAGAAACATCAAATATAAATGAAATAAAGGGGTATTAGGCAGTATATATATTTTTTTGTATTATTTTATAAGATAACAAGACGAGATCAGAAATTAATCTATGACCTAGTAGTCACAGCCGGACTCCGAGCCCCCATTTGTCAGGTTTAGGATTTATTTGGGTTGTTAACTAGCTGTATACTATTAAGGTCCCGGGGTTCAACCTGACAAGAACATCACTCACACACAGTCGTACAAAGAGTAACCAACTAGGTGAATAGTTTAAATAACAACAAAATAAATGAATTTAATTGTGTGAAACTGATATATGTGTATGTACAATGAGGATGATAAAATAGACAATATATATATTGGATATATATATATATATATAATAGGTATATATAAAGATATTATTCACTAATTAATTTAAGCACCTTTGCTTTTGTCACCCTAGTTACATAGTCCACCAGACTCTGACCGACTGGCGTCACAAAAACTGCCAACCTCGGTAATAGTAAAGTTAGACCTCAGATGATCGCCAATTTGACAATGACACTGAAAAAAACTGAGACGGCCAGCGATGCCCACAACTCCAACACTGGCACCCCTAAACAGGGGTCTCAAAAATCCTACTGAATAATAAGTCCGAGAAACTAGTACAGACAAAGAACGTTTTACGGGCCAACACACCGTCCGTTTCAACCAAAGAGGGTGAACTGCCTCATGACAAAAGAATGACCAATAGATGTCACCGGACTTTGTGACGTAGCAAAACAATTCAAAACAAAAAAATACAAGACACTCTCGCCCCGTACAAGTACTACGACTAGAGAAAATAAAAAAAAGAAAACAGGAGAAAGAAAAAGACACTTGTCTATACTACGCGACAATTACCCTGTTTTGTAACTCATGTTAAAATATTCATATTTATTAAAAGCAATATACAAAGTAAATTATTATTATGTCAGAAACGAACTTATATTTTTCTCTCTGGTACTGCGAGGGTCAAGCTTCGTTTGAGAGAAACATAATTCATTGCTTCCCTTTTACAGTGTCCGCTGCAATGTATTTCTGGTCATGTGGCAGGTCAGCAGCAGTACCACCCTTTGACAGACAACGACAATTTTCTTAGGAATGTAAACGGCCTTGAAGGTATCTGTGAGATCAGTTGTCATTATCAGTGATGGTAGCGGATTTTTTTATGTTCAATAACCATCAGATCAGACTCTACCGTTTTGTCAGTCAAAATAGGCCTTTACCAGTAAAATAAGTCATCAGTAAACTCGAGAACGTCTTGTGGCGAGTGTTTTTAATAAGAAGTATCATTACCGTACAAATTATGTGTCAGAGCCAAATGTTGGTGTATTAGCTTTGCAACTTGGTTATGGAGACCTAGGTAGGCAGATTCTGATAAAGCTGAACATCCTGCCATTATGTGTTCAGTTGACTCACCCACATTTCCACACTTTTGGGATTCGTCTACAACATTATTATTATTATTATTATTAAAGTCTCTAAGGTCAAAGGTGTCTAAAGTTTTTCGCTAGACCATTTTTGGGATCAGATTACTTTCTGTCCCTTATAGTGAGTAGATGTGAATGCAAGAGAGTCAGTGTCAACACCAGGAACTGTTATCTACTGAACTTTTAGTTTACTCTAGGAACATTAGGCAAATAGACACATTGACTAGTATTGAATGGTGACTTCATGGCCTTACCATGGAAAAGGCCTGGGGAGGAATATTTAGAGAAAGAGGTCAAGAGAATAACGGAAACTGAAATAAAAAGAAGAAGAGAAAAAGAAAGAGAGAGATAGAAAGAGAGTAAGAAATACAGTAAATAAAGAAAAAAATGGTAGAAGTATATCCATATATATTCTAGATCAAAAAGTTTAATTGCACATCAACTCACTTGTTCAAATTTTGTTTAGTTTGACAATTCAAGTGAAAGATGTTCTGGTTTTCTTCACATTTGAAAAAAACAACTTTGTATAACATCACACCATTTCTTATTACAGAACAGTAAATATGAGCAACATTAACAGCAGTTCTGGTCTCTATAACTGTAGACAAATATTAAATCATTATTGTACACAAAATGTAAACCTATTGCCTTTTTCATTCTTACATATCAAAACAAACAAGGATTTGATTTTTATGATTGTATTGATTGTAGCTCTGATAATAAAAACAACCTTAGGTGGCACTATAAATCTTACTTTCTTCAGTTTGTTTTCTTTCAAGATCTCAGTGTTAATTGGTCTTGTTGCTTGTTTCACATGTTTCTGACTTTCCTTCAGAGTTGAACAATATTACATCCTAGCACAACCTTCCACAGGACTGCAAAGAATGGCGGTGGGTTCATCGAGACGACTGTCTATAGTGCATACCCTATGACCAATCATGCACCAGTACCAAAATGCCGTCATTATTTCGGATAGTTTATCTAATTCCTCTATCAGATGACTTTATTTTGGATTGATTATCTAATTCCTTTATCAAATGTCATTATTTCGGATTGTTTATCTAATTCCTCTATCAGATTTTTTTTTTGGATTGATTATCTAATTCCTCTATCAGATGTCATTATTTTGGATTGATTATCTAATTCCTCTATCAGATGACTTTATTTCGGATTGATTATCTAATTCCTTTATCAAATGTCATTATTTCGGATTGATTATCTAATTCCTCTATCAGATGTCATTATTTTGGATTGGTTATCTAATTCCTCTATCAGATGACTTTATTTCGGATTGGTTATCTTATTCCTCTATCAGATGTCATTATTTTGGATTGATTATCTAATTCCTCTATCAGATGACTTTATTTCGGATTGGTTATCTTATTCCTCTATCAGATGTCATTATTTTGGATTGATTATCTAATTCCTCTATCAGATGACTATAGCATGTATGAAATATTTGTTGAGTCGTGGAACGTCTTTGATCTGCTACTTACTTTTCTTTCTCCTTTGACCTCCAGAGGTCACACAAAGAGATACAAAACACTTGGCGCTAATTAGCTTCTTTTTTTTAGTGTGACTGAGTGTGACATGACAGACGGGACAACTGGGACATTCTTTGGCAGGCTTACTTTGGAAACGCTGGGAAGGCATGTTTAAAATTTAAAATAACTCTCTATTCAGTTTAGAGCTTGTGTTAGGAAAGTGACAGCGCGAGGCCAAACATTCCAAATAAATCTAGTACACAAATATAGGACTTTTTTGCTATTGTGTCGTGAGACCTTGTTGGTGAATGTGGCGTCTCTGCCATTGTTTTTAACAAGGAAAAGACTCAGCGTGTAGAAAATAAAGCTTCAGTGCCTACATACTCTCCGTGAGTCATTACTGATTACCCAATCCCTCTCCCAAAACTACTAGACATTGGGCAAACCCGCTTAAAGCAGTCAATGGGAGTCAATAGTGCTGTAAATATTTTTTTAAAATTAATTTTTAATTTTCCCATTTGGGAAACGTAAAGGTATTTAGCCACTAAAATGTAAACTAACAAACATCTTCCTTCATTTGAATTACTTCTTAGTATTTATAACATTAGGAACTTTAACATTATAAAAATGAATACAAAACTAACATTATGTTACTAAACTTATGAAAACAGTACATCTTACTATTATATACGAATTTTGTGCCAAATATCTACCATGCGGTATCATCCACACATCGGTTAAGCGGATAGCCACTTCTTCCGAACCGGGTTCCCGGGTTCAAATCGTGGTGAAGACTGGGATTTTTAATTTCGGGATCCTTGGGCGCCTCTGAGTCCACCCTGACATTAGTTGGGGAAAAGTTAATGCCGTTGGTCGTTAAGCTGGCCACAGGACACCCTCGTTAACCGTAGGCCTCAGAAACAGATGACCTTTAAATCATCTGCCCTATAGACCACAAGGTCTGAACTGGGAAAAAAAGAAGAAAGATACTACATGAGATAACAGTTGGTCGACACAAAATATGCTTATGAATAAAAAAATGACAAGAAAGAAGGAAATGAATGTGGCGAAGAAAAATTGGAGAAATTGTGGATAGTCAGTGCGCAGCTAAGAGACACACTGGCACAGGACAAAGACATGAAATGCCTGAATGAAGAAAAAATGCACATTAAGACTAAAATCGAAATAAGCTTTAAACTGGATTCAGTATTGAATAAAAAAAAAAAAAAGAATGGCTAGTATCAAAAGTTTTGTTTTTTTTTAAAGTCAGAGCTATCATTTGAAACGGAAGAAGCCAACCTGAACTTCCGGGCAGCAGCACTTACGAAGCTTATGAGAATCTGTAAAGGTAATGTTATATCCCTCAGACTGATGCGCCAACTGCAGAACTAGAGAGGAGGAGCCTAGCCTTGGAACTGAGATGCTGAACAAGGATCCTAGTTATCCCCTTCAAAAATCACAAATGAGTGAGGCACTATAACAGGATCACAATGGCATATCCTACGCCACAATGACCTGCTGACAACAGTAAAAAAAAAACACGTAAACTTAAACTGTATTCCATTATCACCATATCTAGTCAAGCGAGCCCCAACAGACTAATGGATAGGTGAAGGTCAAAACAATTCTACAAGGGCGTAACAAAAAAAAAAGGGGAGGGGGGAATCTATAAAATAATTAATCCTTTTCATTTATTTTTCCATTATCAGTATTGATACTGATAATTAATAATTTTTAAATATTTTTCCTTTAAATTTTATTTGTAAATAAAAAAAAACTTGTGAGCTTGGCAGTGCGAGACCACACAGCAACATGCGTGACCAGGATTCGAACCTGGGTTGTCGTGGTCACAACGCGAAGTACTAACCACTATACGATCACGGCCAGCGCGATCACATGACTGGCGTGGTAAAATTAGATCAACATTGCTGCCCACTCTAATCTTCTTTGGGAATCCCGGCGACAGAAGTAAATAAGTGCACCATAATAATAAATTAAAAAGGAAAAAAAGTAAATCACTTTTAGTGTGCAAATAGAAAGGTTATGTAATAAACATGCTAGGTGGGCTAGGGCACTGTTTCAAACAAGTGGAACGCTTTTTTTTTTCTTTTTGTTATCTTGAAAGGGAGAGAGGGAGAGAGTTACAGAGAGACAGAGTCGATGATAGATACAAAGATTATTACACCAATAGAGATATAATAATTCAGGTATACACTTAAGAAGAGAAAGAAAGAGATACAGAGCAAAAGTGAGACACAGAGCGAAATAGAAAGAAAGAGAGAGACACACAGAGATAAAGAGAGACACACAGAGATAAAGAGAGAGAGACACACAGATAGAAAGAGAGAGACACACAGATAGAAAGAGAGAGACACACAGAGATAAAGAGAGACACACAGAGATAAAGAGAGACACAGAGAGAGAGACACAGAGAGAGAAAGAGAGAGACACACAGAGAGGAAGAGAGAGAGACACACAGAGAGGAGGATACATTGAAAAGAGACTCCAAGCGAGATACACAGCCCCACAAAGGGTAACAGAGAATGAGAGAAAGGCAAAGAGAGGGACAGGGAGAGACGGCATAAGACACTTTCCGAAGTCTATATCACCTTTTCACAATAAATTTAAGCCCTGATAGCAACATCCCCGTATTAGTCAGCGGCCACCTAGTAGCCAGTAGGTACTCTTCATAGGACTTAAGACCAACCAACACTGGCAATGGCTGCCTAGATGTACTTTTCATCATGGAATGATACCAGTCAAGGATAGGCAAAGATTGAATTCTGTATCTAGTCTCTAGTTGTGCCTCTGGTTGCTGTTTGTTTTTTTTTACAAAAGTTTGCCCCACTCCCCCCCCCCCCCCCCCCACACTTGGTATACCCAGGCTAGCAATTATATAAATTGACAAATACAAAAACAATACAGTAAAAACGAAGGAATACAATACTCAGAAAAACCCAGGTGATAAAGTCACATTTCATATTCCGTATATTAGGACGAATTGGTACAAACTTGTTCTTTTTTCTCTAATGCCATTGCAACGGGTTGACTGAATCAGACAGGAAGCCCAATGACCTAGCAGAGTATCGGTCTCTAATAAACATGCACGACTAGATTAACACATGGATACGTGTAGGAGGTAATTATCTTATGTTAAGAAGGAATATTTGTAACTTTTAAGATACTTTTTTTTTTATGTTGGGCAAACTTAGGACTTTGTGTCAGAACTCTGTCAAAGTTAATTACGTCTGTGTTTTACATAATGGTACTTAAAAGTAGTTTAGTGTTAGACATTCAAGTTACAAGACTTGTCAACTTAAAACAGCGTTTGAGGCTCGACATTAAATGGAATGGTCATCGTGTCTACGACATGCGCATTGAACAAAGGTAGGACATCTGCTTGGCCCTGGTCTCAAGTTGACTAGCTCAGGTAATGTTTGTCTTAAGTCTACGTGGTAGAGAGGTTAGGAAAAGGTGAGGAGGATACGTTAGCTGAGAGAGGCGGGGAGGAGAGAAAGAGTGAAAGAGGGATTGAGAGAGAGAGGGAGGTGGAAAGGAGAGAAAGATTGAGAGAGTTCGAGAGAATGAGAGAAGTGAGATTGAGAGAGGTAATATTGAGAGAAAGAGAGTTTATATAATGATTTGTAATAATGTACCCTATGAGACACAAAATCACAAACTTTCTCAATGGACTCAAGTCTCTCTAACATGATATATGTGTTACAACAGAGAGAAAGCATCTCTTAAAAGTACCGTCTTTACCACACAGATGCATTCATTGATAAACTTCAAGTAATATAAAAATAACATTTATTATAATCATATAAAAAAAATTACACCTTCTCTATGTTCCAATAATAGAGGCAACTCAGCATTCATGTCATTCAAAAATAAAGAGGAAAAAATTGTCCAGTATGGGGATCGAAAGCATGACATTCTCGTCATTGACGCCACGCTCTATCCGGGGGGGGGGGGGGGGGGGGCTTGACCTTTCTGGGTGCCCCTGCATTTTGCGTAATATTAAATTTTTAATGAAAAAAAATCACTCATTAGGGAATCTCCCTCAAGTGGAGACCCGAAATCCCCCCTCCTCCGCCACCCTAGGTACGCTACTGGTAGGAATTGAAAACTAAATAAAAAAAAAAGTTTGATAACAATATTAATGTGATGTAAAATTATCTCAAACGTGATGTCAGTAAAGGCGAAGTTGGAAAGGTGGGGCGTAGAGTCCCTCAATAATATATCTATATAAATCTTTACAGGTTTCAAATACATTATATTGTTTTAAGACCATTTCGTGACTCGAGTTTTTTTTTTGTAGCCATCTGCTTTCCTCACTCCGAAATGTAGTGACAGTCTCCTGATGCGCGGGAAAATGTCCTGAAAAACTTGCCCTTGTACATTGATCCTTTGCCACGTCACGTGAGTCGCCTTGACTTAATTAAACTTTTAAATTGGGTGCAAACTAAAAAAAAAAAAAAGAAACAGACTGACATGTGCAGCCCTGCGCATGTCTTATGGGAAAAAACAAACTTGGAGTGGAATGATTTTATTAGGGTTAGGGAATGGAACGAATAATAGAATCCCTTTTAAGAGGCTTAAGAAGGAATGGGGTGGGGGGGGGGTCGGGCAATACAACTGGCAAGATTGGAAGATGGATCTCGTGTGCATATTTAATGAAGCTGACCTCTTTAGGTTATGTTTAAGGAGCCCAAATCAACACATGTTCCGTTTCTTTAGCCGAATGTCAGATACATTAAAATTGCAGACGATTGAGTTGATCTGTAGTAACCCTTGTCAACGTTTAGACATTGGTGTTCAATCCCACGTGACCCCCAGCGTTCAGGTCCTCATCCTGGAAGTAATGGTCGAAACATAGACTTAGGGAGTTTAGTTAAACATTGTTAACATAACTTGACGAAACGTTCAGGTCCTCGGTCTGAAGTGTAAAAAAATTGAGAGACAGTCATTCAAATGAGCAGGGGCGTAGCTAAGAATTTTTCATCATTTGGGGGTCCTGGGGAGGGGGGCTTGTTCTCTTTGGGGGTCCCTGCATTTTGCGAAATATTTAACGTAAAAAAAACATTTGGGGGCACTCCTCTGAGTGAGGGGCCAGGGGGATTTTTAAATTCTCCCCCTCCTTCCCATACCTTAGCTACGCCACTGCAAATCTGTTTGAAAGACTTTAAAGATCTCAAATAATGACTTGCATCCTGTCTACGCAAATCTGTGGTACATCTGCTCTTTAAAATATGCATAAATAGAATTGCTAGACTTAAAGTTTGATTCCAGAATCGACAGATGCAAGAACTATAGCAATTATTTTAGAAAAGCAACTTTCTACTCTTGCAGCCATTACAAAGCATTAACAAAATTTAGGCTTGCAGCGACTTATATATTTTCATAAGTGCGTTTGCGGTGGACGGTCATTGACTTGTAGCACCAAACTGCTGGTAGACAAGTAAACCGCTGTAGGCGAATTATACTTTAAATTGTATAACTTGAATAACTTCCTTGTGAACAATGCTATAAATAACTTGTATTACAACATATTGACCAATTTTGCTTTAGATGAAATGAATTAAATGAAATGAACTTTTGTAATAATTAATTAATTAGTATTTTTAATGACATTTCGCTCACTACAAAAACACATCTTTTTACTCTGGCAATCTGGAGTCGTCTCTCGTTCTTAAAACCGCTAAAGACAATGACGCTTTTCTTGCATCATCAACAGCCAATCGCTAACCTCTTCCCAACGTCACCATAGAAACGTACTCTCCAACACTCCATTTATATTACTCACTATGCGGCGACAGAGAGGGATTTTCAATAAGCGCTTTTGCGATTTTTTTTTAATTTTTTTTTTTTGGAGTTACAAAGGTGACAGTTAACACAAACAAAATGGCGGCTTTAAACTATGGAGACAACTTGTCAAGTCACACAACTCAAACTCCATATTGTCTGTGTTCAAACACAATCTAAACACTCCGTTTATCTTGAACTAAAGAGATCAATGGTAACTAAAACCTATTGTTCTTTAAATTTGCACACAATCGCAACACCGAATGTTTGAATATATTGCTAATTCTCATACATGTAGGCAAATTAATGAATGGCAAGTTGTTGTTTTTTGTGTGGTGTATCCGGTGTACAGAAGAAAGTAAGTGTTGATAAGCTAGTTATTTGTTTTTTAAATTAGATCATTTGTGTGATTTGTTTCAGCACAGCAAATCAAATTTTCTAATCTCTTCCGTGTGTAGCTTTCATTTTATTGACAAGATTAAAGTTTCATTTAACGACCTTAACACTGTTTAGTTTAATGGGACAATTTCCAATAGAAATTCTAAATGCCTCACAAACATAGCCTCATGGTGTCAGTTGTATTACTCGGTTAGATTACACCCACCTATATACATTACAGGCATAGTTTAAATAACAATAAAAAAAATATTATTACTTCTGATCTGGTGACTGAAGATAAATGTTTAAAAAAAAAAAACAAAAAAACTTGGCGACACTTGGCGTATAAGAATCATTAATTCGATGCCTCATGCATTAGCTGTGTACAGAAAAAAAAAGGGGGGGGGGGGGACGACTTCGATGGACAGAAATAGAATTATGATAAACATTAAGGCAAAGCTAATGGCAAAACCAAATTCTATCTGTGAGGATATGACGGGGGAAGTAACAACATCTGCACAAACAGATCAGCAGCTTGTTAAGCAAGAGACTGTGAGTGTTATTGAAATGGTAATCTCATCAAAGTCTCATCGAGTTTTGCTGCCTACTTAATCACAAGTGCAACTATTTCTTTAAAAACTTGAACCAACGGTCCTCAAATTGTTTTCTCTGAAGTAGCATTCTTTTCGTGGCTTCAAAAAGTTGGAATTTTTGTGGACGGGTATTTCGAAAACGGCTTTAACGATTTTCCTAGAAATTTGACAGTTTATTTATATCTTTTGTGGACTCTTGTTATAATTTTTCAAAATATAATCATCTTATAATAAATTTGGGTTTTTATTCTGAACACGACTTCAGTGGGAATTTCCGCACTCGACTCAAATGTATCTCTGTAGTCAGTAAGGAGTTAAACAAATAAATAGACGTATATGAACATTTCGCACACCGTCTTGTGTAGACAATCTACGTGCCCTTGTCAAATCATTAGCTGGAGTGTAACTAAAAGAACTTCATTGCTCTTAGTTCACTGGAAAGACTTCTTGAAATAGTCAAGCATTACAAGTAACAAATGCAATGCATTGTAGTTTGCTTTTTTAAGCCAGGAGGTATCAATTTAATGAGGAATAATGTTAATTATTTACTGTTTTCTCTGTTTGCTATTTACAAAGCTTATATCAAATCTGTCTGTCTGGCAAAATGTTTGTACACATTGTATATCCATCAAATCAAGCTGAAACTTTGTGCAATTATTTATTGGAATAGACAAGTCATGAGTCAATAAAAATAATTTATTAGTCAATTAAGTTCTGGTAGTTCATTATTTTGTTTGATACCAACGAGGAAAATTAATCCTTTAGTATTCACACTTATGGCTAAATATGAGGATTTCAGCCCATTAGATAATTAAATATGTTTTTTCTTCAACACCTATTCGCGAATCAAGTTGAAACTTAAAGCATTTATTTATTGTACCTAGCAAAACACGAATCAATATAAAAAAATTAACCAATTATTCAACTAATTTTTAGTAATTAATTAATTAATTTGATATCTAAGAAGGGAAACAATATCTACTCATTGAGATATATAGTTGTAAGTGTGGAGTTCTTCCCCTTAGATAAGTTTTTTTTAAAAATATGCTTTGCTTGTTTACAAATAAATGTATGTGAACAAAAAAGAACTTTGACAATCATTATCACAATAAATTATACAATGCTCCAACGTAAAAGTATTAAAGATCTTCCTAAGTCTCGAATTCTACAAAAGTTACTTTGGATGTATGTAAACTCGACATGAAGCTCTTCAAAATCGACACTAGCAGCTGGGAAAAAGTAGCACTGGATAGATCCACATGGAGAGAGAGCATAAAGGAAGGGTCTCGGTTTGCAGATGCCATACACAACAGAAGCAGAAAGAAGGGTGAAATTGCAATGACGCCTGGTGATTACAAATGTCCAACCTGCGATCGCAGCTGTGTATCAGGAGATTGGTCTCTCTAGTTACACAAGAAGTTGCAAAAGGAAAAGATGGTCTCTCGAGGCGTAAAATGCCACAAAACTTTGGATTATATACTCAAATATGCTCATTTTATAGTTTATTTTACTGTCCGTATTTATTGTAGTCCTTTAACACAATAATCTACTACATAGTACCAGGGCCGGATTTAAGTGAAGGCATGCGGGGCTACTTCCAAGAAATGGGCCTCAACAAAAGAGATATAATCAATATATCCGCATTTCGACGGGTCAGAGACTTTTACGTTGTTGTTTTTTCTAATTATTTTTTTTTCGCATGTTTACCACTTATCTTCAAAATTGTACGTTGGCTGGCAACACTGTTCTGATTTAGTTGTGTCAACTTGTAGCATGCTCGTAGTATGTAACTGAATCTACGGATTTATAACAGTGCGTTCAGCAAGGGCCTTACTCTCCATAAACTCAAAAAAAAGATACACTTTTTTAATAACTAAAATATGCATATTAATTTTTTTTTAAAGGGAAAGTGAAATTAAAGTTACCTCGATTTCTTCTAGAATAGAGCATGCTTTTAGGTATCAATAGGCCTATTATTATTTTCATAAGTGGATCTTTATTAAAGCTTTTAAAAAAGAGTAGGGACCTCCACAAAAATTCTGCTACAGGGCCCCACATACCTAATCCAGCCCTGTTTATAACACAAAAGAACAATGCAACTTCGGTTTTTGTATAGTTCATAAATCACTCTCATAACTTTTATACCACTGTTCGGGTCTTAAATAGTTTAGTTAAATGGGTTTATTTGGCCTTTTTTTTATTTTTATTCTACAAAACTTGTTAAAAGTTTGCTTTTATAAATTTCAGAAGGGTTAAGCTGACACAGGTGAGCCATACTGACCAGGAAAAGTGGGCATGGTACCTTGTAATAATTCACCTGTGACATGCTCTAAGTAGACACCTCTGGTGCTCAATATTTCCTTGTCACACTCTCTGACAATGTAGAAAAGCCCTGGACTTGATGAAGTGCCCTAAGGTTTTGAATTAACTGCAATGCAAAACTTGGACTCAATGAGATGAATGAATGACGCCACTTAATGACTTTTTTAGCGGCCCCCGAAATCGGAAAAGCCGCTTTTAGTTTTATGTCCATCCGTCCGTCCGTCATGATATATCTCAAAAAAACTACAAAAGAGATTGAAAATAAGTTTGAATGATATTTTAAAGCTTCCAACTTGCCACGAGCTTTTGAGGCACTTGTTCAAAGGAAAGGACTTCTTCCAAATACCATGAATGAGATATTGGCCATTCATCGATTCCTTTCTCTGTAGGTAAACAATCAATAAAATGATCCATCAATGACATCTATTAGGTCAGGCACACACTTAACCATATCTTCATTCAATCTGTTCATTAAATACGTATGAATATTAACAGTATAATACTAATAATAACAACGTCAGCCAATCAATACAATCACATCTGCAACACTGTCAGGCCACATGAGTCTACTTTGTATTAAAGGAGGTAAGATTGTGGTTGTTGATAGGTTTGTACTTCATTCCTTCGAATATTCGTGCTGAAAATATTGAAGCCTGACTTTTACCTGCATCGCTGACCAAACAGATAACCGTTGGGTAGACCTTTCGTTAAGCCACATAGTTAAGTTGTGAATGGAATGGAAGTGTTCTAAACACATTCGTTAATTCTATAACATTAAACAAGAAAAATAGAAACATATTTAAAAAATACTTAAAAAAAAAAAAAGACAATATCTTTTTTATACAATTTATTATTTTTCCCTTAATCACTAATGAATGTAAGATTTAAAAAAAAAAAACAATTCTTTACCTAACCTTTCCCCCCCCCCCCCCCCCCCGAGAAAGAATCCTGCCTAAGCCAATGGAATGATTTACAAGACTTTATAATATTCCAATGACAGCCATTTAGATCTACATTAAGAAGACGATGCACTAAATGGTTCTGAACAGTAATTTATTTTACTTTTCATTGGATAAGACCTACATGCGGAAATAACCGAAGACATATCGTCCATTCAAGATAAATATTTCCTAGTTATCTAGCCAAAATTAAATTTATTTCTTTTCATACTTTGAAAAATTATAAAGATTAAACCAGAGTTTTCCCAGTGTGACAAACAAGTTAGTCATTATTTTCCCAACATTATACATCAACTGTCAAATTTCAATGAAAATCGTTAGAGCATTTTCGAGATTCTCGTCCAGGTTTTTATTACCACCCTGAAGTTTCCAAGAAGGTACGAATTGAATAGAGATTGTAAAAATTGTTACCTAAGTGCTGGATAACCTTAAACCCACCAATAAAATGAACTGAATGTTTATCCTTTAAGAAAATATTGGCATAAGAGTGGAGTGCTGGGACCCTCATCTCTAACTGGGTCTTCCCATCACTTTGTTGTCTTCGTGGTAGGGTCAGTTTACCTTTTAAGATAATTAGGTTACAAAACTGATCGCCCATCAAAGTGTTTGACGTGCTACAACACTGCACGTTTTGGATTGGTTAGTCTGTCGTACCCCTGGCGAGCACTTCTGCTAGCGCAATGCCCGGATGTGGTTGTAGTCGCCCTGTCAATGGGACGGCTTGATCTCGACGGGACATAAAAAGAACGGCTGGAAACAAAAGAAATCGGAGAGGAAGAACCCCAAATACATTTGGTCTGCTGGCCAGGGCTCTCAAAAACTCGTCTCTGTAGTGTGAGAAAGGTGAAAGGTGAGAGATCAAACCCCACAGGTACTAAGGTCAAAGTGCTCCTTGATAAAAGATAACAGGAGATGTAAACAAATGTTCTCATTGGTCTTGAGTCACCGACCTGGACCTGGTTTGTTTTTATATGACTTACCAAGAGTGACTTTTCTTATGGTTACCGCTTGATCTCAATAGGAACCAAAATACACATTTGTAAAGTAGCGTTACCCCTTTCAGACCTTGCCAGGACGGCAGATGGTGCTTTTATGTTTCTAGTACAGACGGTTAAAGAAAATGTCCAGCACAACGACCAACCGCCTTTCATTTCCCACACGCATGTGAATTTTCCATTAGAGTTGGGTGGACTCATGGAGGTCCTAAAAGTCCTGAAGTTCTAAATCCCAGTCTTCACCTAGATACGAACTAGAGACCTCTCGAGTCGAGAGCCAAGCGCTGACACCACTCCCTAAAAATCTACACATGCATGTATTGATATGACAAGGTATTACCCTTATTAGCGTAACTTTTCGATCATAAGTATGACACGTTCTAATCTTGCTTACAAATTCAAAGGCCTGAAAACAAAAGGGTTCGCTTTAAGGAGACCAAAACTTAACATTCGGTAGTGGCACCCCCACTCGGAGGACGATACAAGTAATTTTTTAAATTTAAGAAAAATCTAATTGAGCTTTTGTTTTTGAAATCCAGACTTCACGGACGGATAGAACAAAACCAGTACAGGCTTTTTGCTTCAAAGGTCGATAAAAATAGTCTAATTTTTTTTTGTTCAGTAAACTAGTCTGTAATATACATTCAGTCATTTTTTTTTCATTCTCCAAATAATGAGATATATAAAATTGATCTAAATTTAAATGCTAAATGTTAAATTAGTCTTTATTAAAACGGTCTATTTAAAAGTAATCAATATTAGAATTATCTATGGCTTCTATGCAGATAAATTTATATTAAAATGATTTTCTAAATTAATTTACATCATAACACTCCTGTAATTCAGTCTATCTTAGAGCCATATTAATGATATATCTTAATTGTATATATATTAAAATAATTTATATAAAAATTATATATATATTAAAGTGATCTTTTCTACAATGTTTCTATATCAAAATGTTTTATGTAAAATTGTTTTTACTCTATACAGATTCGGCCACATTATAAGAATATATGTCTGAATCTATATGTGTCGTGAGATGTAACTATATTAAATTAGTCTAAATTAACAATAATTTTACGACCATTTTGTTAGGGGCGTAGCTAGGAATTTTCCATCATTTTGCGTAATATTTAATATTTCATGTAAACAACACTCATTTGGGAGCCTCAAAGTCTCCATCTCCTCCCCCACCCTAGCTATGCCATTGCATTTTCTTTGCTAAGAATAAATTCTTAAGAAAACCACAATATGGCGAGAGTGTGCGTGTACGCGGCTTCGGGAAGGGGCGTAACAGGGATTTGTGGTGCTTGTACCTGACAGGTGTAGGACTGACTGATGTCCAATATGTTTGATATCTGGTCTGTGTGTGAGGGGGGGGGGGAGAGTTGAAAGGTATCGAGGGAAATCAGAAACATATGAGTTTGTGAAAGTGAACTAGAGAGTGAGTACTAGCTCTGTGCTTTGTGTGTGTGTGTGTGTGCTTGTGTTGCGCAGGTGTGCGCGTGTATGTGACTAAGAGCATTGGGGTCTGGCGGATAAAGACAAGTGGGGCATCGCAGTTAAAGCCCGTGGACATGTGAGAAGGAAGCCCATGGGGGGAATGGGTCGGTGGGGATAATTTTTATAGAGAACATTTTTTTTTGTATATAGCAATGAATGCAAAAAGAATGGAAAGTGGGGTGGACAGTGGAGGCCTAGACAGATGGAAAGAGGAGCATCGACTGGTTTTCTTTCTTGACCACAACGGTGTATGACTGTAGAAGATGGAGTGGGGGGGGGGGAATAAGGCTAAGAGAGAAGATGAGAGCCGGTGAGAAAGGGATGAGGTAATGACGGGAGTAAAGCCGGTTCAACATAAAGGGGGGGAGGGGCTTGAACATTGACATTTAGACAAGAGAGGACGAAAAAGTTGGAAGTGGATGAATAAGAGCAGGGAGGGTAGAGAATCTAGTGCATAAGTGTGTGTGGTAAACGTGAGAGGGATTGAGTGAGAGAGAGAGAGAGAGAGAGAGAAGGAAGAGTAGCGACAGTATGACTATAGCATCAGACATTGATTTAAAGATCCCATGAAGAACTCCGTGGAATAACAGCCCAACAGGTTCAGAAGACGAAATACTTTTGGAAGAAAAAACACAACAGATCGGAACGTGTAATACGATTGCTTTGACTGACTCTATGCGAGCAGAAAGGTCGCTTTGGTAGAAGAAGAAAAAAATATGGCCACCAGATTTTCTTTTTCTTTTCTTAAATTTTTCGAGATTTTAATCAATTTTTTAAAAAAGAAATACATTGATCTAAGAATCGAATGTGCACTATTGAGTTAGATGTAAATTGGACCTTTCAAAGTGTAGTCGATACACAATACATCTGAATTTGTTATAATAAAGATTTAATTAGAAATAGTTTAAGTGAAAAGTGAAACATCCATTGAAAAAGATTCTTATTTTCACACGTTTTAAAACATTATTACGTTCTACGTGTATTCAAGTGTTATATTTTGACAAAGTGAGTATCAACTAAAGACTTATACTCTAAGCCAGTTGTTTTACTTGCTGATTCAAGCAATTCCCCAATAAATGCAATCACAAGCTGTGGATTATAGAAAAATTAACAAAGATCTCATTTATAGCCTTGTGTTTCTTTGCTAAAACAACTTACAAAGTGCAGAATATTATTATTTTAGATGCTCTGCTGGAAAGTTATATATAATCCTCTATTAGTTTTTTTAAATTTGAGGTAATTCATAAGTTTAGCTTAATTGAATTGAGAAGTATTTATTCGATTATGGAGTGTGTGTGTGTGTTTGTATGGTGACGGTGGGAAGAAGTTTGCAAATGGTTGTGAATGATGCAAGATTGGTTGCAGTGTCGTCACTTGGTCTTAGTTAGAGAAGACGACTCCAGAACGTGGAGGTTGTGTTGTTGTAGTGAGTTAGACTTAAAAAATATTATTACTGAAGTCTACTACATTTGTTTCATTTGATCACAAGCTGATTTTGTCTATATTATAAATAAAGCTATAGTTAATATGATACACAATGTTTTATTTAAGTAATTTGAAGTTTTATTAGTTAAAGATACATTACGCCTACGACTGCAGTTTGCTGCTAATAGTCAACGACCGGTAACAACATCGATATATGAATTATTTTTTTTCATTAAATTAAAAAAAAAAAAAGATCATAATGGAGGTTAGACGAAATGATCTAGAATAAGGGCGAGTAAAAGGGTAGGGGGAAATGGTTTTGGCATGGTGAAATGTGTTCCGGCTCTAAATACCCCATTCGTGTTATGAAGGAAACGTTTCTGGGGAGAACCAGCGAATGGGGCAGGGTATGGAGCCAGGGGATCTCCAAATGTCAAAATACAAGGGTCTTGTGATGGTTTCCTGGGGGTTAATACCGTCTGTCTAAACACCACGACATTTACTGAGCAGTTCTTTGACCAGGCGCAAGAGATTAAAGATAATAGTAGAAGCGAGAGCAGTGGGAGAGAGAGAGAGAGACAGAGAGAGAGAGAGAGAGACAGAGAGAGAGAGAGAGACAGAGAGAGAGAGAGAGAGACAGAGAGAGAGAGTTTTCAGATAGACTTTTATAGAATGCAAACCTCTTGTGTTTCACAGAAACAATACACACATTTATCTACTCACATGAAGTGCCTCTGGCTTTGTTTGAACTAAGTTTTTCTTTTTGTTTATGGGATAATCGTAATCATTTTGTGTTGTTATATTAATGAAAGGTAAAAATTTAAAGGTAAAGATAAAAATGTACATATTTAGGAGCAAGTCGAGCCAGAATCATTGTGCACACAGTCAGAAATAAACAAAAAACAAACGACATTAAAAACTGTCCATGCAAATTTATCTAGTCAAAGAAATATTTAGGTGATAAAACAGACAGGCAGAAGACTCAAAAGTAAAGTGAATTAGAGACTGTCCATTCACCAAATTTTTATAGTTGTCCATAGATCAACCATCAATTACGGGATCATTTAATCTCATCGGTTTGACCAGCCTTACACTAAATCATATTTTCCTTTACTTCATTGAATATTTATAAATATCAATCATATAAAATAAATAATAATAATAATAAAAACTACGTCATACAGCCAGGTTATCCACACTTGAGCACCGCACGCGTCTGTTTTGTATTAAGCATGGTTGGATAGGGGTTATTCTTGGGGTTATTCTTGGGATTATTCTGATATTCATGTTAAAAATATTGAAACCTGCAGGGGGGCGCCTCTGAGTTTTGTGAAAACACAAACTCTCTTGGTAACCTTTTTTTTTAATGAACAGTACCTTCAAACATTTGAAATTGAAACTATAACTTTTTTTTATACTGGCGCTCACCTTTACTTTTCTTTCTTTCTCTGTCTCTTTCTATTCCCCTCTTTGTCTCTCTCTCTCTCTCTATTCCTCCTTTTGGCTCTCTCCTTTTCTCTCTTTTCTATTGCCGACTCTTTCTTTCCCTTTACCTGTCAATTTTTTTCTTTTTTTAAATTTCTTTCTTTTTCTCTGTTTCATTCTATCTCCCCCTCTATCTCTGTCCTTCTCTCTATATTTCTCTTTCTTTTTTTTTCTTGCTCTCTTTTTCTGACACACACACACACACACACTCACAAACACACACTCCCTTCAACGTTTTCCCATTCGTCAGGATATGTCTCTACGTTCAAACAATTGACAGAAAGTTTGGGCACGTGAACTACTCATACTTCACCCGGAATTGAAAAGTGCTGGTTGAGGGGAGGGGGGGGGGGGGAAGGAGGGGGAGTAGAATGACCTGGTAATTTTTTGGTCACGTTGTGCTACAATCTATTTTTAGAATTAATACGTCATCGCGTCACGCTGTCACCTACAATGGACCCCATTCACCAATCGTAAACAAACAACATTTAGTCACGTGATCTTATTGAGAAAACAACGAAACAAACGGTCACATGACAACCATCATGAATTAAACATGAGATCGTAAATTATATAGAAGAGATGGAGCACGACGTGGCTAAATGTTGTTTGTTTACGATTGGTGAATGAGGTCCATTGATCACTGATCATAAAAGAATAGTCTCCAATACTTTTGCCTTCTACATGTGACTATTGAAGATGACTTGATCTAGTGCAAGTGTTTTTAGAAGCTTGGTGGCAATTCCCGATGTCAGCTGCTTGAGGGAAAGTCCCCTCTTTGCTAAAGTAAGGACGTATAAATTTAAGGGCGTGTCTGTTTGTGTGTGTGAGAGAGATAAAGGTAAAGGGAAAGAAAGAGTCGGCAATAGAAAAGAGAGAAAAGGAGAGAGCCAAAAGGAGGAATAGAGAGAGAGAGAGAGCGTGAAACTATCTAAATGAAGATGACAACCTTCTTATCTATTCCATTCTTAGTTCCCAGTATGGGATGTCTTTGAATAACTATTGGATATTGATCTCGTTGAGACTATTTGCTGTGACCTCTACTGATTTCAAGAGTCTCTGTCTTCATCTATCGAACTGATTTGTATCCTATGTAGATCTAGTTTTATTTTTTTTCCTTATTTTATCTTACCATGCAGCTCGAGACATTTCTTTTAAAAAAAATTTAATTAGAGGGAATGTACAGTGATTGTTACTAATTGTTAGTATAAATCCTAATGTTAGTGTCGAGTGCGGCAACTTCAAGAAAACGTTAACTTTAAACACAAGTAATAAATGAATGTTTTTAAAGTTAACTAAAACTGCACATGAAAGAGGGAAGTAAGGGTGCACTAGTACAATCTACATCTATGACGGGTAAGCAGCAAAAATGCTAATAATTATTGTATTTTTTTTAAAGTAAAGGTGTTATGTGGCGTACGCTTCAAGGTAGCAAACAGTAATATAAAGTTTTTTTGTTTTTTTACAAAGCTTATATCAACTCACTCTGTCTGACTGGTAAAAATGTGAATACTTTACTTCTCCCAAACCCATTCTCGGATAAGTTGACACTGTCCACAATTAATCATTGGCGAAGACAATTTCACGAATCAATAAAATAAATAACAAATTAGTCAATAAATTACTGGTAATTAATTATTGTGTTTGATGCCAAAATGAGACATTAAGCCTTCAGTATTCAGATATACGACTGAATAGGTGGGATTCTGTTCCCTAAGGTACTTGTACACGTTATTTCTCCCAAACATATTCTCGGATCATAGTGCGGTCTAGGCTACGTCTTCCCAATGTATCAATGTATCAGTATCAATATTCACTTCTTTGAGGTTCTGTTTGATTACATCCATGTAATACAGATGGGGTGGGGGACACCAAATTTTCTTGAACCAGAAGCGAGTTGCTCGTAAAGAATGATTTTCTGGATGCAATTGTTCTCCGTCGGGCAGACATGACCAAGCCATCACAGGCGTCGTTGTTTGAGGACTGCAAAGATGCTGGAAAGATACTCTCTCTTGTCATGTGTTTTCAAGATCCTTAGAGGTAGTGCAAGTGGAATCAATGTAGTTTTCTCTCTTGCTTTGCACAGGTAGTCCATGACTCACTGCCATACAGAAGGGTGCTCAGAACGCATGCCTTGTAGACCTCTATTTTGGTCACTGTAGTGCTTCTGGTTTTCCCAAACTCTTGGTCGGAGTTAAGCGAATGTCGGTGCAACCTTCCCTTTGCGTTTTTTTTCATCTCCTCTTCTAGAGACAGGTGACCTTGAATTGTGGGGCCCAGATGGCAGAATTCATTTACGCGTCCAGCTTGTTATCGTCTATGAGGATGGAGGGTGGTGCTGTAGCAGGTGGTCCCATAACATTTGTTTTATTCGTGCTAATAGTTAAGCCATAATCTTTACAGGTCTGAGAGAAGCGGGACATTAGTGACTGAAGTTCCTCTTGTGTGTGTGCCACTACCACTGCATCATCCACGAATAGCATATCTCTTACGAGAGTGGTTCTGACTTTCTTTGGAACTCAGTCTGGCAATATTCAGAAGTTTGCCATCAAATCTGGAAAGTTTAAACAATTATTCATTATACTTAAAAAAAAAAACATGAATCAATTTTTAAATTAACCATTCAGTAAATTAATAATTAGTAACTAGCTATGTTGTTTGATATCGAAAATGGGAAATACTTCTACATTATTAAGATATATAGCTATATATAGCTGTAAATGTTAAGCTATTGCCCTAAGATAAGCTTTTTTAAAAAAAATGTATTTGTATATTTTGCTTGTTTTAGTTTGGTGTTTTTTTGTTGTTTTATATATTTTATATGACGATTTCAAAACACGAAGTGCAAACACACACGACTGGTTGAAAACGTGCTTATATTGGATGTAGAAATCTCTCTCTTTCTCTCATAAGAAGAAGAAGCAGAAGAAGACATTGACTATGATGTGTGTGTTTGTTAAGTATGTGAGAACATAGTTACTAGTTTTGATTGTGCTATAGACCAGGGACAATCATATTACCACCCTACAATGTCAGAAATGTGAATACCTGTCCACTAGCCTGCTTGCTTTTAGACGTGTGGCGGGGGGGGGGGGGGGAATAGAAAGGAATGAGGTACATGAAACAGGTAGAGGAGGTGAGAGTCATAAAGAACAATAGAGTAACATTCTGGTATCCATCTGTGTGTATGTTTGATTAAGAGAACGAGACAGGGAAAGAGAAGGAGAGGAAGAGAGAGAGAGAGCGGTACAGGTAATCAGTACAACGTGATCAAACTATAACCAATCAAACACTACCCAAGTTCCTGACTTCATTCAGTCATGATGTGGACTCTGAGCCTACAACTTCCCGTTTGAAAGGAAACGCATGCCCCACATCACGGTGTAACCTCAAACTAAACACACCTATGTAACTTCTACAATCTTACAATGACATACAGCCATGAAATTCGTTTGTGTTTATGTAAAGTAATGGGCTCCATTTGGCTAAAGTTTAGTCTTCGGGACATTGGGGCAAGGACATTGTGTGGGGTGAGGGAGACATGATGGTGAATAGTTGTCAGAGCGTCACGTTGAGGGAGGACTCCGAAACCTTTCGAACCAAAGCTTTAGGGGCTGAGGTTATTGAGAGTTGTGGTTACCTAGGTCATGGATATAAAGGGAACAAGGCAGAGAGAGGAAGGGAGAAAGAGAAAGTAAACTGCTTAATTAGTGGATCTGACACCAGTCTCAATACCAATAAAAGAGAATGCTTAATTTCAGAAGTTTGGAGAAAAAAATAAACGTTTGAGTATTATAGTAATCGAGTCAGTCATTTTGGTTATAATATTAGCTTTAGTGGTAGGTGGCAGGGGTGAAATATTTATAAAAAACTGAATTTTGTGTTGTTGTTTTTTATGCGATTCTTTCATATTTGATTTTAGAGAGATTTTAACAAGACATGGCGTGGAGTTGCTATGCTTGCTATAGTGTTATTGTTGTCATAGTTGTAGACAAAATGATGAACAACCTATGACCCCCGGGCCATTTCCGGTCATAGACCAAACGTTTGCCTATAGTAGGCAGGGTGGGTTTAATCAAAGAAAGTGGAAAGAGGCAGGAGACTTTTTTAAAAACCGCCTGTCAAAAGCCTCAATTTCACTCCCTGACAGAAACAATCCCAACACAAGACGAGCTTGCAAGAACCATGTCATCCATAGCTCATCGCTTCACCCAAACCCCCGCCACCAGTGCTCTGCACCAGTCGAGCCAGGGGGAGTCGAATGCTCCAGCACCGTTAGCCCTTTTCAGAACTCCGCAAGAGCAAGAGCATTACCACATGAAACAGCGGAAACTTGATTCCAAGGAGCTCAACGATCTGTTGCAGTGATGCGTTCCATGTTACGCTTGTCGAAAAATGTATTGCTCCCAAACTGTAAAAGTTTTATACCCGACAGATCTACTAAATATTATTTCTATAATATTAAGATTTTAGTCATCTTTAGTGAGCTTAATTTGGTTGCAGATATCTTTAGATTTTAGGTTTAGTACTAGTCACAACAAATGACAGACATAAGAAAAGAATGGTTGTGGACTACAGCCAAACCATAAACCGGTTCACTCTACTAGACGCCTACCCTATGCCCAGAATTGACGAACTGGCAGAGAAGATTTCGCAATACTCTGTATATAGCACTTTAGACCTGAAAAGTGCATACCATCAGATTCCTATAAAAGAAGAGGAAAGGCCATTCACAGCCTTCGAAGCATGTGGGAAACTGTATCAATTCCGTCGGATTCCGTTTGGCGTTACGAATGGAGTCGCCTGTTTTCAGCGTACGATTGACAAAATCATCGAAGACGAACGACTCACTGACACTTTTGCTTATGTGGACAATGTGACCATCTGCGGTATGGACTCTGAATCACACGACCGAAACCTACAGCGATTTCTTGATAGTGCTCAAAAGTATGGAATCACTCTTAATGAAACAAAAAGTGAAATTAGCACTGCTAAAGTGAGACTGTTAGGATACGAGATTTCCAAAGGACAACTTAAGCCGGATCCTGAGAGATTTCGCGCTCTAAGGGAATTACCCGTACCAGTGAACATGCATGAACAGAAACGAGTAGTGGGTCTTCTGGCTTACTACTCACAGTGGATACCTAACTTCTCAACAAAAATTAGCCTGTTAACAAGAAATCAACAATTTCCTGTCTCAGAAGAAGTCAAAAGAACATTTGAAAGTTTGAAAAATGAGCTTGAAAAAGCCGCCGTATATACTATTGATCCGAATCGCCCTTTAATCGTTGAGACGGATGCTTCTGATATAGCCATTGCGGCTACCCTCAACCAAGATGGCCGGCCCGTTGCTTTCTTCTCTCGCTCATTAACAAAAAGTGAAAGAAAACATTCTTCCGTTGAGAAAGAAGCATATGCCATTGTTGAGTCGCTGAGAAAATGGAAACATTTCTTAGTTGGTAAAGCGTTCACACTTGTTACGGATCAGCGATCTGTCTCTTTCATGTATAACAGGTCAAACAAATCACTTCCATCACTCGCAATGACCTTAAATTGCTGCACACTAGTCTTTGCCACCCGGGCGTTACTCGACTATTGCACTACGTAAGGACTCAAAATCTTCCATTTTCCTGTGATGACGTCAGAACTGTAATAGAACAATGTCAAGCTTGTGCAGAACTAAAACCCCGTTTTTTTCGACAGCCGACCGGAGAACTGATTAAAGCAACTCAACCTTTTGAGAGAATTAGTATGGATTTCAAGGGACCTCTCTCTACTGTTTCAAGAAATAGATATCTACTTACCATTATAGATGAATTCTCTAGATTCCCATTTGCATTCGCATGTCCCGATATGTCTTCCTCTACGGTTGTTAAATGTCTCAATGATTTATTCGCAATATTTGGATTTCCAGCGTACGTCCACACTGACAGGGGAACTTCGTTTATGTCTACAGAGGTGCAGCATTTCCTCCACGAGAGAGGAATTGCAACCAGTAGAACGACTCCTTACAGTCCGAGAGGAAACGGACAAATAGAGAAGTTTAACGGGACTTTATGGAAAGCCATCACCTTGGCTCTACATTCTAAGGAATTGGACATAGCTAAATGGGAACTAGTACTAAATGATGCTCTGCAATCCATCCGGTCATTACTATGCACTGCAACTAACAGGACACCACATGAACGATTTCTTGGGTTCAACCGAAGAAGTGGTTCTGGGACATCCTTGCCAACATGGTTGACCAGTCCTGGTCCTGTCCTGCTGAAGAAGAACGTTAGATCATCTAAATACGATCCCATAACAGAGGAAGTTGATTTGGTAACATGCAACCCTCAGTACGCTGTAATCCGAACACGAACCGGTCGAGAGGAAACTGTCTCATTACGAATGTTAGCCCCTAGGGAGGAACAAAAAGTTATAGAAAATGAGAATCAGAGTAGAACAGAGCTTGATATTGGCTGCCCCATCCAAAGCTTACCTCCCAGGAATCAACCTACTGATTCTATCATGTCTGAAGAAACCACCAGCACCACTGAAGACATAGCCAGACCGTCCGAAACTCAAGCAGATGAAACTACACATACATACAATCTTAGAGTAAGGAGAACTAGGCCCAACTACAAAGTGTAAAAGCTCATCAGCTTACTAGAACTCTTACTTTGACATTCAGTGTATTAAATTGTTATAAACATAAAGATAAGAGAGTCGAGAACCATGTCTGTATAGTATGGCTTTAATACACTGAATGACTACACAACACACATTTCGTGAACACATTCTCACGGACGAGTTACAAGCACATGTAAACATAAGAACGACAACCGATACAGAGTATAATTTTCATAACATGGATTACATGCATTTTTAGTGGCACACTAAAGGGGAAAAGACGCTACTAGTTTTGTGTGGAATGTCTGTCCGTCCGTCCGTCCCGTTTAGATCCCGTAAACTAGAAAAGATAGTGAAAATCCGACATCATATCATAATATTTTCAACCATTCAAAGTTGTGATGCAACGGCTATTTTTTTCTTTTCTGAAAGCAAAAATCTTTTTTTTTTTTTAAATCAGGTATGCAAGCAGTTTTTTTCATAAAAATATACCACTTTTACAACTATTCACTATTAATAGTAACAAACACGGGAGGCTATTTAGTAAGGCAGGTGAAATATACCATATTTTTAACCCATTGATACAAACGGTTTTAGATTTTTTGTAAAAAAAAAATATTTTTTTCACAATTGTATTGCTAAGTTAAGTAAGTTCTGTTATTCTAAACTCTACATTTACACACACAAAATGTTGTGTTTTTTTTTTAAAGAGAAAAAAATCTATTTTGTATAATTGATAAGTAGTTTTTCATATTATCGCGTGAACTGCAGCGCTGCACTATTACCATAGAACACTTAACCAAAGAATTTTTTTTCTTGAGGAATAAGAGATTGACCCTTTACAAAACAATTAGATAAATTAGATATTCATTATAAGACAATCAGTTAGGCCAGGTTCACATTTAACTTCACATTCACTTTCACCTATCCTTTGGTATGCTGGACCGCTGGGGCACCACACAAGATCTCTCAACCTTCTTTCTCCATTCTTCTCTGTCATTTGTCTTTGATAGAATTTCATTTGGATGTTCTTTCTGAAATTATTGAAACCTGCCTTTTTACCTGTATGGGTGTACCACTTCGGCGGCCGATTTTGAATTTGTGTTTCCACACAAACTGTCTTTGTAACCTTGTTTTAAAATTTCCAATTCTCGTCAAATCTTTGATTGATTCATTCCTTCTACATCTTAAGTGCTTTCAACCTCCGTTTCGTTTACTTTTTTATTTTTCAATAATTTGATTGCGATGTTTGTCACAATAATAAAAAAAATATTACAAAATGAATTTATAACTAATTTACATATAAAATCTGTGTGTAGTAGAGGTATTCGAAAAATAGAATGTAAAGGACGGCAACAACGAAACTTGTGGTTTTGTTCTGAGATCTAAACGTGACCAACGGACGGACAGACAGATATCACAAAACAGTAGTGGCTTTTTTTTAAAAAAGAGCTTAATGTGTGACTTAGGGGGGGGGGGCGGTTGTTTTTACAGACATTAAATATGAATGTCTTCATTTCTTTGCTATCAATTCTTTATTGGCTAATTTTAGATTTCTCTCTCATTTCTTTTCTCCTGGTTATTTCCCTTTCATCCTGACCACGTTTTTTCATACCCTCCACCAGGTCGTATGATCTTCTGATCCTTCCCCCCATCCCCTGTCTTCCTGTCATTTTCTAGCTAAAGTCATGATGACACTCCATTTGTCCCAATTAGACTTTACCGTTTAGAGAGACGGATCTGTCAAACATGGTCCGCTTTGTTCTGAATGGATCTCTCCGCGGAGTCATTGCAAATAAAGAGAAAATAGGTGAGAAACTAGAGTGGGACTTCTTTTTATTGTTTGATTTGACAGCCAAAATGGTCATTGGATAAAAACACTAACAACAATACTAGTATAATCATATGATACACGTTTAATTGTAGTCAATAACTGAGACCTTGGTAGCTGGTTTGAGACTGTAAGTAGACATTTACAAGATTCTTTCAACGATCATATACACATCATAGTAACGGGAACATATGGGATAGTTTTTCGACTAAAAACAAACATTCGACGTAGGCCAATCGTCACATAGTACGCCTGAACACTGACCTGTGACGTTGCTTCCTTTGTTCAGGGCAGAACAATATCCTGGATCTGTGACGTGGCAACGAGCTATTGGTTGACCACAGGTTGCCACATCTCAAGTCACTGTTCAGGCCTACCATGACGATGTTAATGTGCAATTCAACAAAATAAATCCGAAGATACATCTTGTAGAAGTAACAAGAAGTACAAAAGGAAACGGTAGCTCAGAAAAAGAGCACGCCCTATAGGCATTCTCTCCCCTAACTCCCAACCAAAAGTGTCTTGGTTTCATGTTTCACAGATGTAGCTGAGGGCTACCGGAGTAGAGACAACCTTCAGGGGAGCTAAGAGAAACACGTAAAAGTAGCCATTGACTGGAAATATATGAAGTAGTTGTACTTGATGGACTAAGTGACTAACTTAAGTGGAAATTCTTTAGTTGTCTTATTCTGGTTGGATATTCCGGGGGGTTGGGGGGTAATAAGGTTAGAGGGGTTCACTAAATTTTCACTTCAACATTCATTGCGTTCTATCATCGAAGATGTTCCTATGCTAGCTCTTTGAAGGGAGAAAAATGCCTGGGTTGCTAACGACAATGATTCCTGAACTACGGCCCGCGGGCAATATCCGGTCCGCGATTTAGCGTTTTACTGCCTGTGCAGTAACCTCTGCCCAGAATGCATAATGAGTCCTCAGAGGCTAGGTTCCACAGGCCCACGCCCTTGCGGTAAAGTTGCCAGTGACATGAGTGTCGGAAGCTATATGTTAGGTATACAGTGATTAAAAAAAAAGAGAAAACACGAACATATTTACTGCATTCATACTGACAGAATAAAAAGAAATGATTAAAAGTATATACTTTCTCAGTTAAGAATAATTAGTGCTTTAGTTGAATAGAAAGATCTATGCGTCAAGGTCTGTATAATAAATGCAGTAATTTTATATAAGTATTCTCTTTTTTTTTCACCACTGTATACCTACTTTTGCACCTCCTGGTATGCTTCTGAAAATTGTGGGACACCATAGGTCTGTGAGTTGACTTCGGAGGTAAAAGTTAAAACCCCTTCGTGCCGTCGAGAAAATATCCATTCTTCTAATGCACTCAACGTAAAACACTTTTATAGAGAGCTTTACCAAATCTTCTTCCTTTGATGCATCAGGGGGAATAATTCCTTCCGGCGACTCCAGGCTGACGACAACAGAAGTAAAAATAAACAAAGAACGACAACCAACCTAGTTTTAGTACAGACTCATGCGCTCCAAGCTTGTTTGGAAAGATTAAAGTGTCGACAAATTATGTCGTCTGCTATCTTACATTAAAGCCAGTTGGCCATGGTGGAAATGGTTACGACTACTCTGTCATCTCGGCTAGCTTTCATCATCTGGACAGATCGAACAAGAGGAAAGACGTAACGTTGAAATTAAAAAAAACAACAACATTTTGTTGATCTAATGGTATCAAAAGTTCCTAGGTTACTGTCGATTCACGAGGATCTTTCATGTATCTGTGTGTGTGTGTGTGTGTTTTGGTTTGTGTGTACATGCGTGTTGTTTTAGTTTTTTCTTTTAATGAGTGATTTGTTTAATGGCATGACTAAATGAAGTTATCTTTTTAATGGTCGCCTTTACGTTTAGACAAAAACTATTAACAAATGAATAGACTGCATTCTCTCGTTCTCCATGTTCTCACGCATTGGGCTTTCCGTCTATAAGTTTAACGTTAGGTAGAGATTAATGCTAGTCAAACTTTTACTTGACAACACAAGAATCAATAAAAAAAAATTTACCAATTAGTTAATTAACTATTAGTAGATAATTACTTGTTTCGTATCTTGAACAATGGAAAGAAATAGTACTTGACAGATGTGGTAGTAAAAGTTAAATAAGTCTCCTTGAGAACTCTTGACCCCTGAATGAACATTTTTTTATGAATATAAAAACAATTCTGTAAATAGTCACAAGACACCACATTCTTCCCTCCCCCTTTCACATCTGGTCCAGACAAGTGAAAGGATCAATGCGCATTGAGAAAGTTAAAAGATAAACGAAACCATTGGGTGAAATTATATCTAATTGCACATATTTATTATGTTTAAGTCAGATATAGATGTAATAACATGCATAATTGAAACTAATTGTTACCATGTAACTGTTTGAATAATTTGTTATCTCTTTTTAAGTATTTTGTAAAAGATTTTTCTTGTAACCATTTCTTTGTTTCGTAGTAATAATTTCATTTTATATGTTTAACAATTCAATGAGAAGCTGTATTAAAAAGACAAGAGCTCAATGATCCCATTCCAAAACAAAACAATTGTTTTTCTTATTATTCAATGTCTCAGTTACATCGACACACTCCCCATTAAATTTTCAGCAGATTTTCTTCTTCAGCAGGAAATAAGATTGTCGTCAGATTATCGTCCTTGAAATGAGATTTATTGTAACTGTTATGTGGCGAACGTTTTGAAATTATTAACAATACAATCATTAATTTATTATCAAATGAAAAAGAAATTGTCTTTATTTGAGGCTGCAACAAGTTCTTTTGTAATATACATCCGGAAATATTACATTTCCGGGGAGAGTGAGACAATAGAGATCCAATTGACTGCGCACCATGCTACATTCATTTGACCTTTTTTCCCCTTAATATCAACTCCTCATCCCATCTTCTCTCCCTTAGTATCCTTTCTCTCTCTCCGTTATTACTTCCTTTTCTTTCACATCTCCTTCCTCTCTCCATCCCTCACTCTCACAGTCACACCCTCCTTACCTCTCTCTATCCCACTCTCACCTTTCGCCATGCCTTACCCAATCTTCTTCACTCTCTCCATCTCTTCCTCCCTAACTCTTTTACTCTCCTTGGTTCAATCTCTTTTTCTTTTTTTTTACCCCCCCCCCCCCCACCGAAATGGTGTACACTTTGCTTATGGTCTTTATCGTATCCTATTTAACGTTTAATAGTCTACATGGAGGCGCGGTGGTTGAGCGGTAAGGCGCTAGGCTTCTAAAACGAGGGTCTCTGGTTCGAATCCTGGTGAAGACTGGTATTTTTAATTTCGGGATCTTTGAATGCCTATGAGTCCACCCAGCCATAATGGGTACCTGACATAAGTTGGGAGAAAAGTAAACGTCGTTGTGCTGGCCACACTACACCCTCGTTAACCATAGGCCAAAGAAACAGGTGACTTATTGATCACAAGGTCTGAAACGGGAACTTTACTATTTTTTAAAATTACTATTAGTTTTCATATTTAATGCATTCCATAAAATATCAAGTCCCAACTTTTAAAATTAGTTAATACTAGTCGACCGGAGGCGTAGTATACCCGCTATTTTGCAGGGCCGGCCTTAGGTGACCGCAATGGGCTCCGCACTTATGCGACCGCAGTGGGTCTCGCACTTTCATAGGACCCGTGCTAATTCTAGGTGTAAATTATTAAATTAAACCATTTTATAACTTATAACAGATTTCCCATGGCCGCTTGATTTACCAATAGCTCCTGGAATTCTCCTGAAATTGCAAAATACATGAAAAAGTCATGGAAATCTTGGAAATTAAAAAAAAAACTTTTGAAAACTCATACAAATCTCATGAAATATATAGACAAAAAGTATCATTTTGGGTGTCATTCAATATGGAAAACACCAATCCTAAACGCGATAAATAAAAACGGCATTAGGCATTAGCCGTAATTGTGTAATCTGGTGAAAGAAGCTTCTCGCGCCTTAAACTAATGAAGAATTACTTGAGGTCAACGATTCTCAAAGATAAATTAAAACATTTGGTAATTCTTGCTATTGAGCGTGATCTATGTAGGAAACAGAATTTTTATGATGTACTGTATGACTTCGCTACACGCAAGGCTCGTCAAGTAATTTTGTACGTAGTAAAGAATGAATAAAATTCAAAGACGAATTTATTTTCTAATACAAACTCTTAAATTTCACTTATTATCCGTATCCCTACCCAAACTTGGCACCCCGCGAAATCCGTTTCGCATTGGGCCCCACAACGGTTGAGTCCGGCCTTGCTTTTTAGTGACAGGTGAATACAGAGTAGATTGCTTGTTCTCCCCGCCCCCCTCCCGCCTCTTTTTTTCGCCGCTACGCGAGGTAGAAATAAAAATAAAAAGAGTGATCTTTCTTCTTCACAACGGTCCGGCCCTGCTACTTAGTGACGGGTGAATAATACTTGTTCTCCCCCACCCCCTCTTTTTTTTCCTGGCGTAACTCTAGTTCGTCCGACTTGCAGAAATAAAAGAGTGATCTTTCCTTTACTTCTTGCTTGCGTTTAAACTCTTGAGCCATGAAGAGAATTATATAGATTCTGTTTTAGTCTATAAACGACTTTATACACAAACTTCTTCCACATCAAAACCAAACTGATCAAATATTATTTCCGTACGATAAATGGATCTTTATATGTTGGTGTCATTATATGTGTGTGTCATTATATGTGAATGTCATTATATGTGATGCGCATTGTGTCATATGACGTTCTATTATGTTATAAACGTTTCCTTACTTTTGTTGAGTCGTTAGGTTTTCAGTTTGAGATCTAATATAGAAGTCATGAACATGTTTCTCAGGGATAAAACGATTTTATCCTTTTTTTTCTAATCGTGACTCTCAACATAATCATTAGGCTGTTCAAAGCACGGGAACTAGGAGAACGAATGCTTCATTAGCGTCTTTGTGATCTGGGATCTGGCCTAATTGTAAGATTAACTCACATCTTTCCAGAGGACTGTTTGATGCACTAACATTTGCCGCAACAGAAGATGCAGTGGTTTGATCTAAGTGCAGGGGAGATTAATACTATTTTAATTGTTACACTGACAAGGGGGTGGGGTGGGAGGGGAGAGGTCATAGAGGACATTTTTATCACCTCTTTTCCAACCTCTTCATGTATAACTAGTCGTGGTGTGTGGCTGAGGGGCAGATATCGCTTGGCTACCTAAGTGACGGGGCTTGAATCCCAATATACGCTATAATTTTTTATCCTGATATTTAAAATAAACCAAATTTAATTTTAAAATGATTTTATTTTGAAAAAAATATAACGGCCAAACCAGAGTTTTCACCATGAGGCCAACTAAAAAGCGGTTTCTTTTCCGAATATATACACTGTCAAATTTCTAGGAAATTTTCGAAATCCGCGTCTAGGCTCCAGGTTCCACCCATAAATTTGCAAGCTAATATGAGGAATTTAAAAAAAAAAAATTTTTTGGTTTCGATAGTAGTCTACAAGCTCAAACTGATCCCTAAGATTAAATTGAAAAAAAAAATGTGTTTCTGAATTAAATTTTTTAACCCAACACAAAGCAGTTGATGCATGTGGGTTGGGGATGTAAGGGAAGAGACTGATGAGCCTTACGAAGGTAGGGAAGGGTATTGCCTGGCTGCCTTGTTGTCTTTTTTTTTCCACCTGCCAACTTCGTAATCCATAGCCCAGGTCCGTAACTTTGGCCAATCGCTACGGTTCGCGTGCGCATCCAAATAACCAATTTTCATTTACTTCACGCTCGGAGTCATTAATTATACAGACTCTGGATGCGTCTGACCCTGTGGCTAAATGAACGCCGAGCTCGTCTGGTTTGTATATCCCCCCCCCCCCCACGGCAGTCCAAACATTAGTCTGTGGTAGTCTGCGTGGTTTACGGGGAAGGGCGGGGTGTATTGATCTCATCCACACCCAAAGGTAGCAGAGTGTCTAAGGTTGGATTAAATAAAGTGACAAAAAGTTTTCTCCAGGGGCGGAGAAGATTATTACATTCGATTGAGGCAGAACTGTACACTATATTTTATGAGTACACAATGTACCTGAATGTTCATATTACATTTCTCTTTAAGCCTGTAAACTTATCCTTTAAATTTATCCCTACAACTTATCCCTTAACTCCATGAAGGTCGGGAAAGAAAATCTCTGTGGATATATAGACTACATAATTTTAATTATTCTGTAATGTCTAGAGTCTAGACCAGTGTTTCTCTAACCGTGTTCTGCAGAACACCAGTGTTTCACAAGGCCTGAATAGGTGTTCCAAGAACCAATGAAATAATTAACTAGTAGGCAACCACGTGAATTAACCCCTCTAAAAAGTAAGCAAAGTGTTTCACTAAATACTCAGGATGTGCCAAGTGTTCCGTAAAGAAAAAAAGAATAGGAAACACTGGTTCTAGACCATCACATTCCTACAAGGAAACACTGGTTCTAGACCACCACATTTCTACAAGGAAACACTGGTTCTAGACCATCACATTCCTACAAGGAAACACGTTTTGTGAAATCTCCTGGTGACTATCCTAGCGTGTACTTTCTTTCTGTATCGTAGTGCTGCATTTGAAATCGACATTCTCATGTCTTAGTGTTGCTATATATAGATTTGATGTCGTGAACATCGTTTGTTGTTTTCCCTTCACATGCTATCCTCATGCTTTAGAAAAAGGAACAAAGAAACTCGGATTAGGGCCCGATCTCTAGCTGTCCAAATGTTTTTGGAAATAATAGCAACAAAAGTTATAATGTACTTTTAATGTAAACAAATTAAACACGCGATTAGAATATAATATTAAAAATATGTTCGTGAACAATTTGTCGGTGAAATATTAGCCTGTGAACGAATTGCCAGTGAACGATTCGTCGTGAACCAACTGTCGTTGAACAAGTGGTATGTGAAAAAGTTGTATGTGAACCAGTTATCAAAGATTAATATGTGGGGTGAACGAAATGCCGGGTGAACAAATTGTCGTGATTTGTCCGTGAACAAAATGTCAGTGAACGATTTGTCGTGACCCCGGGTACAGGTGTGTTGCTATAGTAAATAAGTGGGATTTTTTCTTATATCTTCTTTCTTTGTGAGTTCTTCACACATTTCTACCTTGTGCCCCCCTTCCCAAATAAAACAAATAGACCACTAATGCATCTCGCTGCTCCACGATCACCGTGTCGTGTATTGATAATCAGTTTCTGTACCGCTTACCGAGCGGTTAGTTAAAGGGGAGATTAACGTTTCCATCGTCACTTCCCAAGGGGAGAGCACTCTAGAACAAAACAAAAAAGTATTTGTTTTCATGCTGCCTCTTGATCGATCTCGTGACGATTAGTCTCCCCCATAAGCATTGATTGCCCGTTTAATTATTACCATTTAGCGCTACTTGACAAACACAGTAGTAACAATATCATCTCAAAACGTTCAGATTTTAGATACATCAAAACAGTTCGAGATATTTACTATAAGAACACTTAAATTTCTCTTGATCTGTCACTTACACAAAAAAATTCAACTAGATCTAGAATTAGACCAAGAGATATAAGGTACTTTCAATAAGTCGGATATTTGTTTATAGATCATCATTGGAGATGTTCACCATAGACTAGACAATGCCAAGGACGCCTAATTGAACTTCGCTGTTGCCAACTTAAAAATAAATAAAATTCAGCTCTAATTGTGTGGCAGATGATCTTCCTATCAAATCTTCCTTTTTACTTAGTTTCCCATTTGTTTTAACAATAAGTTTTACCGTATGTCCTAGAGTGACAGTGTTCCATTTCTTTCATATTGAAATTATTAAGAGATCGGAACATTTGGATTCTGCAGAGCTACAAAGTGCATTAAAGAGAACAAATACCTTTCAGAAAACAAAGCTTATCAGCATCGCCTTTACTCTGTACACCGGATACACCAAAAAAGATGCCTATTTATAGTTTTTCCACCATATGTGAAAATGTCCATTACATTAATTATAGACATTTATTTAACAAGTGCTGTATTGTCTGCTTTGGGTCCCACAAAATACGTAGATCACAGCTTGGATTGCAAAGCAAAGTGAAATACTGTACACTTCCTTAATCTGTGGTCTCCAATATGCTACACACTTTACGTCAAATAAACCTTCGTGAATCAATGACTTGGAGCATTTAGAAAAGTACGGTATCTAACAATCCATTCTGTCAGTAATTGCAACGAATGTAGATTTGTTTCCGTCCAGAGAGATCTAATTTATCTTTTCTAGAGTTCCAGTTGGCTGGATTGGTCAACATCCCTCCAAGAGCGATAACCGGTGCGTATTGGCCATGTCAAACGATTCAGTAATCCTAATTGAAGCAGATCAAATTAACTCCCCTTCCCTTGTCTCCCGGGCTATTATTCTGCCCTGTGGATAATTCCGGACCTCTGATTGATAGAGTTTTTAGAGGCATTGATTATTGCATGTTTTCCGGGTATTCGTTGTCTCTTGTGAGATGGTCTGGGTTTCTATGTTATTTGTCCCTAGAATTTAGTGTCAATGAAAACATTGCTTGCATTTACTCTTAAAGACTATTACATATACAACGTAAAGTGCTTCATTCAGACCTTAAAATCCATATGGCAGATGATGTTCAACTCATCTGTCTCTATGACCGAATGTTAATGAGGATACCTTGTGGCCAGCACAACGACCAACTGAATTTAAATGTCCGGTATCCATTAGTGAGATTCGAACCTAAAATCTCTGTACGGAAGCGAAGCGTTTTACAACTCAACCTCCACGCCTTCTGATTCTAAATATGAAATGAAAAAAATTTACATATATCCTTAGCAGTTTGTAACTTATCTTATATAGAACAGACGTTACTTCAAAAAAGAAGATAATTATGTTTCAACCCAGTCATCCATGTTAATCAATGACTTTAAAAAAAGATGAAACTTTTAGGTGAACTTCCCCTTAACTATTTAGATTTTCTTTTCAGGTTACAAGGAAAGTTTGTGTGGAAACAAACTCAAAATTGGCCCCCTAAGTAGTTTTCTCAGGTAGGTAAAAAGGCAGGTTTCAATATTGGTCCAAAGAGTAATCTAAAAATCTAAATTAATAAATGTGTTACAAATGTGTTACATAGTTACCTTTTGTCTATTTCATTATTAATAGGGAATAATTGTAAAATAGTGTATTTTTAATGAAAAATCTGCTTGCATAGTTGAATTTAGAAGTTATTTTTTCGTTTGCAGAAAAGAAAAAAGTCGTCTTTACGTCAGAATCTCGAAAGATCTAAAATATCACGATATCAAATTTTCCAAACATCTTTTTTAAGTTTATGAGATCTAAACGGGACTAAAGGAAGGACGGACGGACAGACCTCGCAAACTTAATTGCGGCTATTCCCCTTGTTGGGGCCACATAAAATGGCGTTGGGTTGGGATTCTAGACACTTGGGCAAGAGAAATGCGGGAACTTTGACATTGGTTCAACTTAGTACTCAGACTGTACATTAATAAACATTTTCCGTATATCAAGTGTATCACGTGTCCATTCGATACTTCATTTTTGTTTTCTTTTCACACTACTCCGTCACTGGCCGAATAAGACACGCGGGATGTAGGTTGGGTATTACTGCGTTAGCGTGACACCTCTATCAAGAGCCTTGGGCTGTCACGCGAGCTCGCTTCTATTTAGAGTGGAACTTGATACAATGCATCTCCAATAGGTCCACGCAGATATAGTAACCCAGTTTCAATATGCAGAACAGCTCTTGATTCTTGATGAAACAAAAATTATAACACGACAAGACGCGAAACAATTAGAGCTTACTACAAAAACATACAGAGCAGGTGTAAAATCAAAAACACAAATCTTTTTGTTTGTATGTTTCCTGAAAGAGAAGAAAAGAGAAACGAAACAAAATGAACTTGATGTCCCTAATGTTCCGATTCATGTTTTCTAGTTACTTCCTCTCACAAGCCCTAGGTACATGTACACAAGATATATTTGTTACAAAGGTTGTGCCCAGATGGGCGGGAGGAAACAGTGGTGCCACTGTGGTGATAGCATCGCCACTTCGTGTCTAAAGCATTACACCACTAATCTACCGCAGCCCTGGGGTACCAACGTTTGCACGAATGTAGGTTATTGGAGATACCGGTGTTTGCGTAACCGTGGAGAGGGAGTGGGGAGGTGGTACGCTCCAAGCTAGAGGATATGGAACAAGTTAAATGGGTTGGTTGAGTGTGGTTTGTAATTCAGACTTTCCAAAGGTTGAGGTTCGAACCCAAGTGGTTTATTTTGCTACTACTTCAAGGGAAGGACATGAACACTCTCTAGACACAACGCAGGACATATACATAAACCTTTTTAGCGGCCCCCGTAAGGGGAAAAATCCGCTATTAGGTTTGTGCAAAATGTCCGTCTGTCCGTCTGTCTTTCTGTCACACTCAGAGCTCGAAAACTAGAAGAGATATAAAAAATATTATTTCATCATTAAATGCGGCATGAAAAGTTTAGGTGCAACGGCTAGTTTTGGTTTTCTAAAAGCAAACCGTTTAATTTATGAAATTAATTATGCAAGCGTTTTTTTTTCATAAAAATACACCAATTCTAAAACAATAAAGTAAATGTAAGGGAGGCAATGTTACAATATGCTAACAAATTACCCGACAATCTTTGCACATTTTCAGTATCACCAAGTCAAATATTTTTATTAAATGTACTAGAAATGTTTACAACAAATATAAATATTAATTGGTGTTAAGGTGTTTTTTCTAGTAACTAGCTGCTAAAATTAAAAGAAAACATTTATGTTTGTTTACAAAGGCTAAGAATGCACTTTGTATGTAAATATCACGCACATTTTTTAAAATGGACTTTTTATTACAGCGACTTTCGTGTAGTAGCGTAAAGCCCGACCTTGACATGGTGCTAAACTAATTTCATACACTTTTTAAAAAAATCAGATTTTATTTATTTTTTGTTTAGTGCCCTCATCAGAATAAAAAGGTTTATTTTTGTGCGTTTTGTCTGTCAGTAGGTCTGTCCATCACGATTAGATAAAAAAAAAAAACAAATCTAAAAGCTATTGAAAATCTGATTTACCCTTTAATGTTTCTCCCGTAACATCTCAATAGTTTTAAGTATCTAAAATTGATTGTTCCGGATTTTTTGTGCAATACTAATCAACGCCAACAAATGTTTGTTTGCTCTTCTAACTTATATTACATTTCATTTCCATGATTAAACGTTGCAAAAACACATTATCAATAATATGTTGTTCCGTTTTTTATGTAAATAGCATATTAATGCTAAATCAAAATCTCAATACTGACTTATATTTCATTAAGTGTAAAAATGTTCCGGATATTGATTTATAAAAAGGAATTATGCCTAATAATTGTTTGAAATCGCATAATTGACTAATATTACACGTATATTATTTGACAATGTGTCACTATAATTTGATTATCGATATCAAATTGAACCGTATTTTCATCTTTAAACAAATTTTAAAAATATCGACAATATGTGGTTCAGGGCTTTAAAAAAAAAAAGAAATTTACTAGAATTGATTACTGAAAATCACTTTTTAGACATTTAATTTTCTTGCTGAAACATAACATAAAAGTTTAGTAATCGATAAAGAATGTTCCGGATTTTGTTTTGAAAAGAAATCGACATACATTACTTACATTTTCTTACAAATCGTCGCCAGAAATTTCCGAATTTATTTTAAAATCTACTAACGCCAAATAACTGTTTGAACTCCCTCTTCTAATTAATAAACAAATAATCTTCTCATTTACGAAATAATGTTATTCCGGATTTTAAAAAAAATATTTTAACTCACTTCTCTCTTACAGTACAATTAATTTTCTACCTGAACCATAAAAAAATCTAATTATCGTTAATATTATGTTCCGATTTTTAAGGAAAACAACATCCAAACACCAAAGTAAGGTATGAATATCTCTCCACAAGGCTGTAGTTCTTCTAAGTTTTAACGAGACCATCCAACAAATTTAATTAACGGTATTACATTTATCTGGAATTCTCTTTTTCTTTTACTATTTATACAAACATCCGGAACAATCTATTATATAAACTTAAATCAATTGTGTTCATACCTAAAATTATTGCGATGTTTTGAAACGTAAAATAAAGGTTAATCAATTTTTAATAGCTTTCAGTTGTTGTTTTTTTTTATATATTAAGATGACGGACAGACCGACTGACAGACAAAACGCAAAAACAATGCGACTTTGATCCTCTTTAAATAAATTCTATTAGAACTCAGTGCACCAATGTCTATAAACCCTCGTTAAATATCTCGTGTAAATAAAGACATTTTTTTATGGTACCGGTACTAGCCTATTGTGAGGTAATGGAATTTTTTTTCTGAGACGTCATATGAATGGACTCTTTAAATGAAATGCTAAAAGAACGCACTCGGTGCACCAATGTCTATGAACACTCGAAAAATTGCTCGTATTGATGAAAACATATTTTAGTCTAACTAAGCCGTGTGACGTAGTATTTTTTTTCCCTTTGACGTCACATGGAATGAGCTGTTTAAACGAAATGCTTAAAGAACGCAACAATGTCTATGAACACTCGATAAATGGCTCGTATTGATAAAGCCGATTTTTGGTCTAGCTAGGCCGTGTGACGTAGTGTTTTTTTTCCTTTGACGTCATATGGAACTAATTCTTTAAATGAAATTCTAAAAGAACGTACTCGGTGCACCAACGTCTATGAACACTTGATAAATGGCTCGTATTAATGAAGCCGATTTTTTAGTCTAGCTAGGCCGTGTGACGTAGTGTTTTTTTTTTCCTTCGACGTCATATGGAACTAATTCTTTAAATGAAATTCTAAAAGAACGCACTCGGTACACTAATGTCTATGAACACTCAATAAATGGCTTGTATTGATGAAGGCGTTTTTTTAGTCTAGACCGTGTGACGTAGTGTTTTTTTTTCCTTTGACGTCATAAAAAATTAATTCTTCAAATGAAATGCTAATAGAACTCGGTATAGTAATGTTTATTAAGCATCGTTATGTGAATCGCATTTAAAAAAGGAATGATATCTTGATTTAGATCTAATCTAGATTTTTAGAGGCCCCCGTAAGTTTAAACTAGATCTAGATTTTCATTACAGTATATCTAGATCTGGATTTATATTCTAATTAAAATTATTTTAGAGTCTAGATCTAGAATTTCTAGATCTAGTTTAGACTTTAATAGACTAGATTAAGATGTAGAATTTCAATTTCTAGACTTAAAGTGTAGATTTTGATTTCCAAACGTTTTGATAATATTGCAATGTTATAATAGGGCCTATACTAAAACTAATATACTATTTTTAAATTTAATGTTGCATTCTGTCTATTGATAGATTATCTAGGATATTTTTTTTTACACAAATCTTATCTAAATTACAGCTACATTATTCCAAGTTCATATTTTAGATCTAGATCTAGTAGATATAGATCTTACGAGTGCTAATATCAAGAGTTTAATTTAGGTAGATCTACTTTCTCATTCTACTTCCATTTAAATAAAAATGCCGATATCTCTGTTGATAGGCCTAACTGTGCTGAGACATCGAAGTAAAAGCACGATATCTCTGTTGATAGGCCTAACTGTGCTGAGACATCGAAGTAAAAGCACGATATCTCTGTTGATAGGCCTAACTGTGCTGAGACATCGAAGTAAAAGCACGATATCTCTGTTGATAGGCCTAACTGTGCTGAGACATCGAAGTAAAAGCACGATATCTCTGTTGATAGGCCTAACTGTGCTGAGACATCGAAGTAAAAGCACGATATCTCTGTTGATAGGCCTAACTGTGCTGAGACATCGAAGTAAAAGCACGATATCTCTGTTGATAGGCCTAACTGTGCTGAGACATCGAAGTAAAAGCACGATATCTCTGTTGATAGGCCTAACTGTGCTGAGACATCGAAGTAAAAGCACGATATCTCTGTTGATAGGCCTAACTGTGCTGAGACATCGAAGTAAAAGCACGATATCTCTGTTGATAGGCCTAACTGTGCTGAGACATCGAAGTAAAAGCACGATATATCTGTTGATAGGCCTAACTGTGCTGAGACATCGAAGTAAAAGCACGATATATCTGTTCTTTTCTTTTTTTTGTTTTTTAATTACAAACCTCCCGTAGGACGACGGGGGATGGGAGCATGCAGGGTTTGAACCAGGGACCATCGATAAATCCGAATGACAGTCCAGCACGCCAACTAAACGACCAGGCAGGGTTCATACCCTGCTTGTTGCCATCCTCCATCGTCCAGCACGAAGTTAATTATTTTAAACTTAAAAGGAACACCCGAAACATGTAAAACAAAAAAAAACAACATTTTTTACAACGGCAAATGAATCTTTGAAACATTATGACTATTGACCATCAAAATTAAATAACCTCTTGAATATTTTTTGCGAATAGGCAGATCCGACAGGGATCCGACTTCGACCGGGGCCGCCTCTGAGTTTGTGTAACACAAACTCTCTTTGTAATCTTGTTTTTTCTATTTCTGATGTTATTATATGTTCTTATAATATGTTCTTATAATATGTTCTTATATGTTCTTATAATATGTTCTTATAATATGTTCTTATAATATGTTCTTATAATATGTTCTTATAATATGTTCTTATAATATGTTCTTATAATATGTTCTTATAATATGTTCTTATAATATGTTCTTATAATATGTTCTTATAATATGTTCTTGTAATATGTTCTTAATATGTTCTATAATGTTTTGAAACTTGAGTATGAGGGAAAATATTCCAGTGTTACTCTCACATCATTTCTGAAGCCTTCTTCTATTCTACATCTATTTCTTTCTGGCCTGTTTTCCAACACACACATTTCAAGTATGGTTTCTCTTCTTCCTTAGGGTTTCAATCTAGTGATGACAAACTGAGCCAATATTTAAACATTTCTCACACCTTTTTTATTTTCTCTTTTGGTTCGTTTGTCCTCAATTCTGTTGCTTATAGTCAATCTGATCCCATGACGGCTGCCTGCCTGGTCGTAGGGTATGGGCTTCTGTCCCATGACGGCTGCCTGCCTGGTCGTAGGGTATGGGCTTCTGTCCCATGACGCATGCCTGCCTGGTCGTAGGGTATGGGCTTCTGTCCCATGACGGCTACCTGCCTGGTCGTAGGGTATGGGCTGCTGTCCCATGACGGCTGCCTGCCTGGTCGTAGGGTATGGGCTTCTGTCCCATGACGGCTGTCTGGTCGTAGGGTATGGGCTTCTGTCCTCAACTCCTTGTTCTTTATCGTGCTAGACATTCTGCCGTAGAGTGAACCAATAAAGTAGACCAGTAGAGTGAATCCATAGAGTGAACTAATAAAGTAGACCAGTAGAGTGAATCCATAGAGTGAACCAATAAAGTAGACCAGTAGAGAGAATCCATAGAGTGAATCAATAAAGTAGACCAGTAGAGTGAATCCATAGAGTGAACCAATAATGTAGACCAGTAGAGTGAATCAATAGAGTGAACCAATAATGTAGACCAGTAGAGTGAATCAATAGAGTGAACCAATAAAGTAGACCAGTAGAGTGAATCAATAGAGTCAACCAATAAAGTAGATCGGTAGAGTAAATAAATAGAGTGAACCAATAAAGTAGACCAGTAGAGTGAATCAATAGAGTGAACCAATAAAGTAGACCAGTAGAGTGAATCAATAGAGTCAACCAATAATGTATACCAAGAAGAGTGAATCAATAGAGTGAACCAATAATGTAGACCAGTAGAGTGAATCAATAGAGTGAACCAATAATGTAGACCAGTAGAGTAAATCAATAGAGTGAACCAATAAAGTAGATCGGTAGAGTAAATAAATAGAGTGAACCAATAATGTAGACCAGTAGAGTGAATCAATAGAGTGAACCAATAAAGTAGATCGGTAGAGTAAATAAATAGAGTGAACCAATAATGTAGACCAGTAGAGTGAATCAATAGAGTGAACCAATAATGTAGACCAGTAGAGTGAATCAATAGAGTGAACCAATAAAGTAGACCAGTAGAGTAAATCAATAGAGGGAACCAATAATGTAGACCAGTAGAGTGAATCAATAGAGTGAGCCAATAAAGTTGACAAGTAGAGTGAATCAGTAGAGTGAACCAATAAAGTAGACCAGTAGAGTAAATCAATAGAGTGAACCAATAAAGTAGACCAATAGAGTAAATCAATAGAGTGAACCAATAATGTAGACCAGTAGAGTAAATCAATAGAGTGAACCAATAAAGTAGACCAGTAGAGTAAATCAATAGAGTGAACCAATAAAGTAGACCAGTAGAGTAAATCAATAGAGTGAACCAATAAAGTAGACCAGTAGAGTAAATCAATAGAATGAACCAATAAAGTAGACCAGTACAGTGATTCCATAGAGTGAACCAATAAAGTAGACCAGTAGAGTGAATCCATAGAGTGAACCAATAAAGTAGACCAGTAGAATAAATCAATAGAGTGAACCAATAAAGTAGACCAGTAGAGTAAATCCATAGAGTGAACCAATAAAGTAGACCAGTAGAGTGAATCCATAGAGTGAACCAATAAAGTAGACCAGTAGAGTAAATCCATAGAGCGAACTAATAAAGTAACCAGTAGAGTGAATCCATAGAGTGAACCAATAAAGGTGACCAGTAGAGTAAATCGATAGAGTGAACCAATAAAGTAGACCATTAGAGCAAAGCAATAGAGTGAACCAATAAAGTAGACCAGTAGAGTAAATCAATAGAGTGAACCAATGTAGACCAATATAGTGAACTAATATGGTTGACCAATAAAGTGAACCAAAATAGCGAGCTGTGCTGTGGACCAATATAGTGAACCAGTATAATGAGCTTTACTGTGACCAATGCAGCAGTCTGAGACAGTGGAGTAGCTATGGATTCTGGGGGAGGGGTTGGGGGCCAGCGGCTTGACCTCTTTAGGGGCTTCTGCATTTTGACATTCGACATCATGACATGAGATAATGGCGTAATATTTAATGTAAAACAAATTGATTTTCAAATTTGGTCCCTCTTCACCCCCCCCCCCCCCCAGCTACGCCACTTGTCTAAGACCTAACTTTATATTTAGACGCATCACTTAAGAACGTCCAAATTTTTTTTTTCTTAAATACTTGAAATAGACTTTCCATCCTACTTGACAACATGCTAAAAATTAGAAACTTTCTGAAAACGTTACTTTGAGACTAAGTAATTAACTTTTGTACAAAGGTACAACATTATACATGTAACTCACCTTGGTGTAGACCTTGGTCCTATCCCCTTCAATAACACGCTCCTGACACCATTTGTCTACATTTACAACGAGTTTTCCCTTCACTTGATGGATGTACAAATATTCACCCAGACACTCAAGGACACGTCTGCCCCCACAGCTCATCCATAAAGCTCACGGCATAAAGGCACTAAGTGCTGGGGGGGGGGGGATGGGCTTTAATGGAATCTCTCAGTTCATTAAGGCGCAGTTCCAACTAGTGTCTGATATCACTGAATACAATAGTTACGTGATGGTGTTCACAGACTTTGTTTTGTTGATAGTTTTATTTGTATTTCTCTTACAATGTCTTCCCTAGCCTTTAGTTCTGTCCCTCGAGCACAGAGTGACCACCATTTTAAAAATTAGCTACCTCGTTTGTATTTGCAAAATAACATTTCGTTGATTATGGACGATCTATTTGTTAGTGAGTGTAAACATTGTTACCAAAAATGTTGGAGCTTACGTGAGATTGAACAAAGGTAAAAGGGGGGGGGGGGGTTAGCTCAGATCACATTACCTATGCTAGTGATGGAATAGCGGTTCACGGTCACGTGATTAAGATGATAAGGTCACGGCTGCTGTACTCTGTTAATTAGATGACGACATGCTGTTAGAACAAAGGATTTTTTTGAATGATGAGTTTAAATAAAGTTAGGTCTAAGACTGCTACAGTAGTCACAGCTCACTCATTATATTGGCTCACTATATTGGTCCACTATATTGGTCAACTATGCTAGCTCATTATATTGGTCTATATTGCTTCACTATATTGGTTCACTATATTGGTTCACTATAAGGCCGAATGTCTTGCACGATAGAGGACGGTGACATAGATACTTACACACGCTGCCCTGTTTCTTTCACCTGCTCTAAAGGAATGAGTCTCCTCACGATGCTTGTCACGAGAGGGCTTTCACATACAGTCTACTATATTCACTATATTGGTTCACTTTATTGGTCAAGTAGAGTGGTTCACTTTATTGGACCACTATATTGGTTCACTTTATTGGACCACTATATTGGTTCACTTTATTGGTCCATTACATCGGTTCACGATCCACTATATTTGTCCAATACAATCAACAATGATTCTAGATACTAGTTAGGATTCGAACACAGATATTCAGGTCACCTTGGATTGCATGCAGCCCTGTAATATGACCCCCCCCCCCCCCCCCCCCCCGTGGATTAAAAAGAATATAATATATCCTCTTTCAATGGCATGACTAGATAAAGAGACAGACAGAGAGAGAGAGAGAGAGAGAGAGCTATTAACTTGTTTGCTCCGGACCAACACAAGAAGCCGGATAATTGCTCTTATCTGCACAGTTTTTTAAGTGTTGCTAAATTGTGGGCATAAAACAAATAGATGTTTGTGAGTGGGGAAGTGTAGGGTGGGGGTATCCATGACAACGTTAAAGAAGAAGAATAAGAGGGGGGTTGGAGACTAACTGATCACCTCATCTTCCCGCAGAAATACTTCTGGTTTGTTCAAACGCTCGCCAGATCAATCCGACTTGCCGATGGTACACTAAGCAATAAGGTACATCACCCCTGCTGTCAGGCGATTCATTTTTATTTTGAAATATTTTTTTTATATATTTATATATTTACGCATTGATCCTCCCAACCTTGATGACAAACGTCTTCTAATTCATGCCTTCTGTTTGTATGCTACTCTAATGGTTTTAGTGTGTCTGTGTGTGTGTATGGAGTACAAGTGTGTTAGAGTGAGTGTGTGTTTGTTAGTGTGACGCAATCATTAGATATTTTGTCCGGGGTAAACAAAGGACAGCAATTAAATAGATTTTAGCAGAGGAAATACAAGGTATCTCGGATGAAATCTCTGGTTATGCTTCCTTTAATCAAGCATGACGATCGTCATCAATGCTCCAATTAACCGTCATCTCAAGGGCGTTGTCTATCTCTACTCTATCATCGGCGTCGTCTATCTTTGATTCATCAGCAGCGAATGGGAACTTGAAGGAAACTATTTTTATATCTTCTGTTTAAACTTGCTTTCTCATTCGGTGTATCGTCCACTAACTCGTGGAGCCGGTCACTCGAAACCAAATTAAGAGTTCGTTTTATTTTTTGACCTGCTCCTATCCGATCCAACTTGACCCAATTCTTTTTAGAATGTCAAGGAAGCATTAGCGGATCCAGAACTTTGGAGTGGGGGGGGGGGGCGATTTTTTTCCAAACCCTAACCCTAAAGCCCAGTAAACCCTAACCCTATGCATAAACGTAAGAGTAACATATAGATATATATGCTATATATGTTATATATATAATAAAAAAAAGCAGTGTTTCTGAACTTTCTACTTAGAAAAAACCCCAGTCATTTTGTGCCCAACTCTTGATAGCTTGGGGGTCTGGGGCAGCGCTGTAAGGCTCTTTTTTTTGCATTCTTCAATGTGGAAACGCAATCTCCTGACATTTACAGCTCATTATTTATCAGTGGGGTTCGGGGCAAGACCCGACGCCAATAGTGTTTTCTTGCATTTTTCACTGCTGAAACGCATTTTCCTGACATCTACAGCTCATTATTTATCAGTGGGAATCGGGTTGAAGCTCCGTCGCCAAAAGCGTTTTTTAGCATTCTTCACTGCAAAAACGCATTCTCCTGACATTTACAGCTCATTAATTATTAGTGGGGTTCGGGGCAAGACCCCGACGCCAAAAGCGTTTTCTTGCATTTTTCACTGCTGAAACGCATTTTCCTGACATCTACAGCTCATTATTTATCAGTGAGGATCGGGGCGAATCCCCGACACCAAAAAGCGTTTTTAAGCATTCTTCACTGCACAAACGCATTCTCCTGGCATCTACAGATCATTATTCATCCTATTAAAAAAATGACCTTTTCAATTATGTTTTACTTGAAAAAATATTCTATTATGAATTAGAAAGGCCCTGACATTTACAGCTCATTATTTATCAGTGGGGTTTGGGGCAAGGCCCCGACGCTGAAAGCGTTTTCTTGCATTTTTCACTGCTGAAACGCATTCTCCTGACATCTACAGCTCATTATCTATCATTATTATTTTTTAAAAAGCTCATTTATAAGTGATACATTTTGTTCAATAAGCATGTTTGTAACTTTGTTTTGTTACATAACTATAAATTCAAAGCTCTAACAAAAAATTTCGGAAGTGGGAGGAGAAATGAAGTGGACCAATTAGACTCTACTCTAAATTTGTTTGCATTTTTAGGATTGAAAAATAAAGTATGAGCTATAGTCCCAAATTTATTTATCTAGAAAAATAGCAGATTGAGTAAAGGTTGGGAAAAGGCGACTAGGAAAAGAATATTTAGGTTCAGAACTCATCCTAATCGTTACTCTTATGCTGAAAAATTTCGTATCAATTCTAAATTTTCCAAAACAAAGTCTTTCTTTAAAAAGTTAGGATAAATTTATGTGAAATTACATAAACTCTGTCGCCATATTTGACTATTCTGTTTTAAAACACCATGTTTTCGTCTGGAAAGGGGAGAGGCGGTAGAATGAAAACGATTAATCCTTGCTCCTTTTTATAATTTCTGTTAATGACTGCGTTTGGCATTAAAGAATAGGGGTTGTGCGACTCGATATAAGAATTTAATTTATACCACATATAAAGTATATTAGTGACAGATTTTTCTAATAATTTTGTAATTTCTTAACTATAATTCAAAAAGAAAAAGAATTGGTTTGTCCGATGGGCGGAAGGCGATTGCATGTATCGCCCCTCCCACCTGGTACAACCCTTTTTCATTTTATATTTACTACTGATAAAGTTTGAGATTAGAGTGTGTGTGCGACATTACATACAAATAGGTTCACATGTCAATACGTAGCTTATATTATATAGATATTCAACTAATTTTGCTCACAAACTATGATTTTCCCATAAAAGTAGGACCGCCCCCCCCCACTCAAAGGGTTTAGGTGGGAATGGCAGTAGATGTGTTCGCCCCCTCCCGACCCCACCAAATCGGCCAACATACCTGAGGGGGGCACAATTACCTAGTTTTAAAACAATTTTTGTTGATATATTTGATGAAGGGATATTTTTTTAAAAGTTACACACTACAGTACAAAAAAAAGGAAGGGGGGAGGACTAGGGGGACTGTCTAGTAGTTTGAACAAAAGTGTTTTCTGGATTTAAACCAAGATACCCATCTTTTCATCAAGTGAGCTGACATTGTTGAATTCTCACAGTGAGGTGACCTTGGTGAATGTTTTCAGTGAGGTCACCTTGTTGACTGTGTTCAGTGAGGTGACCTTGTTGAAAGCTTTCGGTAACACAACCTTGTGAATGTTTCAATCAGGTCACCCCGGTGAACCTCATCAGTGAGGTGACCTTGTTGAAACTCCTCGGCGAGGTGACATTGGTGAATGTTTTAGGTAGCATGACCTTGGTGAAAGGTTCAATGAGGTGACCTTGGTGAATCTTCTCAGTGATGTGACCTTCGTGAATCTTCTCAGTGATCTTGGTGAAATTTATAATAATGAATATGCAACTAAAAAAAAAAGAACAAAATTCTTTATAATAGTTATATTGTGCATTGGTTTAAAAAAAAACTATTGAGTTTGAAGATAGACACTGAAAAAGAATTAGAAAGGAACTCATTTATTATTTACAAAGACCGCACCACAAATGAGAAAATCCGAATGTATTACAATGCCTATTGGCTCTTACGATGTTTACCAAAAACAAAACATAGCACACCTTCCCTGGTAGGGGCTCACAAACATCTTTACTCAAGGAACAGTACCTTGAAAAAGAAGAGGCTGACATATAAAGCGAAGGGAATGGACAGCCCTATTCTTGAGAGATTGTGTTCAGGTCAAATAACCGTCAACCTATCACCTGTAGTGCCCCAGCAGTCCAATGGATAGGTGAAGGTTCCAAACTATTCCACATTGGTAGAAAAAAAATGTGGTGGGGTAGGAATCTATTTAAAAATTCACCAGATTTATTGATAATAATTTTTAAAAAATTCTTCCATTACATACGCTGAAAAAAAAAAGTTTTATAAAAAATATTTAAAAAAAGAGTAAGCGTGGCAGTGCGAGACCACATAGCAACATGCCGTGACCAGGATTCAAACCTGGGTTGTCGCGGCCACAACGCGAAGTACTAATCACCATACGATCACGGCCAGCGCGATCACATAACTGGCGTGGTAAAATTAGATCAACATTGCTGCCCATTCTAATCTTCTTTGGGAATCCCGGCGACAGAAGTAAATAAGTGCACCATAATAATAAATTAAAAAGAAAAATAAGTAAATCACTTTTAGTGTGCAAATAGAAAGGTTATGTAATAAACATGCTAGGTGGGCTAGGGCACTGTTTCAAACAAGTGGAACGCTTTTTTTTTTCTTTTTGTTATCTTGAAAGGGAGAGAGGGAGAGAGTTACAAAGAGACAGAGTCGATGATAGATACAAAGATTATTACACCAATAGAGATATAATAATTCAGGTATACACTTAAGAAGAGAAAGAAAGAGATACAGAGCAAAAGTGAGACACTGAGCGAAATAGAAAGAAAGAGAGAGACACACAGAGATAAAGAGAGACACACAGATAGAAAGAGAGACACACAGAGAGAAAGAGAGACACAGAGAGAAAGAGAGAGACACACAGAGAGAAAGAGAGAGACACACAGAGAGGAAGAGAGGGAGACACACAGAGAGGAGGATACATTGAAAAGAGACTCCAAGCGAGATACACAGCCCCACAAAGAGTAACAGAGAATGAGAGAAAGGCAAAGGGAGGGACAGGGAGAGACGGCCATAAGACACTTTCCGAAGTCTATATCACCTTTTCACAATAAATTTAAGGACAAGTTGGGAGGGGGGAGTATCTGGGAGAAGGTTACCGTGCTCTGCCTATTTAGAAGTCAAGTATTGGATTTTACACCTGTAGACTAGAGCTCGAGTTACGTGATAGAAAATAAGCTCAAAGTGATTATTTGTTAGATTTAGAGGTACTAGCTTGGGGGAGTGAGGTCGTTGGCTTAAAATTTAAACTAAAAATAGACTATAAATCTTCAACTTTTATTATTACTTAATGAGCTCAGTGGATAGCACGTCGGCCTTCCATTATGGAGGCTCGAGACCTCGAGTTTTAAATACAGTCTCGAGTAATCTTAGTTTGAAAAAAGAGTTTTTGAAAAGGCAGCAAGCAAACCTTCTCCGAGATACCCCCTCCCCCCTCCAACTGGCCCACAGAAGTGATTGGACCACGGGGCACTGTGCATGCTGGGAGCGTGTCAATGTTAGAGAAAATATGTCCAACCGCTACCTCCAGGACCTAAACGTTACCACAAAGCGAACAGCGCTCTATCACAACGCCAGCTGCAGAGAACATTAAGCGGTCTCTGACACAGTGTTTGAGACAGTCGTCTGTGACACAGTGTTGGAGACAGGTGTCAGTGACACAGTGTTCGAGACAGCTGTCTGTGACACAGTGTTCGAGACAGCTGTCTGTGACACAGTGTTCCAGACAGCTGCTTTAAACAAAGCGCAAGATGAATTTTTGTGTCTTGACATTGATTAAATTTTTTTTTTTTTATTTCCCACATTAACTTGCGACTTTGAAAAGAATTTTTTTTTCTTTTAAAGTAGCACTTCTCTATATGTCCTGGCCCAGTCTCTTTTGTGGGCTAGTTAGGGGGTGGGAGGGAGAAGACTTACATGCTGCCTTTGGACGCTCATCGCTGGTCTACACTAGGTTCGAGCTCGACCCCCTAGTTAGGGAGTCACGCGGTATATGTAACTTAAACCTATAATTCATTCAATACTTATTGATGTATCGACGCTGGTAAGAGATCCTAAGTCAGACATGTAGATTGCAGCATCAGATCCATCCCATCATGCCATACATTAGTTGTGTGACTGTACAACAACGAAGTTCACTACCAATAATGAGAAAAATGTTCATAGACCTTATCGTGATGTAACATCATGATGACCAGACACTCATCGTTTCAATGAATATTATCTTTGCATCCAAGGAAAAATCTTCATTCGTGTGTTTGGTGTGTGTGTGTGTGTGTGTGTAAGCGCCCTCCCGATCACCCCCCACCCCCTCTCTCTTCTTACGATCTCCCAGTGGCCCGTTACAGGCGATAAGAGCAATCGAGTGTCGAGAGTTTCTTTGTTGAGCTCTTCCCAAAGGGATGCTCAAATTACGGTTTCCTTCCTTGAAATCGTCACCGATTGTGTCAAAACTGCGCCCTCGCGGCCATCGTCTTGATAGTGATGGGTGCGGCAGTGGGAGATGGGGAGCGGGAGGGGCTTTAATTGACCACGGTTATGGGTCGTTTGTTAGGTACTCAGTCTCTATTTCGCAACTCATAATTACGTATGGATCTAGTTTAAAAGTCGTAACTATAGCAATAGGTTTTTATTGATAAATTAGCACTAGAAGATCAATTAGAATTATATTTTTTAAAGTCTATAAGGGGGTGTTCTTTCATGTCACGTGGTAGTGTAGTTAACACTATTTACTTATTGACTTCATTGTAATCCATTGGCGTAGCCGGTGGGATTTCAGGGGTCGGAATTTAGTGACTGATTTTTTGCTTTGATTTTGTATATTTTTGGTGAGATTTTAATACTAAACCATCACTTGCCCTACCACAGCAAAGGGGGTTTTGAGTTTAAATCCCCCTACCAGGGGGTTTTACAGTTACAAACTTACAAGCCAAACTTACCACAATCGTAGTTTCTATTCAGGTAGCGACTGCTTGGTCCCTGGTGGACTCCCGTCATGTTTTGGTCCAAGCCGTGTGGCGAGAGACGTTCTGCTCCAGTGAACTAGAAATACTGAAATGGATCATAAAGACTAAGTTTTGAGATCGAGACCTAGTTTTATTTTTCCTATTTGACCTGACCATAAACTATAGACGTCAGAAGTTTGAACTCATTCGACCTTCTGAACGTTGTGGGACCTAAATAGCTACTAATATGAAATGGACATTTAGCTCTACGTGATTTTTAAGGCTTACACGGACACACTTATATCTATATGATTTGTTAAAATTTGAAGCCATTAACCCATTAAAAAACATTAAGTCCTATTCCAATTTTCCAAAAATTAAATTAATTAATTAAGTGGCATCGTTTCGACTGCAACACGATTGATTCAAAACGTTCTTTTTCAAAATATGTTCATACGTCTTTGATAATGCGATTGTAGAAACTACTTATTGTCAAAATAGTCAAATTTCTCTCCAGTGACATAGGCCTACCATGGTTCTAGTGAAGGTTTTTTTGTTTTTTTTGCATGCGATAAACAGGTTCCCCAGGCCCCCACAAGGCGTCGAGCACGAAGACCATCTTACGATGGTCAAGCTCATTACAAATGTATATGGATGGCTGCCTGGTCGTGTGGTTTGTTTGCTGGATGGTCCTGGGTTCATATCTTGCCCGTTGCCATCTTCCGTCGTCCTGCGGTAGGTTTAGACTAAGAAATAGATTATCTTTAACTCTGAAGGAACATCCGAAACATGTAAAACATTTTACAAAAAATAAAAAACTGCATCGAATGACAGTTCCACTTCAGTATCGACCTCCACCACCGCTTCAACTTTATTAAAGCTGCTCGCTTCTGCTATGAGAGATCGTGTATTGTGGAGGCCACGAGAATGAATATCTGAAACTACGAATGCAATAAAACACTTGTCTAGTATGGGGAGGGTGGTCGCGAGCTATTGGTCTAGTTGATCATCACTAGTCAAAGTTTGAGAACCACTTTAGTAAGGACTTAGTGACTAATGACAGTACAATGCAAGCCCTACCTCACGTGTGAGCAGATCAATGCAACGAAAACATAAAGCTAATACAAACATGAACTGAAGGGCTTGATAAGCAATCGATATGATAACATAACCATCAATCTGTAGAAATATAGGTCTATGTAAATGCAAATAATGGATGTAGGACAAACATGTTACAATGAAACACTAAGGATTAAAAACAATCAAAAACTTGATTTTAATGCTGTAAATAAGAATTGCTTCTTCTTAGTTCGATTTTTATTTCTTGGGTTTCTATAACTAGACCTAGATTTAAAAAAAAATATTTTTTTTTGCAAAACAGTTTAAAAACAAAAGAAAAAGAAAAAAAAAAGCAAGTAAAATTGTCTTGGGACAAGATTACAATCAGGAACGTGTCAACCTTTTAATATCTTTGGTAACCTTAAAAAATTGAAAAATATTTAAGTCTTAAAAGACGAATAATAATTATGTCAATTGACAAGACAAGTCTAAAAGGTAATCCGATTTAATTGATCAATGAGTTTACATTAAAAAAAACAACAAAAAAACAAAAAGGGTACAACAGCTTCTAGATCTGAAGACCACTGCGCAGTTAATTGTAGATATATCACTACTTGTCTGAACCCTCCAACGTATATCTGTGAACGAAGAACTAGACAAGTTAGTGTTCTCTTTCTTTCATTATTTCATTGGTTCAATCATTATATTCTTTCTTTCATTATTTCATTGGTTCAATCATTATATTCTTTCTTTCATTATTTTATTGGTTCAATCATTATATTCTTTCTTTCATTATTTCACTGGTTCAATCATTATATTCTTTCTTTCATTATTTCACTGGTTCAATCATTATATTCTTTCTTTCATTATTTCATTGGTTCAATCACATTCTTTCTTTCATTATTTCATTGGTTCAATCATTATATTTTTTCTTTCATTATTTCATTGGTTCAATTATTATATTCTTTCTTTCATTATTTTATTGGTTCAATCCTTATATTCTTTCTTTCATTATTTCACTGGTTCAATCATTATATTCTTTCTTTCATTATTTCACTGGTTCAATCATTATATTCTTTCTTTCATTATTTCATTGGTTCAATCATTATATTCTTTCTTTCATTATTTCATTGGTTCAATCATTATATTCTTTCTTTCATTATTTTATTGGTTCAATCATTATATTCTTTCTTTCATTATTTCACTGGTTCAATCATTATATTCTTTCTTTCATTATTTCATTGGTTCAATCATTATATTCTTTCTTTCATTATTTCATTGGTTCAATCATTATATTCTTTCTTTCATTATTTCATTGGTTCAATCATTATATTCTTTCTTTCATTATTTTATTGGTTCAATCATTATATTCTTTCTTTCATTATTTCACTGGTTCAATCATTATATTCTTTCTTTCATTATTTCACTGGTTCAATCATTATATTCTTTCTTTGTTTTTTCATCTTTCTTTTTTCTCCTTCTTTCTTTTGTTCCATCTTTTTATCCTTTTTTTCTTTCATTTATTCATTTTTTTTCTCTTTTATTTTTTTTTTCATTTTTTTAAGTTTTATTTTCTTAAGTCCTTCTTCCTTTCTTTCTTTCATTTTATTCTGCTTCTGATTTGGAGCTCTAGTACTCATAGCAATTAATTTCAAATACTGAAAGCCTGACGACCATTGATGCATGAAATGAGGTAGTAATAGAAGCCTAATACACAGGACGTTCTTTACGACAAGAGAGAGTTAAAGTTTCGTGTTAGGAGAGTTAAAGTTTCGTGTTAGGAGAGTTAAAGTTTCGTGTTAGGAGAGTTAAAGTTTCGTGTTAGGAGAGTTAAAGTTTCGTGTTAGGAGAAGTTGAGTGTTAGGAGAGTTAAAGTTTCGTGTTAGAAGAGTTAAAGTTTAGTGTTAGGAGAGTTAAAGTTTAGTGTTAGGAGAGTTAAAGTTTAGTGTTAGGAGAAGTTGAGTGTTAGGAGAGTTAATGGTTAGTGTTAGGAGAGTTAAAGTTTCGTGTTAGGAGAGTTAAAGTTTAGTGTTAGGAGAGTTAAAGGTTAGTATTAGGAGAGTTAAAGTTTAATGCTAGAAGAGTTAAAGTTTAGTATTAGGAGAGTTAAAGTTTAGTATTAGGAGAGTTAAAGTTTAATGTTAGAAGAGTTAAAGTTTAGTAATAGGAGAGTTAAAGTTTAGTATTAGGAGAGTTAAAGTTTAATGTTAGAAGAGTTAAAGCTTAGTGTTAGGAGAGTTCCAGAATTAAACATTCAATACAAACGCTCTATGTTTAGTCACCTTCACTTCCTATCATTCCAACGTTCGTGTCGACGTCTAAGATTTGTCTATTGATAAAGAAAGTGACGGAAAGATTTGAAATTGTCTCGCTTCCAGCTCACGTAGTAGGAAATGTTTGCTGATGTTATAGAAAGAAATGGATTTGTTGACCTATCTGTGCGTGTGCAATGCTTTATGCTTGTATGTCTATCTGGAACATGTTCATTTTCTAGACAGTTACGTGTGAGTGTGTGTTCTTTGTAGAGAATAATAGGCCTATGTGTGTATAGATATGTGAACTTGAAATTGACTGCGTGTGTGTAAAGTTATTAATAGTACAATGTCAGTTAGTTCTGTCAATGCCCGTCACGGCTGAATGACGAAATAGAATCAAGTGTTTAGTGTTATAAGTTATAAGTTATAAGTACACGTGAAAAGGTTTTGGTACACAACTTTTAGATTTGTTTTAAATTTGACTTCTTGCGACCCCACTACCACCAGTCTTTATTGTTGTCCTAATTCGTTCAGTGAGTATGTGTGCTTGCGTGTGTGTCTCTATGTAGAGGCATTTTTGTTAAGATGTGTATAAGTAGGTGTCGGTGCCTCGCTCTGTGAAAGTAGTGGGTGAGGGGGGGGGGGGGCAAGGAGGGGAATAAACATGAAAACAAAGTTAGTCAATATTCTCCATACCCCCCACCTCTTTCTTACGATGAATAAGCAGCATTCAACACATCTCAAGACAGTCAAACGGCACTACCCAGAATTCATATCCGGCCTTATGCCACTGCAACCTATGCGACTGCAGTGGGCCCGCACTTTCATAGGCACCCGCTAATTCTAGGTGTAAATTATTAAATTAAACCACTTTATGACTTATAACATATTTCCCTCCGCCTTCTGGTTAACCAGGAGCTGCTGGAAATCTGAAATTGCAAAATATACGAAAAAGCCCTGGAGATCTCCTGAATTTATAAAAATATTTTGAAAACTCATAAAAATCTCCTGAAATATAGACACATTGTCTTTTTGGGTGTCATTCAATTTGGAAAATGGCAATCTTCGCGATTACAAAAAAAAAGCGGCATTATACAATACTCGTAATTGCGGCATCTGGTGGAAGAAGCCTATCGCGCCTCAAACTAATGAAGAATTACTTGAAGTCAACAAATCTCGAAGATAGATTGAAACATTTGGTAAATATTGCTATTGAGCGTGATTTATGTAAGAAGCAGAATTTTGATGATATACTGTATAACTTCGCTACACGCAAGGCTCGTAAGGTTAATTTGATCGTGATTTTGTACTTAGTAAAGAATGAATAAATTATATAGACGAATCTTAATTTTCACTTATTATCCGGACCCAATTTGGGCCCGCACAATCCTTTTCGCATTGCACCGCAATTGTTAGGGCCGGCCCTAACAACAATGGTCAAATAATTATGTATACAAAAATGGGTTTATAATTATATGTATGTATGTCTTTGGTCATTTAACCTTGATTAAACTACACTCGAGTTTAGACCATTAGAATCTAATATGATTCAATAGCTTATTAGAATGGAATCTAGCAAATTGACTCAATTATAGTTAATTATATCCCAGTAAAAGAGTTGACTCCATTGAAAGAATCGAATACGTGCAGATCAGGCGAGTCTCAACATATAAGACTCATTTGTTAAAGTTTGTGTTATATGATCAAAGACAAAAAAAAAATTATTTTAGCGGTGTTTACTTAACCTGTTTTAAAACAATAAAAATGTATAAATATATCTATTTGAATACAAACGTAACTTAGGGAAATGAAACGATGTAAATGTACTAAACATTACAAATAAACTGTTTAGTAGACATCTCTATTGGCCTAACTAGTTGTGAAGTTAGGAGGTGGGGGTCCTAATTAGAAAATACCAGGCCCCCTATCCTTACTAGTGAAAATTGTGTTAAATGTAATATAATGCCATTATTACTTGACATGATGTTAATAATAATCTTTATTGTCCGTAAGGAAATTTGTGCATTATGCCAAACAAAACATTTTAACTATAAAAATGTCAAAATGCAGGGCCCCTTAAGAGGTCAAGCACCCTCCCCCCCCCCCCCCCCCCCCGTCGTTCCCAAATCCCTAGCTACGTCACTGCATAACTCCATTTTTCTTATTTTAAAGTAAATTAATAGATGATCCTCGCTCTTTTGAATTGATTTAGGAAAGATATTTACCCGAAATCATTATGAAAAGAAAATGTGTAATGATGAAACTGAGCGATCGGAAAACGACTACCAATTCAAAGAATTCTTTGTATATTTTGTTACCTCTAAATGTCTTTGTTGTACATGGCGACTTGAAGCAAGAAGAGTGGCCAGGGGGAAGAGCGTCGAACTAACAAATTCAGAGGCGTGCACATACATGGTTGGTCATCAATTCCTGATACGCCTAGGCCAGGGCTGGCGAACCTATGACACGCGTGCCCAAGGTGGCACGCGAAACGATTTTGTGTGGCACGCGACGACGATGATATTAAGAAATGTGTTTTTTGGAAAAATCACGGATATCTCAAATTACCATAATTAATAACGTTCGATTATTTCCGAGAACTGTAAATAATATGAAAGAAGCGCTATTGGATCATATTCCATATAATTTTTTCATATGACTGTGTTTCATTTGTGGAGCATAGAGCATAATACATTATTTTCAAGACAAATCTCGTATTTGAACGAGATCTCCTTAGCTTCCGCCATTTTGTTGATACTGAAAACGTGTCGATCTTACATCGATTGCTAGCGTTGCCATCAATAAATTTTTTTTAGAATAATTACCATAAAATTTGAATTCTCAAAAATAAAAAAATAAAAACTTAATGAAGAAGAAGGAAGTGGCAGACCTTTTCAAGAGTGGTGGACTGAAAGATATGGAATGATTCACAGAGAAAACAAGGCCTTGTGTGCCATGTATTTGGAAAGTGTTGTTTGTCGGACTGTAAGGGGACTCTGGGGTTGAGTCCTTTACTACGTACATATGGCTCGATAATCTAGGGTATGATTCCCATATGCAGACCTTAGATGTGTAAATATGACAAAGTATCACTCAACGAAGGAGTATAAAATTAGTATTTATTTACAGCCAACAGCAAGTACACATATAATATTGAATGCGTAAATCATCAATACTGTAATACTAAAATGTGCCCAACTGATATACTACAAAGCGCTTAGACTAGATTCATTGAACAAAAGGCTATCAATGCCATACATAATATTACTCACAAATAGTCAGTTCTCATACATAACAATGAATAGAAATATAAGTTATTACATCTCCTTACGCTAGGCATAAAACTGGTAAACAAAACAAAAGCACCCTACTCAGACCAGGTCAGCTTTCCAACTGCTAGACTGACCGCTAGAAACCTAATTGTCCCCCCCTTGAAAATCCCGTGATAAAAACAATTCACACACCAACCAACAAAATAAACAAAACACACACACAATCTCACATCTTACACACCCCCGGTCTTGACACGGATATGATCAGTAAAACGTCATTATGAGTCCAATAACAGCTGGCTTTTGGGCTAAAGCGAGGATGAGCAAAAAGAACATATATCGCGTGAGTTAAAAAAAGCAATTTCACAATCCAGTTCTTTTGTAAACTTTGTTATAAATTCTTCTAACTTAGTGGCTGCAAGTTTTGAAGTTTCAAAAATTATAGCTAAGCATGGAAAACCTTTAATTGACGGTGATTATATCAAGGCAGCAATGTTAGAATGTGCGTCTTATTTGTTTGAAGACTTTCAAAACAAGAATAAAGTCATTCAGAGAATAAAGGATTTGCCAATAAGCCGAAACACGGTTAAAGCGAGAGTTATGAAATTCCACGCTAATATTCAAGAACAAGTAAAGAAGAATATTAATGCATGTCAAGCCTAGTCTATTTGCCTTGATGAAAGTATTGATGTGACATCGTCCGCTAGACTGGCCATCATTGCCAAATATAGCAAAGGAAATTAAATACACGAAGAACGAATAAAATTAGCAACTTTACCAATGACAACAACAGGTGCAGCTATATGTCCAACTGTTGTGACTGAGCTCAGAAATGCAGGTGTAGATCTCAAAAAAATAGTTTCTGTTACACCTGACGGTGCTCCAAGTATGACTGGAAAAGTTGCAGGTTTCGTTACTCCCGGGTTCGCTGTTCTGCCTCATCGTGGCACCCGGGTGGAAACGGCTATTTGAGGAGATAGCTAGGCAAAATGAATGGCAAAACATAACTCCCGTGGGGATGCCCATGGGTAGACGAGAGTACACCCCTTACACGTGCGGGGTTGTAAAAAAGTCCTCACAAAAACTGTCACACATCCATGCGCCGTTCCTCAAAGGACCGTTCCATAAATGGCGGTTCCCCCACGGTTAGCTTGGTACAAAGAAGGAAGATGACGGAGGCTCCCAGTGCTCCTAGGCCTTCGGCCATGTGTCGGAGGCTGAAGACATTGGATACAGCAATGCTTTATATAGGCATTGACTAGGGTCGCTCTCAAACAGAACTGTGTTCCCACAGGTTTGTTTTTCTTTTTTTACTGTTACGGCTGGACGACCTAACAGGTTTTTTTCTTTTCAAACTTTGAGCTCGAAGAGCCTTCGGCTCAGCTCAGAAGACAATCAAACGGTTTCGTTACTTTGTTCACAGGACATGTTGGACACACCCACTCATCACTTTTCACTGCATTGTGCACCAACAAGCCCTTTGTTAAAAAAAACGGCTTAAAGGAAAATAAAGACATTATGAAATGTGTAACAAAAACTGTAAACTTCATTACTGCCCGTGCTTTGAATAAGAGAAAATTCGAACAGCTGCTAAATGAAGTTCGGTCCAGTGACTCTGGCTTATTAATTGGACCATGTTTTCTTGGATGGGATTACAGGACTTTGAAATGCAACTTGTTGAGTTTCAGTCCAGCGCAATTAGGAGACAGAAATGTATTGACTTACGAATAAGACTTCAATTAATTAAACGTGAACGTTTAATTGGATCATTAGAACCTCAGATATTAGCAGAAAATGAGATTCTTCAAGTTTGGAATGACCTGCCTAAAACTTTCAATCCTCTGATAAAAGTAGCAACATCCATGTTGTAATTTTCTCGTCTACTTACTCATGCGAATCTTTATTTTCTACAATGAATTATATTAAATCAGAATACACGGTATACACCAGAAATCAAACTGTTATAGTCTACCACACAACAGCAGAAGTCGCACTGATTGACCTGCCCTAAGACTTCAAATCTGTAGGTCAGGATAATAAAATAGAATGAACAAGTAATATTGTTACTAAGCTGTTTTTATACATGCACTTGACTTACTGGCTGTAGCACTTCTTTTATACGGCGTCACTAGTACTGGGCACGCAACAATCTTCATTGTTTTTAAATTGAAATTAATTGGCACTCGGACTGAAAAAGGTTCTCCAGCTCTGTACTAGGTGGAAGGGGCGATACATGCAATCGCCTTCCGCCCATCGGACAAACCAATACTTTTTCTTTTTTAATTATAGTTAAGAAATTACAAAATTATTAGAAAAATCTGTCACTAATATACTTTATATGTGCTATAAAATCAATTCTTATATCGAGTCGCACAACCCCTATTCTTTAATGCCAAATGCAATCATTAACAGAAATTATAAAAAGAAGCGAGGATTAATCGTTTTCATTCTACCGCCCCTCCCATTTCCAGACGAAAACATAATGTTTTAAAACAAAATAGTTAAATATGGCGTCAGAGTTTATGTAATTTCACATAAATTTATCATAATTTTTTAAAGAAAGACTTTGCTTTGGAAAATTTAGAATTCATACGAAATTTTTCAGAATAAGAGTAACAATTGAGATGAGTTCTGAACCCAAATATTCTTTTCCTAGTCACCTTTTTCCAACCTTTACTCAATCTGCTATTTTTCTAGTTAAATAAATTTGGGAATATAGCTCATAATTTATGCTTCAATCCTAAAAATGCACTCAAATTTAGAGTAGTCTAATTGGTCCACTTCATTTTTCCTCCCGCTTCCGAAACTTTTTGTTAGAGCTTTGAATTATAGTTCTGTAATATAAATAATAATCTCTGTTAAGTCGTTGATTTTCGTGGCTGATTCAAGCAACCTATTCCATGCTCTAGCTGCATTAGTTCTGCTTTTCTCTCTCTCTCTCTCGCTCGCTTTCTCTTTCTCCATCTGTTTAGTTTCCTCTCAGACCTGATTTATTGTACTATTTATACAGCAATTGTTTCGTTATACTAAATAGTAAACAGACGATTCAACCAAATCTTTTAGTCCCAATTCCTTCCCAGCAACTGTATTTATTAACGAACCCTTAAAGACTAAATAGGGCGGGGAGGGGCGGGCTGCTAGTCCTCATTCGCATTCCCACAGCAAAAAAAAAGTTTCTGAGTTTGTAATTTATAATAGTTCCTTCTTGCCGAGAACAGAATCCCAGAATCCCATTTCCCAGACGTTGGGACAGTCGGTTAATACAGAACGTAAAAACTGAAATGAACACTGGTAAATCAAGAGCCTAGCACGTGACTTGACAACGTCACTAGCTGGTAGGACACAAAAGGGGGGGGGGGGGGAGGCAGGTGTGCGCTTGTGTAAAAAAAAAAGGGGGGGGGGGTTCATTGTAGAAATCTGAATGGAAATACTCTACCTAGAGTATGGGAAAACACAAACTCAGAATCGGCCCACAAAGTGGTCCACTCAGGCAGGTAAGAAGGCGGGTCTCAATAATTTTAGCATGCATAATACAACCCATCAACAACCGCAACCCAATGTTTGTAATACAAACCATCAACAACCTACAGCCTACCTCTGTATTTCAAAAAGAGAGAGGCGGGTAGAAAAGATAGGTGATAGGATGAGAGAAAGAGAGAGAGAAAATGAAAAGAGAGACAAAGAGAGACAAAGATAATGACGGCGAATATCATTTTGTTAAGTAAAGTTCCCCTTTCAGACCTTGCAATCTATAGGACAGATGATGTAAAGGTCATCTGTTAACGAAGGTATTATGTGACCAGCACAACGACCAACCGCCTTTACTTTTCCCCAACTAATGTCAAGTACCCATTAGAGCTGTGTGGACTCAGAAGCACCCAGAGATTCCGAAATTAATAATCCCAGTCTTCACCAGGATTTGAACCGGAGACCCCCGATTTGGAAGTCAAGCGCTTTACCACTCAGCCACCCGCGCCTCCCGTATACCATTACGATGTAGCCTATATTATTAGCCTGAAATATAACAAAAGAAAAAACAAATTAACGATTCGCCCACTTTATATAAATCCTATTCAAGACTACCCCTCTCGTCATCTATCCTTGCCCCCCACCCTACTTCCAATGGCGAGAGGGACACAAGCTACCCCTCCCCTTTTCCTCCCTTCCTTTGGCGTAAGATTTGGCGGCTGTCGACTGTACAGAAAACTAAACAAAAAAGAAAAAGGGGGGGGGGGGGTGCGAGAAGAGAGGAAGAGAGAGCTCAAAAAAAAAAAAAAAAAGGAGGGGAGAACGACCGCCGCGACGTCCCGTGTTTAGCACAGATAGGCCAGTCGGTTACCTCTCCTGGCTTGTTTGACTTCATTAAGTTCTGTAACCTGTGTCCCTAAATAGCGTGACGCACACACAAGAGGAGCACAGGCACAACAAAACTTGGACTGGATTTATTTGTTGCTGGTGACAGCTGGATTGCAGTTTTGGGCCGTTTTGGATATCGTCTCTACCAGGCCTTCGATTCTTTTCTTTAGAAATCATTAATTCAGAAATGTGAATGTAGGACTTTAACTGTTGAATAGTGCTAGTAGTAGTTCGTGGGCAGTGTAAAACATCACTTTTTTAAGATCTCAAGATAGCAATGGAAACTTCAGGTATAGAGGATCATAGACTCTTGACTTGTTGAAGGTGAGTTTAAAGTTAATTAAATGATAAACCCAAACTTAATCTATATACATAGATCTAGATCTAACTATATTATTGTTTATTGAAAATACCGAAAATAGATTAAGATTCGTTGCTTTACATTTAGATAATCTATACCACATGCTTTTTATTTACTAATTTAGAATTTCGATGTATTATCCATGTCTATGTGGATTTTATCTATAGAAAAATATATCTAGAATAGATACTGTAGTCTAGATCGAATTATAAAACAGAAAATACATCTATAATCTATACAATATATCTAGATCCATATTCTTTATTGACTAGACTGCATCCGATTAAGATATTTAGTTATAGATCTAAAGATTATATAGATATAAATGCTTTATAACGATAAGTTTGAGCTGTATATCGAGATATATAGCTCAATATAGTCTACCTTATTTCTATAAATCAAGTTACATTAGGCCTGCCTACTTGTGATAAATAATCAATACTATCCTAGATGATCTATGTCTAGACCTATTGCTAATAGTATTTTTTACAATACAGTTCTAAAATAGTATACTGTCTCCTGAACTCTTATTGCAAATGATTGAACTGACTTTGATACATATGGCAATAAATTGAGATGAAAGATTTAGATCTAGACGAGATCTATATTCCAACTGGTATTCTAAGTTATTTAATTCTTCTACTTTTTGACGAAATAACTAATATTTTTGGGTTAGAAAGAGACATTAAACGAAATAATCTAAAAACTGTCAAGATTTATTAACATTTGGCCTCTCTTGTCCCTTGACTTTCGTTGTGGGGGCTCTGTGACAGTTCGCGTAACCAAATCCCGGTCAGCAGCTAGTTCGTTTTAATATTCCAAAATAACACCTTTTATTACATGTAAAGACTAGCAACTCCTTTCACTGAATACAATTACATCTAGAGCTGTCAGAATATCACCAGGCCAGCCGTATCCGTCAATAAATGGACTACTTAGAGTACCTGCTTATCTTGTTGTAATTATTCGTTAAAGTTGGTTTACTACAGGACTCAGTAATTATTCTGCCCCATCCCTTCAAAAACTTTTGTAACCAATTCTCAACAAGTCTGCATTTTTTGATTATATATGCCATTATACCGGTGGATTCATGAAACCCTTGCTATAGACAGTCGAGGAGGGAAAAATCAGAATTGAAATAGATTCCCCCTGTGGACAACGGCCTTGGCTACGTGAATGTTAGAAAAAAACGTAGGTCGCAAGTGGGGTCTGTTTTGTCACTCATTATTTTCTTAGTACTCAAGAAAACTCTTTATTATTATTGATTTGACATGCTATTTTATTATCTCACCACAACCTAAATTCTCTTTTCTGGCTAACAGACAGTTGGACATTCTCCTTCTGACAACTGCGAGATTTAGTCGCCAGCAGTTGTACCCAACCCTAGTTTGGCCTTGGATGTCTATGTTTCCGAAACAAATAGTCAAAGCCGCACCACAGCCAAGTTTCACCGAGTCTATCAGAACCGATCTTCTGCGGGTTCATTATTAACTGTGTACTGAAGGTTCTAGCGGCTGGAAAGAACCACGTGACAGGCCGTCGGCATCCGAGGTCACCAGAATACTATTTCATGGCCTCTGTTAGAGTTTCTGAAGAAGAAGGCATCTAGGCTTAATGTCAGCTACGGAAAGTTCTGTAATTTCGATCAGACATAAAAATAATAGTAAACAGTACCACTTGGACTAACTGACTGCCGTTGGACTCAGATTACCGTACAACAGATATTACAGTTCTGATGTGTAGATACATAACAAAGGAGCTTGAATTCATATCCCAGGGATGTTGATTGGGATTTGACTAGAGCTGAGTCGAGGAAGTAAGGAAACATTCACCCGAGATACAATGAAATAAATTATTTAAGTGTAATATGGATAAAGGGGGGGGGGGGCGGTAATTAGGAGATTAAGCGCTTTCGAACCTGGGATCTTGGGTTCGAATCTCGGCGAAAACTGGGATTATGAATTTCGGGATTTTAGGGCCCCCCTGATTCCACCTATCTCTAATGTGTACCTGGCTTAAGTTGGGAAAAGTAAAGGCGATTGGTCGTTTTACTGGCCACATGACACCCTGCTCGTTAACAGTTGGCAAAAAAACAAACAATATATGACCTTAACATCATCTGCCCGATTGATCTCAAACTCTGAAAGAGGTACTTAGCTTGTATTATTTTTTATTTTTTTTACTAATATGGATAAAAGTAACTTTTACTATTCATTCCATAAAAAGAAGAAACTACACTAAAAAAAAGTTATTTACGGTTTAAAGTTGAGGTATATTCTAGCTATCACCAGACACCTGCTCTGCTATTTGCAGTATACTCGAACAATCTTATCAGACAACATAGCGCTTGAACGCTCAGAATTAACTAGTTAGACGTGTGATGTAACAGTGTAATTAAACCTGCACCCATTAGCAGACTAGTATCTCCCCTACTTCTTCTTTTAGTGTCCCATTAACAGTCACTTTTAAGAGCTTAGTAAGCGAAAAAATTGACTAGTACGTCCCAGTCTCTCTGTCGCTTCTGCAAAATGTTATCTAGGTCAACAGGAAGTCGCATCCCCATTATATAATCTGTTGCATACATCATCTCATTCTGGAATTTGCGTTTTTTTTTTCCTTTCTCGACCCAGTTCTTCAGCGCCTACTGAGGTTATAGTATCTAGCATTGGGTCAGTCCCTCAAAAATTTCTAATAGTAGTTACACAATTTAGCTTTAAATGTGAATAGCATGTATCTGTTTTAAAATGAAATGCTAATTTCAGATGTCTCTATATCCATCACTGCCCCGCAATGTGGTTCCTATAGTTTAATACACTTGTATTAATTTTGTGGTATTTATTGTACATTAAAGTAAAAATGTATAGACCGTGATTCGAACCCATGACCACCCTATTCGAAAGTCAAGTTTTACCAGTCGTACATCACTCCCCCACAGTTCTTGCATAATTTCCTCAATTATGAGCACAATAACATTTAAATATATATTTTTAGTAGCCTCGAAATTGGAAAAGCTGCTATTATTCGGCATCGTAATTAACACATTTATTTTCAGTGGTGACAACATTTTACTATACTGATTCAATTAGCGACTAAAGTACACAAGAATAGAAACGTGAAATAGAAATCAAACTTAAAATAGAAAACCAACATACAATCGAATGTATACAATGCAAAAATACAAATAGAGTAGCCGTTTCTCTTAACTATTCCAAAGTCCTGATTAGAAAAACAGACATTCTGTCATAGCAAACTTATAGTCTTATGAGACTCTTAAACTACTTTTTGTTGGGGAGGTCTCTTAAGTATAGTTACTAAATCTTTCCATCTTTAACACAAACACACTATGAGGTTTTTCCACCCCTTGCCAATAATCCCACTGATTTCACCTTGATATGTACTCGCTAGGATTGGTCCAAAAATAAATATTATTTCCTTTGATTATTTAGCAGTGCGCTCCACGAGAAAAAAACAACAACAATCTTTATGGAAAACGTTTTGTCTTAAAATATCCTGGCGCCAAATAGAAATCTTCTGTTAGATAGTCCCCGCACAAAACATTCAGGAAAAAGTCCTTGACGGGTGCATAATGTGGCCCGGAAACTGTTGTCGGACCCTGTGAGTGAGCTAACATGTAGCTATTCTTTGATTTATGTTATCAATCTGGTTATGATGACATCGATCTGTTTACACTTGCATGATGGGTTGGTTAAAAAAACATTATGTGAATTTGGATTTGATCTGTCTATCTATCTATCTATCTATCTATCTATCTATCTATCTATCTATCTATCTATCTATCTATCTATCTATCTATCTATCTATCTATCTATCTTATTATCTATCTATCTATCTATCTATCTATCTATCTATCCATCCATCCCTATCTATCTATCTATCTATCTATCCATCCATCCATCCCTATCTATCTATCTATCTATCTATCTAATCTATCTATCCATCTATCTATCTATATTATCTATCTATCTAATCTAATCTATCTATCTAATCTAATCTATCTAATCTAATCTATCTAATCTATCTATCTATCTAATCTAATCAATCTAATCTATCTAATCTATCTAATCTATCTAATCTATCTAATCTATCTAATCTATCTAATCTATCTAATCTATCTAATCTATCTAATCTATCTAATCTATCTAATCTATCTATCTAATCTATCTATCTAATCTATCTATCTAATCTATCTAATCTATCTATCTAATCTATCTAATCTATCTATCTAATCTATCTATCTAATCTATCTATCTAATCTATCTATCTAATCTATCTATCTAATCTATCTATCTAATCTATCTATCTAATCTATCTATCTAATCTATCTAATCTATCTAATCTATCTATCTAATCTATCTATCTAATCTATCTAATCTATCTATCTAATCTATCTATCTAATCTATCTATCTAATCTATCTATCTAATCTATCTATCTAATCTATCTATCTAATCTATCTAATCTATCTATCTAATCTATCTATCTAATCTATCTATCTATCTATCTAATCTATCTATCTAATCTATCTATCTAATCTATCTATCTAATCTATCTATCTAATCTATCTATCTAATCTATCTATCTAATCTATCTATCTAATCTATCTATCTAATCTATCTATCTAATCTATCTATCTATCTATCTATCTATCTAATCTATCTATCTAATCTATTTATCTAATCTATCTATCTAATCTATCTATCTAATCTATCTATCTATCTAATCTATCTATCTAATCTATCTATCTAATCTATCTATCTAATCTATCTATCTAATCTATCTATCTAATCTATCTATCTAATCTATCTATCTAATCTATCTATCTATCTAATCTATCTAATCTATCTAATCTAATCTAATCTATCTATCTAATCTATTTTTCTAATCTATATATATATATATATATATATATATATATCCTGTCTGTATGTATGTAAGATTGTCTGTCTGTCTGTCTGTCTACTTACTTGTTATCTACCTACCTATAGGATTTTACTTGATAAGGTCCTACGTGATTGGGCTTGGTTGAGCTACGAGGGACCTAATAAGTCAGGAGACATGTTTGACCACGTTATTGTCAAATATGATTTTGAAGAACAAGACGATACCATTGACGAAGGCTACACTCAAGAAGCAAAAAATAGAGCGTTCAAGAATAAATGGTTCACTGAGAATCGTTGTTTTACATTAAACACTTAAAACTGTTAAAACCATATTACAAAAAGGAACATTTTCCTTAGATATGATGCTGCAGTAGGTTCAAGTACAATCGATGACTTCCAAAAATGGTTTTAGGGCCCCCAATGAAGTGGGTGGAGGGCCCTAAGCCATAGCTTGCGTGACCTCTACTTAAATCTATCACTGCTACCAACTACCTATCAACCCACCTCAATATGTAACTAGCCATCTACCCACAATCACTGTACACAACTCGGGATATAATGTTACTGTCTTACAATTTTATTAATAGCAAGACGGAATGGATCTTCTCCCTTTATTTTCAAGGTAGACAACTCATCATGTCTCACAAGCAATCTGTCTGTCATAACTGCCCTTCCAGATCATCTCTGGAAATCCTAAACTTCCTCTTGCTTGTCCTCCCCCTTACGGCGTGTTATCCCCACCCCACCTCCCCCAAATCACCGCCCCGTAACCTGCGCCTTATCAAACCAGTTTGCGTCTGTTTGTTTTCACAGCCCGTGGGCCATGGCTTCATGTGCGAGTGAGTACTTTTATAATGCCGAGAGTCTGTGTGAGGAAGACCTCAGCGCTGTATGTGTGATTTCTCTGTGTGTATCTGTTTGTTAAACCATGGGGAAAACGAATGGAGAAAAGACAAAGGGGGATAAAGGGGTGGAGGTAATAATCAGTTGGTTCAACAATAATCAACATTGGTTGTCTTTCGAATGTGTCGCAAATTTACGTTTAGGCTTGTACGTATTATTTGTTTTATAATTAGTGTTATTATTATTATTACTGTTATAATTATTATATTATTCACATTCTGTTCTCAGCATTTTAAACAAATAGATAAAACAGTTACTTACTGTCTGATTACATATAATAATAATAATAAGGCTTATATATATATATATATAAATATATATATACATATATATTCCGTTATTTAATACTTATAAAATACAATTTACCCTTTTTCTTATCTTCCCATTAATGTAATTTCCATTTAAAATGAAAATACACCTTACGTTTATTTTGATACGATACCACAATTGTCATATACGAGATGTAAAAAAATATCTAGGTTGCAACTGGGTCTGCGTTGTCATGGGAAACACTGCACTCATCCTTTATCTTCGGAATCGAAGACATTGCCATTCTTATCAGACCCAACGGAGTATACAGCAGATAACACGAAATGCTCAATTCGGAAATTCCAAAGACTAAAATATATATCAAACTAGTGATTACACTTTAATGTGAAGAAGATTTATCCTAAAAGTGAATGTAGCTAGAAGCTATATAAAGTTACGGAGAATTCGGAATGCGTTGTTAAAGTCTGGTATGTATTTCAACTTCATAATTCCTTCAATGTACCATTGATTTATTTTAGTGGAAGAAATTTTCGCGTCTGTTCGTCTCAATATTATATTAAAATTAATTACAGTTCTAGTTATTGTTTCTCTGTGCTCGAGTGCATGATTTGATTTTGATTTCTCCACTCACGTGAACCTTGACCAAAAAGTTGACCATACCACGATAAAGATGTACGCACACAATCATCGTGCCCCTAGACCACGCGTCACGCTATCAAGTAGTGTTTACATCAATATATCATGGCAGTCTGGAATTCCCCCCACTGACCAGCGTGTATCGCCCACCTTTTCCCCTCCTGCCACCCACATGTTTCTCATCATATAAACTTACAGTATTACGTTTTATGGACACCCAGCTCTTCTCCTTTCTCTTTTTACAATTTTATAATTTAGACTTGAACGAACAGGAGGCGAGTCAGCACAGCAGACGGATGCAGGGAGCCAGTTGAGACTTGAGTACAGACTTTACAGCTTTTCTTTCCAGAACGTATTCCACGCGGAACGTAGTCGTCATAAATTCTTGTTTCCTACTTACAAGATGACCTCGAGGACTTGACCTTGAGAGCTAATAGGCCCCTGGAAAGAGATTTGTGGAGACCCTTACACTTTTTCGAAAGATTTAATAAAGATAAACTTATGAATAGTCATACTTGTATCTAAAAGCATGCTCTAGTTTAGAAGAGTAGATGTAAATTTAATCTCATTTCCTTTTTTTTTTTTTTAGTTTAAAAATGTATATTTTTGGTTTTCTGGACCTTAAGGCCCTTGGTAGACGCCCTGGCGTATATCCGGAGCTGCATTCACGAGCATGCTCCAGATACTTCTTGTCCCAACAGTGTTACCAGCAGACGTAAGATTTAAAAAGGTTGGCGGTAAAAAGACGATAAAAAATTCTGAAAAAAACAACAACTAAAATTTTCTGACCCTTCGAAATTCCGGTATATTATTATCGCCTTTATGAAGGTTCCTTTCTTGCTCCCCCGGGGCAGTAGCCCCGCCTGCCCTCCCTTAAATAGACCCTGGGTCACTCGTTGGTTACCATTTGGCAAATAGCAATATTTCAATGCATTTATACTCTGATAAAGACAATATTGCTATTAGCCAGAAAGTATTGCTAATATTGATAGGATCTATTTTGTTTTTGTCAATTGTTTTATAAAGCTATTTACTGCTTTATAACATTTCAAGGCTCTTTACTATCATGCAGTTTGTTAAAGGGTCATTTACTTAATGTTGCTATAGGTCTGTCTACTGTTTTATAAATCTTTATAGAAAGTCTCTCGTCTGAAGAAGAAGATAGGCCAACCTTTTTTTTTACTTCATTGTTTAGTCCACTGGTTTAATCTAGATATTGAGTTTACAAATATATTTCTAAACTCTAGCTCTAAACAATTGTCTTAGTTTATTTATTTCTTTATGAATCTTTATAGTTTAATTTTGGAAATAATTCTATTGTAATGTCAATTTTTTAAAATAAGCTAACCTTTGTTTTCTACGAGTTTTTTAAAACTAACTAGTTAATTGTAATACTGTAACGTAAACAAAATGATGAACTGTGCTCAAGACTAACTAAGTCTGGCTGGCGCCTCATAACCCTTTTAAGCTCAGACGGAGAAATCGGCATCTCTGGTCCTGTCCGGTCTGTGTAGTCTATAAGGGCGCCATACCCAGATCTATCGAGGTCCCTCATTACCGACCCATCGGTATAGCAAAAAATGGCATCTGATGGGTAGGACTTTAGTGTAGCTGATGCCACGTTTTGGAGTATGGCAGGTGGCTCCCTCTTGCCCTATAAGGGACATGTTTATTTGTGGGGCCGGCATTCTCCTCCACGGAGGGCAAGTATTAATTCTTCTAATAGCAATTCTAATCAGTGGAGAGCCCAGATGATTTTGACAAATTGGCCGCAATGTGGAGGAACGATCGCATTTTTATGCGGTTCCTCTCTCTCTACTGTTGCACTAAGATTGAGGTGGGTAGCCTAGAGTCGCCCCTTTTGTAGCGCTCGTAGGCCGTAAGTACCGCCCTCTCCCTCCTTAAATGTAAAGGGGCCACGTTTGTTAAGATTTCATCATCTTCATTTAAATTCAAAGATGAGTGGTGGAGGTTATCCCCGAAAATAGAAAAACATGAGACCAGCAGAGCTCACATTCAGTCATCGCTTGCTTGGAGGGAACTTGAAGTTCGCCTGAGAGTAGGAAACAATATGGACGAGGCCCAAGATTTGATTATACAAGAGACGAAAACCTGGAGAGTTAGTAAAATTACTATCAACGTACGATCCACTCTTGAGGGAGCATGTGCTTCGAACTAAGCTTTGTTCCAGACCGAATACATACATGTCTCCAAAAATACAAAATGAATTTATTACAAAATTGGGGGATCACGCTAAAAAAACAAATCATACAGCAAGTAAAACAAGGCAAATATTTCTCTATTATTTTTGACAGTACACCTGACATCTTAAAGCTGGATCAAACTTCCCAAATTTTACGGCACGTTGTCATGGATAATGACGGGATGCAGGTTCGTGAGTCTTTTATTGACTTCATCGACACAAAGGACAAGCATGCTGCTGGAATCGCTGAGATGATTCTAGAGAAACTGCGTTCGGATGGCTTAGACATAATGGACTGCAGGGGTCAAGGCTATGATAATGCTGCGGTCATGAAAGGTCAAAACTACGGTGTCCAAAAACGTATTCTAGAAGTCACTATTCGTAGCCTGCTCAAACTCTGGAGACATTAACTAGCAGAGATGAAAATTCATCGATTAGATCTGAAGCAGGTGGATTATTGGTTGCTGTTCAGTCTTTTAATTTTGTCACCTATCTTGGATTTTGGGCTCTTGTATTAACTGAAATTAATGATGCGCAATTCTACCTTCAAAATCAAAGATTGTCTATTCGAGACTGCTCACTCAAACTAAAAACATTAGAGACATTTTTAAGTAGTAATCGAGAGGACATCGCTGAAGCCAGCATTACCTTTTCCGAAACCGTGTGTTTAGATCTGAGAATCAGTACAGAGCCTCAAAAACGTATGGGCCATAAGAAAAAGATGCCTGGTGAGAAAAGTGACTACTCTGTACTTACACACAGAGCTACGAAGGGAAATTTATTCTACCTTGGACAGGATTGTTCAAGAAATAATCACCCGATTCGAGCAACTTCATAATGTAGCAGATAGATATGAATTTTTCCCAGCTATTAAATCCTCAGGTCGAAATCAATCTCGATAGTACTCCTAGCGACATTGATAAAAACAAATTTCTGCTGGAGCGAAAGAGGCTTCAAAGGTTTGTCACAGTTTCATCAGAAGCCTTCGCACTTCCACACCAAGGACCTGTTGAGCTCTTGAAATTTATTTAAAAAAAATATCAGCTGGATGATTCAGTCCCGAATATCGTCATCATGATTCGCATATTTTTGACTATTGCGGTAAGCGTTGCTACATGCGAGAGAAATTTTTCCAAACTTAAACTGATCAAGAATTACTTGCGATCAACGATGACAAATTTACGACTCACTAATTTGGCCATTTTGTCCTTTGAACAAGAGCTGGTGGAAACAAATGGATTTCGATAAAATTATTGATACTTTTGCCAGCAAGAAAGCGCGTAAAATTCATTTGTAGATTGTTTATGTAAAAGTGATTTTTTTTTGAATTAACAATATTTGATTTATGAATACATATTATTTTGAACAGGTTTTGCAATGTTATTAATTAGTTAGTTGTTTTTTTTTTGGGGGGGGGCATCAAGATGAGGTACCGCACCAGGCATCATATACTCTAGCTACGCCACTGCATAGATGCTGTTACAAGGCTCTCTTGTTGTTCTACAGATTGTGGTATAGGGTTTCATACTGTTCTATACGTTATATTTCGTTAGTACTTGCAGTTTGGTAAATGTTTAATCAAACTAAAACCCTCTCCTGAGCTCTACTGTCTATTAGGTTCACTACGTTTTGTATCTTTGTTGAGGTTAAGACTTGATAATGCCCTAATCTGTTTGATATATGGTGCCCATTCTAATCAACGTAAGGCAATTATTACTATGCTCTTAAAAGAAATGATTGAAAATATCATTGGACCCCTCGAGCTAGAGGGAGGCCCTAAGGTAGAGCTTATGTTGCCTATAAGTAAAACCAGCACTGTTAGGGATCCATGAGAATGTACACGTTCACCCACTTTAACTCCAGGCGTTAATACCATCTTGTCTTGTATTGATTACGTTCTAGAGCTCAGGGGTGGCTAACTGTTTCAGCCTTGGGGACGTGTACATTTCCTATAAGCGTGTAACGGGACGCTTGTTCGAAAACAATCGTTGAGTCCAAGGGAACCTAACCCCAAGGGAACCGACCCCCCATGCATGCGATGTGGATAGAAGTTTCTATGGTTTTTAAAACCGCGCTACGGGCCGGATGTTGTTCGCGGGCTTTAGTTTTGGCATTACTGGTAAAGCTTATGTAGGTTATAGCATTGCCTAGCAGACGATCAGCCTCTGTTTGAGTTTGTGTGTCATGGAGTAAACAAAAAAAAAAGAAACCATTTTTAGAGTATGTGCATTAAGTGTGTATGAGAATGAGACAGAGTAAGAGAGACGGGGGGGGGGGAGGTAGAGAAACTTGAATAAGAGGAATAGAGACTAATATATATATATATATAAATCAAGTGAGAGAGAGAGAGAGGAGGCGGGGCTGAGAGAAGTGTTATGAAAACTGATATAAACATCAAACTGAGATTTACATAAACATTTTCCTTGGCTTCAATCTCAAAACGCTTCCTCTTGAAACAGTGCTCTAACTTTGTGTTTACTGCCACCGCCCCGCGGCGCTGTCAATCTGGGAGTGAGGAAACAAAGCGGCTATCTGTAATGAGGGTAACACAGAGCCCACTGATAGGGACACGCCACTGTGAAGTGAGCCTTTCTAGCCTACCTGAATACAATGAACTGCCATGTATTTTCCGGGACACTGCGACCACGTAATCTTAACTCTTGAAAAAGAAGAAAGCTCCATCTTCAGTCTCTTCTGAGGATTCTCAAAGTAATATTTTTAAGGCCCAGTTTCGTTCTTCATGACCTGTACGAGAAAAGTGAGAGATCCTTAATTTAGCAGTACTGAGTTATTACAAAGTTTATATTAACTCAGTCTGTCTCGATGAATAGAACCTTTTACACATTACTTCTCCCACATGCCATTCTCGGATCAAGATGACACTTTGCACATTATTATTATTTATGACAACACACGAAAAACTAAAAAAAAAACTAAAAAAAAACAACAACATCAATAAGCTAATCAATTAGTGGTATATAATAAATTTTGTTTTGTATAAAATAAGAGATAACCCCTGTGTAGATAATCAGGTCGTTCTCTATAAATCTTAAACTATCGATAGACAATTGAAAACTTCTATTTTTTATAAGCACTCGAATAGCTCATCGTGAAGGTTCGAACTCAAATTCAGACTCGAGCAACTCTGTTTTGAAAAGACTGCACGGAAACCTTCTCTCCCTTCGCCCCCAAACTGTTCCACATGAGTGATTGGACCACAGCGCACTGAGTATGGAATAAGTTTGAAAGTTGCTCTACACTCTAGACCAACAAATTAATAACAATATTTCCAATGGCAAGAAATATCACAATAGTTTATTTAATGAATGAAATTTTGATTTTGCTAAAGATTTTCATCACTGTTTACACGGAGGCGACGTGGCTGAGTGGTAAAGCGCTTGGCTTCCGATCCGAGAGGTCGGGTTCAAATCCTGCTGAATATTGGGATTTTGAATATCTCTAATAGGTTTCTGACATTAATTGGGGAAAATGTTAAGGCTGTTGATCTTTGTGCTGGTCACTTGACACCTCTTTAACCGTAGATCACAGAAACAGATGATCATCTGCCCCATACATCGCAAGGTCTAAGAGGGGAGCTTACTTTTTTATTTTTATTTACAAGCGTAACGTTTTGCGGTGGTATGTCGTCGTATTACACGCGTACGTTATAGGCAAATACTTCGATGTAAGCACCATGAAACTTTGCCTTTTAAACGAACAGCTTGTGTTTAAACGAACAGCTTTGTGCTTTCTCAAGGTATCGAGATTCAAGTCTGAGACTTTCCCCCCAAAGTATTTATTCACTTAGTTTTCTTGTCGCTTAGTGGGATCTCCGTCCGTATCGTTGGCTCTGCCTGAAGGCCAGGCCTGAAACAGCGCAGGTTTGTTTGTTCAAGTGGAAACTTGTAGATGGAGATCTACCTGGGATTTGTACAGTGTGTGCCCATGCTCGTGACGTAGATCTGGAGAGAGAAGGCGGACACAAAATTGTACAATTGAAATTGTAGACGTCTATGACCTTTTTGTTGTTTCACCTGGCTTATTCTTTCCAGTGTAACCTCCGACTCAATAATTTATTCGTTTACGATCTTTTTTTTCTTTTAATTGTTTGCTACAGATCCTTGTGTTAAAATAATAATAGTTAAAAAAAATTAATGTACTCCTTTGACACCCTTAGATCTATGGGGCAGATGAGGTTAGGCTCATCAACCAGGTCGTTAACCGTTGGCCAAAGAAACAGATGACCTTAAGTTTACCCTATAGATAAATCTGCCCTATAGATCGCATGGTATGAGAGGAAAACTTTACTTTCATTATGCTGTATGTTTAAACTCGATGGAAAGCGATGTCATTAAAACTATGCGCCCTGGTATCAAGCTTGGAGAACACCGAATCGATTCAGCTCAATAACTTCGCGTGATAAACTAAATGACGCCATCACTCTACATGTGTTTCAATATGTTCCTGCCATGCTGTTTAGGAGTACATCAGGGGAAGTCATTCACTTAGCACCTCACTTGTTCCACCGTTACATCTCGAAATGAGCATACCAGTAGCTGCCCTTGACATATGCCTGTCTCGTAAGCCTTTTTTTTGAAGCGATTTAATGCTGATAAAAAAAAAGGATTCTTATGGTATGGGGAGGGTGACGTTGGGTAAATTATTGCCTGAATTGCGTCTGAACTCACAGGCTTGTTGATGTATTTTATCCAACAGGTAGCTTTCCACTTCGATTAATTATTTCACTATTTTCCTTTCTTTTGGCTGAATGAAATGACGTCAGATATCACTTCCGGTGACAGAATCAAAATGTCCATTAAACATGTGCAAAAAGTTTCAAAACATAATTTGTGTTCAGCTTCTCTGAGCTTTAAGAATCACTTCCGCTTTTTTTTCTTCTTTTCTTGTTCGCCCGCCCCCCTTTTATCCAAGCGTCCATACCTCTCTCCTCCCAGCGCCAGGGCTGAATCTGTTCCGGGCGCCAACAGTGACCATATTGTCAAGTTTTCCAACAAAGAAACGAAACCATACTAATTTCTGCAGCACTTTTTAAGAAAATAACTTCCGGCACTCTCATGTTGTTACAATTAATTTCTTTTTCTTTTTTATACATGCTTTAAGAAAAAAGAATCTAAAAAAAAAAAAACAAAAAAACTTTAACCATAAGTTTTTGTACTGTATTTGTTTATTTTGTTAAAGCGGCACATTGCATTTGTTTTACTTAAAAGTATTTGAGGCGTTTTAGTTGTGTGGCCTAGCCGTAGCCAAGTGGTTTTGGCTTTTCAGTAACATATCCCACTAATTAAGAACTATTATATAAACAATAAAACAATACTTGGATCGAGATAATGAACTTGTGTAAGAAAAATAATCGCGTATTTTAAAAAAAATATTTTTAAAGAGCCTCTTTTTAAGTGCTTCAAGTTTAGCTGGAAATATTCGTTTAAGTTACAATGCCAGAAATATGTGCAGGTACTAACTGTCACAAGTCACATTATGACATTGTATTAAAACTAGTGTAGGAGTAGAGTTTTGAACTAAAGAATGCAACAAGTCAATTAGTCACATGACCGGAAGTCTGTACGAATGAAGGTTTTATGGATGAAGGTTCATAATATTTATTTAACTTTATGTCCCTAAATGCTCTTTTTTAATAAAAAAAAAAATCTGACGTATATTAAAGGCAAAGAAACTGTAAGCCTTGAATTTTGGAAAAATATTATGTATCCCGCCAACCTTTACTTACTTTTAAGGATAGTTGTATTACTCTTGGCAGTTATAAGTTTTTTTTCATCCAGGATTATATGACTATCGTATGTGCATCAGTTTTGGGATCCATGTAATTGAAAAGAAGGTGTTATTCTTGAAACACACCGAAAGTACAATGAAGAATGAATATAAACCAATGTTGTAATATAGATAACGTTAGCTGGGTACATTTTATTAATAAAGAGTTAGCCATTTGGTAAACCAGAATGCGGTCATAACCTTGTAATAATTAATTAATTTAATATCATTTTCCCCTTTATCTTATAATATTTTCCGTTATCTTGTCCTTCTTACCTCCCCTTGCGCTCTCTATAAAGTAAGAGAGAAAGAGAATACAATAGAAAAAAATACGAGAGGGATAAATGGTAAAAGGGAAAACATGGTAAGAACAAATTTTTAAAACATTATTTGTTTTTACTATCTTTTCCTCCAACCATTCACCCCTCTCTCTTGTATTTCTTCTCTTTTGTTCTCTCTCTTCTGCTTCCTCTTACATCTTTTCTTCACATACACCTCTCTGCGCCTTGAAACTGATTATTTACATATGTAACAAAAAAAAAAAAAAACATCCCACAGAGGTAAACATGTTGCTAGCTCTTTATATTTTTATTTTATTTCTGTCCAACCCTTCAGCAGGGGAGGAAATCGTGTTCAATAAACTTAAAGCTTTACGAAACTTGACTGTTTGGGTGGTCTTAATGGGCAAATGTTTCACGCGAGACCAGCACATAGGCCGCGCCAGTCCCTAGCGATGACCCTTTATTATGTGGCAAACACGAAAAGCTTTGAAGAAAATCCTACGAACGACAGCCAGGAGTCAAACGTGTTTACAGGATTTCCAAATTCCGAACACATGTTTCTGTCTCCCCCCCCTGCCCATCTGTGAGTAGCCCATCGTTGCCCTGATGTTGGCAATGTCAATAGCTTTGTGGCGATGACCCTGCGGAAGTAAGTGGAGATCACTAGCCACAGGGGGGGGGGGGGGGAGGATATTGGTTTTGTGTTGGTGCTGCTGTGCATCATGGGATAGGAGAGGAACAGTTTTGCCTTTTTTGGGGGGCCCTGAATTGTTTGTTTTTTTCGTTTGCCTAAAAGTTTTCATCTTTGTAGAACACAATGTGTCTGTTGTGTGGTCTCTTTTTTGTTTCTATTTTTGTTTTAAAATAAACAGTTTGAGAATTAGTTCCGCTGCTTCCAACATCTGCAGGAGTTGCAAGTATGTCATTGCTGAAGACTTTCTCCCATCGTCTTCTCTCTCTCTCTCCCCCTCTCTCTCTTCCCTCTTTCCCCCCCCCCCCCTCTCTCTCTCTCTCCCTCTCTCTCTTCCCTCTTTCCCCCCTCTCTCTCTTCCCTCTTTCCCCCCTCTCTCTCTTCCCTCTCTCCCCCCCTCTCTCCCCCCCTCTCTCTCTCCCCCCCCTCTCTCTCTCTCCCCCTCTCTCTCTTCCCTCTTTCCCCCCCTCTCTCTCACCCCCTCTCTCTCTCTCCCCCCCCTCTCTCTCTCCCCCCTCTCTCTCTCTCCCCCCCCCCTCTCTCTCTCCCCCCCTCTCTCTCTCTCTCCCCCCCTCTCTCTCTCTCCCCCTCTCTCTCTTCCCTCTTTCCCCCACTCTCTCTCCCCCCTCTCTCTCTCCCCCCTCTCTCTTTCCCCACTCTCTCTCTCCCCCCTCTCTCTTTCCCCCCTCTCTCTCCCTCTCTCTTGCAGCTAACCAATCCAAGTTTTTTATCTATAATTTTGCTTGAATGTCCACTCGATTTTCCAGAATCATTCCAAAGGAGAAACAATAGCTTAAAGCATTACTATTTACACTTTAAAGTGAAAGTAATTTTTTGTTTAGATCATTAAACACATTGTATCTATTCTATCAAGCAGATGTCACCTGCACTACTAGCTGTAAAAGAAAACAGAAGTTTTACAATTCCAGACTTAGTTAATTTACTATCGTAGCGCTACACTCATCCTCGTGTGTTACATCGAAATAGACATTGTATGATTTAAAGTTAAAACTAGGCATATGTTTTTTAATACTATGTTGGGATTGTCCTTAAAGTTATTTTTATAAATTATTTTCTCAGACAAAAGAGCACTGTGTTTCTTTTTATTCCCCTGGTCCCAAATGGTCACATAAAGCCTGCATTGTGTGAAGTCTGAAATAAGATGACTCTTGTACGAAAAGCATTTATCCGAGACCTCTTCATCTGCATGTTTTATCTGATTAGACATAAGCCAGCTGTAGAAAGTCTTACAAGAACAAAACATTTTTAAAAAATCTTTTAAATGTGTAGAATCCACTTGGGTATGAAGCAAAACAGTTGTTTGTTTGTTTGGGAGTAAGGATGTCCAAGAATCTATTCACTCCATTAATACAGGTTTAGTTAGCTGGAATAGAATAAAGATATTTTTATAAATGTGTGAATCTGTAATTCTACGTATAAGGGTCTAAAAATACTATTCACTATTTAATTTTTGAAAACATTGAACTAATTTTAAACGTGTATTCTTGAAAACAAAAAAAGATTCTGTTATGTCTATTGAAGTAAAGATGTGCGTTTGAAGTCAGTTACTCGTATATATAATTGGACAGAAAAAATGCAAGTAGTCTAATAAGAATGTACTTTTGATGGACTAACAGCATGTCCAATCGATTTCAGTAGCATAGGGTTTGACTCTAGGTAACATCTTTTCATTTTACCAGTATAATTTCCTAATCATATACTTATGACACGAACAAATCAACTCAGATTAATGTAAGCTCTGCAGTGACTCTACACCCTCATGTAAACAATAAGCTAAAAGTAATGCTGCAATCTTTGCAAGCAATCACCACACAGCTCTCTTTCTATGCTTTCAAAAGTATAGTTCTAAATATTTTCTGTCAGCTCTGGTCTTCATCATTAATCACTTAAGGGGTCTCCCTTTAGTGCCGCCTTTGTTTACAACTAGACAGCTTATCTTTCTAAATAAACATCAAATAAATATAATCACAACCCAACAATGACAGCTATCTCACAAAATCCAACCCATACCAGTCTGTACATTTTTTAAAGATTAGATTGTTGTTTATAGGCAGGTATTATTTCCCAGACATATACTGTTGTTTATAGGCAGGTATTATTTCCCAGACATATACTCTGAAGACACCTTTTCAATATTGTAAGACACTAATTTATTACCTAGTTAACTAATACTCTTTGTGCCAAACTGTCATATTAAACGCTGTGTACTAGAAAATATTATTTTGGATTAAATAAAAGCCAAATACTGGCAAACACTGACCCCAATCTAAAGTACCTCCTTATATATAGATCTGCTCTTCTCTGTATATCTCTTATGGAACATATTCTAAATGGAAAGAAAGGGAAGGAACTTGTTTTTTTGATCATAGGAAATTCATAGCATGTGGATTATTGCTTTTGGAAAGCGTGTTTTATTTAAATCAGAAACAAACTATTACTTTGTATATGCCTTTTAAAAACGAGTTTACTTTAATCAACATATCTAATAGTTCCTTGCCTCTAAATCCTAACAAATTAATAATCACAAAAGCCTAGACATTATCAGTTTAAAACTGACAGCAACTGACAAATGATTCTATTCATGACTCTAAGTAAGGCTGTAATTAGTTGGCTGTACACGCCAAACACACTGGCGAGCAGGACCAGGACAGGATGGGTCACGAAGTGATTAGATCATGGAGCACGGAGGAAATGAGGTAGACCGTGAGAAGCTCATTAGTCATAGGTGTGGCTGTAAGGGGGGCATGAAAGATAAAAGAACCAGAAATGTTAGAATAAAGGGCACACAGCGACACTCTCGCCAATCGGTGTGCTTGCAGTGTTCTCTGTTCAGCAACAGAACATCACTTCTGTGCATAGGAAATGAAGTTATTACTTCTGTACCCAGGTAACGAACGTGTCGGTGTTGTGTTATCCATATATGAGACCCTGAACAGGGCATATACATTAATGGACCTACGGCTAGGAGCAGACGTCATTGATGTTACATGCTATAAACTGTTCAGCTCGATATGATAGAAAGCTAAGCTAATAATGTTGTGCATGGACTCTTACTGTTGCAGTAGGAAGAATTGGAATTGATTTGGTGTTCCATTTGAAAGCTCCTCCCAAAATCTACAAAGCTGATCTTGGTCTCTTAGTAAAGTCTCCTACACTTGTATGTCTAACCTGCTCGCAGATTGTGTTTCTGGTCATAGTGTTGGTTCACATTTTTCAATTGCTGCTTTTTCTCTTTCAGACTATCGAATACCAAACAAGTTAGACAGTTAAGCCTGTACATGCTGCAAACTGGACTTTTTATGGCTAGAAAAGTAGCGAATCGGACTGTTTAGGCTACAAATATTAAAAATAGGATTCTATTGCATCAATTGTTGCAGATGGGTACAAATGTTACACATCGGGCTCTTTGAGCTAGTAATGTTAGACAACAAATTCGACTTTTAAATTTACAAATGTTGCAAACTAGGCAATTTGGCCTATAATTGCTATTTGCTGTTTTGGTGCACTTTAAAAAAAGTACATAGCTGTTATTTAAAAACTAATTTTGTTATTTAAATTGTCAAAACTGCTGTCTTTATTAACAGATAAACCAAAAAAAAAAAGTTAATTATTTTCTCATTCTCAGATCAAGTTGAAAATTTGCACATTTATTCATTGTTTGTCACAAAACGTAAATCAATCAAAAAATTAACCAATAAGTTAATTAATAGTGGTAATTAATAATTAATTTTGTTTGATATAAAAAGGGAAATGCATCTTACAGTATTGAAATATGCCTGTAAATGTAGAGTTCTTTCCTTTATATAAGCTTTTCTTTCATTTTCTTAGCAAAAACTATTCTTTTCTACTGATTATCTTTATAAGGTTCTTAAAATAGATCCCTTGTAGACACCCAAGAATTAGAAAAGTAAAAAAAGCTGACGGAACACTTTTGTGTGTGTCCAAATCACATGACCTGGCTAAGTTGATTACATATGTAGCACACACGACTAGCCCATAATTTTATAGCCCTATTTTACTGATAAGACCTTTGCCATTAAAACTTTGTTACACAAGGTAGAAAGATACACTGCAAGTTCCAATCTTAAAATATTACAAAAAATGAACTAAATACTAATACACGTTCAGAAAAATAAAGATGATTGTTGCTGTCTGTAACTGAGCTTAGTTGAGCCTTATAACATGGAAGTAGCCATGATTGTTGCTGTCTGTAACTGAGCTTAGTTGAGCCTTATAACATGGAAGTAGCCATGATTGTTGCTGTCTGTAACTGAGCTTAGTTGAGCCTTATAACATGGAAGTAGCCATGATTGTTGATGTCAGTAACTGAGCTTAGTTGAGCCTTATAACATGGAAGTAGCCATGATTGTTTCTGTCTGTAATTGAGCTTAGTTGAGCCTTATAACATGAAAGTAGCCATAATTGTTAATGTCTGTAACTGAGCTTAGTTGAGCCTTATAACATGGAAGTAGCCATGATTGTTGATGTCAGTAACTGAGCTTAGTTGAGCCTTATAACATGGAAGTATCCATGATTGTTGCTGTCTGTAACTGAGCTTAGTTTAGCCTTATAACATGGAAGTAGCCATGATTGTTGATGTCTGTAATTGAGCTTAGTTGAGCCCTATAACATGGAAGTAGTCATAATTTTTTATGTCTGTAACTGAGCTTAGTTGAGCCTTATAACATGGAAGTAGCCATGAATGTTGATATCTGTAACTGAGCTTAGTTGAGCCTTATAATATGGAAGTAGCTATGATTGTTGATGTCTGTAATTGAGCTTAGTTGAGCCTTATAACATGGAAGTAGCCATGATTGTTGATATCTGTAACTGAGCTTAGTTGAGCCTTATAACATGGAAGTAGCCATGATTGTTGTTGTCTGTAACTGAGCTTAGTTGAGCCTTATAATATGGAAGTAGCCATGATTGTTGCTGTCTGTAACTGAGCTTAGTTTTGCCTTAAAACATGGAAGTAGCCATGATTGTTTCTGTCTGTAATTGAGCTTAGTTGAGCCTTATAACATGGAAGTAGCCATGATTGTTTCTGTCTGTAATTGAGCTTAGTTGAGCCTTATAACATGGAAGTAGCCATGATTGTTAATGTCTGTAACTGAGCTTAGTTGAGCCTTATAACATGGAAGTAGCCATGATTGTTAATGTCTGTAACTGAGCTTAGTTGAGCCTTATAATATGGAAGTAGCTATGATTGTTGATGTCTGTAATTGAGCTTAGTTGAGCCTTATAACATGGAAGTAGCCATGATTGTTGATATCTGTAACTGAGCTTAGTTGAGCCTTATAATATGGAAGTAGCTATGATTGTTGATGTCTGTAATTGAGCTTAGTTGAGCCTTATAACATGGAAGTAGCCATGATTGTTGATATCTGTAACTGAGCTTAGTTGAGCCTTATAACATGGAAGTAGCCATGATTGTTGCTGTTGAAATTTTCTTTTTGAAGGTGCACCAGTGTCGATGAGTTCTCAATTTAGGTAAAATGGAGGGTTGTGGAGGGGGAGGAGAAAAACAACAATTTTATTTGTGATTCAATTGTTTTGAAATCGATTTAAACCGGATGTTGTAGACTGGCCAGACGATGTATATATATTTTTGTAAATTTGACAACAAAATTTCATTGGTGTGATCATTTTAATCTTTGTTTCTTTGATCTTCGAGTTTGAGGAGATTTCTCTTATGGAAAGAAAATTCAGTGACTTTTGTGTGTGTTTTTAGTTTTGTTCGTTTAGGGCTTGTGTGCTTAGCTCATAGACTGGAAATTATTTTGCTGTTTGGATGGTGAATTGTAAACATGAGCTTTTCACCCATTTTTTTTATAAAGAAGTCTTGTTATTAGAGACAGCTATTTGTCTGCTCTGTTTGTCTATCTGTCTGTCTATCTATCTCTTTGTCTGTCTGTCTATCTATCTCTTTGTCTGTCTGTCTATCTATCTGTCTTTATGTCTACCTGTGTCTGTCTGTCTGTCTATCAATCTATCTATCTATCTATCTATCTATCTATCTATCTATCTATCTATCTATCTATCTATCTATCTATCTATCTATCTATCTATCTAATCTATCTAATCTATCTAATCTATCTAATCTATCTAATCTAATCTATCTAATCTATCTAATCTATCTAATCTATCTAATCTAATCTATCTAATCTATCTAATCTATCTAATCTATCTAATCTATCTAATCTATCTAATCTATCTAATCTATCTAATCTATCTAATCTATCTAATCTATCTAATCTATCTAATCTATCTAATCTATCTAATCTAATCTATCTAATCTATCTAATCTATCTAATCTATCTAATCTATCTAATCTATCTAATCTATCTAATCTATCTAATCTATCTAATCTATCTAATCTATCTAATCTATCTAATCTATCTAATCTATCTAATCTATCTAATCTATCTAATCTATCTAATCTATCTAATCTATCTAATCTATCTAATCTATCTAATCTATCTAATCTATCTATTTAATCAATTGTTATCTTTTCTTATAGAGTGTGTCTGTCTTTCTAATCTTACCTACCTATAGAGATATATATGTTGATTTCTGTTTGGCGAGTACAAGCTGGAATGAGGCCATTACAAAACTAAAATTTTGTCAGCCCTATAGTGTCATAGAGCACGTTGTTTAAAACGTTCACAAGTTCAAGTTTTTAAATTAAAAATGTCTAAGTTCACTTTTAAGCAGACGACAATGGACATGTTCACAATTAGAACGCTTTGTGCTTCAGAAGTAAATGCGTAACAATGAAATAGACACAGCCAAAAAAAAAAAAGAAAAGAAAAACTAATTAGCTGCACATTATGGTGTGCATTCTTTGGACGCCCCCTCCTTTGTGTCAATCTTTAGCCCCCTTCCCCCCCCCCCCCTCCTCGCTGCCTACACGTTTTGGTCTGTAGTGAATTCTTTAATATCTAAACGTAATTTTAAAACTACATATTCCTTTCTAAAGTGTGTTGCCATTTCTTTATTTTCAGACGGACATTTCAACTAGATTAAAATGCTACCGTTTGATGGAGTTTGAGAACCTTCTATTGGTGAGTTTTAGCATTTATCTTAGTTCTAGTAGGACTTAAGCTCCTTTTGTTTTAGTTTTCTTAAGTTCTTTGTGCCTGAATTATGTAGTACTCCGTTGTCTGTGTGTGTATCTCCTGTGTTTGTGTATATGTGCGAATGGATATATCGACTAAGGCGAGAAACGTGATACGTGTGGCCAGGGGGGGAGGGGTATTGTTCTATTTTGTTTGAACTGTTATATACATGTATTTGCTTTAAAAACGTAACAGCGCTATAATGAGATATCATGCCGACCTGGTCAACCCAACCCATTTTAACCCATTACAACCTAAGCTACAGAAATATGGAGACAATTAGTGCTTCAAATTTAGATCTTCATGTTCACAGAAAACAACGCACATTTCTTGAACACTCTCTCGTGCATGTACAAGTGTATGCTGATATAGTGTCATACTCAAATAAATAGGACTTAATTATCTTCGGCTTGAAAAGAAACGTCCGTAATATATATATCTATATATATCACCTAAGTTAATAAGACATATTTAGTGCTTGAATGAAAAGAAATCGCTCAATAGCACGTCGCTTTATCTCACGAGGTCAAGATAACCATTGTCATGTTCTTAAGGACATCAAGTGACCACCGAACCCGTTGGGCGTACCGAAAACCTGGAGCTTATCGTCCCCATACGATGGCGCTGTGGGCATTTTTATACCGGCTAATTAGCATTGCCTTTCGAAGTCAAACCTTGGTCAGTCTTGTCAAACATCCGGTTTGAGGACGAGGGCTGCGCACCGTTTGACCTGATCTGCGAGATTACTACAGGTCCATTCACAGGTGAACGATGCATTCACTTGCCCAATTCCCCCATCCCCCCACACCCTTTTCCAGAGAGTGGAGGTCTTCTTTTCATTCTGGGCTCCATTAATGGTTCTGCTGTGTAGACCAGTGGTTCTAAATTTCCTTGCCGCATGCTTTGTGAGATGGGGGCCTTTAATTTCTCAAAGAAGCACTGCGGATTTTTCAAATGGCGTAATAATACTTTTCCCCCCTTTATTTTAGAACAGATATAATAGGTTCTTTTGAAATTTAAGTTTACATAAAAGCTTTCTAAAAATATTAGAATTATCGGTAAGGGGACCTTAAAAAAACAAAGATGTGATAGTCATTTCGTGTTGTTGTTTTATCAGGTGTACTGTGAAGAAATGAAATCTTTCAACATTTATTTCAATTATTTTATCTTCACATAGTAAAAAAAAAATCGTTTAGCGAGTCACTGTATGTTTTTGTAAGTACTACGTATTACAGTTGGGTCTCATTATTTTAGAATAGACGCGTTGACTCATAGCAAATTGCTTTTTTTTTTTCGACATTGTCACCTGTAGCGGCTAGACGAACTGATGAGCCATAGACGCCGGTTTTCGGTTTTGTTTTGTTAGGCCAAAGTGTCGCTTAATTCGTTGCTGGTCGGGCTTGGGACTGATGAAGACGAAAAGACCATTGTACTGACCGACATAGTCACTGAATATTGTACACTTTGTTCTAGTCAAAATATTGTCCGGTCTTGACTAATTACCTGCGAAATGCTAAGATGCGCTTTTGTTTTACACACTTGACCACTAGTCAACCCCTTGAGTAGATATTAGCTATAAACTGCAGCTGTCATTTATTTAATTCATTCACATCATCGGAAGCTAAAATACTTTGAACAAAAGTTATTATTGTCATCAATATATTAATAATATCTAATAATATATATGTATGTTTTTCTTTTGTTTTGGTTGCGTGTGTGTTTATTCTGAAAGCTTTTCTTTTTCTGTTTTTATAAAGCTGTCGGTCTGTCCGTGTGAGTTCTTTTGCACATTTTTTCTCCCACTTCCCATTCTCGTATCAAGTTGAAATTTTACAAAATTATTCATTGTCGATGATTACACTTGAATCAATCAAAATTAACCAATTAATTAATTAATTAGTCGTAATTAAATTTCTTCTGTAGTGAAAAAGTACAGATAAAACTTGCAATATTGAGAGCACAGCAGCAATTAAACGGTGCGCTCCCTTCACTCAACATAACCTTTTAATTTTTTTTCTTTTTTCTTGTTTATTACATTATCAATACTAGATAGCATATTCGATTAAGCTCACCTGCTCACATAAATTATGTATAAACAATATCTTTCTATGTGTATGATCTAGTTGAACACGGCTTTCACTCGACTAGACGTCTATACCACTTATACCTTGAACAAAAATATAACCTGTGTATTCGTGTGCAGTTTCTTTTGGTAGCATTATGTAAACAAAACTTCCCCTGAAAAGGAAAGAAAATATTTGTTTTATTTCGTTGTTAATGAGAGCTTTCTTTGTTTCAACAAGTCTGTGTTTTGAAATAGCATCAACCAAAGGGAGATTATTTGTATTTCCTGTTTTCGTTTGTTTTTCAATCAATTTTTTTTTTCAATTGGTAATCACGAATAAGTTGAGTTTGTACTCACAGATTTATACTAGCCATATGTTACCCGCGGGTCTTATTTTGCGTAGCATTGTAGATATAGTCACTGAGTGTTTTGTAAACAATTAAACGAAATAATAATGTTATAAGTAAAGTGAATGCATGAATGTAAAAATAGTATGAATGGAGCTATCAAAATATCTTATCGACCTAAATCCATTTTTTCAAATAAAAACATTTGCTTGTAGGCCTACATATATTAGAATAATTATGAAATGAATAGACTTTATTTTGTATGTTCATATGTTAAAGTATAAAGTAGATCTATCATCTTTGAATTAGATATTGAATAAGAGAGAGATCTATTCTATAGACTAATCTAGAGTTAAATATTGGATACAATTCATTCTGCGCGTGCGTGGAGGCTTCGCTCTGCGCATGCGTTACCTTTTTTTGTTAGAAGTACGCGACTCATAAATAAATTGAACTATTAAAATGTATGTCAACACGGCCTGACAGCTTTAGCGAACGAATGTTTGAAAAATGCTTTAGAAAAACAAATTTGAATGTTAATTTGATTAAAATATGAAATGAAGGGACTATAATTAGTTTGTTCATGTGTTCAAGTATAAAACTATCTTTGCGAAGAGAAGTTCAATCATCTTAGAGTTGAATTATAGTTTTAGACCTAGGAATAGAGAGATTTGTAACATTTCGGGTAATGTCTAATGAAAGAATGTAAGTCAGAAATGCTAAATTCGCAGATATAAGGAACGAATTTATGTAAAAATACTTTTAAAACACAAATTTGAAGGTTCATTTGATTAAATAATGAAATCAATAGACTATATTTGTATTTTCATGTGTCAAAGTTGATTTTAATCATCTTATGTACATTTAAATAGATTGATTGGCCTACCTAGATTTTTCTAGATTATGTATCTTAAAATTCCAAAACAATAAATATGAGATGAGAGTAATCTTATTTTTTGATGTTCAATTAATAGATGTAGAATTTAGATCTAAACATTAAATTATATGTTACATAGGTTAGGGTTGAAAATAACAACTTTATTTCCTATAACTACTTTACAAAACAACTCCTTTCAAAATTTTACGTCATTTCTGTAGTTTTAAAAGATCTACAGGTCCAGTCTAGATATAATATAGATCTATATATAAGTCTATGGTTTGTACTTTAGGCATTTAGGTTTGAGGATGCATTCATTCAGCCAAGGCCGGCCTTAGATAATTGGAGGCCCTAGGCGAAGTGAATATTGTGGCCCCAAATGAAATAGAAAAATAAAAAAATAAAAGGCGACTAAGAGCATGCTAGCGTCTCAGAAGCTCAAACGTAGCAAGACGTTATCTAATTTTCACGCTGAAGAGTGCTCTTATCGTCTAATAAGTATTCAAATCATTGAACTAGACCTACATCTCGATCTAGAAAGTGCTTTACATTAGTTTTACATTACAATTGTAAATTACATTTTTATGTAAAGAGACTGTTTTTTTTTCTCTGAGTAATTGTCAAGTGTCTAAGTTTCCTTTTTTTTTTTTTTTTTAAATTTATGGTGCTGTAAAAAAGATCGGATTGGTGGGTGGGCAAGCGGGATTTCCGCCTCGGGACTCCACAAGCGAAGGGCAAAACAAACATCCACTTTTCCTTGGGCCAGTCACTTTTACGTTTTGTTCTCTTTTTTTCTATTTTGTTTAAACTTTTTATTTTACCGACTTTCAATCTTACAGTTGGCAAACCGCTTGTATTCTATAAATACTCTACTCTGGATTTACAGCATCTCCTCAATTGCAACCCAAATTTGATTGCACATTTTTAACACCAGAATATGCTTATTAAATATTTTAAAAGATGTAAAACATAAGATGGAATTTTTAAGTACTTTATATCTTTGTTCTAAAATATGACATGTTTTTAGATATAATTATTATTATTAATTATCTAAAAGTTTTATAAAAGCTTTCGAAAAGCTGTAGGGGACTTCACGAAAATCCTGCCCCGATTGTTTGCACTTACTATACATAATTCCAGCCCTGCCTATAAATGAATGATTTTAATTATCTCCCCTTGTTTGCAACAAACACTTTTGATAAATCAAGCTACACAATAAAGAATTGTTTATAAATAGATTATAGGTGAGAGTAATAAAGAACAATCAAATAGTATCAAATGTTTTAGTAGGCAGTATCAAACCTTGTGTGCAACACCCCCCATTCGCTCCTCCTCTATCTGATTTTGTCCTTTTCTGTCTCCCTTTCTCCCCCCCCCCCCCCCTTTTTTTTTTAACAGTTGGCTATTAGATCTAAATTCTATGAAAATCTATGGAGGTATACACAGTTAATTCAGTTGTGTGTGATGTAATCAATGGCTCGAAGGTGTTAGGACTTAACGGGCTGTGTAATAACGTCAGGTGTTGAACATGTGCATTGCGACACGTCGTGTCAACAGAATGAGACCCTTCGTAACGACGAGTGTTGTGGCAAGTGTGCAAGGGCAGACAATCCTTGGACGTCAATTTAAAAAAAACCATATGTCGTGTGGGGGAGTAGAGGTATTATGTCTGTGTGTGTGTGTGTGTGCTGTCATTATTAAAAAAGAAAGAGAGGAGGAGTGGGAAGAGCTCAAGTACAGTGCTATTGTTGGGATCAAGTTGCGATAATCCTTAGATAATCAATCGGCAAGTTGAATTATAATTACGATGTTAAAGAACTGTGTCTCGCACACCATCTCCTAGACTTGTGTAATTATACTGGTCAACTGTGTGTAATTATGATTGTAAAGATCTCATCTTTTGAATGTCTATCTTATATGCGGTATGCTCAGTATATTTCTCTTGTTTCTTTAGTGAAAATAAATGCGTTTGCGTCTGATCTCAGGAAATACATGGGGAAAAAATATGCTTTCTTTATCAACGATTTTTGCATCTGAAATGTAGCAGAAGTGTTACAAAGGGCATTCTCATCCTGTCATTGGCGTACCCAGAGGCATACATAGAGGCATAACCAGAGGCGTATCCTATGAACTGACGGGATGTGCTGAAAGTACATTTAGATCTTCGGGGATTTTCTTTTTTAAGTTCATCACAGGATTATGTTTACATTTTGATTTATTAGATCCGATTTAAGTTTTTTAAGCAATTTAAATCTAAATGATAATAATAATAATAATAATACCGGTAATAATATATAGAACCTGTCTAAGGGCAGTACTGCTTCTGACCTGCCACATCATTAGAAAATTTCTCAGTCGACATTCTTCTTCTTGAAACTTTGAGGTAGAGTTGAGCCTTTGGCTCTTTGGAACCCTATGCCAGCAAAAGTGAACAAGAGCTCCCTAGGGATCACCGGCCTGAATGGGAACAGTGTCTGGCGGTGTGGAGGGGGGTGTCAGATTCGCGGCCAGAGTTATGAAAATGAAAAAAAGAAAGTTAATTGAGATTTTCAAATATGGGAAATAAAAAATGTTAAAGATACCGGGTATACATGATGTCGTTCCATAGGAGTTTAGCCGTTGCACTAATTTGTAAATTAATATTCATTAAATCCCTGTACAATTTGAGAATCGCTGGGTTTCAGTTCAAATGTAATGCTTTAGCCGCACCTGAGATAGACGAAGCTAGGCAGAACATCTTATGTTTCTAGATAGACACTGCATCAGCTTAGTGTATATGTCACTCGACACCTGTCTCTCTGCTCCATGTCCTGTGTCACATCCCCCCTCCCCCACCCACTCCCACGTCTCTTGCTGAAGCGTCTTCTTGACACATGCCTCAGGACGTCACTGTGACCTGTCGTCCGTTTTGAATTTCTTAAGGGGGGATAATGATTTAAGTGTGCCCAACTTTACCTGTGCTGATTTTGTCCCCTTCTTCTCAACGAAAAGCATAACAGTGCATTATCATTGAGTTTTATTCTGGTGTAATGTTGCTACAGGGGACGGGTTTTAATTTCTGTTATGGTGGATACAGGAAATCTTTTTTTTGTTTGTTCTGGTTGTCACTCTCAAGTTACACTAGTTAATTTTATGTCATAGCTGTAGATCTAGGCCAAGGGTATAGCGCCCCAAAATCCCTTTCTCATTACTAATAGCTATAAAGCTATATTCTGTGAGAGATAACAGAAACTTTGGTTTGCTAGTTGGAATAAAGGAAGAACAGTTTGGAGTCCTGAGGAAATAGATGCTAAAAGAAGCTTGATGGCATTTTAGCGTGACGAACATGCAGTCGCAGTCCTGGCTCAGTTCACAGTCTGCCACTGCCCGACAGGTCGTCGTAGCCCAGTTTAGAGTCAGTCACAGCCCAGCATGTCGTCCTAGCCCAGTTTAGAGTTAGTCACTGCCCAACATGTCGTCCTAGCCCAGTTTAGAGTTAGTCACTGCCCAACATGTCGTCCTAGGCCAGTTTAGAGTTAGTCACTACCCGACAGGTCGTCCTAGCCCAGTTTAGAGTTAGTCACTGCCCAACATGTCGTCCTAGCCCAGTTTAGACTGCCCGACAGGTCGTCCTAGCCCAGTTTAGAGTTAGTCACTGCCCAACATGTCGTCCTAGCCCAGTTTAGACTGCCCGACAGGTCGTCCTAGCCCAGTTTAGAGTTAGTCACTACCCAACATGTCGTCCTAGGCCAGTTTAGAGTTAGTCACTACCCGACAGGTCGTTCTAGCCCCGTTTAGAGTTAGTCACTACCCAACATGTCGTCCTAGGCGAGTTTAGAGTTAGTCACTGCCCAACATGTCGTCCTAGCCCAGTTTAGAGTTATGTCATTACCCAGCATTTCGTCCTAGCCCAGTTTAGAGTTAGTCACTGCCCAACATGTCGTCCTAGCCCAGTTTAGAGTTAGTCACTGCCCGACAGGTCGTCCTAGCCCAGTTTAGAGTTAGTCACTGCCCAACATGTCGTCCTAGGCCAGTTTAGAGATAGTCACTGCCCGACAGGTCGTCCTAGCCCAGTTTAGAGTTAGTCACTGCCCGACAGGTCGTCCTAGCCCAGTTTAGAGTTAGTCACTACCCGACAGGTCGTCCTAGGCCAGTTTAGAGTTAGTCACTGCCCGACAGGTCGTCCTAGCCCAGTTTAGAGTTAGTCACTGCCCGACAGGTCTTCCTAGCCCAGTTTAGAGTTAGTCACTACCCAGCATGTCGTCCTGGGCCAGTTGAGAGTCAGTCACTGCCCAATAGGCACTTGCATACGAGACTTGGTGCCGTCACTGCAGAGAAGATGAGAAAACAGTCGATCGCAATCTCAAAGAATGTCGCTTCATTTATGCTCTTGAGTGAGTGAGAGAGAGAACTTGTTTAAGATCGGGGTCATGTTATTTCATTTTATTGGGAACAAGAAAACCCTAAGACACGCTTTCTTTCTCGTCACCAAAGGAGATTTAGATAAGATTCTCCCCTCCTAGCCTTATGTTAAGCCAACCTAATGACTCAATGACTATACTTTGAACTCTGCCCTATTTATTTGTCCTTGTGGACAGTAATAAAAAAAATATCTGTTGTTCCACTGAATTAACATAGCTTCTATCCCCAATCATTTCCTAATGCTTCATCGGCAAAACTCAAATAGAAAACGTCTGGGTAGCATTAGGAATTGTAGGAGTTAACAGGAAGTAGCTAGAAAACTGAAATATGGAACAACATTAATAACAACTTGTTTTTTTTTTCTTGGTGATTTGATATGCAGACAGTATATAGCTAAATACCAGAGACCAAAGTTTGTTTTTCCTCATTATGTCAATGTGCATAGCAGCATTGGGGAGGTACCCACAGGGTGAAAGGTATTATCTCTATTGTTAATTTGCGTTATAGTTTCCCAGCTACTTTTGCAGCATAGCCTTTCTTAATTTGGCTCACAAGATTTGAGATTTAGCACAAGTATTGGCCATTTCCCTCTTTATACACTCGACGTTCCTTCTCTGTGTGCCTATAACAAATACCAAATATTTGCTTCTTTTTAAAAAGAAAAAGAAATACCTAAATGTTATAACACGCACTCCTTAAAAATCGACGTCTAAGCAAGGTATCGGTACCTTGCTTGTTAGGAATAATCACAACCTCCCCCCATTGTCTTATTTTGAGGTAACCGGATCTAGTTCCTTCAATGAAATAGTACGTTGACTTGAAATCAGACACGATAGGTTCAGAGTCCTTCTCGTGTTACCGACACTCCGCAAAATACTTTGGGCCTCTTTGACGTTGTTTTTTTTTTAAGGCTTTCTTTTCGGTGAACATGTTTTCATCCAGTAGCGTGTCAGTCATCCACCGTGTTTCTGTGTTGTTTCGTTCTGACAAACTTTGTGTAGACGAAATGATTTTAAATTGGAAACTCATTGTTCTAGTCTTTTCCGTGTTATTCCTTTGGAAAGCTTAGAACTAGATGTCATCTTCATACTTCATAAAACTATTTAGATCTATAGGTACTGTTAAATTGCTTGAATTTAAAAGTAAGTAATTCCTGGACATTTAACTATCTAGATCTATAAACAAAACATATTTTAGTGTTGCGTAAACTTCTCACCCTCTCTGTGTCTTTAACTAGTATCTATCATCATCATCATCATCATCGTCGTGTGTCACTACAGTTAGATCTAAATCTACATTATAACTCAGAGCCTTCTATGCAAAGAGGGTAACTGCTGACAGCATACGTCTTCAGGATGAGACAAATGGAGATACTAAGGATGGGGAATAAACATTTGAGAACCTCAAGGAAGGCTACCACCGAAGAAGGTAATCCGGCTATTAGCCTTGATAGACTTCCTATGGTTGTGGCATAAACTATCGGATACAGATGTGTCTGCAACGCAAAGTGTGGCTCTTCTCACCAATCTCAGGCCTGTAGGACTAAAAATGAAGATCAAGATTCAAATTTAAAAAAAAATTGAAGAGCAAAAAGCTTTGAGAGATGTTGATCTTTCTAAATTAGTTTCTAAATTACAATGGTTACCTATTTCATTTGCAATATTGTGCAGAGCTCAATAATTGTTACTGATATATTAAATCTCAAACAAATGTAACTTAAACATAGATTATGATAAATAAATTCGACAGAAATAAGTCTTATTTTTTACATTGACAGTTATTCCTATTTTGGTAACGACACTCGCTAATTTGAAAACTGATCTTTATGACCAAAATTATGACTGAGATATTTTGTCTTTCTGCAGACAGTGATGCTTTAAGCACTGCTTACTTTGTGAAGGAAGCGATTCTATATTAAAGAAAAAGTAGGCTATTACTGACTCTGTGAGTGTGTTACTTATCGAAGATTGGTTAGAAGTAACGCGTTCAAGAGTTATAAGGGAGAGATGAGGGGACACAATGGTGGTTCATGTGTTTGTTTTTGTAGGGCCTGGGGTCATTTACATTTCAAACACACGGGTCATGGGTCGCATCACCTCAAAATGAAAACATCTTTGAGTCCAAATAGAATTGAATCTTGGCGGCTTTAATATGCACAGTTGGAAGACGACCCCTCGGATAGTACCGTTTCATCGGTTGGATGTGCCTCGCAGGTCGTATATCGTGTATCACTGGATTAGGAGCCTAGATGTTGACTGGTCATAAATTTAACATATCCGACGTAATTCCTGCAGTGGGACCAGAGTATTTATAGACACACGGCGACTATCTAAATGGGTCAGCGTGATCTGTACAGGTAGACCTGATAACAAAACAGCTCATTCCTGACCAATGAAGTCATGGTTATACATCTCTTATTAAATAGCAAATTTAATTTGGCTTTTGTTAGAGGTCTTAGATGTTGATAGAATACAGTGTATTAGTGTGTGCTAGTGTGTGTGTTAGTGTGTGCATGTTTAGGTGTGTCTTAGTTTGCATGTCTTAGTGTCTCTCTCTGTATTGATATACGTGTGCTGTTATAATGTTTCTTTAAGTTAATTTATGTTTGTGGGTGTGTTACTGTGTGGTGTGAAAGAGTGTGTGTACGTAATTTAATCTAATGTGAAATCAACTAAAGACAATACAAGAACTTGAAATCTAAAAAAAATGAAGGAATGAAATAGCACATGTTCTGGACGTTGAAAATGGGACGAGTGAATGTCGACCACGTCCTTCAAAGCTGCATACTCTACGGAGAGGCCCGAATAAGACACTGGCCCCAAAACACCCCTATAGAAGAAAAACTATGTAGAGATTTGCCTGATCTGGAAACTACGAAACAGTGTCGCATATCTTGTACGAGTGTCCCCAGCTCCGAGAGCTTAGGGGGGGGGGGTAATGTCTGAGCAGTCACTCGACTTGTATGGGGGATGCAAGGAATTACGTCCTACTGCCCAGTTTCTTGCCAAAGCACTACGGGAAAATTTCCTCTGAGGAAAGTACATCGAAGTTAGATATAGAGAGACAGTCTCAACGATAAAAGTATAAATAAAATCGATATAATTGTGTCTAAAAGATGCACCCCCCCCCTTGTCGTCTTAGCTCATCCCAACTGTGTGTGTGTGTCAGACTGGAGATACTGACTCGATTCAATGCACAAGTTAGTGCAGCCATTATACGCGCGCCTCCCGCCGTTCTGCTCGAGTGGCTTCATAGATCCCCTCGTCATTAGACGATATCACCGCCGTGAAAGAACAAGTCGAAGCGGCGTCGATAGAACAGGGGTTGATCATCGGTTTGATTCAACAGATTTCTCTTGACGACCGTATGGTTGATCTATGTGCAGACCGTATTAGCGTCTTGAATAAAAGCGGAAGCGTGGACTTTTTCAAGAAATTTGTTCCTCTTATAGTTGTATAGAAAGTTTTGGAAATTATTGTGTATGTGTGTGTTACCTTCTTTCTTGTTGTACACCTATCCTATGGGATGGGTTTTCTCGTTGACATTTACTAAACATTCTGCTTTCGTTTATACTATTCAAGTGAGCTGTATCGGGAATGTATAGCAGACGGTCTGTTGCGAGATGTGAGGTTTGAGAAGCGCAAGACCCAGTCTTTATTATTATTAAAGTAGTATTATGTATTTTTTTACCCAGTCAATGGATTTTTTTTGTGCTTATTCTCTTAAGTAGCAGTTAGGACTTATCTGTGTTCTAATTAGATCTAATTGTCCTATGTAGATTGAACATGGGTAGGTCATGACGTAGTTAGAATCCATTTGGTATGATATGAAACGTCTCGATGGTCCTGTGTTCCTGCCCTGCCCGCTGCCATCCCTCGTCGTCCTGCGGGGGGTTTGGCACTGGAAGTAAATTATCTTCAATTACGAAGGAACATCCTAAACATGTCAAACATTTGACAAAACAAACTACCCTCTTCATGCCGTCTTTCTAACTGGCATCGCTTCAACTTTGTTTTCCTGAACTTCTTCTTAGACCACTCTGTAGGCGATAAGGTTGTCGCCTCAAGGCCCAGCTGACCTAAGAGTTATCTACATATTTAGTACGAGTACGAAGTTAGCATACTTATTAAGGTCAAGCAAGTCTCATTTCGCTGGAGGGATCATATCCCCCAAAAAGCCATTCCCACCCTTTAAAAACAAAGTCACTAAAATATTGTTTTCTACCGTCTTTAGTTGGTTGTCCAATAAATTAATGGATAGAATAAAATTAAACACATTCGCCAATTAAGGAATTATCAATTTGATGACCTCTCAGGGATTTTATTCCAACTCCTAGCTAGTGTTATTGCTAGTGGCGCCTAATTCATTGTTGACTTTTTGGCTTGACACCTTCGTTAACATTAGAAAGGATTGAACTTAGCCTCATCGGGGTCATAGACATCTGGTCCTGACAAAGATCTTCTATTTACCCTCTTGTTCAAAGTTAAAACACTGAATAACTTTGACTAGACTAGTGGCATCAGTTTCTAATTGATTTAGTGTAACTTACAGAGTGAATTTAAAGCGTGCGATATTTTATATTGAACTCCAGGCCCAGTGTAATATTATCTTATAAAATTCGGACGTTACTTAAAAAAAAGTTGTAATCTGTTGAGTATCAAGCGTTATTGTGATATCTAGCCCACCAAGGTAATAGATCTTTTCTGTTCATCAATTGGATCTATGCATTTCATTATTAAATATATTGTTTAAATTTATAAAGTATTATATCGTTAAATTATACGTATTTTTTTTTCTTGTTTATGACTGTCAAATGAATATTTTTTTTTTTTTTTAATGACTTACAAATATGATGGCTTTTAGATAGATCATGGATAACACGTCATTACGATGCATTAAAACTGAAAACCTAGGCCAATTACCAAGCATTATGAATGAAATGGGATAGGGCTGTAGATCTAATTTCGATAAACAAAAACCAGTTACCCGAAAATCTACCTAAACTTACTGGCTAAAGTCCGCGAAGACATAATCTCCTCATCTTGTAATAAGCATGAACAATATATCTTGTTTTGACCACTCGCTAATGCTCCTATATCTGTTCAAGATAACAGAGCCTGAGAATGACTGAATACTGACAATACACCATTCATAAAAACTTCTGATTTTTTACGTGTCCCAGATAAGTCTGACTTTACTAGTAAGTAAAGACATTGACCTTCAAAACTCCGAAGATCATGCATTTCATGTGAGATGTAAGCCCATGTGGGATGTATGCGGACCTTCTCGTGTCTAGAGCGGGAAAATAGGACAAGCAAATGAACGCAAGAACTAGAAACAATTTCTGAACAAAGTTTTTACTTTTGTTGTTATTTTTTGCAATGTAATCTTTTGGTGAATGAATAAATAAAAAAAAAAAGTATCCTCTAGCCTTTTTTGAAACATTAATATGGCTTGACATCTTCCTCGTGTAATCTCTTGGCCCAGTTTTAAATTTAGACTAAATATAAAAGTATAAGGGAGATAATTTTTAAACAATGTATAGATGTTAATACTTGTTGCTGTTTTTTTTCCCGTACAAAATCAATATTATAAATATAAATAAATTATCGGCTACATCTTTAAAACTCAATCAAGTTTCCATTGTTCTGTTTTTTGAAAGTAAATCAGCTCAATAACTTGGTAACCACATGTAACTCTCCATACGGAGGAGATGAATAAGATGCTATTATGAATGACAGGTACTTCGATCATATTTAGGTCCACCCAAACCACTTCCGCACGTGAGATTTCCCTACCTTCCTTCCATGAAGGTTTCTGTATATCATATCTAACCGAGGGGATCTCTCGTGATAACGGGTCTCAAAACGATTGTGATTTGCTTCCATTTAAAAGTGCCTCGTGGCAAGATGCAAATGTTAAGAGCCTTTCCTCATTACTAAAGAGTTGGCTAAAAGTCAGACTCTACCTCGATTCTCTTATACACATTATTCTGTTATATGCATTACACTTTGCGCTTTTATTACATGCTTTCCTTTAATAGAGCAGCCTAGATGTAGGCCTAATTGTCAATCATTTTTGCCCTGAACGATTGTTACTATTGCACTATTTCATTTTTTAGTAGTTTTAATACGAGACTTGCATTCGTTTGTCAACTTCCAACTATTTAATATTAAGGATTTGTTGTTTTAAAATTATTATTTTACCAAATGTCATCAGCGCCATTAATTTATGATCACGCAGCCATTCAGTGTCATCACCTTATTGTAAATTGGCACACGTAAAGGAGACACTGTTAATCCTCATCATAAGTCTGTTTCTTTCTAACATCATTATTTTTAATTACTGCCTAGTTTGTTGTCTCTAGGTACAGCGGTAGCAAACATGATTATTAAATCAGCTGACGCTTTCGGGCTTATTTTAGATCGTGCAAAGATAGCCTACATTACACACCTGTAGAGAAATCAATGTTTACTAATTGAAATTTAACAATAGTAAAATGAATGCTAAATTTCAGTTAATACGGTTTCTATTTCTTTATTTCAGAATAGTTTTAGAAAGCCAAGTCAACATACAGATATTTCGATTGCCTACATTTTAAATCATTTCTTGGATTACATATAAAACAAACTAAAGAAGCTTATCCATCATGTGGTTTGTTGATTTATTTTAAACCTACCATGCATGTACCAATATTTCAAGCAAGTGCGTCTTTCGGAGAGGTCTCTAGAATGACATCCTCTACTTGCTAACCAGCACTGGTCAGTGTTCAGATCGAATGTCAGTCATAAATCGTTATGATCTGGAATAAAGCTACACAGGATGCCTAGTCCATCTTTGCACAAATTTGGCCTCCATTGTGGCCGTCTGCCTTCAAGGCACCTTCTACTTCTGCTTCTCTTCTCATGGGTAGTGCTTCTACATGCCACAAGCAGCACTGCAGAGCCAATCAAAATACAGAAAACGATGAAAGAAGAGCTTTTGCCAGGTACAGTTATTACCAGCTTGACCAGTGAGCCTAATTTCATTAAGGAAGTTGAATCTTCTTGGAAAATGAATGTCGATGCCAAAAACACTGGCCACCAACTTCAATTTAGCATTCTCAATGCCCAGAAAAGCCCAGGTCTTTATTTTTCGGTTTCTGAAGATGGGTTAGTCAGCATCAAGAAGTCTGTTGATCGCGAGACAGTCTGCAGTTTTAAGGCTGATTGCATTTTGAATTTTGAAGTTGCTGTCATGTCCTTCTACAGCACGTTCTTCCTTCAAGTCTATTTTGAAATAAACATCACGGATATCAATGACAACCCTCCGGAATTCACCCAGCCTCGTTTTGAGATAAACATGCCAGAGAATGTGGAAGCTGGCAAGTCCTTCCCTTTACCGACAGCATTTGATCGGGATACTGGTCCAGGCAATGGAGTCAGCGACTACACAATTTTACAAGGAGATCCATTTTTCGGTATCAAAACTGCACAGACTATTTTGAACACAACTGATGTTTACCTGACAGTCATCTCCTCACTGAACAGAGAGTCGTCTCCCATTTATTTAGTAAGTGGACTTTCAGTTTCAACCTTATTTTTTTTTTTACTATAAATGAGTCATGGGGAAATGACCATTTGATTGTTGTATCAATAATACTGAATACAAATCACAGTGAATTTTAGTCAATTTAATTTATTATTTTTAGTCTGTCCATCTCTGGGTAAATTATTTATAATATACGGTCTGGATAAAAAAAGTTTTTGATTACTGTCTTCGCCACATGTGGCACGTGACTAGCCTGGCTAACCAACCCCATGGGAAATATGTATAGTGGACCTTACCAATAAAAGAAGGTTTGTGACTGACTGCACAAAACTAAAAGAATAGTGGGGTATTTTTACCAGGTGGGATGAAAATAGGCATTTCATGACTTTTAATGGCAATGCCCAAAATTTCAGCACTAATATAAATAGAGCATTATTTCAAATATTACTTCCATAATTTTAAGTCAAACTTTTTTTGATTACTTAGCCAATATGTAATCATTGAACATTTTTTAAAATAAATAAATAAGATTCTAGTTGGTGCCAAAGATGGAGGGCTGCCATCTCTAACAGGAACTCTTACAGTTGAAGTTCATATTTCTGATATCAATGACAACTTTCCAGTCTTCAAGAAGGATCCTTACTCCATAAATATAGCAGAAGATACAAAGCTAAACATTCCTTTTTTACAGGTTGGTTCTGGCTAAAGTTTGATTTGTTTGTGTATTTCGTTAGATTTTGTAGTTTTATCTTATCTTATAATCTTAGCCTGTAATTTACAGATTTTATTTCAAAAAGATATTATTACATCCTATGTGTATCCATGTGTTAATCTAGTGGTGCATTTAAGTAAGGACTGTTAAACTCTGTTAAACCATTGGGTTTTCTGATTCTGGTAAGCCTATCAATGCTCTAATGGCTCAAGGGGAGAAGGAGCACTTGTATGAATTAGTTCTAGCTTAGAGAATAAACCATTTGCTTATATCTTTGTTGTTTGTTTATTTTAACTTTAAAACTTTATTTCTATTAGTAATAAGTTTTTTTTTATGATAAAAAAAGAAAGATTCAAATGACCAAGAAAAAAAAGAACATAAACTGGATTGTAACATTTAAATCTGTTCAGGTTGAAGCAACAGATGCAGACACTGGTCCCAATGGAGAGCTGGTTTACTCTTTCTCTCCTCTTCAACCACCAGACAACCTGGCATTCTTTCGAATAAATCCCACCACTGGACAGATCTATCTGAATCAGACGATTGAGTCAAAATCTGGGGAGAACATTGAGCTTATTGTCATAGCCAGTGACAAGGGATCTCCACCTAAAGTGTCAAAAACTAAAGTTCATGTAAGTAAAGTCAAAAGTATATCATTCCTTTCATCACTTCTGCTCCTTTAGTCACTTCTGCAGGGATTTAATTGACCAAACTCTAACCCCCCTCCTGGCGCCTGCAGGCTTAAGCCAACAACAAAATTCTTATGGATACTTCATATTAAAAAATAAAAATTAATTACAGGGTAATTTAACAAATTCATTTAAAAAATATTATGATAAAACTAATTCTTCTTTAAAAAAGTACTAATAGTATATAGTAGAGATGAATTAAAGTAGAAAAAATTTAATTAAAATTCAGAAGTATAAGTTTTTTAACACACAGTGTTGTCACAATAGTAAGAAATACTTCTGGAAAGTAGATTACTTAGCCATGGCATTAGCATAATAATAGTTAATATTGTTACGTATTTCTGAATCTTCTGGCTAAATGTACTATTAGGCACACAAATAAAAACACTGCAAAGAACTTGATGACTCAACTTTCAGCTTTATATAACTTTATTGAATATTAACTATAACAATTCATCACTGTAACATGTAGCGTATACGTCTTACATCAACTGTATCGACTGTAATGGCTCAAGTCCACTCTCTTCTACTGTCTCGCACAGTAGACAACAGTAACGACGACTGTACTGACTCTTTTCACCTTAACTCTCTGGTTTATATAGAGTCCCTAATCGCTTGTCCAATATTGCAAAAATACTACTAGTATCCTCTGGAACAACACGGGAAGAAACATCACATCCTGTCGTTGTTTATACATGTCGATTCCAGAGAACACCCACTGAAGTGTCATCTAGCCGAGGTCACACGTAGTGACCTCTAACTGTCACTGTTCATTTATAACACTGCCCCCTTCCTAGATCTGTTCGTCCCCTGGAATAACACGTGAGGGCACATCACATCCTGTCTTTGTTTACATGCATAGATTCTAGAGAACACTCGGTGCTGTGTCATCTCGCTGGGGTATCACATAGTGACCTCTACCTGTCACTGTTTATTCGTAACATTATATTAAAATTTTAATAAAGAATGATCAAACAAACAATCGATCATTTGAAGGGACTTTTTTTCTTTAAATGCTAGAGAATCGTATCTCTGAACTAATCATATAAATTTTTGTATTACATATTTCAGCTAATTCTTTCAAGCGTTTAAATAAACAATTAAAAAATAATAATTAAAAAAAAAATTTAGCTTTTATTTAAAATTCTCTAATTTAATGTACAATTTTACAGATTACTGTAGCTGATACTGTCAATAGCATGCCACAAATAACAGTCAACTGCCTCAGCTCAATCAAGGGAGTCTCTGAAGTCTCAGAAAAAGCTGAGATTAGTAAAGTAGTGGCACATGTCAGTGTTCGAGATCCAGACAGTGGTGTGAATGGAAAAACAGAATGCTCCATAACTCCTCAGGAATTTGAGCTAGTTCCTTTAGAGTTTGAGGGAACGTACAAGGTACACAAACATAAGAAATATTAGAGCATTTAAAAGGTTTAAAGATTCCTTTATCTAATAAATGAACACAATGTAAGGGTAATTATAGAAATCAATAACCTTTGACCAATTTTAAAGATTTAGTATAAATATTTCATCGTTAGAGTATTGCGAAGGATACACAATATACCTAATTTGTTTTGGTCGAGCAGAGCACCTTTAAGATATTTTTCTCTCTATGCCACAAAATAAAGTCAATTATCTTGTTTTCAATATGTCAATTACAGGCTGTTTTGAGGTTACCTTTGGATAGGGAGCTGACAGATACATACAATGTCACTGTCTCATGCCAAGATCAAGGATTTCCATCTCTCCTTGCTCATGAAGATTTTGTTGTCAAAGTTCTGGATGAGAATGACCAGGTGCCAACATTTTCACAAAGGACCTACAAAGCTTCTTTATATGAAAACAACCAACCAGGTAAGGTAAAACTGATATCTATGATATATCTAAACATCTAACAGTTAATATTTTTCTCAATATGTTTTTAAATTATAATGTAGATATTTTTTATTTGTAGCTATTTAAAAAAAAAATAATGAAATGTTTATTAGAAATATTTTAAATAAATATAGTGGTGTATGTTTTCCCTCTGTTACTAGGTGTTTTTATTACTGAGATGAAAGTGACGGATAAAGACGTTGGCCAAAATGCTGAAATTGTTTTTCAAGTTGTTGGAAAAAATGAGAAAATGTTTAGTGTTGATGACTCTGGCAAAATGACTGCTTTGGTTCCTCTGGACAGGGAACAGTCAGAAAAGATTATCATCACTGTCAGAGCTATGGATAAAGGGGAACCACCATTATCTTCTTCTGCCACTGTAGAGATAACTCTTATGGATATGAATGACGAGGCTCCAGAATTCTCTGACCCTGTGTACACTCTGGTGGTGGAAGAAGAGCAGCCTGAAGGGAAATACATTGGTATAGTTTCAGCTTTGGATAAAGACGCTGGTGAAAACAGTATGGTGTTTTATAGATTCTCTTCTGCATCACAAAAAGGAAATTTCTTTAGTATTACTTCTGATGGAGGAGTCATCAAAACAAATGTCATTCTAGACAGGGAAAAAATAAATCAGTATGACCTTGTGGTGGAAGCTATTGACAAGGGAGTTCCCCCACTTACTGGCACAGCCAAAGTTGTCATCAGAGTCACTGATGTCAATGACAACGATCCATACTTCATATATCCCCAAGATGCCAATAACACAATAATGATCCCTCACACAGCTGACAAAGGCTCCACTATTGTTAACATCATAGCTAAAGATGCAGATGAAGGTGTCAATGGAGAAATCATGTACTCCTTGCACTGCATTAATCAGTCTGCCCCATTTACTATCAACTCTGCAACTGGAGAACTAAAGCTCATTGAGGCTCTCAAGCCCAAAGATGTGGGCCTCTACCTCATGACTATCATGGCTAGTGACAAAGCCTTACAACAGCAGCGAGGCACCCAGACGCCCCTCAGCATCGAAGTTGTCTTTGATAATTCCACATTAATTGTTCTGGCTGGAACAGCAGGTCCTAGTCAAGAAATCATCACTGCCATTATCATCACAATTATCACCTTCATCCTTGCTGTGGTCATATTTTTTGTCATAGTCTGTGTACGAAAAAGGCAAATAAGAAAAAAGAAAGGAATGCCCAATTCAGGTGTGTATTTAAAATTTTATATTGTTCTCCTTAAAATATATATTGCTTTTTGAACTTTACTATAGTGATATGTGATATAGTCCAATCTCTTTTGTGGATCGGTGGGAAATAGGGTATCTTAGAGAAGGTTTCTGTGCTGCCTTTTAGTCACTCAGAAAATACAACTAAGCTTGAGTTGTGCTTCAAACTTTACCCCCCTTGGTTGGTAGCCAAGTGCCATCCAGCAAGACATCTCCAAATGTGTTTCTAACATAATACTTCCATATACTGCATACAGATTAGCAAGATAATGATTCCTCTATTCTCTACAGCCTCTACTTCATCAACAGCCAAGCTCCAGGGAGGCTATTATGTTGCTCCAGGCATACGCTCATCTTCATCCTCTGTCCTTGCTGCAAAACATGAAGATCGAACTTTACTAGCCGAAAGCTCAAGGTCTAACAATTATGTGGTTCTTATTAAAGAAGAACCTTCAGGTCCTGCAGAGGTAAAATATATAATGCATTTTTTTCCAAAAATAAAGTAAAAACATCATTTAATGTAGTTTTTCTTTTTGTCTGTCATATTCTCTTTGGGGCTTGAGCCTAGATTATATTTATTAATTTAGATATATAAATTTAATTTACATTCTTTTATTAATATTATTATAATCTTATTATTATTATCATTATAATTTAGATTTCACCTACTAAAAAATGATCAAATTAATACTTTCCGTCTTGAGTTAGTTTAACTTTATAATCTCTACCAACAGGTTGTCAAAATTTCTCGTAGTGGTCAAGCTCATGCATTGATTGATAACTCATTACTTGATCATGACCAGAAAGATGATGGTCAGTTCTCCACCTTTAGGTCTCAAGAAAATATTCTTTCCCCTGGTATAAAATATGGATCTTTGAGTAGAAAGGTGAATTTATTCTTTAATAACTACTAATTAATAAAAAAAACATGTATAATATTTTATCATCATCACAATGTTTGATAATTTTGTAGGCTTTTTAAAGATTAATATTTTAAAGTCCGACAATTAGCTTATGCTCTCTCTATAAGTTAAAACATTAAAGTAAACAAGTAAAGTAAAAAAATTAGAAGCACAAGTGTGGAGCTAGCATAAATGTTGAATGAAGCAAAAGAATGTTGAATAAAAGGGAAGAAAAAAACTAGAGAAGAATCAATTTTTTCAATCTAAATTATGCCTAAACATATCAGATCTGATAATATCTGATTCGATCCACACAGGTCCTGTTCATTCAAATGGTATCTGATCCAATATCAATTTTGCTCATACAAGTATGGTTGATTAGTTCACTTAATCAAGGGTCCCAATAATAACTAATAACATGAATGTAATAGGTTTGATCCCCATTTCTCATCCTGGCCAATTTTTTCCTATTTAGTTTTCATTGACAAATAAAATGTGAATGTTTTGTTACTGTCATTGAAAAGTAAAGTAGGAGTTAATTGTATAACATTTTTGTAAAAACTTCATGTTATCATTAAAGATTTGTTTTGTTCATCAACATTTAGATTGATGATTCTTTCAAGTAGCTGATTGAGATGTAAATGAATATAATTACTTGTATACATTTATGTAATACAAAAGTGTTTAGTTAGGTATCACACAGCAATAGCATCTCTTCATCCTTCATTTTTTCTGGTGTCATCATGTTATATTTACATTTAAAAACAATGACCATGCATATTTCTACTTATTGATGTATATGTTTCAGTCGAATGACACATCTTCTTTTGTAAAAAAAATGAATGACACCTATGATGATGTGTCTTGTGATGATGACAGTACCAGTGACAGCGGTAGAGGAGGAAGTGACTTGGAAGTCAACAAAGAAAAAGGTATGCTTTTAGCTTATCAAACAGGATAAAGATAATCCTTTGTTATTTAAATGATCATTATTTATAATGTAATTTATTTTAACTTTTTAAAATTTTTTTCAAAAATACTTTCAGCTCGAGCTTTAGCTGCAACTTCAATATCTGTGAAAAGTGGCATTTCCAGCAGATTGTCTCCCTTGCCTCAAGAAAAAGAAAAGACTTTTAGCACATTCCGTGGGGAATCACCCAATTCTTTCAGATTTGATTCAGACTCAGACACTCTGACTCGAAACAGTCAAAGACCCATGTTTTCTATCCCTTCACGAGCAGAGAGCAGTAGCCAGGAGCAGGATCAGATTGTAGCAGGAAGGTATGGTGCCAGAGATTTCAGTGGCAGCTTTCCACGCAATCGTTCTCTGTTTTCAACACAGCCTTACAGCACTGGCATACAGAATGGCTTTGCCAGTTTAGCAGAAAGTACCAGACAACCTCAGCGCATTACTCCACTTTCTTTCATGTCTCCTCCTGCTACCTGCCATCAGTATGATACAGAGACTGACCAGAGTGACAGTGGGTCAAACTCCAACTCCTTATCAAGGCGCAATCATGTTCCAAGACTCCCTCCGTACCAAGGGATAGAGTTCACCCATCATGCATATGGCAACAGAAGCAGTATTGTTGGTTACAGCAATGCCTTATATGGTGGGGGACTTCAACAAGAGTGTGGACAAACTAGATTGCCTAATGGCAGTACATTTAACAACTACCAAAATGCTAATGAATCTAGTTACAATTATAGTGATGCTTATCCCAGTGATTATGCTGGACAAGACCCTTCTGTGACCAGTGGATATAATAATGTTGTTAGTGAACTTCAGTTGTCACGTCCAGTGAGTATGGATGGGGAATTTGAACTTCCCCCGTATCCTGAAGAAAATGAAAATGATGAGGAACCTGATGAAATTGTTGACAACTTTGAAATATTTCCAGGATATTCAAGAATTACACCCAACAGAGATGAAGATCAAACTGCCTTATTTAAATCTAAATATGAATCCAGTGCATAATAAATCTCTGCATTTATCATTTGTATTTTGGCTGTGCAATTAATAATTAATGAAATAGTTTATGCATTAATTAATTACAGTGAAGTTTTCACCATTCCTTTGTTTTTTCAGGGCCTGTCTTAGATAATTGGAGGCCCTAGGCAAATTGGCCCCAAAGGAAATAGAAAAATAAAAAAATAAACAGTGAAAAAATTAACTTAGGCAATTTATTTAAAACCTAGTGTACTCAAACAATAACATTGGGCAAAAATTTACTATTTCTTTTTAAAAAACTGTTTTGAGTTCTGTGGGAGATTTCTAACCAATCAACTATGCTTAAGGCCAGCCCTAGTTTTGTTCTAAAATATAATCAAGCAATGAAAAATGTCTTCTTTTTAAATACAAAAATATATATTTTAATGTAAAGCAGAAAAGTTTGCCAATTTATTTTTAAGAAACACCTATGCAATTTAATTTGAAGACGTTAACTAATTACAACAATAAGTACATTATTAGCTTTTGTAATTTTAGGTTATTTTAGCTAGTTCTTTCATTTTAAATAATTATGTAAACTTCTAGAAATCTAAAACAATATAGTTGTTTTCTTGTCTGAATGATATTGTTTTATAAGTATTTGTTATGAAAAGAGTTTTTTTTTTAAATACTGTTTTTTTTAACACATATCAACATCAATTATGTTTGAATCATGCTGTTAAATTTAGTAACATCTTTGTTTATGTTAAGAGACCAGTTAAATTTGTTATAAAGTAGCACAAAATTATATCTCTTCTAATGACAGCTAACAATTGTAGAGCTAATAAATTCCTGGGACCAACTGTTTTATTTACATATCATTGTTTTCTTATAATTGCTGTTGTTTTTTTGTTATTTTGAAGGTAATTTGAATAATATGATTTTATAGAACTGTTATAATAACATCAAGGGTCCAGTCCTTTTATTTGGGTAATGATACACTTTAAAAATGTTTCAAATATAAGGTCTCTTTCAAGACATACTAACATTTTTGAAATTCTTAATTACTGTGAGCAAATCTGCCACCAGGGGGGGGGGGGGGGAACAAATAGGACTCTAGTTGAGGCTCCAATATGCTTTTTTATGCCACTTGTATACTGAAGGTTTTGGGCATGTGGGGGGAGGCAGAGGGGAACACATGTACACAGTTATCTGGAGCCCAAATATTACTGTTGGCGGTTTTGCTTAAGTTTTAAAATAAGACCTTACTGTGCTAAATCTTATAATATGCTTGAAACCATACATGAAAAATGTATTTTACTTCTATATTATTCACATCTGAATTATTGTATGAAAATTATTTTTATGTAAAGAAAATTCTTCTTAACTAATGCTCACTGAAAATCAACATCAAACAGAAAGCCATAGTTTTCAGTATTCATCTTATGTAGAATCAGCATCAAACAGAAAATTTTTATTTTCAGTATTTGTGCTATGTAGATAATATTTATAATTAAAAATTGTTATAGTGTAGGTTGGTTTTTGCTTCAATCTTATGACTAGAAATTGCATCTAATATATTTTACAGCCTGTGTCAATCAGATAAAAGAAATGACAATAAGTGTTTGATTAATTATATTATCTCTGGATATATCTATCTTGTATAAAATGTACTTGCATCCTTATTTGCTCTCTCATTCTAGTCATGTTTTAGTGTGTCTATTGTTGATAACACATTGGTGTACAGTTAAACCAGATATCTTGCATTTATACTTGTGATGTAAACATGTGTACATATAATCTAGACTAACTTGTACTCTCTCTCTCCTCCACTGTACAACTGAGTGAATTGTTGTTTTGGTTGTTTGAAAATATTTAAAAATTACTATCTTGCTTGCTTTTACGGCTGTGGTGAACCAAATTTTCTTATTTCTGCTTTCTTTCAAAAGATTCCCAACTGAAGTAGAACAACAACTCTGCTTATGCTATTGTTTTATAAAGAAATAAGTGTTAATTCAATAATTATTTTAATTTTGTTTCAATACATTTGAAATTATATTTTAAGAAATGGACACTTCTTTTTAATAAAAAAAAGTACCCATAAAAGTTTGTGTCTTGTTAAAAAAATTTTTTAAAAAGTTTTTCCGTCATTAATAGAAAATATTCAAATCGTTTCAGAGCCATTTCTAAGTTATTAAAAGTTCTCTTTTTTTATGGTATTTTTAATAGAAAGCTCCTGTCTATGTGGTCATAGATAGAGTATGCACCCTGGACTGTTAGGTTTGAACTTTGTGCTATGTGGGGCCTCTCATCCTGTGGGAGGTTTGAGCTAGGATTCATTAATCTTCGATTCTGAGGGAAAATAAATTCAAAACATAATAAAACATGAGAATTAAACCAAGATTTTAAAGATTAACAGTTTTTTACTGGTGTAGATTTTTTTTATTACAGGAAATAATCTTTATTTATTTTCATGCCATATAAGTCAAATTGTTTACAGGGCTATATATATTTATGGAAGACTTCAAAATTGCTTCTTATTAATTGAGCAGAAATAAAATAAATGCTTGTACAGTCCTTTTTGACTTGCTAGACATGTATGAATATATCTTGTCACTCTAGAATATTACAAAATGAATCTGAGACTGAGACTTGAAAAAAAAAAAATCAAACTTGTTGTAAAGCTTGTTATTATTTTTACTACTAAAATCCTGCCTTATAAGTTCAATTTTTTGGAATGATGACTGGATTTGAGGCCTAAGTAGTAATCTACTGACTAAGACATCACAAAATATTGACTATACATAATTTTTAAGGCTGTTTGAACTTAATTGGTTGAGTATGGGAAGTGTGATTTTTAAAAAAATATCACATTTAATTTCAGTAACAGAGCTTAGTAAAGAGCTTGTTTAAGTAAAAATGTGAGCATAAATATGGCAACTTCCAAAAACTAAATTTAAGATTAAGAATAAAAAATGAATTTTTTTTTTCTGTTAATACAAATGTTTGATCTCACTTCCTGGTTGAGTGTTATGCTAATTTGCCATCTCATGAGACCTTACTATATGTTTGGGCTAGGATGTAATAATCTTCTATTCTAAAGGGACCGAGACCCTACTAGATGTTTGGGCTAGGATGTAATAATCTTCTATTCTAAAGGGACCGAGACCCTACTAGATGTTTGGGCTAGGATGTAATAATCTTCTATGTTAAAGGAACGTCCAAAATATGTAAAACAAATAAAATAATCAATTATAAAAAATCCTTTTGCATTTATCAGTTAGATCTATATTTTCCTACTGTGCTACAATGTACATTATAATTTGGTCTTTTTTGTCATCACTTTTAATTAAAATTGTGTATGTAGTGATAAAACTCTTTAAGGTAAATATTTTAACTATAATTTAGCTTTACATTATATTTCAGTTTTATGAAGTGATATTTAGAATTTTATGACTATTTAATTTGTATGTTTGTAAGGTTTCTTGTTTTGTCTTCACCATTACCAGCTTTAAGCTTTCTTTTTGTTATTGGCATTCAAAAGAATATGTTTTATTGTATTAATTTTATTCTCATCAGCATAGTATCTGTAAAAAAGTGTTTGTTAAATGCTCTTCAAACCCTGGATCAGTGGTTACATATATTATGCAAATTAATTATATATGACCATAACATCTTAGTATTGTGTAGACCAGGAATGAAAGGATAGTAGCTATTCAGTTAAGCATCTTGCTGATTTGTTACTCTTGACTATTGGCTTATATTTGTGTGGGTTCTGTCAGGATCCCAGCTGTCAACATAATGTCTTGCCAGTCTTTTGTTTTAATAGATTTTTCAGGTAGAAGGTTTCTTTGTTTGTTTTGTTTTCTTTTTAGTATACTGGTCATATGACACTCATGTAGACTTATAGACCAGGTACAGGTCACTTTGATCTCATGCCTCATTCTTTTCTTGGTGTCATTGAGAACAAAGTTGACAGAGCTTGAACTATTGTGTTGAATAATTCTGATGTTAATAAGCAAACATGTGTATACCTTTTATTTAACAAAATATTTGATTACTTATAAAAGTGTTTTTTTTTAATGAGAATCATGCTTCATTTATGAATTAAGGATGCCATTGGATAAAAAGAAAAAGGGACATAACAATGTTTTATTCTTGTACAAACTCTTGTTAATGTCATTGTTTCATGAGCTTGGGAGACTTCAGCTTTAATTCATTGAATAAGTTTTTTGCATTGTATTTTTGTATGTAATGAAAATTTCATATTTTTGTAATGCTTGAAAAAAATATCTCCACTTAACTCATGCTATTATAATTGATTTCACAGAGTTTTTTTGTTTTTTTTATATAGCTAAATCTATTTCATTCTATTAATATGTGAATCTTAAATGCCAAAGATAGGATATAGCATCTCCTCCATTCACTTAAGCTTAGCCCATTGAATCTATGAAATATTATTCAGAAATAACTTTATTCCGACAGTTGTTTGGATTACATTGTGAACTTTGTATGATCTATTGCATCTCAACATTCAGGATATATAATTTAGAGATGTCCCATACACTCAATTATAGTGCATTGTAATTAGAAAATTTTATTTCTGAAACATCCCTAGAACAGCATTCAGTCATCACGTATGTTAAGTCTTTAAAAAGGAACAAGTCTTCTTCTTTATTTAAAAAATTTTGTCCAATTAAACTTAATATAAGCCTGGAAATAATAGTCATAACCATTTTTTAAAAAAGATTATCTCCCTTAACATTGTGCTATGATGTCTAATTTCTGACATTTCAATTACAAGTATTTTGAAAGTTATAGGTTAAAATTAGGAGTGATACTAAAGCTTGGCTTAAAATTCATTAAAAAAAAAAAGTAAAGTGAGATAAGTTCCAGAAAGTAAACTAAAAGAAAGCTGAAGAAATCTTTTCAGGCTATTTCAGAATCATTGACTTGATTTAATTGAGGATTTCTGCCATATGGGCCTTGCATTGAGTATACTTTACTTGTTCAGGGAGCTAGAGATCTATAAACTGGCAGATAAAATTACAGACAATTAAAGAAACTGTTTAATAACTGAAAACACAAAAAGCTTATAATACTTTTAAGGATTATGTGGGAATCTTTTTGTTCATTTACTTGAATGCATATCTAATTTAAATATCACAAGAAGTTTAGTTTTATTTTGTTTTATTTTATGGAGAAAAAAATGCAATTTTTTAAATAGAGAATTTCCTATTTCCCAGATCATCACATAAGTATAATGTGATTCCTGAAACACTCCATCAAATAGAATTGCTGAGCTAATTAAACCTAATTGATGGAATGAGAGAATCTTTCACGTCCCTTCATTTATTGTTCTCTTATGAAAAGAAGGGCATTAAAAAACATTTTTGTTCAAATAGTAAAGTAAGGTATCAAGTTTTACCTAACAAAATCATCAATAGTTATTTCTATCAGTCACAGAGACACTGCAACATAATTTAATTATTGAACATAAATTATTTAGCATAAATTAACTAATCAAAAATCTGCCCAACTTTACATGGCGCCAAGTTTGAACTCCAGGGCACTTGAAGAACAAGCTCAGACACAGGCTGCCAGTTTGAATGCATGACCTAGGACAGAGACCAGAGAAGTGTAGAAAATAGCAAACCTATATGCTGCTGATTCAAATAAAAATAAGTTCCTAAGAAATAATTGCTTTTCGATCTGACTTTTGTCCTGAAATATCCCTATTTCTCAATAGCAAAGAGAAATATATCTGAACAAATAAAGACTAAAAGTATTCTTGCACTATTTCGAGTGGATCATGGAAGTAATATACTAGAGGCCATTAATTTAAATAGCATGAGTAATACTTGTAAGTACTAGAGGTCATTAATTTGAATACCAAGGTTATATATGTCAATAACTAGAGGTCCTCAAACTCAAACTTTTTTTTACATGTATTTTCTCTGTCTGGCCAAAACTTTGTAGGTACATTATTTTTCTGGCACCCAATCTCGGATCAAACCGTAATTTTGCACAGTTATTTCTTTTATTTCAAATAGATGCTATCTTATTCAATTTTTCGAAGGCTTTTGACAAAGTTCACCACCATAGTTTGCTTAAAAATTAAAATATTTTGGCATTGATGGTCCATTGCATCAGTGGAATAAAGATTTTCTAATAGGGAGAGGACAAACTGTAATAATAAATGGCTCAAAAAAATAAATGCTGGTTTAATAATAGACTAAAGAAGCTTTGTAAACAGAAGGAAAACCTATATAGAAAAATTATAGAAATAAGGCAGAAAGAGTTTACAAAAAGTATATAAAAATTAAACACCTAACCCAAAAAGTAAGCAGACAGCTGCAGAGTGAATACATAAACAATGTAATATCTAAAGATAACAACAAAAACCTATGGTCATACATTAAGTCTAAGAAAATGGAAACAACAGCCATAGCGCCATTAAAAGATGAACATAACATAATACATAATGATAATGAAACTAAAGCAAACATCCTAAACAAGTACTTTGCAACATCATTCTCAGCCCCAGGAGACAAAGACATATTACTGAATTTGAACCAAGTAGACAACATAGAAGATATAGTAGTACAAGAAAATGGAATCCAATAAACTAATAGCCAACACAAAACCAAATAAAGCGTCTAGACCTGATGGTATTCCAGCTAGATTACTCAAAGAACTAAGCAATGAGCTAGCCCCAGTGTTCAAAGAAGCTAATGTCACCCCCCTATTTAAAAAAGGAGAAAAATCTGACCCAGGAAACCAGTATCACTTACCAGCATCACATGTAAAATCCTAGAACACATAATATGTAGCAACATCATAAACCACTTAGACAAACATAATGTCCTCACACCATACCAACATGGCTTTAGGAAATATAGATCATGTGAAACACAACTACTAGGACTAATTGGATGACTTTTCTAAAGGTTTAGATAAAAATGAACAAATAGATGCTATCTTACTAGATTTTTCCAAGGCTTTTGACAAAGTTCACCACCATAGTTTGCTTAAAAAATTAAAATGTTTCGGCATTAATGGTCCACTGCATCAGTGGATTAAAGATTTTCTGATAGGGAGAGAACAAACTGTAATAATAAATGGCTCTAAATCAACACCGATTACAATAAATTCAGGTGTACCTCAAGGAACATTCTTAGGTCCACTACTTTTTCTTAATTTACATAAAGGATTTACCAAATTGCATTACCTCAGGAACAAAAGTCAGATTATTTGCAGACGATTGCATAATATACAGAACAATAAAAACAACACAAGACACAGATATTTTACAAAGAGAATTAGATGAATTACAGAAATGGGACTCAAATTGGAGCATGTCTTTTCACCCAGAAAAATGCCAGTTATTAAGAGTCACAAAAAAAAACTAAAACAAATAATTTCCACTTATTTTATTAATGGCAAACCAGTAACACAGAATAAAAACGCAAAATACCTAGGTGTTATAATAAATTTAGAATTGTCATGGAATCCCCATATTGATGAAACTATCAAAAAATGAAGCAAAGCATTAGGGAAGAACATATAACTAAAATGTTATTTAACCTTGGTTAGGCCAATAATAGAATATGCATCCTCTGTTTGAGATTCCCCAACTCAAGAAAACATTAAGAAACTGGAACAGACATAAAATAGAGCAGTGAGATTCATAACAAACGAATATTCACATTTGACTATAGGAACACCTTTAGTAAAATCACTAAATTTAGAAAACCTTCAGGATAGAAGACTCAAAATAAAGTAGCAATTATACATAAGACACTGGACCATAATCTTCAAATACAAAAACAAAATCTAATAAAATGCTCAGAAAGACACAAAGGTAAAAGCATATATCTCGTTCCATATGCTAGGACAAATTTGTACAAATGCTCCTTCTTCCCTAGTGCTATTAGGGCATGGAATGGGTTGCCCGAGGCAGCCAGGAAAACCATTGACTTGGCAGAATTTACGCGTAGGACGTAATCATCTTCTTTTTTGAAGTAACTTCTGTATTAAATAAGAAGATAAGATACCTGACAACACAAGAATCAATTTAAAAAAGGAACCAATTAGGCTAATTTATTATCTATTGGTGATAAATTATTTTGTGTGGTTGCCTGATCGTACGGTGTTCTCGCTGGACTGTCATTCGGACTTCTTTATCGTCCCGGGTTTATACCGCTGCCATCTCCCGTTGTCCTGCGGGAGGTTTGGAATAGGAAGCAAATTATCTTCAATTCTGAAGAAATATGTAAAACAAAACAAACAAACGACTCCATGAAGAACCAAGTCTAGGGTACAAATGACGTCTTCCGAAAGAATGAACGGTCGGAATGTAACTAAGATTAACTTTACTCTTATATATATATATATATATATATATATATATATATATATACAGAGAGATAGAGAAAGAGAGAGAAAGAGAGAGAGATGCCCCCCCCCGATAAAAATTATGGCTACGATAACAAAACCTGGCTACGCCCATGATTCCAGGACCTTACTGTTTTCCTATAACCAGTTGGAGAGAATCGTTCTCTTGTAGCACTTCTCCTTAAGAACATTGAACACTCGCCATTGTAGATTGGGTCAACTCTCTGGGTGTTTTCTTTCATGTCTCCAAACTAGACTTCAATAGTTTGTATTATTGGTTGGGGTATGGAAGTAGTACGTCTGTTCTGACGCAATGTCCTTATTTGAGCAGTTCAATCTGTAACTTAACCACAGACTCAACTTTCTAGAACAATAAAAATATCACTTGATTTGACGTCATAACAATTTGCGCTCCTTAACAAACTTTTGAATGAATATTGTTTACATACACTCTAAATCCAAATCCAAACAAAGCTCACAGCTTTAGTGCACATTTTACAAATGTAGAGCTAGCCTATTAACTATTATGTGCAAGTTTTGAAGTAAAGTGATCAGTCTTGACTGGAAAAATGGATTCTGTTTTATCGCCCAAGCCCATTGCTTCCGAAGTAAGTGAATGATCTTTTATTGTAGGCTGTAGACAACATTTAGATTAGGCTCTAACCTAAAAATTAGAATCTAGATCTTTGAGTTTCAACATAGGATAGGTCTAGATCAGGGGCGGCAAGCTTTTGAGTCGGAAGAGCCAAAAATTACAATTTACAAAATCTCAACGTTTTTAAAGAGCCACAAGATTTTTTAACAGTAAATAGTACTCGCATAAATAAAGTTTTTTTTAATTAAAATTTATTCATAAGAAAAAAAAATCAATTTATCTTTATATAAATAGCGTTTATATATGTATATATGGAATTATTAGATAAATACTTATTATTTAAGTATAAAATTTAAACAATTAAACATTTACATACAACACAATGTTTTACTACAATAACAAACAATTGAGCAAACAAATTCAGTGGTAACTATGGCTTTGCGTGGTTTTAGAAAGTTTGGATAAATTTGGCTCAGAGTTTTGGCTAACAGAATTTTCAGTTGTCAGTAAACTTCTTACTTTACTTTTGTTATATTCATGCAAGAGAACTCTTGCTCTTACGAATATGCTGATTCGATGATGGCCAGCCTTCCAGATGCCAACTTTTTCACCTGAATGTAGCAATCTGAAAGACTATTCCATGCGTCAAATATAAGTGCCTAATCTCGCGGCATTTATTTGAAGCTGTCCACTTTTGTTGCGTTACATACATTTCTGGAGCTCCAACTCTGCCAACCTGATTTTCAACTCAGTCAATTTTCCACTACATAAAGCTTTACTTTTTAAATCGATGAAAAGTATGTCAAGAGATCCAGTATCAATTCCGAATGGCTCAATGGGTAGTTCGGTATTCTCAGTGTTGAGGAGATTTTTTTAAGGCTACAATCGTTTTATTTGTTTTGTACTGCTCACAAATCTGTCCATAAATTTATGTTTGATTTGTCTGTCTAACTGTGCTGAAGTAACTCGTGTCAACAATATTGATTTACAAATTGAAAATGAAGTAATTGACAGCTCTGAATGTCTTCTGCAAAAAAAATTATTTTTTTCTTCAAAACAAACGAATTCTTCTACCAAAACATAGACTGGGTATCCCTTTCCTTGCAGTTTTAGCTTTAGCTCCTTTAATTTCACTGTTATATACACCATGAAGTAATATGTTTGCAACTATTAATGCCTTTATCATTTAGGAATGTATTTAATTCATTTAAGAACAAAGCATAACGTTTCAACAACTTACCTTTAGAAAGCCATCGCACTTTATTGTAAAGAAAGAGATCGGAATACTAAGTCTCCATTTCGTTAAGAATTTTTAAAACTGACAATGGTAGAGTACTTTTAACAAGATGCTGTTAACAACCTTGATAATCAAATTCCTGACATCAACTAATTCGGCCGGAAATGTTTGGACACAAAGCGCTATTTGGTGTATTATACAGAGAAATGTAATAATTTTAGTGGTTTATTTAGCGCCAAAGAATCTGTCATAAATCTCTTAAATATCTTCCACCTGCAAATATGTTACATTTCAAGACATGGGGGCGGGATGCACTGAAAAGCGAGTACAAGAGGATGAGAGATAGAATCGAATCAGAACGATTTTTTTTGTTGATAAAATTAATAATGTTTGCGCATGGAGCTGAAGAGCCGCAGCTTAACACCCAAAGAGCCGCATGTGTCTAGATCATAGATTGTCTAGATCAAGTTGTAGGTATAGATATATATATAGATCCACTAGCCGCCTAGCGGATCCAGAACTTTGGAGTGGGGGGGGGGAGGGGATTTTTTTCCCCCTAACCCTAACCCTAACACCCAGTAAACCCTAACCCTAAGCATAAACGCGAGTACAGCATATAAACACAAAAAAACCCAGCTATGTTGAGGCCTTTCTCTTGACAGCTAGAAGGTCTGGGGGAACGCTGCAAGATTCCCCAGTGAGGTCCGGGGCAAAGCCCCTACGCCATAAGCGTTTTATTGCATTCTTCACTGCAGAAACACATTCTCCTGACATCTACAGCTCATTGTCACCCAATAATCCATTACTAATTTCCTGGACGAGCCCCCATTTATGTCAGAGGTTCATTTCTTAGCTTGGCTCGACTTGGCTCCTTAGGGGGTTTACTTGATTATTACTATTGCGAACGATTATTGCTTGATTCGCTTTAACTCCAGATATCCACTCAATTAGAATTACTTATTACTAAATAAACTTCAACTCCCGATAATAACAATTAATAACTTTATTATAAATAAACCACACAATGAAATTGACTCTCAAATATTATTAATTTACAATCACTAGTCCATCAAGTTTATGAAATATATAAATACATAAACACCAGTTTAGGAAGCAACTATCCAACCTTCCTGGACCTGGAGCAAGACCTTACTGACTAACACACTCTCTCGCACATTCAACGAAGACTAAGCCATTCAGTTCATAATACGTGCACAACTGTTCACATTTCTAACCTGGATGTACTTAAACACTATCTAACCAAAATATCAAAGTAACATTCATTCTCGCCATACCTCTTCCTGACACTCATTATTCATTCTATTAAAAAAGAACCTTTTGAATAATGTATTACTTCAAATATATTGTAATATAAATTTACAGGCCCTTACTACATTGCAAATACAACCGATTTGTTCTTGAAAAGATAACATATCCAACATATTCAACGTAAGACTTTGAGAATCGCGGCCGAGAAAAATTTATTCGAAAAATAATATTTAAAAAAAGCTCATTTGAAAATAATTTATTTTGTTCAATAGGTACGTTTGTAACTTTTGTTGTTACATAACTATAATTCATAGCTATAAACAAAAAATTTCGGAAGTGGGAGGTGAAATTAAGTTAACCAATTAGATTGTACTCTAAATGTTTTTGCATTTTTAGGATTCGGGTATAAATTGCGAGTTATAGTCCCACATTCTTTTTCTACAACAGAAAAATATCAGTATGAGTAAACGTTGGAAAAAGATGACTAGTGAATTATGATTTGGATTCAGAACTCATCTCAATTGTTACTCTTATAATGAAAAATTTCGTATGAATTCAAAATTTTCCTAAACAAAGTCTTTCTTTAAAATAACTAAGATAAATTCGTATGCAATTACATAAACTCTGTCGCGATATTTGACTGTTCTGTTTTAAAACGTCATCTTTTCGTCTGAAATGGGGAGTGGGCAGTAGAGTAAAACCGTTAATCCTCGCTCCGTTTTATAATTTCTGCTAATGATTGCATTTGGCATTAAAGAGTAGGGGGTGGGGCGACTCGATATAAGAATTTAATTTATAGCATATATAAATTATATTAGTGACAATTGTTTGTTTTATTTTGTAATTTCTTAACTAAAATACAAAAAGAAAAAGGTATTGGTTTGTCCGATGGGCGGAAGGCGATTGCATGTATTGCCCCTCACACCTGGTACAATCCTTTTTCATTTTATATTTACTAATGATAAAATTTGAGATCAGATTGTGTGCGCAATGATTTCTAATTAAAAGTAGGGCCGCCCCACCCAGAGGGCTTAGGTTGGAAGGGGAGTAGATGTATTACCCCCCCCCCCTCCCCGTCCAATCGGCTAACAGGGGATCAACATAATATGCAGATCGTTTAAAATATCAATAATAGGTTTTAATTATATAGATATTTAATTGATTCCGTTAACAAGCTGTGATTTCTAGAAATAAATTCGAAAGTTTATGGTGGGGAGGGGGCCGGATTGATGCTATCGCCCACTAGTGCCGAGGGCCCCATCAACGAAAAGGTACTAAAGCGAAATGAAATTAGGCTAACCTGAAAACTATTGGATAAGAAACTTACATTAATGATTTTGATATTGGAAGTTTTTGTTTTTACGGAAAACAGCTTCATGTCTCAACATGTAAGCAAAATTGTAGCAAGCTTTATCCCCGACTTATTGTCTTGTCTACTTTTGGTAAATATTCTACAAAATCCTTCAATCTCTAGGCCTAGTTCAACAATCTTTTATTTGCCGCTCAAACCAAGAATGGCGCCATATTTGTTTCATAATGCCGTTTATCTGTTGTTGTTTTTTTAAACATTCTAAATTTCTTTATAAAACAAATTTGTTGGCCTATTATCATGTTCCACAAAAAAATTAAAGATCCATCTACTTTCCTGTTAGATTCTAGATTCAGAGTCCCATGCCATTAACGCAAAAATATTAAAGGTCATGCTACCAATACTAGAAATAGTGAGGGCCCTAACGTAAGTTAAGATACATTTTTTCTCAACCTCTTTTTTTTTATGAAGGGTTGATTTTCTACACTTTGTGCCGACATTTCGGTGGGCCCGATAGAACCACGTTGAGGCCCGGATGTGGCCCGCGGGCAGTATTTTGGGCATCACTGTTTTCTTCTTCGTTCTTTATTCGATTGTTGTTATTTACGCTAGGAGTTCAGCCTATCCAATCTCGATGCTGCTGGCTCCTATTCGTCTGGTCTTTTCAACGTTTCTAGCTACCAGCCAAAACCAAGAAACAGCAAATCCATCCGAAATTCTTGGATTGGGTCAGTGATTGGCATAGTGACCGCTGGAGATGACGCTCAGGTAGGTTGAGATTCCTAGATCAAGGTCTACTCGTTGTGAACACTATTAAACAAAGAAACATTTGCAGGAGTCTTAGAGTTTTGTTTCCCTGTCTTGAAAAGTCAAGACCTCGAGTCCTAGGGGAGGTAGAAACAAAACAAAACAAAACAAACATTACAAAATACCTTTATTAACAAAAAATTAAATTTCTAGAAATCGTTAGAGCATTTTAGAGATCAGCGTCCAGGTACCGTCCTCCATGAAGTTCTGACATAATTATGTGAGCTGGCGCTCCTAGATCTAATTTTTGACCTAATTTTATTTAATTTATATTATTTATATAGGCCAGGGCTATGATGTTTGTAATTTAGTGTCCTTTTTTATTTTTATAGTTCAGTGCTGAGTATTTTTTTAGTTTCCGCTATTTATAACCTTCTGCTAGTTTTAGTCTTTTTCTGTTATTTGTGTTTTACTCGTAGAGGAAAAGTAGTTTTTAAAATAGTTAACTAGCCTTAGAGCTGTGGATGTTATTTCCTATTTTTTGTCCCTGGTTAGTTCTGCTTATTTTTGTCTTTGGCATTAGCGTTGGATTAGTTGTTATTTTTTTATATCAGTTTATGTGCAGGTCTGTAAACGGTATAGAGCCCCCATATGAGTTTAGAATAGAAATAACTTTTTATATTCCTTTTTGTATTTTTGTAGATTTAAATTTTAAGATTCTCTTTTTAATGCTGTTTAATTTGGTATGTAATGTTGTGTAGTCCGTGTCTTTAGTAATTTGCTAGATTTTATTGTTGTGTAAGGCTAGGTACAAATTAGGGAAATAGGTAGTCCAGTTTAGTTTTAGATAATTAGCGTGACGTCATGCTCTCCGATACGTTCGCGCTGACCAGTTATAGCTAGCTCCGGGACCACGTTGAGCTTTTTTTGTCATGACCAGTGGTCAGTGCTGACAATGGTGCCTGTGTAAAGTTATTTTTGTGTAGTGTAATTTCAGCTGGGACCGCCTGCTATAATAACTGTCTAGCTGTCTAACTGTCTAACTGTCTGTCTTACTGCCTTATTTCGGCTGTAGTTCTGCTGTACTGCTGCTAGTTGTTTAGTGTTGGGGTAATTTAGGTTATTTGGTGGTCGGTTTAGATAATAATAGTTGTAGATTTAACAACATAGATCCAGAGGCGGCAGAGGGTTTTGGTGAGTTGAGTTAAGTTCTGTTCAGTAGGGTTTATTAATTATTTAGTAGTGCGTATATATAGTTTTTGTTTATTTCTATGTTTATTTTCGTATTCACCTATATTTTTATTGCTTTGTAAGTTGGTTGTAAATAAAGTGTATATAAGTATGTTTTATAATTGTAGTTGGTTATTTTATCTTTAGTTAGCTAGTTTAGTTTAATTGTGCTGTCTGGCTGCTTAGGCCACTATAGCCCCTTGGTCACTATACCGAGGTGCACAGATTGGGCCCACCCAGTAGAGCTACCATCTGCCTACTGTTTTAAAAATCAACAAATGTTGAGCAGCAGCAAGTAACAAAAAGGGCCTCACTCAGTAGCGCCACCCTGACCTGCTCATAATTAGATATATTCTTTAGACTTTTAGATTCACTTACGTTTCACGGGCACCTAACATAATGTTGTGTGCGGTGCGTGTGTTTCTATTGTTTACTGTGGAAGAGGTTAGCGTTGGTTGTGAATGATGCATAATAGGTGGCATTCAAAACACATAGATAGACTGTAAATGTTTTTGGCTGTGCATAATAGGTCAGCTTTCTCTTTTGGATTTTTTGGTTGATGGGGCCGGTGATACACTGCGCTTATGGTTAAGGTGTGTGTCATGTGGTAATCACAGCAGCCAAAAGTCATTAAGTTTTCCAACTCATGTCATGTGGGGATTGATAGCTGAGTGTTACGCATTGAAAAAAAAAAGCTATGCCTTCGTGATATTATATCAAGAGTTCGTATCCTACTGAAGGATGTCTTATGGGTTAGCTAATCATTTAATGGGTATCCGTTTTATAACTTTTTTAACACTTGGAACTGATTTCAAAGAAGACTGAAGCATTCTTAACCGGTGGAGTTTCTTTCTTTCTGTATTCTGTTTCAAATTTATTATTTTTATTTTTAAACACCAGCTAGGGGAATAAACTCGTCTTAAGATTTTTTTAAAAATTAATCAGTTTGTTATTTCCCCTTCACAGGGTATGAACTCTGTCATCAGCGCCGTTGTGAAGATGGCGTATTACTTGGGCTCCACTGTCTTCTACATAAAAAATGGCTTTCGTGGAATGGTCGAAGGCGATGACAATTACGTGATGGCCACGTGGTATAGTACTATGAATATTGTGGGAAAAGGTGGAACCACTTTAAAAACGTAATTTTTTAAACTCGAATTTTCATTCGTTTAGTTTTGTGGTGCTTTCAAAACAGGCATTGTTTTCTCATCTTAATGAGATTTCTGGAGTATTCAGAGGATTAACTATAGGTTAGGAAACTTTAGGATGAGGAGTATTATAGTCACTAAAAAATTAATAGTTCGTTCGGCAAGGTAGCAAGCTGACTTTACAGACATCGGTAACAAGCTACGTCCACATCCTCCTCCATGGGCGGACTGGCAATATGGGCATTTGGGCAAATGCCAGGTGAGCCGGTACTCAAATGGGCCTAAAGAGCCTCATGAATGCCACTATGGCACGCATTAAATTGTTAAAGGTTTTATAATATTCTCATTTATAAGGGGCTATATGAGCGTCATGTTAAAAACATCTTTTACAGACTACAGTGTAATACTAATTTAATCTAACACATTTTCAAAGTAGACAGTGCTATTGGTAGGCTTCATCATTTTAGGGCCTACATACATAACGATTAAGAAGCAACATAAGGCCCAAATTTCTTATAAAGATATAGTTCATGCATACAGTTATCATCAATCATTATAAAAGAAATAACACAATAATTTTGACAACCGATAGGCCTATAGTTGGAGTCCCATCATATGATATACAATTTATGAACTGTACTGTATAGAAATGCCTAGGCCGATTTTGACATCCATTCCGCCCCTGGCCTCCTCCCATCAAGGACTCTCGCCCCCCCCCCCCCCATTTTAATTTTTTTTGTTTAAGAAGATAATACTCCTACGTTTGCATCTTTTCGGCTCTCCTGATATACCTGTGCTTGCAACACCAACCCCTTGTGACGCCACTGGAAGTAGTCCTCCATATGTTCCAGCTGTGTCTGACCAATGTTGACGTGGGCGCCCATTTCCTTGAAGCCAATAAATTGTAAATATGATATCAAAATATATTCATGTGAGAGTTGAATCTTTCATGAAATGGTTGACGCAATTCAATCAGAGCATTAAGTTACATGCCTGTGTTTTACTTGCTCTGTTAGTAAACAGCTTTAATTCAGTAAAATAACGAGAAAGTAAACATTGGTACCAGGCTATGTGTGGAACGTATCAAACTTAAATTTAATAAAGAAGTCTACTTCTGTGCCACAGAGGGGAAATTACGAGAAAAAAACAAACTTAGCTTTGGAATCAAAGTTAAAGCAAAGTTTAACAGATTCTATGTAGCAAGATTTGTTTAGAGCTTGCTATCCATTGCATTGGATCTTACCGCCTTCTCATATAGTCTATAAGTATTCTTTTTAACTATGGTATATTGAAATAGAATAATGAGTTTGTGTTCCACTTTGTAAGGTTCAAGTGTCCTGAGTTTGCAGATCGTAGCGCACGTTTGAAGGCAGCCAAAAATCTGGTGGAACATGGAATCTTGAAGATCATTGCTATAGGAGGGGACGGTACTTTAAAAGGTAGGAAGACAGTTGTGTCTATGTTTTTATTGAAACGTGGCCAAGTAAACGGAGCGCTAGTGTAGAGCAGTTGAGCAATTAGCAATGGATTGTTTTGAAGACTTTAAAGAGTAATTTTTTTTTTCGGAATGCCTCTATTTAAATCGTATCTTCATGGAATATGGGTGGAACCTGGACTCGGATCTCGAAAACGGCTCTAACTATTTTTTCTAGAAAAAAATTACTAGCTCGTTGGCCGCATTGGGAAAATTCTAGCTTGACCTGATACATTTTTTAAATTTTAAATTTGGCTAGAAAACTAGAAAATGTTTCTCTTGAACGGACTCTACGTCTTCGGGAATTTCCGCATGTAGGCAAGATTCATTGAATGTTTATGAAAATTGTGCGCACTGCCTTCTAAGTGTAGATCTAAAGGCCTATCATTAGAATATTACAAAGTACAGCAGATGCATACACTCGCTTTAAAAGGATGATTTTCTAGCGGGGGGTGGGGTGGCGGAGTAAAAAATGTTCAATTTTTTTTTTTAATCCAACATTCTTTAGTTATTAAGAGCAAAACTAATCAATCTACTGCTTGTATAAAGAAGGTATTGTCTTTTAAAAAAGAATATATTTTAATATTTTTCTTGTTTGTTTGATATTTTTGTTCTGATAAATCTAGTTGACGCTAAGATAAGAGTACCAGATTTGACTTACAGTCACTTTGTATGTCACTGACATGACACTAAATCAAATGTAGTCGTTAAATAAGAAAATATTTAGAAAGACTATAAAGCATCCAGCGCTTAGAAAAAACAACATCTTCCCTTGTTGCATAAGAAACCATTTTGTTTGTTCTCAAACCACAAAAATAAGGTTACGTGTCAATGTGTTATCTGCCTTCATCTTCACCTTCATTTATCTCTTATTCTGTTGGAGCGTTGGGGCATCACACAGGATCTATCAACCATCTTTCTCCAGTCCTCTCTGTCTTAGATAGAACCTCTTTCAATGGCAGGCCCGTCCATTATTTTATGTTGTCTTCCCATAGCTTTCTCTGTCTGCCTCCTCTTTTTCCCTGGTACTGTTCCCTAATGAAGGTCTTTGAAGGCCCCGAAGATCTATTGCCCGAATGGCACAGTCCACAGCAGCACTGGCAAAACTGAAAACAATATGAAAAGACATAGGCATAGCCCTCGACAGCAAAGTCAGACTGATACGCTCCCTGGTCATGGCCACATTCTTGTATGCTTGCGAGTCTTCGACGCTGACTGCATAGCTAGAGAGGAGGATTCTAGCCATGGTATTGGGATGCTACGAAAGTATCATAGATATCACATTTAAAGACCGCATCACAAACGAAGAGATTAGAGACAGGGTTACAACGATTGGACCCGACTATGACCTGATAACTAGTGTAAAAAACAACAACCGGAAAATAAAACTCTGATTCACTTAACAATTGAATGAATTTCGAGCAGCTAAACATGCGAATTCAAACAACCCATAAAAAAGAAATATCCTTATCTTATATCTTAACGAACTGATCATTCTATATGACTCTACGCTTCTAATAGTGCCACGTTTCTCCCACAAAAGCTACGGTCTGCGGGCTTTTTCAGTGCACGGACCTCAGACAGACAACATGCTACACTACATTGAAGGAGAGCATTAGGATATATCTGTTCAAAACTTTTAAAAGATTAGTTTGTCTTTTAGCTGTCGTGTTTATGTTTGTAATGTTATCCCAGCACATTGAACCTACATTTTGTTTGTTAACAGCGCTCTATAAATGAAATGAAATTATTATTATTACACTACGTGTATACTGGTCTAATGTTATGCTTTTATCTAACACAAACAAATACTTTTCATATTCCTAAGGCATCTGGGCTCTGTACAATGATTGGCTGAGTCTGCTGAGAGAACTGGATGACCGGGGCATGGTAGACAGAACGTTGCTTCAGAGGTGAGTCTCACATTTAGAAAACTTTCTGTTACTTTTGTAGTGAATTAGTACTTTCACATATTGCGATGAAAAGGTGATCAGTTTCCACGGACTGTTAATGAAGGTGTCATGCGACCAGCACAACGACAATATGCCTTTAATTTCTCAGATTATTGTAAAATACCCATTAGAGTTGCGTGGACTCAGGGAGGGATCCTAATGATTCCGAAATTTAGTCATCACAAGGATTCGAGACACTTTGATTCGCATGACAGGTGCTTTATCCTTCAGCTACTGTTTAGTATTGTAGAATCTTAATTTTTATTCAGTTATTGGCTTATATAATCAACTATACGTGATGGCTTAAATTTTTTATGGAGTCTGTTATCTATATTATAAAGTAGAATGTTTGGCGTATGTATGTATGTATGTATGTCCCCGTATAGAAATAAAAACCGCTTGACCAATCTTGATAAAACTTGGCAGAAATGTTCCTTGGGTACCAACCTAGACCGTAGTGTATGTATTGTGGCCCTAAAACAAACTTAAGACCCTCAAAAAAAAAAAAAAAAAAAAGACCAACTCCATTTGAGCTATAGTATTTTATGGATCTAGGCCATGTTTACAATGTTGACATGAGAAAAGATCGAAAGAATTTAGATCTAGATCTAATTTTAAGAACTAGACTTTGCACTTATAGTTTTTTGTTTGACACATGAAAATACAAAATATAGTTTATTGATTTCATTATTTAATAAAATTAACCTTCAAATTTGTGTTTTTTTTCATTAATTCGTTATTGCATCTGCGAATTTAGATATCCCGATGCACATTCTTTCATTAGACATTACCAAATGGTTACACATTAAATGATTAACACATCTCTCTACTGAGTCTAGGCCTAGGCCTAGGTCTAAAACTATTATTGAACTTTAAGATGATAAGACTTCTTTTCTCAAAGATAGTTTTATGCTTTAACACATGAACATACCAATTATAGTACATTCATTTCATATTTTAATCAAATTAACATTCAAATTTGTTTTTCTAAAACATTTCTAATACATTCGTTCGCTGTTCGCTAAAGCTGTGTAACCGTGTTGAGATAGGCCTATATTCATTCATGAATAAAAGTCACGCATGCGCAGAGCAAAGCCTTCACGCAGCACAGAATGAACTCTATAAAAGCCTATTTTTAACTCTAGGCTTACAAGCAAATGTTTTAATTTGAAAAAATGGATTTAAGTAGATTAGTAGCTATTTTGATTTGATAGCTTCATTCACACTATTTTTACATTTACTCATTCGCTTTATTTATTACATTATTATTTCGTTTAAATGTTTTAAAAACAATCTAAGTGATTATATCGACAGTAATATGCAAATAAAGACCCGCGGGTCGCGGGTAAAAATTGTCTGGTTCTTTTATAATTAGCTATATTTATTGATTAGAATAATTGAGGTGTTTTAATAATTATCTTTTTTTTTTTCTATAATATTGTAAAGTTGAAACAAACATTTTGATTGGTTGATTGAAAAAAAAAAGTAACAAAGTGTTACAATTTTAGCTGTTGGTTGAACAGAGAGTGAACAAGTGCAAGCTTAAACAACAAGATCTGGGGTTGTTTTTTTTTTTTTTAAATAAATTTTATGTACTTAGAAAGACAGTCAGACAACTAGATAGATAAATATGAATGATTGTATTTCTCTTTCGAGTAAAATTGAGAACCCAAAGTTTTCTATGTCTTCTTCATACATGTATTTCGTGTGTACTGACTTTTACATATCAAACTTCTATTTCGAAAACTAGTTACACACGCACAGATCAAGCTCAGGAACTAGCTAGTCAAGTCCTCTGTAAGTTGATCATATGTTCCTCTTGCCATCGACCTTAATGTCTACTATGTCACTTCTGTATTGGCACAGCTCCAGACGACTCAAAGTTGTCGGCATTGTGTCTAGCATCGTCAACGACGTCTGCGGAACGGACATGTCCATAGGAGCGAACTCGGCCACACAGAGGATACTCGAAACCTTGGACGCCATAATGACCAACGCGAGCAGCTCGCAGACTGCATTTATAGTGGAGGTTCGTATTTTATATGTAGAGTGGAGGTTCCTTTTTTTTTTCCTTTTTTTTTTTGGATACATCAGTTTTGCTTATTGTAGTGGAGCTGTTACATTCTAGGAATCCCTGTGGGCTTTTGCCTCTTTTCTTACCTCTTTTGTGGGCTTTCTTAGCCTCTTTTTTTAAAAGGGGGCTTGCAAAAATAAAACACAGTTAAAATAGTATTATTAAAAATATACCTTATCTCAAAGATTTGTTATTGTTGGTCTAGATCTATTACAAATTGAATGACATGACTGACCCAAACTAATTGATTAACTACACTTCGTATACTCTTGTTTTTCCAACCGTTTCAGGAAAACAAATTATTTATATAGTAGTTTAATTAATGTAAACCTGTACATTTTTTACAACCTTAACCCCCCCACTCCCCATTATTCGTCTGCAGGTTATGGGTAAAACGAGCGGTTACCTGACCTTGGCTTCAGGAGTTGCCTGTGATGCCAGCATGATCTTCTTACCGGAGTGGCCTCCGCAGGGAGATTGGAAGGAAGAGCTCTGTAATAAAGTACGTCATCGACAATATTAGCCACCTCTGGGTTAAATACCCCAAGTCTGGTACGAATGAAGGCAAGGGTAGGCTACAGAGGACTCATGGACATTTACATGTGTAAAAAGACTTAGTAGGTCCTTTGACGGAAACCATTTCATTGTCCACATAGATTTTAGAGTTGTTATCCAAACCTTTTTCCCATTCACTCCACAAGTTATGCTGTTAAATATCTCCAGTTAACGAGACATCAAGACTTCATTTTGACGTGGCCTTGTTTTAGCGTGATGGTCGTTTTAGCGGGGCAGGTTTGGCGCGAAAGGTTCTAAAAATAATTGATAAAACACAAATCTTTTCATAATAAACTTTTTTTTTCAATATACTATACTATGCTATGGAACAATAAAATAATTTTGACCATTTTAACGATAGCATATTGTGTGATATGTGCTTGAGACATGTCAACTATATGGTTCCTGTTTCTAACCGTGCTCGACGAAATCCTCCACCATTCCGTGGAAGGTTTGGGCTAGGATGTTAAAATGTTCTATTTTTAAGGCTTACCTGAAACTTGTCAAATATACAAACTATGAAAGGTTAATATTCTGATGTGAGATCATGATATTGACATGCTCCCTTCGAAAGTGTTCGAAATGCGTAGGACGAGATTACAATCATTACAATCATCACATTTATCACAAATTCATCACGTTTATGTTTTCTCTTTATTATTTAGTTGCAGAAACTATCCAATCAAATTAAATCATTTCCGTACATATTAAAAATTGCATCGAATCTTTTTCTATTATGGCTTAATTTTTTTTTCAAATATTAAACCCAGACACACATTAAAATGTTAATAATTACACACATAACTTACATTCCAAATCTAATAGACAATAATAAGTTTTTTATTTACATTTAAAATTATACAAAGGTACAAACTTACTACAATTATACATACAAAATATAGATATGATTCATTCTTCTTAAAAGCATTATAAAATGAACATATATAAGGTGACTTAACGGCTGCGCCAAGACATCCGTCTTCGGAAAATTTTATATTCTAATTTCTGTACTATTTGCGAAAAATTCCATCTGAAACTGTCCAACTAGTAAACAATTTCAAACACAAGTTTATAACGAAAAAGTGGTCGGGTAAAATTTACAATAGGTGCAGATGAGATTCGCGTAACACTATGTTGAAATATGCTTGTTAAATATGATGTACGAAATTTTGAGGTAATTTGTAATGTAAGAATTGACATTAGTCAAATAAACCATTCATTACATAGATTAGTTTTATTCTAGAAATATTAGAAACACGTCAAATGATTCAAAAATGTTTTCAAGAAAAAAATAAAAAAATTCATATTTCATTCATTAAAAAGAAAAGTATAAAAGTAAAGTTCCCCTTTCAGACATTGTGGTCAATAGAGGTCATCTATTTCTATGGTCTACATATAACAAGGGTGTCATGCGGCCAGCACAACAACCAACCGCCTTTACCTTTCCCCAACTAATGTTAGCACTCGTTATATCTTGGTGAACTCAGAAGCACCCCAAATATCCCGGAATTAAAAATCCGAGTTTTCACCAGGATTCGAACCCGGGACCTTACCGTTACAGCCACCGCGCCTCCAATAAACTCGTTACTGATATAAAAATTTATGACATAATGGGGAAAAAAGACTTTTGAATGTGACAGTTGCTCGGTTTTTAAGGAGCTCGATGTTTCATGGTATTGACGAACAGCTCTCTTGTGCATTAAAATGTTTGTATTTATCTTCGTATCCCATTGTCATTATCGGTCAGGTGAGGGACGATTTGCTGATTCGACAGCAAGGCGTCATGATCATCAAGTCCGAAGGAGCCACGGACATACAAGGACAGCCCATCACCGCCGAGGAAATCTCGAAAGTGTTAAGAGAGAAATTAAAGATCATAAGCCAAATTACGGTGCTAGGGCACTTCCAAGTGAGTCAGACTTTTCCATTTGAGTCAAACACTTCCAAGTAAGTCAGACATTTCCAGGTGAGTCAAACACTTCCAGGTGAGTCAGACATTTCCAGGTGAGTCAAACACTTCCAGGTGAGTCAGACTTTTCCATTTGAGTCAAATACTTCCAGGTGAGTCAAACACTTCCAGGTGAGTCAGACTTTTCCCTTTGAGTCAAACACTTCCAGGTGAGTCAGACATTTCCAGGTGAGTCAAACACTTCCAGGTGAGTCAAACACTTCCAGGTGAGTCAAACACTTCCAGGTGAGTCAGACTTTTCCATTTGAGTCAAACACTTCCAGGTGAGTCAAACACTTCCAGGTGAGTCAGACATTTCCAGGTGAGTCAAACACTTCCAGGTGAGTCAGACTTTTCCAGGTGAGTCAAACACTTCCAGGTGAGTCAAACATTTCCAGGTGAGTCAGATTTTCCATTTGAGTCAAACATTTACAGGTGGGTCAAACACTTCCAGGTGAGTCAAACACTTCCAGGTGAGTCAGACTTTACCATTTGAGTCAAACACTTCCAGGTGAGTCAAACACTTCCATTTGAGTCAAACGCTTCCAGGTGAGTCAAACACTTCCAGGTGAGTCAAACACTTCCAGATGAGACAAACACTTCCAGGTGAGTCAGACTTTTCCATTTGAGTCAAACATTTCAAGGTGAGTCAGACTTTTCCATTTGAGTCAAATACTTCCAGGTGAGTCAAACACTTCCATTTGAGTCAAACACTTCCAGGTGAGTCAGACTTTTCCATTTGAGTCAAATACTTCCAGGTGAGTCAAACACTTCCAGGTGAGTCAGACTTTTCCCTTTGAGTCAAACACTTCCAGGTGAGTCAGACATTTCCAGGTGAGTCAAACACTTCCAGGTGAGTCAAACACTTCCAGGTGAGTCAAACACTTCCAGGTGAGTCAGACTTTTCCATTTGAGTCAAACACTTCCAGGTGAGTCAAACATTTCCAGGTGAGTCAAACATTTCCAGGTGAGTCAAACACTTCCAGGTGAGTCAAACACTTCCAGGTGAGTCAGACTTTTCCATTTGAGTCAAACATTTCAAGGTGAGTCAGACTTTTCCATTTGAGTCAAATACTTCCAGGTGAGTCAAACACTTCCATTTGAGTCAAACACTTCCAGGTGAGTCAGACTTTTCCATTTGAGTCAAATACTTCCAGGTGAGTCAAACACTTCCAGGTGAGTCAGACTTTTCCCTTTGAGTCAAACACTTCCAGGTGAGTCAGACATTTCCAGGTGAGTCAAACACTTCCAGGTGAGTCAGACATTTCCAGGTGAGTCAAACACTTCCAGGTGAGTCAGACTTTTCCAGGTGAGTCAAACACTTCCAGGTGAGTCAAACATTTCCAGGTGAGTCAGATTTTCCATTTGAGTCAAACATTTACAGGTGGGTCAAACACTTCCAGGTGAGTCAAACACTTCCAGGTGAGTCAGACTTTTCCATTTGAGTCAAACACTTCCAGGTGAGTCAAACACTTCCATTTGAGTCAAACGCTTCCAGGTGAGTCAAACACTTCCAGGTGAGTCAAACACTTCCAGATGAGACAAACACTTCCAGGTGAGTCAGACTTTTCCATTTGAGTCAAACATTTCAAGGTGAGTCAGACTTTTCCATTTGAGTCAAATACTTCCAGGTGAGTCAAACACTTCCATTTGAGTCAAACACTTCCAGGTGAGTCAGACTTTTCCATTTGAGTCAAATACTTCCAGGTGAGTCAAACACTTCCAGGTGAGTCAGACTTTTCCCTTTGAGTCAAACACTTCCAGGTGAGTCAGACATTTCCAGGTGAGTCAAACACTTCCAGGTGAGTCAAACACTTCCAGGTGAGTCAAACACTTCCAGGTGAGTCAGACTTTTCCATTTGAGTCAAACACTTCCAGGTGAGTCAGACATTTCCAGGTGAGTCAAACATTTCCAGGTGAGTCAAACACTTCCAGGTGAGTCAAACACTTCCAGGTGAGTCAGACTTTTCCATTTGAGTCAAACATTTCCATGTGACTCAAACACTTCCAATTGAGTCAAACACTTCTAGGTGAGTTAAACACTTCCAGGTGAGTCAAATATTACCAGGTGAGTTAACACTTCTAGGTGAGTCAAGCAGTTCCATGTGTTTCATGAGAGAAAAACAGAATGTAAGGGAATCAGAAACTCAAGACTGAACTGATGTAAGGTGGCTGAGTCATAAATTGCTTAGCTTCTCGAGTTCGAATCTCATTGAAGACCGAGACTTTAAATTTCGGGATTTTGAGGAGGACACCTTTCAGTCCACCCAAAATCTAGTTGTTACCTGACATTTGTTGAGGAAAGTAAATTGGAATAGTTGTGGTGCTGGCCACATAACAACCTTGTTAACTGTTGGGTAGAGAAGCATCATCTGCATTATATTTCGCAAGGTCTGAAAGGGGTAATTTTTCTTTCATTTTATTACTTTTATAATAAAAAAGATCATCGATGAAAAGCTGTATAGGGAGTGTGTATGTCCATGTATACCTGTTTATTATTCATTGTATTGTATAAACTATTCATGTATTATCTTTGGTATTTGACAGTTTGGTTATGGTAGATGTAAAGCTACCCAAATATAACATAAAACGTTTCAATTTCTACTATTTGCTGACACATTCTTCTTAGTCAGTAATGTCAAAAAAGTAGCTAGATTTGCTAGAGCTTCATGGTAACTAAGTCAATGATATTGTGTCTGCCTCTATATATAATTAATTATACTGATTTGTTTTTCTTCAATAAGAAATGGATAATGGTACATTCCTAATGCATCTACTGTCTATGTAGTCATCCATTGATTTGAAAAAAAAATATTGTTAAATAAACTAAAAGGTCAAAAAATGATAGCATAAATATAACACAACTGAAAGAAATCATTGACCTTCCAGCTTTAAATCCTGTTTGGGTGTCACTCGGCTGAAAACGACATAATTTTAGTTAATTGATGTTTTATTTAGTGATGGTTTTTACATCTAGATCTCTAATGAGATCAGTTGTTTTTTTTTCTCTCAGAGTGGTGGAGTGCCAACAGCCTATGACAGATTGCTTGGGATACGAATGGGGTCAGAAGCAGTTTTACTCATGAAAGACGGGCCTCTGGATGCCTGCATCGTGACGATCAAAGGTTGTGAAATGGGCTTTATGTCATTGGAAAAATGCCTGGGTTTTACCAACGCCACAGAGAAATTCCTGGCAGAGAAAGACTTCAGCAATGTCGTCCGACGTAGGGGAAAGAATTTCCAGGTACTTATTATACTTACCAGTTGCTTTGGTTAGCAATATGGAAAGTGAAGTGCCGATACAGTTTGGGGCTAGCGGCCGTCGCAAAAAAAAAAGGGTGTAGCAATAGTAAAGGATGTAATTATAAAGAATTTAGTAATAAAGAAAAAGTTCTCCTTTCAGACCTCATGATGTATAGGGAAGATGATGTAAAGATCATCTATTTCTATGGCCCACGATTAACGAGGGTGTCTTGTGGCCAGCGCAACGACCAATCACCTCTACTTTTTTCCCCAAATGATGTCAGGTACCCATTAGAGCTTGGTGGACTAAGAGGACCCTAAAGATTCCAGTCTTCACCAGTTTTCGAACCCGGGACCCACGATTCGGAAGACAAGCGCTTTAACACTAAGCCACCTTGTCTCCAATAAAGATTGTAATAATTAACAATTGGCTTCGAGTACGAAAATTAACGAGTTCAGCATTTCACACGACGGTCAGACCGATTTGTGACCAACTTATTTTGTCAATTTAAAGTTTGTTCTCTCGGGAGAAAAACATCAGTTCTTATACTGACCGCACCTGTCTCGAGCTAGCCTTACTTTAGGTCTCAGAGGATTATAATGTAGACTTAATTATGGCAGTGGTTGGGTGGGAAGAGAGGAAGAATAAATTAAAAAAAAAAACAGACCGGGGTTGGGCCGGATGGTAAATTTGGCGTCAAGAGAATTATCGAAAAAGTGTCCAAATCCAATTTTAAGGGAAAGTATAAATATGTTTACTCTTATACCTTCGGGGCTTTAGAATGTATGATGGTTGAGAAAGGTTGGCATCTTGTTGGACAAAGAATTTGTTGAGACGTAGCCATTGTTAGACGCTTAGTTAGAATAGAGACGCACCATAGTTAACGGACTTTGAACGCGACATTTAATGACGTCACGGATTAATGGGTCATAGTTTACATATGTATCTAATGGTCTAAACTTAGTCCTTACATCTTGTTAATGTATAGGTCTTGCTCATAAGTAGTTTAAAAACATCTCATACACCCGTGCAAGAGACCCCAACATCTTCTGAGTAATCTGTTGAAGTCAGACAGCCATCATACTGCTACAAGATAAATGCCTATCACACTATCCAGACTCCAGGCAGTAGCGGAGGATGATTTTTTTTTTCAATGTTGGCAAAACCTTACTTCAAAGCCAAACTAAATTATAAGAATGTTTCTATTCCTTTATAAATAGCTTAAATTTCCCCTAACGAAATAAACCTCTTTATCAAGACTTTGAATAAGTTTCTTTAGAATGCTAAAGTAGACGGTGCTATTCACTATTTAGTTGTGACCATTGTCACTATTTATCACTCGGCACATTTTATGAACAGGGGATTCATAATAAACAAATAATCACATTTGATTAAAGTAAAACCTTAAAAACTCTTCAGGATAGAAGACTAAAATGTAAAGTGGTAATTATACATAAAACATTTAACCATAATCTTCAAATACAAAAACCTATTAAAATACTCAGAAAGATAAAAGACACAAAGGCATTGCATATTGTACTAGGACACATTTGTACAAATACTCCTTCATCCTTAGTGCTATAAGAGCACGTAATCGGTTGCTTGAATCAGCCAGGAAACCCATCTTTCATCTCAAGTTTATGTTCAGCTTTCAACTCAGGTTTATGTTCAGCTTTTAACTCAGGTTTATGTTCAGCTTTCAACTCAAATTTATGTTCAGCTTTCAACTCAAATTTATGTTCAGCTTTCAACTCAAATTTATGTTCAGCTTTCAACTCAAGCTTATGCTCAGCTTTAAACCAATAATTATGCTCATGTTTAACTCAAACACCTGGTGTCACACACTGGTTTTAGAACCATTGTGACACAAAGTGTTTTAGTAGTGATTTACAAATCGTGTAACTACTTCCGTGCATTGTCACAAGAAAATATCGGGTCTGTGACTGACCACGGGGTGAAAACCGGGAGTTGATTCAGAGCTCCAGTGGAGTAAGGAGAGATATATATTTCTCTGCGTAACATTGTATAATGTAAATGACTTAGAGATTTGATATGATAGTTGTACATCCAAGATTATTCCATTTGGATTTATGTTTGGCACAATACACATCTCCTGATGGCAGGATTTGCTAAGTTATTATATACTATTTTAAATGATTATTAAATATTTGTCTGCTGAGAAAGTGCTACTTCTTTATATTTGTGTCGTGATCTGATTACTCAGCAGTCTTAGTAGCACTACGCCACAACAAGTTTGATAAATATATCATCTGCGTTTAATATATGTTTAATAAGTACGTATCATTTAGCACTAAGGTTCACATTTAGAGTTGCTTCAAATATGCAGATGATTATGTCCAACGCGTGTCCCTAGGTCAATCTAGTCATGCATCTACATCAATGACTTAAACTCTGTCAAGTCTTTGGTTTTCCTGGCTGATTCAGGCAACCCATTCCATGCTTTAATAACCCTACGTTTTTTTTTTTTTTTTATGTCTTCTCTTCATAGTGTTTGCTTAGCTCCTATGTGCTCTTGCACAGTATGCGGTCGTCCCCGATAAGCAGCATGGCGATCCTGGCCGGCATCCGGCGTGTGGGCATCATCCAAGTGGGCATGGACACCCTAGGACAGTGTATTGTGTGCAAGGCTTTCGTCGGTTACTGCCAGAGCAGGTTTGATTAGAGTTGTATATAGACACGTTGTCCACATTATCTTTATTGCAAGGTGCATAACTCGCAAAAGTAAAGTAGATTTTAAAAATGTAATGAATTGTCTTCCTTAGATTGTTTTCTACAAACATTTACAATGAAATTCTGCACCTATAGAAAACGTGTTCATGCAAATACAATTTATTCACAGAGGCTACGCTGTAATTGGAATAAAAGATGGCTTCGAAGGACTCTTGAGGAGACAATTTATACCTCTGTCCTGGGACATTGTCAAGAACTGGACCTCTGAAAATGATTGCTTAGGATCAGGAAAACAGGCCCCAGAGCATTACCAGCTAGGTTAAAAAAGAGTTTTTGATTATATTTTTAGATAATCAGTTTTTTTCGTTATTAAGGTCGATAGTTCTGTAACTAATTTCATAATAATTTGACACGTGGCAGCACAAACTAATTGATAACTTGGTAGCTTGTCTCTTCACACTTTAAGATTCATTGGACGTAGCTATTAATGAGCTGAATATATGTGGCTTGATTCTCTTGGGTTCATTTTCTGCTTATGAGAGTCTGTGTACCCTGTACGAGGCGAGACTTCAATACAAGTAGGTCTGCTTGTATGTCTTGATCGTCTTTAATCAATGTTATCACAAACCGCCTATATGTAGACCTGAGGTGGAGTACTTGCGGGGGGGGGGGGGGGCGTGTCTGGTGATGACATCGTTGGTTACTTCCAAATCCCTGTCCAGTAGCTTGACGACAGTATTTATGTTTTTAGCTTATCAAGACATGGGGGGGGGGGGGGGGAGGGGAAAGGGCGCGGTAGCTAAGTCGTGAAGCGCTTGGCTTCCGAACCTGGAGAATACTGGTATATAAAATTTCGGGATTTTAGGGCGTTTCTGAGTCCACCCAACTCTAATGGATACCTGACTTTTGTTGGTAGAAAGTAAAGACGGTTGGTCGTTGTGCTGGCCACATGACACCCTCGTTAACCGTGGCCACAGAAACAGCTGACATTAACATCATCAGGTCCATAGATAGAAAGGTCTGAAAGGGAAATGTTCCCTTTTTTCAAAATAAAGATATAATTAACAAAAGAAATCAGCTCAAAAATGTAGTAACTATGAGGCATACTTCCAAAGTAACCACATAGTCCATTAGATCAATCAACGAAAAAAATAGTCAAAATTAGCATTCATAAAACATAAAGCCAGTCTCATTTAAAAGCGTCCTTCCACTATCTTTGCATACTCAAAACATTGTATAACCCCCCCCCCCCCCCCCCCCCCACGTTGATAATAATATTTCACTAAACCATCTTTTTACCCGTTGTCAGTTTCTCAAAACGTAAAGAACAGTACTGAAGATGGTATTGACTGAAGATGGTATTGTCTAAAGATGGTATTGACGGAAGATGGTATTGACTGAAGATGGTATTGACTAAAGATGGTATTGATTGAAGATGGTATTGACTGAAGATGGTATTGACAGAAGATTGTATTGACTGAAGATGGTATTGTCTAAAGATGGTATTAACAGAAGATGGTATTGACTGAAGATGGTATTGTCTAAAGATGGTATTGATGGAAGATGGTATTGACGGAAGATGGTATTGACTGAAGATGGTATTGACTGAAGATGGTATTGTCTAAAGATGGTATTGACTGAGGATGGTATTGACTGAAGATGGTATTGACTGATAATGGTATTGTCTAAAGATGGTATTGACTGAAGATGGTATTGACTGAAGATGGTATTGACTGAAGATGGTATTGACTGAAGATGGTATTGTCTAAAGATGGTATTGACGGAAGATGGTATTGATTGAATATGGTATTGACTGAAGATGGTATTGATTGAATATGGTATTGACTGAAGATGGTATTGACTGAAGATGGTATTGTCTAAAGATGGTATTGACGGAAGATAGTATTGACTGAAGATGGTATTGACTGAAGATGGTATTGTATAAAGATGGTATAGACTTAAGATGGTATTGTCTAAAGATGGTATTGTCTAAAGATGGTATTGCCTGAAGAAGGTATTGACTGAAGATGGTATTGACTGAATATCGTATTGTCTAAAGATGGTATTGACTGAAGATGGTATTGACTGAAGATGGTATTGATTGAATATGGTATTGACTGAAGATGGTATTGATTGAATATGGTATTGACTGAAGATGGTATTGACTGAAGATGGTATTGTCTAAAGATGGTATTGACGGAAGATAGTATTGACTGAAGATGGTATTGACTGAAGATGGTATTGTATAAAGATGGTATAGACTTAAGATGGTATTGTCTAAAGATGGTATTGTCTAAAGATGGTATTGCCTGAAGAAGGTATTGACTGAAGATGGTATTGACTGAATATCGTATTGTCTAAAGATGGTATTGACTGAAGATGGTATTGACTGAAGATGGTATTGACTGAAGATGGTATTGACTGAAGATGGTATTGACTGAAGATGGTATTGTCTAAAGATGGTATTGACTGAAGATGGTATTGTTTGAAGATGGTATTGTTTTCTTAGATCATTATTGACGTTAGTCAATGTCGGTCAGTAGTTAGTTATGCGACTTTCTTTTTTTCTCTGTGTTTGAATGCTTCCTCGTCACTCTTGTAACCTTCTAACCTTTGCATGTTGTCACTTCAGCCTAACGTCCATTGTGTCACACTTGATGAAAGACACTATTCATGATTTTATAAATTAAGTTTATGCATTCACTAAGCTCATATACTAATGTTAATGATTCTTTTCACAAATCTGGAACTTGAACGGGAGACTAGAAATTAAGACCTTAAAGTCATCTCAAACTCTGACTTGTGACGGTATCATAATCTTAAGAAACAGCTCTGCCATCATAATAATAATAATCGCGAAGGCATTATTTTTTTTAGATCTTTTTAAACCTTTTAATGATTTAATCATCAAAGCTCTGTAAATGACAAACACCTATTGCATCCATAGTGCTTTAATAAGGAATGCTTGAATCAGAGTCAATGTTATCGAGGTTGTTATAGGTCCATATGTCACTTCGCCTTTCCTGGACATTCCCAGAAACTTAGGTATCCCAATGTGCATGGTGCCTACCGGTATTCTCAACAATGTCCCTGGTTCGGATATCACCGTGGGCTGTGATTCGGCCCTGAATGAGTACGTCACCTATTGTGACAAGATGACCAGAGTTGCCCATGCCAGCAAGAATTATGTCTACGTCATAGAGGTAGGTCCAAAGCTTTTTTTCTTATCAAGTAGAATGGGGTTGTTTTTTTTTGGGGGGGGGGGGGCACTCACAGCTCCCCACCCCATCACATGCTAGCAATACGCTTAATTAAAACAAAGGAAACGACAAGCCATTGCAATGTTGAATTTTTGCTTCATTTATAACTTTAAATATTTTTCTATACAATCGTGTTACTTATGTTTCGGCTGTAAAGTTTCACTGAATTAAAAAGGATATTAGCAATATCTATCTACTATCAAATCGATTAAAAAGATTTACCAGCTCTTGCAATATGTACAAAAACAAGTACACAGAGTACAACTGAGAAAAATCTTTGTCAAAGTGACGAGTGAACACTCTGAAGAATAACTACGTCCCAATTTAAATCAAACTATGACTCAGATCAAATTGAAAATTTGCACAATTATTTATTGAAACTAACAAAACATGAATCGATAAAAAAAAATTGATCAATTAGTTTATTAATTATTGGTTATCAGTTATTATTTGTATCATTATTTGTATCAAAAAGGGGAAAAGTTAATCTTCCTTTTATGTTCTGTACAAGTTTTTTTTTTTCTCACTTCCCATTCAATAATCAGCTTGATTAGATGTCAGTACATAAATCAATAAAAAAATTAACCAATTAATTAATCAATTAGTGGTAACTAATTCTTTTTTTTTAGAAAAAGGGAGCTAGTTCGTGTAGTATTTTGATAGATGGTAGTGATTGTGCAGTTCTTTCCCCTTGATAACCTTTGTTTAAAAAAAAGGATTTTTGTTATATTTTGCTTGTTGGTATTGTATAACTTTAAATAAATTGTCAAAATATTTCTTTTGTAAAAAAAACAAACAAAAAAAAAACAAACAAAAACTGCATATAAATTTAATTAACCATATATACAGATTCAACTTGAGAAATGATAATTTGAACAACATCGAACTAACTATAAATACACATCTACTCTCTCTAGCGTCACTAATCACAAGAACATTCAGCTAACATACACGTGACATCCTAACATAAATTATGACAGACCAGTTCAAAATTTCATTTCTTCTACACCGCCAAAAATACTAGTACCCCCTTTTCTAGTCGTTACTTTATCATTACACACACATAACAAGGGGCTGAATCCTTTATAACAGTGGTTCTCAACCTGTGGGTCGCGACCCCTTGAGGGGGTCGATTGACGATTTGTCAGGGGTCGCCTAAGACCATCGAAAATATGGATTATATTTTGTGTATTATTCTTTTGCTGTGTATGTATGGGGAGAGGGGGTCGCGGCAGAGCGGGGGATAGTAAAAACGGGTCGCCAAGCTTAAAAGGTTGAGAACCGCTGCTTTATAAGATGCAGCTGAGTTTAAGGAAACATATTCAAAGTTGTCTCACCTTGGAGAGGTTATTGAAATGTCATTTCAAACTTATTTCATTTCCGCCTTGCTAATGTCAATTTTCTTTGGCCCAGACTATGTGTGAGAACGCTGGTTACCTGACCACTCTAGCTGCCGTCTGCTCCGAGGCGGATGCTGCCTATATTAGCTTGGAGCCATTCACCCTGAATGATCTTTTGAAAGTAATTTCCTTCGAATACTTTGTTTTGTTTGGCATAATTGGTGATGTCTTAGAAAATAAATAATGTGTCCAAAAAAAATATGTTTGAGTGAATATAGTGTGTGTATGTTATAGTGTAGCTCCTCCTTCGTGATCAAAGATGAGCATATTGCTCATGTCCTATGAACTTGAAAATGACTGTAAGTCATATCCTCGGTTTAAAAAGCAGGCCGCGTCCCAAATTAATTTACATTTAGAATAAAGTAAAGATCATATAAAATATAAAGCAGCCTGAATGAGCCTTTCACATATTAAACAAACCGAACTGACAGACTGACTGAAACGTGCGCTAATTTACAATTGTTTAATACTATTTTCGAAAATATCACTGTTATAATTATATCCTTCGTATAAGATTTTGTTATGCTGAGCAGTCACATGTTTGTTTTCGCATATCTTCATGTTGTCAAGGCTTGTCTTGCTTTTTTTTTTATTTAAATCTTTAGTTTCTTTCTTTTGCTTAAAATCGAAAGCGTTCAACTGTTAGCTTAGTACGCGATCATGCGTGACACTGTTACCTTAAGCTTATAATACTTATTCACACTTACTAACTGATATCTACACATCTGACTAGGATGCTGACCACGTGAAACGAAAAATTCAACAGTCAGGATGTCGCAGTGCACTGATATTGATTGGGACAAACTCAAGCGAGTTCTACAATACCGACTTTGTCCGTCAGTTGTTTGCAGAAGAAGGTAAAATGTCCAATTTTTTTTTAGGGCGTGTACCCAATATAGTAAGGGCACTGTGGCTGAGCGGCAAAGCGCTTGACTACCGAAACTGGGATTCTGGGTTCAAATTCTGAGTCCACCCAACTCTAATGGGTACATGACCTTAGTTTGGAAAAGTAAAGGCGGTTGGTCGTTTTATGACACCTATCTCGTAAACCCTGGCCTTAGAAACAGATGCCCTATAGATCGCAAGGAATTAATTATTTGTTTCGAGACTTAGCGACGATGACGTGATATTTTTAAAAAAGTAAGAACGAAATAAGATTTGACATAAACAAGACGCTTTCATAACATCGTAGCATTAAGGAGCATTTTATGAGCGGCTAGAAGTAGATGACATTCGACGATTCCCTTCATGATTATTAAACGTGTTTGATGTTCAACACTAGAGTCGACTACCCCTTTCGCCGGTGTTACCTGCAGTTCTTTCAGTGTTACCTCCATTTGGGTTTGTTTTCATTCGACACCGCGGAAGCACTTAACAAAATAAAGTTAAAATAACTTTTATTCTGGGTCCGATGTCTTTTATTCTTTTCGTAATAAATTTGTTGCTATAAACTCCGTGGAAGAACATCTAAAGGGCAGTGTCCCTTGAAAGGACCAATACTTATTTATTGTATACCGCTTATATCTATCAACTCACTCTGTCTATCTGGGGGGATTAATGTACACCATGTTTCTCCCACTTCCAATTCTCGGATTAACTTGAAACAGCACATTCACTTATTGTCCATGCCAGTACATGAATCAATAATAATGAAAAAAGAACCAATTAGTTAATTAATAACTCGTAACTATTTAATTTTCGTTTACATAGGAAAGGGAGATGAAACAAAGTATTGAAATATATGAATTGTGCGTTTTCCCTTATATGAGCTTTAGGTATTTCAAAAAAAAAATTTTTTTGTTATTTTCATTATAACTAGTTTGGACCACAGTAGTATCATCGTACAACTTAATCCGTCTCAGTCTTTGTTTTGTTTTAGTGCTCTCAAACGTAATAATTTGATGCTAAGAAAATGAGCAATCTGGATTAAGCAATAAAATATTATAAGAGTATTCTAAACTGTAGTAGTAAATATCTAATTCTATTACTTGTATATAAAAATAATAAGTAAAGTACACCTTTCAGACCTCACGATTTATAAGGCAGATCTGTTTCAATGGCGGACATCAAGGGATGGTTTCACGTGGTCAGCACAAAGAGCAACTAAATATTAGATCTTTAGAGTTTGGTGTACTTAGGAGAGTCCAAAAATGCCGAAAATGCAAATTTCCAGTCATGTACAAGATTTGAACTCGAGAATTCGGAAGCCATGTGCTTTGCTACTCAGACATGACGCCTGCAAATATATTCACAATAAACTGTTTTAAAAGTTAATGCTCCAGTTGTTTTTTTATTTCTAGGAAAAGGCGTGTTCTCCTGTAAGAAAGGGGTCATGGGTCACGTCCAGTTAGGTGGACACATCTCTGTCTGGGACAGACAGAATGCCATAATCCATGGCTTCCGTGCTGGAGAATGGCTGCTGAATTACGTGGACAACGTGCCTGTCAGCCCTGAAGGTATTCTATACGAGTGAGTTTCATGGACAACTTTTTAAACAAAGCTAATATCCACTCTGTCTGTCTGATAAACATTTTGAACACGTTATTTCTCCCACCCTCATTCTCGAATTAACTTAAAACTTTGCACAATTATTTAACATCAATCACTGAAAAAACGACCAATAAGTCAATAAATTCATAAATTACAGGTAATTAATTATTTTCTTTCTTCAGCATTCAGAGCCATGGCTAAATATGTGTTTTCCCCCCTGATATAATTGTACACGTTATTTCTTCCGCACTCATTCTCGGATCAAGTTGAAACTTTATAAAACTATTTATTAAATCTAATAAATTAAGAATCAATTAAAGATTTACCAATTAATTATTAATTAGTTATAGGTAACTATTTTTTTAATAACAAAAAAGGGAAATAACTGATACATTATATATAGATATAAAAGTAAATGTGGATTTCTGCCGTTTAGTGTCTCACTGGCACGTACACTGTATCTATATTTAGCAACAGTCTATATTTAGCTCGTCGGGAGAATTTTAGCTACCTCGGGGAATTTTCTATCACGCATCAGGATCATGTTTGGAAATAAATGTGATTGGTTTTGAAATATTAATTATTGTACATTGAGCTGCATTTATTGGTTGGCATTGCAACGAGGGGATGTTAGTCACGTGACAACGCTATACCCGGGGAAAGATTCTAGATTTTTAGTCAGTGTCGTGCGGAACGTGTTACAATTCAGATGTATATTTTACATTATTGTGTAGATCATTTATTTAGCAGAATTATATTTATTCTGTTCTATTCAAGTACATTTAACCATTGTAATTATTTGTGAATAGCTTTTTCAAGTTTTGAATTAAAGTAATTGTTTTAGACGAAGAGAAGTTTCTTCATTGAATATAGTAACATACTTAGATCGACTTAGCGATTGGCAACTTCTAGATGATCCTCTTATCAACTGGCAACATTCTGAATGATCGTATTATCACTAGATCTAGCTACTTCTTTACGATCATCTTATTAAAAGACGATTTCAAGATCCTCGGCAATCACGATCATTGATAGTGCAATATAGATCAAGTATAATCGCAACATCTGGCACCATCTTAGATTGCAACATTAGCACTATTGATGATTGTGACACTCATGCTCTGCCTGTTTCATTGATTTATCTCACTGTGTTTGTCTATTTCAGCCCTGGACCCAATGCTAAAGTTGTACTGTCTGTATCGAAGAGAAATATCAAGTTCAAGACGATAGCCAGACTTATTTGCGAGACCGACTTCGGCACACATAACCCCACGTTTAACTGGTGGATGAAGGTCAGCGGATAGTTTTACATACTTACATGCTTTATTGTCAGTCGAATCCAGCTAATCAAACTAAGTCCAACAGCCGTTTATTCGTACAGAATCCTAAAGTACAGAAACAATTCCTATTCCTATGATCTTATCGGACAAGCCGGTTATCAAAACCGAAACAATCGTGCATTGATGTGGTCTGATGAAACGGATTCAGCGGTGTGCCTAATGTAAACGCTGCTATAGATATAACTGTTGGTGCCACATATGAAGTATTCTCTTTTTCATGAAGTTTGAACGAGTATTAATCTATATGTACAAACTCAATTATAATTACCGAGATTGTTTTGTTATTGAGACTGGCGCAATAACCCTAATAAAAAAGCAGGACATTTGATGTTAAATTCATCTGCTTCTTTGGCCAACGGTTACCGAGCAGGGTGTCATGTGGTCAGCACAACGACTAACCTCCTTTACTTTCCCAGACTAAAAATATAAGGTATTCAGAGTTGAGTGAACTCATGGGCGCCCTAAAAAATACCAAAATTCAAAGTATTCAACGAGATTTGAACCCAGGAACCCGGGCTCGGAAGCCAAGCGCTTAACTAGTCATCACCGCGCCCCCTCAATAACTCTAAACCCTAAACAAAGACCAATGAACTATGAGAATGATTTTAGTCAAACGGCACAACATAAGCACACCATGACTTACTTATTCCAGAGAGCCCCAGGGGAGCATAGGGCCGCAACCACACCTCTCCACCGAACTCGGTTCTGAGCAGCTATCTTCATCTGCTCCCTTGTCATTCCAGTACCCTCAGCTTCACTGATGACTGACCTCTTCCAGGTTTGTTTAGACCTGACCACTTTCCCGTTTCCTTGCGCAATCCAACAAGCACACCGATGGCGCTGGTGCGCTGAGAACTATAAACATCATCAAGGTTTCTCTTGCTATTGGTTTAACAATCTTTCAGGTCAATGTTATTATGGAGTAAACACTAGGAAACAAAAATATGTAGCTCAAGTTATCATATGTGTGTTTTTGTGTTTTGATAAATAATTGTACATATTGAATTGTAATTTGTAATTAAAAAAAAAAGTTAATTAGAAAGCTAAAAAAAAATTCTTGTCTTTTATTATTGAAAAAATAAAGTGGACCTGTATGATGGGTGATGCTGTCAAAGTGTTAAATCCAGACATTCTATAGAAAGTGATTAAAATTTACTCGAAGTTGTCACGTACTTTATTACATGTAGATGTCTTTTATTTTCTGTCTCCCACTTTAATGCCATAGATTTGATAACTCAGGTGGAATACTACAAATAGTTTATTTCTATACTAGAATAATGAGGCTCATTCGGCGCTAAAGTGATAACTTTAATAATAAACCAAGGTTTCCAATTACAGAAATGCCAAAAAATCTTCCTTTTAAAAAATAAAACTCTCTCCGTAGCAAGTTAAATGAAAAACTCTCTTTTTCTTTTCACTACCAATAAAATCACAGACTATGTTCCAAAGCCCCCCCCCCCCCCCCCGCCTCACAAAGCAAAAAACAAATCTAGACACTAATAACTATGACTTCTTAACTTCCAACTCAAATGACACCTCGAATGCATCCCTCCTCCTTGAGAGTTGACAGAAGAGACAGACTGACCAGCATTCTCCTGACACAAGCATTTCATGACCTATAAATAGAAATGGAAATAGAGAATTGAATTCCCAAATTTCCAGAAGCGCCAGGCAGTCTTTAGTAGAGAATACCTTGGCCGTTCTATGGAATGCCGGATTCCTTCATTTGCCAATAACAAAAAGATCTAAAGATCTTGTACATTTCTGTAAACGATTTCGTTGTTTATCATTTGACAGTTACGCCCCTTGCTCAGAGTAATGGCGCAGCACTTTGATGTTGAGTATGAACTGGAGATCTCAGACGACACCAGTGCCGTCTCAGACGTGGAGGACACCAACATGTACGACATGCTGAGCGAGCAGCACAAACATTCCCATGGATAATAGTCAACTCATTGGTCACTCCATAGGACATTCCAGAAGGAACTCTGCTGGACCTGACAATGACTCACAGGAAATTTGATAAATGTTTTTAAACTGCAGGTTTCTTAAATATATTGACCAGAAGACACTTTCAGACTAATTTCTAAATAATGTCATATTTTTGGATACGGCAATTCAGTTCTACACACTCTGTTGGAATACGCTAAAATTATACTATGTTACATTTTGGAAATAACTACAGCAATATGATTGTGATTCACTGATGTTGTTGTTGTTACTGTATCAGAGTCTCTAGTCACAACTTATTCTCGATGAAATACAAATGAAACAAATACCTTTCATTTACTTAAATCTCTTGTCTTTATCCTTTTTTTGAGGGACGTCTGTCATTTATAAGATAAAGATTTCTAAGGAAAATTTTCTTCAATGTTTCGTCTTTAAATGGCTGCATGTATCTTATTTATTGTGATATGTTACCTGCAAAGTGCGAAATCAATATTAAAAGGCCCTTATTACTTCTTACTAGTGTTCACGTTTTATACTGCTGACTTTATCTTTTTGGAAAAAGAGCCTTAGGTTTCCTGTTTTTTGAAGCAACTAAAGCCGATGTGATGAATAAATATATATGATTAAATTAGTTAAATTAAATTAAATAAGAGTGAGTTATGTATCATTGTATTAGATAACATTGAATAAGATACCATTTAATAAGATATTATTGAATTAGATTATTAAATAACCAACTAAGAATGACTTAAGCTTAAAAGAAAAATTTATAATTAAAAAAAAATTGTGATCTACAAAACAAACATATCATTACTTTTTTTCATATTAAAATTATCATAAAATGTTGTTTTTTTTGTTTGCATTCTTGTTATAGTTTGAGCACAACAAATGTTAACAGCTAGTACAGAAATAATTGGTTTTGAACAGATGTACAGATGCACAAATTGCACAACATTTATTATTTCAACATGGCCAATTTAGTTCAGACGGTTACAATAAGATTGTTATGATTGTTAAGTACTGACAAAAATTTATAAACAGTTAGTACCTACGTTAAACGGGTGTAGGGTCTGTGGGGGTGTACGTGCTGCGCAAGGGTTTTTCTGTTATAGGATGTTGTATAAAAATTAATGTCATTTTCCCAATTACAACATATTGTCATTGGCATATTGTGAACATTGTAAGTTGCAAGTCAGACTTTTATTTTGTGTACATCTCTAAACAACACTCATCCTGCGGGGCCCCAACTAAATCTCCCACTGGACCCTGGCTTCCAATGACCTTATAATGTACTCACACAGGCAGAAGTAGATGAAGCAAAGTAGTGGTCGAGATTTATGCAAATAAAAATGTGAACTAGTTGAATTTGTCACTTAAACGAAACGAAACAAATTGAATCTAGTTTCGAATCTGAAGAAATCGTTTATTTATTTTTACGCGATTTACAATTCAATAATTACTTGAAGAGCGATCAGTTTGGTGAGCACAGCTGACTCAATCCTCAAAAGTTGGGTGTAGCCTGAGCTTTCTCGTGACATCTGTGATGAGTACAAAGTCTCACTCGTCGATATAATCCATTCATCTTCATATCCCTCTAAGAAGTTTAAAAAACAACAACTTGGAACGTTTGGTCCTATGATAAACTTGAAAAACAAAAGTCCAATGATTGATTATGATATTTATCTTCTCTGGCTCGATTTAACTAGATTTAAAGATCTAGTAGCTGATTATAAATACGAATTCAATCAGGACTATTCTCAATAAGAATAGAATAGGAATAACTTTTCAAATCAGGAGAGAGGTTATTGATTATAAGTTGACGAAAAACAAATCTAGAACTACCAGTTCTTCTTAATTGAGAATAGAGGTATTATAAAACTAGTTTTTAAAAAGTTTTAGTAACTTTTTTATACTGTAGATATGCAAGTGTTTAAAACCAAAGTGCTGTGTTCAAAGCTGGAATTTAAGTGTGAATAATTTCTATTTCTTTTTAGTTAGTGTGCCTTGTTTCATCATAGTCACTCCGCTGGTGCACACATCTGGCCTAAATACCATTCACCCATCGCAGGATTTCTCCTCTGAGCATTTTTTATTCTCCTTAACTGCAGCCCCTCCTCCTCCACCTCTGGAGGCTTCATTTCCTCCACTTCCTTTTTCACTTGGCTTCCTGTATGTGTAATACTATTAGTATGTGTGTGTGTATGTGTGTGTGGGCAGTATTACTTGAGGAGGACGAGAAAAATAGAGAGCGAACGAAGAGGACAAGAAGAAAGAGTTGAGGAAGAGCGGGATATAAAGAGAGAGAGAGAGAGAAGGGGGGGGGGGGAAAGGTGAGAGAGTGAAATAAGTGAAAGAGGGCGAGAGTAGCTGAGGTTAAATTAACCTTTACGTTTCCATTTCCCCTACTCTTTTTTTTTTCTCTCCTATATTTTTTCCCCCCGTGAGGTAAGTAACGCTCTCGTCTGCTCCATATTACCGCCTGAAAAAGTTTTCCGGAAGCAGATAAAAAGTGTCTTTCTTAACGGCACAAATAAAAGTGTTCTCATCGCTTCATAGATGTGCTTCACAATATATGTTCTAAACACTTGGATGTATTATCTTTCATGGGATATATTACTACTTTGAATTGCTGAAGTGTATAGTGCTGCACTGTAAGCAATGATAATATAAACATTTACTGTAATTTAGTGTTGCTTTCAAATTACGCGTTAGTACTACTCATGACGTGTAGAGCTAGATCATCTAGTCTTTTCTGTAGACTGTAGTTTATAAAAAAAATGTGATATGTTTACATGTTGTATTGCTTTCCTGGCAAGTGCCACAATTAAAAACAATATCCCCAAGAGTGTCGGCTATGTGTTTGTCCTCTTATAGAGAACAAGACACGTGCTTTTATCTTAAAATACGAACTGAAAGTATTGTTTCACAGGTCGGACATTTATTCTCAGATAGAAACGTCACCAGATTCCCATGGAGTGAAAACACACATTTTCGGGATAGACTAGAGGCTGGAGGTATTTGGATGTAAATATGAAGGATGTGTTATTGATTTGCCTTCCCCAGCGCAACATTCCAAGCCTTTAGAGAGTGACTGCAGCATTGACGTTTGTATATCGCAGTCAAGGTGAGAGAAAGATACTAGAAACAACTTTGAAATATAGGCCGTGGCGTAGTTAAGGATTTGGCGTTGGGGGGGGGGGGGGCTTGACCTTATTATAGGCCTCTGCATTTTGACATTTAACATCATGACAAGATATAATGTACTTAATACATTTGTAAGTCTTAATTCCACTTGGTTCTGCATAAGGAAAATAATAAAAAAAATAATGAAGAATCATTTATGACTAATACCCTAGTTTATTGGCGAGATAATGTACAAGTCACAAATCTTAACTCATATAGGTGACCTCACTTCGTGCTTTCTGTGCAGCAAAGGTCAAAGGTCATCTATAACATCATCTAGATCAATGCTGTCTAGTATTTTTGTTTCCATATGAATAGCAAGATTACATGGCAGCGGCGTAATATCTAATATATACATAAAAAAAAAATTAGGACATTCAGTTGGGTCCGGTGGTACTTTCGAATTTGTACCCCCCTCCACTTCCTCCCTAGCTACGCCCCTGAATGTAGGCATAATAATATTATACGCTTTTTATCTGGGCATAATATATAATTGAATTGAAGTCTCATCAAATATACTTTTTGTTAATCACCAACATTGACAAAGTAAAGGTATTTACGTTTTTAAGCGTTTTTAAAAAAATATTGGTGTAAATAACATTTTCTTTCTGAAGTTCTATTGAAAGACTATTTTTACCCTAACACACATACATATAAGCTATAACACAGAACTTATTTATAACTATATGGTTTGCTAATGTCGGTATTCTAATAGATAAAGATACAGACACACAAACACATCCATTCAAACTGTCAAGTCCTACATTATAAATAACTAAAGTCTAAGAATGTTATTAATTTAATTATACTTAGAAAAAGAAAAAGTGTTTGGTTGATGGCTGCCTGGCCCTGAATGGCTGAATTGCGCTCTGGCTTTCGTCTTGATGGTCCGAGGTTTGAACCCTGCTCGCCATGATCCCCCGCCGCCATAAATTTATCGATTAATTCACTTGTCTCGACAATGAATTATTGTGTACAGTTTCAACTTCATGGAGAGTGGGAGAAATAACGTGTACAAAATGTGTACCAGACATATAGAGTAATGATAATGAGTAAAAATACTTTTTAAAATAGTGCTATCTACAGGAAATAACTCCACTTTTGTGGTCATACGTCTCAATAATGTAAGATTTGTTTCCCTTTTTCAAATTGAAAAAAACAAAACATTACCACTATTTAACAAATTGATTTAAATTTTTTAAATTTTGTTAGAAACAATGAATAAATGTGCAAACTCTCAAGTTGATCCGAGATTGAATGTATTATTTCTTTGTCTCAATGGGGGGTGGGGGGTGGGCTGAATGTTATAATTGTGTTGTTTGAAACAAAAGAAGGATGTGGGTGATTGGAGAGATAGTTGATTGATTCAAGTGAAAGAGAATAATTAAATTTGCTATCGCTGTTTTTTATACACTTTTTTTTTAAATTTATTTTTCTTGCATTACTGCATTTTTTTTTGTATTTGATTTATCGTTACCAGATTATTAGTCCTTTAGTATTTCTCATAGTTCCACATAAGGAAGTGTTCTCCTGAAGAAGATGAATCATAGTCGTTCTACCACTGAAGGAGGCCAACAAGTTCGTCACTCACACTGTCTTATAGAATGGCCTGCTTTAGTGGTTGAAGTGTGATGTTCAGTACATATCCCAGTCTTAGAGACTGACAGGGAGTTAGGGGTAGAATGAAGGTAACTTCCTGCTAGATTAATTATCTATTACAGGTGTATATCGTAACAGAGACCTGAATCCACCTATATTTGTTTCTGAGCTCCATCAGAAACTTGTAAATATGTTCCCTCTTTTGGGTAGTCAGGAGCGTGGCTGAGTGGTAAAGCGCTTGAGTTCCGAACCGAGAAGTTTCGGGCTCAAATCCTCGGTGAAGACTGGAATTTTGGAATCTTTAGGACGCCAGTGAACACATTGTCAGTGAACGATTTGTCGGGTGAAACTATTTGTCGTATGAACGATTTGTCGTGTGAACGATTTGTCATAAACCAACTGTCGTTGAACAAGTTGTCTTTGAACGTCGATGAGCGTTATGTCGGGTGAACTAATAGGCGGTGAACAATTCGTCTGATGAACGAATCGTTGGGTGAACGAATTGTCCGGTGAAAGAATAAAAGTGAAAGATTTGTCGGTGAACGAAATGTCTGTGAACAATTTTGTCATGCCCTCGTAGTTTACTTGTTATTCGGGAAGTTAAGGTGGTTTGTATCATTGAATTGTTTTTGTGCATGTCAATGCTTAGACCACCACCCATTTGGTTCTCACCTCTTAGATTAAAAATCTTATCTTCTTACCATGTAAATTAAGGACGTTACTTCAAAACTGTATGTGATTATGTCCTGTAAGTGTCCCTAGCTCAATCTAGTCATGCATGTTATTCAATGACTTAACCTGTGCCAAGAAGTTTTTCTTGCTGATTCTGACAACCCATTCCATGTTCTAATAGCACTAGGGATGAAAAATATTTTTTTTTTACAAATTTGTCCCAGGATATGGAACAATAAATGTACCTTTATCTTTGTGTCTAAGTATTATGTTAAGCTGTTTTTTTTGTTTTTGAAGATAATGGTTTAGTGTTTTATGTATAATTGTTAATTTACTTTTAAGTCTTTCCTGAAATGTCTTGAAAGATAATGATTTTACTAATTGTGTTACTCTATTCGTTTGTTTTGAATCTTACTGCTCTAGGAAAATTCGTTGAGACAGTGGGACTATTGTCTCTGAAAATTTCTCGGTATATCTAAGACACGCCCTTTTTTAAGTTTGTGAAGAAGAAAGTGAAGCCTACTCCATAGACACACTAAATGTGTAGATTGGCGTCCCTCCTGGCAGCAAGTTTATGTATTACCTTGAAGCGAACATGATAGCCTGTTAAATTTAGACTAGATATCTCTCAGCTATCTCATTCTGCCTAAACCTATTTTAAAGTAAACCGCGAAGGGGTTCTCAAACCTTGGGTTTTCGTGTTCTCATCGTGTAGGCCAAGTCATTGGATATAATTTATCACTTGAATTCACTCTACATTTAAGTCCTTTTATTACATGTCTACTCATTAAAAGATTGTAACATGAACACTATACAACATTCCATTTGCATTATTGTAATGTAGTGCCCAAACTATACCCGCGAAACTGCCAGTGAGGCCGTGCTATTAGTAAAGTAAATAAAGTTAAGTTCCCCTTTCAGACCTTGCGATCTATAGGGCGTCAGTTTCTGTGGCCCACGGTTAACGAGGGTGTCATGTGGCCAGCACAACGACAAACCGCCTTTACTTTTCCCCAACTAGTGTCAGGTACCCATTAAAACTGGGTGGACTCAGAGGTCGCCCAAAGGTTCCGAAATAAAAAATCCCAGTCTTCACCAGGATTCGAACCAGGAACCCCCGGTTCGGAGGCCATGTGCTTTACCACTCAGCCACTGCACGGTTGGCTGAAATTTCTGCTTACAGTGCATAGTGAATTCGAAGAGTTTAGTTTGTTAGAAACTCGACACTTTGTTAATGGGGCATTTGACAAGTGTGTCAGATATTTACATGACCCCCAAGGCCGACAACTGTTGGTCACCCCATGTTTCTATATAGTGCAAACCTCAAGAGATAAGTAGCTAGTGGGTTTAGATTTAAACCTTAAGGACACAGCAATGGGGCACCCTTGTGAGTAACAGTATGTGTAGTGCATACCTTAAAGTCACGTGATGCACATTAAAATCTGTAACCTTTAGCTTCCTCCTGATTTGCACAATCTTTAACCATTGGCTTCTTTTTGATTTATAAAATTGTTAACCACTGGCTTCAGAAAGATTGGAATCGTCTTTATCACCCATTAGTTTCCTAAATACATCTATCTGAATGTCATTGAGAACAGTTGCTGATTTTGTTCGCTAAAACGATAAATAATAGTACGAATGCGAAATAAGATTAACATGGGAGGTTACATTAAAGAGCAGAGGACAGGAGCTGGCGTAGGAATAAAGGTCCATGTCACTACAACATAGTAAATTCATAATGTTCTGTTGAGATTAACTAGATCATCTTTAAGCAGGTGTATCAATATGGTTTATTATTTATAAAAGCCAATTATGATTTGATTGTATAGAAAGTCTCTATATTTTACGATTAAAGTCTACATTCGATGAATATTTATTAAGAAATATAATCCAATATTATTCAAATGTTAACACAACAAATAAGAGAGAGAGAGAGAGAGCGAGAGAGAGAGAGACAAATAGACAGAGGCAGAGAGAAAGAGATACAGATAGATGAAGAGGTCTATAATTATCTTCACTCTGGTGTCAGAAAAATAACTTCGTTAGTTTCACACAGGTAATTATGATCCGAGTTTTAATTAGTCACGGGATTCCCAAGTTAATCTTTAACCGCACACGTGTCCTCGATTTGTAGGTCCTCCCCCCAAACTCCTGGACCATGGCTAGTTCTGGAAGGTAAAGGCCAATAACTGATAAGTAATTAGTCCAATTCTTCTCTCCCCTGTGACTTGTTTAACCATGAATCAGGTGTGTGAAGCAGGCTTCTTGTGTCTGTGTAGTTGACTTAGAGAGTATGTAGTACGTTTCTAGGTCTGTATATCTAGTTTATAGTTTGTTCACTAGGACCTTACTGTGTAAAACAGGTTTGTAATGTGCATACAAGACTTACATGTTGTGTAGAGAGATGAGCTAGTGTGAGCAGTTGACCTGTTATCTGTAAACCAACCTTACAGTGTTTGTAACAGGTCTAAATTGTGTCTGCTTGACTTAGTTTGTGGCTATATATTTGTAAGACCATGAAATATTATTTTATTAATCTATCTGATTATAATTTGCAATGAACTTCAATGTCAAGTGTAACATGGGAATGCGAGGAGAGGCTTGTAGGGACGTATATCTGTAAGGATCTTTACAGAACAATATATGATTACTCCTTAAGCTCTCTCTCTCTTTCTCTCTCAGTAAATATGTTGTTGTCATCATTTCAGACACATTATTGAATGTCTCATACTACGAGACTCTCTTGCCTTATCTCTAGTAGGACTTTTTAAATACTAACATAATTTATAAACGTTCTATATAAATATTATATAAAATACAATAAACGCGTATTTGTAACCCTGTCGGACCAATTAAACAAAGGACATTAGGGCCATATGAGCTCTACCGGACGTTTAAAACAAACTAACTAACAAGAGGTAAATAACTAACATAAAATAGGCTTAAGTTAACTTTTGAGTCTTTGTTTATGAGTCTTTGTTTTTTGTTTGGAAGTAGAGCACATGCATCTAATAGGACTTGAACCAACTGCAGTTGATCACAGTGATCGTAACAAAATAGCTTCCCGTGCCACAGCACAAGCTCATGAATACGCACGCGTAAAATAACAGTAGAACAAACGTACACTTTTCGCATTTCTTTACTAAACGAAGGTCACGGCTGGGCGGCACTTTAATTACTATTTCTATGAATGAAAGTTCCGACACAGGAAACTTCCTCCCCCGCCCCCCCCCCTTACAATTTATAGATTCTTTAGTAACATATATTTTTGTATAGGAAATGTTGATTTCAAGACAAATTACTTTACATGCGTATTACTAAAGAAGTCAGACTATTAGCTACTGTACTGAAAATCTAGAACACTATCACATACCTCCCCCCACACCCCGTTTTTTTACATTGAATTAAAATAAAAACAGCTCATCTTCATCCATCTAACCCCGCCTTCCTCCTCACTCCGTAAGCCTTCGGATAGAGAGAATGGCCACGCTGGTAAGACAGGAGAGAACGATTGAAACGGGCGGGGGTAGCATACTGCTCAATGTGTGCGGGTTTGCCTGCTCTCTATCTTTCACACACACACATACGAGCACACTTACACACTTTTCTGCTCTTTTTCTCTCGGGGCGTCTCCTCACTAATTCCACAGGGTGGGTAGCTTAGGTATTTGGTAGGAGAGGCTAGCTGTTATATATGCATACGTTAAGTAAGTGCACACCCACTTTGTGTTGAAGGGGGTGTGCTAGGGGAAGGGGGTAAATTGGGGGGGATGCATTTCGAGGAATAGGGGAAGAAGAAAAAAACCCACTGAAGGTGATGTAGAAAATAAACTTAGCTACGCCATAGTGCTTTGTACACATAGTTTTTTTATACGAAACTTTATCATCAGTTTCTTCAAGGTTTCCTTGTATGTTTGAAACAATGGGCCACCAGTGTTATTTGTTGCTCCCTTTTTGACACCCCAGAGCTTCCTGCTTCAGAAGTATTTGCACAAGGGCCGGCTTTACACCATGGGGAGCTCCCCCGTACATTTACACTGGTAAACTTGTGTTATATTCTCTTCTGTAGTTAAAAAGGCGCACCTTTTAAAAATATATGTATAGAACACTAACATATTGGATATTTTCTACATGGAGGCAAATCCATTTTTTTACAAGCTTTTGGTGTACAGAATACAGACGTATTGATAAGGGAAATTATAAGAAAAAGTATAAAATTGTGTCTACCCTTTTCAGCGCTAGATTCAGTTTTCTAATCTCTTTCGTTGAAGTTCAATTTTTAGCGGCCCCGTAAGGGGAAAAAGCCGCTATTAGGTTTGTGCAAAATGTCCGTTTGTCCGTCTGTCAGAATCAGATCTCGAAAACTAGAAGAGATATGAAAAATATTATTTCACCATTAAATGCGGCTTGAAAAGTTTAGATGCAACGGCTACTTTTGGTTTTCTAAAAGCAAACCATTTAATTTATAAAATTAATTATGCAAGCGATTTTTTCATAAAAATACACCAATTCTAAAACAATTACGTAAAATGTAAGGGAGGCAATGTTACAATATGCTAACTACGTGGCACAATCTACATGCATTTTCAGTAACACTAAGTAAAATATATTTATAAAATGTACAAGAAATGTTTACAACAAATATAAATAATAGTTAAAGGTGTTTTTTCTGGTCAACTAACTTAATTAAAAGAAAACATTTATATTTGTTTATAAAGGTTAATAATGCACTTTGTATGTAAATATTTCGCACATTTTTTAAAATGGACTTTTTATGCAGCGACTTTCGTTACTAAAGAATCTATAAATTGTAGTGGGGGGGAGCGGGGGAGGAAGTTTCCTGTGTCGGAACTTTCATTCATAGAAATAGTAATTAAAGTGCCGCCCAGCCGTGACCTTCGTTTAGTAAAGAAATGCGAAAAGTGTACGTTTGTTCTACTGTTATTTTACGCGTGCGTATTCATGAGCTTGCGCTGTGGCACGGGAAGCTATTTTGTTACGATCACTGTGATCAACTGCAGTTGGTTCAAGTCCTATTAGATGCATGTGCTCTACTTCCAAACAAAAAAAAAAGACTCATAAACAAAGACTCAAAAGTTAACTTAAGCCTATTTTATGTTAGTTATTTGTCTCTTGTTAGTTAGTTTGTTTTAAACGACTAGTAGACCTCATATGGCCCTAATGTCCTTTGTTTAATTGGTCCGACAGGGTTACAAATACGCGTTTATTGTATTTTATATAATATTTATATAGAACGTTTATAAATTATGTTAGTATTTAAAAAGTCCTACTAGAGATAAGGCAAGAGAGTCTCGTAGTATGAGACATTCAATAATGTGTCTGAAATGATGACAACAACATATTTACTGAGAGAGAGAGCTTAAGGAGTAATCATATATTGTTTTGTAAAGATCCTTAAAGATATACGTCCCTACAAGCCTCTCCTCGCATTCCCTTGTTACACTTGACATTGAATTATAGTTCATTTCTAATTATAATCAGATGGATTAATAAAATAATATTTCATGGTCTTACAACAACATGTCACTAGCTGGAATAATTCCTTTAAAATTTCTAGATAAGCAGATTTTATTTATTTTTTGTTTAGTGCCCAATCAGGATAAAAGCCTCTTATTTTTGTTCAATTTGTCTGTTTGTCTGTTTGTCCGTCACATTTAGATTTAAAAAAATAATAACGCCTAAAGAAAATGTAAATCTGATTTCACCTTTTAGTATTCCTTGAGAAACATCTCTACATGTGTTGCTTCAACAAGCTTGTTACTCATTAAAACTTAAAACTAGTTTGAAATACATAAACCGAGAAATTCATAGTTCAGCCCGAGAGGAAGAAAAAGAAAAAAAATGCCGACTAAAGATCCCATAAATCCCTAAGAGTATCTTCTCAAATATGTTCAACGAGCTCAGGGCTTACTTGATCATTTGGGTATGGATCTAGAACCACCTTTTACCCTGCTCCTGAATCAGTTATCGTGGATTGATGTTAACAGTTTTCACGTCATGCTGGCGAGAAGGTTAGGTAACTCATGATTGCAGTGTTTTCCGAAGTATTCATCCCATATACTTGCACTTACCTCCCATTCTCCCGCCCTATCCACCTTACTTATCAAACTGTCTTATCAAACATATTCAATTTTTACTCAGACGTTATCGAATTTTGTCGAGCTCTTGAAGTCGCAATGGCATTTACAGCAGTCACGTGACACTAAGACTGTTCTTTGTAAGATGGTGACAACTAAACTATGAAAGTCTACAAAGTCACCCTCCCCCTGATTACATTTTTCAATAAATATTTTTTTTTTGACTTTTCTCACAACGTTGAAAGACACTTTGTTTGATGCATAGCACCGTAAGTCTATCAATACAAAAAAAATTATGCATAGCTCCGTCAGTCTATTAATACAAAAACATTTTGTGCATAGCACCGTCAGTCTATCAATACAAAAACATTTTATGCTTAGCACCGTCAGTCTTTCAATACAAAAACATAAGCCTAATAAAAAATCAAAAGGAGACTAGGTGGCTTAGTGGTAAAGCTCTTGGCTTCCGAACCGAGGATGCCGGTTTCGAATCCTGTTGAAGACTGGGATTCTTAATTTTGCCATCTTTTGACTCCTCGTGACACCCTCTTTAACCTTTGGCCACAGGAAAAAAAAGCCTCTGTCCTGTAGATGGCTAGGTCTGAAAAGGTAACTTCTTACTAAGTAGTAGATCAAAACGTTTATATATGCATGTACATTAAAATTAACAAAATCAATGAAACTTTTTTAAAACCTAATTTTAGATCTTCTCCACAAATGTTGTCATCCCTTGTTATAGTAGACAGAGTCTCAAACACGAGCTAATAAGTGTTACTGTTTAAAAAAATACTATTACAAACTAATATTGACTTAAACCACCATTCTAATGTGTAATTTTATTGTATGGTATGTACTATGACCTATCTTTTCTCCACCTTCATTATCTAGTACTACTCCACAAAGATTCAGATACCATAAATGAGACTCCTTTCTCTACAAAATACCAGATACTATAAATGTGATCCTTTCTCCACAAAGTAACAGATACTCAAAATGTGATCCTTTCTCCACAAAGTAACAGATACTCAAAATGTGATCCTTTCTCCACAAAGTAACAGATACTCTAAATGTGATCCTTATCTCCAGGCGCTACCAAACCTTTTTACAGGTGTCTCATACGACTCAAAGTCTGGGAATCACTGAGGGAGATCCTGATTTCTCTTGTACCTATAGTCTTTCACCTACTTGACACGAGCAGAGTCAGCTGTTACAACTTGTCAGTGCTGGAGGATGTAAGCAACAGTCATTTACTCCAGCCAGGACGTCTTACGCCTCCCCTTCCCCAGCTTACACAGAGGTGCCGGACGCCAGGAGAAATTTGTGTTTATCCCAAATGATGGCCAGATTTTTTTGTACAATTGTCTTGTTAAAAAGATGACTCTTGATCTAATGAAGGCAAAGAGTTGAATTAATTTCATTTTGTTTTTATTACGTAACAGATAGTCTCGTATTTATGTATATATTGTACTCATTCTCAATTAAACAAATAAGTTCAAATCACAGGTATAGTTATTGTAATTTTAATGATAATTAAGACATCCCTTTAGGAAGAGGTAAATCTAATGGGAAGAACCCCACATTTACAACTATATATAACTCAATAATGTATACGTTATTTCCTTTTTCAGAAGCGTGGTCGAGAGGCCAAGTGCGCTTGAACTTGGCTTGGCTTGGCTACCTAGAAGGGGGCTCGAGGTTCGACACCCGACTCAGGCAGAGTTGTGTTTACTGAGCGCCCAAAGGCAGCACGGAAAACCAACTCCTAGATACCCCCTCCCCCCCCCCCCCCCCCCACCGGTCCACAAATGAGATTGGACCAAAAGCGCTCTGAGCATGCTATAAGCATGAAAGTAGCGCTATATAAAAGCTATAATAATAATTTTAATATACTACAAGACAAATAGTTAATTGACAAATGAATTTCCTTTTTAAATGGATTTATGTTTTATTAGCTACATTAAATAATTTTTTAAGGTTTCAGCTTGATCCAAATATATGTGTGCCACAAGGCCACACAAATTATGCCATGTCCAGAAAACTGAAGGATTAATTTTCCTTTTTGAAAAAAAAAATAATTACCAGTAATGAATCGACTAATCGGTAAATATTTTATTTGCAATTTTATTTTGTCAAGTACTATAAATATTTCTGAAAAGTTTTAACATGATCCAATAATGGGTGTGCGGGAAATAACGTATTCAAAATTTTTATTAAAGCACAGACAAAAGGAGTGGATGTAAGCTTTATAAAATTGGAATCAGTAGCGCTGTCGAATCTGGCGTATGAATATTTTGGTGTAGTCTAATAAACACCTAATCGTGTGATTCTTTTAAAGGCTTTTCAGTAAATTACAATTAAAAAAACAACATTCCAATGCAGGTACTACAAGGCCCTATTAGTGTAATAGCGTCCAATTCAATAATGACTTTTAACAAGAAAAACAAAATAAATAAACCTATTACAACAAAATAAGCAAAAAAATTAAACTCACTAGAACTGAAAAATACCCTCTAAAACGGAAAAAGAAAAAAAATATATATATACCGGTATAGCTCCTCCTTAGTGGTAGAAGCTGCACACATTTCTCATTTCCTATTATGTCAAAGATGGCAATGGAGTCCAATCTTTGCTTTAAAAAGCTGGCCACACACATGACATGGGTTAGTTTGATCTACTGCAAATAAGCCTGCTTCTTCTCTCAGCCTTTTGTTAGAATAAACTTAATAGAACTAAATAGACCCATTAGATCTGAGTTGAGCTGAATATAGACACTAGAATTAAATACCCATTAGAACTGAATAACTACTTCAGTCGAACCAAAATTTGAAGTCCACTTACTCACTAAAACCATTGCTTCTCAGTAAGGTTACAATCACTCCATAACATCACAATCACTCAAGAGGACTAAGTGTTATTAGCGGCCCCCAAAGGGGGAAAAGAAGCTATTAGGTTTGTGTGAAATGTCTGTCCGTCCGTCCGTCCCGTTTAGATCTCGTAAAATCCGACATCATAATATTTTAGACCGTTCAAAGTTCTGATGCAACGGCTACTTTTGTTCTTTTCTGAAAGCGAAAAATCTAAAATTTTAAATAAATTATGCAAGCAGTTTTTTTCATAAAATGATAAAAATACACCATTTTCCCAACTATTCACTATTAATAGTAACAAACACGGGAGGCTTTTTAATAAGGGAGGTGACTGTTTACTATTTTTTAACACATTTATGTAAATGGTATTATATTTTTGGTCAGTTATGTAAGTTATGTAAGTTCTGTCATACTATAATAAGTACTACTGTTACAAAAAAAAATTTACTTTTTGAAAGAGAAAAAAATCTATTTACTATGCATATAAGTGAAACATAATTTAAAACAACAATTACTCAGTAGTTTTTCATATTGTAATAACTTAGGTGAGGCAACCTGACGAGACACAGACGTTTATTTACACAAACACAAAAGGCATCTGCCTTGAGTAAACCATCTCCATATTGGCTCGCTACTTGTGCGGAAATCGTTCTCCTCTCTTCCTAATGTTGACATCCGTTTCAGTCTAGTTTATCACAGTGCGCATCCTTCTAGCTTAGATGGCGGTGCGCATGGCGGAGTTATAACAATATTATCGCGTGATCTGCAGTGCTGCACTATAACAATAGAACTCTTAACTAAAGGATTTTTTTTATCTTTAGGATTTGAATAAGAGATTGACCCTTTACAAAACTAATATATCAATTAGATATTCATTATAAGACATCAGTTAGGCCAGGTTCACATTTCACTTCACATTCACTTTCACCTATCCCTTGGTGTGCTGGACCGTTGGGGCACCACACAATATCCGTCAACCTTCTTTCTCCTTTCTTCTCTGTCATTTGCCTTTGATAGAATTTCATTCTGATATTCTTCTGAAAATATTGAAACCTGCTGGGGACGATTTTGAGTTTATGTTTCCACACAAACTATCTTTGTAACTTTGTTTATTTTAGAGCAAGCAAGAAAAGTATTTTTTAAAAAAATTCCTCGTTTATACATCTTATACAGCGATTATTTTGCTTTTAATAACTAATGAATTTTAGAGGAACATTTTTGGTTAAATGTCAGTAATTAGAGGTTCTTTCCTTTAGATTAGCCTCGTATTTTATTTTTTTGAAATATGTCTTTCTATTGCTTGTTTCCCCTTTATACTTTCATGGTGTAGTGAGCTCTCCCAATGAATCACGAGGACGCTAACGGAGGGCTAGACTTGAATTCTCCACCACCGCCGCCACCACAGCCCGTGGGCATCTACGGCTGGAGGAAGAGGTGCCTGTATGCCTTCGTCTTGGCCTTGATGATCGTGGTAATAATGAACTTAGCACTGACCGTCTGGATACTCAGGATACTACGTTTTTCTCTGGTGAGTTCAGAATCTTGAAGCATGAATGTCCACTTTAAGCCAAGTGTTAGGCTAGGCCCTAGCCTGTGTTCAATAATGCTCAGTGAATATAAAACCTTTGGTGGCTGGATGAAAGGGGCAAGGGGGAATGAGGGAGGAGGATTTACTTTCGTTATACACGAGGAAACCAACAGTTACCAAGGTGTGTGGCCAGCCGAGACCATTCATTATAAAAGGCCTTAACACTGACCTGCAACTTTAAACCTGTGGGCAATTTAGACCAATAGTTCGTGGCCACGTCGTACAGACCTGTGACGTGGCAAGTAGTTATTGGTCTAAACTGGCAGCATTTTGTGACGTTGCATGTCAGTGTTCAGGCATTCTAAAAAGATTGGCCTCGGGCCAGCAGACGTTCTAAGTTGAGTGTAAACAAAAAATGTACCTGTGCCGAATGTGAGTTAACAGTACAACACCCAAGTCTTAAAACACGTACTTTTCTCCTGATCAAAATCAAATTCATGACCATTGGCCAAAACAAGTTTTAAGGGAAATATTTTATAGCAGCCTATTCACCGTATAACATTCTGAATCGAGCATCTACGTCAACCAGAAAGAGATTTCTGTCAACAAAAACATTGAAATTTCTAAAGGACTTTGATCATTTTACTTGAGTAAAAGCATGATTTGGGTATCAATTTTTAAATATTTTTATTTTAAATCTTTGATTAGCTAGTTATGAGCTCTAATATCACAGTTGAAACTAAGCTTCAGGGTATAGCTCACACATAACGATCCATACATAATTCAAATTCATATAAACCGATTTTAGAACATTAAAATATTTAAACATCTAGGATTGTTTGGTCCTGAATAGAACTGACCAAACTGCAATACTGTACAATCGCTTAGCTTCTTTGCAAATTTGACCTTTTACTTCTGCGAATGTTTTGAAAGATCATCTATGGTATTAAATTACTATTCGGAATGGCTGCCTGAAGGTTTGGGGTGAGCTTAGGGTTGACGTCAAAATTCGTCCCAATTATATATTAAGGTTTATATAAATCCCTTTACTTTTCCATGTGCATTAATATATCGTATATAGCAAAAAAAAAAACATATTATGCTTTTCCTTATTTTAAATCAGCTATAGTTTTTGATGTTTCGAAAATCTAAACATTGTGATATGTCATCCTAAAGTCCATTAATTTAGTAGCCTATTAGTTAATGCAGTAATTCTTATACTAGATCATTTCATTTGAAAGAGTTTTGTTTTCAATATTATTTTTTTTTGCCTCTGATTACTGTTTTCTTTTTTTCTGTAAGGATGGAATGGGTCATCTGAAAATAAAGCCAAGTGGAATCCAGGTCAAGGCAGAAGCAGAGTTTTTAAAAACAGTTTATGTTGATGAATTGAAGTCAGAGGTAAAAAAAAAAATAATTGGACATTCTTTTCACAGCTGTTTCACTTAGAGTTCATCTTGACCTATCCATTAGATAAAAGGAAGGAAAAAAATATCATGACATATATATAAAATGTTGTTCATCCAGTATGCTAAGCTCTTGCCAATCAATTAAGACATGGTACTATATGAAGTCAGTACTAATAGAATTGGGTATGAATGTTTGATTGTACAACGAATTTCTGAATTTCATCAGAAGTATAAAACAAAACGAAACTTGTTTGAATAAATACTGAAAGAATAGTTGTGTAACTTTAGTCTTTATAATATGAAAATACAGTTGTGCAGTGTTTCCCAAACTTTTGACCTATATGTAACCCTTTTATAATTTTTGTAATGCTTAGTACCCCTTACCCCCCAACCGTATTGTAGTCTATTAACAGAACAAAATAAATGGGTATCTAAAAAAAAATAAGCATAGTTAATGAGGTACAATGTATCCCCTACAAAGTCTTCCAGTACCCCTCCACTGGGGGTAAGCATATCCCACTTTGGGAAACACTGCAGTAGTGTATATCACCAACTGCACCATTCATATATATATTTATATTGTTATAACCCTTCCTTGCACAATTTGGTTGCTAAGTTTCAAAGAGGTCTTAAAGAGCAATCGTTGAGTTCAGCTCCCTTGATTTTCTTACATAAATTTCAAAGAAAACTGAATATGTCTTACTAGCTATTAATTCTCTTACAATAATGAAATAAACTCTTTAATAAGATTATTAGCACAATTTTTAAAAAAATATTTTTTTATATGAAAAATGATTGTTTTTTTATTTTTAGGGCAGTCCTTTGTTTCTGGAATCAACGAAATCTGTACATCTTCTAACAACAGATAGAAGTAGAACTATAAGAAGTAGACTGGTGTTAGGTAACTATTTAAACTTTTTAGAACTTATGTAATTTTATTGACACATAATATAAAACAGCAATAAAACATTTAAATCTGCTTGGCATAAAGCTTACATGAAAATACACATGTTAACCGTAACTCTTGCTGTGACAGTTTGCATAACCAAATCCCCCCACTTTTCCATGTCATCAGCTGTTCTTAACAGGATATCAAGAGAGAGGCCGTCCATTCATTTACATTATCCAGCCAGTTTTTCTTCGTGCTCCCTCCACTGTACTTTAAAGAATGACTTGTGATATACATTTATCATATTTTCTGATTTAAATAGAATTTAAACCTTGGCTACAATCACTTTGCTACTTTAATATTTTGACCTAGTTACAGCTGTGAATGATCCAACTATGGTAGTTGTCTACTATATGTGATCAGCCTGCATGTTTGGAGTACGCTTTCAGCTGTTGTCATGATAGTCCCGAGTTCGGTCCCTGCTTGCTTTCCCCTCTTGCAATGGTGCAGGAGGATAAGAGGAAATGGTCGTTAGGAAGTGACGTCAATGTAATCTCTGTCTGTAGACCATGGGCTAAATATATTAAAATGGTTGGAAAGTTTTGTTTTGGACTGAGACTAAAGACTTTGGTAGTGTCTCCCTGCTTTTATATTCCTTCTCGATGTCACCTCTAAAATTAGAAATGTCTTTAGAAAGTAAAAAAACAAAAACATACTTTATCAATTATCCATTAAGCAGTATTCTTGCATATTATGATATATCTACAGTTCATTATCCTGCTATTAAAAAATTAAAATTCAAAATCTAAATCTGCTTTATCTGCACTTTATTAGTGAAGCCCAGTGACTGGTAGAAATGTGTAACATCCTTTTGGCAAAACTTCTGAAAAATTTGGTGACTGCTTAAAATTTTACATCGAAAAGGAAAATTTTATCGTGAAAACCATCTGTTGGGGGGGAGGGTTAAAAAAAAAAAAAAATTTTTTTTTAAAAGAAACTCCCTTAGATAGAATAGAATTAGGTGACTGTGGTCGATTGTTTAGAATAAATAGAATAAAATTGAAGGGGGGGGGGGTTAACATCAAAACTCTCTGTAAGGGGGACTTAGGGGGTTAAACTTAAAAACCATCGGGACGGGGTTTTAAATTTATAGCTCTCGGGGCTTGGGGGTGATAATTAATTTTATTTGATATCAAAAAGGGCAAATAAATCTTACAGTGTTGAGAGGTGTGCTTCCAATGTGGAGTTCCTCTCTTTAGATAATCTTTGTTGTTTTTTTTTAAAGTATTTTTAAAACTTTGCTTGTATAATATTACACAGATATAGCTTGTTACAATAAATTATATCCCTTTTTTTTTTTTTTTTTATAGAAGCCAAAAACTTAACAGGGGAGATACAATTATAGATGGAATATAATTTTTATCAATATGATTTGTACAAGATTACAAAATCTGTTTCTCTCTCTTTCTAGACCAAGAAAACATAACAGCATCTTGTGACACTTTTCGTGTTGTAGATTCTAATGGTACTGTCAACTTACTACTTTCATCTCAGAAAGTAATCCTGGGAAATGGAGATGCCACAGTGCCAGGTAGTTCTCAATTCTGCTTTACATTTTGATGTAGTATACACATTGTTATCAGTTTGTACAGTGTATCTAGCAAGTATAACACATTGAAAGTACAATTTTTATTCATTACTTTGTAGGCTATAAAGCCTTAACACTGACATGTGTTGTGACAACCTGTGGTCAGTAAATGAAGACTAATAGCTCGTTGTCACGTCACATGTCAGTTCAGGCCAACCTTGACGATTGGTCTTGGTTCAGTGCACTCTGGTTCAGTCAGTTATGTGGATATGTGTGGTGGTGGGGGAAGTGCGGAGGGGGGTATCTTGTTAAGTAAATGAGTTTCGATGACACGCAGATATAGATATATTTGTTAATTGAGAGTTACGGTAATTTTGTAATTTCTTAAATGTTGATACATGCAATGAATCAATAAATAAACACAATTATACAAAGATCGATTAGTTTATCTGTAGTGTGTGTGCAGTGGCGGACTGGTTATATGGGCATTCAGCAAATGTCTTTTTAGCAGGTATCCAAATGGGCGGTAGGACTTTTTTAAAGGCCTCTTGTATGTCACTATTGAATGTATTAAATTATTAAAGGTTTTATAATATTTTTTTTGTAAAAGGGCCTATCTGAGTGTCGTGCTTTACATAAAAATCTTTTGCAGACTCTACATTGTAATGCTAATTTAATCTAACACATTTTCCAAACTAATGTAATAGCCTACATCCGTAGACAGTGCTACTAGTAGGTTTCATTCCTTTAGGGCCCACACTTTTAGCGATTGAAAAGCAACATAAGGCCTACTATATTTCTTGAAAATATACAGAGTTTATTGTTTGCATGCGTTTAGTTATCGATACATTATTAAACTTAACAGAATGATTTTGAGGAACGGTACACGTAGAAATGGATAACCAACCTACGATCTATAATTTGTGGGCCGGATTGTATAGGAATGCCCAGCCGATTTGTGTGTGTGAGTGTGTAAAGTAGGGACTACAACTCTTCAAAATTAAACGTTGTTCTACTTAAGTTATCACGTTACGTTTTTAAAAATTATCAAGACTTCTCATTTGAGTCTACAATATATATATGTATATAAACGCTTAGAACTTTTCACAGGTGAAACATTTTTTTAGACCCGACATTATAGCAATAAATAATTTATACATAAATTACCAATAATTAATTGACTATTTTTTAAATTGATTGATGTTTTGTTAGGTACAAAAAGTAATCACGTCCAACGTGAGGGAAAATAGCGCTAATAATTATTTAAGGTGGAAAACATAACAAATTTAGCAATCTCTGTAAATACTAAAGAATTAGTTTCACTTGTGAATATGAAACAAAATAATAAATTACCATTAATTAATTAATATATGGTTATAATTCCATTTATAGAGCGCTGTTAAAAAAACATGATGTTGGCTGAAGGCGCTGTAATAACATTACAAACAAAATCACGACAGCTAAAATGACAAACTTATTGACTAATTGGTTACTTTCTTTATTGATTCATGTCTTGCCTATGCCAATGAATACTTTTGTGCGAAGTTTCAACTTAATCCGCGAATGGATGTGGGAGAATAACGTGTACACACTTTTTACCAGACAGTCAGAGGGAGTTGTAAGCTTTGTAACATACATTAGGAATAATGCAATCACGTGAATTATAATACGTGCTCTATAAGCAGGTCTGTTATTCATACATAAAAAAATCTTAAACTTAATTATCTTTTCCAGGTGATATCAAATTTAACGGGGCGGTATTTACACCAACTATACAGAGTCCATTGAATTCATCTCTTGAGTAAGTTGATCTTCTTAAAAAGAAATATTTGTTATTTTAAATTCATTTAATTGAAATATTTGAATCTGTGTTTATTTATTAGTGATAAGATATTCAAAAACTTTGTAAAAAAAAAATAATTAAATTGAGCCTCCCTTTTCACATACAAGGAAATGAGTTTGTGCTCAATTTCGTGGACATAGAAAATTATTAATTTTTAACGCCCCCCCCAAAAAAAGAGTAAAGTTTCCTTTGGGGCAAAGGATGTAAAAAAAATCTGTTTCTGTGGCCTACTTTTAACGAGGGTGTCATGTGGCCAGTGGAACGACCAACCGCCTTTACTTTTCCTCAATTATTGTTAGGTACCCATTAGAGCTGGGGGGTTTCAGAGGCACTCTAAAGATCTCGAAATTAAAAATGCCAGTTTTCATTAGGATTCAAACTCGGTTATTAAGCCAAGAGCTTTACCCCTCTCAGCCATCGTGCCTCCGATTTTATCTTCATAGACATAGAAAATGATTGAGTTAATCCTCGTGTTCGTAAAAGATGATTGAGTTAATCTTCGCCAACACAGAAAATGATTCAATTCCTCTTTGTAGTTTTATTGTTCTGTTAGTTGTGACTTGTTCTATTTTTTGTTGAAAGATCATTGCTTGATTATTACTTTAAATTACACCTGAGCTCAATGAGAAAAGAATACAATAACAAAACATGTTATATATACTTGAGAAAACAGTTCGTTGAGCATCGACTTTGATTTATTTACAGATAAAGGGTGCTCGTCTATGTCAAACTTGCGCTATATCACTAGAATTGTATAGAACAGGGGTGGGCAACCTTTTTGTATCGAGGGCCGCATTTGTCTAAATTTGGGAATGGCGGGCCGCATATGTATATACAACCTAGAAAGATACTCTAGCTGTGTAGAATGGCTTTTAATTCATATTTACACTGTATTATATTCAAGTTTTTTTTCCACACTCCACGTTAAGGAATTACAAGAGTTATCAATTTTTGAAATCAAATTAAGAATTTTTGTTCAATTGCTGTTGTCTTTTTATATTACAATAACCCCACAAATATACAGTTGTAAATAATGTGCAGTATTTTACTTTTTACACTCACGCATAATGTTCCGGAACTGTAGAACTAGCTTACTAGTTGTTACCCTTGTGACTGCTGTCAAATTACAGTCAGTCAAAATCGACCAGTAATTATACTTGTTTAGTTCCCCCCCCCCCCCAAAAAAAAATGCTTGTTCACTGGATGAGACAATATATGTTCCGGAAGTTGAAATTTGGGAAGAGCAAAACCTGCCCTTGTGGAGCATCACCATAGAATGCTGACCATGTCCTTCAATGGTGCATACTAAATCAGAGACCCGAACAGGGTTCTGGTCCCAAAGCCCTCCTATAGAACCAAAGCTATTTGGAGAACTACCTGATCTGGAAACCATTGCGCGGTTCATCTCAGATATAGGATTACTGATCTAAACCCTCCAACATGTAAAATGAGAACGAAGAAGAACAGATGAATGTGTACCCAAATAGTGTGAACAGCAGCAAGGTTTTTTTAAGTGTGGAAATACAGCTTCTGGCACCCATAGGACTCCCGTGGAAGTACTGACTGGAACTTCTCTTTGCTTGGAGTTATGTCCTCTGGAGCTGAATCAGCTTCTGCGCTAAATGGTGAGCTGGTGGTATTGAAAACTGGTTCTTGACTTCTTAAAATTTGCTTTTATAAATTGTAAAATTAAGGAATCTAAATCTGTGTTGTACTTTTATTCAGTTCATTAGAAATAGTTTCACCTGTTTTCTTTTGCTTGCTTGTAGAAATGGGAAAGCCTTGTTTGAAAAGATTTAACATCCATTTACATTTCATATGCAAGAAACTCATTGCAATAGTAATTACGAAACATGAAATCTGTCTTCCACTTTTCATTAGAAATATTGGTAACAAAGTCACAGTCAATGTCCTGCAAGTAACAGAACAATTTCTTCCTTGAGATTTAATATTTTTCTCTTTTGCCTTGCCCATGGCGGATATATTGGATTATTTTGTTCATTATTGGAACTAACTCTGGAGGATACCCATGGCTCTGATAAGATTGATTATTATGTCCATATTACGATTCACAATATGAAGTAGAAATTTTATGCAGCTTTGTGTAAACTTTCCTGTTTAAAGTTTATGGTTGGGATATTTTAAAAAAGCCACCATTTTAGTCAGTCAAAGATCGAGCTCCACCAGTTGTCACCCTTGCCATCTTGTTCCAAGCATACCCAACATTCAACACGGTTCTTCATAGCATTGAATAAATACTGATTAGTGATTGTCTTGAATTGAGCATATTGATGCATAGTATAGCCAATAAGCATAATCTTCGTTTACTTGAAACTTTTTATAATGAGTTTACATTTATATTATTTTTAATATATTTGCATGCTTATAAGTATATACTGTGGGCACACCTGATTTCTGTAGGTGTCGGCTGGCCGCATAAAACATTCCGGCGGGCCGCATGTGGCCCGCGAGTCGTAATTTGGCACCTCTGGTATAGAATCATGCAATATTTAAGCTGACAGTCGTAATAGTAGATGTATAAACAATATTATCTCGTTCAACACCAGCGTAAACTATTTTTTTTACGTTTTGTCCTAAACGTCACGTGACTACTGTCTCTAACCTGAATATATATATATATATATATATATATATATATATATATATATATATATATATATATATATATATATATATATATATATATATATATATAATATAAACTCAGGGGCGGACTAGGTATCAAAATCGGCCCGGGCACTACCATAAAAACCGGCCCACAAATGGCATGTCATATATTTTCGGTGTGTGTGTGTGGGGGGGGGGGTGATTTTTAACCCACTCCGCAATTTATATATATATATATATATTAGTGTGTGTGTATATGTAATTAATCTTCATTACATTCTGATCTTTCATTCTTTCAAAGTTTTTTCTACCCTAGAATACTTTCTTCCTATAATTAGTGGAAAGACAGTACACACCGCAGCTAGGGAGTCCGGGGGAGCGCAGTGAGCTCCCCCCAGTGTTAAGCATTATTTCCGTTATTTTAAGCTTTAAAAAATGCATATTCTGAGGTATCTAGTGTGCAATTAGCCTGCTACTCTTCCGCTAATAAAATTCAAAAACCAAATCTGCTATTCACTGGAGTCCATCGACTGGTAGACAAATGGTAAAATTTCTTTAGTTTTTGTATTGGAGGAGGAAGGGAAACCAGAAAACCCTTTTGGCTTCGCTCATGAAATTTCGAAACTAGTTTTCTTACGTTGGCTGCACTGGGGCAGTAAGTAAAGTTTCCCTTTCAGACAATGAGGTCTGAGGCAAGTGATAGTTTGAAGACCCTCCCCTCCATGTGTTATATTATAAGTTTAAGCCTAATTCTCTACAAAGTATATTCGTAGAATTACATAATGTATCCTATTTATACATGTATGCATTCTGAAAACTATAAACAATACAATATCAGCTTAATGAGTTTGAAGCTTTTTGGTATTAGGCATACTTATTGATCTAGATTACAGGCTTTTCTTAAAAAAATAAGATTGTTACGTCTTACGCATTTCATGTGTCAATCTTGTCATGCATGTTGATCTGTGACTTTAAATATGCTAAATCATTTGGTTTTCCTGGCTGACTTAGGCAACCCATTCCATCAAAAGAGAAAGCAGAACGGTTAGAGAGGCACTTACTTTATTTGAAAAGCTCTTGCTTCCTCCTAGTACATTCTCAAAAACGCGATTATCTTATCTTATCTTATATATTATAGACGTTACTTCAAAAAAAGAAGATGATTACGTCCTACGCGTCATGCATTTAGTCATGCATATTAACCAATGACTTAAATTCTGACAGGTCACTCGTTTTCCTGGCTAGCTCAGGCAACCCATTCCATGCTCTAATAGCACTAGGGAAGAAGGAGTATTTGTACAAATTTGTTCTAGCATATAGGACGAGGAGTGTGCCTTTATCTATGTGTCTTTCAGAGTATTTTATTAAATTTTGTTTTTGTATTTGAAGATTATGGTTCAGTGTTTATAATTGCTACTTTACTTTTGAGTCTTCTGTCTGAATTTACTATAGGTGTTACTCTAGTCAAATGTGAATGTTCATTTGTTATGAATCTCACTGCTCTATTTTGTGTCTGTTCCAGTTTCTTAATGTTTTCTTGACTTGAGGGGTCCCAAACGGAGGAAGCATATTCTATTATTGGCCTAACCAAGGTTAAATAACATTTTAGTTTTATGTTTTAGTTTTATGTTTTATTTGATTTATAGAATTTTCTTTTAATAAATCCTAATGCTTTGATTTTTTATAGTTTCATCAATATGTGGATTTTATGACAGTTTTTCATTTATTATAACACCTAGGTATTTTGCGTTTTTAGTCTGTGTTACTGGTTTGCCATGAATAAGATAAGCGGAATTAATTTGTTTTAGTTTTTTTTTGTTCCTCTTAACAACTGACATTTTTCTGGGTGGAAAGACATGCTCCAATTTGATTCCCATTTCTGTAATTCATCTAATTCTCTTTGTAAAATATCTGTGTCTTGTGTTGTTTTTATTGTTCTATATATTATGCAATCGTCTGCAAATAATCTGACTTTTGTTCCTGAACTAATGCAATTTGGTAAATCATTTATGTAAATTAAAAATAGTAGTGGACCCAAGACTGTTCCTTGAGGTACACCTGAGTTTACTGTTATCGGTGTTGATTTAGAGCCATATATTATTACAGTTTGTTCTCTCCCTATCAGAAAATCTTTAATCAACTGATGCAGTGGACCATTAATGCCAAAATATTTTAATTTTTTAAGCAAACTATGGTGGTGAACTTTGTCAAAAGCCTTAGAAAAATCTAGTAAGATAGCATCTATTTGTTCACTATTTTCTAAACCTTTAGAAAAATCATCAATTAGTCCTATTAGTTGTGTTTCACATGATCTATATTTCCTAAAGCCATGTTGGTATGGTGTGAGGACATTTTGTTTGTCTAAGTGGTTTATGATGTTGCTACATATTATGTGTTCTAGGATTTTACATGTGATGCTGGTAAGTGATACTGGTCTGTAGTTTCCTGGGTCAGATTTTTCTCCTTTTTTAAATAGGGGGGGGGGGGGGGGGACATTAGCTTCTTTCCAGTCCTTTGGTACTCTGCCCTGGTTAAGTGAAGCCTGAATTGTATATGAATATACCATGACCCATTATTTAAAATATAAATCGCCTTTCATTAAATATCGTGTGAAAGCGCTATATAAATTATTGTAATTATTGTAATAATTTTCATCATTAATGACTTCATACAAAGCATAACTTTGCCATTTATTATAATAGTATGATAATTGATTTAGATCTAGATTTAAAAAAATTTGTGTAAGCCTTAAGTGTAGCATTTTTAGATCTATGTTATTAAAAATAAACAAAAAGAAACTTACTTTTTCTTTTCAAATCGCAGAAAGTAGAACTTTATACCCATATTGAGCTGGGAATATATTGGGTGGTTTGTAATTTCGCGGCTGTGTGTATGTGTTCAAGTTAATTTCTATTAAGTATTGTTCAAGAGCTCATTGTCGCGCCTATCTTTTTTTTTCTGCGTTATATCCATGTTTTCTAACTTAACCTCTCTCAATCCCTCTTTTTGGTTAAATTTCACTGGAACCATTAAAAGACGGGGAATGGAAGGAGCACACAAAAAATGGGAGTGCCCATGCCGACCAGCAAAATGATTAGGCCAAACACAACCTCGAAGACATCGAAGACATTAAAGCAGTCCATGTCGCTCGTGCATAGCAGAGAGTACGGTCTAACATTTTGCAAATGATAATACGTACAGTGTATAGTTTGTTTTTTTTGTTAATATTCTTGTTGAATTTCAAACAAAAGTAATTGTAATAAGAATTAAAAAAAAAAACAATAAGAAAACCTGTTTGGACCTTTGTGTCTTGCTGCTGTCACTTCTTTTTTTAAGTTGTCTTCATTGAAATTTTTATTGTTTGGTCGCGACCAGACCGGCCCATTTGGTACCGGCCCACCGGGCATTTGCCCGTTTGCCCATATAGCCAGTCCGCCCCTGTATAAACTCATAATATATAAATATAAAATATATGTAAATTGATAATACATGATAACAGATGTAAAAATCCTTCTCATCTATCAAGTATTTTTGAGTGAGTTTTTATTTTAATAAGAAGATTAAAGGATTAGTATTGATGGATATGGAACAAGTGCAACTGCAGTAAACAACAGAGTAAAAGCCGAACATTTTCAGATATTAGGTCAACGCCTTCCGGACGGAGGACACGACCATAAAAAGAAAGTTATGTCCTCCTTTTGAAGAGCGTATGGTAACCTACCTAGACAGCATTTCAATCTCCTTCTTCCCTATTGCTTTTAGAGCATGGAATGGGTTGCCTGAGCCAGCCAGGAAAACTGATGACTTGGCAGAATTTACGTCATTGGTTAACATGCATGACTAGATGCATGACGCGTAGGACGTAATCCTCTTCTTTTTTGAAGTAACGTCTGTAATTTATACGATAAGAAGAACTGGCCCAAATTCGAGGAATTTCTTTATAGAAGGTTGCTGCTGCTTTTAGACATTATTTTTAGAAATGTGCTTTATCTTTTATTGCAGAATCTCCTCAGAGAATAGTAAAGTACACATCACTGCTATTGGCGGTGTGTCGCTGAGTTCAACCTTGGCGAACGTCACCTTGCAAACTGACGATAACATATACATTCAGTCAGGGGCGGTAAGTCATTTTTAAATTGACATTTTATTTTTAAAAAAACATCTTTAAAATATTTGTATGCAGATTATTTTTTTTACAGCAATAATATATTTATTAGACCTTGCGATCTATAGGGCAGATAATGTTAAGGTCATCTGTTTCTATGGCCTACGGTTAACGATCAAGGTGTCAAGTGGCCAGCAAAGCAACCATCCGCCCTTACTTGTGTCTTTGTACATTGAATTACAGTAATATATCTGTGACAAATATATTACTGTAACTCCATAATACAGTGACACAAGAAATTATAAACATATTGTATAGGGCTCATCATAAGCGTTGAATGTCTATCCCACTTCAGAATCGGCTTTATATTAGAAACTAAGATTTGGACTACTCAGTATCAGTCCAACAAATCAAATAGTTCCAATCCCTTTGTCACGAAGGAGGACGTAAGAGTGTTTTTTTGTTTATTGTTGGCAATGGATCCATTTGTAAGTAGTTCAGAAAACTCCTGCTGCACCATAGTATCGGACATTTCATTAGTTCCAGGTCCTGCTTGATCCTTTCATATAGATTACAGCCGTTCTTTCAAGATAGAAGATAATTACGTGCCATGCTTATCCATGTTTTAATCTAGTCGTGCATGTTAATTAGAGATTTAAAGTCTTCTAAGTCGTTGGTTTTCCTGGCTAATTTTAGGCAACCCTTCCATGCTCTTATGATAATAGCACTTGTGTGAATTTGTCCTAACGTATGGAATAAGAAATGTACCTTTGTCTTTGAATCTTTTTGATATTTTATAGGTTTATTTTTTGTGGTTTTTGTAAGTTTTTGTTCTGTGTTTTATGTATTACTACTACTTTACTATGCTTTTAAATTGACATACACATTTTATCGCAATTGTTTATTGTCATCCACAGCTTCACCTCATTGGGAACGAGCTTTATCTCTTGGGAATTCCCACAGTGGATGCCACGACGTCTCTTCCCGTGAAACCCACTACAGCGCCGCCTACTGTCTATCAACTTTGTGTTTGCGAAAACGGGAAAGCTTTTCTGGGAAATGCAAGCGGCAATTGTCGAGCTTCTTCGGAAATTTGTTCAGACAGTACTAAGCCTTAATTTTTTTTTTGACACAATTTTAATAAAGATATCGCCAACAAGCAGATCAACATTTACTACAAACTGGTAGCATTTATGAACTCGACTAACGCAAGGCTGATTTTAATTATATCCAGTAAACGGCCAGGATATGTATGACTTTGTAGGCCGAAATATTTTTCATTTATGCTGGTGCCGATTGCTAAAATTCTTTGATCGTTGCGGTGTTGTTGTTTTTATTAATGAACTGCCAATGGTGTGCATTAGTTTGCTGTGCAGTAATTCACATGGCTGCGCAGTCGTAGCTGTCATCTACATATTCTGCCACATCCAGCGCAGACATAATTGTTGTCTGCTTGTGGTCGGTTTAGTATTTTTCCACCGTCGATGGATTTTCTCGGCTGTAGATTTCCTAATTGTAGGCCTATCGAATGTGTATCCTGTGGCCTTGTCATAAATCTCCAGCTGTATCATTCTGGCGCTGCCTTCTGCCAGATGATCTCTTTTATGCCTGTTAAAGCAAGCTGGTGCCTGAGCTGATCTTTAAACCTTTTTTACGCTGGCCACCTTTCAGCTCACCAAAAAGGATTGTTATAATGTCACACATGTATAACTACGTTTCTGTAAATAAAATGTTTATGTATTTATTATGGATTGAATCAAACGTAAGGTGTATAAGCACGAGAGGCTACAAAAGATCTGTAACACCATGTCATCAAGAACATTTCCCAACAGTGCCGGATATAACTAAGTGAATATCCCTAACCTCTTTTCAAGACTGATGAAAAAAATTAATGATATAGTAATGACACATTAAATGCCATGTACATTCAATATCATTTTCCTTGTTTTCTGTCACACTCAAATCTCAAAACCTAGAAGAGAAATGAAAAACCTTATGACAACATACGTTGTGGCTTGTAAAGGTTAGGTGCAACGGCAAACCGTTATGTTTATAAAATTAATTATGCAAGCGATTTTTTCATAAAAATACACCACTTCTAAAACAATACATAAATGAAAGGGAGATTGGTTATCACTATGTTGAAACTTGAGTCTATCCAGCTCAAATTGGTTACTTGGGGAAAAGTAAAAGCTTGGTTGGTGTTGTGCTGGCTACATGACGCCCCCTTTTACCGTGGGCCACAGAAACAGATGACCTTTACACCATCTTTTCTATAGATCGCAAGGTCTGAATAGGGAACTTCACTTTATGTTAACAAAGAAAGATAATTTTGGTGTATTTTTGCATCTGTTATAAAGTGAGTGTGTTTATATGGTGACGGTGAGAAGAGGTTAGCGGTTGGTTGTGAATGATGCAACATAGGTGGCAGTGTCGTCACTTGGTCTTAGTTAGTGGAGACGAATCCAGAACGTGAGACTGAAAGGTTGTGCTATTGTAGTGAGTTAGATTTTATGAAAAGATATTATTAAAAGTCTACTACATTTATTTCAATTGTCACAAGGTGATTCTGTCTATATTATAATAAATAAATTTATAAGTAATATTGTTTACAAAGAAGTTTTTCCATTTATTTGAAGTTTTATTTGTTATGATATATTACGCCTACACCGGTCTAGTTGTCTACCGGCAGTTTGATGCTAGAAGTCAATAACAGGTAACAACAGTATCACATCCATATATATCTGTAAAATTTACAACAAATGTTCATAATAAATATAAATATTATTTGTTTTTCTCAATTAAAATAATTACTAAAATTCAAAGAAAAATTTATGTTTGTTTATAAAGGCTTTGTATTCACTTTGTATGTAAATAACAAGCAATTTTTTTAAACTAGACTTTTTATGCAGCTATTCTCGTGCAGCAGCGTGACGGTAGTGGCCACAAATATCTAATTTAGCCCCACAAAAATAATCAGATTTTCTATAATTTTTTGTTAGTGCCACAGTCAGGATAAAACCGCTTACTCATGGTCTTAATTTGCGTATCACTGTTGATATAGTCACTGAGAGTGTTTTGGAAACAATTAAACGAAATAATAAAGTAATGCGAATGCATAAATGTAAAAATAGTATGAATGGAGCTATCAAATTAGCTAATTGGCCTAAATCCATTTGCTTGTAGGTCCTATATTAGTTGGCGAAAAGTAAAGATGGTTGGTCATTATGCTGGCCACATGACAACCTCGTTAATCCTGGGCCACAGAAACAGATGACCTTTACATCAACTGTTCCATAGATCACTAGGTCTGGTAGGGGAACTTTACTTAATGGATATATATATATATATATATATATATATATATATATATATATATATATATAATGATAATTGAAAAATTACTTATGTTGGATAAAAATTCATTTTGAAAGACTTAAACTTTAATTTTTATTTTATTATTATTATTTTAGTGCCCAATGATTTTTAAATTTTATCTTCAACGATCAAAAACAAGACTATGGCTTGAATATTCCTGGACTACTGGTGAATTCGATGGGGTCGCCATGATAACACAAACTCTTGTGTAATCTTGTTTTTCTTATATTAAAGGAACTTAATTCACTGCTATACATGGTATATAAAGCTTATTGGCGTCTTGGTAGTGATAAATGTAAAAAGCTGTTTGTACTAATTGTTGTAAAAAAAATGATATTAATTTAAAATTTTAATCTTTTTATTTTTCTTGTTTAGCACGTATGCTTTAATAAATGATACAATAGCGTGCCAAAATTGTGTTATTATTTAGTTTGAAATCTTCAAAACTGATCAACAGCTTTTGTTGGTATATCAGACTTTGTTGGTATATCAGACTTTGTTGGTATATCAGACTTTGTTGGTATATCAGACTTTGTTGGTATATCAGACTTTGTTGGTATATCAGACTTTGTTGGTATATCAGACTTTGTTTGACGAAGTTTTGCAAGAGAAAAATCTTTCGGATTAGATTGTCGAAAGCAGCTGAAAAACAAAAAGTAGAATGTAAAACCATTTCCGTAAGAAACTCTTAAATAATCATTAAAAAAAAATATGTTCAACTCGATGTTTCTAAATTCAACAATTTTACATTTGAATACATGTAATTATTATTGATGACACAACGACATTTAAAAATAGAATCGAAAGCCATATTTCGGGTGAAGCCATCTTTGAATAAGCTTAAAGTAGTAAGAAACAAAATGAACAATATTTTTTTTGGGGGGGGAGGGGGAGTTATGGGGTATTTTTTTGCTTGGGTGGGGAAACACCCTGAGTTTTCCTTACCGGGTGCATTATATTTTTTGTCGCCACTAGCAGCTCATGACTGGAAAAATGTATATTGTTTCATGTTTATTAATCATTATATACATGAAAACTATGTCTGCTGAAATAAGACTCAGTGTGCCTTAGCTACTAATGTGCTGTTTTTTATAAGTGAGATGACCCTAAGGCAAGAACCCGCGCTAACATGAAGAAATACATGTTGCTACATAGCCGACGTTAGAAACGTTTTTCCAGAAGAAAACGTATTCGTCGAATGGGTGCTTGCTAATCGTTCCAAACGATATCATGGACAAACTTGCCCATCACCCTAGAATGGACCATTCCGTGTAAGTGATGGTGCGTCTTCCAAACCACAAGATTTCTCCACGCTGACTCTTGAAATCAAGGACGGGTCAAAAGGATCTATGTTTGGAATCTTACAGTGGGGGATGCCAAGTAAAAATCCCATCGAAGGTGCTACATAATAGTATTGCTTCTGAGCTTGCTGAGAAAGAGTTACGCAACTAGATCATTGGCTGGTAGAGATAAAATAGTATCCGAAATTTCGTTCATTTATAACCGAGTCGTTTTACTTCTCCTGCAGTTCCGCGTTCACCTGAAATGTGAAAGAAAGTATTTAAATTTAAGAAATTAATTTAAAAACTCAAATTTTATTTAATTAATACTGAATTTACTTTCTATTAACGGATCTCATATACATCATACAGTAATATCTGTACATTTTAAAGCCTAAAGTGTATTTTTAACATCACGTATAAAAAGACAATATTGGAGTGCCATTTTTTTTGGTCTGTAAAAAAACAAAAAATCCAGCTATCGCGTTTTAAAGCAGTCAGATGCCCTATTCAATGTCAGTAAAGCAAGTTGGTGCCTAAAAGCTGGTCTTTAAAGCGTTTCTGTTGGACATCCTTGTTACGTTCACAAAATTGCAGCTCACAAAAATAGACTGTTTTCGCAAACATAAGGGATAGTGCTGTCAGACCATAAAAAGTTCTTTATACTCTCGTTACCGGCGTTTCGCTGAAGCATCGCTGTTTGTAGTGCCGTCTTGCCACAGTATGTCCTTGATGGAGTGAAAACATCTTTAGTGAAAACGTTTAAGAAGTCTTAGTTGCTTTCTGTGAAGTACCCATGTCTCAGATCAATGTAGAAGGGTTGTTTGGTAGACACTGATTTTTGTAGACATACAGAGCGATTTTTTCCGCCAACTCATTCCTGGAGGCGTCCTAAAGCATTACTGACTTCAGATATGTATCCTTCCGTTAAGACATTATTCAACTAAGCGAGACCCGGTCACCTGGTACTAACTTATTAAATAGATAGATAATAAATATGTCAAGCATTGTTCTAAAATAAAATGTACCTCGGATAACACTTTGTATCCATGAGTAGCAAGTACTACACCGTCTGATTTTTTAATTGAAATGCGGCAGTCAAGTAGATAGGCAGCGATTACAAGATCAAGTTGGTCAGGTAGTGAGTTGAAATAAGAGACAGCGTGAAGCTTTTTCAACCATGTAACTTACACTATTTACGTCTGGAAGCATTATTTTATTTAACGGCGATAAACATTGAAAAAAAATTAAATTGTTAAAGGTACATATATGTACAAACGACAAAGAGATTTATATCCATGAGTGCTTTAGATAGAAATCTGGGTAAGCAAATAGTTTCACACAAAAGCTACTATGTAAAAACAAAACTAAGCCATTGAGGGGACTGCCATGTACAATGATAAAAGTACTAATTGCACCCTGTCCGTTTTCTCAGCAGAAAATTACTCCCTCATAAATGTAAATACAGAGTTGTTAGCATTTACATGGGGAATTAAGAAGTTGGAACACCTCTTATATTCACGTAAGTGTAATGTTTGTACTGATCACTTGAGTCTCAAATATCAGCATTCTGCACTTTAAAGGTACAGACAATTTTTGGGCCGACCCATTGTCTATGCTGTCAGCAGCATACCTGGCATTGTAACATTCTCAGACATGCACGCCTCGGCAGTCCAGTATGTCCAACTCTGATCATCTCCTCCAAGAAAGCTAATATTACTATTATTATTACTAAATTACATTGACTGAACTGTTTGTCTTCTAATTATAACTTTGCAAGGAGTAGTGTCCCATTCATAATTGAGAAGCACTTTACGTCAAGTCTTGTGCATCGCATTTACAAACAATAAGCACAATATTGTAATGAGTCAACAAGGGAAAGAACTGGACAAGTAGAACACATGAAGAATAGTTTTATTATTTGTCTATAACGGAGCTTCCCTATGCCAACGATTGCGCCCTGCTAGCTCACAATTAAAATTAACATGATCTCCAGAACGCGGTCAACGAATTAGCTTACGCTGCCGCCTCTTTCGGGAAAACAGAAGTCATGTTTCAGAAGTCACCCAATAAAACATACTCAGCCCCAAATATCACCGTAAGCGGACAGCTCCTTGACGTGGTAGACCACTTTACATATCTGGGTAGAAAAATATCCAATGACGCCTCAACTTCAAGGGAAGTTGATAACCGTCTGGCCAGGGCCAGTCATCATCATCATCAAACTCCATTTGAGTGAGAGCTTCAGGTGAAATCATCCTTCATGAGGATATTTGGCATTATTAAATCGGGGGGTAACTCCCTTTGGAGACATGCATCAGGGGCTTGCAATCTAAATAAGAGAAGAGTGAATGAACGACCAGTTCTTAATTAACTTCAAGCGCAGACGAATGAGTGAAATGGCAAATTTGGTATCCAGTCCAAATTTAAACTCCGTTATCTCCTTAATTATTTCTCACGTTCCGTAGGTATTATTCATTTTACCAATTTGTAGTCCACTATCCTGTTATGATTCAACTTTAATAACTCGTTTGTCTTTTATAAGACAATGTCGTATTTGGTATAGAATATCAGGGGAAATACATGCTCTTTTGGTAAAACACAAGTTAAAGTTTATAAAACCAAAATGTAATATATCCTCAATTAGGAGAGAGAGGGTTATATATAGTCTTAGAACGAGCTTTTAAATGCAGCTTTCTTTCGAGTTTTTAATTACGTTTTCGTTTCCTTTTATAAATATAAAGGCATTTGTATTCTTTTAATCATTTGTATATGTTTTGGTCATGCTTCAGTTATTAAAATAATACGCGTAACATAAGAATAAAGCATTGAATTCTCGGTTACATTTGTACCTCTTATAATACGAAATGATGAGATAAGTTGAGATATAGAAAAGGTCTAGCTTCTCATGGGCGCCCGCAGGGGAGGGGTGCAAGCTGGTGCACATGCAGCCCCCTGAATTCTTAGTAACCAAATTCTAGCCAAATTTTTGCACCATGAAATGAATGAACTTCTAAGCTTCAACTTCAACAAGTAGTGTTTCCACTAAATTACAGGTGTAAGAATAAATGAATGTTGTAGTAGACTCGCTCAGGCTTATTGGGAACTGATGGCCGACAATATACCTGCCCCACTCTGGAGTCTGAGTAGACACATTTTAGACAATTTTTTACACCTTCAAATACTTAACAAGTAGTGAATCCACGGAAGTATAGTTGTAAGGGGAAGCTATTATTGTAATCAAGTAGAAAACACTCATCAGGAGTTGATGGCCGACCATGTAGGCTTGCAATGCTTTGCACCACGATGGGTGTGAAATATTTCATGGCGCGTTAGTCGTGATGATTTGTTTTCATGTGCACACCTAATTGTTATTACATTGAATTAAGGCCTAGAAGAGGAGAAACGTTGTTTGTTGTTTGCATTGGAGGAGAAATCCTTGCCAGTTGACTTTCTGAGTGATGCATGGGAAAATTTCTTTGCACAAGAGTCAAGTGTGAAGTCATCTTGGTAAATGTATTTACGTCTTGTGGAATTGAGATCGGTGTTAGTGCTCGATAAAATAGCAGGTTAACTCTTTCTTTCCTACTTGACAATACCATCGTTGATGTGACCTAATTAAATGAAGCTAATGTTTGATTTAATAAACTTTAATTTGTCTTATATAAAATTAATTATATACCCAATAAAACATTTTCTGATAACCAACGACAAATCATAACAGGGGAGTGAAATAGTAATGAGAAATATGAAGAATTCCGTCGAAACGTGAAAAACTGAGGACGGGGTAAAAGAGTTAAACATGTCCACCAGTTTACGATGGCAGAGGATATAAGAAAGGTCTTCAAATAATGACTTACAATGGACCTCATTCACCAATCGTAAACAAACAACATTTAGCCACGTGACAATATCGATAAAACAATGACAATTACATATCACGTGACAGCCTCTATGGATTGCGTAAATTGTGTAGAAGAGATAGAGAACCCCGCGGCTAAATGTTGTTTGTTTACGATTGGTGAATGAGGTCCATTATATCCATGCGTGGCTCACAAAATGTTTTTTAAAACGCCCATTTGAAAGTAAATTTTATTAAATAATCAAATGGAATACAAATATTTTGTATGTTCATTCCTAAAACTAAAACGTTATCTTTCTGAAGATTAAAATGAATAGACCTAGCCTTGGCCTATCAAACGATGCGAGCAATATGCTAATTACTGATGTGGGAAAAGATGCCATTGTCCTAAATCTTTTAGGCCTACACACACAAAAATGGCGACATTAGCTATTAAAATTAAAGTACCCTTAAATGAAAAGCTTAACTTGTTACGATTTTCTACAAACCCTTGACAAAACAATGTGGCTAGGTCAAGAACCAGACAACTTGAGCTCTGATATAACGAGACACTTAAATGAGTGTAATAAATAATGTAGAGAAAACAATCAAATACTTTACAAATCGGCAGAAGTTTATGTCTGAATAGAACAGCTATACACAAATTGTCAAAATAAATGTCCTTCTTTCCTAAAATTTCTTGTCCCTTTTATGAGTCCGACTAACTTGCCCCCAACCTTTTCAAAACAACACATAGTTCATAGTCAGATAACCAAACCACCGATAATGTTTACATCAGTTGTTTTTTTTTAGGTACACAGGCCTGTGTCTCATGTGTCGGTTGATAACCCATAAGTTTACAATGACCAGCATCACGGTTCAGTTACAACAATATGTAGAATCTATAAGGAATATGTATGCCACTGTAGTCAATGGCTTTAAAGTAAAACTGTACGATATGTTTTCAGTTTGATTCCTTTAATTAATGGTTAAAAAACAGAACATTTTCACATACATATCTAGTTAGTCTTGATCTAGTATTCATTATCTATCCAGAAATTCCAGAATGTAGATTGTTACGTGCGCATGTTTGTGTAAATAATGTGGAACGGTGCGAATGCGTGTTAAAAAGGGAGGAGAACCAAAATGGAGAAATAGAAACGAAATAGTGTTCTAGTGTTGAAGGACATTAAATGAGTTCTAAACGAGGGCGTTGTTGTGTTAGTGTTCATGTACTGTGTCAAAGAGTCTCATCGTAGAAAGGAACGTAACAAATGGCGCCCAACGTAAAGGTAAAACCTACATAGTCCTTTAGACACACAGTGGATCTCCTGTCAACAGACTGTAGAGATATTAATGTCTAGATCTGGCGACAGGATAGTACTCAATTTGATTAGTAGTAATAGAAAATGGCGGACAAGGCTGAGGTAGCAGCGTTGAAAGAAGAAGGGAGGTTATTGGAGCTTGAAGGGGCAGAACTAAGAAAATACGTACAAGAAAGGTTGATGGAGAGGGAGAGATTAGCGATGGAAAGAGAACAAGAAAAGGAAAGATTAGACATGGAGGACAAAAGAGAAAGAGAAAAAGAAAAGGAAAGATTAGACATGGAGGACAAAAGAGAAAGAGAAAAAGAAAAGGAAAGATTAGACATGGAGGACAAAAGAGAAAGAGAAAAAGAAAAGGAAAGATTAGACATGGAGGACAAAAGAGAAAGAGAAAAGGAGAGATTAGACATGGAGGACAAAAGAGAAAGAGAAAAAGGGAGATTAGACATGGAGGACAAAAGAGAAAGAGAAAAGGAGAGATTAGACATGGAGGACAAAAGAGAAAGAGAAAAGGAGAGATTAGACATGGAGGACAAAAGAGAAAGAGAAAAGGAGAGATTAGACATGGAGGACAAAAGAGAAAGAGAAAAGTTAGCTATGAAGGAAAAGAAAGAAAACGAAAAGATTGCCATTGAAAGAGAAAGAGATTGGCGTTCGAAAAAGAGACGGCGGAGAAAAAGTTGAAAACAGACCAAGGAAAAGAGAGTGATAAAAGAAAGAGTGACACTATAGGGAATAAACTGGCAAAATATAAAGGTTTGATATTCAACGAAGACAAAATGGACATTGACATTTTCCTGAAAAGGTTCGAAATAGAAATGAGAGAACTGGAATACACTGAAGACCAATGGACATTCTTATTGTCTAGATCATTTACAGCGGAGGTGCCGTCAAAAATATGTTTGAACCAGGGTAACTATAGTGTTGTGAAAGAACAACTACTTCGAACTTTCAGGAAAACAGAGTCGGGAAAACAGAGGCTTTCTATCGCCAACAGTTTGTCAATTGTGAATTAGAACCAGAGGATGACCAGCAGACATCCCTGGACAGAATGAGCAGCCATTTCAATAACTGGATAGAAACTGCTTAGATAGAAAAAACTTTTTGACAGTCTAAAGACATTTCTCATGCTGGACAAAGTGATTTACGAGTGTCAGGAGGAATTAAAAATATTTCTGTTGGAGAGGAAACCGAAATCCATAGAAGACATAGTAAGACTGATAAGGGCTTATACAGTGGCACATCCCGAGAAGAAATTATCTAGAGGCAGTAATATGGAAGAAATAGTTGCCTTTAACAGAACATGTGAGACACAGAATAACTCTCACAGAACAAGAGAGACACAGGATAGACATTTTAGACGTGGTACATATGAAAGACAATATGATAGCCGCAACGGACGATATCAAGGAAACAGACAGGAAAGAAAGGACTGGGAGAAAGTTGGAATAGAGCAAGGCTTATCATCGTCATCTGATACTGGAACATTGGAGGTTTTTCAGATATTCGTAGGGAACAAGGCAGCCAAGACCATCGGGGATACAGGGAGCACTATTATTGGAGTGAATAAGAATTTAGTGGAAGACCATGAATATACAGGCGAATCTAGGAAGTGTATTATGTTTAATGGGAATATTGTTCAATTACCGATTGCTAAAGTTAGTATAGACACACCGTATGTTAAGGGGACATTAGAAGCTTGTGTTGTAGAGCAGGGTGAGATAGATTTAATTATTGGGAACATTCATGGGATGAAAATATGTTCAGTAAGGGAGATTGATAATAAGAAATATTATGGGATAAAGTCTACTCGAGGTAAAAAGGGGGATGTGGAGGAAGACACAAGATCCCATATATCAGATGACATAGGTAGCAGAGAGCACGAGAAGAAAGCGTTAACAGATAAGGTTGCAATTGGAATGGGTCCAAATCAAACTAAAATAAGGCAATCAGTGGTACAGGGAAAGCGATTTAAACCCACATACAGACGTACACATCCATACATCTTATGCTTTAATTGTGGGCGAAGGGGACACACTAGGAGACAGTGTCTACAGTTAAGCAGAGTTAAGGAATTAAGGTACAATGGTGGGGAGGTGTATACGAGAAAAGAGAGGGATAGTAGCAGGCTAGAAAACAGTACAGCTAGAACATGCTGTAGTGGGATCACAATGGGACATTATTGCAAAGGAGGGAAGCGGAAAGGATGGCATGTCAATAATGTTAGAATTATATAGATAGGATTAGAAAAGATGGGAATGATGGATACTAATTATTGTTCTATTCTACAATGAATTAATATATGTGTAATGAATTGGATATTGTTGTTACATATTCATGTACGTTAAGGCTACTACTTATAGAAGTTAGTAAAGGCTACATAGAAAATGTAAAAGAGTATAAGTAGTGGAAAGTAGATACGTAGTTTTTGCACAATGTATATATTTTTTGTGTGATTTTGTTTGATTATAGTTATTATATTCAAATTACATTTGTAAGAAAATTATCGAAATTTTGTGATCGAAACGTCAAGACTAGAATCATTACATAGGCCTGATGCTTTTAAGAGGTAAATAGCATTGGGTTAAATCTATGGTATTAGGAGTGTTGTGAGTCAGATTGTTGGGGTTACAATATGCATGGAGCAAGGTGGACTTTGTTTATGAACTATTTGATTGCGGCTGGAATGAGGGTGTTTTGTACAGGCATAAAATTATGAGTGGGGAGTTGTATGAATGAGATGTGATACAATTTTGTTTAGCAAATCATTGATAGATATATGTGAACAGAAGTTGTTTCAATTGCTCATAATAACAGTTATTAATGTGATGAATATAATTGTTCATTTATGATAAAATTGTATTGGTATTAACATGACATTGTTTATGATTTTATTTGGTTATTACATTATGGTTCTGTATGTTACAGAGAATTTAGAATTTTTAAAGGTTGGAATAGTCTGATAATGTATTCAGTAATTTGTATTTTGGACGTTCGAAACGAACTTGTTCAACAGGGGGATGTTACGTGCGCATGTTTGTGTAAATGTGGAACGGTGCAAATGCGTGTTGAAAGGGGAGGAGAACCAAAATGGAGAAATAGAAACGAAATAGTGTTCTAGTGTTGAAGGACATTAAATGTTCTAGTTCTAAACGAGGGCGTTGTTGTGTTAGTGTTCATGTACTGTGTCAAAGAGTCTCATCGTAGAAAGGAACGAAACATAGATCTACATTACATATTGCATTTATACATCTAAAATTAATAATAATTTAGTATTTTAGAATATATTAATGCGAACGGTAGCTATATCTGCAAGTAGCTCATACCATTGCACCAGATCTAGGAGAAGTAACCCATCGCTAGAAGCTCCCCATAACATACATTTAGGGTAGGATGATAAAAAAAAAAAAAAAATTGTGATGAATTTTTACTCTAATAAATTCTATCTACCATCAGTGGCGTCACAAATGGGTTGGGGGGTGCTGTCCTCACCTGGTGACAGCGTCAGGAGTGACACCCAAGTGGAAATAAATCCCCTTTTGCAAAAGAAGATAAATTTATTACAAGTTACTTGACAGCAGCTAGAAAACAGAAATATTTTGGCACGTTTAATATATATAATTAGATCTCAGTCTTTTTTTTTTGTTGTTCACGCTAGAAACAAGATCGACTCAAACATTTTCTTGTCTTATCGCCAACAAGATTCTAAAATCTACAACCTTATACGGTTTAAAGGACACATCCCTAGCAAAGTACCATCGATCTGTTGGAGTCTTTCGCGTGAACCAAACATGACCATAACAAGACATATCGATGAATACAACGCGGAACTTACGAGCCTATTTAAAACTTGTATGACAACTTTAAATATTTCTCTCACTAAGTGTCAACTCGTGACATCCCATCTTTATTGAATGATGTCTTGAATCTTATTACTATGCAAAATATTGTTTTGTAAACGCCTGGAGAATGAGTTTCTGAAGCTCAAAAAAGTTTTTTTTTATGGCACTCGGGGGTCTGCTATGACCTCGTTGGGAAAGAATGCTTCGCTCACCCATTACTCCAAGCTAACCAGAGGTCCACAAAAATAAATATATCTGTCTAGGGCAGCAATTTCCAATAAAACACACAAGACGCAGTGTTATCAGAATCTTGAAATTTCTGTTCTCATGTGCATAGAGTGTGTTTTGTGTGTTTGAGTTTTTTGCTATAGATCTTGACATATGCACAACTGCTCTAGGTGGGTGTCAAAGATTAAAGTTTTAAAAAACTGGTGCGGTAAGAAAGACGCGAGGAAATCTAAATGTTTTTAAAGCCTAATAAAGAAATAATTTTCATTTAATGTTAACTTTCTAATTTTAATAATCGTACATATGTATATATGCAAAGTATATGGATGAAATGGCATAACGTAATTTTAAAGTAGAATCAACACTAAATTTTTACATTTTACTGGCCAGAATATATGGAATTAGGTCATTGTAAATGGTTCCAAAAAAAAATTAACAATAGTTTTTATAGAGAACATGTTTTTTAGAACATCGATATTGGGATGGAAGTGTGACACAGTGACCTACCGACAGGGTGACACCTACCTAGTGACGCCACTGTTTACCATAACAGCTTGTCTAAAATTGAATGAAGTTTTTAATAATCTGTTTTAAAAAAGCCCCCCCCCCCCCCAAAGCAAAAAAAAATTCTTATCAACGTGTGTAAATGGCCCAGGGTCGAAGCGTAAAATCCTTCCGTTGTCTGAAATGTGTTTCAAAATACAGTGCAGGATTCTCAATGACCCTGCTTTGAAGTTATGGTTCCTTTAGTATAGTTCCATGGTTCAATAAATGAATGTTCATGAAAATGTTGCTTACATTAAAATCATTAGAATATTTTAAAGTGTACATGATCTATACATTCGCTTAACCAGTTCTTTCTAGGGCAGAAAGGAGGAGGGGAGGGTTGGCAGGTTATAAAATGTTTCTTTGTTTTTTTAATATAACTTTTATTAATACTTAAGAGAAAAAAATCGCTCTACAACTGGGGTTCTCAACCTGTGGATCGCGACCCTTCTCAGGGGTCGAATGACGATTTACCGGGGGTCGCCTAAGACTATCGAAAACATGATTTTTTAATCTGACGTACCTTTTGCCCTGCCAGAAGTCCTTTCACAGTCAAAGATGAAAGTGTTCCGAAAACAAAACGTTTATTGAGATCATTAATAGCGATAAAGTAAAAATAATTTCTCTATACAGTTAGTATAAAATACCTATGTGCCAAAAACTCAAAACTCAAACTCAACTCAAAAGTACAGCTTCTCAACAAAATAGTCATCCCAATAGCAACATATGCATGTGGCTACATGGAGGTCATCTGTCAAAATTGAGAAAAGACTAAATGTGGCTCAACAAAAATGGCTTAGACGGAGTTTGGGAGTCATTTAAACAGATTTGGTCTCAAACAACGCGGCGTTCCAGTACCACCTCATCGTGGTCGCCGCGTGAACACTCCGCTCTCCTGGAGTGTCCAAGGGTACTGGTTGCTTGCGCTGATGAAGGAGCAGCCGGCAAGTGTAAAAGTCAATCAAAGGGGTTATGTCCAGCCCTCCCCCCTGTGGGGCCCCGGGGCAACGGTGAGTAAGAGACCTAACGGGATCTCCGAAAACCGGATAGCGCTGGACACCAACCCACGGTTGGTCAGGTTCTGCTGGGACTCGGCAGATTCGCGGGTCTCTCTTTGGACAAAGACTGGGCTGACTGGCGCGGCCTTAGCTGGCTGCGTTGGGCGGACTGGTTGGCGTCCACGAGCTAGGCTATAACTGGCCCGTTCCCTGGTGCGCTAGTGGAGGAATTCGCCGCGACAAATGGTAGTTCCAATACTGGGAATGTCAAAAAACGCGCGCCACCCCACTCCTGCCCTGCAGGAAACTTATATGCCAAACTGTGGTGGTGATTGCTGGGGCAGGTTTCTTCCTTGCCCTTAGTGGCGACAGGAGTATATGCCATGCACGCTGCTGCATTAGAGCAGTAACTAAGGCCAACAACGGCCTTAACCATACATCTATGACAAGTACAGACTCGGAAAAATGCGGGCACGAGCAGACCCGAACAGGCTCCATGCCCCAGGTAGTGGGCGTCAGGCCTGGGCACGAAAAGTCCACTACTAGTCGCCCCGCGATCTCGATGAGGGGGAATTAGTCAGGTCGTGACAAAGTGGCTAAAATTCCTCCACCAAAGTCCTCTTCTCAACGAACACTGCATTCGTACCTCCTTCGGAGGTCCGATTCGAACAAGGTTGATGGAAGTCTGCCACAACCTCCTGCTGACATAGATACACGGCAGGCAAATATGACTGGAAGCGAAATAGTGACGAGAGCCCCCGGCTCTCAAACAACCCAACTTGACACTAGTGGGATCCAACCCACCCCAGGGAATAAGCCCATAAACACTAGGTCCCTCCTGATCTTTCAAATAAACATCTGTGGGGTAATACCCAAGATGTTAGAGCTCTCAAAACTCCTCCACTAGAGGGTAATAGATGTGGCATTATTACAAGAGACATTAACTGGCAAACGTAATGCCAGTATCACCGGTTATACTGCATTTAAGTGCAAGTGCACAGACTTCCGGGGGCTCATAACCTACGTACGCAACAATCTAGTTGCTACACAAGTCCCCGGTCCACGAGTGCACGAGCGTACCGACGCCATCACTCTTGAGGTACATAAACTCGGGCGTAAACTCACGGTAACTAATCTGTACACCCCCCCCCCCCCCAAGCATTATATCTGTCTCGAATATGACTATATCAATACTCACAACGTCATCGCAGGAGGCTTTAATGCTAAGTTTCAATGGTGGGGCTATGATTCAACCGATTCGTCGGGACATAAAATGCATGAACTTCTTAATAACTCTAATTTGTTCTGTCTGCAAAATAAACATACTCCCCCAACTTTATATTAATACTGGAAATGGCAGCCAATATAGACCTGATCTCACTCTAATTACAGCCAATTTAGAATCTCACACACAATTCCAAGTCCTGTACGACATTGGGAGCGACCATAGGCCCATATTGGTCACATATGCCCTCTCAGAGGCCAGTGGTGTAACCCCAAAAAATTCCGCGGAAGTGAAGTTACACCAAAGCGAACTGGCCAGCCTACGAGGCAGCAGTCGACGCTGCCATAATGAATTTAGCAGTGGAGGAGAGGGACGTCGATATCATCTACGGCGAATTAACTGCAGCTATGTTGTGTGCGGCCAAGAGATTTGCCCCGCGGACTTATCCTGGCGTAAGGCAGAAGCGCGTGTGGTCTCAGGATTTGAACAAGCTGGTCCTGAGACGCAAGCGAGCTCGGAGGCTTGCTGAACGGAAGGGTACCCCTGAAATCCGGCGGGAGTACAATCGGCTCTGTAGAGCCACGAGTGAACTGGTTGGACCATTGGAACGCTGCCTGCGCCGGGATGGATCTTGGGGACTCCTCGAAAGCCTGGCGTCTTCTACGAAACCTTGAGGCCAAAGACACAGCGCAAACGGCTTCCCCCCTATTGTCACCCAAAGGGCCGGTCTCAATGGTAACCAAAATGGCCGGCTTGCTGAACCGACATTTTGCTAAAATCAGCAAGCCGAAAAGAAGACAGCCACGTCCAAAGCCCTCAACAAAGAACGTAAAAGACTCGAGAGGGAGCCAGATGAGCCTGAAAGCCAAGCAACGTGCAACGCACCCTTCTGTCGTGCTGAGTTGAACAGAGCGATAGCTAAGTGCAAAAACCGAAAAGCTCCGGGGCCAGACAAGGTTACCCCTGAGACGGTAAAATATCTTGGGGGCATTGCAAGAGATAAACTCCTGGAGTTTATGAATCGAACCTGGGCAGAGTCCAGTCTGCCCGGGGCCTAGAAGAGTGCTATCATTGTGCCAGTCCTTAAGAAGGGAAAAGACGCGACTAACGTAAAGTCCTACAGACCCATTTCACTAACCTCAACGCTTGGCAAAATTGCTGAGGGAATGGTTAACGAGCGGCTAGTTTGGTCCTTTGAGAGTGCCGGTATCCTGGCGCCAGGTCAGGCCGGCTTTAGGGCAGGCTTGAGCCCGATCGACCAGGTCACGATATTCGCGAAGGAGGTGGCCGACGGGTTCCAGAGGTCCGAAAGCACAAATGCATTGTTCATAGACCTAAAACAGGCTTACGACTGTGTGTGGAAGCAAGGCCTCTATCTTAAGCTAAGAGCCAAGGGTGTGCGGGGCAAGATATACAATTGGATTCAATCCTTTCTGTCTGGTAGGAGCACACGTAAAAAATACCAGCACTCACTTAGCAAGCCAAAACAACAACTTAATGGCGTGCCTCAGGGCTTCGCCCTGTCCTGCATACTTTTCATGGCCTTTCTTAATGATTTGCTCAGCTCAAGACGGTCCAAAAAACTGCTTTATGCGGATGACATTGTCCTCTGGTCAACCGGGAAGAAAGCCGACCAAATTCAGGCCGCACTTCAAGCAGACCTCCATACCATCTCCTCGTATTGCGACAAATGGCAGATTCAGATAAACTTTGCCAAAACGACCTGGTCCCTTTTCAGCCTAGGGATCGACATTCTTAAGGCTCCATTCGAGCTTCAACTCGGTGGGCTGCGACTCCAACGTGAAAAAACGCAAAAATATCTAGGTGACCCTGGATAGAAAACTGACAATGCTCCAGCACGTCCAGGAAGTTGAAAGAAAAGCCTCGGAGAAGTTAGCGTTACTAAGAAAGCTGGCCAGCACAAAGTGGGGTGCCAAAGCTGACATGCTACGCACATTGTACTTAGGGGCAGTCAGATCACAAGTTAAGTACAGCTATACAGTTCAAGTATACGCTAGTAAAAGTGCCCTCGAATCGCTCGACCGAGTGCAAGCACAGGCCCTACGGTTCATTTGTGGCACCTTTCGGACAAGCCCAACAAACGCTGCTGAAATCTTAACGAACGTGGCACCCTTACATCTTAGGAGGGAGAGGGCAGTACTTACGGCCTACGAGCGCTACAAAAAGGGCCACTCTAGGCTACCCCCCTCAAAATTAGTGCGACAGTGGAGAGAGAGGAACCGTATAAATGCGATCGTTCCTCCACATTGAGGCCAATTTGTCTAAATCAGCTGGGCTCTCCACTGATAGAATCCCCATTAGAAGGATTAGTACATGCACACCGTGGAGGAGATTGAAGGCCCCACAAATAAACCTGTCCCTAATAGGGCAAGAGGGAGCCACCAAGAGGTTACTAACACCTGCCATTCTCCAAAACTTGTCATCAATAACAATACAATACTACCCAGATACCATTTTCTGCTATACCGATGGGTCGGAATTGAGGGACCCCTATAGATCAGAGTATGGGCTCTTATAGTCTACCCCGACCGGACTGAACCAGGCCGGCTCTCTGGTCCATGCGGCTACGCCTCATGCTACATGGACGCCTAGTTAGCAGGGATAATTCGGGCGTTCGAGGCCATTAGGGTCCGAATGACCCAATGCGAAACTGGTGGCACTACTGTGGTACTAGTAACCGACTCTCGTTCCAGTCTCCAAGCTATAGGTGGCGGCGGGGTAGGATAACCATAATAGAAGAGGCAATCAGCGCCGCAGATAACATCCGCCGAGCTATTGGATCTGTCGTTTTCATGCAGTGGACGCCTTCACTTTGCGGCGTGAGGGGCAATGAAAGGGCAGATGCCCTCGCAAGGGAGGGTGCTTTGGCAGCCACACACCTCGAAGCACCAAGCACGTACTTACAAACAACGGCACAAATCCGAGCACTCATTCATGAAAAGTGGTTCAAGTCCTGGGAGGAATCCGACAGAGCACGTGGTGTCTGGCAGCACATGCGTCACCCAGATCGCGACAATCCATGGTGGCGACTGAGGAGGTCAGAGCAGTCAATTATTGCGCAGTGCAGAACGGAACACTGTCCTATTGGGGCATATTTTGCCCGGTTTCGCACCAACTTTGACTCCCGATGCCGTCACTGTGGAGAGAGCATTGAAACAGTGTCGCACGTTTGTACGAGTGTCCCCAGCTCCGCGAGCTAAGGGGGGGCCTGTCTAAGCAGTCACTCGACTTGTATGGTAGCTATGAGGTGTCGTGCGCGCGTGAAATTTTCCTTGCATTTAATATTGGTGTTTTATCGTATAGGAAGTAGTTTCTTTTAAGTGCGTATTGTTGTCTAGAATATTGTGTGTGTGTGTTTACGTCATCATTAGTTCCCGCAAGAGAGAGAGAGAGAGCTTCTTTTGTGAGCTGGGTAGCTGGTTGTTTGTTTCCCCCTTGTAAGGGTACGTAAGTACATAGTTTTATTAAGTAAGATAATCTTTCGTTACGGGTGTCGCTATCGAAAAGTTGTAGCGGCATCGCTAGATCTAGGAGACAGCTTGCCACCCAAAGCGCCGAATAGTGGGGGAGGATCTAAGTCTAAGTAAGTATGTAAGAACTCTGGATATAGTGTAGCAGTCATAACCCGATTTGTTCTCTTTCATTTTCGATAATATATACTTTTTTATGCAATACATTGGTTTTCCAGACTAGAAATAATTATTCACATTTGGATTACATTTTTATATCATTAGCAAAAAGTTTTTTTTATGTTTATGAACAAATTTTATTGTTGGGGGTCGTGGCATTGTTGTGATAAGTAAATACGGGTCGCCGAATTAAAAAGATTGAGAACCGCTGCTCTACAAGTTATGTAATGAAAGTATAATCTTTTTTTATAAAGTATTTGAAAATGTTTTTCTTGTTATGTTTTTCTTGTAGAAATGTTTTGTTTCCTGTCACACATTTGAAAACCACGTGCTCCTTGAGATTCGAGCAAAAATTATATCAATTGAAACTTAATGCTAATACAAGGGTTAGCTTAGGTTTAGAAGTGGGTGGCTTTAGGCAGCTTAGGCTTAGAGTAATGCTTTAAGATGATTGGGCAGCTTAGGTTTAGAGAAGTGCTTTAAGATACCTTAGGTTTAGAGTAGTGGTTTAAGTAACCTTAGGTTTAGAGGTGGGCAGCTTAGGTTAAGAGTAGTGATTTAAGATAGCTTAAGTTTAAAGTTGGGCAGCTTAGGTTTAGAGTAGTGCTTTAAGATAGCTTAGGTTTAGAGTTGGGCAGCTTAGGTTTAGAGTTGGGAAACTTAGGTTTAGAGTAGTGTTTAAGATAGCTTAGGTTTAGAGTTGGGCAGCTTAGGTTTATAGTAGTGCTTTAAAATAGCTTAGGTTTAGAGTTGGGCAGCTTAGGTTTAGAGTAGTGCTTTAAGATAGCTTAGGTTTAGAGTTGGGCAGCTTTGGTTTAGAGTAGTGCTTTAAGATAGCTTAGGTTTAGAGTTGGGCAGCTTAGGTTTAGAGTAGTGCTTTAAGAAAGCTTAGGTTTAGAGTTGGGCAGCTTAGGTTTAGAGTAGGGCACCTTAGGTTTAGAGTAGTGATTTAAGATAGCTTAGGTTTAAAGTTGGGCAGCTTAGGTTTAGAGTAGTGCTTTAAGATAGCTTAGGTTTAGAGTTGGGCAGCTTAGGATTAGAGTTGGGAAACTTAGGTTTACAGTAGTGCTTTAAGATAGCTTAGGTTTAGAGTAGTGCTTTAAGATAGCTTAGGTTTAGAGTTAGGCAGCTTTGGTTTAGAGTAGTGCTTTAAGATAGCTTAGGTTTAGAGTTGGGCAGCTTAGGTTTAGAGTAGTGCTTTAAGATAGCATAGGTTTAGTAGGGCAGCTAAGTTTAGAGTAGTGCTTTAAGATAGCTTAGGATTAGAGTTGGCCAGCTTAGGTTTAGAGTAGTGCTTTGAGCTAGCTTAGGTTTAGGGTAGTGCATTTAAATAGCTTAGGTTTAGAGATGGGCAGCTTAGGTTTCGAGTAGTGCTTAAAGATAGCTTAGATTTAGAGTTGGGCAGCTTAGGTTTAGAGTAGTGCTTAAAGATAGCTTCGGTTTAGAGTTGGGCAGCTTAGGTTTAGAGTAGTGCTTTAAGAAAGCTTAGGTTTAGAGTTGGGCAGCTTAGGTTTAGAGTAGGGCAGCTAGGTTTAGAGTAGTGCTTTAAGATAGCTTCGGTTTAGAGTAAGGCAGCTTAGGTTTAGAGTAGGGCAGATTAGGTTTAGAGTAGAACTTTAGGATAATTTAGGTTTATAATTGGGCAGTTTAGGTTTAAAGTAGTGCTTTAAGATAGCTTAGGTTTAGAGTTTGGCAGCTTGGGTTTAAAGTGGTGCTTTAAGATAGCTTAGGTTTAGAGTTGGGCAGCTTAGGTTTAGAGTATTGCTTTAAGATAGCTTAGGTTTAGTGTTGGGCAGCTTAGGTTTAAAGTAGTGCTTTAAGATAGCTTAGGTTTAGAGTTGGGCAGCTTAGGTTTATAGTAGTGCTTTAAAATAGCTTAGGTTTAGAGTTGGGCAGCTTAGGTTTTAAGTAGGGCAGCTAGGTTTAGAGTAGTGCCTTAAGATAGCTTAGGTTTAGAATTGGGCAGCTTAGGTTTAGAGTAGGGCAGCTAGGTTTAGAGTAGTGCTTGAAGATAGCTTTGGTTTAGAGTAGGGCAGCTTAGGATTAGAGTAGTGCTTTAAGAAAGCTTAGGTTTAGAGTTGGGCAGCTTAGGTTTAGAGTCGTGCTTTAAGAAAGCTTATGTTTAGAGTTGGGCAGCTTGGGTTTAGAGTAGTGCTTTAAGATAGCTTAGGTTTAGAGTTGGGCAGCTTAGGTTTATAGTAGTGCTTTAAGATAGCTTAGGTTTAGAATTTTGCAGCTCGGGTTTAAAGTAGTGCTTTAAGATAGCTTAGGTTTAGAGTTAGGCAGCTTAGGTTTAGAGTAGTGCTTTGAGTTAGCTTAGGTTTAGAATTGGGCAGCTTAGGTCTAGAGTAGGGCAGATTAGGTTTAGAGTAGAATTTTAAGAAAGCTTAGGTTTAGAGTAGGGCAGCTTAGGTTTAGAGTAGAACTTTAAGATAGCTTAGGTTTAGAGTTGGGCAGTTTAGGTTTAGAGTAGTGCTTTAAGATAGCTTAGGTTTAGAGTTGTGAAAATTAGGTTTATAGTAGAGCACTTAAGGTTTAAAGTAGTGCTTTAAGATAGCTTAGGTTTAGAGTTAGGCAGCTTAGGTTTAGAGTTGGGCAGCTTAGTTTAGAGTAGTGCTTTAAGATATCATAGGTGTAGAGTTGGGCAGCTTAGAATTAGAGTTTGGCAGCTTAGGTTTAGAGTAGGAAAACTTAGGTTTAGAGTAGTGCTTTAAGATAGCTTATGTTTAGAGTAGGGCAGCTTAGGTTTATAGTAGTGCTTTAAGATAGCTTAGGTTTAGAGTTTGGCAGCTTAGACTTATAGTAGTGCTTTAAGATAGCTTAGGTTTAGAGTTGGGCAGCTTATGTTTAGGATAGGGCAGCTTAGGTTTATAGTAGTGCTTAAAGATAGCGTAGGTTTAGAGTTGGGCAGCTTAGGTTTAGAGTAGGGCTTTAAGATAGCTTAGGTTTAGAGTTGGGCAGCTTAGGTTTAGAATAGGGCAGCTAGGTTTAGAGTAGTGCTTTAAGATAGCTTAGGTTTAGAGTTGGGCAGCTTAGGTTTAGGATAGGGCAGCTTAGGTTTAGAGTAGTGCTTTAAGATAGCTTAGGTTTAGAGTTATGCAGCTTGGGTTTATAGTAGTGCTTTAAGATAGCTTAGGTTTTGAGTTTGGTAGCTTGGGTTTAAAGTAGTGCTTTAAGATAGCTTAGGTTTAGAGTTGGGCAGCTTAGGTTTAGAGTAGTGCTTTAAGATAGCTTAGGTTTAGAGTTGGGCAGCTTAGGTTTAGAGTAGGGCAGCTAGGTTTAGAGTAGTGCTTTAAGATAGCTTAGGTTTAGAGTTGGGCAGCTTATGTTTAGGATAGGGCAGCTTAGGTTTAGAGTAGTGCTTTAAGATAGCTTAGGTTTAGAGTTGGACAGCTTAGGTTTAGAGTAGTGCTTTAAGATAGCTTAGGTTTAGAGTTGGGCAGCTTAGGATTAGAGTAGTGCTTTAAGATAGCTTAGGTTTAGAGTTGGGGAGCTTAGGTTTAGAGTAGTGCTTAAAGATAGCGTAGGTTTAGAGTTGGGCAGCATAGGTTTAGAGTAGGGCTTTAAGATAGCTTAGGTTTAGAGTTGGGCAGCTTAGGTTTAGAATAGGGCAGCTAGGTTTAGAGTAGTGCTTTAAGATAGCTTAGGTTTAGAGTTGGGCAGCTTAGTAGGATAGGGCAGCTTAGGTTTAGAGTAGTGCTTTAAGAAGTTATATTAGCTTAGGTTTAGAGTTGAGCAGCTTAGGTTTAGAGTGATGCTTTAAGATGTTATTATAGCTTAGGTTTAGAGTTAAAAGAGCTAGGCTCTTTCTGATGTAAGGTTAGCTTAGGTTTAGGGACTCTTTACAATGTTAGGTTATCTTAGGTTTAGAGGTAATTTTAGTCTTTACGTCAAGTCTAAGAAATTAGCTTAAAATTAACTTTGTAATGCTTTAAGATGTTATTTAAGCTTAGGTTCAGAGCTAGGCAGCTTAGGTTTAGAGTAATGCTTTAAGATGTTAGGTTAGCTTAGCTTTAGGTTAAGAGCTAAGCTCTTTCTAATGTTATGTTAGCTTAGGTTAAGAGGCTCTTTAAAATGTTAGGTTAGCTTAAATTTAGAGCTGTACTTAATCTTGACGTCAAGTCTAAAAAATCAGCTTAAAATTAAATTTGTAATGCATTAAAATTAAATTTTAGCTTCGGTTTAGGTTTTGAGCTAGCTTGACATCAAGTCTTAGAAAAAACTTAAAATTAATTTTTTAATGCTTTAAGATGTTATTTTAGCTTAGGTTTAGAGGTTAGTGTTACGGTTAGGGTTATTTTTTGAGAAATGTTGACTTCAAGTAATTTTGTATTAGTTTGAAGCGCGAGACGCTTCTTTCACCAGATTACAGAATTACGGCTAAAGCATAATGCAAGTCTTTCAGGTTTATGGCCGCAGCCCCAACATTGTCTGTCTGGTTCCTCTTTAACAAAAGCTTCAGTCAGCTTGTAAGTTGTCCACAGTCGTTACTTTATTAACCTTTCCTGTGAGTTATAAATGTTTAGGGTTGAGATCTTCTAAGCCAATCGTGTTCACGTTTTTGTCTATAAACTCACACTGGTTGGAACTATCTTTACAACCACAGTCTTTACCAACACAAAGGATTAAATAGAGCTTTTTTACTTCTCAATTCGTTCCCAAGCTCCTTATTCTTTAATTTAATTTTATCTGCCATGCCTTTAAGGTCCTTCTTCACAGAGTCATTCATGGTAAGATCCGGAAACCAACTTGTTTTGTGGATCCAGATATCGACAAGACAGATATCCCGCAAAACCCAAAAGAAAAATCTTACTCTGGAATAAATGTAACCTAACACAACTACACCAAGCTGTATTAAACTTTCAACAAACATTCTTATTAGAAAAAGACATTAACCAACCAGTCGATGACCTCTGGAATTTCATTAAAAAACCATCTTAAAAGCATTATAGAAAATCATATACCAACTAAATACACATCAAACAAAATAAAGAAATGCTGGTTTAATAATAGACTAAAGAAGCTTTGTAAACAGAAGGAAAACTTATATAGAAAATTTAAAGAAACCAAGGCAGAAAGAGTTTACAAAAAGTATATAAAAATTAAACACCTAACTCAAAAAGTAAGCAGACAGCTGCATAGTGAATACATAAACAATGTAATATCTAAAGATAACAACAAAAATTTATGGTCATACATTAAGTCTAAGAAAATGGAAACAACAGGCATAGCACCATTAAAAGATAAACATAACATAATACATAATGATAATGAAACTAAAGCAAACATCCTAAACAAATACTTTGTTTCAGCATTCTCAGCTCCAGGAGACAAAGACATATTTCTTAATTTGAACCAAGTAGACAACATAGAAGATTTAGTAGTACAAGAAAATGGAATTCAAAAACTATTAGCCAACACCAAACCAAATAAAGCTTCTGGACCTGATGGTATTCCAGCTAGATTACTCAAAGAACTAAGCAATGAGCTAGCCCCAGTGTTCAAAATACTCTTTCAGGCATCGCTTAACCAGGGCAGATAACCAAAAGACTGGAAAGAAGCTAATGTCACCCCCCCCCCCCCTATTTAAAAAAGGAGAAAAATCTGATCCAGGAAACTACAGACCAGTATCACTTAACAGCATCACATGTAAAATCCTAGAACACATAATATGTAGCAACATCATAAACCACTTAGACAAACATAATGTCCTCACCCCATACCAACATGGCTTTAGGAAATATAGATCATGTGAAACACAACTAATAGGACTAATTGATGATTTTTCAAAAGGTTTAGATAATAGTGAACAAATAGATGCTATCTTACTAGATTTTTCCAAGGCTTTTGACAAAGTTCACCACCATAGTTTGCTTAAAAAATTAAAATATTTTGGCATTAATGGTCCACTGCATCAGTGGATTAAAGATTTTCTGATAGGGAGAGAACAAACTGTAATAATAAATGGCTCTAAATCAACACCAATAACAGTAAACTCAGGTGTACCTCAAGGAACAGTCTTGGGTCCACTACTATTTTTAATTTACATAAATGATTTACCAAATTGCATTAGTTCAGGAACAAAAGTCAGATTATTTGCAGACGATTGCATAATATATAGAACAATAAAAACAACACAAGACACAGATATTTTACAAAGAGAATTAGATGAATTACAGAAATGGGAATCAAATTGGAGCATGTCTTTCCACCCAGAAAAATTTCAGTTGTTAAGAGGAACAAAAAAACTAAAACAAATTAATTCCACTTATCTTATTCATGGCAAACCAGTAACACAGACTAAAAACGCAAAATACCTAGGTGTTATAATAAATGAAAAACTGTCATGAAATCCACATATTGATGAAACTATATAAAAAATCCAACAAAGCATTAGGATTTATTAAAAGAAATTTCTATAAATCAAATAAGAACATAAAACTAAAATGTTATTTAACCTTGGTTAGGCCAATAATAGAATATGCATCCACCGTGTGGGACCCCTTAACTCAAGAAAACATTAAGAAACTGGAACAAACACAAAATAGAGCTGTGAGATTCATAACAAACGAATATTCACATTTGACTAGAGTAACACCATTAGTAAAATCACTAAATTTAGAAAGCCTTCAGGACAGAAGACTCAAAAGTAAAGTAGCAATTATACATAAAACACTGAACCATAATCTTCAAATACAAAAACAAAATTTAATAAAATACTCTGAAAGACACAAAAATAAAAACACATTTCTCGTCCCATATGCTAGGACAAATTTGTACAAATGCTCCTTCTTCCCTAGTGCTATTAGAGCATGGAATGGGTTGCTTGAGCTAGCCAGAAAAACCAGTGACTTGGCAGAAATTAATTCATTGGTTAATATGCATGACTAAATGCATGACGCGTAGGACGTAATCATCTTCTTTTTTGAAGTAACGTCTGTATTATATAAGATAAGATAAGAAGCTTCTGGAAACTATGCAAGACTGGATACAGAGGTTTCTGAAAAACATGCAAGACTTAATACAAAACATGAACGATTCGAACAAACACAAAAATCCCCCTAGAGGGCATTTCTATTCGTAAAGGGGGAGGTTACGTCAATGACACACACACGTACTTACCGCATACGACATAGAGGGATCCCGCAAAATGTACATAAACGAAAAATTTGTACTAGAGACTTCAATTTTAAATAATGTAAGGGAAATAACCAGAATAAAATAAACTTACTTTGAATCAACTCTATTATCTTTCTTGTTCAGAAGATTTGATGCTAAATCTGGTATTACAATATTGTTATAATCTTGCCATGCACACCGCCATCCAAGATAGTGCAGAAGGTGCGAACTATTAGACTAGACTGAGAAGTATGTTGACATTAGAAGGTAAAAGAGAACGTACTTCCGCCCAAACTGAGGCTGTGCTCAAGTATGACTTTTGTTTGTGATTGTTTGATGTCCCCATGCAAATAAACATGTATATCGTTCCCTTCAGTTATTACACTATAGTTCGTCTACTATAGTTTGATGACTTTTATGATCCAAGCGTTGAGATCTTTGCCCTGGGGTTTTGTGACCTATGTGAGTCCGGAATGTTCGGCTGCATACTGGGCAGGTTATTCCAGCTGGAATTGCTTTTTTTTTTCTCTGACGCTTTTCTTCTGCCAGAACTGTTCTTTTCTCCTCCAATTTGTGCGACAGTTTTCACAGCGCGACGCCATGATGCTTTTTGCAAGGCTTATCTCTCGCTGGTTTATGACATTTTCTATACAAAGCAAAATTAATTAATTAAGAGGAATCGCAATAGAATTGTAGTAACATCTTAGATACGAATGATGCAAATGTTATGTAAACCTTAAAAGATTTACATTACTGCGGCTTGTTCAAAGTATTCCGTTCAAATTATTCATTATTATTTTTTAAATTTTTGTGTGCATTGAAAATATAACCAAAAAAATCTAACTACATTCCACAGAGTTCAAGGAAATAGTGAACTCTTTTCTACAAACTCATAACCACTAACAATCAGTGGATCAGCGTTTACACGTATGATTTATCTCATAAACCCTTCACAAATGGAGGAGGTAGAACACTCATCAATGGAGAAAAACTAGAAAAATTCATTGCAACTGGAGAGCTCTCCAACTGCCACAAAGCAGAATGTGAAGCACTAGAACTAGCAGCTACTACGCTAGTAAATCGACCAAATACCCAGAAGATTGTCTTACGATGTAAAAAGAATCCTCCAAAGCTTGGATAACTGATTCCTTCTATGTGAAACTACGCAGGATAGTAAATCTCAACAACAACAGCAAAAAAAATGTTTGAATTGAATACCAGTTATAACGGATGTGTACGTCAGATGGAGTTGAAGTATTTCTAAAAGATGCTTAATTAGGCTAAGTGCGTGCGTACCTTGTTGAGTATATTACGACTGCAAGTTCGGGACATGAACATCACGTCAGGGCCGGTCTTAGGCCACTGCAACCTATGTGGGCCCCGCGCTTTCATAGGAGGGAGGACGCAGACCAAAAAAAAAACAACAATGGACCCGGCCTTTTTCTTGATATCCTTCTAAGAACAGCTGTTGAACGGGAAAGTGGAGGGATTCGTTACGCGAACTGCCACAGTAAACCAACGTTGAAAGTCAAGGGACAGATGAGGAGGATGAGTTAGTGAGAAAAGTGAAATGAAATTAGGAAACACCTTTTAATGTCATCACAATCCTGCAGCTTATGTCTCTGGATGTGTGTCATTGCTTGAGCGGTCTAACATGTTGCACTTTTTCTTTCGAAAGATGAGATGAAAAGGCCGATTTTAGGCACATGTAGGGTTTCATTGATTTGAACCTATAAATGAGACAATCAGGTGCTGATCGATTTTCTGCATTCTCACACTAGATGAGTAAATACGTTATGTTTCTGCGATCCAGGACTCCTTTTTAACTATGAAATAATTTTATGTACAGCAGAGGAGGTCAACTTTTGTGCCTGTGGCCAGGGCCGGTCTTAGGCCACTCCAACCTATGCGGTCGCAGTGGGCCCCGCGCTAATTCAATGTGTAATTATTAAATTGCAAAATATATACGAACAATTCATGCAAAGTTCTGCATTTATTAAAATCTCCTGAAAAATCGACAAAATTGTCATTTGTGTGTGTCATTTATTACGGAAAACGCCAATCCGCGATAAAAAAGGGGAATCGTCAGTTTTCATGTAATGAAATGTAATAATCAGAAGAGTTTTCACCTAAACCGAAAGTTCCAATACCTTATTTACTTTTATAGTCACTGGCATATAAATATGCCATAGGTTGCAAGGTTAGTAAAGTTAATTTAATTTCATCGCAATTTTGTACTTAGTAAAGAATGAATAAAATGCAAAGTAAATTTTTTTCTAATACAAAATCTTAATTTTCACTTATTATCCTTATTCCCACCTAAACTAGTCCCCGCGCAATCAGTTTCGCAAAGGGCCCCGCATTTGTTAGGACCGGCCCTGCATCACGTTACAATATTGAACAAGTACTAAACAGAAACACAGATTCAATGACCAAGTTGTTTCTGGGTGAACTTCAAACAAACGTTTAATACAGAATGGGCCACAGTCAAGTCTGTCACTAATCAACAATGTTAACTCCTCAAGAGTCTAGCAGTAACTGATCAATAAAAGTCTATTCTAATCTCTAGCCCAAAGTCTATGTCGTCACTATTAAATGTATGTTCACCGTCAGTCTAATATTGTGCGCAACCCAACTAACTAAACTAGCTATCTAACACAGTACATATAAAACTAGAAAGAAATGAGAAGGCCGACACGTTCGCTAAGTTTGGAAGAACAAATAAACAATTGAACATTTTCTGACTCACAAAAAAGACGACGCCTATCCAGACATGATCAACGTCTAATCTTTTGCCTCATATATAAGACAACATGTTCTGATAACCTTTAAAGGAGGCAACTCAACTCCAAGGGAAAAAAAATGATAACACAAGTTTAATAAAAAATAAAAAGATCCCCAAAACAAGGCGGATATTCACAACCATCAATCATCGCACTTCCTCTTCCTTTCCATCCATTCATTTAGCTCATTTTAGTGCGCAGCCATTAAGCTACTACAGAACATGGTTATTACAATATGCTTAGGAAGCCAATAATTGGAACTAGCAAAATCTGCCCATGTGGATTGTCACCAGAGAATGCTGAACAAGTCCTCTGCATTCTGTATCAAGAGTCCCGAACAAGAGACTGACCCCAAATTATCCCTATCGAAAGAAAAGTATTTAGAGAGCTGCCTGATTTAGAAACCACTGCACGGTTCATCTTGTAGATTGGACTCTAGTCATCTGAACGCTCCAACAATAAAAACGTGGAAGAAGAAGAAGAAAATGTGTGCAGGAAGGGATATAGCTATGTGTTTATAGGTATGGGGGTATTGGTATGGGGCAGGGGTCCGCAACCTTTTGAGTCGGAAGAGCCAAAAAATAGAATTTACACAATTTTTAACTTTTTAAAGAGCCACAACATTTACATTTTTTTCTTACCAACAATAATTAGTTCTCACACAATAGTTAATGGAAAAAAACACGAATATATTTATTTATATATAATGAGTGTCTTTACCAACATACTATATAATATAGCCTACATGTGGCATTATCAGATAATTTTTTTTTTATTTCGGTAGCAACTAAAACAGTTAAACATTTACTTACACTACTAACTTGATCTTCAATAACAAACGAGTAAACAAATTCAATAGGAGCGTTGGCTCTCCGTAGTCACAGAAAGTTTGGATACATTTGGCTCATAACTTGTTTTTAGTTTCAAACACGACTCTTGCTTGCACGAACATGTCGATTCAAAGATAGTTAGTACTCCAAAGGCCAACTTCTTCAACCTATAGTAGCATTTTGGAAGATTATTCCATGCGTCGAATCAACTCGCGGCATTCCTTTTAACTGTCTACTTTTGTTGCATAATATACCTACAATTCTTGACCTCCAACGCTTCCAACTTGATTTTCAACTCTGTAAATTTTCCACCCCACAAAACTTTACTTTTTAAATCGATCAATGGCGTTTCAGGAGATCCAGTATCAATCCAAACGCATCAATGTGGATTGTGTTACTATTTGTGTTGAGAGGATTTACTCTGAATGCTAGAATGATCTTGTTGGTTTTGAATTGCTCAAATCTATCAAGAAGATCATCTTTGATTTTTTTTCTAACTATGCTGAAGTAATTTGTATGGAGGGTTGCACTGATTTTATCGTGATGCTACCTCAGACATTGAACATGAAGTAACTAAACGCTTTGAATATCTTCTGCAAAAAGAATAAATTTTTCTTTAAAGCAAACAAATTCTTCTACTTAAACATTGAATGGGATTCCCTTTTCCTTGCAGTTTTAAATTCAGCTCATTTAAATTCTCTGTTATATTAACCATAAAGTATTTTTTTCCAAATATTTGTCGTTCACTAATTATGGGTGATTAATCCTTTTTCTTTCGGCATATATTGTTATAACTCTGCCATAGGGGTTAGTGCTAGAAGGTGCGCACTGTGATAGACTAGATCTAAAAGGATGTCAACATTAGAAAGAAGAACGATTTCCGCCCAAGTAGAGAGCCAATATGGAGGGATTGTGCCTAAGATAGATGTTGTTTTGTGTACTTGTGATGTGTAAATAAACGTCTATGTCTTGTTGAGTTGCCTCACTTAAGTTGTTACAATATTTATTTCATTCAAGCACAAAGCAAGACGTTTCAACCATCGCACTTTATTGAGAAGAAGGAGCTTGAAATACTGAGTCTCCATTTAAGTCTTAAAACTGACAATGGTGTAGTGCTTTTGACAAGATGATGTTAACAATATTGATTACCAAATGTATGGCCTCAACTATTTCGGTTGGAATGGTGTATTAACCAGTGAAACGTAAGAGTTTCGTGGTTTATTTTGCTCTGAAGAATCGTAGATGCCTCTTTATTTTTTTCCTGTCGTACTTCTGGCTCCATCAGTTTGCATTTTAAACGATTTTTTTTCAATTGATCTTAATGTCTTCAAGGTATTTTTGCAATGCATTCGTTATATCCTCACTTCTAGTTTGTTACGAAAACGGTATCAGACCCTGAAGTTCTTCCTTTGGACCTTGGGAAGAGATATACCTGACAAAAAGGGCAACTTGTGATGTGTCTTTTATGTCGCAAGACTCATTTATATCAAGTGATAGGGCAGAAGAAAGTTGAATATCTTCCACCTGCAAATAAGTTACATTTGAAGATTTTTTAGCCAATCTATTTTGTACTGTTTCAGCGGATAGTTGCAAATATTTGATTCTTTTTCCCAAAGATTTCTGGTTTGTTTTTGAAATCACGAAACTGTTCGTCAGATGCACGTAGGTTGCAGTATTTGGCGTACTCACCATCTGTAAATGGTTTGCTTTTTTGTGCAACTTCTAGTGGTACTGCAAAGCTTGCCATATTAGCATTACTTATAGAGTGCTTCTAAGTTTGAGAAGATAATCGCTTCTAACTCATTTACTTGAAACAACAAACTATACGCCAAAGCCAAAGCACGTGAAGATGGCATTTCGTCTTGCGTCGAAAGCGAATTAAAAACTACATAGAAACATGTTACGACGGCCGAGAGTTTCCGAGGAACTGGCAACAGTGAAGACATGTGTAATGGGGAGGGGTGTGGTGAAAAGCGAGTACAAGTGGCTCAGAGATAAAATCGGTGCCTAATTTTCGTTAAACGATTCAGAACTATTTTATAAAGTATTTCGATAAAATAAATAATATTTGCGTATGGAACTAAAGAGCCACAACTTCACACCCAAGTAGCCGCATGTGGCTCGCGACCTGCAGGTTGCCGACCCCGGGTATGGGGTATAGGTATGGGGGGTTTAGGTATATATAGGTACATAGATCACAGGCCAAGGGTTAAATGTCCATGTACGTATCCGACATTTCCTTTTATCTACTAAACTTTCAAGAACTATGAACCATAAGACGATGTTCACTTCATTCATACTATGCTTCCAACTGAAAGAACGCGTCCCCTCTTCCCCTGTCCACAGGAATTTAGTTGAGTCTATTAATTCATGAATATACACGGACAAGACGACAAAAAACTCTCCGGCGCGGTAATACAATGGCTATTTTAGGGACTGCGCTAACACAACTGGCAGTATTGACTATTGTACTATTCATCAGCCCGCCCCCCCCCCCCCCCACACACATACATGTCAATGCAAACACACGCCCTCGAGCGCACCTACACTATTTTCAAACATTCGTCAATACTCTTTTAGATCCTTTTTTTTTCTATATGCCATGTTTTGATGGGCAGCGCCTTAGAGTTCTTTCTTTCCTGTTCGCAGTAAAGGGACTAAACCCTTCAAACGTAAAAATCTTTTCATATTTTTCTGTTTGGTTTGCTCCCCTTGCTTTCGATTTTATTTATTTTTTCTCCTTTCAGTCATTGAGGATGGACTAAAGTTTTAAGATTTCGTTGACCTTTTGTGAACTTGACGTGATGTTGAGAGCTCTTGAAAGTATTTAACGGCTCACCCCCCCCCACACACACACACACAAACCTAATCTTTTGGAAAGCTCTCATCAAAAGTTTCATATAAAATAAACTCATAGAATTATGGTAACACAGTGGCGAGTCACATGGAAATGTTTTAATGAATAAATGTTTTGTGAGCAGTTGATGGTGTGGACGAAAAAAAAAATTACCCAAAAGTCAGGAAAACAAAAATTAGTTAAAAAGAGGCATGACAGACAGACAGACAGAGATAGATATATAAATAGATAGATAAGTAGATATTCTTCAACTTTAATTAAGATTATCTTACATTTGTAGTATCGCTCATGCAAATTAGTAAATGTCTGATACCCAATGGACCTCATTCACCGAAACGTACGGTCACGTGACAACCATCAACGATTCACTTGTGTGCATAGATTATACTATAGATTAGTACTGGAAAGATGGGGAAGCAATGTGTTGCATTTGACTGTAATAATTATGAACATAAAAAAGAAAGTAGAGAAAAAAAAAGTTTTCATCGTTTTCCTGTGAACAATCCAAAGCTATGTAAAGAATGGGTTGTAAAACTGAAACGAAAAAACTTCACTGCAAGTGCACACTCTGTAATATGTTCAGACATTTTGAGGAGGACTGTTTTATTTACCAGCCTTTTACAAGTAAGTAGATAGATCTATAACCATATAATAATCTATAGAATCTAGATCTAATCTATATTTATATTCTACATCTAGAAGTATTATATACTAATAGTAGTAATACGATGATATTTAGGTCTTTGACTAGTAGGTCTAGACTAGATCTAGATGATAAGAATCTAGATCTATATAAGTCTAGCTCAGAATCTAGATCTAGATTCTACTTCTAGAATTTCTAGATGTAAATAGTTTAAAATATTAATTAGATCTAGTAATCTAGATTATTCTAGATCTACTCAAATCTACTGTATAATCTGAATCTGTAGACCTATCCTAGTATTCTAGAGTCTATATCTATACATTCTATTAAATTTACAATCTTATCTTATATAATACAGACGTTACTTCAAAAAAAAAGAAGATGATTACGTCCTACGCGTCATGCATATTAACCAATGACTTAAATTCTGACAAGTCACTGGTTTTCCTGGCTAGCTCAAGCAACCCATTCCATGCTCTAATAGCACTAGGGAAGAAGGAGTATTTGTACAAATTTGTCCTAGCATATGGGACGAGGAATGCGCTTAGATCTAGATTTTTAAATCTGATTATAATTCAAAGTTTATAAATTAAATTTAAAGAGCATGTAAATAATAAAACAACTAGTCTAGATTATAATATTTCTAGATTAGACTAGTGTCATTAGTGACTAGACTAGAAATTAGTAGAAATAGATCTACAAGTAGCTAGCTGCTAGATAGATCTAGTCATTCTAGATACTATATAGAATATGATATAGACATAGAATTCTATTAGCGTTGATTCGACTTTAAATAATACTAAACAGCCTATTATAATTACTATTAATATTTGCTAAATTCTGGTCTAGTTACAATCTAGTAGTATATTCAATATCGACTTAGATTCCTACAAGTAGGGAAAAAAAATAGTGGATCTAATGTTAATATTTTAATCAGTAGGCCTCCCTATTCGTATCTACATTGTTAGGTTTATATGGCTTATTTTCAGATGGTATATAGATCTATAGGTCTAGTAACTTTTATGTAGATTATTTTGAAAAAAAAAATTATTTGTTTTAAAACTAATATACATTATATATTCCATTTAGATCACAGACTTCTAAAGCCTGGGGCTGTGCCGACCAAGTTTTCTTTTTCCAAAAGTACACCAAGCTGAAAAAAGACCAACTATGAATTGAGGTCAATGTTTTGAAATATCTTCAGTAATTATGTTTGACATTTGTTTATCTTAATAGTAAATTTTTTTATGATGATCATGTTTGACTGTACACTTAAATATATTTTGTTTCCTTTTAGACAACCTCTTTTACCCCAAGATACTACCATTGAGGAGAAGACTAGAGATGTCACTGTGCAAACTGATGAAGACTTTATTACAAATCTTCTAAAGAGGGTAAATACTTTGGAACCAGGCAATGCTAGCTTTCTGGAAGAAGTTGCTCAGTTGAAATTGTGTTATGACTCTTTGAAACTAAAAGGAGATAAAGCCTTTAAGGAAAAGTCGGAAAATGACGAATTTTTAATTTTTTTTTCTTTCAGATTTTGAAAATTTAACCTTTTTTTTTATATGAATCATATTATATTTTAGCATAAAAATGTTTGTAAATATGTGTATTTTGACTTTGAACATGTACACCTTTTGGTGGTTATTTACAAATTATCGAAATTTATCAATGTTTACACCTTGGATACGATATTACCTATCTAACAAAACTAGGACCACGATACATCACAAGAAAGGTCACGATTCGATTTATATGTTTATCTGGGGTTCAAACTAATGGATTTATATGTTTTTTTTTTGTAATTCGTATTTTTCCGAGCTATATAAACTACGGAAATTTCCTTATATGGCACATCGGCAAAACTCGGAAAAAAGCGACTAATCAGAATGTGCCATTTCATCCGAAAAGGCGTTTCAAAATGGCCGACAGCGTAAACACATTCTTGTAGTGAAAGTCACTGAAAGCCTTGCACAAGACAGTTTCAGTTGTTTGGTATTTGTAAACATCAAAGAAAATATCTTTTACATTAAAATGCCTCGACCAAAGGGACGAAGAAGCTCAATAAAGCAAGAAATGTTATGCTATCTGGCAGCTGCGTGGAAATTCCTCTAAATCTAGACCTAGTTTAGATCCAGCATCAGAAGGACAACGTGGTGCATCCAGATCGAAATTAGACCGTCTTTCAATAAATAAATACTGATGTTCCAAGTGCCATTGATCTAGATCTACAAGAAACAGAGCAATTATAGACTATTGCTAATACTAATCAGCTTACTGATTTGATGTCGGATGCATTATGCCCAAATTGTTAGAGTTATAAAAGATGAAAACATGGGGTTCGCATCAAGCAAAGTTGAAGTTATGTTGTAGTAGTTGTGGATATACTAAATCAAAGTTTTCATCTCCAAGAATACATAAAAGTAACTTTTAATTAATGTTTTTTTGTTTTTTTCTTCAAACTGTGAAGTGGAATCTGGGGAAGACATGCTCTACCGCACAGCCAACGCCATACATCAAGCTTATGCAGAGACGGATGATGACATTAGGGAAGCCATTGAACGAGGAGAAAACCCTTTGATTGACATTTCAGTCAGTTATGATGGGACCTGGCAAAAGCGAGGCTTTACATCGCTTTATGGTGTAGGTGTCTGCATTGATTGACTAACAGGTCTTGTTGTCAACTTCGATATTAGATCTAAGTACTGCCATGCATGCCACATACAGAAAGCTGAGAGCATGAATGCAACTGATCTCGCAGTTTGGAAAGAACAGCATGATTGCTGTACTAATCACCACAAATCCAGCAAGTCTATGGAACAGGACAGTGCTGTAATTCTGTGGCAAAATATAATTTTAGGTATGTGGAGATGCTGAGTGATGGAGATTCTTCTGCTTTTAAAGCTGTGCTTGAGTCTAAGCCATATGCTGATAAAGCTGTTACTAAACTTGACTGTATCAACCATGCCCATTAACGTATGGGGACAGCGCTTCGAAAACTTGCCAAAAAAAAGCCATCTTGGTGGCAGAGGAGTTGGCAGGTTAACAGAAAAAAAATGTGACAGTTTGCAAAATTTTTATCGTGGTGCTATAATAGACAATATTCCAGATGTGTCCAAAATGAGGAATGCTGTTTGGGCAGGATTATACCACTCCATGTCTACAGATACTGAACACCATCATCGACAATGTCCATAAGGAGAAAATAGTTGGTGCTGTTTCGTTGGGACAAGACCCTGACAGCCACTCTAATCATAAGGCATCAACGTTTTTGTCTCTAGAGGTGGCTCACAAGCTAATTCCAATTTATCGAAGAATGTCAGATGAGTCCTTGCTTCAAAGAATGGCTCATGGTGGTACTCAGAACAACAACGAAAGCCTTAATGCTATGATTTGGGCGAGATGTCCTAAAACAAGTTTCATGGGACTTGGCAGAGTGAAAGGCAGTGTTGTTAGAGCTGTGTCAATATTTAATGCTGGCGCCAACGAATTAATTAACGTGATGAATAAGATGCATATTGATGTTTCTTATGTAACGTTAAATAATTTTTAAAAGGTCAATGATAAAAGAATTATTCAGTCTGACACTACTAGCCAAGAGGATTATAGAAAAAGAAGAAAGACTGTTTCTTTAACTCGGTTTGAAAAGTCAGAGAGGAATTGGCCAAAGATGGGAATGTATATGGTGCTGGCGCTCATTAGCAATACTACTGCCAATATTTTTTTGTATTATATAATTTTTTTTGTTTTTATTCATTATTGTTAGAGCATATTGACAGTTTAGCTGCTGTTTTAATTATTTGAAACAAAAATGTAATAACTAATTTGTAGCAAAATTTAAACAACACCATCTGATTATGTTTATGTAAATAATAAAGATCAACAAACTTTTTTCAAATGTATTCTGATACCTTAACTCAAGAGAAAATGTTAGCAAGTTTTATCTAAACTGACAATTATATACATTTGCTATCTAAAGAACTCCCTAGATGAATAGTAAAGATATAACAGAACTACTGAACAGTCATCATGAGTTTCAGATTTTGAGTTTAGTGCTTTTTTCTTATTTGACATTGTTATATATATGACATTTTTGTTCATTTAAATCTGTAAACTTCAAGCAAGCTCTTTTCTTTAATATTTATTGTTTGCAAATTGTTTAGGTTTTTAGATTGCACACCGGTACATCCTACATTCTTATCAAGTTTTTTTTTCTTTATGGTTGCTAAATGTTATACCCGGTATATAATATATTATTTTATAATGTAATCTGGATGGAATATACTAAATAGCTATTTTTAAAAGCTGCTATACTAAAGTGTAAATAACATATATTTGCTATTCAGTGATTTTCTGAATAAATTTTTGTAATTGAATTTTTTTTTTTTAAATTTTTCTTTTTTTGTATTATATCTCTATCTGCCAAACGCTTAGCTCTGAAACTACTTTTGGAACTTATTTGATATTTGGCATAATTATTCTGTACATATATATCTACATATGCATGCAAAAACTTTTTGATATTTGCGTAAGTTGGAATTTTGTTTGAAATACTACTCTGTAATACAATTGCGTACAATTTACATTTTATTTTGCCAATTAGTTGCTATATTTATATGAAATTTAGAATATTCCCTTTACTAAATATAGCTATTTTTATTATGTTTTCAGATACTTATTATACTAACCTATAAATGACATGGCCTGTTATCTAGTATTTTCCTGACAAAATTTTTGTAATTGAAATTTTATTTTGTTTTTTTGCATTTTCTCCTTTTTTTGTTTTTGTATTATATCTCTATCTGCCAAACGCTAAGGCTTTGAAACTACTTGAGCTACATACTTCATATTTGGCATACTAATTCTGTACATAGATATCTACAAACGCATGCAGAAACTTTTTGATATTTGAAGTAGTTTTTTTGTTTTAGCGTTTCAAAGTTTAGAAGTATGAAATATTTATGTATTTTTCAACGTTGCAACACTAAAAAAATCATTAAAAAAAGACAATAAAAGATAACAATATTTCCCTTCATGCGTTTTTAATACTTGTCATGTATGATATTTATGTGTAAAAATTATTAATTTATCTTAAGTATTTTTTGAGTTATAAGCTTTTAATTATAGTTTGTTTGGCGGCCATCTTGGATTGTTTCCATGACAACCAGTAAAGTTATAAAGTCAAAAACTATATTTTTTCAGTTGTTTAATTAAGTACTATTAAGAGAATATAAAATATTTAGTCTAAATGGAGAACTTTTTTTTTTTCCTTCTTTCCGACTCGTATGTCCCCTTAAAAGTTACACTGGCTTCACATGCATACAGTTTGATACTATATTTAACTTTTTTTGTATAAGTAGCTGTTTAGAAGACAAATTATTGTTAGATTCTCAAAATCAGCTACTGGTCACAATGATCAAGCTTAGACATGGCTTGACGAACAATGTACTTTCTTATTTAATAAATGTAAGTGAGTCAACTATTTCTAGGATTTTTACTAGATGTATTCAGGTATTGTGTGCGAAATGTCGAAGTGTCAACATATGGCCTAGTATTGAACAGGTCAAGGCTTTCATGCCTTCTTATTTTGTTAACCATTTCCCAGCATGTCGTGTTATTATAGATACTTGTGAGTATTTTATACAGCAGCCTAAAAATCCCAAGCAACAGCAAAGCAGCTTTAGTACATATAAAAATCACAATACTGTGAAGGCACTAATTGGCATTACACCTAGTGGGGGGATTTCATTTATCTCTGATCTATATAATGGCTCTATATCAGACAAAGAAATCACTTTAAGAAGTGGACTGATAGAGAAGTTGGAGACTGTGTCTTGGCAGACAGATGCTGCACTGTTTTAAAAGATAATTTTGAAGCCAAAGGTATAACGCTCTTAACTCCCCACTTTTTAAAAAATAAATCTCAATTTGAGGTTACAGAAATAGGAGAAAACAAGAAGGTTTCTTGTCACAGATGTCATGTAGAAAGAGCTATAAGCAGAATTAAAAATTTAAAAATATTGGCTGTGGAAATCCCATATGCTCTATTACATATCATTGATGAGATTCACTATGTTATTTGCTTTCTGGTTAACTTCCTAGACCCTTTAATAAATATAGCTTAATTAAATCTTCTTCTAGTCAGTTTTATTGCTGCAATGCCCGAGAATTGAAAATAATGTTACTTTGCCTTATAAATATAATGTTTACTCATGACTTGATTTTGCATTTTATGACTAATGAATTTTAGCAACATTTTAATTTAAAATTCGTGTGTATATAATTTATTAATATAAACTAATTATTATGTACTTCTACAGATCAGTGCCCAAAAATATGAGATATTATTTCCTTATTACTATAGGTTTCCCCTTACAATGTTTGATTAAACTGTGTATTGACTTTGTTCACCATACCTGGTTGAGTTGTGCCTCCTTGAAATGTTGTAACAATACATGACACAAGTTACAATAAAATATTTTTTATTAAATTGAGCTCTAATGGACCTCACTCACCAATCCTAAACAAACACCCCTCAAGTCACGTGACAACCATCAGCTAAATCTAGACACCAACATGGAATCTATTGTTAGAAAACCACTCTTGCTTGTAAATTTTACTTTTGTTAACTTGTTAGAATATTGCGATGTTATAAATGCAGCACATGCATGTGACAATGATTACAGACGCGTCATTATCAAAGGACAAATATTGTTCAAAGAACATTTTGTGACAGAGATTAGATATAAATCTGAGGAAGAAACACGTTGTCACTACGTTCAGGCTCGAGTCAAAGCCGAGATGAAGAAACGTTCTGCGTACAATGTTACTGGAGTGATTAGCTACAATGGAAAGGTAAGCTACTTTTAAATTACCATAGACTATCGTACTATAGAATATAGATCTTTGATCTAGATTAGTCAATCTACTAGTTTAATCAACATAGATCACCAAAAACAAGGTCCATCTCAATCTTCTCGCACTTCCTCTCTCCCCGTTCATTTAGTCCATGCTGGTGCGCAACCATAGAGTCACTACAGAACATGGTCATTACACTGCCCCCTTCTTATGTCTGTTCGTCCCGAACTGACTCTGTTCCTCTCTCCTCTCCACAATACCGGTACAACCGATCGACGTGTACCACCTTGCATTTAGTTCGAGGACCCCCTCTGGATACGGGATACCACGTCGTTGATTCTCTTCACAATCCGATATGGACCTTCCCAATCCTTTTGTAATTTAGACGATCTTCCCTTCCTTCTCTTTTGGGTTGTACAGCCAAACAAGATCATGCTCTACAAACCCCGTAGAATTGGCTCTACTATCATATCTGGTCTTCATGAGGTCGCTACTGTCTTTTATCCTACTCCTTGCAAGTGCATGAACCCTCTCATGTCTCCCCCTAAGTTCTGTTACGTATTCGCTAACTGTCGTTTGTTTTTCTCCTGGCAACCTAAATAAGAGGTCTGCTGGCAGCCGAAGTTCCCGACCAAATAATAATTTGGCTGGCGTATAACCAGTGGTTGCATGAACGGCTCCTCTATAAGACATGAGGAATAGAGAAATGTAGTCATCCCAATCGTTTTGCTGTTCTCCTGTCATCTTAGCCAAGTGTTGTATCAATGTGCGATTAAAGCGTTCCAACATCCCGTCTGACTGAGGGCGAAGTGGCTTTGTTCGAATCTTTTCAATTTTTAAGATTTTGCAAATCTCCTGGAATAGCTTGGATTCAAAGTTGCGTCCTTAATCTGAATGTAGTTCCATAGGTACACCAAAGCGGCTAATCCAGTGTTCCACTAAAATATCGACTATTGTTGTGGTTTCTTGGTTTGGTATCGCGAAATCCTCAGGCCATTTACTAAAATAGTCCATTATTACTAGAATACATCTGTTAGTGTCTCAGGAAACGGGCCAGCTATATCCAGTGCGATTCTTTCGAATGGAACACCTACGTTGTACTGTTGTAGGGGTCCCCTTGTTCGACGTTGCGGGCCTTTGGTTGCTGCACATCGGTCACATCTTCTGCACCAATCCTCTACGTCTTCCTTGTACCGACACCAATAAAACCTTTGTCTCACTTTCTCCAACGTCTTGTTAAGACCCAAGTGACCACCCGTGGAGCCATTGTGCAACTCTTGGATTCTAACTTTTGGGAGAACTATTTGTAATCGTGTGGATGTCCCATCAGTAGTTTCCCACATTCGCTTAAGAACACCGTTTTCCACTACCATTGAGTCCCATTGTGCCCAGTACGCCTTCATAGCAGCCCCTTTCTCAGCAATGTGTTGCCAATCTGGCCGTTGTCCCCTCTCCTTCCAAAGAAGAACGGTTGCCAGATCCTCATCTTTCAGCTGATCCTCTCGGATATTCTCATCAGACCAAGGTCCTAAAACATTCAGGTCCAAACGTTGACAATCGATTATCTCTTCCTTTTCCTCAGCTTTCTTACAATGTTTGCATTCTGTTTTGCAAGGTCGTCGAGATAGCGCATTCATCGGTTAATATATCAACTTTCAGATCAGGACGCACACATCGAAATGTTGCGAGGGTGTAATATTTCAACAAAAAAATGAAAATGTAGCCACAATACAATAAAATATTTTCTTTTTTTAAAATGCTTATTACCAGTTCCTGGATTAGTACACCCTGTAAGTCAATACAAAACTGAAGTAAAAATGAAAATATAGATTATAAATAAGGTTTTAAAATATTGAATAAAAACAATACTTATCTATGGAAAATAACTGCAAAAAGCAATAGCATATCTCTCAATACTGTAAAGTTTAATTCTCTTTTTTCTATTCAAAGCCAAATTAATTATTTACCACCATTTAAGTCATTGGCTAACATGCATGACGCGTAGGACGTAATCATCTTCTTTTTTGTAGTAACGTTTGTATTATATAAGATAAGATAATTGATTATCTAAATAATAAACAAATTTTTATTGATTCATGTATTTTCATCGTCTGTGAGTAATTGTTCAAAATGTCAAACTTTCTACTTTTTAGTGCGTTTTAGTATAAGTGTTTTTTATTTTTTTTTTTACAAATGAAAAAAAAAGTTATTTAAGCTTATTTTTGTCTTTGGAGGTAGTGGCCTAAGTCTAGGAGTTTTGGTTGATTCTCCCACAGATTGTAAGGATCTCATGTGAGTAAGTCAGCGTATTTTTTTTAGTAGGGAAATCATTGGTGAAATTGCTGTTTACTATATTTCATTAACAAATCCTATACAAAGTCATGTTTTTAATTGATTAATATGTGTAGAGTTGTTGATAAAATCGTTACAACAGCATACAGTCATGGATCATGTCATTAACATTTCATTATATTTTATTCCAGCTATCTTGCAATTCTTATCGCCTATATAGACTAGTCAGATCACAATATAGACAGATCACAATATAGACTTGCAAAATCAATATGTAGACCAATAAGATCACTAAAATGGTGTAGCTCCACTCTCGCGCCGACACTGATGGTGCGCACCAAAGCACTGTTCAACACGAGTAGGAGAATACATGTTGATTCTAGAGAAAAGACTGTTGCAGATCTGGCTGAAGAAATCTGCAGGTTATGAGAATCTGTCTGGCTAAGTGACGTCCTGCGGTGACTCCTTGAGCTTCAGCATCTTCATCAGCTCTAGACATGGGCGGTACTCGTTCTGTTCCTTCTAATGTCAACATCCTTCTTAGTCTAGTTTCTAGCAGTGCGCACCTTCTGCACTATCTTGGATGGCGGTGTGCATGGCAAGGTTATAACAATATAAATGGAGATTATTATTATAATATAAAAAAGGGCCGATAATTGTCAAACAAGGGGTAAGGTTGGGGGCTCCGGCAAAAAAGCAAGATAAAGTATATTAATATTTCGATATAAAATTGAGAAGCCGAAGAAAAGTAGATATTGTATGTAGCTTTTTTTCTCGTGGGCGAGGAGGGAGGGGTGAAGAAAATAAAAGTAATACTAACATTTATGACCGAAAAGTATGTGTCCGTGGTTGTATTGAGGGGGGAGGGAGCGCTATAAAACGGGTCGTTCGGACTCAAGTCAGACGTCTATGTCATAGAATATAATGATGCGAAGGATAAAAGAAGGAGTTTCCAGGGAGAACGACAAAAGGAGAAAGAGAGAAAGAAAAAGGGAGAAAAAAAGAAAAGAAAGAGAGAGAGAAAATGAGAGAGAGAAGATAGAGAGAGACGACAGAGAGAATAGGAGAGAGAGAGATAGAGAAGAAAAAAAAAAGACCAGATAGTACGAATTCAGTGTAACAGATACTACAAATCAAGTTACTTTCATGCTTATAGCATGCTCAGAGCGCTTTGGTCCAATCTCATTTGTGGACCGGTGGGGGGGGGGGGGGTATCTAGGAGTTGGTTTTCCGTGCTGCCTTTAGGCGCTCAGTAAACGCAACTCTGCCCGAGTCGGGTGTCGAACCTCGAGCCCCCTTCTAGGTAGCCGAGACAAGCCAAGTTCAAGCGCACTTAACCTCTCGACCACGCTTCCCTATATAGATGATATATAACCTGGGAACAAACCAACGGCCGTAGCCGGTATGTAATGCTAGTATAGATTGTATATAGTTTATTTATAATAATATATTCAATTTCAAGATCTACCAAAAAGCGCTGGGCTATCCCTCAGCTTCAGTCTCGCTCTACACCCTCAGCTAGCACGAGGCTCATGTTTTGCTGGTATTTGCTAGACCAATACAAGCTGCGCCATCTCTATGTACTGAAATATTTAACACTTCTCTTTGTATGCCCGTTCCTCTAGACTTTCAATAACACGTTCGGGGTGGGTCCGGTAACCGGCGGAAGGGGCGGGGGTGTACGCTCTTTAAGTCCTTAAACTAAATAAAGTGGCATGTGTCGATAAAACTTAATACCCGGTAACGAGGAATTAAATATTTACTGTGGTTTGAATGTGGGTCTATCTATTTAGATATGTCTCTGTCTGTCTATCCGTCAGACTTTCTGTATGTAGGCCAATTCTTTTCAACGTAGCCAAAAAAATGTGTTTCAGTATAGGTTTAGTTTCATGTTAAGAGCTTTTGGCGAGGGCAATTTGACAAATCAACTCCTTTTTTTTAATAATAACTGGCTATATATTACCTTCGGCCTGCACGTCTTAATTTACGTATCATTGGTACTGTCACTGATATTGTGTATTAGAAACATATAAAACAAAATAATAATGTGATGAACAAAGCGAATGCGTAGAAATAATAATAATGATGATGGTGATGTGTAATTAAGGTTGGATATACGGCAGTCCAGACTAAATGACTGCTCAAGGCATCATCCTTACAAAATGGACGGGTTGTCCACGTATTTAGAAATATACAAAGTTACAAAGACAGTTTGTGTGGAAACACAAACTCAAAATCAGCCCCTGAAGTGATCCACTTCAATATTTTCAAAAAGAATATCAGAATGAAATTCTATTAAAGGCAAATGACAGAGAAGAATGGAGAAAGAAGATTGGGAGATCTTGTGTGTTGCCCCTAAGGTCCAGCAGACCAAGCATAGGTGAAAGTGAAGGTGAAGTTAAATGTGAACCTGGTCTAACTGGTGTCATATAATAATTATCTATTTGATCTAATTATTCCGTAAAGAGTCAATCTCTTATTCCTCAAAAAAAGAAATAATCCTTAAGAAAAAAAAATTCTCCCATTCCTTTAGTTTAATTTGTCATGTGTATATTCCAGTTCACGCGATAATATGAAAAACTACTTATTAATTGTTGTTTTGAATTATATTCCACTTATATGCATACTAAATAGATTTTTCTATTAAAAATGAAAAGAAAACATTTTTTTTTTTGGAAATGTAGTAGTTAGTATGACAGAATTTTGACATAAAATCTAAAACCGTTTACATAAATGTGTTCCAGATACGGTGAATAGTCATCTCCCTTAATAAATAACCCCTCCCACGTGTTTGTTACTATTAAATGGTGTAATTTTATGAAAAAAAAAAAACTGCTAGCAAAGTTGATTTTCATAATTAACATTTTCACTTTCAGAAAAGAAAAAGTAGCATCAGAACTTTGAAAGGTCTAACATATCATCATGTCTGATTTTCAATATCTTTTTTACTTTACGAGATCTAAACGGGACGGACGGACAGACAGACTAAATAAAACTATTAGTGTCTATTCCCGTTTCGGGGGCCGCTAATAAAAAGGGAAAATGCACATTGAATAAAAAAAAATAATTAAAAAATGGGCATCTTCTCTATTGAACTTAAAAAGTAGGCCATATATTTAAGATGTATTAATATTGTTAAATGTATTGACGCCTTCTAAAGAGGGTAGAGGATTTTTAAAAAATGAAAAATGATCCTAAGGGCCTCTATTAATGTAAATCTGGCACTGTTATATTTCTTTATAAATATGTATGTAGATAAAAAGTTGTTTTTTTTTTCAACTTATAGCACTGGACTAATTTTTTTTTCTTTCCAGAAGATGACGATGAATATATTAAAACGTTATTTCTTTTCAACATCAACATTTTTCAAATATTTAGAGACAGCATACACATTCTTAAACTCTTTTAAGTAGTAGCCTTTAAAGACTTGACCTTTAACCCCAACACAATATAGCTACTAGGATCACTTTCCTTCCTTCGATATTGATTCCTTGTGACTGCACTAAGCTAGAACATGACAGAAAGTTATTTGTATTTGTGAAACCAATCGTTTCGTCTCCACATAAAAAAATTCATAGAGGCAGCTATTTTGGAAGAAACTGAAAGCAGTGAAGTGCTGTTTGGAGTCGTTTCACGCCAACGTCTGCCATACCATGGGTCTGCTCGCCAGTGAAACCGCCAAATTTTCTAGCTCAGTGATCAAAGGTTTTGTGTGGGCGCACCAAAACACGAACTGGCGCTCGATTCAGTTAACGGCCAATTTCTTGTTTTTTATGATATTAGTTCGAGCGTGGGTTCCCTTTCATTTTTTCCCTATGATTTTTAAAAAATATTTTTTTTCTATAAATGTATATAAAGAAAAACGGAAAGGAAGAAAAAGAGGCAGCTTCTATTAATACTACTGTTGAATGATGGATTTAATCAAAGCGAATCTGGGAGTGAAGAGAAAAATAGTAATTAGATGTTTACTTACGAGCATGCATGCCTCCAGAGGGCATTGACAGAAATAAAAAATAAAGCTTCATTCTTCCAGGTGCCACCCTTCCTCATGTGCTCAGAGCGAAAATTGTACCATGCTATTTATAAAAAAAATAGTTTTTAAATATGATTAGAAATATCATCAGCATACTAAATATTATCTTATCAAATAATGAATGCAACTAAAGATACAGGAAAACAAGGTTACATAGACAGTTTATGTGGAGACACAAACTCAAAATCGGCCCCCGAAGTGATCCACCCAGGCAGATAAAAGGCAGGTATCAATATTTTCGGAAAGAGCATAAGAATAAATTCGATCAAAGATAAATGACAGAGAAGAATGGAGAAAGAAAGTTGACAGATCTTGTGTGGCGCCCCAGCGGTTCAGCAAACCAAAGGATAGGTAAAAGTGAATGTAAAGTTAAATGTGAACCTGGCCTAACTGATGTCTTGTAATGAATATCTAATTGATCTAATTGCTTAGTAAATGATCAATCTCTAATTCCTCAACAAACAAAAATTCGTAAAAAAAAAAATAAAAAAAAAAAATGTTCCTTATGTTAAGTGTTTTATAACGACTGCGAACATAAATAGCTGCAGTTCACGCGATAATATGAAAAATTACTTATTAATTGTTGTTTTAAATTATGCCAACTTATATGCATACTAAATAGATTTTTTCTCTTTAAAATTTTTTTTCGTGTAATTGTAGTTGTTAGTATGACTTACTTAACTTAGCAATACAAATGTAAAAAAAAATTATTTTTTTTTTTGACAAAAATTTAAACCCATTAGTATAAATGTGATTAAAATATTTCAAATTCTACATTCCCCTACTAAAGAGCCTCCAGTATTTGTTATTATTAATAGTGAATAGTTGTAAAAGTGGTGTATTTTTATGATAAACAGCTTGCATAAATGATTTTAAAAAATTAGATTTTTCGCTTTAAGAAAAGAAAAAAGTAGCCGTTGCATCAGAACTTTGAATGGACCAAACTATTATGATGTCGGATTTTCACTATCTTTTATAGTTTATGAGATCTAAACGGGACGGACAGACAGACAGACGTACAGACATTTCAAACAAAACTAATAGCGTCTTTTCCCCTTTCGGGGGCCGCTAAAAATGTGCATCCAAAACATTTTGTGGCTGTTTTAAATGTCTCTCTAATGTTTACATTTTTTTTAGATCTCTCACACGTCTAGATGATTGTTCTGTGATGATATAAAAAAATACTGGAAATTATCATAGTCTTAATAAATAGTAACAATAGTATATCTGGGAATATATCTGGCTCAGTGACTATTACACATAAGTAAAGGTTGGTACAGTAACAGAGTAAGAATAGTTACACCAGTTATGACAACAACATTAACATCTGTATCACAGTAACAGCACTAACAGTAATAATGTAGACAACTTCACAACGGCTATACTCCAGCGACAGTAGCACATTTACAATAATAACTAAGTAACAATAGAAGTTCAGTAACAATAGAAGTTCAGTAACAATAGGAAGTTTGAGAAACTCAGTAACAATAGAAAAAACTCTCAAAGCTTGCTGATTTTATGATCTGTGTAATCATGGGAAACATTAATGTCAATGCTAATTTTCCTTCCACTTTTTTTTTCATTCATAATACTTCCTTCCAGTGTCGAAAACGTCCAGATTGGCCATCTTCTACTCGACTTGACCATTCACGCTTGACCGAACAATCTAATACCAACAGATTTCTTGAGTCTAAGGTCCGAAACACACACAAACAAAAGAAGCAGCGCTTTTTATGAACTGTGCAAAAGTTGCAATAAACACTCCCCCCGGCGTGCAGCATTGTCCAGCGCGCCCCACTTATAAACACAGGAAGAAGGGATGCATTGTGGGGATCCGTCATCTCAAACTGAAAGCAAAACCTGGAGAACGTCAACGCACAGCCTCACCTTTTGATTGCAGGCAGCGTGGCCGTGGCAGGCGTGGAGAGAGAAGGACCACCAGTTATAACAATCGTTAAACTGCACCCCGCATTCAGCTGGTTGTTTTTTTGGGGGGTAAAATAGCTTTCCAGAAAAATAAGCCACTTGCTCGGGGTCAGGGCGACGTTTTCATGAGGTGGAAAATTGAAAAGAAAGAAGTGGGGGGGGGGGGGGGGGAAGTACTCTTCTCTGACAATACCAGTTCCCTCCCTTCTACTCATAGGGCTCTCACAAGATCATCATGTATTAGCGGGATGCCCTTTCACAGGGGCAGATGCAGGGACTCCAAACTTCTTAAGTTCCACCCGTCACAATTTCTATCATTTCAATTTTTTCAGGGGGTCAGTTTTATTTTGTCCTTTGTCCGGGTCTAGAAAATATTGTTTTTGCATTCGCTGGATGATTTTGTTTTAAAAAATATATATAAAAGGATATAAACGACAATGTTTGAGAGACGAAAATCAGTAAATGAAAAATCTAAATACCATTTCTATCTTCCTCGAAACTTGTACACTTACTGAATGACATAAACTCTTGATTGTAAGAGCATTTTATATTTAACAATTGAACTATGCCATTTCTACTACGATCATATAAACATAATTTTGTAAAGGCAACCAAATAAATAGCCCTGCATATTAATTTCGCCCGATGTTGACATTGTGTTTCTAAACTATTTAGCTCAGCCTCAATTTTTATGATAAATGTAAATATCTGCTTTGGATAAAAATAACATAGGTTATTATTTTATCATCGATGAATGCATATCTTTTCATTATTTAACTGCCCAAGGTAGTCTGATAGTGTTGTAAACTGACAGAGTGTTATAGTCTGATAGTGTTGTAAACTGACAGAGTGTTGTAGTCTAACAGAGTGTTGTAGTGTGATACAATAATGACGTTGGGATCACAGCTTAAACCCCAAATAGAAATAACATGTTTTAATAATAAAACATTACTTTTTTTAGTATGTGTAGGCATGCAAATAAGAAGAATATAAATAAATTATGTTTATATCATATCAACTTTTTGAGAGAAAAAAATTTGGGGGGCTATTTTTACCTATAATGATGAAAAAATAGTTAACTTTCATGTTGAGATTTCTTAAAAACTACTAAAGCTAGTTCAGTTAAACTTCAGGTATTGGTTATTCAATACAGGTAGAAAATTTTGAAGCAGAATTAACCATATTCATTGAATAGTAAAACAAAAGTTACAGCTCTAAACTTGTGGCCCATTATTTTAAGTCTTTATAGGGAGGTAGGCATAGAAAAAAAATTATTACGCTAAAAGTTTTCAACTTTTTGTAATTATTCCCTTTCATACTTGAATACACAACATTATTTATGCCAAATTTCAAGGCAAAATATTCATAAATAAATTTTTTTATCACGCCATCTCTGAACACAAAAAATATGAAAATGGTTAATTGGAGAAAACAGCAAAAAACGACAACCTCTTTGGTAAAAACTAAGTTAGTATACAAAATATAAAAATTAAAAATGTAAATACTTCCACTTTGAATTTGGACATGTTGTATACAACAAATTGTTCAGAAATAAATGCTGTATAATATTCAGTTCTAAAAAAAATCGATAATTTTGAACCATATGTGGGCTTAAGCTGTCCTTAAAATAGTTAAATAATTTTATTTGGACTGTGTTTATGATCGCTTCTTTCTGAATTCTTGGAGCTTTGCCCTCTCAAAGTGAACAAATTATAGTTGTATAGTAACTAAGTTGTGGGCTTGTTTTTTTTTAAACATTAACACCATGAATAAAATATGTCAATCGATAAAAGAAGTATCATTCTCTTTCGGTGTTTGTTATTGAGATTCTAGGAAAATCGTTAGAGCCGTTTTTAATTTCTTATTCTATGTAATATTCCGGGTTCATGGTTTCATGAAATTATGACTTAAATAGTCAATTAACTGCAGTGTTTATAAATATCAAATAAAAATGCAATTTAAAAAATATAATACATTACCATTGCCATGTGATCAATTTCCTTTCTTTTCCAAAAAATAAACAACAACAACAACAAAAAAACATTAAAAAATAACATTTTATCTTCTTTTTTGAATTAACGTCTGTATTATAGAAGATAAGAAGATAAGAATGTCGAAAATTATGTAGGTCAAATATGAGGGCTGAATACGGTTTTGTTTGTGTCAAAGGTCGCAAATTGTGTAGGGCACATGTGAGGCCTCATATCCTCATGGGACACTGCATTGAGATAAACATCTATTTAATTTATTAAGCGAAAACAAATACATACATTTGTGCGCTAAGTCGTGTATGTGCAAGCCTTAAAAAAAAGGGGATACTCTACCTACTGCCTGCGGGCTTAAGTCTCCTGCACTTAAAAATTTTACGATGATTGTGCAGATCTAATGAAGCAGCAGACAATCGATTTCATTCTAGATAATTCTACAATCTTTGGCGTTGTTGCGACCCTTGACACATTAGGCGAATATCTATTATCCCCCCTCTCCTTGTTCACAGACAGAGGAAGGTTGAGTTACATAGCGTGACTTAACAAAGAATTATTAAGTGTGCACGTTCTAAGCAAATCTAAATATATACTACTAAACGGAAGACCAGTTATCCTATTAGATTACCTTATCTCCCTTTTAATCTACGAACTAAGCCAGATTATCTCACGGTTAATGTTTGAAACGATGATTTAGAACACAATGCACTGTTTTAGTTCTAAACTCGTAAAGCTAGAGAATTACTTTGGACACGCAATCTACTTTGGCAGTTATGACGAATATATTACGTTGAAAATAAAATACACCTGAACTGAACTAGACTGTAAAAAATGTGATATTTGTAAGCTTTTAGGAATAATACGAGAATATTGTTTGGGGGTGGTGGAGAAAGTCTTATAAACTAACCTTTTTCTGTTTTTTACTTTCCTGTGAATTTAGAACCGCATCTTTCAAGAGTTGAGACGTGCAGTCTGTTTTGAAATGTTTCATAAGTTTTTAACCAATACCAATCATTATATAAAAATGGGATCAGTCTTTGCTGGATAATAAGAGAATGTATCACACTTCATTCTACTAGCCCTTTAACCTTTGTTTCAAATAAAGACACTTTCTTTCTAGCTTTAGTAATAGATGATCTAGTTCTAGTCCTACGTGAATTTGAGAATTTAAAAAAAAAAAAAAAAAAATATTAAAAAATGCTTATATTAAGTGTATCAATTAATTTGGATCAGTAAAGTAATTAAATTTGTAATAAGCCGCGATCTATAAAGGGGATTAATTCAGCTTATACGTCAGTCAATTGCTATTTCTTCCCATTGGTTAAGATACCTAACAAATAAATTTATTAACAATTTAATTAAATAATTAGTTATTTTTAGCGGCCCCCGGAAGGGGAAAAGACGCTATTAGTTTTGTGTGGCCTGTCTGTCGTCCGTCTGTCCATCTTTTTGTCTGTCTGTCTGTCCGTCCGTCCCTTTTTGATCTAAGAAACTAAAAGAGTAAATGAAAATCGGACATCATGATATTTTAGATCATTCAAAGTTCTGATGCAACGGCTACTTTTTTCTTTTCCGAAAGTAAACCAACTAATTTAAAAAATTATATATGCAAGCAGATTTTTCAAAAAATTACACCACTTTTCAATGAAAAACTTCAGGGGAGGTAACTTTTTTTAAAAAAAGATCATGGACTTCTTTAATAATAATTCAAGCTTCATTCGTAGATTCGCCAATTGGTAAAAAAAAAAAATTGCATCTAAGGTCATAATGGTAAAAGTGTCAATGGATCATTGTAAAATATGTTTTCCATTTATTAACTATCTCAATGAATAGAATATTCATATTCATATAGAATTCAAATGTTATTTTTTTGTTGTTTTTAAATTTGATACTTTGTTTTAATTATTAGATAGCGAAATTATAAACTACTTTTATAGCAAGCAGTTTTGATATATGCTCGTTTTAGGGGCCTACACAGTCTAAATAAACTAAATATAGCCAAGAACTAGATATATTTATAATATATATATATATATAATAAATGTATTGATAATTTGAACAAAATTTTAATTTTAAGGCAATAACTTTTCTTCTGACAGCTTAGGGGGTGTAGATTTATTTATTATGTAAACAATAGTATCAAATTAAGAAATGAATTAGATATGAACAGTATAGTACACCATTACCCAGTAAAAACAAAAGGCTTACTGTTCATGATAATAACATTGGCCTAGGCCTAGTAATTTTAGATTAAACGTGTAAATTCATACGAGTAGATAGATTCTATATTAAGATTCTATATCTAGTTCTAGAACTAGATTTAGACTTAGATCTAGATTCCAGACTTAGATCTAATTCTAGACCTAGACTTAGATCTTGAATCTAGATTTAGATCTAAAACTAGGTCTAGATCTAATTAGATCTATGTCTAGTTTGTATGGCAAATGACAATGGAGATGTTAATTTTTATTTGCTTATGGAAAGTCTTAAGTCATTTGTACACAATTTTAGCCATAGACATAAAAATAAATTATGTCTATGATTGTAGCTTAAAGAAGATCAAGAATGTTTTTTTCGTGTTACGAATAGATCTAATTTTGTTAGAAGAATGGATCTTTTTTTAGTTGCTATTAATTACGTGTAACATGTTATTAGCTTTGAATGTATGGATGAGGTTAATAATTATTATTTTTAAGTATACGCTAAATGAATATATGGAGATTCTGTGGCTGAGGGGTAAAGCACTTGGAACCGGAAGTCCCGTGTTCGAATACTGGTGTAGACTCTAGGTGGACCACTTCGAGGGCCAATTTTGAGTTTGTGTTTCCACACAAACTGTCTTTGTAACCTTGTTTTTTTTTTTTGTTTTTGTCAGCTAAAAGAAATTATTGTGCAAAATTTTAGCTTGATCCGAGATTGATTATCGGAGAAATAACGTATACAAAACAGACAGACACACACACACAGACACACAGAGTTATCTGATATAAGCTTTGTAATAAGTAACTTGAAACTTGCTCAGCATTCAAACCACGTGACATTTAATTTTTATTTCTTCATCTTGTTCTTATAGTGTTAACTCACCGCATGATTATGTCACTGGCTGGTCGTGTGGTACTCACTCTGGACTGTCGTCTGAATGGTCCTGAGCTCTAACCCTTTCCCCGCCGTCCCCCCTTCTCATGCCGTCCTGTGGGAGGCTTGGAGTATGATATAACAATGTTCAATTAAGTAAATAACACCCACTACAAGTGAAACAAACAAAAACAAAATTTCAATTGCCTAAACATGAACTGATTTGAATCATTGTTATTGTTCTGTGCATTTAAACAATGATTTTATCGCCACATTCTGGCTAAATATTTCTTTCTAATGAAAAATCCTATGAAAGTATATATTTTTATTCGGATTTATTTTTATTTATGTATTTAGTTTTATTTATGTATATGGTGTATTTATTTTTTCATCCAAAAAAGCATTTTTGTGATTTTTTGTAAAGCAAAAAATACTTCTTCATTTCCGATGAGTAGATTTTATTCTTAATGTATCTCAAGACGAACAGTGATATTATGTTGTGTTTTTTTTTCTTTATAGATTTTTCTTTTTGTATTCTTCTGGTATCGGGGGGCGCGGTGGTTGAGTGGTTGGTTAAGTGCTCGGTGTCTGAACCTCGGGTGCTGGGTTCGAAAATGGGTTAAGACTGGGATTTTGAATTTCGGGATTTCTAGGGCACCCTTGAGTACACTCATTTCTAATGAATACCTGCATGGTTGTAGCTAGGATTTTTTTTTTCGTGGAGGGTTGGGGGGGGGGGGGGCACAAGCCATGATTTAACATTAAAATCTTACCTAAAATAAACAAAATGAAAGCAAAAAAATCATTCATAAAATTTCATGGGGGGGGGGGGGTACAAATGACTTAAGACCCCCAAGGAACCCCCCCCCCCCGACTACGCTCATGGGTACCTGACATTAGTTGGGTATAGTAAAGAAGGTTGGTCGTTGTGCTTGCCACATGACACCCTGCTCGTTAAACGTTGGCCACAGAAACATCTGCCCTATAGATCGCTAGGTTTGAAAGTGGAACTTTACTTATCTTCTATTACCAATGCTATCCTGTTTTCTTTGTAAATGTTGTTTATATCTTTAATAAACCGAATTATTGGGTTGCAATGGTGTCGAGGCTGCTTTAGATCGATAGATGGTTGTCATTCATAAACTGACAAGAACAACTGCATGTGAGTGCATTGGATTAACAGCCTCTAAAAAAAAAAAAAACTGACATTAATTATCCTTTCTATGACGGAACACACACAGCACCGGCGCCTTATGGCGTGACTGGACTCGTCAATGAACGCCACACACGGTGGCTCTCTTTGCCCCAAGTCATGGTCCATTAAGTAGGGAGCAACGACCAACAAAAACAATCCTAAGTTTCGAAGGCCATGACCCTTGAACCCAGTGCTTCTCAAAGTGTTGTCCCAAAAGTAATTAAAACTAACAAAATAACTTTTTAAAAAAATTATACATTTCAGACCTCCTTCAGAAATAAAGATTATTACATCTTAGCCAAGACGTCCTGCTGAATTGCATGAGATGGAAAGGTTTATTGTGATAACAATTACGAGAGCTAATGACGCGACCAGGCAGCCATTTACATTCTACTTATTACGTAACTGTTGGTTTTTTTTTTGTACATGTATTAAGTCTGAGGTATCTTGTTATGTAGACATGTTTTCAATACTTAGACAAAGATTTTTGCTTTTGTTGTTGGATTTTTACTTTTCCAAAATATGTTGATTTTTTTTTCTCCGTTAAAACTAATATCTAAACAAAGTTTTCCATTGAATTTTAGAAACGATCTGAATTAAATATTAGCGGAAGAATTCCTTACAGAGCTATGTGTCTGAGAAGATTTCATTGACTCACTGTGACATATGAGATTTGCTGTTGGGATCTTGTATCCAAGAAACATAATACTTTTTAAAGTTGGAGAATCTATATCCGCATTTGCTTTTAAAGAGTCAGGTCGGTTCATAACTTACTCTCCATGTAGACACCGTTTTTATTCTGGGACCTTTTAATGACATTGAAAATTATCAGTACCAAAAATAGGTCTTGGATATCTGGATATAAGTGTGCAATTGGGAGAAATTTCTGTGGATGAGTGGCCATCCGAATGTATGTGTTTGTGTGCGTGGGGAATTATTTTAATTCGGGATTCGAGGCACTAGTTTTTTAAAGTTTTAATTTGTTTAAAACTGAAGATTTAAATTTCACTTGTTTTAATAGTCAAATGCTAACGAGAGTAACATGTAGCCTACAGATTGACCAAATACCTTTAATTTCTCACATGTAGTATAATATTTTACTTAGATACAAATTTAAGTAGGTTGCGCTGACCTCTTGAACATATTTTAGTCTTCTCCTGGATTTAAACTCAAGTTCTTTGGTAGCTTTTTAAGCAGACAGCCAAAACTTAAATCTAAGAAATATTTTTAAATACCCCGTTGATTTGACGCTTTCAAAAAAAATTAAATGCAGGAACAAAATAAATAATTCCATTTCAAAAGTCCTAGACTCTAATTCAAATAAAGAATTGATAAAAATCCTTGCTAGCTATTTAGCAAGCATTTTACCTTAAGTCACTAACACCAACAAAGTAAGCTAATGTTTTATTTTGATAGATCTAATAATAAAATAAAAAATGGTCTACATTAAAAGTATACTTATTATAGTTGTTTAAAATTACTATTTTTATAACATTATGATAGAATTTTGTTCATGTTGACTTTTGTCTTGAAATCTTGGATAGTTTTCTCTCAGAGACACAAATGGAGAGATGTCCTATGTTTCAACTAAATGCTGTAAGATCCGTCGTCTAAAGGACTTCATTATACTAAGTGACAGTGGAGGCATGTGATGTGTCACTCTCTCAGGAGTGATATGTTGGAAGAATTACAGACAGCGAAGGAAAATTAGAATGGTCCAGAAAAAAAGGTCGGGGCTGGGGGGGGGGGGGGGGGGGAATATATGGGTGAAGAAGAAATCGGGGACAACTGTCACGTGATAAAAAAGATTTATTATTTTTTTTAAAGAATATTCAGTCTAGTTTTATGTTCTACCTTTTCCTAATGTCTGTAATAAATAACATCTTGTGATATCACTTGACACATCACGCGTCTGTGTAAACACGTGAGCTGCACTTTTTAAGAAAAATATGACACATATTTTAGCTACTTTATGTGTAGGCCTATATCCGTTAGGAGGTAATTGATTTAATATAAATGGCTGGTCGATTAACAAATTTGTTCAGAAACAGAGCTAATGATAATTTTTAAATATTTTTTTGCATGTTTCTATTTTAATCACAAATGCTTTGAAAGTCTTTAGAACTTAGTTTGCTTGTTGTTTTTCTTTGATGGGGGGAAAGTATGGACACCTACAAAGAAAAATTTTTTTTTTTTAATTTCTGCTTGATTTCTGCTCTGTTATCATTTCTGGCGTAAAATATTTAACAAAGTAAAAGCTACCTAAGGGTGTACGCAATTAAAGTGTAAACAATTTATAAAGCCTTTAAAACACAATAACTAATCATACATAAAGAAATTTAATTTCATTATTTTTCTTCCATAGTTTCATAATGGATCAATGTACCATAAGATGGTGCGCAAATGTTTAAATACGCCAATTGAATCATTAAAATTTTTTCTTGTTTACGAAGAAATGTCTTAGTGTACTGCTGTGAGCCTAGTGACGTAAGCGGTGTCAAGTTTTTTTTCCATTGACGTCATATAAAAAATTTCCTTCATAAAACATTCTAGCCAAATGTAATTTTTTGTTAATGAGCCATTTTCAAACCGATAAAACTGTCGACTTTGAGTTTTGCCGATGTGGTCAATGAGTTTATTATTTTTTTCTCACTATTATGCACATACCGTGAAATTTGAAAGAAAATCGTTAGAGCCGTTTTAGAAATAAAATTTATATATATATCTATATATATATATATATATATACACAAAAATTACTCACTTAAGAGTATAGGATTATATTTACAGTCAATATATTAAAATATTACAACAATAACGACATTTGTTTTATGCACATTTTATAACCCTACCATGCACACCACCACCTAAGTAGTGCAGTAGGTGCGCACAAGAGGAGATTAGACTAAGAAAGAAGGTTGACTTTGAAGAAGAGAACGAAGTTCCGCCCAAGCTGATGGAGAAACAATCTCCCAGAAAGACTTTGTAGTTATGTGATGATAATGTCCCGTGAATAAACATCTGTATTCGTTGAGTCGTATTCTTGTATATATATATCCTATACTCTTAAGAGAACAATTCTTGTATATATAAATATCTTTATGTATGATTAGTTATTGTGTTTTATAGGCTTTATAAATTATTTACACTTTTATTGCGTACACCCGTAGGTAGCTTTTACTTTGTTATTATTTTGCTGATGAATTATTGCAATGTGTTTAAGTTTCGAAGTCTACTGTCCCATACCAAAACATAGCAAATGGTCATAACACAGCTTATCTATGCCTTATTTGCGGGGCCCTATGTGAAATGGATTGCGCGCGAACCAGTAAGGGTAGTGATAAGGATAATAAGTGAAAATAAAGATTTTGTATTAGAAAATAAATTCGTATTTGCATTACATTTTTATTAAATGAAAGCTGACGATGCCGTTTTTTTTAAATCTCGCGTGGGACTGGCGATTACCATATTGATTGACACCCCAAAATAACAATTTCGTCTTTTTAAAGACATTTTTATGAGTTTCAGGAGATTTCCAGGAGCTCCTTGAAAACAAGGAGACCACGGGAACCCTATTATAAATTATAATGGTTTAATTTAATAATTTACAACTAGAATTACCGCGGGGTCTTTGAACCTTCGGGGTCCACTGCGGCAGCATAGGCCTAGGGCTGGCCCTGATGATATCCAGCTCTCGGTTAACGAATTTTCATCACGCTGCTGCTTTTTTTTTTTTTTTTTTTTTGGTTAACCTATAAACCTCGGTAAAACAAAAGTCATGTTCCAGAAGTCACCCAATATAACCTACTCAGCCCAAAGATCACCGCGCATAGACATCCCTTAAAGTGGTAGATAACTTCACATTATCTGGGAAGCATAGTATCAAATGACGCATTGCTTTAAAGAGAGGTTGATATGTGATCAGGGATAATCGTGCTTTTGAACGCCTTCAAGCGAGAGTGTGGCGAAATAAATCGCTCTGCCTGTCTACAAAAATCAGTGTCAACCAGTGTATCTCTCAACCCCTCTATGTGGATCTGAGAAATGAGTACTTTATAGAAAGCAACTAAGACTTCTTGAACGAAACTCACCAAAGACCGCAATACAAAGAGCTATATTCTTGCAAAATGGTATGAGCTTCTTATAATCCGACAGTCACGCTTTGCAAGGCACTTATTCCGTATGAGGGGCGAACATATTTTAGGCAATCTTTTTTTTTAGTAAGTTGAGAGGTTGTCGGAGTAACAGAGATGCCTCATAACGCTTCTTTAGAACACTAACGCGATGTTTTTAAGTCTCTTAGAAAAAAATGCGCGATTTTACTTTGTTACTAAATGCAAGTTTTACACTTTAACGTAGAGATTTTGCATTACTTAATGATTCTTTCTAAAGCCATAATAATAATGCTTGTCTTCGAGTCCGAAGATTAGTGAGGAATGCAGTATTTCCCGTGGCTGTGACATACATATTTTGCCACATCCAGGGCAAGCATAACCATTGTCCGAAGGTGGTCGATTTAGATTTTCTTTTCGTCGTCTGCGTTTGACCTCGGCAGCAGATTTTCTTTTGGTCTCAAATGTGTATCCCGCGGCCTTCGTGAGTGACTTCCAGCTGTCTCGTTCTGAGGCCGCATACAACCAGGTGCTCTCTTCTATGTCAGCCAAGGAAAGTTGACGTCTAAGCCGGTCTTTGAAGCGTTTCCGTGGGACGCCTCTGTTACGTCGACCACCTTTTAGCTCACCAAAAAAAAGACTACCATTGGCATACATTTGTCTCCCATACGGGATACGTGCCCAACCCAGTGCAACTGTCGGACCATAAGAAGCCCCTCTATACTGTCCATACCGGAGTTAGCTAGGACATCGCTGTTTGTAGTGCGGTCCTGCCACCGTATGTCCATGATAAAGCGCAAGCATCTTTGGTGAAAGCGCTCAAGAAGTTTTTGTTTTTTTCTGTCAAGTGTCCATGTCTCAAAACCATAATGAATATATTGATTGCTTGATTGCAATATTAAATGTCAGAAAGTAACTATTTTAGAAGTTACACTGCAAAGACTTTCTTCCAAGCCTATAATAGCCCAAATAGTTTTACGCAAAAGAAGCAATGTAAAACTTTAAGACGTGAGCTGTGGTTTTCTGTAGGCCTACTGTTGGGGGACTTTCTATTCTAATCGCCATGTACAATTACATTGAGAACTGACAGAACGAAAAAAGCAACTCTTCGGATTGATAGTCTTTACCCGATCGTTCATTTTCGTAATTACAACAATGTTCCCAAAATGACTTCGGGTATATTCATCCGAGCGAGGCTCGGTCACCTGATATTAAGTATTAAGCTTTTATGTCAGTGTCAGAGTAGTAAGGTGATAAATAAAGGCATCAGACAGGAGGATAGGTTACACTTTTGGTAGAGCTAACGCTGGTGGACTAAACTCAATTTCTTATTACTATGTCTATCAAAACTTTAAAAAAATCAACTAATTAATTGATTACTTATTGATAATTCATAATAAATAAACCCTACGTTATTGAGATATATGGTTATAAATGGGGAGTGCCTCCTCTTAATTATGCTTTCTTTTTCAAAACAGTATTTATTAGATGAACAAATGGATTCTGTGGTGCCAGTCATTGGCTAGGACGTAGTTTGATGGCTGACTCACGTGACCTTAATGGCATTCTAAAAGCAATGCCCCCCACCCCAAAAAAAAAAGAAAAAGTGTGGCTGGTGTTACAGAGGAGAATACCGACCAGGACCAACCGTAAAAGTGAATGAAATGGATATCTGAGAATGTTTATTGAAGGGTGTGGTTGAAAGTACACTAACAGCACTGGAGCTGAGCAGGCAATCATCACAAACAACATCCCACTTTACAACTTCGCGTCAACAATTGACATTGTGAACCTTTTGTAACTTTGTTACACAAACAACGGCAACAAGATGGACGACTTACTGGTGGTGGTATAATAACATCAGGACATTCGTAATGTATTTGACTTCTCATGAACACTTTTAATCGATATAATAATCACATAGCTTTGCCCCATTCCTCTCTGGGAGTAGTTTCTTTATGCTCTGGTGCAAAAAGAAATCCACTTTAATGTCAAACAGCTACTCAGAGAAAGTAGAACGTATCAATGATGTGAAACCTCAAACTTCTATTCAATATCTATTCTTCCAATAGGAAAATCTGAACGTTTTGAACAAATAATTCCAGAAATAAATGAACAACTTTCAATGGAAAATATAATTTGATTTTATTATGAGAATGATATCAAAGCATGGACAGAATACCAGAAGGTACAGATTGACAGTGGTATTATTTTTTTGTTCGCATAACATTCATATTGGATTAATTTCATTCGTTTTCTTTGACCTTAGAGTTTTACCATGTTAAATGTTTTCTTTTATCTTTAACATATCTTTCTTTCTTTCTCTCTCTCTCTCTCTCTCATACACACACAACAGCTTTCCCTTTCTTTCCCTACTCTCTCTCTGTTATTTTTTCTGTCCTCACCTCACCACTTTGTCTATTACTGGCCATTTTTGTTTGTAGGAAGTATCTACATATTTACACACCCGAATTGTTTCAATCCACAAATTTAATATTTGTCTGATAGATAACAGTACGCAAAGGAAAGTCACACATTCATTCTAAGTCATAGTTCTAAGTATATGCAATGTTTTTAAAAAATATTTGTTCTTTGAGATTCAAAAATCAAGATTTAGATAATAAATAGTTAATGTGTTTTTATTATAAAATACATAAACTGTGTAACTTTGTCCATTTTAGTTTGACCTACTTATTTCTTGGAATTAAAAAATTCACTCAACTAGTCCATCTTTTTAATGAAATTTCAGGCACATAGCATTCTCACATTCACACATGAGGACATTCAACAATATCTGTACATGATTTAACAGTTTGAGTATATTAACAGGTTGTTGAATAATAACAATTAAGTACATATACACAAAAGTTCATTCCTATGTGGTATATTTCCATGAGAAGCGGTACCCAGTATCATACCACTTCACGCCTAATACGTAACTAAAGCATAAGTTCAACAAAAATTTAGAATTTGAAGCATAAAACAAAGAACACTAAATAGGTCTCAATGCAACATGAGACGTTATAAAAAGGTATGAATTATAACTTTGAATGATTACATCACAAAATGAGGGTGCGGTCTAATGTCGGATATGTGGCTAACAGAGATGGCTAGAGTTTGAATCCTGACATAGACTTAGAAATTTCAACATGAGATTTGAGTTAACAGATGGCATGAACTTCCCCTAGATATTCCTTCCCATTGACAAAGAAATAGGACCAAATGACAATGTGTTACTATGCTATAAGGATGAGCTGTCTTTGTTTAGCACTAGATAGGGTCATAGCACAAGATTCTCAGTTCTTTCTGAGACTGTCTTGCAAGGTAACGTGCAAAGACCGGAGACAGACAAAAGTGACAAGATTACCAACTGGAATGTAGGAAAACAGCAAAGAATGATTGGCATTGTTTGGCTAAACCACTTGTGGTCAACACACAAACAGACTTGAGAAAAAAGATTTTTTTTAAAGTGTATAATTGCGATATACAATTGTGTCATTGCTTTCAATAGAAATACATTTTAACATTCAAAATGCTGCCTGTTAAATAACGTATCGTATTGTTAAAATTGGTCGTTGTGCTGGCCAAATGACACCCTCATTAATCGTAGACCACAGAAACAGATGACCTTTACATCATCTGCTCTAAAGACCACAAGGTCTGAAAAGGGGAACTTTACTTTTTATAGTTAAAATTGCTTGATAGCAAAATAACTACTTAAAGAAAATAGTAAAACCATTTTGTCTTAACCTATCATTTCAAAACAAACGTTAATAATATTCGTTTCTAGTCTTCAGTGTACTTTTTATAGTCGCGTTATCATAGAGTGGAACAAGTGGAAGGTCAAGGAACGGTTTTGTTTTAGTCTCGCTATGATTTCATTATTGCAAATTTATATTTAAACAACCAAAACTAAAGGGTCCAACTGAGACGTAATAGCTATTTTGAAATATGGACCTAAACATTAGATTTTAGCACTGTAGTGTAAGTTATTGTAAGGAGTCATATTTACCTAGTAGCTATTTGGAAATATGGACCTATATATACATATGCAACAAGAACTGTAAATTGAATATTATATTATAACTGTATTTATATACACATTTTAATAAAAAAAATAAAACAACACAAATTTACACGAAACACATTATTTTGACTAGTTTCTTTTATGTTGACAAAAATTATATTTTCTAGGAAGCTAATTGTCCGTCAATATTCATTCATTATTTGCATATCACTGCAAATCACTGCATGTTAAGCACTCAGTGCTTGCGAGAAAATACAGTTTAAGTCACAGAAGATCCAAAAAGAAAGTGAGATCTACTCAAAAGATAGTCTTATAACTTGTTTTCATCTGGCCGTTAAAATTACGTTGCTTAAACTACATTATGTAAGTCATAAACTGGAACTTGAGATTACGCTGTCACTAGTCTGTACTATTTTTTAGGAATAATTGGGGAAAGTAATATAATTAGAACTCCTTTTGCCTTTAATTATTAGTGAATAATTTCACCTTTGTTATGTGCAGTCCTTTTAATAACAGCATTTAGCACTAGACGAAACGGCTTTTTTTTTTCGTATACTTCCACCTAGAATTGGAAATATTTGGATATCCGCTTATTCGGGAGATTTGCTTCATGTTCGTTTCCAAGAAAGCATTTAGCTACCGATGACTTAATGCATACATTAGAGTGTTGTAATTGTCCTCCTCCTTCTCCTTTATGGGGCCAGTGGGCTACAATTAAAAGCTATGCCTTGGAAAGTGTTCATACAAACATGTCTTTGATTTCTCCCAAACTATTTAGTCTCGCAACATCGTCTGATGCTATGCTGTAACTTCCAGACGTTGTGGTATTTAAGTCACTGTCATCGTCCAGATCATCGCCCGCGGACGACGACGATGGGCGGTACGCGACCTGTTTCTGTGGTGATGTTGGGTAGACAGCCGATAACCTGGCTTTGCTGTTCTGAGACGGTAGATGCGGGAGGGCGCTGCTATCCGCATGATAAGGCCTGTGCGGTGGGTACAGGTTCGAGTGAGGGTGGGGCGCATGAAGCTGATGTTGAGGTGGATGCTGCTGATTTTGTCTCACCACCAGATCATATTTGTGGGTCTTGGGTTGAGAGTAAGCAGAATTACTACCATTGTTGTTTATAATGTTACTGCGGTTGACTGTCTGTGACGGTAAGGCAGGTGGTGGCGAGCGGAGTGGCTGTATATTATCGTAGCTGACGTGAGGGTCAAACCTCACGGTACTGTTCTTTGTCCTTGGTGGCGACTTGGACAGAGAAGGCCTCTGAGCCCGATTCTGCTGTGGAAAACTGGCCCTGACAACGCTCTGTCGGCTTGCCGCCGTGATGGCCAGAGGGACCGCATGCTCCACAGCCATAGAAGACATGTTAGTCTGCTCTATGCTGTTGGACATATCTTCATCACTGCCATGACCACTGTCTCCAGTGCTGGTTTCATTGGAGCTGGTACTGTGGAAGTCATCGTGCTTTGCTGCATTTGTTTCGGGCAGCTACAAACAAAATACAAAAGGAAAAAAAAAGTTAGTATTTTCTTAGTTGTAATTAGTAAATCAAAATGGTTTTCTTACGACAAAAAAAAAACAAACTAATGGTAATAAAACAAAACAAAAAAATGTGGAGTTTCTAAACAGAAACGTTAACAGTGAAATAAGACATCTGTCTGTCATGAAGTCGGTCCCGAGTTTGAACCTTGTTCGCTGCCATCCGCTGAAGATTTGTAAGAGTTCCGGACTAGGGCGAAATAATATTCAGTTCATGAGGAACTTACAGAACAAATCACACAAACACACACACACATATTTTAAGACTATTAGTTTGTAAGTGAGGTTCTTAAAGTATCCATGTTATGTTGGTCAGGTGTAGTCAATTAGCTTCTAAACAAATTAGCCAAACTCACAGGTAGGGAAAACGACTAGTAGTAAAACGAGATAGTCGCAACTTCACGCTGTTCCCTTCGGTATTATGAGACAGGAAAGGATGAACTAAGATTGACAATGAGTAAAAATAAATGTGACATGGTGCCGAACTTATAAGACAATGCAATAGCATCTCTTGTACGTCGTACTTTTTAAAATAAAATGTTCGAATCTGAACACACTGAAGAAGTAAAGAGTATAAGGGTTCAAAGCTAGAGTTCAAAACTAACAAACATAGGCGCCAAATGGGCCTTCGTGTACCTTTATGATAGCAGTTTTCGCTAAGAACACTTGGCCAGACGACGAGCCCGGGATGTTCATCATCTTATCACCAATATAAACATTGGAAGGATCCTGGAGTCTGTTACCATTTCCTTTGTTACTTTTCGGCTGCTGGTTCTGTTGTTGAAAGGAAGAGTTCAGATCGAGGCTTGGTGTAGGATCCTTAACACTAGTTATCTGAAAATTTAGAAACAGAAAGTAAAGTTAGAATGAAAGAAAACGGAACAAAGTATTATTAAGAGAGACGTGAGAATATCTAAAGTAGGGCCGCTCCTGCTGTCACAGACCAGGGCAGAGATCTAATCCTGGCAAAACACAGAATGGAATGTAGTGAGGCTGTTGTAAGGTCCTGTGTGGTGCCCCAACAGTCCAACAGTAGGTAATGTAGACCAGTTCTTTACATACATCGCATTATTTAATCGTTTTATTCAATTTAAAACCTACAGGTCAATGTAAGCTATAAGTCAATGTAAGTTACAAGTCAATGTAAGCTACAAGTCAATGTAAGCTACAAGTCAATGTAAGCTATAACAAATTAACATCGCCCTTGTTCAACACAGAAATAATACATTTAAATAGAATAGGAACCAATGCAGTGAAAACGATCAATTGTCAACAGGGATTTTCACTACTGACCTAGACATACACATGCACACATATACAAACGTACACATTCGCACACTCACACACTCTTAACATAATAATATTGTATAGGAAATGAGGTTATCTGTTTCTGTAGCCCACGATTAACGAGGGTTCCATGTGGCCAGTACTACTACCAACCACCTTTACTTTTCGCAAAATAATGTCAGGTACCCATTAGAGCTGGGTGGCGCCCTAAAGATTCCATCCCCAAGATTTGAACCCGCGCTTTACAGCTCAGCCGCTGAGCTTAAATAATATCCTTAATAAATGTTATTTACTTTCCATTATATAAGATTTTTAGACTCATAGTCACTGATGACCAAAATTATACAATTACTATGAAAATCAATATTTATCGTTTGACCTTATTCATCAATTGTTTTTTTTTTAATACTAACTACCTATCAAAGCTGAATCAAATTGTATTGCAATGATGTTCTATAATGATTAAAGTATTTATGTCAATGATATTATGTTTAATGAGATTGAATCTAGACCATATTTCTACAATCTGAGTCACCAAAAAAAAAAAAGATGAAGTAAAATTAATGAAATTCCGTTGTAAATTTAGAATTGACCAAATACAGAATGAAAGGGTTTTCACAGGACGAAAAAAAATCATATTTAAAAATGACTTTATAAAGGTGTGCTAATATAAAATTTAAGGTAAAATCACCTATGATAATCTTAACGTTGGATTCAATATTTAAATGTGAAATTTTAGTGTAATATTTCTATCTTTGTATTTTTGATATTCTATTATAAATATACTCGCAGGGTGATATCTAATTTTTATAGTGTGAGAACATTGTGAGTATATTGTGTGTATGTTCAGTTACTAAGCCTAAGTTGTTTTTGTCGCTAGCAACTATATCGCGGCTCTTTTAAGATTACGATGCCTAATGCCTCAAACTGATAGCAGTTCCCTAACTGGCGACACTGGTCAACTCCAGACATTCTACTATGCAAACACTCAATAGCTGGTATCCATTTCGGGTACCTTAGACTACTGATAGAACGAAGCCAAATTGCAATCTGTTTGTCTTATTTGTGATAGTTATAACAAACGATGCATTGTTTTTTGGTCTGAGGTGATACACATTTGGGACATTAACACCTCAAAAAATCAAGTCGAAGTGAATTTAAGACACATTTCTGCTACGAGAAATTCGAATTCTGTGTGTGGATTTTGGTGAGCCGAATGCAATCGGTTTTTCGATGTTAGCGTCGGTTCCCCCACGGTAACTTCAAAAAAGGGAGTCAACCCTGAGAAAAACTCAGAACCGGTGAAAAGAATTATAGGAAGCCTTTACAGTAAATGCGACAGTGATAATATTAAAATAAACATTTTATTTTTAAATGTAGAATCGGAAGTAAAAAAAAACAACAGCCTATAAATAATCTAACAGATAAAACTGAATCCTTCTTAAACTGTTATAAGAGTCATTAATATAAGGTATTCATTAGCCGCATCAGAAAATGCGGGGATTATCTGCCCTGCGGATGTTGATCGTCACGTCTGCCGATGTTTTCATTTGTGACTTGTGCGCGGGCCAAATAATGTCGGAAAGATTATTGTAAAACGAAGAGGAGAAAGGCGCTTTCTGAACGTGAGGATGAATAGATGAAGTCAAATTGTGTCCAGTGCGGACAAAGAAAGATGTGACAAGTAATCCCTGGGCCTAGTTGATACAACTATTATCTAAACATCAAATTATCATTTTTTTAGTTTTAGTTGTTGCAATGAAATTGACAAGTAATTACATTTCATGAAATCACGTGACAGGGGAAGATAATCAACAACTTATTATTTATGTATTTTAAAAAAGAGGGGAAAAATCGTAAAAATATCACTTTTAATTAGGAACGTGATGTCTGGGCTGATGAAGTTCTGGGTGATGAAGTGGTTACAGTGGGTCGTAACAGGCCCTAACAGGGGATAAAAAAACAACTAATTTTTATAATGGTTCCAGTGTTCTTGTGGTCCGATAAAAAATATTAGTGTTATGACCTAAATTTGATGAGTTTTATCTGTAAAATAAACATCCCGGTACCCAGCAAAATTGAATGGAATGGTTAAATTAAATGAAGGAACTTTAATTATAAGAAGGATTATTCTATTACAGGATATCGTTCTGAGTGATGGAAGTGGAGAGGAGCCGAAGATGTGTCAGACGTAACAATTGCGTTGTGGCTTTGTAGTCAAAAAGAATAAACTCATCTTTTATAGAGATATTTTGTTTCTTTCTTCAAATCTACAGGACAGGCATAGATGTGAATAATATATCTATGACTCACGATGTCAACGTATTAGTATTATTATATTGTAGTTGTCTCACAAATTTGTCAATATCCAGTTCACTATTAGGTTTGCGTGGCCATGTGTAATACTGCACTCAAGCGTATTCCTCGAAACAAAAGATAATGCAACACATTTGTGCTCGTCTATTAATTAATTCTTTTTGTTCCTAAAGAAGCTCGAACAGATAGAAAGAAGAGCTTTTAATTTAGGAAGGCCTTTATTAAATATCTTCGGTTATTAGAAGCAGTCATAGTCTTGGGTTTATAAATGACCAAGAGCAGGATTGACCTTTTTTTTTCAACATGGGGACATATTCATGACCAGCACTTGTGTAACGAGCACGTAAAACTAGAAAACTACTTTAGAACAACGTACTGAGTTTTGAGAACATAATAGCGCCGCGTCTTGGGCCGGATATGGCCCCCGAGCCGCAGACTGGACAGCACTGATCTAAGGGTGTATGGGTAAAAAAAGAAAATAGGTAGGCAAGGTGTGGAATGAGGAAAGGAGAGAGAGAAAGAGAGAGAGATAGAGAAAGAGAGAGATAGAGAGAGATAGAGAGAGAGAAAGAGAGAGAGAAAGAGTTCGTAACACATGGAATTCAATAAAGTCCACTGCACTACGTTTAATTGGTCTTCTGAAAAGTGGCATGGTTACTTTATTCAGACAAGTGTTCTCAAGTTGTCAAGCATGTAGTGCTCTTGTTGCTGGTAGGAAGGTTTCAAGAAACCGTAAACAGCGACACAAGAGAAAACTAGTTAAAAGTCGCCTCTTACCCTACAAACGTGTACTCCTGTGAGGAGGGGGGGGGGGAAATAGACTAAAATGACAGGGGCTAATACTCTAGATGACTGAAGAGAAGCCTACTCAAGTGACCGCTTACCTCACCTCACCGCCCGTAACAAAGTTTACTTTTTCTTTTTACAACACTTTGGTGGTTGTTCCTGGATGAGTGGACCGGACATTGTTGGTCGTTGGTCAACACACGCGTGTCGGATTTGCTCCCCCCTCCTCCCCCCCCCCCCCGGGCCCACACGTCTACGTCAAGGTATTTGAAGCCGGCTTAGAGTGGTCAACATAGAGAGTGGACTTCCCCTACTCCCCGCTCTCTCTACAGTTACACAGAGCTCTCTGTTAATGTTCTTATAGGCCAAGAGAAGGAGCTGCCACGGACATGTATAATTGATTGTGTTTCTGTAATGTGCTTAAAGGGTCTTGTTTGTCTTGTCATGTATCACTGTCACGTGGTCAGGGCGACATCATTAGAATCAAACCGCGAATGATTTAGTCGACCGATGTAAATATGTCACAATACGCCGCGACGCTCTGAGCGTACAAACATTTGGTAATGAGCCTCCGGAATTCCTTTCGTTTTATTTTAAATTTTGCAATGCGAAAGAGTCGAAGTGGTACAATAGTAATACATCTAACAGGGGGGTGTAATAGTTCTAAAGAAAACAACAGAGCCATCGTTAATTTAATTTGTTTATTCCTAATATTTTTTTATATTTAATATGCTAGCTTTTATGTAGGATTCCTTTAAATGTGAAACTATATGAGGCTGCAAAGTCTACCACTATTGAAGTCCGGCACTGACTGACCAGCAAACATATATTCTTGTACCTCCTACCGTTGGCTGCTACACTCTGAAGTGTTAGAGATCTAGGCACTTAAAAAATTTTTTAAAAACAAATCCATTTTGTTACAGAAGTCTTTTAAACTATGATTTAAACCTTTCTTTCTTTTTTCAGTTAACCGAGTAAAGGAATAAAACATTATAAATTAAATTAGTAGCACACTTAATTATTGTTAGACATTTAGTTAGTAAAGAGACGCACTATAGTTGATGGACTTTGAACGCCACATGTAGTGGCGCCACGGTTTAGTGGATTCTAGTTTGTGTATGTTGTTATTAGTCAGTTGGTGTTAGGACTTCAAGGAGTGAACCTCATATTAGGGACAGAGACTTATTTTGGTCTTTTCAGTATTAAACTTTATTCAAGTATCTAACGGTCTGGATTTAGTTTTTTTTACCTTGTTACATGTGTAGGCATGGTTCTGTAGTAGTTTTAACGCATCTAATACACCCGTACAAGAAACCCAGACATCTCCAGAGTAAACTGTCGTATTCAGACATTCGTCAACAACTACAAGATCAAGGCCTATCACATTTTGCTTTCTCTTTGCATATAAAATAATGAGAGGCTCAGTAGTCCACTAACTTATACGCTTGATCATTAACTATTTGTCTTGGGATGTATTATTTTTATCTTCTCCTGAAAGAGGCAGGCTAGATAGATTTTTCTTGTAAGACACTGTTAAACAAATACGTAAGGTTCTGGAAAAAAATAACTTTTGTTTCTTGAAGTGACCTACTATTTGAATTGATAGTGATCTGCTTCAGCTTTTTCTTTCACCAGTCCTAGTTTATAGGATTCTCTCCCTTGTGGCCTATTAAGTGATTCCTGTGAGTAAGTCGATTTTAATTTGTCTGATGCTGTGTCCCCTATCTGACCATGGTTTCGGGAAGCCTCAACAATTTTACAATGAAATGAGCAAGTCTTCGTCTTACGGCGCTTTTATTTCTTTCATAAAATGTTGTAAAGTACACATGAAGTGTTTAACAGAAACTGCTGGATGAATGTATATTTTGTGTGCTATCGTACAAATTGTTTGCTCTAATTATGTTTTTTTTTTGTTTTTTTTTTTTGTAATGCACATTTGCAAAACAAATGTTCTCATGGATAATAAAGATTATTCTTATTTTTTTTTAAAAGAATGATGTTAAGAAAAGAGAGAAAAAAGTTACCCTTCAGACCTTGTGATCTATAGAGCAGATGATGTAAAGGTCGTTTCTGTTGCCGACGATTAACGATTAACATGTAGCCAGCACTACGACCAACAGACTTTACTTTTTCACAACTAATGCCAAGTACTCATTTAGGCGCCCTAAATATCCCGATAATCAAAATTCCAGTCTTCGCCGAGATTTGAGCCCAGGACCCCCGGTTCGGAAACCAAGCGCTTTACCACTTAGCCCCCCCCCCCCCCCCCCCCCACGCCGCACGCAGAGAAAACCGGCAGTGAAATGTTGAGCTATTAAAACGTGTTGATAAATGTTTCTTTCAAAAACAACTCTATGGTGTTTTTATTAATGCCCCCCCCCCCACGTAATTATCTCCCAATTGTGGGTACTAAAGGGAGCCTACCCCTGCAGCAAACTTTAATGATCTTTTCTATCAAATTAGTGACAAATATCGTTCTATTTGATTTTATTCAGACTTAAAATTCAAACTTTTTCACCCTTTAAGTTTTTAGTCCGTGTGTTATTTCGAAGTTTGACCACGAACGTCTGACCCTCCCTGGCGACGGCCTGGTCCTCTTAACCCGCAGGTTAAATCGCCTTAAGTCACAATATGCCCCTTACAAATCTGCCAGATTTGTTCTTTGAGCAATGTGTGTCTAGGCCAGCCCGTTCTGTTGACACACTGGTGTGTCTGGTGCAGAAACGCCTCACAAAGAGCAAACTTTGTTTGGAAAATTGCGGTGCCCTGCCCACTGGTCAGTGTGTCCAGCAGAAAAAAAAAGAAAGGAAAACAAAACATGGCTAGAAATATAATTTTTAGGGGTGGGGGGGGGGATATGGTCTTGTATTGGTCAGTGCAGGTGAACAGCAACAGATTTTTCGCCGTTTGTTTTTATTCACTGTTAGTGGTGCAAGAATTATTTGTTCACCATAGCGTGAAAAGAAGAAAAGCAAGTCTCAGTTGCAGCTGATACTATGGACGAAATGTTCTGATCAATTATCGTCTGCAAGTATCCAGCCCATTTGAAAGAAATAAACCCGAACAGAAGTAGAGATATTCGTTCGATTCTTTTTTGCTCCGACCTTTTCATTTCAAAGTTTTCTGCCGCCATAGAATTGATTCACACTTTTTAAAACAAATTCTATGGAAATAAACAAATATGCTAGTAGAGCTTTTAAAAAACTGAAGTGAATACCAACCGATTTAACAGACATGTAACAGTAGAATTAGATTTTATGTATTTAATTAATCCCTTTACTACATTACTAGACATTCATTTTTATGTATGTAAGAGTATAAATTAGGAATGCCTGTCAAATGACTACGAATTCATTCACGGATGAGTAGTTAGTTAGTAATGTATTCTTGGTGTTTAAATTATTATAATAGGAAAGAAGCCAAAATATTGGAGTGTAAAAAGATTCAGTTGAGAGAGTTTTTTTGTTTGTTTTAGAAGTCAAGAGTCACTGACATTTTAGATTATATTCAACATCTTCTATATAAAAAGGGTATACATTCCCACAAGTCTAGTGATAGATCTTTCTAAGGAGCCAGGGGGGTGCTGGGACTTTGGTAAATATGTTTTTCCTCATCTTTCTGTCTATGAGTGTTGTGTAAAGAGAAACGCTGTCATAGGCGGAGGGGACCTTGTGCAGCTACCTCCAACCCATTCTGACGTCAACCAAGATATTTTTAAAAGATTTACAAAGACAACGACATTAATTGTGTAAATACTTACAGCTAAATCATACTGCTGTCTGCCATCTAAACTTGCTTGGACATGGTCCAGGCGGGACGAGGCGTACTTCCTCTGGTGATCCTGCCTCTTTAAAACACAGATTGCCACCAGCACCGCTCCCGATACAATCACGGTAAAGCAGATGATGCAGGCGACTATAAGCACGTTCTGGTCGGCAATTACCTTCCCAGTGGAGGGTTCGAAACCGGACTGGACAACGAGAAGAAGCACTCTGGTTGACCACAGCGCAGGGTAACCCTGGTCAGTGACATTTATTGTGATGGCGTAGGATCCGATGTCCCCCGCGACAATGTTCCTGTTGGGCATCAACTCACCACTGACTCTGGCGATCCTAAAGAGGTCAGAAGCATTACTTTCAGAAAGACTGTATATCAGAGCAGCATTTTTGCCTTCATCTGGGTCTTGAGCCTCTATTTTTAGTATCACGGTATCAGCAAATATTGGAATGTCAACAAACGCTGAAAAATTTTGATTTCCTGGAAAAACGAATTCTGGTTTATTGTCATTTTCATCCAAAATTTTCACGGTGACAAGAACAGAAGAGGACAATCGACGCTGTCCGTTATCTGTGGCTACAATATAGAAACTGTATAAACTTTTCATTTCCCGATCAAATTTTTCCAGTGATAGTACGCGTCCATCTTTGGTCACCGTGAAAGGAACAACAGGTTCCGTGGCAATCTTGGGCTGCAGAGAAAGAGTAATCACACCGCCTTCTTCCGTATCCGGGTCAGTTACAGTGAAATTTCCAACAATACTATCTCGCTCACGATTCTCGTAAATTTGAAACATGTAGAGATCTTGCGAGAATTTGGGCGCTACGTCGTTGATATCTCGTATGGTGACCACCACGCTGGAACTTCCGGTAAGTCTTGGGTTTCCGTTGTCCATCGCGAGCACCGTAAACTCGTATCTTGATGCTTCTTCGTAATCAAATACTTTGTTAGCCTTGATCACCCCAGTACTTGCAGATATGATAAAACTTCCATCATCATCGGCAAGCCTGTATTCGATTCTAGCATTTTCACCTTCATCAGCGTCCAAAGCGTTTACAACGAGCACAGTATCGCTTTTCAGATTGTTTTCAATGATGCTGGCAGTGTATGTGGATTTCCCAAAGATCGGCTTATTGTCATTCATATCCCAGACGTGGATGACAATGTTAGCTGTACCGTTGAGACTAGGCGTACCGTGGTCCTGACATATTACAGTGACGCTAAAACTCCCATTACGCTCCCTATCTAAGGGCCCAGCCAGTGTCAATTTGTAGGCCCCGGGGCCTAGCTGCTGGAGGAGAAAGTTTGGTTCAAGACTGGAACATACGACGATTCCGTTCTGACCCGAATCTGTATCATCGACCGTAAGAACAGCCACGACTGTGCCAGCGCCCGCGATAACCTCGGGCACCCAGCCTGCTGGTAGATCATTGTTGGGCACTGGAGTCAACGTCAGAACGGGCTGGCTGTTTTCAGTGTCCTGTACGGAAATTTTTAATAACGATTGATTGAATCTCTGTGGGTAGCCCAAGTCTCGAGCGTCAATCAAAACCTGGTATTCCCCACTCGGCAATGGCTTCTTCAGGAAAACAACGCCCGATGTGCTGTTGACGTCAATCTTGTCTCGTAAATCAAACTTGTTGGGTGGCTGAAACGTACTGAGGCTGTAGATGACTTTACCATTGTCGCCCGTATCGAGATCCGTGGCACTGACGGTTAGAACATTGTATCCCGCGCCCGCTGTCTCGTTGAAGTTGGCGGCGTAGATGGTGCTCGAGAATACGGGACTGTTGTCGTTGAAGTCATCCACCACCACGTTCACCGTTAAGGTTCCACTTCTCTGGGGAGTGCCGCTATCCTTGGCCACCACGATTAGTTTATAAGAGTCTATGGTCTCGCGATCGAGGTTCTGTTTTGTCACAAGGTAAACCTGCGACGTACCCACCTGGTTCTGAATGACAGCCAATCTAAACGTATAGCTCTCGGGTTCTATTCCGTAACTGCTGACGCCGTTTTCCGCGCTGAGATCTAGATCAGTGGCGGGACTCAACGAAAAAGAAGAACCAACTGGGGCCGCCTCGCTAATGTGCACATCCATGGAGCTGTCCTTAAACGTCGGGCTGTTGTCGTTAATATCCGTTATGACTACTTTCACGGCAACTCTGGTAAAGAAGTTGCTGCTTCCAGTAACTGCAACGGCAAAGTTGAGTTCACACAAATCGCTGGTGGGGCAAGCCTTTTCTCTGTCAACCCTGACTCCGAACGTCACGTTTCCGGAGAAAGGATCAATTCTGAACAAATCACCATTTTTGTTGCCGCTGTCAGAAAGAATGTTGTACCTCAAGCTAGCGCGGTCAGTGTCTCCAATGAATGCAGTTAAGCTAGGGCTTGTAGCGACACTGCCAACGAACTGACCAGCACTTTGCTCCTCTAGCTGAGTGAACACCACATCCTGAAGCTGAGCATTGGTCGAGGAAAATAGCATACCCAGGGTCAGAATTTCCAGAATCATGAGATTCATCTTAAGACTTTTTCAGACTTAATTATAAATGTCATCAGCATATCTTGCTTATTACTTTGTAAGGATGCCCATAGTCTCCATTATTCACATATTAGTTTTGATTCGTAGCTTATCTATTTCCCTCGTGATTATTATTCCTATTTTAATGTTATCCTTTATGATAAAATTTCATGAACTTATAAAAGAAAAACTACAGCAATTAAAAACAGTTTAGAGTGACTCATCAGTGCAGTCAACTCTCTAGCTTGTGACCCAATATTGAAAGAGGAACGCAGATATTGTCCCAGAATTGGTCTCCTTGAATGCTGTCTCTAGTGACTCTTGTTCGGAATTCCTTTTTCTTATCAAACTTTGAACGTAGATATTGGAACTGAAAAATAAGACATATGAAATATTTTTTAAACGAAGCTTTATATGAATTAGTTTAAATCAGTCGTGTATTTAATTAAAAAAAAAAAAAATCTTGACCAAGAAGAATCAATCTGTGCGGTTAATACTATTTTTAACCAATGTTTCTAATTAGCGCTAGTTTTGTGCTTTTAGCTCTCCCAACACGTTATGATCCAATCACTTCTCTGGTCTAGTTGGAAAAATGAAAAGGGGGGGGGGGGGTAGAAATGGAGATCTGGGTGGATTTTACCGTCATTGGTTTTTAAACGCAATAAAAAAAGAAAAAGGGGGGGGGGGCGGCCTGAATTCGAAATCGCGGCTCATGCCTCTTCGGGAAGAAATGCTTACCCCCTCTGCTAGTGAGATGCTTATCTGAAGACCGTACCACACAGTAGACTTAGTTGAAGGTAACTTTCAAGTGACCACAATAAGAAAAAAAAATATATACAAATACTGACACCAATACATGAACCAAAAAGTCTACAGAGACCACACATAGGCCTACAGTTTATAAACATTAAAAAAAATGTTAGATTAAACAATCAAAAAATCGTACAACTTTTAGATTAAACAGGCTATTTTCTTTTATTCTTTTGCCTTTGATACATGAGCCATTTACATTTTAATTTTGGACCTAACATGTAAGATAGTAGAACAATCAGTTATGCACTTTCTTGTATTTCAAAAAGAAAACATTAAAGTGTTTACATTTCCCTCTTTACAACAAATCAACAAATTGTCAAACATTGTAAAGAAAACAACTATCAGCATTCAAGTGCCAGGAAAAAGACTTGACACTCGTCACCATTGCCTAAACAAACTTGATGTCCGCAGACATTCAAGTGGAACACATTGCAGCTAGGACAACTAATTTAGAACAAGAAAAACAGTCCGGATAGGTCATTATGAAAACGGAAACAGCTAGCTCTAGCAATCAGGAGGGTCCAACGTCCACTCGGTCCGAGTGTCAGGTCTTTTCACGTACGTGAATTGCCTGTCCGTCCACGGTCAGTCAATGTGTGTGTGTGTGTGTTTCAATGCTTGGACGGTGTGGTCATTGTGGCTGCCTGCCCTCAAGTCCACGTAAATGTGTTTTTGTTGAACGTAGTCAGGGCAACAACATTCCGATGACCACTGCAGTGACCAGATCTTAATTAGGATGCTTTCTTTGTCACCTGCCACCTGCAAACATCTTCTACCGCTACAATGACACTTGATATGAGAATCACATTTAGAGAAATATAATAAGAGGGAGTTTGGTTTCCATGGGAACCTTTGCAATGTCTGCAACGTTATTTGAACGTTGACTGGTTATAAGTATTCTTCTCCCTTCTCCCCCCGACCCTCAACCACTAGTGGTTGGACCATATCGCATTGAGCATGCTAAAAAGCATTACATTGCTCTATACAAAAACAATTGGTACCTATACAAAAACAATTGGTACAAGTATTTCCAATCGCACACAATTTATTAGTGTTAGTCTAGATCTAATGCGGTGCCCCAGGAGTTAAACAAACTAAGCCAAATGTGAAGGTGAAGATGTATTGAAAAAGTTATGACCTAACTGAGTCAAACTAGATGATGGAATTACAATTAATATAAGATTTTTTTCTTTCTAAAGTGTTGTTGTTTTTTACTAGTTTACAGTATCGGATGCCAATGTTGCAACAATCAGTGAGTGATGTCTGTCATGTGCAACTTGATGAAATTGTGACATTTCTGCTGCAGCCTTTTTTGAATTCCTTTTCACTTTTAGCAAAACTTCTTAATTTCTTATTAAGAAGGGGAGGGGGGGGGGAATGGATTAAGCGAAGCGTATTTTTTTTTATTTAGTAGTTCAAATCGTTACGCGAAATATACGTTTATAGTTTATATTGATTTACTCAAGTTTCAACAAGATAAGAAATACCATATTACTTTTTAAAAAAAGCTATTATTAGCTGTAATTGTATCAGTTAGTTTGGATCAGTCATGTAAATAAATTTGTAATAGCTTTCTAACATAACAATAATAAATCTGTACAATTAGAAATCCTTTACCAAATTGTTTTTGTTTAGCGCAATTTCGTGTTTTTAGCTTTGTCAATGGGCTATGATCCTACCACTTATCTGGACCAGTTGGAACAAAGAGGGCTGAGGGTTGGAGAAAAGGGGGTATTTTGGTAAGGTTACATTGTATACAAAATACATTTTATTTTTTTAAAAATTGTGCGACTTGAATTTGAACTCGAGGGCTCAAGCGTCCTCAAGCCAACATACTAACCACTGTGCCAGTGAATTGCTTATAAAAATAAAGGTTTTATAGTTATTTATTGTTAGCTTCAAACTTAGAAGTGGCGACCTACATAATGTAAAGGGGGCTCATTCAAATTTTACCATCACATCAGACAAGTACAATTTCTTTTCCTTGCAAGATTAGTGTCAATTTGGAGTCCATTCCGGAAAGTAAACACACACACACATTCGTCTTTTCAAGGTTATTGCAGACAATTTACATAAAAAAACAACAACTGGACATCTGAGAAAGTAAAGGACCGAGAAAGGAGAAAACGGGAGGGGAGGGGGCTACGACTGAAGAGACCGAAGCATCATTTCCCGCCCCAGCAACTCCCACTTGCATTCAGAAAACTAAATGTCCATTAACAAGTCCAGCCCTCCCCCATTTTTCCATCCCTTTCCTTCTGTCTCTCCTCGTCACTATCCCATTACCGAGAGGTCAGTATTCTAAGACTCTGACAAGTGATTGACCACTGAATGGACTCAAAATGGACAGGTCTGACATTTAATTTGTGGGCCCCGCTAATCGCCTGAAACTAACTCTAAATAAACATTTTTATTACATTGAGTGAGGTAGGAGTCGTTGGCGGAACCTTGGGTGGGTTTACTCTAAAGTTAAGAGAATTAAATATGACTTGTTTGTCCCTTTGTACAATACATAAAGAGTGCCTTTAAAACAGATTTAGTTCAGCTTAAAAAACAACAACAGTATACATCCATATTCCAGGGTTTCAGATTTCCAGGGTTTCCAGGGTCAGCGTCGTACTAAACAAGAAAAAGAAAAAAAGTTTAATTATTTGTGAGATGTGAAAGAAAATAAAGGTCGGAGATGGGTCAACGTAGTAACAAGAAATGTTGCACTCGTAGCGTATTTCTGGCCTCGGTTTTATGGTATATTTGTGCCTGCTTCTGGTTCTAGTTACAATCATACATAATTGAAACCATTATGACAGTAATACACCTCTTCAGCCATGCGAAACACTAGAATTAGGGGACACAGTTTGAGAAACACTGCTCCAAGTTATACAATGTCATATTCTCTGTTTTTATGTTCAACCAAAAAAAACAAAACAAAACAACAAATGCCAAAGTTTCAGATCAGTAGAGAAATATGTCCACAACTTTCTGCCATCTTTCCCTCTTTTCACCCCTTCTCTCTATCTCTTTCTTCTCATTTACACTTACCCCAGCAAGCGTCTTAATACTTTTAGGCCGAAGTTACGTTACGACCTAAAAATGGACCTCAATAAATTGAAGGGTCACACGCCAGTATAATATTTCTCTGGGCACCCGCTTATTTTGAAGTAGCCACGCAGAATTTATTTTAAATCGTTATTGGCATTAGAAATTGGATCGTCTCCCCTGTTCCTTTTTTTTTCCTTGGGTTTTTAATTTAAAAGAAATCAGATGAAGGTCTGGAGTGGCAATAGTAGTGGTTAAAATTTTTTCACTATAAATTTGCATTATAGTTTTAGTGGCGAATAAGGTTAGCCAAGACAAGGCTACCCCTCTGGACTTAAAATATGTTAATCTTAAGAAAAAAGGTTTAAGGTTCTGTTTTTTCTCCCTCAATGCAAATCCTTTATTTAGATAATCATGCACCACGCATAGTTAGTTATTTATCGAGATTACACAAACATGTATCGCACATGAACACACAGTTACTATAAAACACATACACCTGTAGCACAAATATCACAAGTAGCAAACATTCAGCACAAACTAGAACATTAGCCCAATAGCACAGATAGCACAACAGCACAGACAGTACCCAATACACATGGCACAATAGCAAACATAGCACACACATTATACCAGCACCTTGAGCGCAATATGTAACCTTTTGCAATATGTTAACTGAAGGGAGACTACATATTCAATTTCAATTGAAATGCCATCAGTTTACCTTAGCTATTTGGTGGTCTTCAAGCTCTCTATCTGCATTTGTAGCGGTCAAGAAGATCTAGATCTAGATGCTAGTTGTTTATTTGTCTTGATTAGCTTTCTATGGAAATTCAATACTTCTCCTCTATAATTTCCATTAAACTTGTTTATTCAGAGAGGGTGTCTCTAGCTGTCAGCATGGCAGACATTGGGACTATTATAACATCTCTTTGTTAAGACGCATCATTCTCATGTCCAGGAGAGGCTGATGTGTCACGTGTGTGTGTGTGTTTGTGTGTGTGTGTGTATGTGTGAACTAAGATTTTTGCACCAAGTGACAAAATAGTATGAAAAGGGAGACAATCGAGTACACGAAAATAGAAACCAAAAAACAGTCTCTCTGATAGTATCAAGCAATTATCGCCCCTTCATCTCCTAATCATAAACATGTCAGGAGAGCAAATGGGGAATCACTGAGACAGCTTCGCTCTTGTCACCATGGAATAATAGTATAGAAAATGTTAGCCTACCAAGTTACCGTTACATGAATCTTCTGTTGTACAAAAATATCCTTTACTTACTTAGTACAATATCGTTCCTCAATAATATAGCCTGACCAAATGTATAGCAATGTTTGAATAGAGTTAGATCCAATATGGTGTAAAAAATATGTTCCCTCTTCAAAGTTATCAGTAAGACAGCTTCATACCATAATACTAAATAAAGAAAAATTACACGAATAAATAAAAAGATAGATAGATACGTTATTTAGAAAGAAAACAAACCGATGATGCTGACCTCCCATGCTGGAAGTCTTTTTTCTTTCAAGTGACTGCTTTCTTTAGCTAGCATGAACCTTTTTTATCATGTGTCATTGACATGGTTCTACATTCCGTATTACCAGACGTCCAGTCACTGCCCTTTACAGCGCTGTATGAAAGCCGGTTCTCGAGATCAGAAGATGACAGGAGACAAGACAGACAAAACACTGCTGATAGAGTCATTGACAGGGCTAGCCAGCCACCGAAATTGGTCTTAGTAATTTGTTGTTTTTTTTTCTCGAAGGAAAGTCTATAACTTACAGTGCTCACATAGTCATAGCGATGATAACACGGGACAGTATTAAATAGATAGTAGCCTCGAAAGGAGCACTAAAGTATCATAGCTACACTAACATAGAATCAAAATAACATGGAACATTGTATCGAAGGGATACTAACATCAGCTAGGATATAGCAGCATAGAGTCTTAGCAGCATAGAATCATGATAACATGTGGCATTAGTGACATTATCCTACTAAGATAACATGCCTTGAGTGGCATTACGATTCTTCTAGGATACGACGCAGCTGATTCACGATATTTATTCTATAAAAAAACCCAGTGGCGTAGCTAGGGTATTTGATGCCCTGTGCGGGAGCTCCTCGAGATGCCCTCCAAAAAAAAAAAAAAAAAGAAACATAACAGCAAAACGACGTCTCTCCTCCCCTCAGATAATGTGTAATTATTGCTAATTCGCAAAAAAAGCATCAATTTTACACACAAAAAAATAAAAACTTCCAATGAATTATAGATTTTGTATTTCCTCGCGAAATCAATTTTTTCCCACCAATTCTAGTTTAATAAATGAAATTTCCAAGTTAGTCAGACGTCATTTCGTCATCGTCGGTTGCAAATAATTCTTGATCAACTTTAATTTAAAATAACTTCCCTCGTATGTAGACACAAACGTCAGATATACATATGAATCAAGATGACGAGATGAGGGACACAGAAGGTTATATCAAGGCGATTGTTTTTGTTTAAACTCGTGCTCACCTGGTTTTTATTTCAAAAAATTTGGAGCTTCTGAAGAAACTTTGATAAATCGTTGAAGCCTCTTTCGCTCCAGACGAAATTTGATTATGTTAATTTCGCTAGGAGCAATGTCAAGATTTATTTCAATCTGAGGATTCATAGATTGGGATGTGACATAAATTCAATTTTATCAGCCACATCATAATCTTTTTCTTGTGGCCAATACGTAGAGCTTATGCACTAATCTCCAGGTTTGAGCACATGCTTTCAGCAAAGGTAATACTGGTTTCAGCGATACCATCCAGAAACGATAAAGTATATCGGAAAATAGAACTACATCGACTTCATCAAACTCTGCAAGCAATAATTCTGCTTAGGATTTACTTCTAGGTTACGCTTTTGGACACCCTATTGTTGACCTTTCATGACAGCAGCAATATCCAAGCCTTGACCTCCGAAATTCATTATTTCTAAGCCATACGAACGTAGTTTCTCTAAAATAATTGCATTGATTCCAGAAGCTTATCCTTAGTGTCGATGAAGTCGTCGAAAACTCACAAACATGTACTCGTCATTATCCATTACCGTAAATTTTGTAAGGTAGATCCAACTTTTAGATGCCAGGTATAAAGTCGAAAATAATCGAGAAATAGTTGTCTTGTTTTATATGCTGTATGATTTATTTTCACGACCACCCATAATTATAATAAATTATGTATTTTTGTAAGTTTGGTTCGAACCCAATGTTCCCTTATGACTGAATTCCACTAGGATAGTAATTTCAATAACTTCAACAAATTGACTTCCTTTTTGTTCTTCAAATTCTTCTTTCACTTTTCCGTGATGCCCACGATGCCAGATTCTGATCTGAGAGAAAACAAAATGAAGTCCTAGGCTCTCTTCTTGTAACCTTGCCACTTTGTTGTTTCTTCTTGTTTCAATAAATCTTGACTATCGCTGTGAATATTGTTCTTTACACGCATATAAATGTCCTCCAAGGCGGCTGAATGTGAGCTCTGCTGGTCTCTTTGTTTTCGGTTATTGGTGATCACCCCTATCGTTTAATCCATTTTCTGGGATTTTAAATGCTGATGTAGCTTATAAAATCTTGTAAAAAGAGTATGCCAGGGAAGCAAAATAGGGATTTTTTTTGGGGGGGGGGGGGGGGCTAGTAACACTTTCTGAAAACTTTTTTGCCGTTTGGTATTTTCCATAGAAGAAAGTAACGTGGACGTGTAAATGTACGTTTCCATTTAGATATGTAAAAAGAAACCTAGTCAACTCAGGCTACTCTTTAGTACATAGTTAAGTTTAGAACGAATAGAGGATATCAACAAAGTAGCTAAATAAATAAATATTTAATTTACATTTAAAATAGAATAGTCGCTGTTTGTAATATGTGTAGTTTTTACTGACAAAGTTTAAATTGTCCTTAGTTTGATGCCCCTCATTACCTGATGCCCCGTGCGGCCCGCACCACCCGCACATGGCTAGCTACGCCACTGAAAAAAACTATGCTTATGGACATTGATTAACAGTACTTTTCATCAGTAAGTGGGGCCGTTATTACTTTGACTTAGAAACAATTAGTTGCGAGTCTAGGCGTGTGTCTAAGGCAGTGTAGTTAAAAAAAAAATCAGGAAGAACAAGTTAATATAATGTTTACACATTAGTTATAGTAGGACCAAAAAAAGAGTTTTCCAAAATATTGGTGTAGAAGGCTAGTTCACCATTTGATTGAATGCATTACATTCAATGTTCTTAGTACAGAGTATGAAATAATAGCCTTTAATATTTTAGAATGGTATAGTTCTCCAGCTTTAAAATGTCTCACAGTTTCTGTTTATGTACATGAACATCTGAATTTAAAATTCTTACAAAGGGGCTGTGGCTGAGTGGCTAAATCCATGCGCAGCTGAGTTAAGGTTTGAATCAGCAGAAAAAAACTATTAATTTGAGATTGTACTTAATTAGCTTATTTATCGCCTCCGAGATAGCCCAGAACTAACCAAATAAAGTTTTGACCATAGCCCACTGAGCATATACATAAGCAATGAGAAAAGTTAAGCATTGGCCTCATTTCTGGAAGAAAGGCGTGCCCAACACAGCGGTTCTCAACATTTTAGCTGCACGACCCCCTAATGCAATTCTCCAATAGGTGACGACTCCTAACCCTAAAATTATTTTAGTTCATAGGCCTGGGTAAATGTGATTTTGCTATTGTTGTAAAATCGTAATTGAAAATGTATAGATCATCATTGAGAAACTGAACATTGCAAAAGCTTTGTATTGTTTATCTTGTAAAGCGCCCTCTACTTTCCTCTGGTTTGTTCTAATGTTACCCCCTCCACACACATACAAATACACACTTTTTATATTATTCAAGTGTCTCTTGACGATTGTTTCATAACTCATTTGACGATAGTCTAACACACTATAGCTTAATCCTGAATGATGTGATATATGTGCTACATTGCTACAGAAGTGAATGTTTACCAACTAGGACACAAATACCGAGCACGTTGAAAATGACCAAAACAAAATATGCCCTAAGTTAAGAGACACAGAAAAAAAAAACGCCAATTTCCCTTGGTCTCAGGTGACCTCCGGCAAGTGGTCCCCAAAGGGATCGTGATCCACATATTGGGAACCCCTAATCTAACATCAAAGCAAATGCCACCATAACCTGCCTTATATGTGAAAGGGAGAGTCTCCCCAGAATAGGAGTGTCAGTCACACAAAAAAGTGTCCTGCGAGGTAAACCACTGTCGTTTTACCAGTGAAGGAAGACCACATATTCCACGAATGCATATGTTATATTACAAAGTTGACATACATAGGTCAACATATTTTTCCTTGTCATAGATATACTTGGTATTACAAGATCAAAGAAATTACCTTTTTTTATTTGGGAGTCAAACAAAACAAACAAGAGATTAAGGGTTACTGAGACTTCGGGCTGAGATAAATGACCCCAAAGAGAAGGTCAATCATAGGCGTGCCTGTGCAACCCGGGGACATCATTAGTAATTAGGAGATAGGAAGACTAAGGATTTGAAAAGTAGAGGTCACTGGGAGATATCTGGCTGCTAGAACGTTACAAGATTATTATATAGTTTAGTTAATAGTCTTAAAATAAGAATAATTGAAGGCAGTTGATATATAACTTTATTTATCTTTATAGGTTATGGGAATCGTTCTTTTTTTAAAGTCATTTCTAGCAGTATCGATATAAGATTGTTTGCTCTTTATGCAGATATTAATTCAGTAGATCTTAAAACTAGAAATCATGACTCAAATGCAGACAATTGTTATCCAATTACTATATCATAACTTAAGAAAAACAATATTTGTAAAATTGAACAGCACTGCCATCTTTGTTTCTCCCTCTCTCTCTCTCTCTCTCTCTCTCTCTCTCTCTCTCTCTGTGTGTTTTAATATTCTTACAGAAGAACTCTTTCATTGTGATATCCCACATTGCTTGGTGTGTGAGTCACTTCACAGATGTGAGTATAATTACGTTGTGTATTTAAAAGTGGCCCAGCTAATAGGGGAGACAATGATACCAAGAGTTCCATCTAGCAGGGAGATAACTGCAAGTAATTGTGAACTAAAAGCCTGGGTCTAGCATTGTAGGTCATCATAAAAAGAGGGGGGGGGGGTGAAATTAAATGGTATCAAAGATAGTAGATGAGCAACAAGAGTCTGTGAGTAGGTTGTAATTCCTAGTATTATTGTGGACAGGGAATCTCCTTTCTCCTTAATATAACAAGCGATAAGGGCAAATGAATAGACTTACACATGTTAAGGTGAGAGACACTATAAAGACTAGTGCAAACCATGATGTGAACAGAAAAATGACATCGTATCGTCAGTCTTCATTGTAGATAATGTGAACTGAATTACATGGCAATAATGGTGACAGCTTGGGTGTATTAACTTATGTGATATTAGTCTGAAAAGACGTTTTTGTACATTAATTTTTCTGTCCATCTGTATCTCTACCCAGTGGCGTAGTAGGAATTCGCCATCATAACCGGGGGAGGGGGGGGGCTTGACCTCTTTGGGGGCCCCTGCATTTTGCGTAATACTTAATATTTAATGTAAAAAAAAACCCACTCATTTGGGGGCCACCCTCAAGTGGGAGCCCGGGGGGGGGGGGTCAAATTCTCCCCTCGCACCCTAGATACGCTTCTGTGTCTACCAGAGTTTCCGTGTCTCTGTCTATTTCTCTTACAGTTATCGGTAGCCATTAAACTGATATACTTCCTTTCTAAATATCAAGTCTTTGACAGACCTATATACTGCTTAGCTAGCTCGTCTATTATTCAACTGCTTTTGATTTTCAAGTTCTGCTTTGCCAGATCTAGATGTACATCTTTCTAGACTCCACTTTAACACATATATCGATCTATTCAAATATATACGGAAAAAACAATCTCCTGACAACCAAAAGAAGCAGTCGGTAGAATTTTAAAAAAAATGTTTCTTTAAATAGTAGTCTCCATGGTAACACGCTGTTTGGCTGCGTTATTTTCAGCTCCGAGAAGAAGTCAGACAATGTAATGGCAAAATCTATAATCAGACGTAAAATAATTGGCGCAAACTAAAAACAGACAGTGGATGATGAAGAATTGGAAATAAAATGGAAAAAAAAAGAATATAATGAAAAAGAAAAGATGTGAATACAATGAACGCAGGACAAGAGTTAAAATAGCAGAAATCTTAACCCTGTTCGACAAACTCATTTTGTCGTCTGCTCTTTAAGTATTCCCGTTTCACAGTGCGTATATTATTATTATTATTTATTTGCTTGTTTTACATATTTTTTCCTTTAAGAGAAAAAGATAGATAATTTCATCCTACGAGATGCTTGTGTTAATTTAGTTACTTAAACTCTCCTTAGTTATTGGTTTTCCTGGCTGATTCAGGCAACCCATTCCGAAAGGAAAGGAGAAAGATTGGTACGAATTCGTCTTATCATATAGAATAAAAAAGATACTTACTTATGTGTTCACTTCTTATTTCCCTTATTTCACTCTCATTGTTAACTGATGAAAAAATGTTTCTAACAGAGCAATGTGATTTTACATTTCTTATAATATAATAATAATAATAATAATAATCTTTATTGTCCGTATGGAAATTTGTCTTACAATTTGTGCATTACACCAAACAAAAAACATTATAACTATAAGAAACCAAAGTGTACATTCACACCAGACTCACTCATAATTTACATGTGACAAAGTTTATACCAGATTGTTCTTATTTAATGATTTGATTGCCGTGGGAACAAAAGAGTGTTTGTGTCTGTTTGTCTTTGCTATCGGTGTCTTGTATCTCCTTTGTGATGGTAAAATCACAAAATCCTGACCCAAAGGGTGATTCTTTATTTCGAGGATCTTGTTAGCTTTTTTATAGATGTTTGTCTCAAACAACTGCCCAAATGGGGTTTGTTTTTTGCCAATGATTTTACCAGCAGCATTTAGGATTCTATAAAGTTTATTTTTATTTTTAATGCTCAGATTGCCATACCAGGCAGTGATATTGAAACTTAAAATATTGCAGATATGAGCGTGAATGGATGAAAAACGTCATGAATTTTTATTTCTATTTCTATTTAATTACATTTGAAACAGTTTTGTTACAAGGCAAAGTAGACCAAAGCGTGGAAGACTAGCATTTATTCATCTTTTATCCTTTTCATATTTTTGTCAAGTCTCTTAATCCTTATTTTTACCTACCCATTATAAGAGACTCTATAAAGGGAGTGCTTCAAACGTTTGGCTGCATGAAATATCTTTGAATAGAGCGTACAATTCTACATGTTGACATTTTGTACACAAGTCTTATGTTTAACTTGAAGGAAGAATCAACATCAAGCCGAACACAGTGACGTATGGAAGTAGCTTCTTAAAGCCTCGTAGATCTGATCCTAGAAATAGCTCTTTGTTAATAGTTTCAGTAAAGGTATTTAGTTGTATATAAGGTCAGCTATTGACGAGCGTACCTTGGAACCACCACAAATTTGCACCTTTATTATTAAGTGCCAGATCCCGTCTGGCCCAGGTACATCGTGAAACATAGTATTTAAAATGTAAGCCTTCAAATTCAAGACTTCCAGTTTAGATTACAGCCTTATCACTCGGCATTGAAACAGGGCTAATTAAATTACTCATACTAATCTAGACCTTTGATATAACAATACAAACCATTGCTAACTAATACTAACTAATGCTAATACTAACTAATACTAACCATTACTAACTAATGCTAACCCGGTAATCAAAAGACAAGCATAAAGTAGGTTAAGCTCCTTTTAGTTTTTAGATATCTCTCACTACGATTAGCTCCCTCTAGCTACACTTTCAAGTTCTATCTAAATACCTAAGTTATTTGTATTCTCCATCGTTTCCTATAGATTTTTAAAATTCCTCTAGCTACATTTAGCTTTACTGACTATTAGCTTTCTCTAGCTACATTTAGCTTTCTCTAGCTTTATTTAGCTTTCTCTTGCTAAATTAGGCTTTCTCTAGTTAGGCTTTCTCTAGTTGCATTGAGCTTTCACTACTTACCTTTAGCTTTCTCTAGCTTTATTGAGCTTTCTCTAGCTACCTTTAGCACCCTCTCGCTACCTTACTGCAGCGATGAGCAAGAAGAAGAAGAAAGCCGATGATTAAATTCTATGAAGCGCATGATTAAAACTTATTTTTTCATCTCTCAACGACCACGTGATTAGACTTGGCCCATGGCTGGACACCGTTGTTGTAATTATGTTCCGGATTCATCTGAAGCCATTCAGGCCACTTTTAGACCGGATCAGGTACTCTGACTGCCGTGAGTCAGGTATAAGGAGGTCACGCGTCGAGGTCAGGTGGCCGGACGATAAGTGGAGCATCATTAGTTAAATTACTTAAAAGTGTAATTTAGTTCTTCAGATGTTGGGTCAGTAAATTATAGACTCTCTAATGGATGGAGTGGAAAAAGACGGCCGCTAAACAAATTTAACAATTTCAGATTGGAAGGAAAGAAAAGAAAGAGGGGCGTGGTAAGAAAAGGGGGCGTGGTAAGAAACAGGACTAAAGGAACATCTAGATAATAATAAAATGTCTTTTAAATATAAAAATAAGTAGAAAATGTTAAAAAAGAAGAATCTTGGTTCGCACGGTCTGAATTAGTGGGATGTAACTAATTGAAAGATGGGTCAGTTGGCTTACTAGTTAGTGTAATAAGTGTCTACCAACTGGTCTGATAGTTAGCCAGTGCTAATGACTGTCTCAAAATGTTGACGGATGATAACATAACAGTCAAAGACACGTTCACTTGCTACTTTTAAATCTATTCGCTTAAAAGAAAGAGAGATAGAGGAAGAGACAGAAAATAGAGGTAGATAGAGAAACAGTGAAAGAGAGCGAGAGAAAGAATAAAAGGGTGAAGGAAAGATAGAGGGACAGAAAGTGAGAGAAAGAGAAGGAAAAGAAGGGAGAAAAAGAAGTGAAAACGAGAGAGAGAGAGAGTTAGAAAGAGAAAGAAGACATAAAAAGGAGAAAATAATACTTAAGGGGAGACAATATCGGAAAAGATCAAAATGTCGGAAAAGAAAAGAAGAAACAAAGGGAGAAACTTGTTTGGAGTTGGAAGTAAGTTCTTTGAAGTTTTATTGGGTCTCATGGTTGGTCATGAGCATTGATAGATTTTAATAATAATCTTTATTCTTACACAAGTCTTTTGAACTAATATCAATGTCAAATATTCATATGAAAGAAAATGTGAAGTTTGAATAGCATTAGGAATAGAAAGTTATTGTATAGTTTACATACTCCATTCATGAGGTCGCAATAACACTTGGGTATAGAAAGCACCATGTCACACTTCTATATTCTTTAATTTCTATTACCTACACATACACATCTATCGGTCTACACACATGAAGTGTCTCTCTGATATACCATCACCCAGCATACACAGGTCGGTCCCTTTATCCACTTATCTTTACATCAATACCTGTTGTAGTGAACGATCTTCAACCTAATGCCCCATTGAGAGCCCGAGGCCCCCGGGGCATAACGTCTTTAGCGTCTTACTTTCAATCGGTGACACATCCTTTTGTTTTAGACCAAAGATTTGAGGCTTTAAGGCCCTTCCTTTCTGCCCCTACCTATCATTTCCCATCTCTCATCCTTTGTAAGCGCTTTTCTTTACATATTTTTTAAACTCTTCACCAACTAACTAGACAAACCTTTTCTGGTTTCGTCCTCGGGGAATGCAAGTAAATAAGTAAAACCATTATTTTTTAATTCTGGACACAAAGAAAGTAGGGAATTTTTAATGAAGTGGCCGTAACAACCTAAGGAGATATTTTTAATAGCTGTCCAAACTAAGGTTAAACTTAAAAGAATAGAAATGGCCCATGAACAACGAATGCATCGTTAATGTGCTTTTAGCTTTAAAATCAGTCTTTTTTTCTGGTGTGAATAAAACAACGAAATAAAAGCTTTTGTTAAAACGTTTTATTTGCGGGGAAATGTAGATTTTCAAGTTCAACTAAATAATGTCAAGGACGCTGGAGTAACCCTTACTGTACCCATCTAAATAAAAACAATTGTTCAAGATTTCTTCGTGTAGACTAGCCTATAATTCTAAAATACCTGTGAAATATATATTTTAATAACCCCGAGGATATAAAACTTAATTCATATTATAATTTATAATAACTTGCTAATAAATCTCTAGATCTAGTTTTTAAATGTAGTGCTGATATTTTCAGGTAAGCCTAGTAAATAAAAAAAAAAGGACAAATATTTGTAACTAACCAACGTCACTTGTTAAAGTCTTTTCTTTTAATTTTTTAAATGATAGACATGATCTACATAGGTCTAGATCTAATGATGTAAGGCTATAATTTATCGACAACATTATTAAGATAATTTTCACATTCCTGAGAAGTTATCGTTTGAAATCACCCAGGAACTATATTCTATTTTTGATAACAATTGTTCAGGCGTAGCAGACGATCTCCGTATGGACTCTTCTTTATTACCGCTAATTAGTTTTCCATTTGTTTGAAAATAAGTTTTAAGTTTATTTTGTGCTACAAGCAGAACAGCTTAGACAATTTGACTTTATGGTGCTAAGAAGTGCTAAAAAATTATCTTATACATTCTAAAAAACATAGCGAATTGGGGCTCGCAAAGACCTTCCTTCATTGTCATTTAAAGAGGTTCTATCCAAGGCAAAAGACAGAAAGGAAAGAAGAAAGACAGTGGACAAATCTTGTGAGGTGCCACAACGGTACAACAGGCCAAGGGATTATGTGAGGTGCCCCAACGGTCCAACAGACCTAGGGATTATGTGAGGTGTAGCAACGGTCCAACAGACTTAGGGATTATGTGAGGTGCCCCAACGGTCCAACAGACTAAGGGATTATGTGAAGTACCCCAACGGTCCAACAGACCAAGAGATTTTGTGAGGTGCCCCAACGGTACAACAGACTAAGGGATAGGTAAAGGTGAAGTCTATCAACAGTTCCCCTACTTTGCACAAAGGATACACATAAAAAACTTGCTATTTATAGTTTTTCCACCAGGTACAAAAATCTCAAGCAGGCAAATATTGCTTATTTCCACAAGATAGTCAAGTGTATAATAATAATAAAAAAAACAAATACTTAACTCTTTATCTTCGTAATTATTTTCCACATTCTGACTGAATTGTTAATTTTTCTCATTTGTACATTCTACCCTGTTATCATTAAACGTCACTAACATTTTTCAGAAAACGTTACTTTTGATATAGGATCATAGCAGAATGCTTGCTTTTTTATATAAGACAAATACAAGTTTATAAAACCAAGAATTAATTAAATTTAATGGGTTCAAAAGAACGATAGTATCGTTAATTGGGAGAGGATGAGTTTAATAGAAACATATATTCCTCACATCGATTTTCGGCATACCAAACATCTATAGTTTTATCATATTAATTATCTAAGGTTTACTCTATTCAAACATAAATGGCTTCAGAATAACAAATACGAACTGTTTCATCGTATTAAAAATCTATAGTAGTGGTGTGTGGTGGCTTAGCAGTAAAGCGCTTGGAATCTGAACCTAGAATCCCGATAAAAAGTACAGATTCTATATTTTGTAGCCTTTATTATTTTTTTTTTGGTTACGCTGGACACAATGACACGTCACAAGCGTGAGCAGGCCCTACCTGGGACCCAGGAGAGAAAGACTTCCAGCTTTAATAAAGCCCCCAGGTCGGACATCTGCTGTTGACCAAGACTGGTATTAAGCGAATCAGGTTTTAGTGACCTGACACACAGGAAGTGTCTGGACACGGGTAACAAAAGTAACGAAAGAAGAAGAAAAAAAATGGAAAGGTGGGGGGGGGGGGGGGGGGGGAGTAGCGTGTGCTACTCTTGTGCTCATGAAAACAAAAAAGTGCAAATAAAATATTCATGATGAATTGAAACCTGAATTTCCAATAGTAGGCCCAAATCAGAATGCATTGATTAAACCTTTTAGTTTCTCTCTTTTTGGTTCAAAACCTATAATGAAGATCTAGACCTGAGCAATTTGTGTGCAATTTTATTGAAGCAAAACGAAAGTAAACAAGAATAACAGCAATATCTAACGTATAATAACGTATAACTCATTTAGAAGTGCTCGGTGGAACATAGACATAAAAATGTCCAGAAAAAAAAACTTTCTTTAATATACTTGAACCATATTTGACTAATGCAATTGGGTCAAGGGTCATTCACTCACACTTATTTACAATATCGGTCACCGAACATATGATAGAGCTGTATAAGTTATGAAATCAGCAGCTGTTAATACTAACATACTAATACTATATTACAAAACGAATTAGATGGTGATGCTGAAGAGATCTGTCATTTCATAAACAAAAGTATTTAGTGCACGTTGTAAAGAGGATTTTTTTAAAAACAAGTTTAAGTTGAGCAGATTAACAGTGCCAGGGATATTAAAATGTTAATAAATATAATGAAATTTGATCTTTTCTTGTATTCAAGCAAATATAGTCAGACAGAAAGACAGACAGACAGATAGATAGATAGATAGATAGATAGATAGAATTAGATAGATAGATAGATAGATAGATTGATTTAAATAGATAGATTTAAATAGATAGATAGATAGATAGATAGATAGATAGATAGATAGATAGATAGATAGATAGATAGATAGATAGATAGATAGATAGATAGATAGATAGATAGATATGAAGGCAATATGACTGAGAAATAAATCACCAATTGTACTTACCATTAAGTTGATCAATACTCCTAGCTTGAATGTTGCACAAACCAACGTATGGGTATTGATAATCTCTATGCGAATTGTAATCCAGATTTGTTATGAATTGAATAAAATTAATATACTATCCCTATAGTACCTATAGTATACTTGTCAGCGATGTAGTATATTCCAGTATTTGCCGTTGCTCAAAGAATTGAATAAATAATGAAATAAATGTTACTTTGGTGAGAAACACAACTATTAAAAGAATTTTTTCAAACAGGTAAGTCCTACACTTCGAATCTTTCCAGTCGTGTCCCTACACTCAGTGATCAATGAAAACAAGAGTTTTAACACCGCAGCTAGCGAGCTCTTCCAGATCAGGAGCGGGGATCGGTAAATGGTGGGGTGGGGGCAAACCTGGGAAGGAGAGCAGTGTGTGAAGGGCGTGGGTGGCGCGCTTAGAACTGCAGGGACCAAGGACACTAACTCGTCTCTCCCCGCGTGACACGACACGAGCAAGGAATCAAGCGCCACTGTACAAGGGGACATCACCGTCTCCTCGCCACGGCAACTGTGTCGTTTGAATCCCTCCGGTACCCACGATGTTTTTTTTTTCTTTTTTCACCTGTCGCTTTCTTTACCTTACTGGTCCAAGTAGGTTTCGAATGAACATTCAAGACACAGGTGGAAACATCATTTTAAGCGCTATTTCTTTTTGCGCAATGCGCTGATGAATGACAGGCCGACGATTTCCATAGGCCCCCATTATAAAACGGAAAACTTGGTTCTAATATGTGCTAACCATCCCAGTTTGAACCCACGTGACACAGATCGATAAATTTCTAAAAGCCACGCCTACAAATCAATTTATCCAATAGGAAATCGGACTAGTGTAACACCACTCCTATTAGAGTAAGAACATGATGGCAAGACCTGAAAATGCAATATATATATACAATAAAATACAGGCGTTACGTCAAAAAGAAGTTACCTATGCGCGTCAATCCATTTCATTCTTAAATAATTTAATTGCCGAGCTGATTTAAATACTATTTTAAACAGACTATTCTATTTAGACATAATTTTTAAATGAGTCATACTGGAATAAGTACTAAAGTATTAGAAGACGTTACACTCACGCGCTGACACACCTGCTTGACACACTTCAAACTCACACATTATAAACATCAACAATTTTGAACACGCAGTAACACAAGGTAAGTTTAAAAAGAAATTTTGCAATAGATATGTAGAGAAACAAAAAGTTGCAGCTTTTTCCGAATCCCAAAAGCAATGTTATGTTCATGATTAAAACTGTTTAGAAGAACAAGACTAACAAGACTATGGTCAAGGCAATACAGAGACGAAACAAAAGGATTGTTAAAAGACAGATGAATGCTAAACAGAAAATCTCATTATCAAGACAACTGGCACCATAATAGTTGGCTTTCTTATTTCACAATTCACATCAAACCTTTTTTTCCAATTTAAAGTTAATTTTAATTTTGGACATTTAGAAACAGAGCAAGTTGTCTGATCAGGTTTATAACGTTTAAAATAGGTCATATGCTCTAATCAGATTAAACTTTCTACCAATCTCATGTTAATACCATACATTGTACTAAGGGCTACACTGTGTGTAAGATCAAAAAGATGTATTCAACCTATTTGAAAAAATCAGGTAACAGTGAATACATCATTTAAGTTTTAAACAACAACAACAGAGACCTTTGTTTTTTCGCTTCATTCTATAAAATTTCCAGTCCACCTTTCTCTCCCACTATTTTAAACCATCGCTAATTTTAAAACTATTCTACATTCAATATTTCAATCCATGTAACTGGAGGAAAGAAAAATCCATTTTCAGTGCTTTGGGCTAAAATGAATAGACTCCCCTGTCTGTGTTGAAAGTTTGAAAAATGTCTTAGTCTAGAAAGTTCCACCATATAATCCTTGTATCTATCTCATCTCTTCTGTATTTTTTAGCATTTTAAATGTTGGATATAAACCCGAACTATTTTATCGTCATTCAGCATCTATCCGAATAAGTAAAAATACGAACTCGGTTTTTGAGAGGAATGTAAACACAGTAAAAACTTTCATTACAAAATATTATATTCTTGGCTGTATTCATGATCAAAGAATTGTCTTGTGATGTTTGAGATTAAAAAATCATTAATCGCCGATGTGTGTGTTTGTCAGATTATTTGTATTTTAATTTCTAAACATTTCTTTTCAACGTACTAACGTCAGAGGCGTAGCAAGGGTGGGGGGAGTGAGGAGGGGGCCCTAAATTGAGAGGTTTTTTTTACATTAAATTTTAAATATTACGCAAAATGCAGTGGCCCCTAAATGATGGCAAATTCCTAGCTACGCCACAGGCTAACGTTGTTCCATGCTCTGAAGTATTGTTCAATAGTATTGTGTACATCATTTTAAAAAAATGTTTATATAATGTAGTTATAATGTCACAATGAAGATTAAGAATGAGTGCAATGTCACGTGACTACACAAAATGTTTCACGTGATTACGCAATGTTTATACAATTTCATTAAAGACAATAATTGCTTTTTATTCCCCAGTCAATCAAACAATTAATTGTTTACTTTCCATAATCAGCAGAAATACCGATGACTTTGTAGGGTTTAAGGCTCTAAATAATTTTAAACGACTAAATTAACACATCCAGATTTCTAGAACACAATAATCCTTTTTTACAATACCTCTATTCAAGTTACAAGGTGGAATCTGGATGAGAAAAAGCTTCTGAGTAGAACCTGGATACGCATTCCAAAAAAAACGGCTCTGACGATTTTCCTACAAATATAGCAGTTGATATATATCGCTGAGAAAACACTTACTAGTTCTTTGGCCACAATAGGGTTGCCTGAATCAGCCAGGAAAACCAAAGACTTAGCAGAGTATAAGTCATAGATTAACGTGCATGACTAGATTGGTACATGAAATGCGTAGGATGCGATTATCTTCTTCTTTGAAGTAACCTCTGTAATATATAAGATAAGAATATATATGAAAACTCTAGTTTGACCGTAATAAGTTTTGTGTAGTACAAAGAAATTTATTTAACTTTGCCTGGAGAACTAGAAACTATTGACTTTGAACGGACAAAACGTCCCATTTGTTTTTTTAATCCAACATGCTTTAGCTATTAAAAGAAGAACTACCACTCTCTGAGTTATATAAAGTATAGTGTTAACAAATGTATTGTACTTGTTACTTTTTATTAAGGAACACTTGTAACTCATAAAAGAAAGAGATGAGAATAAAAAGTGAAATCTTCGTCTTGTTGTATCGTCGCTTCTGTTTAACCAAATTGTGTTTCTGCCCCCCCCCCCCCCTATTTTTATGTGTTCATTTTATTATTGTAATACCTTATCCAAGATGAGGCCCATTCCATCCCCTTGAAGTATAAACATAAAATTACTGTCAGTATTTAAAACACTTAAAACTGTTTGTGTCGCTGACAACTTCTACCTTTCAAATATTTATGGCACTGATGAGTCACAAAGTCTTAACACCTTGTCACCCCCCACCTTTCTCTACCACACACTGACTTTTGGGAAAATTGTATTTGACGGTCTTAATAAAGACATTACCCCTGGTTTAGACCTGACTTCTATAACGTCTTTGTTTTAGCAGTATCTTCTGCACTCCCAAAAAAAGACACGCCATAGTGCCTCTTGTGACACGCTCTCTGGTCATCCAGAGGGGACAAGGGCATTAACTCGTCGCGATGACCCGTTACACAATGTCATAAAAAAACAGTGCTGGGTTAGGGCAGTCTCTTTGCACGGGGAAACAAAGGGAACTTTATGACCCACGCTGACCACATTAACTGACCACGTTAGCTGAACACTTGACGTTTTGGTTACACTTTTATTGGCAAGAGAGCAATTAGTTTACCTGAAGGATGAGAGGTTTACCAAGAAGCAAAAAAATATGACCTGCCAAATGCCAGTTTAATGGTCAGCTATTGTCCTGGCAATCTGAACACGTTATTTCCCTATTGTCCTTTTTGTTGAAAAGCTTTATCTTTCTATACCTAGAAATTACACACCAATATGATTTTACGGATAATTGAAGCACATATTCTACGCAGAAACAAATGGTAAATAGATAAGACATGAAACACTAGAGTACAATGCAGCATATGGTATTCAAATCAATGCACTTCCCTCCTCCTAAAAAACCCCAACACATTAAGACCAATAGCCAACAGGGTTTTAAAATGAACATTAGTATTTGAAGCTAAAACCTGGCAAGTGTCAGAGGTTTTCAATACCTTTGAGCTATCGTTTCAGACGGAGGAACCAAACCTGAACCATTGGGTATAAATTGAATTGCACAGTCTACAGCAGCACTGGCAAAACTCAAAACAATCTCAAAAGACAAAGACATAACTCTCGTCACTAAAATCAGACTGAGGCGCTCTCTGGTCATGGCCACATTCTTGCGAATCTAAAGCTAACTGCAGAACAAGAGTCGAAGATCCTAGCTATAGAAACAAAATCCTACAGAAGGATACTATGTATCAACTACAAAGACAGCATCACAAATGATGAGATTACAATAGCAATTAGATCCCACGATTACATGCTTACCGCTTTTAAAAAAAAAGCCCACAAATACCTTCCTTCAAGGAACAGCACCAGGAAAAAGAAGAAGAGGCGGACAGAGAAATCGATGGAACGACAACATTAAAGAATGGACGGGCCCGTCATTGAAAAGCAAAACACAGAGAGAAATGGAGAAAGGTAGTCGACATATCATGTGGGGTGAAGGTATTGGTGAAGGTGGTGAATGTGGAGTGTACAATAGTTATTTAAACTGTAAGGTTTAAACATGGTCAGCAGGGACCTGGCATGACGCCATAGTGACCTCTTGTTATTTACTAGGAAACCTAGAAATGAGTAGATCTTACGATACAACCTAAAGCTGAACTTTTAATCTGCTCGACTTGTACTAATAGTAGGCTCGGAACGGGTGAGTATTAGCGTGTCACGCTTATTTACAAAGAGTTTAAAAATAAATATTGAGCGATCTTAAAGAAGTAACTTTAGAAGTTTTAATTTGTACATTCGTTGTCGGAGACTCTTTCTATCAAATTATTTTCAAATCCATATAATTAATTAATTCAACCACCACACTCCTCTGAAACTGAAAAATGTGGTGGTTGAATTTGATTTAGAGATGACACAGGCCATACAATTCACCAATAATATGGTTAAAAACTGGGCATCTCATAGTTTGAAGCATAAGGTTTGCCTTTGTCGTTCTTCTATCAACAGTTCAACTAATTGTTAGAGAAGATGGTTCTCATAATGTTCATGTACTGCTCTTTATTTATTTAACGTTTTACTGAATGCAAAGAAATATTTAAGTCAAGTGAGGGAACACTCACTGAAAGCTGATAGCCAAATTTAATTTTAAGATTATTATATTTTGAAAAAATATAATGGTTAAACCAGAGCTTTTTCATCAGTCCAATGAAATAGTATTTTTTTCCCCAAACTGACAAACTTCTACAAAAAAATCGTTACAGCCGTTTTGGAAATATCCGTTCAGAGACCAAATTCCACCTAGTTCTTTGAGGAGGTTGCAGTCTAACTAGAGATATTGTAAAAAACAAAAAAAATATAGATTTATATTTAAGGTTTATATATATATATATATATATAAAGAGAGAAAGAGAGAGAGAATGAGAGAGAGAGAGAGAGAGACCCCCAGCTCTGGGTGATTATGCAACAACAAATGTTGAGTTTAGTTACTAAAACAAACTCGTGGAATAGCCGAAAGTGTTTTCACTCCTGACCTGGTAGGGCGGTACTGTTGCAGACCAGCCGTATAAGTCGAAATTCCTCAGTGAACACTACTAAGAAGACTACACTAAAAATTTCGTTTGTTGGAAGTGTCAGAGAATGATTATAGGTTATGTTTAGGATAATAAAAATATTTATAATACTTATAATGATCAAAGATGATAGCCCTGGAAATGGTGTGAATAGTTAAATCCCATCGCCGTATAGGCCAATGTGATACAATTAGAAATTAAGATTTACAATATTTTGAGATTTTCTTTACTTTGATAAATGCCATATCAGTAAACTCAGGTTGGAACCCCCCCCCCCCCCTCTTTTTTTTTCTTTTTGTTGAATTCATTGTATATTGTGTACCTAAATTTTTTTTTTGCTATGAGGCTTTATAATTATAGATTTAAAACAGGCACCGAATTCTGTAATCCACCGCGTAATCACCGGCCTCGATTAATAATGCCTTAGCATAGCGCACATCTATTATTAGATCACACGCGTTTCCCTTCGCTCCTCTTCGCTTCAGTTAATCGGGAAATGTCAGGGTCCATAACTCCATACTCTGGTATTAACATAGTAAAACCTGTGGGTGAACGTCAACCAGGGGATAAAGTTACCTTACTTCATAGGCTAGGAACAGTACTAGATCTAGTTGAGTAGATCTTACGATACACCCCAAAGTTGAAGCAACTTTTAATCTTATTGTCTTGTGCTAGTGGTAGGCTACCCCGCTCAAGTGAGTTTGTGTCATTTTGAAACTCAAAGCTGCTTTTTCTTGGTTTCGTTTTCTAAGGTTGGGTTTAAATTTAAAATAGGAAAGGGGGGGGGGGGAGTTTTCAGTAGTACAGAGATGAGGGCATGTTCCATAAGTTTCTCTGACAATATATGTCTATATGTCATTGAATGCAGAAGGATCGATAGATTTAAACTGTAGACCATCGCGTTAGACATGGAACGTGATTTAATAATGATATATATTCTTATTTCTCACCACACACACACACACACACTCACATTATCTTTCTTACTTCCCATCTCTCTCTCTCTCTGTCTCTCTACCTATCTCTCTCTGACACAGACTCTTTCTCAAATGATCGCGTAATTTATGTTGATATAAAAAAAAAGCAGTCCAAACCATAAACTAGTTAATCGATTATTGATGTGATATATCACTCTATTTAGCACTACACAAACAATAATACAATAAAAATAACGACACTTAGAACACCAAAAGAATGCATTTAGAACACGCAACGTATTTATAACACAGCGCACCCTAAGATTACACATTAGAGCACACTTTACAATAACACCCTTAGAGCACACCTAGAACTACCAATTTAACTTATTTATCGAAATCAGAAATTGATCTTTGTTGTGTCTATACTTTTTAACTGAGTTGAATATTTATCTTAAAGAACATACTTTATATATTTGTTCTTAGAAAGTATTATTTTTTCTTTGCATTCTCTATTTTGTTAAAACTTTTTTTCTATTTTATCTCAGGAAGCGGGTCCTGTAGAGAACTTCCCGGTCACCATTATATTCCCGGTGTCTTCCTGACATTTTAATACCAAAGGAGTTATTTAAGAGTGGCCGAAATTACAGGACAAGAGGGAGATAATCTCGCCTAGACACCAAGAATTACTCCCCTTACCACTGGCTATCTCAGTTATCTTTCATCCTTCCCCACCCCATCCACACAACCTTTTTAGAGATACTGTCCCCCCTTCCCATCCCACATGTAATTTATTAGACATTCAAAAGTCGGTTTAATGCTTATTTATTTTCATAAAATTGAAGCTCCAGTATCATTGACCGCCGGACGAATTAAAACTTTACGGTTGTACCGAGGGGTCAAGAATTTTAAGAACAGTTTAAAAAAAAAGAAAATTATTTATTTTTAGTTGAGTGTACACTACATCTAGGAAATCGTAAGGGAAGAACAAACATTATGCCTTCTAGTCATAAAGTTGTTCTTAAATAGAAACGTGATCAACTTTCTTTTTCTTTCTTTCACGAATAATTTCTTTTGATTCTCTTTCTTTTCTTCTCCTTACTTCTTGTATTTCTCTCTCTCTCTTTCTGTCTCTCTCTCTGTCTCTCTCTGTCTCTCCCTGTCTCTCTCTCTATCACTCTTTCTTTGCCTCTCTCTCTGTCTGTCTCTCTGTCTCTCTCTGTCTCTGTCTCTCTCTCTGTGTCTCTCTCTCTGTCTCTCTGTTTTTCTCTCTGTCTCTGTCTTTCTCTCTGTGTGTGTGTGTCTCTCTGTGTCTCTCTCTGTCTCTCTCTGCTTCTCTCTCTGTCTCTGTCTTTCCCTCTCAATATGACATAAATGGTGTGTTTGTTTGTATGTCTGTGAGCGGCTTTGTGTGAGTGGCTGTGTGATGTGTGTGAATAGATGTGAGTGAGCGGCTATGCGTGCCTAGGGTATTGACATAAAGTACTAAAATATCCGTCTGTCACTCAATTTATAAACCTATTTCAGTTCTGCATATCTTTGATTTAAAAGCTTAAACATACTAATATCACACAATAATTTGTTAACATCATTCCTGAGCAGATGTATATTCAGGGCTGAGTAAAAGAAACCTTGTTCTCAGAGCTCCTCAAGATTGAGCTAATATTTCACACCCGGACAAACTGCAAATTCTGTAGCCAGGGGGATGCCAGGTTTTGTGGTATGCGCTTCAGACCATTGTCTAACTGGTTCCTGGGTCGAACCGCGCCTGATGTCTACCCAGCAATTATAACTTTCAATTCTGAAGGAACAATGGAAACATATAAGCCGACTCACTGTTGAAAAGAAAGCATTTTTGTAGTATTAAAGCACAATTGACTAAATAGTGAAATAGATTCTCCATTCATTAAGTGAACGGCATATTTCATACAAGATAATGGCGTAAAGAGAATGTCGTGTATAGATGTGTATAGACACGTAGTCTATATTTACACTAATGATAAACTTGCGCGATAGGTCGCTTGGTCTGAGAAATTATGATCTATTGGTTTTCCAGCCTCTGATTTACAGACGTGTTTCATCAAATTCATTGTAGGCCCTGAGCCTAGTTTTTATAGGTTTTGTTGTCCTCTATTGTATGACTTTGTCTTTACATTTGTATTATATTAGTGTTCCGTTATTTGATTTATATGATTCAATAACACTTATATTACCCCCCCAAAAAAAAAGTCGATCACAAAATAAGTTAATAAAATATGTATAAACCGTTTATAAAATCCGAATGGAAAAAAAAAATAACACTAACAAAAATGTTTACTGAGTGTTCAAGATAAAACAGTAATTCACTTTTCTTACATGTTACTGCTATAATGGCCGAAAATAAATGAATAAATAAAAGCAACATTCTACATGGTAGGGGCTATACATTTCAACATTGTCTATCATGAATTGATATTGGTTTTACAGAATTTAATTGATTGTATCTATCACACACACACACACACATACATATGTTCAACATATACACATGCTTAAAACAACATGTCTTTGTCAGAGGAAACACTACACATGTTCAAGACTTGACGTCGCTCATGTATTATGCGCAGAACATCTCCGGTTTAATGCAGGCGGCAGATTGCAGGTTTTTATTTCCTGTCCTTGGCGTTGGGTAACCATCGCTTTACAATCGTGTGTGTATTGGTTTGAGAGTGTGCGTGTGTGTTATGAAACTGTAGCCCAGGCACCTCTTACGGCTACTCCCACGCTACTGTATGACCCTCAGCGATCAGTTTCCAAGTTTCCCGAGAATATCAACACACCGAGTTCTTTAATATCGAATTTATTTATAATGAACATCCAAAATTAGAATTTCGTTTGCACATTTTCGTATCCAGACATCGAACTGACTTCAGATTGTGTTTTTTAAGTCATTGTTAAGTAGTTAAAGTAAAAGTAATTTATAAGTAATGTTCCCCTTTCAGACCTTGGTCTCTATAGGGCAGACTATGTTAAGGTCCTCTGTTTCTTTGGCCAATAGAGTGTCAGCACAACGACCAACCGTACACAGGTACCCATTAGAGTTGGGTGGGCTCAGGGGTGCCCTAAGAACACTAAATTAAATCCCAGTCTTCACTGGAAGCCAAGCGCTTGACCCCCTCAGCCACCGCGCCCACCTTGTTAAGTAGTTACTGTGTGCTAATCATAGAATATGGATCTACTGCAAAGATGCACGTGTTTTTTTTTTCTGTCTCTAGATTATGTTGCTGTTGTCTCTCGTTGACTTGTAGCCTCAGATCCTCCGCTAGTACAACAACTCAACCAATGTAGGCGTACTTCTTTTTTAGTGCAGAGCTTATAATAACTTTAACATTTCTTTTGAGGAAAAAAAACTAAGTAAAACTTTTATTACAATATAGAAAAATTCAAAGAAAATTGAAATGAAATAAATCTAGTAATGAGACTAAAAAATGGTATTTTAAAGAAAATATAACTTGCAACAAAAACACGTCTTTACTCTATCATGTTTGTACATTGTCTGCTGTTATTAACATTTGCACAAATCGGCTCATATTTCATCATTCTACACCCCACAGCAACCAACCAACCAATCGCATAACCTCTCAACATCCTCACCTAGGAAACACACACACACACACACACACTCCATAACAATGATACATCAATAAATTAAGATTTTTTTTTAAAAAAGCAAATCAAATCAAAATAACAAGAATTTTTATTTTATATTGATCTTAAAAATACAAATAAATTTTGCTAGCTTTACATCTAATATTAAACCATCTCATGAAGAACGTTTCATCCAAACTGAATAATAAAATCGACACTTCTAATTACGACGCTGAATCTTTTAAACAGAAAAATCATGACAAAAATATTTCGACTTCTATTACCGACGGGGGCAACGTACACGTACCGAGACTTAACGAAATAATATTGCCAATGTCTTAGATTCTGAAGATGACGGATGTGTGCAGTCTATAGATCGGTGTAGAAGACGACAATAACTCTGAGCAGTTGTCAGATCTACACTGGATACATAAACATACAAAGAAAGAGCGTATGCTGGCTGTGGGTTTATGTTAAGCACCTTATGCCTTCCTTCCTTCCTTCCTTTCTTGTCTCGTTCTCCAAAATGACTGTATCTTACATACATAAAGTAGCTCTATGTGTCAGTGGTAGGAAACATTTCGTAAAAGGACTTTGACCTCAATGGGATATTTTGAAATGAAATATTTTGGGTATTGAATCAACACTTGTCATTGTCCAGCTGTGAGAGAGGCTGTGTGCGTCTGACGTTGACAGCGCATGGGTCCACTCTGTCGCGGTATTGGAAACAAAATATAGAAAAAAAAGAGGGGGTAGGGAAAAGAAGAATGCCCCCCCCCCCTTTTCCAAAAAAAAAGTCTTTCTAATTGAGACTGAAAATATTTATTTTTTTTGGCTGATAGGAGTTGTTGTTTTTTTCGCATGTTACCAATGAATCGTGAGCTTGTAATCTGACCAACAGAGACCAACACAAGAGTACAATAGATATCCCTTACCATATGTCTACCCGATGTCTAACAGATGTATTTGTATCCCAAAATCAAACAGATGTCAGGAACCTATTAATCAAAATTGATGTTCAACAGGTAATCGATGTCCAACATCATCTACACCTAAACCTCTATGAGGTCTATGGATGTGGCATTTGTGCAGTATAATCTCAGTAGAAATATATTGTGGACAAAATTAGACCATCAGTACAAGTTTGTTTGGGGTTTTTTTTTTGTTCGTGCCGTGTCTCTCCCAGCCTACACTTAAAAAAAGAAGCTACATTCATGAAACACCCTGACGAGAAAGAAGAAAGTAAATGCAAAAGAAAGAAGCATGAAAGTTAGAGAAAAGGAGAGCAAGAGAGAAAAAAAAATAAAATAGAAAGAGACAGATAAAAGATAAAAGAAAATAAAGTAAAAGTAAAAAAAGAGAAATTAAGAGAGAGAGAGAGGGAAGAGAAGGCGAAAGAAAGAGAGAGAGGGAAGAGAAGGCGAAAGAAAGAGAGAGAGGGAAGAGAAGGCGAAAGAAAGAGAGAGAGGGGGGGAAGAGAAGGTGAAAGAAAGAGAGAGAGGGAAGAGAAGGCGAAAGAAAGAGAGGGGGGGAAGAGAAGGCGAAAGAAAGAGAGAGAGGGGGGGGGGGGGAAGAGAAGGTGAAAGAAAGAGAGGGGGGGGGGGAAGAGAAGGTGAAAGAAAGAGAGAGGGGGGGGGAAAAGAAGGCGAAAGAAAGAGAGAGAGGAGGGGAAGAGAAGGCGAAACAAAGAGAGAGAGGGAAGAGAAGGCAAAAGAAAGAGAGAGAGGGGGGGAAGAGAAGGTGAAAGAAAGAGAGAGAGGGGGGGGAAGAGAAGGCGAAAGAAAGAGAGAGGGGGGGAAGAGAAGGCGAAAGAAAGAGAGAGAGAGGGGGGGAAGAGAAGGCGAAAGAAAGAGAGAGGAGGGGGGGAGAGAAGGTGAAAGAAAGAGAGAGGGGGGGAGAGAAGGCGAAAGAAAGAGAGAGAGGGGAGGAAGAGAAGGCGAAAGAAAGAGAGAGAGGGAGGGAAGAGAAGGCGAAAGAAAAAGAGAGAGAGGGGGGGGGAAGAGAAGGTGAAAGAAAGAGAGAGAGGGGGGGAAGAGAAGGTGAAAGAAAGAGAGAGGGGGGGGAAGAGAAGGCGAAAGAAAGAGAGAGGGGGGGGGAAGAGAAGGCGAAAGAAAGAGAGAGAGGGGGGAAGAGAAGGTGAAAGAAAGAGAGAGAGGGGGGGAAGAGAAGGCGAAAGAAAGAAAGAGAGGGGGGGGGGGAAGAGAAGGTGAAAGAAAGAGAGAAAGGGGGGGAAGAGAAGGTGAAAGAAAGAGAGAGAGAGGGGAAGAGAAGGTGAAAGAAAGAGAGAGAGGGGGGGAAGAGAAGGTGAAAGAAATAGAGAAAGGGGGGGAAGAGAAGGTGAAAGAAAGAGAGAGGGGGGGGAAGAGAAGGTGAAAGAAAGAGAGAAAGGGGGGAAGAGAAGGTGAAAGAAAGAGAGAGAGAGGGGAAGAGAAGGTGAAAGAAAGAGAGAGAGGGGGGGAAGAGAAGGCGAAAGAAAGAGAGAGAGGGGGGGAAGAGAAGGTGAAAGAAAGAGAGAGAGGGGGGGAAGAGAAGGTGAAAGAAAGAGAGAGAGGGGGGGAAGAGAAGGCGAAAGAAAGAGAGAGAGGGGGGGAAGAGAAGGCGAAAGAAAGAGAGAGAGAGAGGGAAGAGAAGGCGAAAGAAAGAGAGAGAGGGGGGGAAGAGAAGGCGAAAGAAAAAGAGAGAGAGGGGAAGAGAAGGTGAAAGAAAGAGAGAGCGGGGGGGAAGCGAAGGCGAAAGAAAGAGAGAGAGGGGGGGAAGAGAAGGTGAAAGAAAGAGAGAGGGGGGGGGGAAGAGAAGGCGAAAGAAAGAGAGAGAAGGGGGGAAGAGAAGGTGAAAGAAAGAGAGAGAGAGAGAAAAATGAAATGAAGGAAATTTAAAAGTAATGAAAAAAAACTTAAATACAAAACTACAACTATAACCCTTAATGTTTGTAAATAGAAAACTACAACTATAAGCCTTGATGTTTGTAAATACAAACTACAACTATAACCCTTAATGTTTGTAAATACAAAACTACAACTATAACCCTTAATGTTTGTAAATACAAAACTACAACTATAACCCTTAATGTTGTTAAATACAAAACTACAACTATAAGCCTTAATGTTTTTAAATTCAAACTACAACTATAAGCCTTAATGTTTTAAAGTTATAAGTGTCACCCGATTATCCAGCTTTTATTTCAGCGTGTGTTTACAGTGACTACTAAAAGTCTTTGTGTTACATTTAAAGGTAATTCTTAAGTTTGCCTTCAAAGTTTTATTGTAACTCAAAATAAATTTATATCTCCCGCAACAGTTCAACTGTTTCTTTCCATTTGTTCCAAACAGCTTCTTTGATAAGCAATGATATCTCTTAATATATGTCACCACCCCGTTGTTTCATTCAGGCATACCGGTGCGCTAGCAGGGCCCATGAACCCTTATAGCCCTTGTCAAAGTAAAACCATAATCTCATTTAATCTCCGTGTTAACCCCCCCACCCAACTCACCCACACTTTACCGCCCAATATGGATTCTAGATAACCCATATCTTTTCTTGATTGATATTCTAGTAAGGATTGTTTTGGTTTCATGATCTGTGCAAAATAGAGACTACCTGTCTTTATTACAAAGTTGAAACGAACTACACGAATCCATCTGGTACACATTTAAAACACATACTTTATTTGAACTTTTCATTCTCGGAACAAGTTGAAACTTTGCACAATAATTCATTGTCCTTTACATAACATGAATCGATGAAAAAATTAACTAGTTAGTTAATCAAATAGTAATAAGCTATCAATTTTGTTTAATATTGAAAAAGGGAAACAAATATTATAATATAAAGAGATGTCTGTAAATGTACGGTTATTTCCTTGGATAAGCTCTTTGTCTTTTTATATTTTTATAGTTTACTTGTTTAAATCTGTCCTTCCTTTTTATTTATTTCTTCTTTTTTTTCTTGTATTATTAGCATCTTTCTAAGTGAGACGTCTGGCCTAGGATGATAAAGACGGGTCTGTCGCCGGCCGACCCATATGGGCACACGACGAGACTCCAAGAGATTAAGGACCGGGTATACATTAGAAGTTAAGGGGGACTTCAATCCAATTCTGTTGACAGAGAAATGGAGAGAGTTGTCTTAGCTAGACACACAAGTGTAACTAGAAGCGGATACTGCAGGTTTGGCTCAACGGAGAGGGGGAGGAGAGAGAGAGAACAGCCCTCTCAGAGGGAGAGGGATAGAGACAAAAGATAAAGCACGGCTGAGTGGACAATAGCCCATCTCAACGGGGATGATCCGCTAATCCCTTAATGGCCGGCTCGCGCTAACGGATGTCTACGTAGATATCCGTTCTTTCACGAAGTTGTTGTCCGGTCTTGTTTACCTGGACAGAGTCATGAGTTCCGATGTTGAAGAAAGAGAAGACACTTTCAGATGGTAACCTGGTGAGGAGCAGACTTTGATTGTTTTGAAAAAGTCAATCTCATGTCTCTATCTTGATTTTCCACCCATCACTTGTGCTTCACGGATTAAATTTGATTCTAAAAAAAAATGTCAAACTAACGCTGTTGTCATAATAATACTAAGCGGAAAATTTATTTAAGAGCGGATGCTTAAGACAAAGACTATTAGTGGTATAAGTCACTCAGATGTAAACAAGATCGGGTGGTTTATCAGCTAAGTGCAAAATCAGGCTAATCTAAATGCCTGTAGATTTCAGACAAAGTAGGAAATGATTTCTCTATTTCCTACTTTGAATAGTCTTTGAATACAATGACTTAGTTCTGCAGAATGGCTTGAACCATTTCAGGCAATGTGAAATGTTGATTTAAAGTATTTTGATATGCATACGTACAGTTATCGATACATTATCAAACATTACATAATGGTGTTAAGGACAAGTTGGCCTAGAATTGGATGACTATTATAAGATATACTATGCCCGGACCGAGCTTATCACCCAGTCTGCCCCTGAAGGAGACATCTGCTTTATCTGAACTCAATGAGAAGAAGGTTCTAAACCTTTGATTCATGTACAGATGTTAATAAAACATAAGAACAATCGCAAGGCTTGTGATGCTTTGTTCTAAGAAGCTCGACTAATTTTCATTAAACCTTTTTTTTTTCTTTGAAGTCCTTGTTGGGTTAGAACTGCTCATTGAGAATGTGTCCATCTCTGTTGCTAGACATTGACAGTGTTACCTTATATATTAAATAGTTGGAATAGTTTCTTTTGACTTTTTCTATCTAGTGAAGTACGAAATCTAAAGCAACAGTGGAATTGTTTCATTCTTTTTTTTGTTTGTTTCTTTTTTATCCAATGTTTCAGTTCACCGAACCGACTTGGTTAACCACAAAGGCTGAGAGTTACCTTGCCTTTACAGACAGATGGGGGGACACCCTTGTGGCGATGACCCACATAGAGCCGCCACCCGAATGAACCCGTTTTTTGTTTAGTGTGGCGACGTTGATGTGAAGTCCCTTAATGTCACTATCCCAACCGTCGCCTCTCTCTCTCCCTCTCTCCCTCTCTCTCTCTCTCTCTCTTTTTCTCTGTCATAAAGACCGAGAATGACAAGAAAACAAAATTTGATGACAAGAACCTGAGGGAAAGAGAGAAAAAAAAACGTTGTTTTATGGTGACTGACATTCTAATTATTCTCGTGTGACGTTAGAACGAGAAGTTCCTTGGACTCTCCCCAATGGCTGAAACTTAATGTATTTGCTGATGATGTCATGTGTGAGAGAGGAAGCGGAGGGGATTTATTTCCATGAAACTTCAATTAGAAGCTTTTATGTTTCATTTGTGATTCCTAAATAATTGTTTCTCTTCTCCCTGTCCTGCCATCTTTTTTTTTCTCTCCCTTCTTGTCTAATTAACGAGGAGCTTGTGATATCCAAAGAATATCTCTGTGATTAAAAATCACAAACAGACTCTGATCATCGTAAAAATGTCCTCTGTTGACGTTACGACCAAAAGTTAATAATAAAGAGCAATTGGGAGTGATTAGGGATTTAACCAAACAACAAACAACAAGCGGTAGAGGGTGAAATGAGGAGAGATGGAAGTATTCGATCTGACGTGAAAGACCCACAAAGAAGGCGACTCGGTGCAAATAGAACTAGGAAGTGCATCGTAACATTACAAACTAGAACAATGAGATGCTCTCTTCTTTCTGTTGCGTCACTGCAAAACATCGCTCAAGAATAACACACTGGCAGCCCCCGCGGTTTGATTTGTGGGTAGAGTTTTCGGGGGACCAGTTAGCACCGCGTCGTGGGTCAAACATGGCACGCGGGCCGAAATGTTGATATCAATGAATTATAAGGATATAGGCACTGACCATCTAATATTGTATTCTGTGGCGTAAGTAGGGATCTGGAAGCCCGGGGGGGGGGGGGAGCTTGACCTCTTTAGGGGATCCTGCATTTTGATATTCGACATCAAATCATGAAATAATGGCGTAATATTTAATGTAAAAACAAATTTCGGACACTCATTTGGGGGACCCTCAAGTGCGGGCCCTGGGGGATTTTCAAATTTGGACATCCCCCTTCCCTCACCCTAGCTACGCCACTGTTTTATATATGAATAATACGTTAAACACGAATACACATACAAAACATAGATATGTATAATTCTTCTTTAAAAAAATAATAAAAAGAATGTGATCAAAACATTTTGCGCCAATTCGTCCTCTGCGCCAAAAAAAAAGACCATCGCGACAAAGCGGCTGCGCCAAAACGGTCGCGCCGTGACGGCAGTGCCAAAACGTCCTGCTTCGACACTGATTGTATTATATAATCATTTTGACTTTATTTACAGAAACCATCTTTTGTCTTTCGAGAAACATGGGCACGCTTCTGAGCCTCAACGAGGTGTCAGGATATAAATATATGACAGGAAATGAATAGGTCATTGGTCACAAACGGATGAGTGTTGTTGTTTTTTCTCTAAGCTTTTGTATAGCGCATATTTCACGCTAATGCATGGGCAGTGGGCTATGCTCCAATCTTTTTTGTGGACAAGGAGGGAGCTGGAGGTATGCTACCATCCTGCTTTTCAGCGCTCGAGTCAACATTAGATCTTCAGCGCCCTTGGTAGCCTAGCAGTTATCTTCTATCAACTATACATCTCAACTGTTACTTTACTATTCTCTACGGTAGATTTCTTTATAGTCCAACCTACTTGAATTTTTGAAAGTTCAGAAAACAAAAGAATCATTTATCAGTCTAAGGAACTGATAAAGAAAGAGAACATTATTAGGAAGCCTAATGACTGCTAAAGGAACTGACAGGCTTAAGACAGGTTCGATACAGGTTCAAGACAAGAAACATTTGCAGCTACCTCACAGCCCACAACAGAGTCTCATTTGCATCCCAACAACCACCTCTCAAAAACCATTAAAGTCATCCCTGTTCGTTGTCTGGTTAGGTTCAAAGACGCGATAACCTTGTCGAAACGCCGATACCAAATCAATAATCGACTTATAGTGTATGCACTGTCCATTGGAAAACATTGCCAGGAAACAATAACAAAAAAAAAAATAAGACCACCCAACATTTAAAAAAAAAAAAAAGGAAGAGAAGGGGACATAATGTTGTCTAAGGAGGTGTAAGTTAATTAACGTCCCTGTTGTCGTCAGCTGTCTGCTCACGTGAACTTGGTGACACGTTACCTTGACCTTCACAGACAAGGTGTATCTTTTTTCATATCCTAATCAGAGAAAATTATTTTTTAAAAATATGAGTTGATATATGCAAATACATTAAATTAAAGAGAGACAAGAGGTCAAAAAGGTAAGGGTCAAAGCAATGTTGTTTTTTTAAGAATACAGCTTCATACTATGCCTCGCATATTATAGATTATTCTCACCATGTTAAGTAGATACTTTAAAATTATTTTAAAAGTTTATTTATTTATTCTAGATAGCACAAGATCGACATTAATTAGAATGTTATTGCTGAATCTGACTGTGTCTATGTGTAGATGTTTCAGCCTTAAGGTTTGTAACTATAGTAATGATAGCTATGAGTACTTCTATTTTCATAAGCAGTTCGCTGGCGCAGTGGTTAGTGTATTAGGTTAAGGAGGCTTCAGACCTTGAGTTCGAATTCAAAGCAATAAATATTTTTTGTTTATTAAAAGCACTTAAAAAGCGATCATGGTAATATTCACAATGATAGGCCTACTCCTATTTTATGTAAACCCCCACCCCCCTCCTTTTCCATTTCAACCTGATCCAGACAAGTGATAGGACCATAGCGCAATCAGAAAGCTGAAAGCTTGAAATTGCGCTAAACAAAAACAATTGGTAAAAATATTTCTAATCGCACAAATTTATTACTGCTACTTAATATCTATTACAAATTTAATTACATGATTTTTCTAAAGTAATTGATACAATTACACTTTGTGTAAGCTTTGTTGTTTTGTTTTTTTTTCAAAATATGTTGTTGTTTTTTTTTAACTTTTTTTTACAAATTATTTTTAGTCTGATGTAAACTGCTTGATTTGAACGAAAAGCTTAGACATGATTGGACTAAAGAGGCGCTTTTAAAAAAACTTTTGTCTTCTGACAATTTGTTGGGTTAGCGACATCATTGACCATGACCTCGAGACACAAGAACGCAGTGGCGACCTGCTACTTTGATGTGTTAAGAATCGTTTGGCGAGGTTAAACTGACACAATAGTTACAGACGACCAGCCTCTGCTACCTATTTCGCGCCAATTACTCCCGCGACGTTAACAAAAGATTTCAGCCACTTTGTAAACAGTTTTAAAGATTCTTAAAGCTCCTTAGCAACGCTGTTCACGTACACCGGCCAATTAAAGAAGACAACACACACAACGATGCTGTCAACGACATCGCTATTGTACAGAATCTTCTTTCATCTCGGGCTACTGGTCACCTGTAGTGGACATTCCACCTACAAGGATTCGAGAGTACTTCCTTTTGCCTTTCCCCTTTTTTTTCCCTTTCCACTTCGGCCTTTAAGGTGAGGCAACTCCAATCTGTTCACTTACACAATCACTTTTGTTCGCGGCTTTACTTGTGTCCGGAAAAAGCCGCAGAGTCTACCATATAGAGGCCAATGGACACAATTGGTCAATACAAAAAGGAAATAAAACAACGAAGCCCGCGACAAAGAAAACATTGATGTTCACATCGAGGCTCGAGAGGATATCGGACATCAAGAAAGCCAACAGAGAACTTGGGCTAGGACGTGTTCCATACCACATCTGATTGTCACACATCTAGCAGTGGTTTGGATGTCCACCTTAGTCTCAGGTCCGGCTAACAATCATAATTAATCTCAGTAACATCTGGTCATCAAATAGATCAAATAGATACGAATCCTTTTGATATATAAAATAAAGTTTGTTGAACTGGCAAGGATAAAATAAAAGAGTTGAATTTTTAAATATATTTTAAACTTACACTAAAAATGTTTCAAAAATTACTTTCAAATTTATTTCCCTCAAATCAGTATAATAGGCTTCCTATGATACAATATGAGATACTATAGCCTTCAAAACGACACAATTTCAGCCATAGAAAGAGCTTTATATATTTGCCAACTCGTCTATATCTCTTAGCCTATTTGTGACTCAACTAATTCCACGAGGAAAAAAATGCTATTATTGTTAAATAAGATATTGGGAGTATTGGACATTAAAATGTGATATATACAATGAGATGAAAGTAGTGTATATCTTCACAATAAACTAAACAATGTCAAGGACTCTAACTTCAAAAATGCCAACTAAATAAAAGTTACAAAAAGAGTAGCAAAATGTCCACAAGGTATAATCACGTGACTTGGTAAATACATTGCTTCCTTTAGTTTGTACACCGGATACACCAGAAAGATTGCTATTTTTAGATTCTCCGCCATGCATGGAAATCTCAACTTCATACGAAAATACTCGACTAATTTGATTAAACACAGCATCAGTACTGTATTTGTACAGATCTAACTTGAATAATTATTTTAGAAATACTTTTTTAAAATCTAGGAACTAATGACCTGTTTGAATATACTATACTTGAATGACAAACAACAAACACATTAAATGTAACAAGAAGGACAATAAGGGTAGCTGCTTATGTTTTCAATAAGAGTTAGTACCCTTTAATACTTTATTCAAGTCCCTGGTAACTGTTTGTAATTTCCACTCTCTCTTGAGTCTTTGTGTAGTTTGAACTAAATCCCTATAATGTTGAACTAATACTTGTGTTATTGTATTATTATTGTGTTACTCAAGAGGAGTGTGCCACTGTCACGGGAAATGAGTTTCGATAATGAGCTAAGTAGACTTTATTTATTTGTTAGTAATAAATTGACTTATGTAAATATTATATCTACTTAGTCTCTTATCCTTTCCTGTATGTTTTTTTTTTTTTGTAAAAGACATCTTTTGTTTTGATACGAGACAGTAGTGTGTCTCATGGATGACGTCATTTCATTGTTAATGTACATATGGTATTATTGTAAACCATCGTTTTGGTTTTTGACATAAGACACTACTGTACCTCTGTGATGGTGGTTCTTTAATTATGTTGACCTGAACCTGTGTTCCTACTTTGATTTGTTTCATTATTTCAGTTTCTTTTGTGAGCCTTTATTTCCACCTACACATTCCATGATCTTTTTCTTTGTTTCCAAATAAACTCTTTTTTTTTTTTTTGTTGCAACTGAACTCTCAGTATTAGTACATGTCTGTCTCAGTAGTTTTGTATATCTAGAGGCTATAGTTAATAGCCTAGATAATATAATTTGGGACCACAAAGTACTACTGGACTAACTTGCCAGTACAGCAGAAGTCACTGGTCTTATGACCTATCCTATGACAAGGTCACATTAAACAATAGCCTAGCTGTCCAAAGACTTTACCTTTCAGAACGCAATATACTCGTCACTCGTCATGTAAACAAAGGGCTTCGATGACATTGCTACTTTTCTTATAGTGGTTTATTATTAGCTAGTTAAAAGGAAATGATTTGTGGCTACCCGGTTTTTATTGATATAAACCAGTGTTAATACTACCATTTCTTTGCTTTCAATTTACATGTATGAGAGTATTGAGAACTTTTGTTTTCCGATGGTCAAAGTCTCGTTGTGTGTTTTTAAAATTATTATATCACTGGTCATTAACTCTTTCTCTCCGTAATTATTTACCACATTCTGATGGAATCAACGTTTGTATCGTCGGTTAGGAGAGAAAGAGTTAAGATAAATAAATAAATCATTTGAGGTGGGGAGAAGTAGCCCCTAAGCTTGCCTCCCCTTTCTAAGCTACCTGTTGCCATAACAACACAAGAAACGACAAGCAAGGACTCAGGAACACGCACATAGAGAACAAAAAAATCTATTTGTAAGGTCCAGCTGGCCAGCAGTATGAGCATCATTATTAATTAATTAATGGAACTCTGAGCTTCCAGTGGAGATTGTATTGTTTGGAACGATGGACTTCCATGGGAAATCCGAAGCTGGTGGACGAAGCCGTGAGCGTTTTGATGAAAGAAATAAAAGCATACTGTTATATGTAGGTCAACTTTTAAAATATTCGGGCATTTTTTTTTCTCAAACCACACTGAGAGATATAATATAATATTATTTAATAAAATAATTAAATAAAATAAAATAACATATAATATAACATAATATAATATAATATAATATAATATAACAAAAAAATATTTAGACTACATGTACATATTTAGGGAACGTATTTAACACATAGTTAAGATGTAATGTATAAGTCCCAGGCCCTAAACCTGAAGAATTATTTTTTTTTTTTTCAGTATTTCGACCTAAAAGCATGCATTGATACAAAAAGATGTCTTTTTCAAATCGGGTTTCATGGTTTTCAAATAAGTAGCTTCTATTTTAAGGTTTAAAAAAAAAAAGATTTGTTTGTAAAATTTTAGAAATGAAACTTTTAATGTCCTGTTTTAAACCTTGTGCAGGACGGCAGTGAGCGCAGGCGGACAGAGCTCCAGCTTGGAGCGAACTCTTATTGTTTTGTTGTTGTTTTTTTGTTGTTGTTTTTTTTAAGTCTTAAATTTACATTTAATTTGTGTAAACATTTGCGCTTTTCACAGCCCTCTTTAGTTATAGGCCTTATCCTCAAAGACCAGAAGTCTTATTTGCTTTGAATTACTGGCAAAATATTGGACGACGAGGTCGGCGATGATCACAATTTAAGAACCATTCAAGTATAACGTTGTATTCTACAGTTCACGGCTTGCTTTAGAAAAAAAAAAACTAACAGAAACTAGAGATTTCAAAGAAAAAAAAAACAGGTGGGCCACACGTTTATTCCACATAGTAGAGTATTGTTCTTCCGTATGTTTGGCCCGTATAACCTCGTGGCTAGATTGTTGCATGACAATACCGCTCTTTCACATGTCTATCTTTCTGCTTCAGTTCACTCCGCAGTTTATTAAAGCTTTTTTTTTTTTTTACTTCTATATAAATATCTCCTTTCTTTGAGAAATTTTGGCTAAGAGATTTTTTGTTTTGTAATAAACAGACATCTTTCAAGCCTCAGTACTGTATGGATTTATCATGGAGGTATTTAATACAAGACCAGTGCACGTTGTGGCTTTTTCTGTACTTTTCTGTACGCTTAGTTCCCTTGGGCTAAAACACAGTTCGTTCCCTTAGCAGAGTTCAGTGAAGTCAATTAAGGACTTTATTTAACCTATTTTGATATTCAATTCATTACTTTTAAATATTTAAGCAGTTGTTTTTTTTTTTTAAAACCAATGTCTGAATGAAAAGATTTGAACATAACAAGAATATAACAAGAACATAACAAGAATATAACAAAAAATTCGATTATTTTTTTTATTGAAGATTTATATTTACATAAAATTAAAATTACGTTTACATTCTCACCTCCCCCCCCCTCTTTTTTTTCTCTTCCTTTCTTTCAAACGTAGCGTTTTGTTTACATATCTAGACATCTAGGTTATATGAAGTAGAATTGGGCCTGTTTTCATATAATTCTTGTACTGCTTTAGAAAACAAATTAATGTTTGATCTAAAACAAGCAGACTTCATACTTTCAAATCAGGATGAAACAATGATGGCTAGTGTTATCAGCAAGAGGCAAAGACCATCAATGACCTGCCCCGTCATTCCATAGCATCCCATTTCACCGCACTGCTTCAGGCTAGAGTCTAGTGCTAAAAAATGTTCGCACAAACTCCTGCAGTAGTTGCAGGCGTTTCAAAGGTTGATACCAGGACAAACAAGAGCATGCACAAAACTACTGAGGGCGGGGGGATGTCTTCAAAGGACCCCTGGAACGCGACAGAAATTTGTCGGTATGTGGGCCCGAGCGGGTGCAGCCGCGGTGCCCATGATGTCACTGTGTGGTGCCGATGTTTGGCCAGGGGGCCGGCACCGTGTCCAGTCAGTGTAGACAGGGAGTCTGAAAATCTATCTGTCAACACTGCACTACAAAATAACAAACACAGCACGTTAAGACTTTCTTTCTTTTCCTATTCCTCCATGTTCCCTCACGCCATCTTCGTATCTTTCCTCCCTCCTCTCTAGAACTTCGCACTACTCCTGGTAAACTGAAGAGGAAAAAAACAACTGATACACGAATAAAGGGAGGAAACTGTGTGTTTAAAGAAGGTATTAACATTTCTAACCCTTCTGGGCAACAAAAGAAATTTGGTCAAAAAATTAAGCCGGACCTAAACGAAATTGGCTGAACAAAGTGTCAGGCAGAATTCAACTTCACAGGAATACTGACGATGTGCAAAACTTGCCAAATCCTCTGTGTAAATGCAAAACAAAAAGGCATCTGATACCAATCTCGTGGAATACTTCTCCACTGGCATGACAAATTGAACTGAGATACATTTTGACTGACTATGTGTACTATTTTGCCTTTTGTGGTTTTGATTAAATTTAGCTAAATAGAGTAATACTGTCCGATAGCTTTAAGTGGTTATGATTAAATTTACTATAAAAGGTGAAATGATTTTATTGCTTTTGGTGTTTATGATTTAATTTAGGATAAAAACGCGAATCATCTTAAACTATAAACTTTGCGATATGTGCAGAATCTGTCAGTCTGTGTTTGCATGTGTCTCTATGCCACATTATATTGTGATAAATGTTTCGTTCTAGAAATATTTTTAAAAAAGTTCTGGTTATATATTCTCAAGACATGATTGTATAGGAAAGTGATTAGTTGTATTCATTTTATTAATTAATTGTATTATACTTAATATATGTAAACTCTATCTGAGTCTAATTGCAATTATTTCTATTTCATTTTTTTTTTTTTATTGGCTGGATACATTTTTTTTAAATTTAATTTCAAAGTCAAACAGCAAGAGAAGGAGTGACAAAGATAGAAATAGAGCGAGACAATAAGACAGAGAGAGAAAAAGAGACAGAGAAAGACAATTAGATAGAGAAAGAGAGAGACAGAGGTTACAATGAAATAGAGAAAAAAGATAGAGAAGTAGTCATAGAGCGGGACAAAGAGAGAAAGAGAGAGAGAAAATAAGACAGGGAAACATAGAACGAGATAATGAGATAGAGTGAAGGAGAGACAGATAGAGAGAAATAATTAGAGAGAGAAAGAAAGCGAGACTATGAAATAAAGAGAAATAGAGATGACATAACGTGATAATGTGAGAGAGAGAAAGCGAGAGATAGAGAGAGCGAGGGATACAGTAAGACAAGAGAGAGAAAAAGAGAGATAAACTAAGGGAGTCAATGAGAGAAAGAGAGTATGAGAGAGAGAGGGAGAGAGAGAGACAATAAAGAGAAATTTGCTAATTCAAATTCGAGCTTTCTTAGCTTTATTATTATAGCTTTTATATAGCGCTACTTTCATGCTCAGAGCGCTTTGGTCCAATCTCATTTGTAGACCAGTGGGGGGAGGGGGTATCTAGAAGTTGGTTTTCCGTGCTGCCTTTAGGCGCTCAGTAAACGCAACTCTGCCCGAGTTGGGTGTCGAACCTCGAGCCCCCTTTTAGGTAGCCAAAATAAGCCAAGTTCAAGCTCACTAAGCCTCTCGACCACGCTTACCACAATACAACTACAAAACAATTCTACAAGGAAGTGTAAAAGTGTAGAAAAAAGAATTAATGGCATTACAGCAACATTACAAGTAAACGTTTGTACGTCTCCTCAAGCTTTAACTTTGCAACAGACTTACGACTTCATCTCGCCTCTACATCTTCCAAAGTAAAAGAATATAAAAACATTTTTAAAAAACACGACACACACTGTGTGTATGTATAGATCTAAGAGAACTTTATCAATGATTTTCACAATGCAACACACACACACAAGTTTATCAAGTTTTCATTTTGAATTTGTCTTATAGTTTGAAGCATTTAAATTTAAAACTCAATACAAAGGGTGTTTTTTTAGTCATCGTTGAGAATCTCTACTTCTGATTTTTGTTCTTGGGGAATGCCTGAAATGTATTTATCACGTAGCAGACGAGCTGTGCCAGGAGTAACCTTAGCAACTAGCTCCGACTTGTTCTAAAAAGGATCTATTACGGAAGTGCTATGACGTCATTGGAAGCGCGGTTTGCTGGGAAAGTGTTTTAATCGTCAGTTGTTAGATGGAACTTGAAGAGACAAGTCGCATAAATTTCAAATGTAGAATTAATATATTTGTTTGAAATTATTTGTCAACGAGCTCAGAAGAAACATTTGATACAGTTTCATTTGTACATTTTGTATATTGTGAGGGATTCTTAGTTCATGAATTAAAGTTCATTATTTGAATTTCTAAAGATATAGAATATCTACATAAGAATCCCCGGCTAGTCACATAAAGCATATTGTGACAGTATTAATGTTTTCAAATCTGAGTTCAGTTTATTCCTAAGTAGTTAGTTTGTAGCCTTTTATTTGCATTACAAATTTTGCATCATTTCGTAAAGATTTACAAACATAACAGTTTTCGAACGAGATCACGTGACTTGGGATGGTAACCATCTTTGTAATAACCTTGACATTGTAAATTTTATTTCAAAATACTCTTGTTTACCTCCCAGGGACAAAGAGTTTTATTGGAAGCAACTTTCAGGTGAAGACTCTGTTCCTTCCAGTTATATTACCCTCACTTTCCTTTATATCTCGCCATCGTTTGAACTGTTTCCGTCTATCTAGTAGAACTTATTAGACCTGGGCCTGGCATACAAACGTAGACCAGTCCGTCGGCCCAGCTCTTGTATCAAATGTCTATTAAATTTGACTTTGAATCCCCTGCCCCCACACAAACATACCGCTGTGTGGAAGCGAGTGTGAAACTAGCTTCTAGGACACAGGAAATGCTAGGAGATCAAACAATGGCTTCAAACTTAAAGGGCCTGGCTTCTCAATAGTATGAGTACAGAAGTGGGACACTTTTTTATATTATTTTATTTGGCGATAAGATGACAAATCTCTGTGAAAGTCAGAAAAGTCTTTAGCTAACATGTTAATTTTTCTGAGTTTAAAACAGTTGTAAGTTTGAAGTGTATTTTGCTAGAAGCAAAGGAGGTGGGGGGGGGGGGGATAGGTATTTGAGTGTGTGTGTAAGTTTTGTTTATTCATTGTGAGTGGAACATGTGAATTGTGTTCGTATTCAGGGGAGATAATGTGTGTTAGACCAGTAGTTAGTTATTGATCTGCTTCTGATCAGTAGCGTATGAAAGGGATATATTTATGTTCTGATGTTTTGTATTGATTCAGATCACAGGATTATTGCTTAGCCTGTTGACTACTTATGCTTTCATTACCTAGTTTATATCACTAGCGCAAATAAGCAGGTGATGTCAATAGTACTCTGAGTGTGGAATTGTCTTGTCCATAAATCTCATGTCTCTTGTACGTCACAGCTGATTGTTTGATTTGGGTGAAACACTTTTTAAAAATTATTGATATAAGTAATACAATTAGGCGAGTTAGTTCAGTTTACAAAGTACTACTTGTCGTTTAATGTTTGAGTACAGTATCCTTATTGAAGCGAGAATGCATAATAATTGTAAGACAAATTTCCGTACGGACAATACAAATTATTATTATTATTAATAGACTTGAGGTTAAAAAATATTTAACTATATAAATCTGGTCAAGCATTGTGTAGTAATTATAATAATGATCTCAGTGTTAGGATTTCAGTAAAACTGAATGAAGTCATCACGTGGTTTAGGTCGTCAATAGAAGGAAAACAGAGGAAACGAAGTTAATTTTTAATTCAATAATGAAAAACTCAATTCAATACCTTTTTGACACACACGCACATTCACAAATACACACAAACACAAACATGAGAGAGGGAGAAAAGACAGACAAACCGATAGATAGATAGATAGATAGATAGATAGATAGATAGATAGATAGATAGATAGATAGATAGATAGATAGATAGAGCCACGACAAGTCACGTGTCACTTCAAGAAGTCCACTCTCACCACACGAACACGCCAGGCGGACAGGTCATCTGAGGTTGTTAACGACTCTATCACCTGCGCGAACTCTACCCGACGGTCTTGATTTACACTGATAACGGGGTTTCGGCGTACGAGAGCAGGGGCGGTTCGGTGGGGAGAAAATTAGCCGACTTCCTTTCTCTTCGTGGGAATCTCCAGAGATCAGCTTACGGGAAAGTATTAGGGGAGTTCAGAGAAAAGAGACCAAAGAGAGAAACAAAAAAGAGAAAACGAAGAGGCCAGGAGGATGGAGCGATGGAGAATGATGCGGAAATGCATCTCTCCTTATATTACAGGTGCTCGCGGAACGAGAAAGTGGGTTCCCTGGTCCAGACAAAACGGTAAACCCATAAAAGTTTTCAATGGAAGAGGCGAAAACAATTACTTCCTTTTTGATCGCCCGTCTCGTACCCCATCAAACTAGGGCACAGCCTCTACCTCACTCTTTCAGCTCCCCTGGCCTTGGTTTCCCAGTGTTAAGCTCAAGCTGATTCGAAAATTGATACTTATCTTTCTTCTCAGACCCGAGCACGTTCTTGTACAAGGAAAATAAAAATACGGATGGCGTTGGTTATAATTCTGAAAGATGACCACTGGTCACCTACGAAGAGGTCTTAACTTACACGTCAAGCGTATTTTGTGGAACGACATGTAGAGATTTATTGACTCAGGGCATGACATTTTATCATAGAATCGTCAGCTTTTACACTGTTCAGCTTTTACACGCAATGTTTTACTGTAAACATTTTGGAGGTGATCTCAACATCAAACGTAAAATGTAAGAATGGCTGCCTATTCGTTAGGGATGCTCTATGTAGTGTCGCCACGATGATCGCCAGTTAAAACGTTGCCCGCTATGAAGCCTTAGCCGGACTGAAGGAAGTGGGGGCATAAGCTTTATAAACTTCGTTTCTGAAGAGCTATCCGAAATATCAATACAATTATAATTTTCTCAAGATTCAGTTCTAACTTTAAGTCTATTGCAAAACTTATCCACATTTTGACAAAGAAATACCAATGTAAACTACAGACTATCATGTTTATTCAAGTATACTCAAAGGAGAAAAATTTCACAAAATCTCTCACCTGATTTACCTAGAAACACAAACATGTTGAGATGCTTTTACACTCGTATGTATCACCTTTACAACAAAGCTTGGCTTCTGAATCGGGTGTCCCGGGTTTGAATCCTGTTGAAGACTGGGATTTTAAATTTCGCCATCCTTAGTCGCCTCTGAGTCCGTCCAGCTCTAATGGGTACCTGACATTAGTCGATCGAAGTAAAGGCGGTTGGTCGTTGTGCTGGCCACATGACACCCTCGTTAACCGTAGGCCACAGAAACAAATGACCTTTACATCATCTGTCCTATATATCACAGGGTCTGAAAGGGGAACTTTATATTGAATAAGCAGAATAACATTTTGTGTCATATTTTTGAATCGATTTGCACTAAAAGCACCTTCTTTTCTTCCTTCCCGACCCCAATGGCATTCCACTTTTGTTTCATTTTAACAGACTCCCGGTTCCTTTTTTTAATCCGCACCCCTGGATGGGAAGGCGAAATGCTGTCAATGTTGTCATAAAACAAGATGACACTCTGACTTGAACTGACAGCTCTGTAGTGCTATATCCAGTTTCCCTAAACACGTTCCAGCCTATGTTCTACACTGATAGTGCTAGGAAAACTAAGATCTACATTTTACGTTGGGCATTGTACGGGTAGATGTCACGTGTCTAAATAAAACTTAGTCAAACTCCAATTTAAACTTAATTATTTGTTGTTTTTTTTTCTAAATCCTATTGACCCAGCAAGCCGATAGTTTGAGGGAAAACCCAGTGTGTGTTTTTTTTATCTGCTCATTCCGCCTGTCTGTCTGTCTCGTTTACATTTTGTACACGTTATTTCTCTCAATTCCCATTCTCGGATCAAGTTGAAACTGCAAATAATTCATTGTCCCTATGAAACTAATGATTCGATCAGAAAAAGTAACCAAATTAAGCAATTAGATTTGTGGTACTTAATTTTGTATTTTTTTTTACAAAATGGGAAATGAATCTAGCAGTATTTAGAGATATATTGCTGTAAAAGAGAGTTCTTTTCCTTTTATATGCTATGTCTTTTTAAAAGCATCTCTTACATTGTTTTAATTTAATTTTTACTCAGTAATTATACGATGAATATGTCCTAGATACTCAATGTCAGAGTCCTACCCAAGTCCTCTTATAGTAACATTTCATATTCAGTTTCAGTTCATATGTAAAATAAGATATAGTCTGTATTTTCATTTATGGAGATCTCCTTAAATCTATTCATAACAAACTGTGGTGTGGGTACATTCATTTCTTAACATTACCTTCTTTGTTTCTATTCTAGAGAATAGTACAGAAATGATAAATACTTAGTAAGCACTCTAATGAAAACAATAATCTCTCTCTTTTACTCTGTTCCTTTCTTTATCTCTCTTCCCACCACCTCTCTCTCTCTTCCTCTTTTCTTCTCCTGCTATTCCCATCTCTCTTCCTCCATCTCTTTTTCCATCTCCTTCTTTCTCTTTCTTCTCTCTTTTTATCCCTTTTACTCTCTCTCTCTCTCTTTTCCTCGTTCTCTTTTTCTCTCTGTTTTTCACTCCCCTTTCCATCAATCTCTGTTCCTCTTTCTCTCTTACCCTCTCTCACTTTCTATCACCTCTCTCACTTTCTATCACCTCTCTCACTTTCTATCCCCACCTCTCTCACTTTCTATCCCGTCCTCTCTTTTCTCTCTATATAAATAGCAACATTGTTTCAGAAATTGCTTTGATCGCCCTAAAGAAATGTTTATTATGTAGAGATATTTTTTTTAAAGTGCGAATCACCGATTCATTGTTTACACTTTAAAATATCACATTCCATTGATCTTCGTATCTGGACTGAGCTGTAAAGCCACTTCTTTGAAGTTTTTATTAGTTTACACTGCTTTGAGTTTACGACTTCCTGAACACGGTTCACTTGTTGCTAATCTTTAATCTGCTTTTTTTGTTCAAGAACTTAATACAATCACTTTCCGTGACAGCTCAACCTAGAACTTTGTCAAACGTTAAAAGTGTTAGAAATATTTCACGATGACAAAGATCATACTATTTTTAAAGATAGATTGTAGATATCACAGTAGAGGGGCAATAAATAACTAGTCTACAGATTACAAGTTTTTCCTGCTGGAATCTATTTACCGTCTGATGTCAAATCAGAGAAAGTATCCTAGTATCATGCACTTAATCCTGGACGTTTAAGTGTTAATTTTGGGTTGTCTAAATAAAGTTCATGAAGCCATTTCTATATTTGGTCTAATTGTCCTTTTATTTATTTGTTGCTTAACCATCTATGCCGGAGAGTTATAAATTAGTATAAATAGCAGTTATTGGTTGAATTTAAGTCATTGGTTAACATGCATGACAAGATTGACCTAGGAACAAATATAAAATTTATTTGAACTAGTATACTTTTTCGTTCTGTAATAGAGAAATACAATTAGGAGCTTTTTGTCTATTTGTGTCTGGGAGGGACATTAAACATACACTAGTCGACCGGCGGCGTATCATACGCCGTTGTTTTGCAGGGCCGGCCTTTGGCCACTGCAACCAATGCGTCCGCAGTGGGCCCCGCATTTTCATAGAAAAAAAAAAGTAAAGTTTCCCTTTCAGACCTTGCGATCTATGAGGTCATCTGTTTCTATGGCCAACGGTTAACGAGCAGATGTCATGTGGCCAGCACAACGATCAACCGCCAGGTACCCATTAGAGTTGGGTGGACTCAGGGACGCCCTAAAAATCCTGAAATTCGAAATCCCAGCCTTCACCGAGATTCGAACCCAGGACCTCAGGTTTAGAAGCCGAGCGCTTGACCACTCAGCCACCGCACCCCCTGCACTTTCATAGGACTTGCGCTAATTCTAGGTGTATACATTGTTAAATTAAACCATTTTATAACTTATAACAGATATTCCGCGGCTTCCTGATTTACCAGGAGCTCCTGGAAATCTCCTGAAATTGCAAAATATACGAAAAAGTCCTGGAAATATCTGAAATTATTAAAATCTTTTGAAAACTTATACCAATTTCCTGAAATATAAAGACAAAAATTATTTTTTTGGGGTGTCATTTAATATGGAAAACGCCAATCCTACGCGCATTATGCAATACCCGTAATTGTGGAATGTAGTAAAAGAAGTTTCTCGCGCCTCAAACTAATGAAGAATTACTTGAGGTCAACAATTCTCAAAAATAGATTAAAACATTTTTTAATTCCTGCTATTGAGTTTGATCTATGTAGGAAACAGAATTCTTATAATATACTGTATGACTTCGCTAGAGGCAGGCTCATGTAGTAATTCTGTGCGTAGTAAAGAATGAATAAAATGCAAAGACGAATATATTTTTAAATACAAACTCTTAATTTTCACTTATTATCCGTATCCCTACCCAAACTGGCCCCGCGAAATCCGTTTCGCATTGGGCTCCACAATGGTTAAGTCCGGCCCTGCTATCTAGTGACGGGTGAATACTACTTGTTCTCCACCCCCCTCCCTCTTTTTTTTTCGCCTCTATAATTACGTGGGGTAACTCTAGTCCGTCCGACTTACAGAAATTAAAGAGTGATCTTTCCATTACTTGGTGTTAAAACTCTTGTCCCATGAAGAGAATTATCTATATAGATTATGGTCTCGCTAGGACTCAAGGAACATTTATGCTAAGTTTTATCAAGATTGGTCAAAGAGTTTTGATTTTTTATTCGGGACATACATACTTACATACTTACATACATACATACATACATACATACATACATACATACATACATACATACATACATACATACATACATACATACATACATACATACATACATACATACATACATACATACATACATACATGCATACATACACACATAATAAGGCTAGTCTTCGAGTACGAAGATTAATGAGGAATGCAGTACATACCATACATACATACACACATACTTACATTGTGCTTAATATCATAAATATCCCCCATGCAATCGACATGTTATAATATAATAAACTGTCTGTGTATTATTGATCTAAGTGATAGAGAAACACACTATACAGACATCAATTTCAAGCTGTTAATCGGTGTATAACCTTTTGGTCTTATCTATGCTGTATGTAGGTTCAATACACCCTTGCGTGACCTTACTTCTTTCTTCGTACCCGTCCCCTGTGTCTATGTGCGTGTCTATGTGCGTGTGTATGTGCGTGTGTATCAAAGAGAAATTTATCAGCTCATATTGACACCCCCATTCGTCAGCTCTGTGTCCCTGTCATCTGTGCAGTCATCTATCAAGAATGTAAGCGGCGGTAGAATTATCAGCTTCATCGCCTGTTTTCATCGCCGTGACAGAAACCAGGGACCTTGCTTTTTCATCTTCGGAATGGGAGAGTTTGTCGTTTTCTGACACAAAACATAAGGTGGGTCTGCCTATTGTTTAGGCGGAGTCGCAATGTGGGCACCGGTCCACCAATCGACATTTGAATCTCCGAGTGACATTTCATATTTAAAAGGAAAAAATATTTGAACCTTAAAACCAATCATTTTAAGAGTTCACTGTATGAACGATCTCATTGTCTAATATGTTGTTTTTTTTTTCTGGTCTTTAACACTGTAATTTGTTTTGAAATAGCAGAGATAAGCTTCATTGGTTTCAAAGAATAATAAAAAAAATGAATTGATTAGAATCTTTTCATAGACATACTCACCATTATTTTATCTTACATTGTTTCTCACATTACCCTTTTTCTTTTGTCATTATGATTGGTACCAGAGAATAGAAATTATAGTGGTCAGCATAAATCAATTAGTTGAGAACTCTCTCTCTCTCTCATTCTTTTTTTCTCCATAGAGCTCTTATTTTAATTCCTACATCTCATTAGACCTTTCTAGGTCCTAGCTCTAATTATCTCTAATTACCCACTGTCTCCCTTTTTATTTCACTACCGGTAAATCTCGTTGTCTGTAACTCTCTTTATTTCTCTTTTCTTGCCCCTACTTTTCTCTTTTTCTTACTAAACCAATCTCTTGTATTAAAATAAAAACGTTCTATTTGTTTGCTCGAAACTAAAAACATATTTAAATTCTATTCGTATGAATCAAGCTGTATATTACCGCCTCTATTGAGTCACATAAGATGCTTATTAAAACATATTTCTCTCTGACAGGGAGAGATAATTACATGGCGCTACACAATGTCACGAACAATAGACGTCGAGCAGAAGCATATACAAGTTGGCCTAAAGAAACACTCAGCCTAACTCAGTGTAACTTGGGTGTACCACATTCACATACAAAGGTAAGCCCTCTCAAATAATGCACCCAGCGACAGCCGCACTACTAGGATAGAGATTTTCTTTCTGAGGTACTCTAAAAGAAGCGCAAGGGAGGTGTTTAGAAGGAGTACCTCTGATTTCGGAGTGTCTTGCTACCATTGGAGTTTAACCGGGAAAAGAGGGACCATTGAAGAGCTAAGGGGAGTGGACAAAGGGAGGGGGGGCGATGATGAACTAAACCGAAAAATTGAAGCACGGTTCTATGTGTCCTAGAATCCATGACTGTTGGAATTCAGACATTTAAAAGAACACAACTCTCTCTTTTATGCTAATTTAATTCCCATAGTCTCTCCCTCTCTCTCGCTCTCTCTCTCTCTTATACTAATTTCATTCACATAGTCTCTCTCTCTCTCTCTCTCTCTCTCTCTCTTTACTTAAGGCAAAGTAAAGCAATCAATGGATCAAATATCTAAGGCTAATAATTAATAGTCAGTGACATTTATATATTTATAGTATCAAGGCTATTCATTTATTACGTTTGCTTAAGGACTTTTTCAAAACTATTTTTTTATTTCTAAAAATACTTTCAAGAAGTACCTTCAACTGATACATTACAGGGGAGAGTTTATCTATAGAATAAGGGCCGGCTTTAAGCCAATGAAACCAATGCAGCCGCAGTAGGCCCCGCACTATCATAGGCTCCTCGCTAATTCTAGGTGTAAACTAATAAATTAAACCATTATAATTTATAACTTATTTCCAGGAGCTCCTGAAAGTCTCATGATATTGCAAACTATTAAAAGAGTCCTGGAAATTTCCTGAATTTATTAACTTCTCATGAAATCTCATGAAACAACCCTAAAAATAAGAAAAAAAAAAGTCATTTTGGGGTATCATTCACTTATTACCCTTATCCCTAAAAACTGGGCCCCACGCAATCCGTTTCGCATAGGGCCCCGCAATGGTTAGGGCAGGCCCTGTGTAGAATAGCTTTTAAAAGTGTCGTCTGTTCCATTGTCGAACGCGTTATGCTGTTGGCAAAGAAAAAAAGTTGATTAGCTTCCACTTTATTAATTGTTTAAGGGTAGGCATACTTTTATGTATCTTTTGCCTTCTTGTATATCTTACCCTCAAAAAAAAAAAAAAATAAAGTAATGATATCTGGCCATAGATCTTTAGCTGCGCCTCTAAAGGCTATAATTTTAAATGATTTCCATTGTACCAAAAATTTTAGGCAAGAAGCATCTTCTGAAAAAGAATGTCGAGCACATAGATTAATACATCTATTAAATAGCTTTTCTGTTAGTTTTTAAAATTACCAGTACTCCTTTTTTGGCTCCTTACACCGAAGCTAAAGAAGTAAAGAACCCCTTCAGAACTTGCGATCTATGGGGCAGATGATGTATAGGTCATTTGTTTCTGTGGCCCATGGTTAACGAGGGTGTCTTGTGGCCAGCACAACGAACAACCGCCTTTACTTTTCCCGAACTAATGCCAGGTACCCATTAGAGCTGGATGGACTTTTTGACTCTCAGTCTTCACCAGGTTTAGAACCCGGAAACCTAGTTGCAAAAGCCTGATCTCGACATATCCTAAATTCAAGCTTACATATTTCTAAACATTAATTAGATATTAAGATATTTAGTAAATTTCATCGGCTTTTCCTCCCTTAAAATCGTATAACTTATGAATCTGATCAGTGTGTACTCTAACAGGTGTGCTTTCAAACAAAATACAGTCATTAGGACTCTTCTAAGTATATCTTTTACGTGGTATTCTAAAACATTGATAAACTTTTCAGCATTGTAGATACACTTTCAGTACACAACATTTCCATCATTTTATGGAAATTCTATATTCGATAACGACTTTTCGTTAATAGGGTCATGAAATGTCAAATACTTTGATTTAATAGAAACAATCTGTGCAATTGTTTTTATTTACACCAATCATAGCAACGACTTCCTTGTCCAATGTACTTGTACCCGGATGCTCTCTTGTTGTCCAATCGTCCTGATGACTAGTTTGCATACGTCTTTTGATGTTTCAATTTCAGACTTTATTTCCAGCACTGCTGAGTTACGGTCAATGTTGGCGCTCAATGAAATAGAATGTTTAGCATGTCCACCAGTGTACGATGGCAGAGGTTATAAAAAGTTCTTAACATGCCATCTTTCCTGTCGAAACATTGATATAGATCAACGGAGCACTGGAAGCAGCAAGAAACCGAAAATTAGGAGCAGCAGCAGCATAATTTAATTTCATTTGCTGGGTATTTTAGTGATGAAACTGCAGATATCTAAGGCACCGAACAGATGTTTTTGGGAGTTCGATTTGCTGATGGCGTTTGTATTTGACCAGACTTTAGATAAATGTAATGCTGTTGGTGTCATCAAGTTTTTATTTTTTTCTTCAGAAACAGTCGCAATCAGGAACGTTTGAGCTGGTGGTGCTAAATTCACCCCTATTGTGTAAGACACAATGGGCTGAGAAATACGAATCTATATTTGCTCTTTGAGAAGATCTTTGACGGTTTGGCGGATCTTAAGATAATAGGGAGTGCAAGTCAAACCAGACAAACTCTACATGTATAATCAGTGCCTGCTCTTTTTGTCTGATTTGTTTTTTCATTGTTGCCAATTTTTCATCTGTTCTTGAACCAGTTTCCCAGATGTTGCAGTCTGTCCATCTTAACATAGTAGCCTCTCAACAATAGAACAGCAGTCTCATTGACAATAAAAAATCAACTTGATCATGCTGAGGAACACTTCAGGGATGTCGTCCCGAGTAAGGCGAGACTGCTGACAGACAAACTTGGTATTGAGTTGGTGATGGAGAGCTAAAACCACATGTTTGGATATCTGGAGTTATTATTCCCTTTCTTGATCGGTTAGTTTCTTCATTAATGTCTCGCTTTTCAAGCTGGGTATTTGGTGATGAAACTACAGATATCTCAGGCACCGAACAGATGTCTTTGGGCGTTCGATTTGTTGATGGCTTTTGTATTCAACCAGACTTTAGATATATGTAGATATATGTAATAGATATATGTAATTTTACTCAGTTCAACCTGTTTTTTCTTCATCCTATTACCATGCAAGACCTGATGAAGAATATCAGAACTGCAAGATAAGCTTTCATCGCCAGCCTGTCCATCCCGATGAGAAGCATTACTAAAGTTAGTGACAGTTTCAGCAGCAAGTCAACTTTGAAGTTTTTGTTTGAAGTTTCCGCAAGGAGGAACAGCTTCGCGCAGGAGAAACTTAGCAATGTGTTCATAAGTTAGTGTTTTTAGTTTGTTTGTTTTATTTCACGAAACAAATATTTGCAGTGCACTTAAAATCGCATAGGGGATAGGGATTAAAGGGGGGGAGGAGGGAGACCAGTTCTTTTTTTTAATATTCTATGTAACAACTAGCATTCATCTGCTAAAGTTCCTGCTGGTGCCTCTGGAAAAGAGCACCTGGTTTTTAGCGGCTTCGGAACGCTACAGCTGGAGATCACTTACAAAGTCCGCGAGATAAACATTTGAGACAAAAAGAAAATCCACTGCCGAGAACAGAGGTAGACCTCAAGAGAATCTAAATCGACCATCGGGCAATGGTTACGTCTGCACTGGCAAATAGGTAGGTCGCAGCTGAGGCTGTGTAGCCACATGAAATAATGCATTCCTTATAAAGTATTTGTGGAATTTAATCCATATGTAAAATCCGACTAGAAACACATGGGAAGTAACACTGTTTAATGTTTTTATTCTATTTAGTTGCCTCCCTTGATATAAAGAAGCTATCCTCAAATATTTATTTTATGTCATATAAGCTCAGATTTTTTACAAAGCTTACGTCGACTCATTCTGTCCGTATGTCTGGTAGATTCTATACTTATTTCTACCTCATCCAATCTTATATCAAATTACAATTGTACACAATTATTTCTTGTACCGATTGGTTAATTAACTATTTGTAATTAATTATTGTGTTTGGTACCTAAGAAGATAAATAAATTGTACTTTGACTACTTTACAGATCTGGTGGTATACGTTGAATTAGTCCACTGTAAATTTTGTGTAGAGAATAAGGTCGTCACTTAAAAGTTTGAAACTTACAACAGATAATTATAAAACCTTCTATTTTCACAACATTGTCGCTGGCACAGTGGCCAGTGTGTTGGCTTGAGGAGGATCAAGCCTTCGAGTTCGAATTCAAGTCGCACAATTTTTGTTACATATAAAAGTGTGCATTTTAAAAATCGATCACGATAACATTCACAGAGTGACCTCATTCATACATTCATTCTACATCCCACTTCTAGTCCAGACAAATGATATGATCATAGCCGCGTCATAGCGCATTAAGAAAGCTTGAGGCATGAAACAGCGGTAAATAAAAACACTTTCTAAGCGCACATATTACTTATTGTTAGTTTAGATCTTTTAAAATTTTTATTGCATGACTGATTTAGACAACTTGATACAATTACACTTAATATAAGAAATGCAGTACTTTTTAAAAATTTAGACTTTAAGCAGACAGCCGCGTTATTATTAACAAGATTTTTATTGACTAGAGGATTAATTTATTATGTACGAAACTTAAGGGGATGACATCCTAAAATCATAAATCAAATCAATCAAAACATTTAGTATTATCATTGAAATACTCTCTATCATGGGCGTAGCCAGGGGGGGGGGGGTTGGGGTTCAACCCCCCCCCTCCGAAAGGAAATTCCCCCCCTGGGGGGGGGGATCGGAATTAAGTGACTGATTTTTTTTTCTTTGATTTTGTTTATTTTAGGTGAGATTTTAATACTAAACCATCACTTGCCCCAGCAGAGCCAATGGTTTTTGAGTTTAAAACCCCATACCAGGGGGTTTTGCAGTTAAATCCCCTCTTTTATAAAACAAAACAAAAAAATGCTAACGACAATCCCCAAATTCCAAGAGCACAGTTAAGGAAGATTTTGATTTTAAAACCCCCTCCATAAATTACGATAAACCTCCTCTTCGATATGAAAAGGCAAATTACGCACTCAAAATGTTATGAGCGTAGCCAATGGGTTTCGATTCAGTTTTGAGTCCAAACCCCCATTCAGCGGGGTTTGAAGCTAAAATACCTCTTCAATATAAAAACAAAAGCAAAGTATGCACTCAAAATGTTATGAGCGTAACTAAATGGGTTTTGACTCAGTTTTGAGTTTAAACCCCCTTTCAGCTGGGTTAGAAGGTAAAAAATACCTCTTCAATATTACAAAAAAAAAATTATACACTCAAAATTTTATGAGTGTAGTCAAGGGGATTTTGAGTTTAAGCTCCTCCCCAGTGGAGTTTGAAGCTAAGAAATACATTTTCATTTTTAAAAAAAAGCAAACTACGCACTCAAAATGCTATGAGCGTTCACAAAAGGGGTTTTGAGTTTTAACTTCAGAGGGGGTTTGATGCTAAAAAATATCTCTTCAATATAAAAAAAAAAGCAAAGTGCACACTAAAAATATTTGAGCGTAGCCAAGCCTATTGGGGGTTTTGAGTTTAAACCCCTCTCCAATAGATGGCTTTTTTTAAAAGTTTAAAACCCCTCCAAATTGTTTTGAGTTTAAAATCCCCTTACAGAACGTTTTGAGGTGGAAAACCTCTATCTTCAATATTACTCTAAAGCAAACTACAGTTACCAAATTCTATGACCGTAGCTAAATGGGGTTTGAATTTTAAAAAAATACAATAACCCCAGAGATTTTTTAGTTTAAAACCCCCAACAGATGATTTTGACGATAAAACATCTCTTTTCGATATAAAATCTAAAACAAACTACAGTCACCTAATTCCAAAAGCGTATTCAAGAGAGGTTAGACATTTCTACTAGTGGCGGGGATCCATTAATAAACTGCAGTGAATAGTCATCTGCCGAAATTGAAAAACACTAAATGTGGCTCAACAAAGATGGCTAAGACAGATTTTAGGAGTCAGTTATAGAGATCGGGTCTAAATCAAGGACATCCTATGACGAACTGGAAGTCGACCCCTTGGTAAGATTGTGACAGAGCGTCGCATTAGGTTTGCGGGACATGTTCTCCAACAAAATGAATTACGCATAAGATGAGTTGCGATGACATCCTAGTACAACTTGGCGCCACACATTCATGGAGGTCCTAAGAGCAGGTGGGAAGAAGCTTCAGACATTACCAGTGACAGGTTTTTGTGGAGAAAGCTTGACCGCAAATGCGCCGAACGGCGCGGGAGGGTCTAAGCCAGTAAGAATAGCACATTAAGTTTTTGCAATAAAACTTTCTAATAGCAGGAAAATGCACTGTAGATACCTCAGAATATGCATTTTGTTGGCTTTTAATACCAGAATTAGTGTTTGGCAGCGGGGCTTCGCCCGCGCTGGGTGAGCTCCTAACGCTCCCACCCAGACAGCCTTGCTAGCAATGGCGGAGAGTAAAAAATTGTTTCAATAACTACAGGAAGAACCTGTAGAACCAATAAACGTTTTCCGAAAGAATGAAAGGTCAGAATGTAATAAAGATTAGGTACACACACACACATACATACATATAAATATTTTTTTCGCTGGTGCGGGGGGTCGGGGGGGGGGAGAAAAATCCTCCTCAAAACCCCCCCTAGAAAAAAAATCCTGGCTACGCCCATTCTCTCTATATAGATTGTAACAAATAACAAATAAATAAACAACACACTTTCACTATAAGTTCTTATCAAATATTTACATTAACTGATGATTTACTACTTTTAGTTAAATCCAAGAAATTAAAACACCATGCTTTCACTTTTGTCTTGAGCTATACTAAACATATTGAAAGCACTAGCTGACGTTTGAGGGATACTATTACTGTCGCTACAAATCAGGACTAAATACACATTTGTTTGGTTAATTCTGCTCTTATTATTTCATAAATATTTTTTTAAATACATTTTTACTCCTTTTTAAATAGTCAGGATCCTTTTTTTTTTCCTTTTTCGTATAGAAATTATATATTTATTACAAATGTTGTATGTTTTCTAAGACATTGAAAGAATTCCTCGTGCAAAAATGGACGTCGTTAAAACGTCCATCGCCAAAACGGCCATGACCGAAACGGCTAGCTTCAAAACGTCATCGTATAAGCCGCTAGCGCCAAAATGTCATTCGCCAAAAAAGCGATTGCAAAAACGTCCATTACCGAAATGGCCGTTGTCACCACTAGGCTACTGTTACTTGAGAATGAGAAAATATTTATCTTGAACGGACTTTGAATATTTCAGCATGTAGGCATTATATTCTTTAAAAGTTTATAAATTAATATTTTGGAAAAGCCTATCATTGAAATATTATTAAATCTAGTTGATAACTGCATTTCCTTAACCAGGATTCTTTCCTCCATTATGCAACTGATAGAGCGATGATTTTAATTACTAATGAAGGTTACATATATAAATAGGAACTTTTTTTAAAACACTCCACACACACCCTCCTCCCACTAGAAAAAAAAACCCCTTGTTAAGTGATATACATAAACTGCAACATTTTTTATTTAGAATCGTTAGAGCCAATTTCGATATCCGTGTCCACCCACACAAGATTTTGTTTCCACGAAATGAACCGAGTAATAATAAAAGAATAGTAAAAATGATGATTAAAGGGACATAACATTTAAATTTAATGTACCAGAAAGTTAATCCTTATAGCTTCCCTTGGCCTTTTCCTCATTGCGATTAGCCCAAATGGGAATAGGCCTCAACCGACTATTTATGTATTATCAGTGCTTTTTTAGTGACGGTACGCACCTTTTTCAATGTGGGGAAAGTATTACTTTTCTTGTATTTTAACGTTTATTATTAATTTTTTAGTAGTTAAAAATTAGGCAATCCATCATTGAGAACCGGCACCTATTTTTTTTTTTTTTGTACAAAAAAGCACTCCTAAAATGAGTAGTTGAATTATCAAGCAACCCACCATCGCTCTAAGTTAATAATTTTACAGTGTAGCCTAGCACATTGTGGCTACGATAGAGAAATATAGTTTTTAATTTATTTAGTAATTTAGTTTTACTCTCCAAACTCGATGTGCAATCGATCAATCAATCGATCTCTTCCTAAGACTTTTATCTATCTATCTATCTATCTATCTATCTATCTATCTATCTATCTATCTATCTATCTATCTATCTATCTATCTATCTATCTATCTAAATCTATCTATATATCTCTCTATATATCTATCTATAACATATACATTAGCATACACATTAGAAAATTTAATGGAACAAATTAGAAAAGAATTATTCAAAACTCTTGTACTGGACAGTGTATGGACATTATAAACAAACATTGCTTGTAGCAAGAGGATAAAAAGGAATGTTTTATTTTCCTGATTGTAACTTGGACTACGTCTGCGCAATCACCGTAATGTATATCTATATTTTGGTATTTGAATGTCCTCCAAAGCTAAGGAGTCCCCAACTGGCCATGGAAATTGACTAATTTGTCTGTGAGTTCAAAGTTTAAATTCAAACTGAGATGAGCGCCTGTTGAATGTGGGAAGTTTTAATATCTGTAAGAGTGTAGGGATCAGGGGCGGCCATGGATCATTGGAGGCACAAAGTGAATTCGGTGGCAAGAAATGAAATTTTAAAAGAAACAAGAACTTCATTACAAATACTTCTTACAAAAAAAATATTGTCTTTATGCAATGTATTGAGCGATGGTTTTTCTATACAAAAAATGATTGAAAACATTTTTTGTACTCCTCTCCATCCCCCTTCTCCCCGAGAAAGAATCCTGGTTAAGCGAATGTATATATCTAGTACACTTTTTAATACTCCAATTATAAGCATTTAGATCTTGACAATGCGCAAAATTTTCACGAACATTTATGTATTAAACTGTTGAATCAACAAGGTTACAAAAGTCAGTTTGTCTGGAAACACAAATTCAAAATCGGGCCCGAAGTGGTCCACCCTCGCAGGCTTTAATATTTTCAGAAAGAACATCCAAATGAAATTATTTCAAAGACAAATGAGAGATAAGAATGGAGAAAGAATGTTAACAGATTTTGTCTAGTCCCCCAACGGTCCCGCGGATCAAAGAATAGGTGAAAGTGAATGTAAATTTAGATGTGAACCTGGCCTAACTAGTTCCCCTTTATACCTTGTGGCAGATGATGTAAAGTTCATCTGTTTTTGTGGCCTACGGTTAATGAGGGTGTCATGTAGCCAGCACAACGACCAGCCGCCTTTACTTTTCCCCAACTAATGTCAGGTACCCATTAGAGCTGAGTGGACTCAGAGGCTCCCAAAGTTGAAAATCCTAGTCTTCTCCAGGATTCGAATCCAGGACCCCGGGTGGGGAAGCCAAGCGCTTTACCGCTCAGCCACCGCGACTCCCCTGGCCTAACTGATGTCTTATAATTGATCTAATTGTTTTGAAAAGGCTCAACCTCTTATTCGAATCCTCAAAAAAAATAAAAATTTCCGAAATAAAAAAAAATGTTCAGGAAAATGAAGTTTACAAGATTACTATTCGTTCTAAATTACAATGCATACTAATTAGCGTTTTCTCTTTAAAAAACTGCTTGCATAACTGATTTTAAAAATTAGATTTTCGCTTTCAGAAAAAAAAGTAGCCGTTGCATCAGAACATTGAATGGTCTAAAATATTGTGATGTCGGATTTTCAATATCTTTTCTAGTTTACGAGATCTAAACGGGACGGACGGACAGACGGACAGACATTTCGCACAAAACTAATAGCGTCTTTTCCCCCTTCGGGTGCCGCTAATAAAGCCTTACATTCGGAAATTCCCGAACGCGATAGTCCTTTCAAGACAGCAATAGTCCTTTCAAAACCGGATATAGACCTATATTTAGGTTCTATCCAAATTTATATTTATTAATTTTTACTTTTAAGAATTATAAAGGTCAAAGCAGAGTTTTCCCCATGTGACCGACGAGCTAGTAATTCGTTTCACAGCGATATACATCAACTGTTAAATTTATAGGGAAATCGTTAAATCCATTTTTGAGATCAGCGTCCGCCCAGCCGCCATGAAGGAGTGACTTTAATAGAGGTATTTTAATAAACAGAAACAGCAAAAAAATATACATTGCACAATTTGTTAAAAACCTGCCCGTCTATATCTACATTGACAAATAACTGAAAATCATTGATCGTATTTTCCGTGCTAAAGAACAAATATAGAGTTATTGTGCTCTACTATGTTTGAGATTTAATCCAAGTTTCGTAATTTTTTCTAAAAAAAAATAATTTTAGTCCCGTGCGAGGCTTCAATCATTAGAGGCCTTAGGCGGCTGCCTAGTTTACCTATACCTTAGGCCGGCCCTATTGGGATAATAAAATTATGGCTGTTGCCTAAACATGTATTTATATAACCCACTATCAAAAACTTAGCCCATGCTTGTCGAGTCACTGTGTCATAATCATTAGTAGTAAATATCTGTATCCATTATACAAAAAATACTCATTTTCCTTTAATGACCCTTATCTTTAAATGAATTTTTAAAAAATAGTCGACCAACGGCGTAGCATACGGCCGCTATTTTGTAGGGCCGGCATTATGCCACTGCTACCTATGCGACCGCAGTGGGCCCCGCACTTTCATAGGACCCGCGCTATTTCTCGGTGTAAATTATTAAATTAAACCATTTTATAACTTATAACAGATATTCCGCGGCCTCCTGATTTACCAGGAACTCCTGAAATTGCAAAATGTACGAAAAAGTACTGAAAATATCCGGAAATTATTAAAATCTTTGGAAAACACATACAAATCTCATGAAATATATAGACACAAATTATCATTTTGGGGTGCCATTCAATATGGAAAACGCCAATCTTACACGCGAAAAAAAAAAACGGCATTATGCAATACCCGTAATTGTGGAATTTGGTGAAAGAAACTTCTCGCTTCTAAAACTAATGAAGAATTACTTGAGGTCAACAATTCTTATGGATAGATTGAAACATTTGGTAATTCTTGCTATTGAGCGTGATATATGTAGGATATATATTTTGTATGATATAGTGTATGACTTCGCTACACGCAAGGCTCGTAAAGTAATTCTGTACGCAGTAAAAAATGAATAAAATGCAAAGACGAGTTTATTTTCTATTTTAAACTCTTAGTTTTCACTTATTATCCTTATACCTACCCAAACTTGGCCCCGCGAAATCCACAAAATGGTTAAATCCGTCACTGTTATTTAGTGACTGGTGAATATAGAGTAGATTACTTGTTCTCCCCCCCCCCCCTCTTTTTTATCGACGCTAAAGTTACGTGGGTAACTCTAGTCCGACTTGCAGAAATAAAAGAGTGATCTTTCCATTACTTCTTGGTGTACAGACTGTTAAGCCATGAAGAGAATTATATATATATAGTTACTATGTATATAACCACTGTCAATCCCTGTTATTCATCTCTAGTTTGCTCTGGTCTATGCAGTGGTATTGTTCTGATCAATCCCATTGTCACGTTAAAAAATTATCCTAGTCTGGTAGCCTTGTAGTACGAAACATGATCGCGTGGCAAAATATGTGGGTCTCGGTTAGGTCTATATTTCAATGTAAAATACTGCATCCGTCCTTGATCTTTTCATCCTAAGACTCTGCCTTATTCTAGCTCGAGTAGATTTGGTAGTAGTTATATTGGCTAATGGCCAGTAGATACATTACGTTAACAAAGAAGTGGGGAACTGCCGAAATGTCAAAGCTACATCACTTTACGGTAAAAAACAGTTTGCGTTATTTATAATAGATGTAGTTTATTTGGACAGTTCTTTGATAAAATAAAAAGTAACTTTGTTCAGTCTATTGAATCTAGTGTTTATCCAGTCTAGTTACAAGTACATAGGTATATCGATTTGTTTGCCCCAGCACAGAGGAATGGGTGGTTTGAATCTACTCTTCGTAACACATTGTCCTATACTGCGTGCTTCACGTTTACGTTAATGAGTGACCCTCATGCCCAACACACACGCACTATCACTCACTCTTGCGCTCATGCACCATTCTCTTGACAAAACCAGTGTCGACCTGTGAGTGTGTCCGGGGGCGCTGGGTGGGGGGGGGGAGCGAAGTGTATACCAACATGAGCGCCCAGTTAGTTTGCCCACTCACGCACCTTTATTCCCAACAGAAATTCTGTCGCTCTACCCACGGCGAAAACGAACGCAGGGAAGGACGGGGGAGGGGGTGATGTGGAGCTATCGCGAGTGTTTAAATATGTGAGTGTATGTGAGAGAGAGAGAGGGAACGGAAAGAAAGAATAAGAGTGTGAGATGTAGCAGGGAAAAGAAAATGTGGGGTGGGAGGTGGTGGCTTCGTTACACTAGTTTTTGCAGGGATTCTTTGCATGGAGGATTATTATTATTTCCGCCATTTTGTTTTAAATATTTTTTTTCTCATTTTCTATTGGACATTGTTCTTTTATTTGTAAGTAAGCAGAAGTAGCCAAAAAAAATGGAAGTACTAAAAATAGGCAAGCCAAATGTGTGAATAGTTTCGTTGTTCATTTTCAAAAGCGCGATTATCTGTGATTTCTTGTTTTTTAAATTTGATATTGATACAAAATGTGCCAGATCCTGTTGTTTTTCTTGGAACTGGACAGGAAGTAGTTCAGGTGAAAACTAACAGGAGAAATATGGGGTCTTATGGCTTGACCAGATGTTGTTTCAAGTGCTCTGGGCTATGGCCACTTCAGGCTCGTCGCAGGACCCGTGGTTGCGTCACTGGGATGTCAGAATGGGTCGCCGCCTTTGGTCAGCACTTTGTGCACATTGCCGCTGTTCTTTTGCTGTTGACAGTGGCGTCTTTTGGAGGGGCTCGGGGTAATGAGACCACTTCGGCGACGACGTCGTTGTGGGAGACTACAGAGGCTACGAGCAAACTGGATGACTCCTTTGATGACACCAAAATTGACCTGTCCCAGAATGGGGAAGTCCAACATGAAATGCACCTGTTAGGTAAGTGCATTGTTTACTTTGGACTTTAAGAATTCACAGCCTATCAATTGTGTGTTGTTGTTTGTTAATCTGATGAGCATTTCGTCTTAGTTGTAACTAGATCGAGGTAAAAGGGGTTGCTTTTATACGCGCAGTCAGTCCTAGCATGCTGAGTGCACCTGATGTAATGCATATGGAACACAGATGTAGATCTCAATTAATAATGTAAAAAAAGTTTTAAATTATTAAACAACGAACATTAAAAAATACTAAATACTTTTTTAATTTTTACATGAAATTAAACGTAGACAATAACACTGCAATTTACCCGTTTAGCCAACTTATTAAAAGCTTATTTAAAATAATGGGAAAATTAGTTTATTGTTTTGGAAATAGTTTTGTTCTTTAATAGGGATAAATTTAATTTTTTGTTAAAACATTTTTAGGGCCTTTATGATGTGGGAGAGAAATTGAAAAACTACTACTGTCACTACCTTGATCTAGTTAACCTTCATGCGAATTTTTTTCAAGACTTGTCAAATGGTTTTGATTTCTATAAGTACCATACCGTTATGGTATAATTTGGAATTAGTAATTGGTTTCGAAGTTTTGACTTAGAGACAATGATGCGACTAATAAAAACTAGACTAGGTTTTGAGGAAGAAAAGCGAAATATTAACCGATGTAAACAGACTATTCTTGACTGCTTTAGAGATAAAAAGCTTATATGAATGTAAAGATTTAGCTTGACGACATTCGACGGCTCACTTCTTTATTATTAAACTTCTTGTTTGATATTCACAGCAGCGTCGACTAACTTATATTGTTGGCATTTCGCCAGTGGCGTAGCTAGGGTATATATGATGCCCAGTGCGGCAGCTTCTCGTGATGCCCCCCCCCCCCCCCAAACTTAAATAAAAAACGAAATCAAACACGTGATAGGACTTATTGTGAATTTATTGTTAATGTATTACTAATTTGCAAAAAAAAAAAAAAAAAAAAAAAAATTAACAACATGTAACAACTCTAAAATCTGAGCTGTTTTCTTGCTGGCAAAATTGAGATCTATTTTATCCCAACAATTACCAAATTAGTGGGTTGCAATTTTTTTCAGAACTCTTAAAGATCTACAATATTACGATATTGGATTTTTAAATATCTTTTCTAGTTTTTGCGATCTAAGCGGGACAGGTAAACAGAGACATTAATGTCAGAGATGAAGTGTCCTGTCTTTTTACCTGCCTAAGCTAACCACATTGGGGGCCGATTTTGAGTGTTTGTGTTTCCACTCATACGGTTTTTGCAACCTTGTTGTTTTTTTTTCTAAGTAAGATCCTTTAAGCTCATTTGATTTATATCACTACTAGTCGACTCACGGCGTAGCATACGTCGTTATTTTGTAGGGATGGCCTTAGGCCAATGCAACCTATGCGACCGCAGTCGGACCCACACTTTCATAGGACCCGCACTTATTCTAGGTGTAAATTATTAAATTAAACCCTTTTATAACTTATAACAGATTTAACGCGGCCGCCTGATTTACCAGGAGCTCCTGAAAATCTCCTGAAAATGCAAAATATACGATAAAGTCCTGGAAATCTCCGGAAATTATTAAAATCTTATGAAAACTCATACATATTGGGGTGTTATTCAATAAGGAAAACGCTAATCCTACGCGCGATAAAAAAAACGACACTAAGCAATACCCGTAATTGTGGAATTTGGTAAAAGAAACTTCTCGCGCCTCAAACTAATGAAGAATTACTTGAGGTCAACTATTCTCGTAGACAGATTGAAACATTTGGTAGTTTTTGCTATTGAGCGTGAGCGTAGCCAGAATTTTTTTCGGGGGGGGGGGGGGTTGGGTAAAATAGATTCTATTAAGTTAACGTTTTTCAATGATTAGACTCTATTTAGTTAACGTTTTTCTATTTCCTTGAAATTTTTCAAAACTTTGTAGCTCGAAAAATGATTTTAAAATTACTAAAGGATAAAAGATCAGATCAAAATTATTTTTTTCAAAACCATTCCTAAAACTTAAAAAAATTATTAACAAAGCCTTTAATATCATCTTTGTTGTGTTCAATACGAAATAGCGGAATATTATATACTAAATTTGTAATAACTACACTATTAACTATGTTAGCGATATTTTCAGATGAGGCAATCAGATTATAAGAAGTGATGATATCTTAGGACAAGCTTTCATCGTTCATAACTTAGGTCCTAGGAATATACTAAGGAAAACCTTTTACAATACAATATTCATGTACATTAACTATAAAAAAAAAATTCGTATTGTTTAACTCCATTCTATAAAGTGTTGCCGGATGTTTCACGTGTTGTTTCACCCTCTAAACCTGAGGTGAACATATAACAGGCAATGTCAACCGAGACTGTGACAATGACCAGTGGCCTTAAGTAATCAGTGATCTTAACAAATACTGGATATCGTTGTGTAAAATTGCATATGCTCCCTAATTTGCGATAATGAATTGATGATATATCATCTTCATCTTCACCTATCCCTTAGTATGTTGGACTGTTGGGGCACCACACAAGATCTGTTATTGAAATGTACATGAACATTATACGATTTCTCGATAATGTTGATTGCTAGACTATGCTATACAGTCTGGACTCCCTGCATTTTCGGGGAGCCGTTTTAACTTATCTTTTGCTTTATTGTAATTGTCATTTGAAAAAAGTATTGCTTCCAACGCCCCTAAATTCCACTTCATTGATTAAGCATTCCAAATGTACTAAAATGCGTAATAATGGCTAAAGTAATATCTTATTTAATACCTATGGCGGGTTGCCTCTTTCCCGAGCCTCCACAATGGTCTCAAAGTTACGTCCCGACCCATACTGAAGATCCATCTAGACCCTGATCTTCTCGATGGTGCATTCAAATTTAAAATACACTATGTGTTGACACGATATTTCATACGTAACCTAAAATTGTAACACTCGTTAGAACTTGTTCCTAGTAAAAAAAAATTTCATGTGAATACTGGAGGCGTGGTGGTTGAGATGCAAAGCCGCTTGGTTTCCGCGGGTCCCTGATTCGAATCCTGCTAAAGACTTGGATTTTTAATTTCGGGATCTTTGGCCTCTGAGTCCACCCAGCTCTAATGGGTACCTGACATTAGTTGGAGAAAAGTAAAGGCGGGGTCCTGGATTCTAATCATGGTGAAGACTGGGATTTTTAATTTTGTGATCTTTTGGCGCCTCTGAATCCGCCCAGCTCTAATCAGTACCTGAAATTAGTTAGGGAAAAGTAAAGGCGGTTGGTCGTTGTGCTGGCCACATAAAACCCTCGTTAACCGTAGGCCACAGAAACAAATAACCTTTACATCATCTGCTTTATAGACCACAAGTTCTGAAAGGGGAACCTACTGGATATAAAAACGCACTCTGCCTACGACTTTGGAACACTGTTAAGTACACAGGCATTCAGATTAAATTTTCTATTATACGAAAGAAATGGTTAAAGTGGAAACCTCAAATTTTATGCAAATTTAAATCTCATCAAATCAAAACAAATCCTGATATAATTTTAAATCTGCAATTGACTTATTTAAGACATGAGTCTGTTGACTATAGTTGATTATAAATGATACATTTACAGAATTAATTTTGTTTTTTTTAGATACATACTACTGAATGTGAGATTTAAGGGATTTACATTGCTGATTGCATACTATAGGATGCAATACACTTAGATACTATAACAGGCCTACTTTACTCAAGGTTAACTAAGCTAAAGTTCATTAAAAATAATATATGTACACATTTGATTTAAACATATATACAGTTTTTGAAATGCTAGCTATTCAGGAGACATTTTCCAATAGTAAACTTTATGAGACGAGACTGCATCGCAGAGGGAAAGTAGAAGAGAAACAGTTAGCATTATCGTACAGTTCTTTTTTTTTTTTCAACCTGCGGGGCCTAGTACAGTTCCGACAAAGCGTCATTGTATCAAGGCCAAACTATCGTCGGGTCTGATGCAACCGATGTCCCCCCCCCCCCCCGCTTCATTGTGAACTAAGGGGAGACACTTTGAGGAGCCCAATAGCACCGTATTCCGGGCCGGATATGACCGACTGGCAATAGTTCAACATTCTTTAGTTAACCCAATTTTTTTCCCATTCGATATGAAATCTCTATACTTAAAAATAACTTCTTAAAAAAAAACAAAAAAAAACCAACAAGGTTACAAACACAGTTTGTGTGAAACACAAACTCAAAATATGTCCCCGAAGAGGTCCGCCTAGAGTCCTCACCAGGATTCGAACACGGGACTTTCAATTCTAAGTGCTATACCCCTCAGCCACAGCATATCCATATATTCATTTAGCGTACGCTTATATTTTTTAAAATAATAATTATTAACCTTATCCATACATTCAAATTTAATAACATGTCACATTGTAATAAAGATAAACTAAAAAAAGATTTATTTTTCTAACAAAATAGGATAAATTGGCAACACGAAAAAAAAAATTCTTGACCTAATTTACATATGACAACAAGATTTTCCCCACGCAAATAAAAATTAATATCTCCATTGTCAATGGACTTCATTCACCTATCGTAAACAAATTTAGCCACGTTATTCTATATATCTTCTATAAAAATTATGTAATCCATAAACGCTGTCACATGATACGTATTTTTCATTGTTTTATCAATATTATGACGTGGCTTAATGTGTTTATTTACGATTGGTGAATGAGGTCCATTGTCATACAAACTAGACATAGATTTAGAGTTTTAGATCTAAATCTAGATTCAATATCTAAGTCTAAGTCTAGATCTAGAAATAGATCTAAGTCTGTAGTCTAGATCTAGAAATAGATCTAAGTCTAAATCTAGAAATAGATCTAAGTCTAAGCCTAGATCTATAACTAGAATCTTGAAAAAGCTCAAAACTCAAATTCAAACTCTATTTAGTCTTATTTAGACTGTCAAGTGTAGGCCCCTATAATGAGGACATTTCAAAAAAGTAGTTCGTTATTTTTTAAACTTATAAATACAATGAAGTTTGTATCAAAATTGTTTATAAAAAAGAACATTTGAATCAGAATTCTATTCAATAAATTAGTTAATAAATGGAAAAGCTATTTTATAATGATCCATTGACACTTTTACCATTGTGACCTTAGTTGCAAATGTTTTGTACCAATGCGCGAATCTATGAATGAAGCTTGATTTATTAATGAAGAAGTCCATGATCTTTTAAAAAGAGTTACCTCCCCTGAAATTTTTCATTGAAAAGTGGTGTAATTTTTGAAAAATCTGCTTGCATATGTAATTTTAAAAATTGATTCACTTTCGGAAAAAAAAAGTAGCCGTTGCATCAGAACTTTGAATGATCTAAAATATTATGATGTCCGATTTTCATTTTCTTCTAGTTTCTGAGATCTAAACGGGAGGGACGGACGGACAGACAGGCCACACAAAACTAATAGTGTCTTTTCCCCTTTCGGTGGCCGCTAAAAATTAAGCTTACTGTTCAAATTTTATAATGCTTCGAATTGAACAGGCTTCAAAGTTTCCACATTATAGTTACAAGTACCTATACAAAAATACTTTAAAAAAAAACAAAGCGTACATAGGGGAAAGAACTGCACATTTGCAACCATATATCTCAATACTGTTTGGTGTACTTCCTCTATTTTATATCAAACTAATTTATTACCACTAATTAATTATTTAACTCGTTAATTTTTTTTATTGATTAATGTTTTTTTTAAGGACAATCCATTGTTGTGAAATGTACCAACTTGATCCGTGAAGGGAAAGTGGAAGAAATAGCGTGTATACCATTTGTACAACACAGACAGACAGACACAAAAAACACAAACAAAAGGGTGGGATATAAATTTGAAAATGGATTATTATAAATAGACGTCTGGACATTAAATGCACACATGGACATGTGATAACATTTGGCAATGGAATATTCAGTAAACGATGTATGATTAACTCCATATCAAAATGGATCTTCCCCCTCTTCCCTCCACTTGAATCTGCTGTGCAACCACTTTATAAACAACACCGATAAAGCGATAAGAAACTTTGTCCAACGTGCCAGGCTGGAATGGCCTAATTTAAAGGTCAGCAACAATGGGTCAATTACCCTGAGCTGGAGAGTAATCTGAAAACATTGACCTTGTTCAACTATTTTAGTGTACTACTTATTCCAAGGTTTTAAGGTAAAAGATTGTATGCATGTGAGTGTGACTGTGTATGAGTATGTCTTTGTGTGTTGGTGTGTAGGTATAAAGAGGCGGAGTGACAACAATTATGACTTGTTACTTTGCAAGTCTTCTGTGGCGGTTATCTGTGGCGGTCATCTATGTTGGTCATCAGAAACTCTGTGCTGGACAGTTTCTCTTCTCATTTCTGTATGTATAATTCTCTTCGTAGCCCAACCATGCGTCACCACGATGAAAAAGTCATGGAAAGATAACTCTTTTATTTCTGCAAGTCGGACTAGAGTTACCCCACCTAACTTTCCCGGTGACAGAGAAAAAAAAAAAATTAGGGGGTGTCATTTGCTACGCCGCTGGTCGGCTCGTTTTTTTTTTTTAAAACAGTCTAAAGTCCAAGGGATAGGTGAAAGTGAGGTATTGATCAGAATTGTCCAATGTGACATTCACTTTTACTCCAAACTTTCTAGATACACCTGGAGTCCTTCCACCCAAAGTTTGTTGGCTCACTACAACCTGGTCATCTATATATATATATAACAACTACGGCATGTGAATATAGCAGTTAAAACTATAAAAGGTCCAAGTGTAAAGAGCTTTTTTATTTATTCATTTCTTTTTTAAGGTTTTATAAAGCCTAAACCCACACAAAACGAGATTTGTTTTATTTTTCTAACATTGCCAAGATATGAAAGAACGTGCACTCTACGGATAAGGTTATAGTTTGTTTAATAAATTAGCTTGATAGTCTATTTGCTTGGTAATCTATGATTCATTGCGTTGTATGGGCTTAGTAACACAATCTTAAGAATGCTAAATCTGGCCGCAGCTGGCCACAACCTTTGTTTCCCAGCAATCATTATTCTACCCGTACACCTCCACACGCAATACGCTCGTAGAATGCTCGGGTTTCAAATTAATGTTGGCATGTTGAGTGAAACTAAAAAGTGTCTTGAAATTACTTGGAGATAATGGAAATCAAAATGTAGTACCGAAAATACACTATAGCCTATTCAAAGCCATTCTTGATTGTTGAATTATTTTTTAAAGTTATCTGTAATGGGTCACGGTCTCTGTCTTCCTATAGATTACAGACGTTATTAAAATAAGAAGTTAATTTCGCTCAATGCATTTCATGTGACTTTCTAATCAGTGACTTAAACTCTGGTAATTCGTTGGCTTTCCTGGCTGATTCAGGCAATCCATTCTATTCTGTAATGGCACTAGGTAAAAAAAGAGCACTTGTACGAATTAATCCTAGCGTACGGAATAAGAACAATGCTTTTATCTTTGAAATGCTGTATGTATGAATCTGGTGTTGCAATACAAAATTCGACAGTCATCTGCCTGTAGCAAAATTTTAAAAATACCTATATGTGGCTAGGGTTTAACTCCTGCCGTATTGGTGATGATTATTTGTCGAGTCTAATTAAAACGTAACCAACATATTCATTACGATTTAAAGTTGAAAATGTTTTCGTCAATAAGAGTGCTGCTAAATAGAAAGTTTCATATGATTAACAAATCATTAGTCTCATAAAACGCTATCCATAGACATAATATCTCTGTTATTTTCTTTGGATACTCACTAAAAGATTTTAATTTTATAATTTTTCTATTTGTGTTTATTTTTACTTACAATACCTATATTCAAGTCACTCCTTCATGGAGAAACCTGGAGGCTGGATGGGTGGGCGGACAGCTGATCTCAAAAACGGCTCTAACGATTTTCCTAGAAATTTAACAGTTTATGTATATCGCGTAGAAAAGAATTACTAGCTCGTTGGCCAAATGAAAAAACTCTAGTTTGACAGTTATAATTTTTTTTAAATAAAAAAAAATAAATGTAAATTTGGCTAGAGACAAAATCTTGGTCTAGAGCCAACATGGCATTGTCAGCAGTATTAACTTATTTATGTGATAACTGAGTAAGTTTAAATTGCTTCAATTTGTACGTAAATCAAATATAGATTACATCTAGATTCTAGATGCCGAAGTAGATCTAGACAAGATCTTAAGAGTTCTAAATCAGAACTTTAGGTCAACTACTTGATCTAAATGTCTTTTTAATGAACATACCAATAAGTAATCGAAATATACTTCACTCGCTTGCCGAATCAAATGATGAGTATTTTCTAGAAACTGACGATATTACGAGTTCGATACCGGAATGGAAAAAAAAACACAAGTTTTAAATAATCATTATATAAATTACTTTTATTTTTTATTTATTTTATTTTATTTGAAGTTTAAAATATGGAGGTATTATCTTTAAAAAAATATTTGTTAATTTTTTGTTCTTTTTATTATATTTAAGGTAAAACAAAAATAATTTGCTTATACTTTTTAACCAAATATTTTATGTACATAAGTTTTTTGTTACCAGCTAATCAGAAGTGGACATAGATAGGTCAGCAATTAGAGCCAAATGTTGAAGCTGACCAGTCTAGCCCTCCAGAACAATGTCAGATTACTTAGTAACAATTACGACGGCTATCCCCCCCCCCCCCCATTTCTTTCCAATCTACTCTTTCAGTTTTATTTTATATTTGCAGAGGCTTTCCATACACTTAAGACTAGATGCTTGAAGTTCACATCAAAATAAATCAAAACAAAACGGACTTCATGTCAAAGCATCTACAAAAAATGGAATATCGTAACAGAGTGTGATAATCTATTGTAATCTTCAACCAATGTTACCTCTTTCAGTGCGAATTATTTTAAGAGAAAAATTGAACTGTCCATGATTTACTCGCCGCACTGAAATAGTTACTATAGTAAACTAGAAGAGCCACTATTATACTGTATACGGGGTTGGTGGTGGCTGAGTCCCGAACCAAGGGACCTGGGTTCGAATCTCGGTGAGAACTGGAATTTTTAGTTTCGGGGTTTGTAGGACGTCCCTGATTAGAAGTAGTTATATTTAGGAATGACATTCTGACTTATTGGGGGAAAGTAACTCATTTGGTTGTTGTGCTGGCCACTGATGACGTTTACAGAATCTGCCCTAAAGATCGAAAAGTCCGAATCGGTCGTTTTACTCTGCCTTTTTTTCAAATGTTGTATACACATTATTATTTAATGTTTCCATGATAGTATCCAATGACTCGGGTGATAATTCAATGATGTTGTATCGGATTCAGTTGTTTCATGACTCATGACTTTTGTTTATAGTGTTAACATTTGTGACGAAGGTATGGAAAGTCACGTGACTGAATTGATCTTTGTTTACCTCTGTGTCACTGCTCACCCTGTATGGACATCATAGCCTCGGGATCTCATTACATACTCCTTCATATTCCTTTCTCTTGGTCACACATTGTCCATGTTTCATTTGTCCACAGGAAGCGGTACAGAGACGGATCCTATTTCTTTTCATTTCATTGTCCCCAGTACTGGAACGTGCGGTTTCAGATCCAGATGATGAAATCAAATGTTTCCTCTATCCTGTTGTTGACTCGGCGTCACCAGGAGAGGAATACTATGGGGAATGCCTTTATTAATGGGGAATATTTATTGCCACGGGTAGAGACCAGATAACTGGAAGCGAATGATTCACTATAAATTGTAAGGGTTATATAGGATGGCTACTCCCACGATATCTATAATGAAACACAACAGAGTTATTCAATCATTACAACTGTAAAAGATAACAGCGATGAAATTTTTTTAAAAAGCTTAATCAACCCACTCTGTCCGTCTGTCTGTTTGTCTGGTAAAAAGTTTGAACAAGTTTTTTCTCAAATTTCCCTTTTTCGGACCAAGTAAAAACTTTACACAATTGCTCATTAAAGCTGACAAGACATGAATCAACCTAAAAATTAAACAATTAGTGAATTAATGTTTTATGATTAATTATTTTCATTATTTCGAAATAAGGGGAATAAATGCTACTGAATGAGAGACATATATATATACATATGTATTTGTCTTTTATTACGCTTTTAAACGTTTTTTTTCTCCCTCTTCCCATTCTCAGATCATATTGAAATTTTACATAAATATTCATAGTCGATAACAATACACGAATCAATCCAAAAATTAAACAATAGGCTCTGTTGGACTAGTCCGTTACGTTTCTTTGATTCAAAAGTTGTGGGCCGGAAGTCGCTCTGTTCCCTATATATCTTTGTATTGTTCAGTTCTCTCTTTAAATTAAACTGACATTATTATGCTATAATTTTAAGTGTACCTGATAGAGAAAAAAATTCTGCACAAAAATACGGGTAGTTGGGATCAAACCCGATAGAGGCTATAAAAAGAAAAGACCTGAAACTAGCGCGTGAAATTACACATTTACAGTACTTTATTTGATGAGTATTTTACCCAAGATCTGTGTTGTTTTTTTAGACTAGCTTATTTCAAGTACCCGGCATTTTCCGATACACAATTTCATACACAAAATAATTGTTGAAAAAAAAAATTTTGTGATTTTAAAATTTAAATGATTACTTAAAAAGGTGTTACTCTAATCAATTTTGAATATTAATTTGTTATGAATGTCACAGTCTATTTTGTGTCTGTTCTAGTTTCTTAAATTTTTCTTCAGTAAAAGGGTCGTGTTTTCTCCTAATGGGTATACCTGATTTCTCCAAGCAGCCTTTGTAAAATATTGGTCCTCAATAATGCTATGTTCATAAACAAACAATCGCATGGCTGCATTATGATGAATGTACGTGTTAGTTCAATATATTTTATATTACTAGGTAACTATAAATAATCGCATAAATAGACGTAAGTTTAATTTTTTTCTGTTAGACAAAGTCATATGGCAAATTTTTGTTTATATCCTTATTCTAAAAAGGAATAATAATAGAATTATACAGTAAAAATAATCACTAAGTATTTTTTTAAAAATAGTTTTAATAGATTTGAAAGTCTGATAAGTTTACAAAGGGAGTTTGTGTTTTTGCAAATGTACACAAGGTACACTATGAGTAAGTCCATCTCTTCTAATTGTTTAGAAATGAGTGTACAAATGTAGGCTTCGATATTTTTAGCCTGAATTTAAGAAGTTACAAACTTCAAACAACTAATATATTGCCTCTTCCATAAAACTTTGTACTTAAAAAATAAATTTATCCAATGCTCGAAATCCTGCTTGCATACTTAGGCCCTATTTAAATCGATCCGGTATCAATGTATTAAGTAGCAATAACCCCGCAAAAAAATTAAATGAAAGAAGATTGAGATATACATTTATGTTTGTGACGGTACGCACCGGTACGGGGTACCGGCACCTTTTTTCAATGTCGAGAAAAAATTATTACCTTTTTTGTATTTCAACGTTAATTGTTAATTTATTAGTAGTTGAAAGTTAGGCAATCTATCACTAAGTACCGGCACCTATTTTTTTTACAAAAAAAAAAGCACTTTATATACTTTCAGCCGACATGCCGTATTATTAACAACACCTATATGTGAAAGTCTCAATCATCTATAGTCTTAGACAGTCATTATTTTAGACTAGATTTAAGTAGAGTCTAATCCCAGGTCTAGTAGGCCTATTACTATAACAAAATTAAAATAATCAGTCATTAGACATCATTCGCAATTTTATTATTAGGTATAGGCATTGAAAAGTAAATCTATTAAGTAGAAGTATTATAATGAATATTGTATAGATCTAGATTCTAGATTGACTAGATTATAGATAGATCTATAGATAGATCTCTAGTCTAGTAGATTAAGTATAAACTATAGTAAATGTATTACAGTGCTATTAGATCTATGTCCTATGTCTATATCTAATAATCTAATAATTAATAAACTTTAGTCTTTAGTAATATCTAGACTTTATTTTAATAAAAACTGACTATATGCAAAGCATAGGCTAGACTAGGCAATCTAATCTCGATAGAATCTATACTATTACTAGATCTATTCGATTTTTATATATAAATCTAGACTAGAATTAGATTATAGATCTAAATATACTAATGGAGAGATGATATGAGGTGTTAGCTAATAGCGTTGCACAAGAAACAAACCTGGGTTTTTCTAAACTCTAATACTTGGTATGTAATAGTAAAACAGCACCTACCTAAATAAATCGTAACTAGAAATCAAAAACCTATATTTATGTAGTATATATAGGTCTGTGGTTGTATTTTATATAGCCTTCGTAACTTCTTCTATAGAGAAAAGACTTTTGTAATTTCTTTTACTGAAAAATTGGGCTATTCGCGTCTGACATATATAATTTTTATGTTCAGCAACAAAGCCCATTAGTTGATCATTTAGAACAGGTATTCCCAGCATCTTTACAGCCCTTAGACAACGCCGCTTACGCTTGCTTAGACATGTGCGCCGAATGGAGGACAAGCGCATCCCGAAAGTCATCCTCTATGGACAACTCCCGACTGGCTCAAGAAAAACTGGTCGCCTCCACCTCCGTTACATAGATGTAATAAAACGTGACCTCAAATCAGAGATAAACCACGTAATTTTCAGATAGAGGCAGTACTTAGCTGTTACTTTCCTTAGATAAGCTTTGTTTTTTTTTTTTAAGTATTATTTTTTCTATTGCTTATAACTTTTTACAAATCCAACTATCAATGTATACTTAAATTTAGCTTTTATGACACGAATACTTGATGTAAATTTGTGAATAAAAAGACTGCTACCAGTTATAAAACTTAAATGTCATTTGAACTGTATATATAACAGAGCTCATGCTACTATCAAAGCTTTTCTGTTGCTGGTCAGTCATAGGTTTGTAGCTCTAGACAGCTAATACAACTAAACTGATGTAGGCGTGCTGAAGTATTAATGAAATAGACTTTTTAAAAAACTTGATCAGGCTTCCTTAAAAAGAAACTTAAATAAAACTTTTATGAACAACTTGAAAGTAGACGTATGTTGCAACAGAGTCGGATTGATAATTTAAACAAGATATAGCTCTTTTAAAATATTTTTTTTTGTCTCACGTCACTTGCTTTACGCCCCTTCAACTTTCACACTAGTCCTTTTATATTCACTTGAATTACGCAATATCACTTTTTGGTTACATCAGAAAACTTTTCAGCATACACAAACAAAATATCTGCCCTACTGATTCAAATAAAGGCTAAAATCCTTCACCACAACAATAAAACTTAATTTTTATTCATAAATATTTATAGTATTTCAATATCAGTGAAGGTGTATAAAACACATAAATTGAATCACTCTTTTTGTTGATTTTCGGCACATAAGATGCACTTATACAGTAGCATGTCAGTGTTGAAACCTTCTATAACAAATGGTCTTCAATGTACACACTTTTCATGGCCTTATATAATCCTCTTAAGGGGAATCACTCCTGTCTTCACAATTACACAAAAATAGTTAACTCCCAATTTATTACAAGTGAATGAATATAGACCATCATTGACTAGCCATCCATCTGTTTTTCTTGGTAACGTTTGGTTTTTCTGGATTATTATTATCATTATTGCACATATTACTATACGTACATATATTTTATTAGTTATATATTGAAGTACGCCCCTCAGTATAGATACCATAGCTACCCAGTGTGCCTTCGCAGGGACTAACTAATTTTTTTTCTATTCTGACAACCCCCCCCCCCCTTTTTTTTTTTACAGTCATGTCGGTACACTGAAATCTTTTCATAGTATCTATTGAAAACTATTTATTTGAATCAGTTTGGCATCACCAGGGGACGATAATTGAAGTAATACTTGCGTTTCCCTGACGTTTAATCAGCAAATAATCAAAGTAATGTGAGGGAGGGGAGAGGGCTGATAAGCCGTAGGCCTATAAGAAAAAGGAGGATAGTGTAATTAGGAATACAGTATTTCCCGTGGCTACGCAGCCCCAGCTGTGAGCCACATATTTTGCTACATCCAGGGCAAGCATAACCATTGTCCTCCGGTGGTCGCTCTAGATTTTATTTTTGTAATAGGATGCAAACTTTCTAACTTTGTTTGCTCATTAAATCAAAGAGTAATCAGTAAATTTTTATTGAATATAACAAAAAAAAGTAAAATAACTACTTCGCCTTCATATACACCTACCCACGACTCATTTGTTGAATTATGAATCTAGAAATACATGGAAAATAACATGATGTCTATATTCCCATAGTTCTATTACTAAGAGATATCATTTTGTTTATTTGTTATACCTAAGCTTATAGACCTATACATAGAGCCGCTCCAAGGCTCATGAGATCACTTTGTAGTTGGTTAAAACCCATCATCGGAGAGTATTCGCATAGAGTGCTCTTACGGCCAATGCTCATTTAATAGGGGAACGATATTCATTTCAATGCTAAGCCGGTCAATGTCCGTTTGGTCTATATACTTAATACCTCAGTTGCACTCTTACGTAATAATACAGCCGATGTTGTATTACCCTTGTCGTAGTTTTAGTTTGTGCCTAGTAAGTTAAAGCTAATTGCGTATAAATAGGAAACACTAATTGCCCAACATCGCGTTGTTTCATCTCGCACTAATTAGGTATTCTTCCACGATGACGTTACCAAACCGAAAATGAAAGGAAATAGTGATTATTTTTAAAACAAATGTTCAAAAATTTAAAGGTGCTCCATAAAATACATAAAAATGCAACATGTAGTAATGTCCTATTTCTGGTTTCTTTTGTTATGTGAGCAGACTAATTAGCTTCTTGTGAAAGCTGTCTAGTATTCTTTCTTACAGGTATCATAAACTCTTCATTAAACCCAGCAGCGTATCACGCTCAGAAAATCATCCGTGAAATAGACAACATATCATTCACAAGTGTGTATCTAGAAGACTACAGTCCTGATGATGTCTACAGTTACAAAAAAGGTACGCTTGACGTTTACATTTTGAAATTAAGTCATTTTTTACACAATAATAAAATAAGAAATTTTAAACATATAATTAATTAACTGGTCTAAATTACATTGAAATCCCACACTTAAATGACTTCTTTAAAACACATCACAGTATTAAATAAATAAATTCATCCCAGAAACGAGGTGGATTTCCTGTTCTTTAAAATAAAATGTGTTCCATTTATTCGTGTACCTGGTGAATCCCGATAGATGAGCTTACACTGTCACAGCCCAACAAAGCAAAAGACACTGTTTATTTTATTTCATTACATGTCAATTCAATAGACTGACAGGTCAAATTCAATTTCCCTTTTTACAGTATGTTTCATTTATATGCATTGTCTTGGGTTTATAAGTCAGTTTTTTCCGAAAAGTTTACTTTTATTGTTTGTGGAAGCTGACACCTCCAGGTTGCTGAATAGTCTATAAACTATCGGAATGTGTTACACATTCACTTGCCACATTGAATAAATTTGGGGCAATGTGAAGTGAATTTCAGTTGTCAGTTTTTTATTCAGTATTTTTCTTGTTACATCAATCTAATAAACAATATACAATGGACAACAAAAGAAAGTGACGAAGACTTCTGAGGGCCCAGTCGTCACAATTGAATGTTCCACAAAATCTGCTTCACCGGAGTCAATAGGTTTTAATTTATATTGTAGAGAAAATACTTTTAAGTCCAACTACCATTTTCCCCAGAAAATTTGTTACATTTACATTGTTATACTCAACTCTGAGGGCACAGTGCGATAAAGACTTCCGAGGTCGCTGTCGATCTGTCTACAATTTCCATTTCACCACACAAAAACAACAACAACAACAACACCAAAAACAACTTAAAATAGCGAAATAGCGAAAGGGAATATTCCTATTTTATATTTTTCATTTGCAAACAATAAACATATTGGTTAATAAATATGTATCTAATGTACATTATTAACAAACTTTCCTTTAAAAATAATTAAGAATTGCAATGATTGTATTATCTCTAGCTATTAAAACTCTTCGGGGGATGGGTCTGGACGCTGTCATCGGACCTTACAGCTGGGCCTATGCCGTGGTCACAGAGAACTTGCGAATTCCTTACTTCGTGACATCACTGACCCCGCTTGCACACGAACTATCATCATCTTACCTGATACAGTTGTTCCCCAACGCCGAAGTCTTCGCCAACGCCACGAAAGACATGCTCCAGTACTATGACCTCAACAAGGTCGTGGTGTTCTACGACAAACACCCAGGTATTTATTTATACTGTAAATCAAACTATTTTTTAAACGTAATTGCTTAAATCTATCTCATCAATGGCGGAGTCAAAAATATTAGATTTGGGCATAATCCTGTCTTAATTAAAAGTATTTTCAAGCAAAAAGTTTTAATGTAAGACAAAAAGAGAGATTGACAGATTTAAGGAACGAATTGGAAGGCTTGTGAGGTACTTGTTCAAAATACATAATAAAGTTTCGAAACTGTGTTATGTTCATCTAATTTTTCTAAACTTGTTATCCATTATTTCAATCTTCTGCAAAACTTGTGTTTTCATTCTTTTGTTATTTAATTTTCATATTGTGTTGTTTAATTCTCATATTGTGTTGTTTGATTCTCATATTGTGTTGTTTGATCCATATCTCAATGTTTTTGATCTACAAACTGAGTTATCACTAGTACATAGACTTGTGTTATCTGATCCCCAATAGTATATCTCTAGTACATGGACTTTTGTTATATGATCCCCAGTAGTATATTTCTAGTACATAGAATTATGTTATGTGATTCCCAAAGTGTGTTGCTATCGAAATCCTATCTGTTGCTGTCACGTCTTCTTATTAACATTTACCCACTCTTGGGATTACCTGATCCTAATATGGTTCTCATATTGTTATAGACTGATACGTTATCTTATTCACTATTATATGCTAATCTGTTCCCAATAACTTGCATATGATCCATTATGTGCCTTAACTATTATGAGTAATCTGTGCATACTTATATGATTCCCGTCTCACCTTGTATTATTTGTTCCTAATTTGATGTCTATAATCCCCATTTCTATAATGTGAAAGATTTTATTTACAGGGTATAGTTCTGTCCCTGGTGATAGGGGTATGAGAAGTCTCCGTGAATCTTTCTTAGCTAGAATATAAGGAAGTTTAGTCAATGTATTGAGAATATGATGGGAATGTCTTCGATTCCGAAGATAAAGGATGAGTACAGTGTTTCACACGACTAAGCAAACCCAAGTGAGACCAGTAGAGTTTCCCTCATTTCAAGCCGTTGTCCGCTGGTTGTCAAATAAAGTTTTCTTTCCGTCTTCAGCGCGTGTCTCATCAATATTGGCTTTTCTTTGAGTCTCAAATGTGTGTCCAGCAGCTTTTGTGAGAGCTTTCCAACTGTTTCTTTCAGAGGTTATCTTCTGCTAGATACTTTCCTCTAGGCCAGTAAAGGCGAACTACTCTTACATTCAATGACTTTTGTTCTAGGAGAAGTGATCCTGGAGAAGTTAGCCCAGACGTCCAGCATGCAGGTCGCCAGTGTATTGATCAACAACCGGACACTGGGCAACATTCGCGAGAAGCTCATCTCAGTTCGCAATAATTACTTTACAACATTTGTGACAGTTTTAAACCCACAGCACACAAGACTTGTGCTGGATGAGGTAAATAACTAGTGCTTGTATTTTCTCTTATATACAAAGTTCCTGCTTTTTTTTACAGTGCTATTTAGCACATGTTTTTAGTTTACACCGTGCTAAGCTATTAAAGAGTTTCCTTCATGGCGTTAAACCTATACATAGCTAGCATTTTGGTGTATCCGGTGTACAAAAATCAAGGAAGTATTGATACGCTAGGTTGTTTGATGAAATGTTGCACATTGTAGCACTACACTATCCCAGTTTGTAAACTTTTAATTTGATTTCGTTGGCAATTTGGAAGTCCAGTGAGCGTCCTTGACATTGTTTAGTCTCTAATCCACCTGTGATTTAAGTCATTTTCTTTTCCTTTGCATTTATTTTCGTATTCCTATGACTTCCAGGCTCTGTCATTAAGTTTATTCTCTACACCACACAAGTGGATGCTGGTCAACCTGGTAAGTTTATAAATCTTTTTTTTTTTTTTTTAAACTTTGGTGACTTGGTCATTAGCAACATTCTTAAAACAGCTTGTGGAGAAATATTTCCCTTTCTGAAGGTGTAAGCTAATGTCACTAAGCGTATACTCAGTGGCTTTTTTTTTTTAATTTGGAGTAGTGAGACATATATAATTGCTTATCATTAGTACATCTTTAAGTGTCTTATAAGTTACTGGCGTTTTATCTGTCAAAAACAGTAATTTAACGTGCTAAGAATTGCCATGTGTTAATGTAGTTGTTCGTGTGAAAGAATTAAGCTGTATTCATCATATTTCCTGGTTCTTTACTGAAATGGCACAGGAAATAAGTGGACTTGCTATGAAATTGTCCCATCATGCGGAACACTAAGTTTGTTTTCTTAGTGTCTAAATTATTGATCAGTTTATGGTTTTATTTTCATAAGTTATGGTTTGGTGATTTATGTATTAATTTGTAACATATTGTCAGAGTAAGTAGGATAACATTTTTTTTTGCGGGGATCTGTTTATAGTCTCTTTATGTTGTTGTTGTTTTTTTAAATTATATTGATTGCAAATTATACAATTAGCAAAGTGCTTTATATACACTTTCCGTCAGTAGTTAGTAGTGGAAACGTTCAAGTTAACAGCCTGGAAAAAAAAGTTTCTTGCAGAATTGTGGCTTAGCAGACGACAAAAGTGACTGGTGAATATAATGGTTATGTTCTTGTACAATATTACACTCGGGACCGACAAAGAACTGACAAGAACATGTTCAATATGTTTCTAGATTTTCTCGTGGGTCATTGTGCCAACTATTTACAATTTTTAAATGTCAAATTAACCTTTAATTGAATATCAATGGCTTGTACAGGTGTCACGCACGGATGACTCTCAGTTTTGAACAAATTATTACGTGACATATCTGCACTGTTCTTTAAGACAAATGAAATTTGAATCCAAGATTAATCATTTCTACATTTTCCTTTCTTTTTACAATATCTATATTCAAGTCAGAATGATATGAAGGAATCTAAGTGTATGAAACCTGGACCCGGATATCAAAAGCGGCTCTAACGCTTTTCCTATCTTTTTAACAGTTGATGTATATCGCAGAGTAAAGATTTATTACCTTGTTGGCCACACTGATAAGACTCTTGTTTGACCGTTTTAATTGTTCAAATTTTAATAAAAATTAAATTTAAATCTGGTCACGACGTCTAACAATTATAGATACGAAAGAAAAAGACCTGAATATTTAAAAAGAAAACAAAAAGTTTTCCGAGTAAAAAAAAATCATTTTAATCTAACATTCATTAGTTATTAAGAGAAAAACAATGTTTCTGTAAAGTTTTAAATAAAAAAAAGTATTTTAAATATTTTACTGTTAAATGTATATAGCTGGTAGACATAATGTCACAAACGATAGAGAGTGTTTGGAGGAACAAACTTGTTATCTGTTTCATAAACAAACATGAATCATGTATTTTCTTTAAAACCGAAAATTGTATGATGTATGAAATCTCGATTGTATACAATAGGGTCTCCGGGAGTATGATCTCTCCCGATTTGTAGATTCCTACGCCAATGTGACGGTAATTCGACTAATGATGGACTACAACTCTATGCACTGTAAACTCCAGCACGACTACATTAACTTGAGGAGGGCAGTGTTCCATGACGCCGTCATGTTGTACAGACAGATGAATGGGTCCTTGGGTGGAGGGCAAAAAACAGAGAAGGGCAAGATGAGGCAGACAGTTAGGAGGGTGAGTACAAATTGTAGTGTTTAGTCCTTGAATTAGGGCAGAGATTTAAACAAGTCAATCGTGGCAGTTTGCAAGTTTCTTAACTCATTTATCGAGCCACGTTTTCTGTCTTCAATTGAAAAAAGACTGAGACTCATGCCATTTGCCACTTCCTCTTGTATTTCATTGCCTACTTCATCTTGTATTTCATTGCCTACTTCCTCTTGTATCTCATTGCCTACTTCCTCTTGTATCTCATTGCCTACTTTATCTAGTATCTCATTACCTACTTCCTCTTGTATCTCATTACCTACTTCCTCTTGTATCTCATTGCCTACTTTATCTTGTATTTGATTGAATACTTCCTCTTGTATCTCATTGCCTACTTCATCTTGTATTTCATTGCCTACTTCCTCTTGTATCTCATTGCCTACTTCCTCTTGTATCTCATTGCCTACTTTATCTAGTATCTCATTACCTACTTCCTCTTGTATCTCATTGCCTACTTTATCTTGTATTTGATTGAATACTTCCTCTTGTATCTCATTGCCTACTTCATCTTGTATTTCATTGCCTACTTCCTCTTGTATCTCATTGCCTACTTCCTCTTGTATCTCATTGCCTACTTTATCTAGTATCTCATTACCTACTTCCTCTTGTATCTCATTGCCTACTTTATCTTGTATTTGATTGAATACTTCCTCTTGTATCTCATTGCCTACTTCATCTTGTATTTCATTGCCTACTTCCTCTTGTATCTCATTGCCTACTTCCTCTTGTATCTCATTGCCTACTTTATCTTGTATTTGATTGAATACTTCCTCTTGTATCTCATTGCCTACTTCCTCTTGTATCTCATTGCCTACTTCCTCTTGTATCTCATTGCCTACTTTATCTAGTATCTCATTACCTACTTCCTCTTGTATCTCATTGCCTACTTTATCTTGTATTTGATTGAATACTTCCTCTTGTATCTCATTGCCTACTTCATCTTGTATATGATTGAATACTTCATATTGTATCTCATTGCCTACTTCATCTTGTATCTCATTGCCTACTTCCTCTTGTATATCATCGCCTACTTCCTCTTGTATCTCATTGCCTACTTCATCTTGTATCTCATTGCCTACCTCATCTTGTATCACATGGACCACGAATAAAGTCCACTTGTATATTTACATCTGCCTGTTTATTTGCCTTGCTGTGCATACGTTGCCTGACATCTTATCTCTCCACATAGTGTTAGATCTATATCTTACAAAATAACTTACGACGTCATTTGTTTTTCTTATCTATATAATGTGAGACAAGAATTTGTGTGTGTGTTTGACGCTATTTGGCTAATAAAATTTATATTCTTCAATACGACAAATACAGACAATTTTACATTATTAAGTGTATTGCATTAGTCTCATCAGAGAACACTATAAAGTGCATCACTTTTACACATCCCGATATTTTTTTTTCTTAGCTGGAGATGGATGGATGTACCGGACACCTGGATTTCTCTATTCAAGGTCAACGGCAGGAGAGCTTTCTGCAACTCATGACGCTAGATGGTTATAAGACAGGGGAGGTAAGTGGTAGACATTTTACTTTTCTTTTCTATGACTAGAGTCAGCAGCGTACAAAAGAGTTTTGGAGGGATTAAATAGCCTCCATAATAACTGGTTTTCATTTTCAAACGTTTTGGGTCAGATGGATATCACGTGACTAAGTTGACGTACAGAGAGCCTCGGTGTCGATTGAATACTACTGTTTGCATTGTGACCTGTTCTTAGGAACCTTACTTTAGTTGATTGAAATACCAAATGATAGTACATTTTCTAGTACTCATTATCGACTTACTAAAAAATTAAATAGTATGTTTCATTGCAATTAAAGTTAGCACTCTACCAATTGTTGTAAATGATTACATTTATGAAGACCTATATGTTATACTTCAATTTTCTATTGAGAAAAAAAGGTGAAAGAAATAAGACTATTTATTGTGAAGTGCAGTCTGTGTACAAGAATATACTCGGGTATAAGCTTTAAACTTCAAAAAGTAAATATAAAACCATATTATTTATGTATCGTTGACATGTAGAATGATAAGCTGCTGTATGTCGTCTGCTGTATGTCGTCTGTTGTATGTCGTCTGTTGTATGTCGTCTGTTGTATGTCGTCTGTTGTATGTCGTCTGTTGTATGTCGTCTGCTGTATGTCGTCTGTTGTATGTCGTCTGTTGTATGTCGTCTGTTGTATGTCGTCTGTTGTATGTCGTCTGTTGTATGTCGTCTGCTGTATGTCGTCTGTTGTATGTCGTCTGTTGTATGTCGTCTGTTGTATGTCGTCTGTTGTATGTCGTCTGTTGTATGTCGTCTGCTGTATGTCGTCTGTTGTATGTCGTCTGCTGTATGTCGTCTGTTGTATGTCGTCTGTTGTATGTCGTCTGCTGTATGTCGTCTGTTGTATGTCGTCTGTTGTATGTCGTCTGCTGTATGTCGTCTGTTGTAGCCTGTTCTTCTAGTTTCAACAAATCTCATTGTCAATGACGTTAGTTGGATACCCTCTCGTTTTATAAGCTTAGTAATCATTACAAAATGAGGCTATACATATAAAAGTATTAATCAATATAATAGCTAGCTACAGATGAAATTAAGGACATTGTCATTGCAATTTTGCTTTACTGAGTGAGGAAAGTCGAGTATGAGCATAGAATTGGATTGATAGGTTATTGCTAAGTACTCCTTCACTCCAGTTTTACAGTTCCTCTCATTATTTCACCCACTCTCATACTCCCAACTAAATATCTGAATGTTACTTTTTGGTTTGTGAAAGGGCAGGGAGGAGAGGCTGGAAAAAAAAAAGGTTAGTTGGTCCCAGACAAAGGTTTCGACTGTGACCACTATTCCCCTATTTTCTTATAATAAAACTATAAAGACTAACAGAATAAAAGATCACAAGCATAGACTTTATTGCAAACACTTTCTTTATTTGATTTAGTAGTCGATCGTAGTTGATGGAATAAAACATTGCAATGAATTTTGAAAAAAAAAGGTGTGTGTGGGGGGAGGGAAAGTTATAAAGCATTTACATGCAACTGAAAAATATATTTCAAACATATTATACATAGTAAGAAGAGAAGATTGCAAACAGTCAGCTCCGTTCTGTGGCACCTCTTAATATAGGAAGTGTTTTATGAGCCTTTATTTTCATTTAGACCTATTAGTACTGCAGTTCTGATTTAGATGTAAAAAAACAATCAAATACAAAGTAGAATGCGTGTTTGTTGACTGATATTTATGAAAAGCTTCTTTAAGAGTAAATACGCCATCAGGTTGAATCATGAATTACCTCAAGATGCAGCTTGTTTCAACTTCGTGATTGGCTTGTCAATTAGTGAAACAGTTTTAGCAAGGTTTTAGTCAATAGGAAGAGCTTATTTGTCAAGCTTCACAACTCCTGGGTGCACTTGGCGCATTTAGATCACTTCATCACGGAACTAGAGCTCATTTCTCACAACTTTGAATAACAAGACATTCATAGAAAGGAAGTGTTCTCATTTCTAAAACAGTGGGTCTCTCTTCTGTACCCCGTAAACCTATCTCTAGTATGCCATATTTAGTTTATTTTTTTTCACAATTCTATCAATCAGGGCATAAAGAAGGATAACAAAAAAGAAAGGTGTACGAATCAATTTGTTTTGTTCATAATTTATGAATGGCACTGAAAACCCCAAAGTTTACCTGACAGGAGTAGTCTCAAACATTTTTGGAACCACTGCTCTGAAGTTTGCACTTAAACAACAGAAACTAAAGATTAGAGAGATTGCATCGAGCAAAATTCAATATTCTGGTGCAATATGTGACTCAAGCACTGTACAAATAGAGTACTCCCAGGCTTTGAGACATTTTATACGGTGACATTTTTATTGCATTGACCTAGTCACTTCTAGTTTCCAAATCTCTATAAAACTTTGTGTCCAACCTTTACGTACACGCTCTGTAATATAGTGAGGATATTGATCAACTAAAGGATTTATCACAAAGTCAATGCCGATTAGAAGTGCAGATTATTCTTGCTTTGTTCTCAGTTATTTTAAGTATTAAAAAGAACCGATCCTAAAACAATGTTACATAAATAGGCGGATCAAGACAAAATTATAATTAATGCTTGAAGATTTTAAGCATTGCTTTAATAACAGTTATCGAAGAGCTTATATCTATAGGCATTGCAATCAAAGGAAGTGAAGAAAAGTCTAGTACTTAACATGTTTAGGAAAAACGTGTTTGATAGACAGGCATTATAGAACAATAATATATGTTTATAAATGATCCATACAGTCAATATATGATCTCTTTGCTTTATGGCTGATAAGAAAAGTAACATAAGAAATTTAAAAAAAAAAGCTGAAGACCTTTTCTAAGAGAGATTTAAAATTATGAATAAGAAAAAAAAAGGAACATTTTTTACCACAACCCTACTCCCCCCCCCCCCCACCCCACCCCAAATCCCCGAAAAAATTCTGGTTACGTCCATGTATAAATTGACTCAGACTATAGAGAATTCTAGTTTGATGATAAATCTCTACACTTATTTAAAAAAATGACATTAAAAGGATGTAGTCTAGAATACTGGATTTATTTAGAGATATAGTATTGATATTGTGTATTAATAAATTGTATAGGCCTACATACTATAAACATTTTAATAGTAATTCTTTTTTTTTTTTTACCAAAGATGTACATAAACTTTCAAATTTTTAGAAACAAGGATAGAGAAGTTTTTGAGAACTGTGTCCGCCAAAAGTTTGCAAGCTAAAAAGAGAAACTGTATTAAAAAATAAAAAATGTATGTTTACGTTTGGACATTGGGCAATACTTAAATGCCATCAGGAGAAGAAACCCAAAGCTAATAATTCTTAAAAACAGATAGTCACACGGAAGCTATAATCTCTCTGTCAACTACGGGGTACGAGCTAAATTTGTATAAATGTAGGTCTTCCTACTTGCAAAATATATTTTCTTAGACATCTAAAATGGAAACAGACCTTGATAAAATAAACATTTTAAAACTTTATCTTGACTTCCTTCATTTGGTAAGCTATCTCGGTTGGGGGGGGGGGGTATCTATCAATGTATTTATATGTCACAGTATTGCTTCTAAGTTTTCAACGTTCATTAGCCTCAATAAATATTATTTCATATCATAACATTACTTTGTTTAGCCTTATATATTTGGAGGCTCAGGTGTATTTGTACGGTAAAATATAACATAATTTAGTTTGATTTATACATACACTTGTATTTACTACTATAAATAAATAAATAAATTACAGATTTATTTTGCGCTACTTTCATGCTTATAGCATTGCACAGAGCGTTAAGGTCCAATCTCATTTTGTGGACCAGTGTGGGGGAGAAGGTGTCTTGGAGAAGGTTTACTGTGCTGCTCCGTTAACACAACCCTGCCCGTGTCCAAGGCAAGCCAAGTTCAAGCGTACTTAGCCTTTCGACCACGCCTCCCACTTAGCACTTAGAGACATAGTATAACTTTACATGGGCGTAGCCAGGATTTTTTTTCGGGAGAGGGGATCCCCCCCCCCCAAAAAAAAAGTTTATATGTGTGTATGTGTGTACGTAATTAATCTTTATTACATTCTGACCCTTCATTCTTCTTTCGGAAGACGTTTATTGTACCCTAGAATAGGTTCTTACTGGAGTTAATGGAAAAATTGTAGACTTTCCGCCCTTGCCAGCAATGTTAATGTTATTAATGTGTTAGTAAATATAATACTTATATAATCTAGCAATAATAATAATATTTATCAGCTTGATAAAATGTGTGCAGAGATCCTAGCAATACATCATACTCACACAAATATGAATTCACAGAACTGTTTCTCATATGAAATGCCCATAAGAAATATATAGATTTTATCACTAATTCAATTGCCATGGGAACAAAAGAGTTTTTATTTCTGTTCTTGCCATCTGCGTCTTATATGTTCTCTGCAATTGTAAAATGTTAAAATAATAAATGTAAGATTGTTGTTTTTTATCATTGAAATATTTATAGCTTTCTTGTGAATGTTTACTCGAATAGGTTTCAAAGTGCGGGTTTGTTTGTTTCCAATGATTTAAATTTTAATTTAGTGTTTTATTCAATTTATTTATATTTTTAATGTTTATGTTGACTGTCTACTACTGTTGGACCACCTTTTTTGTATATATAAGCGACTATACCCATGTAATTTTTTCCTTGTATCACTCTTGTATAAGCAGCTTACGTGGCAGCTTGTTTTTGTATGTCTGTGTGTTTGTGTGTGCACTTAATGCACTCTTATTGTAGTGCAAGTTTGTTCTGTTCAAGTTCTTTCCTTTCTAAGTGCACATGGTGTCCACACTTTTTGTTTTTTAGATTTATGTTTCGTGTGTGCACTTACAAGGTTCTTGTCATGTTATTGACACATTCCTATTTGTGTTTACATCTACATCTATGACCTTGTTTAGCTATACATACTTAGCATACGATCAGGAGGGTCAAGGTCTTTAAATCATTACGTCACCAGTGCCAATAAGAAGATTAAAATAAAAATATGTTGATTCACAATTCCTTGTAGGACAGCCCGAACCAACATGCATGAGCATTTTGAAGTTAACAATTCAAAATAAACAAAAAAACAAACTAAAAAAACAAACTTTGAGCCATCTTATACAGACATTTATTAATTTAAGTATCCAATGTTCCTTTATCTGAATAATAAAAATTGTATTAATTTCTTTGAGAGTTTCTTTGTTCAATAAGTGTAATTTAATAATTACCGGAAAGACTAACATATATCTACTAGAAAGACAGATACGAATTATACTAATGTGACATTCTGGAATAGTTTCTGTAAAATACAAATTTTAAAACAATATAAAATAATGGAATCTTTTCTTGTCTTCTCTCTACATTCAACATTGTTCAGAATTGTTTCCATTGGAGTTTCATTCGTTTGCTTTTCTTCTCACGTCAATCACTAGCTAACTAACTCTTGCCTAATGACTAGCTAACTAGCTCATGCCTAATGACTAGCTAACTAACTCTTGCCTAATGAATAGCTAACTAGGTCTTGCCTAATGACTAGCTAATTAGCTCTTTCCTAATGACTAGCTAACTAACGCTTGCCTAATGACTAGCTAACTAGCCTCTTGCCTAATGACTAGCTAACTAGCTCTTGCCTAATGACTAGCTAACTAAGGCTTGTCTAATGACTAGCTAACTAGCCTATTGCCTAATGACTAGCTAACTAACTCTTGCCTAATGACTAGCTAACTAGCTCTTGCCTAATGACTAGCTAACTAACTCTTGCCTAATGACTAGCTAACTAGGTCTTGCTTAATGACTACTAATTAGCTCTTTCCTAATGACTAGCTAACTAACGCTTGCCTAATGACTAGCTAACTAGCCTCTTGCCTAATGACTAGCTAACTAGCTCTTGCCTAATGACTAGCTAACTAGCTCTTGTCTAATGACTAGCTAACTCGCCTATTGCCTAATGACTACCTAACTAGCTCTTACCTAATGACTAGCTAACTAGCTCTTGCCTAATGAGTAACTATTTTAATATGGGCAATGTCTTCGATTCGTAAGATAAAGAACCATTGCAGTGTTTCACTAAAATAGTGCGTTATAAAATTAATCTTTTCTGTTTAATTCGGTAGCACTAGTATAAAATAAAATGTTGGATTACGTCCTTCCTCTATATAACTCTATCTAAATCACTTATTAGCAAGTGACCTATACGCAAAGACAATTAAAAAAGAATGGCAAACAAGTAACAACAATTGTCTCGTGAGAGCTGAATTACCAGAAATTTTAAAAGGGACTTGAAATAAAATTATAAAAAAAAATATACATGTATGGTACATATAGAAGAGTAAATTTATATTTCTATTGCGAAGAGCCAAATTAAAAAAAGACTTCCATGTGTACTTGTAAATAAGGTATTTCTTTGGCCAGTTCTTTGTGCATTGTTGTATTACATCAACTCAAATTGCACGCTAGTGAGATAATCCCTTAACATTCCACAGTCATAGTTGCCCAGTAATACTAGGTGGGCTGTTTTCGACTGTCAGGCTTAGACCTCGCCTAATATTAACACTGCATACAAAGATTTAATTGGTTTCTCTTTCTAACAATCTTTTTTTTCTTAAATTATGACATACTGTGATAAGTTTTTTTTTTTTTTTTTTTACCCTTGTTCTGCGCTAATACTTGCAGTCTAAGATCTCTTTTGAAACAGTGAGAGAAGAGTTACAGTGAATCAGGGGATTATCACGATAGGCTAGTACGCTTCTTTAAACTTCAATGTTACCAACTGAATCAAAGCTGCAAACGGAAAAGTTTAGACAATTTTATTCTGCAGAGCTACAAAGTTCCCCAAAACTCTCGTATACCTTGTAAAAATACAAAGCTTATGAACACGTCATCTGTATACCGGATACACCATAACGCTAGATATTTATAGGTTTTCACCGTGTATTAAAATCTCGAATAGTGCTGCACTCGAACAATCGAGTAATTGTCACTCTGAAATAAGACTTGAAAAGCTAAGCTGAAAACTCTAGTAATATAAATGGCTTTGTCTGACAGTTGAACAGTTTGATAGGCAGACTAAGGACTTGTAATAGAGTCACGCTTTCTATGCATAATCACGCACAACCCCAAAAAAAGACAACCAAAAAAAATCTACGAAAGCTGAAAATTAATCGAAGAAACATTTGATCACAGTACAAAATGTAAGGGGGGCGCTTGGCTTCTGAACAGGGTTCTCGGGTTCGAATCCTGGTGAAGACTGGGATTTTTACTTTCGGGATGTTTGGGCGCCTCTGAGTCCACCCAGCTCTAATGGGTACCTGACATTAGTTGGGGAAAAGTAAAGGAGGTTGGGCCACAGAAACAGATTACCTTTATATCATCTGCCTATAGTTTTTTTTTAAAACCAAGTTTAAGAAATTAAACATTTAAAAGCATGCCTTTAGGGTTCTCGAGTCATTGTTTTCAACAAGCCATTTACAAAAGCCACCAATATTTCAGGGAAAACAGTGTTCCATATCAATATGATGAATGAACTATTAATCTCCCTATTGAAAATGCATACATGCATGGAGCCGGTTATTTTCAAACAACATCGACACAAATTGGATTATCATAGATTGAAATAGCCACACAGAGATATTGTAGTTACTCATATGATAACGATATTGTATTAATACAATATAATACCAACCACTCCTCCCCCCCACCCAAAAAAAAAATTAAAAAAAACAGAATCATTAAGGACACACAATTTAGCCAACTGATAAAAATGTATCGGTACTCGCCTTCCAAATCGCCAACTTATTTTAAAGCTTGTAAATTCTTTTTTTTTTTTAAATCTTTTTTTAAAAACATTGAAATCGTTTCAACTATAAGCCATGAGGACACATTGCATTTCCAAAAAGATATTCTGAAAGACTGACTGTATTTGTGGCTTTTCTTTTATGTCCCCTAAACTATAAATATAAATAACTTCTTTTATTTCCAGCACCCCAAAAAACATGTATGTAGTGGTAAGAGGTGTCGAAGGTTGTTTGAAATCCTATTGTTTTCTTTTTTTTTTTGCTTGATTATTTTTAAATTCATTATTAATGTGTTTCTTTGTCATGTCACTTTATATTTGACTGTCAATGTTGTTTCTTCTTTTACACTCTACAATAGAGTTTATACAAGAGCCTGCAACAAAACGCTACGATATTCAAAAGTCTTGGGTCCAATTTTATAGTAATGTATTTGATATCAGTGTAGTGTCTGTACTTTTTTTTATTAAATTACAGTTTCACGCCAAAGTAGTACTCACACTTCCTAATTCATTACCTAGTTTTAGTTTAGCTGTTCCACGTAATTGTATGTATGTACTCACACTTCCTAAGTCAATATCTAGTTTTAGTTTTGCTGTTTCACGTAATTGTATATATATATGTATATATATATATATATATATATACTAGACATATGTTACCCGCGACCCGCGATCTTTATTTGCGCATTACTGTCGATATAGTCACAATTAAAGGAAACAATAATGTAATAAGTAAAGCGAATGTGTCAATGTAAAAATAGTGTGAATGAAGCTATCAAATAAAAATAGCTAATAGGCTTAAATCCATTTTTTCAAATAAAAACATTTGCTTGTAGGCCTACATATATTTGATTAAAATTTGAGATGAATAGACTTTATTTTGTATGTTCATGTTTTAAAGTATAAAGTAGATCTTGAGGTAGACATAGATCTAAATCTACACTAATCTAGAGTTAAAAATTGGCTTTTGTAGAGTTCATTCTGTGTTGCGCATGCGTGACCTTTTTTCATGAATGAATTTAGGCCTATCTCAACAAGGCTACGCAACTTAGCGAACAGCGAACGAATGTATTAAAAATGCTTTAGAAAAACAAATTTGAATGTTAAATCGATTAAAATATCAAATGAATGGACAATAATTAGTATGTTTATGTGTTAAAGCACAAAACTATCTTTGCGAAAAGAAGTTTTATCATCTTAGAGTTTAATAAGAGTTTTAGACCTAGACCTAGGAATAGACTCAGTAGGGAGATGTGTTAATGTGTAACCAATCGGTAATGTCTAATGAAAGAATGTTCGCCAGGAAATCTGTAGTCACAGATATCAGGAACTAATTTATGTAAAAAATGCTTTTAAAACACAAAATTGAAGGTTAATTTTATTACATAAAGAAATCAATGGATCTTCATTTGTATTTTCATTTGTCAAAGTTAAAAACTATGTGCGCAAAGTGTATTTCTTAAAATTAGATCTAGGTTTAAATCCTTTCGATCTTTTCTCATGTCAACATTGTTAACCATGGCCTAGATCCATAAAATACTATAGCTGTAATAGAGTCGGACAACTTTATTTTTTTTTTAGGGTCTTAAGTTTGTTTTAGCGCTACAATACATATAATAAGGTCTAAGTTAGTACACAAGGAACATTCCTGCCTTTTTTTTTATCAATATTGGTCAAGTGGTTTTGATGTCTATAAGTAACATACATATATATATATATATATCTATATTATAAAGTAGAATGTGAGGTGTATGTATGTATGTATGTATGTATGTATGTATGTATGTAGATATGTCCTGTTAGAAATCAAAACTGTTTGACCAATCTTGATAAAACTTGGCATAAGTGTTTCTTAGATCTTGGCGGAGACCGCAGTGTATGTTAAATGTCCCTCCAACAAACGAAAGGCACTAAAAATATTTTAAAATACCTAAATTTATCTCTTTTAAAGAACGAAAAATTTAAATAAATCAGGTAAACCCGTCTTCACATTATTTTATTTTTTAGATCAAACCAATTTTTACACTCTACTTTCATTTTCGTGTCAAAATAAATAAAATGTCAAGGAAAAATTCACCATGTTTGATATTGATTTAAATCCAATCCACTAGATCATCGATACCTAAAGTAAGGCTCGCATGCCATTTCCGGCTGTAACTTCAATAAGTCTAACTCGGTTAGTTTTAAAGGGTCGGCAAAAAAGACTTACTCTTATTATAAAAATATGAAAGATTACACTAACAACACAATTGTGAAATTTTTTTTTTTTCTTTTATAAAGTCATATTATAGAAATAACATGTGCAAGCACTGAACTGTTTAAATGTTTATTAAAAAATGTTCAATTTCACGTCAGTAAATATTTAAGATGGAAACGAAATGACAGATATTATATTTTTAGGGAGGCTTTTTACATTGAGATTTTGTTCCACAATTAGCCGACCCTGACTTTAGGGTAACTCAAGTGAGGACATGGCATAGATGTACGTTGACATACGTTGAAGATATTTCTAGAGTTATCATTGCATGGGCGGATTTAAGGGTGGGCAGGAGGGTCTTCTGCCCATGGGACTCCACAATAAAGAGCCCCACACAATAGAGAAAAAATCTAGATTTTATATGAGTTAGCAAATTTAATTTTTTTTAATTATTTTTTTTTTTTAGCATTTATACCTACACAATTTTTTAATCTGACAGTTGACAACACTGTGGAGGTAAAAAAAAATGTCAAAATATATTACACTCTTACTATATATACTTGAAGTTCTGCAATTATTACATTTCGTCAACCCTAAAAGTTACATTTTTTTGTTTATTTAAATATGTATATTCAATAATTTTTTTTTTCACCAAACAAAAAGTGAATCTACACGTTCTCTCTTTTTTTTTTTACGTGGATTTGTATTAAAGCTTTAGAAAAAAGTGTTGGGGGCCTCCACAAAACAATTCTTTCCCGGGGCCCCCACATTCTTAAATCCGACCCTGATTATTGACATAATAATGGACATGTAAGGTTTGGAGTCAGCTGACACAGTGCATTTAGAAAGAAGCGTAAGTAACACAAATTTGAACGAAAGCTTGGTTTGCGGAGAATGATGTAAAGTTTAAATTGAAATTTTTCTGTAAGTCTTAAACATAGACTACCATACTATACTTAGACTGATAATCGGAATAAAATTTTTATCCGATAATGATCAAATCACAGACCTATAAATATATATATTGTTATGTACGTAAGTCTTTTTCAAGCTGTATGGGAAGTCAACCCGATTTTTAGAAAAATCGATCTTTTCTGTCTTAGAAAAGTTATGATCTTTAGTTTTTAAAGTTTAGAAATAATACAATACCATTATGTGGATTTTGAAAAGAATGGGCTATTAATCACAGAACTATATATTCTCGCAAATCTTTGAAATAAAGTCATTTCCTGTTAGTTTTCATTGAGATACTGTTTCAAAATTATAGATAGAAATATTTCACATCTGTTGATTGAATTATCTCATGTACATTGAAATAGATTGATGACCTAGAACTTTCTACATTTTGTATCTAAAATAGCAAAATAATAATGATGACACGAAAGTGCTCTTATTTTCAATGTTAAATTACTAGATATACATCTAAACATAAAATTATACGTTACATAGGCTAGGATTGAAAAAAACACTTTACTTTATATGTGTCGAGGGTTCGAATCCTGGTGATGACTGAGATTTTTAATTTCGGGATCTTTGAACGCCTATGAGTCCACCCAGATCTATTGGGCACCGGACATTATTTGGGGAAAAGTTAAGGCGGTTGGTCGTTCTCCTGGCCACATGACACCCTCGTTAACCGTGGGTCACAGAAACAGATGACATTTACATCCCCTGCCCCATAGATCGCAAGGTCTGAAAGGGGAACTTTTTGTTTTACGTATACTGTAAAAATAACGCATTGCTTCAGTTTTAAAGTTTATCACAACATTTTTGTGTAGGTTGAGATATTTCCATGTCCAGTCTAGGTAAAATATAAATAACTCTGTTGTCTAAAACTTACCAAAACTAATTTCTTTTTAAAGAGAGCTAAAACATTGTATTATTGCTGTCATTGTAAATGGGTTGTTATAAAAATGTGTGCTTTTAATTGTGTTTCGTTTTCTGCATGCTGCCCCGCTTATCCTTGAAGTATTGTTTAGTTAGACATGTTGTTTAGTGAAATGAAAGACTTTGAATATTTGACTGTAATACATTCACTATCAACCTAGCATTTATCTCTTATTTCTGTACAACCAAAGCATAAACAGCACTAATAACAAAATAAAATGAACCCGTTATGACATTATTTCCTTCTAGTAGAGGTGGATCTATTCAGAGGTGGATCTATCAGGAAATATTAAACCTTGCTTAAACGCTAACTAACATGAGACCTTTAAATTTTTATTCTTACATAACAAACCTTTAGCGAGAGAAAAATAAATTAAAGATTGTTTTTACTATATTTTACCCAATTGGCATATTTTCTCTCTACATTTGAGTTGATATGTTAGAAAATGAAATGATATAGCTCCGCCTCTGCTAAAGCATTTTGTGTTTGTCCCCCATCTACACTTCATCATCTTTTCTGAAATCATCTATTGATATCAGTTCTTTCCTTTCATGCATTTGTTATCATTTCATAAAACTAGACTAGACTCTAATTATACTAGTAAGCAAATCGATCTCAATTTTATAGTCTAGTACGTAGGAGTTAGACCATTCGTTAGAGCAGACCTGAACACTGACCAGTGACGTCAAAAACCTGTGAGCAGTGGAGAACAATAGTTCATTGCCACATCACAGGTATGGAGGACGTGGAAACGAGCTATTGGTTTCCACTACCTTTAGGTTGTGACGTCGCAGGTCTGTGTTCAAGCCTTCTCTATCAAATGGTCTAGGAGCCAATTAAACCGTCACAGTTGTCTCCGGTAGAAACCAGGGGAATGTGTTTAACCAATACCAATCGTTACAGAAGGCGAGAATACTGATCTGTGACGTCACAACCTGTGGGCAGTTTACACCAATAGCTTGTCGCTAAATCACATTTCGGACTTCACGGCGTTCTATAACAATTGGTCTCGGTTCAACTAACATCCACCCAACGGCTCCTGAAATTTCTTATGTATAACTTGATTGTGCTAGATGTGTAACTGATTGTGCTAGATGTATAACTGATTGTGCTAGATGTATAACTGATTGTGCTAGATGTATACATTCATTATAGCAACTTGTATTCTTACAGTATTCACACACCATTTCCTTTAAAGTAATAGCCATTTGATCCGCAAATATTTTTTTTTCGGCATTTGTAATTGTAGACAAAAAAATGTGACTCTGTAATACAATTGCATCCCACAGATTTGATGTTAAAAATGTTTAGATTTTGTTTCTCTTAGCTATTGGTCAAATTTTATTTTAAATTGAATCCAGAGTGGGTGTTTATATATGATATGTGTTTGTATGTGTTTGCTGTTACGAAAATCGCAACTCATAAAATGTTTTAAGTTATTCTTTTAACATAGTGAAAAACAAAATTTGCTAGAAAAATTTTTACAAGCGCTCCTTCATCCCTTGTATCATTAGAGCATGGAATGGGTTGCCTGAATCAGCCAGTAAAAGTTATGACTAAGCAGTTAAGGTTACTGATTAACATGCATGACTAGATAGGCACATGAAACGCGTGGGACGTAATTATCTTCCCTTTTAAAGTAATGTTTGTAATTTATTAGAGAAAAGATGAATTTAATGGCCTTTTTTTTTCCATTATAATACAGATTTATAGAATGGGGTGTTTTTTTTTAGGTAAAAAAGAATTATAGCTTTTATATAGCGCTGCTTATAGCGTGCTCAGAGCGCTTTGGTCCAATCTCATTTGTGGACCAGTGGGGGGAGGGGGTATTTGGGAGGTTTTCCATGCTGCCTTTAGACGCTCAGTCTGGTGTTGAACCTCAATCCCCTTTTATGGGTAGCCAAGCCAAGCCAAGCCAAGTTCTAGCGAGACTTAGCCTCTCGACCACACTTGTTAGAATCCAAAGAATCAATACAGATTTGTTCAAATATTATTTTCTGGTATGAATGACGGAGTAACAATATTCCGCAGCCCAATATTGTCTTATCCAAACGCAGTAGAGCTGACTATAATAGACAAAATGTGGTCTCTCTTTCTTTGTATTCCGTTCTCTATAGTGTTAATTGCTCGAAGTATTCGCTTGTCTGGTCAAACTACGATTTTTATTTATTTCATCTATGTTCGTTTAGTGGTTTTAGAATCATCAAAGTGACCAATACCCAATGATATATTACAGAGAGAGCGAGACGAAAGCTAGACCTAACTAAAGTTCCTTTTAAAACTAATTTCCTCTCCCTGCAGTGTAAAAGTTGATACACCCTATTTTCTGCTCAATCGAACATTACTGTTCCCATTCCCACATATTCATCATTGATCAGTGTTACATATTCCTAGATAAGATGGCCAGGACATGTGTTTGTGTGTGTGTGTCTATTATAGAGTGGTACGTGGAGAAGTAAGCAAAGTGAACTCAAGCAGCGCGTGGAGCCCTCACGATCCTACAGCACCGTTTCCAGGCTTGAGGGAAATGTCTTTGGGAACGAGCCATTAAGAGTCACAGTCATGATTGTAAGTGTTCAAATCTTTTATTTAAAAATGTGGAATGTTTAAGAAATTCTAAAAGAGATTTTTAAATTTCTAGAGCATGTAACTGTGTCAGAATCAAATTTAAATTTTGCATCTGACATCAATATAAAATATGAAAAGAACACCTTCATAAACAATGATGTGTATTCAATGAATCCCTATTTTAATAATATTAAAACTAATTATCGTATGATGTTTTACAAAGCTTTTATCTACTCACTTCCTCTGGTACAAAGTTTCAACACGTTGTTTCTCACACTTTCCATTCTGGGGTCAAGTTGAAACTTTCCACAATTATTGATTGTTTCTAGCAACAAAAAAAAATGAATCAATAAAAAAATATTTAATTAAATAGTATAATTAGTTGATTTTGCTTAATACAGAAAAAGGGAAATAACTTTTACTCTAGTGAGATGTATGGCTGTAAATGTAAAGCTTTTTTTAATTTTCATGTATTGTTTTGTTTCAAGATAGTAGCTTAGAGTCAAAAGGTACTGATAGGTTGAGGGAACTTGAAACTACGTATTTCGCTCAAAGCAATCAATCTTTTCATGCAATTAATAGGATGAGGTTTCTTTATTCTTACCTATCAAAACTGTGCTGCTGTTTTAAACGTTAAACTAATTAAATACATGAAGACATTTTCTTTGTATTCTCTTACCGTTTAGGAGGATCCATTTGTTTCCAAAAGAACGGACAGTGGGGACTTCGAAGGATTCTGCATTGACATTCTAGAAGAAGTTTCCAGAATTCTAGGCTTTCGGTACAATATATCAAGGGTGAGCCATAAACGTAAACTCTCGCTAACGATTATATGTCCTGTAGACATCCAATTTGTTGGGTCTGCATTGTCCATTCAATTTGTTAGGTCTGCATGGTCCATTCAATTTGTTTGGTCTGCATGGTCCATTCAATTGGTTGGGTCTGCATTGTCCATTCAATTTCTTTGGTCTGCATGGTCGATTCAATTTGTTGGGTCTGCATGGCCCAGGTGAGCTGTTCTGCCTCATCGTGGCACCTGGGTGGAAACGGCTACTTGAGGGGGTAGCTAGGCAAAACATAACCCCCATGGGGATGCCCACAGGTAGACGAGAGTCAACCCCTTGCACGGGCGGGGTTGTAAAAAAGTTCCCACAAAACTGTCACACATCCATGCGCCGTTCCTCAAAGGACCGTTACATAAATGGCAAGTCCCCCACGGTTAGCTTGGTATAGCGAAGGAAAATGACGGAGGCTCCTGGTGTCCTCGGCCTTCGGCCATGAGTCGGGGGCCAAAGGCATTGGAAACAGCAATGCTTTACATAGGCATTGACTCGGGTCGCTCTCAAACAGAACTGTGTTCACACAGGTTTGTTTTTTTTTACTGTTCAGGCTTGACGACCTAACAGTTTTTTTTTCAAACTTTGAGCTCGAAGATTCTTCGGCTCAGCTCAGATGACAATCAAACGGGTCTGCATGGTCCATTTAATTTTTTCCCTTCCTTTCTAAATAATTAGGAAATTTGTCTGAACATAGTCCGTTCCCTTCACTTGAAATACTTAAGAGTGGACTCTCGCTATAGTACATTCTCAATCTAAAAAAAAAAAAAAAAAAACAAACATCCAAAAGAGTGCACATCTAATGTACTGAATGTGTTTTGGGATTCGAATTGAGTGTACAGTTGTATACAGTTTAATTTCTGTGTCATTTCTATTTCCATTATTAATGATTATTGCTGAATCCGATCCGATTCAATCCTATCTGATTGATTTTATTGGACAATAAAAAAAAAAGATTTTTAGGGGCCCCGAAAAAGTAATAGACGCTATTAGTTTTGTTTGGTCTGTCTGTCCGTCCGTCCATCAGTTCTGTTTAGACCTCGTAAACTAGAAAAGATATTGAATATCGTGGTATTTTAGACCATTCAAAGTTCTGATGCAACGGCTACTTTTTTTCTTTTCTGAAAGGGAAAATTTTAGTTTTTAAAATCAAGTTTGCAAGCAGCTGTTTCATAATGTCACAGCCTGTTTCTAGTTGTAGGCGTGATGACGCGAATGTCTCTGTGTGTTGTTGTAGTCTCTGTGTGTTGTAGATACCTCTTCTGGTACTACTATAATGTTCTTAACTAAATACTTTCTTACACGCACTAGATTTACAAGTGCGTAAGAACACTAACATACTGAACTCTCCAACGACAACATTTAGAATCATTAATAAACACACTGGTAGCAGACATGGCTTTTATTACATAAAATAAATCACAAAAGATATTGGCGACTTCAGCCATTAGAAATTACATATCCACAAGAAATAACTCAATAATAATCACTATCTACTTATACTTTGTACTCGAGGAGTTAGCTACGCTCCTCTCTCTGCAAGAGTCCAAGATCAACTGAGGTGTCCACCTCGTGGTCAGTCCCCGACCAGGAAAAATCTCGTGCTAACTGCACGGAATAGTTCAGTGACTACTAGTCACCAAATATTACAAGGGTTCTAAAACTGATATATGACATACGCCCCTTCCCCTGGAATAGATTTTTTGACAAAAATTATTGTTATTGAGTAATATCCTATACATATGTCTAGTAGCTTAATCATTCATGTCAAGCTTGATCTAATTAATCACTTCTATACTACTTGATTAATCATACGTATTTATAGATGTCATGTCATTCATTTCAAACATGAATAGTTCCACCTACTAATTGACAAATATATTGTTTAACTCTTAAAGTGTTTACTTAGAAGAACATACATTAGTCTGATTACATCTACTATACAAGTATGTTATAGAAAAAATATCAATACAATTTGAGGCTTTATTCTCCTGAAATATAGTTAAATAAAAATAGATCATCTATTTACAATTATACTGAAATATTTTGCATGAACATGTTTAATAGCTATGTGCTCATTCTGTTAACATACATTGACATCTCAATTATGAGAAGAAAAAATTGAAGTTATTTTACATCCAATTATTTATATAATATAACACACCCAATGTGTATCATCTGACACACTAAGTAAATTTATTAAAGTAGCTCTACACTAAGTAAATTTATTGAAGTAGTTCTCAATAGAGTATACATACATCTATATTTGTGTTCAGTATTCATTATATCACTCTAAGTTCTGTCACCATTATACAAAGTTACAGTGACATTGTCTATAATTGTTATTGATAGCACACATATGTGGTATTTAAAGTACAATAGCATAAAAAATGATAGCATTCAAGTGTGTACCACTTGGAAAAAAAATCAACAATATTTACATTTGTGAGTTGTTTTTCAAAAAAAAAATTTTAGGTCAACAGTTCAAGTAGTTCACTGTTGTTTACAATATGTTTGTTCACATTACTGTGTATGTTTACTAATACTATGTTATTGTCAAATTGTGATAAGTAAATATGTAATTTACAATTAATTAAAAAATGATAGTACAATAGCATCAATGAAAAAAAAATGTCATCATGACCCAATAAAATGATACCAGTAAGTGTACAAAAATATGTCATGACCTAGTTGCATGATAACAAGAAAAAATGTCAAGTTGACCTGATTGACCTGATTAAAAAATGTCAAGTTGTTTCTAATTGTATTGTGAAGTTACTCAGTTAAAATACTTTGACTGATATGTACAATATCATTGTCCTCATTGGTATCTGCTTCATGATCTACCTGTCTTGACAAAAAATAAGCTAATACATTTTCATGACCAGGTATACTTTGTAGGTCAAACTTGTAATCAGATAAAATTAGTGACCATCTATTTATTCTGTTACTCTTTAGTTCTTTTCTTTTAAGTGCTAACAATGGTTTATGGTCACATTTAATTGTAAAGAATCTTCCTAGCAAATGTTTTAGTTTGACTATGCTCCATACTATAGCTAATAGTTCTTTTTCTATTATTGATTATTTTCTTTCTGCTTTAGATAATGTTCTACTTATATGAACTATAGGTTTCAGATATGACTTTCTGTTGCAGTAGACATGCTCCTATACCATTTTTAGATGCATCAGTGTACAGTAGGAGTTGTGAAATAGGATTAATACTCCCTAATTCTAATTTTCTCATTAAACTTATCCTCTAGTCTAGTTAGTGCCTCTCTCCTTAGTTTATTAAGAGTGTTTCTTCTTAGTGAATTCTACTAAGGGCTGAATTAGTTGGGCATAGTTGGGTATGAATTTTCTATAAAAGTTGCACAAGCCAAATAGTGCTCTGACATCCTTTTTTGTTTTAGGTTCCTTAATGTTTCTTATTTTACTGATGTTTGCTTTGGTAGGAGTTATTCTATTGTTAGTAATGTTGTAGCCTAGAAATTGATATTCATCCTTTACAAGATTTAATTTATTGGGAGCAATTGTCATCTTATGTTGTTTTAGAGGAGCAAATATTTGTTCAAGTGTCTCTAGATGTTCCTTTTCGGACTTAGTAAAAACACAAATGTCATCCACATATGAAATTACATTGTCTATGCATGATAATAGTTTGCTCATACATTTTTGAAAAGTGGCTGTGCTGTTAACTAACCCAAATGGCATGACATTCCATACATATATCCCTTCAAACCCAGGTAAAATACATTTGAAAGCTGTGTATTGTTTAGACATTTCTTCCATTTTTATTTGCCAGAATCCTCTATTTAGATCCATGGTGGTAAACAGTGAGGCTCTGCTTAGCATATTAATTATAGTGTCTGTATCAAGTAGAGGTTAAGGATCTATAATAGTACAATTGTTTAGCTATCTATAGTCGCAACAGATTCTCACACTATTATCTTTTTTCTTGACAATCACCATGGGTGATGCATAGGAACATACATCTGATTTTTCTATCTTGTTTTCACTTAGTAATTTTTTCAGTTCTACTTTTACTAATTCCTCATAGGCCTTTGGGATGTTATATGCCTTTGTTTTAGATGGTAGTGTCTTATTTAAGTGTATTGAATGCTGAATTAGATCAGTGCAGCCTAGTTTCAATGTAATGACATCATTGTATTTTCCTATCTAGTTATCTATATTGGTCCTATCATTACTTGAGTCTTGGGTGGTAGCATGAATAGTAAAGTGTTTGCCGCATATTCTTGTATAGTTCCTATTGAATCTGTATCCCTATCAAATACTTCTATCTCTTCAACTTTTCTTTTGGGAAATTTTACTAATTTGTCTATGCTCAGTTTACATTCCTTGCCATTTTTGTCTACTTTGTACACTTTGTTGTTTATTTTTCCTACTATCTTATATGAACCTTCATTTTTGTTTTTACTATACTTATTTTATATCTTTACATATACTTGGTCTTCTATGTTTAATGTCTTTAATTTTCTGTTCTTATTTTTTATATCTCTATGTCTCTTTAAGTTTTTATCCATGTTTATATCAGCTAACTTTATTCCCTGTCTTAAATTTTGTTTAGTTTGTGTTATCCATGGATGGTATTCTTCATTGTTCTCTAGGTCTAACATATTATCAGCCCATAGTTCTAGTGGACCTTAAGGTTTTCTATCAAAAACTAATTCATATGGATTGAATTTTGTTGTTTCATGAGTAGTAGTGTTGTAAGCAAAGATAGCAAAGTTTAAAGTCTGATCCCAAGTATTCATTGCTTCTGTTTCTAATTTATAAATTATTTCTTTGATTGTCTTGTTCCATCTTTCAATCACACTGTTGGATTGTGGAGAATAAATTGTACTGTGTATTAGTTTTATGTTAGTCATAGCTGCGAAAGCTTTATTTAAGTTTGATTTAAAGTTGGACGCATTATCTGACAGGATTTTGTTTGGGAATCCAAACTTTACGAATATTGTTCTTAGTGAGGTGCATATATCTTCTGCCCTAATATCCCTAAGAGGAAAAGCTTCTGCCCACCTGGTTGCTATGTCTATGATTCCCAATATATATTTATTTCCCTTGGTGCTTGTATTTAATGGGCCCATAATATCAATAGCTATTTTATCCCAGAAGCAATGGGCTTTATCTGATTTTTGTAGAGGTGCCTTAAGTATGACTTTTTGTTTAGTACATTCTGGACAAAGAATCTATATAGTCTTTTATTTGAGTATTCATCTTGGGCCAAAAGAATTTTTCTGAAATTTTGGCATATGTTTTCTTTTTGCCAAAGTGGCCTGCTGTTGGATCATCATGGGCCATTTTAAGTATTTTGGGTGTTAAGACTTTCTGGAATTATTATTTGAATTTTTGTGCTATCTTTGTTTCTATTACATCTGGTGGCTAAGTTGTTGGCTAAGATATGATGGTTGTTTAAATTTATTTTGTTATAGTCTTTACTTAAATCTTGTATTATAGGGTCACTGTTTTGCATTTTGATTAATTCTTGTCTGGTGGTTCCTAACTCATTGAATAACATATTTGGCAATTCAATTTCTGGCACTATTTTTTTGTGTGATCTAGTTTGTACAGCTGCTATTTGATGATCTAGATACCAATTTTTTAGTCTATTCTTTATCCATGAATCTAGCTGAGTTATTGTCAAATCTCTAACACCATGTGAGTTCCCTATTATGAGGTCTTGGGCAGGAGTATTCATTACTACTACTTTTATCTCACCTGTAATCCAGGGAGATTCAATCCAGACCTTGGCAGTTTTACATATGTCAAATTTTTGTACGTTGGCATAAATCACCTCAACAGTTTCTTTTAGATATTGTTTTGGTTTGACTAGATTGGATCTTACTATTGATATTGTTGCACCAGAATCTCTCATTGCTTTAATTTCTACTGAATTCACATAGGATGGAAAGACATTTACTTTAGACATGTCTTCATGTAAGTAAGCAACATTCTCTTCTCTTTGGACATTGCTGTTATTGCTATTGCCTCTATTTCTATTCCTGTTTTGATAGTTAGTGTTGTAGTTAGACTGATGGTTGTATGTGTCCCTCCTTTATTGTCTATTGGTATTATAGTTATTGTAATAGAAGTTGTTATTCCTAAGGCTCCTTCTTTCTCTGGGGCTTGCACTCTGGTTTGATCTGTAGTTTCTATATTGGCTGTTATAGTTACTAGGATTGTTGTAATTATTTTGATTGTAGTTGCTAGGGTTATGGTAATTAGTGTAACATCTATATCTGAAGTTGTTAGTATTATTTTTTCTGCATTGGCTTTTAACATGGCCTTTTTTTCCACGATTAAAGCAAGTTTTTGAGTTAGAAAATTTGAATTTATCATTACTATTACTGTTAGATGTATTAACTGTTGCGGCCAGTTGATGGTCTATTTTATCCAAAGTATGACCAGAATGGCTATCTTTGAAAAGGTTTAGATTAGTAATAAGATCAGTTTCTGTTTTTACTTTCGTTTCTTTAAGAAAAGTGAACACTAAATCTATTACATTGGACAGTACGTTATCAATTAGGATCATGTCTAAAATTTGATTTGGATCTTTTATATCACATTTAGCTAGTTTTAATCATTTAAGCATATTTGCCTTCATGTCAAAGATAATCCTGTTGAAGTCTCCATCCTTGTTTAGTTTAATTTTTTTTTTAAAGTTTTCTGTAATAGTCTTCGCTTTTCCCAAAATGTTCCAAAAGTCTAGTTTTAACAGCTATGTTGTCTTTTTTTTGTTCAGTTGTGAGTGTGCTTATTATGTTTAGGGGTTCTCCTGATAAATTGGCTAGAAGATGTTTTGCCATATCCTCATTGTTTAAATTGTAAGTGGATGAAATATGTTCAAACTGGACTAGGTAATTTTCTAATGTTTCCTCCTTAATGTTAAATTTATGAAATTTGGAAATAAATGGTTTGTTACTAGTTTGCTGGGTAATAATGTTGGGGTTGATTTTAGCTGCTTCCAATTTGGCTGACTTTCTTTTTGTTTTGTCTCTAGTTCTTTTTGTTTTGTCTCTAGTTCTTTTAGTTCTTTCTGATGAGCTCTTTCCGCAGCTCTTTCTTCCCTATCTTTATCTTTTTCAGCCTTTTCCCTTTCCTCCCTTTCTTTCCTTTCTATTCTATCTTTTTCCTCCCTTTCTTTCTTTTCTATTCTATCTTTTTCCTTCTTTTCTTTCTTTTCTGTTCTATCTTTTTCCTCCTTGTCTTTCTTTTCAGCCTTTTCTAATTCTTTTTTGATAAACTCCTTTTTCTCATCCCCTTCTAGTTCCATCACCTTAACCAGTTCTAAAATTTTATCATATGATGCCATGGTTGTTGTTAATGTATAAATTTTTGTTCAATGAGTAGTTAAAGAGGTAAATCAATCAAAGTACATAGTTGCAAAAAAAATGAGATATGTTGCAGATATTACACTGGAAGAATGTGTGTGAATTATCTTGTAATATATTTTTACAAAATAAATATAAGTTCAATGAACTTTCTTAATAGTCATGTACTCAAATTTAATCAATTGCATATATGTCAAAGCAATATTAATCACAAATTTGTTAGCTCAAGTATGTTTCAATGTAGAAATAATTTGAGCTTAAATATTTCTCAATATGAAGTATGTATGGCTATTATTTATGCAAGTTATAATAGAAAAAAATGTAAATTAATAAGAAGTAAAAAAATTATATATACAAATGTATAAAAAAACAACAACACAGAAACAATATGAATGACGACACACACAGTCTGCTATAAAAAAGATTAATAAAAAGAAAAAATGAGACAGGAGAGTTACAAATATGTAAATACAGGACTTTACACAAACAACAATATGAATACAAATAGAATATTCTGACTAACTATACAAACAAGACTAAAACAACTAATAAATAACTCCTGATATGATCTAGTACCTCCCTACCAACAAGGATGACCTCAAACGCGTTGGGTCTTATTGAAGGTAAAAGAACAGATAGGATGTTCCATAATAGATCCTATTATGATAAATCATAAAATAGTCCCTCTCCAGCCACCCTTAAAAACACTTAGAAAAAATGAAAATCAATGTAGATCCAAGAGTTCAATCACTAACTCTAATTATAATTAATAATCAACTTCAATTGCTGCTAAACAGAGCAAAATCAATGTACTTTATAATAATATGTATATATTCAATTTGTTAATTATAACTTACAGACTCTTCTCTTGTAGACTAGTGTAGATTAATCCTCTTCTCTCTTGTAGCTTGTCAAATGCAAATATAGCTTGAGTAGTTCAATAATAATCCATGTCAATAATCCAATTAAGAACACACATCAATATGAGCATCCAAGTAGTAATAAAATAATCCAGTTCTATGCCATAAGATGGCTCAAGTGCTACAATTTACAATAAATACTATTTCGATCAAGCAATCCAAAATAATAATCCACAGTGGTTAGGAAGTTCACATATAGGTAATCCAAGATAATCACTTACTAGGGGCTTCTGGTAGTTCAATATAATCCGATTCTTGGAATGATACAAGATAAGAGATAGAGCTTGTGCAGGTACTTGTATATTCATCAGTATGCTGAAAAAAAATATTGACCATAAGTAGAAGAGTGTCTCAACTGAGAGCAATCTTTCTACAAGACTTGAATGGTAGTGACCATGTCAGAGTCTGAGTGTGCCAATGATGAAAAATGGCGAGCACTCGATGATGAAGCGGTGTATCTGTCATCAAACGATGTCTTGAGTGGTGTAGCTCTTTTGTTCACACAGGTAGCTCTAGGAACAGGGTTGACTTCTGCTCTCGGTTTCACACAGGTAGCACTAGGAACAGGGTTGATGGTGTAGTTGATGAATCTCAGCATGCAGATGTGGAATAGCTTTGGCAAAGCTATTTCTTACGTTACTTGAATGGCTCAATCTGTCGTAACTGGTGTTGATGTCTAACTAGTTTTTGATAACCTAGCTAGAGATGACCTGAATTTCCACGTGTTGGAATCTTGTTTAGACGCTGGAGGTTATCAGTTATGCGAGTGTGTTTTGTGGCGTCCTGACCCAGAATGTCAGCCGTTTAGCTCTGCTAGATCTATTGATGTTTTATAGTTTGCTTTATTACAGGTTGGACTGCAACGTCTTGTAAATACCTTACTTGCCTTGTAGATCTTGTGAGCAATCTGGATTTAGTCCCTGATTAGTTTGACGCCATAGTGAGAAAATGTTCCGGTCTAAGGTGTAATCTTGCGCCAAACGAGAATTGTAGGTTCACTGTCTTGAAGACACCTTTACTGGCCACCATATGTCACAGCCTGTTTCTAGTTGTAGGCGTGATGACGCGAATGTCTCTGTGTGTTGTTGTAGTATCTGTGTGTTGTAGATACCTCTTCTGGTACTACTATAATGTTCTTAACTAAATACTTTCTTACACGCACTAGATTTACAAGTGCGTAAGAACACTAACATACTGAACTCTCCAACGACAACATTTAGAATCATTAATAAACACACTGGTAGAAGACATGGCTTTTATTACATAAAATAAATCACAAAAGATATTGGCGACTTCAGCCATTAGAAATTACATATCCACAAGAAATAACTCAATAATCACTATCTACTTATACTTTGTACTCGAGGAGTTAGCTACGCTCCTCTCTTTACAAGAGTCCAAGATCAACTGAAGTGTCCACCTCGTGGTCAGTCCCCTACCAGGAAAAATCTCGTGCTAACTACTAGTCACCAAATATTACAGGGGTTCTAAAACTGAAATATGACACATAAATATACAGCATTTTTACAACTATTTACTATTAATAGTAACAAACATGGGAGGCTATTTAGTAAGGAAGATGACTATTTACCATATTTTAACATATTTATGCAAACGGTTTTAGACATTTTGTAAAAAAAATAAAAATAAAAAATAAATCGAATTGTATTGCTAACATAAATAAGATCTGTCATAGTAACTAACATATTTACCAAAATATGTTTACTTTTATTTTTTAAAGAGAAAAATCTATTTAATATGCATATAAGTGGAATGTAATTTAAAACAACAATTAATATGTAGTCACACATATTATGTTGAACTGCAATGTCAGACTAAATGTACATACACAATGGACTACAGCAAGGGGAGAATTATTTTTTTTCTTACGGATTTTTTTTTTCCTTATGGCTTTGAATAAGAGATTGACACTTTACAGAACAATTAGATCAATAAGATAATCATGTATATGACATCAGTTAGGCCAGATTCAAATCAAATAATTTTCATCTATCCCTTGGTATACTGGACCGTTGGGCCACAACACAAGATCTGTCAACCTTCTTTCTCCATTCTTCTCTTTGCCTTTTATAGAATTTCATTCTGATATTCTTTCTGAAAATATTGAAACCTACCTTTTTACCTGCCTGGGCGACATTTTCGAGGGCTGATTTTGAGTTTGTGTTTCCACACAAACTGTTATTGTAACCTTGTTTTAAAATATATTTTATCTTGTTGACTTTAAGCTCAATAAGCATTTGAAAAAAAGATTTTGAATATGTTTTTGAAGATCATACTTAGAATTGTGTTCCCATAATATTAAATAGCTAGGCCTGTGGTCTAACCTAAATATACAGCGTAGTACTATTCCTATTTTTTGTTGATTTTTCTTTGACAGACAATCAGTTATGACACATGTTTGTTCCCCAGGTTCCAGACGGGAAGTATGGAAGCCGTAAAACCCATGGATGGACTGGAATGATAAACGAGATTGTCCGGTCGGTAAGTCAGACAAGAATAGAACTGGGTCAGTCACACAAGGTCCAGTACATGTCACTCGTGAGAGCAGTTGAGCTTTGACATTTACATCTGCATTTAAAACCAGTGTAGGCTTTTGAGGTTTATAGGAAGGGGTAAGGGATGGAGTGAAGCAAATTAATGTCTCTTAGCTTCTCTTATTTCAATTGATATCTCTTGTTCAAGTCATGTTATGTTATCAAAGCACCTTGAGCCTCCACTGTATTTGTAACCAACGATAGATAAATGAAACTATTTTTATTAATAATTAATATTATTATGTCTTTTTGTTTCTCTTATGTCTCATTAGTTTCTCTTATGTCTCTTTAGTTTCTCTTATGTCTCTTTAGTTTCTCTTATGTCTCTTTAGTTTCTCTTATGTCTCTTTAGTTTCTTTGCTGTCTCTTTAGTTTCTCTTATGTCTCTTTAGTTTCTTTGCTGTCTCTTTAGTTTCTCTTATGTCTCTTTAATTTCTTTGCTGTCTCTTTAGTTTCTTTACTGTCTCTTTAGTTTCTCTTATGTCTCTTTAGTTTCTTTGCTGTCTCTTTAGTTTCTCTTATGTCTCTTTAATTTCTTTGCTGTCTCTTTAGTTTCTTTACTGTCTCTTTAGTTTCTCTTATGTCTCTTTGGTTTCTTTTGTCTCTTTAGTTTCTTTGCTGTCTCTTTAGTTTCTCTTATGTCTCTTTCATTTTTCTTATGTCTATTTATGTTTTCTTCATTTCACTCTGTTTTACTTTCTCCCTCTATTTCATTTACTTACTCTTTAATATTCAAGCATTCTCTTTCCCTCATTCACTTTATTCCTCTCTCTCTTTCTCTCTTTCACTCTCTCTTAACTTCTCACAATATCTACTTTCCACCCAATGTATTTGTGTACAGTCTGTGCGTGGACGAAGTATTTCTCTTCATTAAACCTAATTGTAATAGAAACCTGCTAACAAGCGTCGTAAACCTCCACCGAGTTATTCACTCGTTCATTCACTTATCTGTCTCCTTTAATCGATCTGATTAACGTGTCACGTTAACCACTGAAATATTTACAGACGATAAAGCCCAGGTTTTATTTTCCAAGCTCATAAATTGTAGCACAGTAAAAACTTTTTTTTAATGGAATGGGCTATGGGGGGTTCTCAATTGGTGGAAGTCAGTTAGCACTTTCATAAACATCCGCTTCTTTACACTAATACCGATAAGTAGTCCACATGTAAGAGAACTGAGATTGATGGTACATAGAATGAAATACGCTTTTAACTTCAAGTCTTCCCAAACTCTAAATGTCTTTCCATTTATAATCAATCAGACTTTCTAATTCATACATTTTATCAGAGGTGTCCATGTGTATAGCGGCACAAAAATATAGAAAGCTTTTTGGTTCATCCGGTGTAAAGCAGAAAGTGTTGATAAACTATGTATTTTTAAGGTGAATTATGTTATGTGCACTTTTTCAGTAACGCAGAATCAAATATTTTAATTGCTTAAATCTTCTTGTTGTTCTATTTTTTTTAGTTGGCAACATTGAAGCTCAATTAGGAGGTCTTGGCCTTGTTTAGCGAGTTTATCGTGAAAATACCTAAATAACGTACTTTTTTCTTTTATTAATCGTATTAACGTTAAGACCAACTCTCTTGACGACATTTTCTTTAGAGAGCAGACATTGGAGTTGGAGCTTTCCAGATCACCCCAGAAAGAGCAGGAGCTGTAGACTTCACCAAGCCATACATCACCAAAGGAACGACAGTGGTGGTCAAAAGACCTGAACATCGAATTTGGATATTTCAGTTCCTTCTGCCTTTGTCTAATGTGAGATTCCGTTGTGTGTGTGTGTTTCCTTTGGTTTCATTCCAAGTTTTCATAACTTTTACTACGTCTTGCCAGTGGTGTAACTAGAAAGGGGTGCGGAGGAGTGCTGGCCGCACCGGGTGACACTAACTAAGGGGTGACAGCCAAGAGAAAAAAAAATAGCACATCTAAAAAAGCAGACAACTTCTTAAAAATAAGTGACTATAGTTAAATACTGAAACATTCATATTCACGTTTAATACCTAAATCTGTTTTGTTTTGTTTTACATAATTCGGATGTTCCTTCAGAGTTGAAGATAGTTTACTTCCTAGTCCAAACCTCCCGCAGGACGACGGGGGATGGGAGCTGGAAGGGTTTGAACCCTCGACCGTCTATAAATCCGAACGACAGTCCAGCGCGCAAACCGCACGACCAGGCAGCCATCTATTATTTTAAAAATTATTTTTATACGAATATAGAAAACGTTAAATTTTTATTAGTTTAGATGAAAGTGTGTGTGTGTGGGGGGGGGGGTGTGTAAGTTTTTTAATGACAAAAAAAAAATGTTGTATTTCTTTTATGGTGATTCCATTTTTAAGTATAAATCGAGTAAAAATGACATTTTTATCAATGTGGAAGAAATTCGTCAATGTGGAAGAGAAATTCGTCTTTTGAGTACAAAACATCTTTTTTTTTCTTTTGGCGAAAGACACTAACATGAGTTTCTGAAACTCAAAAAAAGCAGCAAAATGCTCAGCGTCTCCCTTTCAAATAAAAACATTTTTCACATTGATCTGTTTTTCTACCAATTGCTGGTCTACAGTAATAAATTGAATAGTGGATTTAATATTTAACTTTTTTTTTATTACAATAAAAGCAGAGAATAGATCTGTTGACACCCCAGAAAATGCATTTCTGAATCTGTTAGCAAAAATCGCTTGGCGTTCAGAACTCCCCCAAATCCTATAGGTAGCAAGTGGTCGGCTAACATAACTTTTTGGGGGTGGGGGTGGGGGCTAGTTCGGCGCTACAAGTAAAAGTTTGAAAAACAATTGTATAATGTAAAACAGTTTCCGAAATGTCTAACTTTTTTAAAAAGTCTAATAAAAAAAAAAAAGCAAGTTTTTATTTGAAAATGGGAAGGGGGGAGATGGGGAAACACCCTGATCTAACCGCACCGTGTGACACCGACCCAAGATACACCAGTGCGTCTTATCAGAGGATGACCCAATGTCCAAAGTATGCCGAAGATATTTTTAGGTGAAGAAATCATAGCAATGGTCGTTATGAAATAAAACAATCGAATTCTTGAAGTAGTCATCATGAACAGATTGAACACACGCTTGTAACTAAATCTCAATAATAAATTAACAAAATTATTCAACATGAAGCTAAAAACGTATGATTAGAATGACCGCGATATAAGTTCGTGTCAATTTTATAGGTTTTTAAATTAACATTTCTCTAACAGGAAAAAAAAGGTAAAAATGTTGATTTCTAGTTAACTCCCTTTTTTTCCTTCAATATTCTATTGAAAAACTTGAATGTTCGCGAAACCATTGTTTAAATAAACTTCATGTTTACACTTCTCTTGAGACCTTGACTCTTAATCACGTGATTGATATACACATTAAGGAGTGCAGTTTCACAGACATATTTCTACCTAAATATCATTTACAACAAGAACCGTACTAGACTATCATTTCAAATTGTACTATCCATTGGTGTGTTTGTTTTGTTTACTAAAGCTATTTTTAAAGCATCGCTAATTGGATTATCAACTGTTCTGGACCACAGGTTGTCTGGTCTGCTATATTTATAGCTTTCGTCAGTACCAGTCTAATGCTGTTCGCCGTCAGCCGTGTCAACTCTGACAGGCAGGCCAAGTACGCTCACAACCTGCGAGAGAGCTTCTGGTATATATGGGGAACCTTACTGAGGGGAAGCCTCAGTGGCAGGTAAGTAATGAGCAAAGAATACTGTCAGTGATGCTTACAAGAAAAGGTAATTAGAATATTTAACCACTAGTCTCTCTGTCTACTCTACGTCAATGGCAATACTTTTGAAGGCAAGCTTCAGGTTGGAGCTTAATGACCATTTGATTATGTCCCCAGTCCTCACGCCATATCATCAAGAATAGTGTCCTCAGCTTGGTGGTTCTTCTGTCTCATCGTCTCCTCTATCTACACGGCCAATCTGGCAGCCTTTTTGACCATCACTGTGGGAGATGTGGACATGAACTCGGCCGCGGATCTGGCCACACAAGTAATGATAATTTAACATATAATATTACTTCCCAGTTATCCCTCATCATTATTTGAGATGTAGTTTTGGAATTATTGCTTTTATTTTTCACTCATGGACTTTTAAAGGTTTAGGTAGCAAGAATGTTCATGAACTAACCAAGTTGTTAAAGGTTAAACACAAGTATTTAGACTAGTCATTTCTGACCACAACAACACACCTTTTGTTTTTATATGAAGAAATGTGTGACTGAGAAAGTAATTGTGCTTGCTTTCAGTGGCCAGTATTTGAACTTATCTAGCTGTTTATTAACAAACTGGGTGCATTATATGCTACGCAATGACCAACACTTTGAATGAACTTAAAGAAGCTTCTTTACTAGTTTTGTCAAAGCTCATATATTATTATTTTTTTAATTATGCTTATAATAAAACAATATTTAACTGTTAAAGAATTTTGATAACAGTCTAATAAGGTCTACAAGTCCGAGAAGGCATATATATGCAAGCACTACAATGTATTTGTGATTTTATTCTAGTAACTGTATTGAACTAATAAGATTACAGTTCTTTATCATGCTACTTATGGTAGCACTCAAATAGTGTTTCGATTGAATCTCTTGCAGAATATTTTTGACTACGGTACAGTGGATGGTTCTCAAACGGCCTACTTCTTTGAACACACTAAAATGAGACATTACGCTACGATGTGGGCCTACATGTCTTCTCTGTCACCAAATTCTATGGTTAGGGACGTGGACAAGGGCTTTGCGTAAGTAATCTTTAACTCCAAGTTCAAGTACAATAGTTACATTTTCAATCCATAATTATAAGGCCCTAGGCTTCGTTCCCTTGTGTTTGTAGATGGTTTTGGGAAAGGAAGGTCATTCTCTTAAGAGAACTTTGACAAAATATGTCGTCTGGGATCACATCGAAGCTGGACAGCTGTTGTGAGGAATATAATCCGTATCAATCGTAAAGTTCTAAATTTGCTATTTCTCTTATTAGCTTGCAAACTCATCATGGATGGTTGGTAGAAACTGAAGTTGAAAAACTGCTTTATCGATTCTCCTAGAAATTTAAAGTTTATATGTATCTTTGTGAAAAAAAATCTAAAATGAAATTTGACCTACGCCTTTCTAGCCCCCGAAGGAGAAATAGCCGATATTAGCTTTGTGTGGTCTGTCCGTCCGTCCCGTTTATATGTCGTAAACTAGAAAAGATATTCAAAATCCTACATTATGATATTTCAGACCTTTCAAAGTTCTGATGTACTTTTTTCTTTGTTCCCCTCAGTTAGGCCAGGTCCATATTTAACTTCACCATCACCTTCACCTATCCCCTGGTCTTTTGGACCGTAGGGGCAACACACAAGATCTGGCAACCGGCTTTCTCCATTCCTCTCTCTCCTTTGCCATTAATAGAATTTCATTTCCTGAAAGCTTGTTCATTCAAGATTTAATTATATCTTCATAACTATCAGTTAATTAAATACATATGAATATGAAAAATGTAATAATAATAACGTTAATAAATCTCCGTATCTTGTGGTTTCAAGTCTTTAGTCAAACTATCAAAACAACAGTATCGGAAACAATTGAGATGTGCATATCTCCTATATTTTTTATCGACAGTGTTGTAGTTGTTGATTGTTTGTAGGTAGTTCATAGTTTCTGATATTCTTTCTGAAAATATTGAAACCTGCCTTTTTACTTGAGTGGAGCCCTTTGAGGGCCGATTTTTCTTTGTAACCTTTTTTTTTATTTAAACACGGCCGAAGCGGGGAATACCCACTCGACATAAAAAATTTTACCCACTGTCTTATATAGAAATCATGAGTTGGGCTATGAATAGAAGGATTTTATTGTGCAAAGTTCACTGATTTGATTCCTTGCAATAATGATGCGTTACAAGAAAAAATAAAATGAGAAATTATGGACTTCATAAATAAGGAATTGAGTTTTTCTTTGGTGCTTGTTATTAAGAACTTTATTAAAATGTTTCCAGCTTTTCGAAAATTCTTGTTCTACTAATTTTTAGCGGCCCCCGAAAGGGGAAAAGACGCTATTAGTTTTGTGCGAAATGTCTGTCCGTCTGTCCCGTTTTAAAATCAGTTATGCAAGCAGTTTTTTAAAGAGAAAAAAAAAATTAGTATGCATTATAAGTTAGACCTAAATTAAAACAAATACTAATCTTGTAAATTTTATTTTCGTAATCATTTATATTTGATATGGCGATATAATTAAGAGATTGAGCCTTTTCAAAACAATTACATCAATTATAAGACTTCAGTTTAGACCTGGAGAGGTGCGGTAGCTGAGCGGTAACGCGCTTGGCTTCGGAACCGGGGGTCCCGGGTTCGAATCCTGGTGAAGACTGGAATTTTCAACTTTGGGCGCCTCTGAGTCCACCTAGCTCTAATGGGTACCTGACATTGGTTGGGGGAAAGTAAAGGCGGTTGGTAGTTGTGCTGGCTACATGACACCCTCGTTAACCGTAGGCCAAAAAAACAGATGAACTTTACATCATCTGCCCTATAGACCACAAGGTCTGAAAGGGGAACTAGTTAGGCCAGGTTCACATCTAACTTTGCATTCACTTGCACCTATCCTTTGATCTGCTGGACCGTTGGGGCACTACACAAGATCTGTCAACCTTCTTTCTCCATTCTTATCTCTCATTTGTCTTTGATATAATTTAATTTGGTTGTTCTTTCTGAAAATATTGAAGCCTGCCTGGGTGGACCACTTCGGGGGCTGATTTTGAGTTTGTGTTTCCACATAAACTGTCTTAGTAACCTTGTTTTGTTTGGATCCATATGAAACAATAATAAATTGTACTCTTAAATGGGTGGAACCTAAAACCTGGACTTGGAGCTCGAAAACGTTACTAACAATTGTTTAAGAAATTAGACAGTTTATGTATATCTTTCTAAATATACTAGTAGCTAACTGGCCACACAGGGAAAACTCTGGTTTGACCGTTGTAATTTTTCAAAATATAATCATGTTAAAATTAAATTTGGTCCGGAAATGTTTATCTTGAACACACGTCAGTGGAAATTCACGCTCATAGTTACTTCAGAGTTTACAAAACTAGACGTTCAGGAACATTTTGTGTTCCGTGTATGGAAGAACTCAGTCTAATCTACTGGCTTTTGAAATCAGTCTAAACTACTGGCTTTTAACAATTCCTCTATTCAAATTGCAATGTCAAAGCCTCAAAAAAAGTCAAATAATAAAAAATGGAACCTGCTTTTTTAGATAGTAAGAGAATTATAATAGCTGTATTTTGTTATTTTTATTATTTTTCTTCTAATGTTTTTAAGTCTGGACCTATATCACCAAACTTGAATTTTCTATACCATATACCTACCTAGATCCAGTATTCTAGTCTAAGCTACATTTTGTTATATTACCTTAATTGGATTTATAACACTAAACTAAAATTTTACATGCTCTGAGTAGACATACATGATTTTTTTTTTTATGTTGGAAGGCGGAGACGGAATAAAGACTTACAAAAAAAAGTTCATCATCTTTAAAATGGAGGAATTCTCTTGAAACACTTTTTTGATATCCTTGTAATTTGTGTTTGACATTTTGTTGCCATTGGTCTATGTCTTTATCCTGACTTAGAACCTGTAGGTAATAGTGTATTCCTATCTTGTATTTCTGTTTTCGACCTATCTCCAGGCGCGTGAATCAAGGGGGGTATGCCTTCATTTGGGACTCTCCAGTCATTCGACATAAAATCAGCAATGACTGCATGCTGATGGAGATCGGGACGCCGTTTGATCTGAAAGGCTACGGCTTCGCCTATACAAAGAACGCTCCCTACGGAGAGCAGCTGTCCATGGCCATCCTCCAGCTGCAAGACGAAGGGATACTGTACAAGCTGGAAAGGAAGTAAGTCCAATGTAGAACCTGATCAAGTTGCATGCCAAAAAAATTTGTGTTTCGTTTTCCGACTATATTTAATAAAAGCAACTAGCGACTGTCTAGTTTTGTATTTATATTTTAATAAACTTTCTTTTAGTCTTTTTGTCATTAAAAGAAAGACTATCCTTCCCTCATTTATATAACAAGAAGCACATATTTTTTACACAATCTATAATTTCATTAGAATCACTGAATTCTCAAAGAAAAATGTGTGTATCCTTAGAATGGAAAATCGAGTAGGCCACAAAGAATTTAAAATATCATTGCTTTTTATTATTAAATCTCTAATTATTATCATTATTATTTAAAACAATAAAAAATCATCGTGAATCGCCAGTACTAAAGATTATATATTAATTCAAAATTGAAAGCGTAACGCATAGATTATAAACACTGTTGAGAACAATAGCTCAATAAGATTGCTTCTCAATATAGCGACTTAATAATGTCCAAGTGGTTGTTAAAAAACGCCCCAGGCTAAATCAAAATCACCTGTTCTTGTTTTGTTGGACTATCAGGGCACCACTCATGATCTGTCTGCCGTCTCTCTCCTTTCTTTCCACTCTGTCTCTTGCCAGGATTATGCCTGTCCATTCTTATATCCTGTCTTCCCATCGCGTCTTGTGTCTGTCGCTATTCTTCTCTCCAATACCAATTCCTTCTTTCTCTCCTAACTGACGATGCCAACGTTGATTAGACTCCCCATTAAATTCAATTGGTTTTTGGATTTATAATTTTTAATTTTTGTTGTATGCCAAATATAACATTTTCTGATAACAAACAAAAAAGCTATTGACGCTTAATCATAATAGGATTGTGATATACAAATGAGCAAATCGAATTTATACTATCGGAATAAGAAAAATAATTACGGAAAGTACCAACAAGTACCAACGAAAATTGTCCTTTCACCACATTTTTTGCGAAAGTTTAAACACACACTTTTATAAGATTTTTACTTTGGTCATTTAACGGATGCCAGTAACGGTTCTGTCGCTCTTGTGGAAACACCGAATCAACTTCTGTATTGTTATGAAGCAAGAATATTCCTTAAGTAGCTCTGTGTTTATGTAGCCGTAAAATATAAGGCACCGATGAAGAATGCGAATTCTATCAAGGGTGTGAGACCTAACTAGAATACTTAATTAATTTATTTGGGGTACCTGTTATTTGTCATGGTTGTTGGTCGTTGTCCTGGCTGACCGACGCTCTATCTAAATGTTACCCATTTGTGCTGGCTGACCGACGCTCTATCTAAATGTTGCCCATTTGTGCTGGCTATACGACGCTCTATCTAAATGTTGCCCATTTGTGCTGGCTGAACGACGCTCTATCTAAATGTTGCTCATTTGTGCTGGCTATACGACGCTCTATCTAAATGTTGCCCATTTATAACTTTCAACTTGACATCGCATGCCCTTTGAACTTGTAAAATATTTTTTTCCAAAGCTTTTACCAACTCACTCTCTCTGTCTGTTAGGGTAAAATCTTGTACACCTTATTTCTCCCACTTCTATGATCAAGCTGAAACTTTGCTCAATTATTCATGGTCGATGACAACACATGAATCGATAAAAAATTAATCAAATAATTAGTCTATTTAGATATGATTAATTAACTTTGTTTTATACAGAGACAGTAGGGCCTAATAATCTACAAAAGTATTTTTGATCCCCGCTAGTTTTGTTGGTGAGATGTAGACATGCGCAGTTTGTTGCAGTTTGCCCTGTTCGTGATAGACATCCATTCAGTGCAGTTCAATGATCTGTATCAATGGTAAACGATGTGGGGTCATGAAAGAGACTCTAACAGCTTCACTGCTCATGTTACTTCATCAATCTCAACGTCAAATGACACGCAGTATTGATTACAACTAGCAATGGCGACTCCCAGTATTAGGAATACATAGCTAAACAATATTTTACCAACACACATACCAATGTGTTGCCTACAAATCTGACTCCAAAATGTAATGTACATTCATAAACACAAAGTACACACACACACACACAGATACAATTAATATAGGAATGTAGGCCGTAACACAGACAAATAACGCGAACACGCTATCTATAAGAGTTTGTTTATTGTAAAGATATAACTCAGAAATACTTATGAAATAGAAGGCTTCAACAATAGCGAGACGATAGATAAAGTGATACATTGAAAGCTTTTGGAATGAAGGATTAACGCCTTTTAAAATTAATACTTGATTAGTATTCCCCAAGCTGAGGCCTGAGCTGGTGTTTCCACGAACTACTGGAATAATAAAGTAGTAAGTCACCACGTGAATTAATCTCTCTAAAAAAAATAAAGCAAAATGTTCCGCTAAATATTCAGAATGTATTAAGTGTTCTGTTAAGGAAAAGGTTTGGGAACCACTGCACTAGATAATTAGTCCTGGCCTGAAGCTTTGAGTAGTAGCATTTCAAGCTCATATGCCAAGAAAATAGACAATACCATGCAATACTATAAAGAAACCAAAACTAATACAAATCAAACTGAATCACGTAAAATTAAATCATGCCCTGAATGTTCACAGATTTTTCAATTTTAAATTAGTTTTCACAGCTCTCCTTCTATACATATAAATTGAGATCATGTTCATCCTATCTCCTAGCTGCTCACTAAGAAACATTCTCAATCTAAGCACTGAAATTCACACACAAAAAACAAAACAGGAGCATTCTGTTTGATATTAATGAGTCTCGTCATTAGCTTTAGTACATATTGTGGTGAAATAGTTACTATTTGTTAATGTTTGTGTAACGTCGTGATAATGTGTTCACAACATTGATTTAGTGTGCTTCTGTCCAAGTGTCTTTCGTCAGTTCATGTGTCGTTCAAGTTTAATAAAGCCTTGTTTTAGGTTACTCTTCAGTGTTTCTTTATTTATCATTACACATATAAAGAGTATTGTTAGTTTAAATCAGTTCTTTTCCTCGTATTTGGGCGTACTTTTGTTATAATGTGATAGTCATTCTTTTCTATTGTTTAACGCTCCTTGAGTTTTGAAAGCAAGAAAAGATGTCATTGGCTACAGCTTTAAATTTAGTGTTACAGCAATAGAAAATAAAAACATTCAGTGCAGAGTTGAGGTAGGCGCATACTGCGCTCAGGGTCGTGATCACACTGAACAGGTTGCCGTAAATATTGCCGGCGTTGAACTGGGGCATCAGACGCCTCACCAGGGAGTACACCATGAAAGGCAGCGCCAAGGCCACCACCATCACCGTAATGAGAGCCACAGATTTAATGAGCTGCAGTTCTCTTAAGTTTTCAAGCGTTGATTTTGTCTCCTTCCTGGTACCTCCCTCTCTGTGATCTGACTTTGAGATAATTCTGGAATCATTCTGAATTTTGTCATCCAAATTCTGAGTTCTCAAATTCGCAAATAAGCGCTGCGACGATGGTTTGAGCTGCTCTGTTCTGTATTTACTGCAACAGCAGATTGCAGATAGTTTCGAAGTGCTGGGGTGTCCTGTTGTGGCGAGCAGGCGAAATTCAACCGAGGATTTCAGTTTAGCTGTCATGACGATCAAAGAGATGAACATGACGGCCATGGTAATCCAAGATAAGATATTTCTGTTCAGGATGTCGTTGACAGCTACTGTGATATCGTGATTACTAGTGGACAGTATTACAATCTTTGTGAGGTTATTTTTTACTCTTGTGTAACTCACGTATTGTGTGGCTACCACAGGTAGCTGCAAGGTGCAGGAGAGAATAAAGATGATGAGCAGCGCTGCGGCAGTTCTTTTCGTGGAGAAGACTTTCCTGAACTTGAACGGGATCGCCACGCAGCAGCACCTGACCCCACTGATGAACCCCGTGGTCATCAAAGACGAGTGATAAAATATACCAGCGCACCAGTAGGAGATGTTATTCACGTAGAAAGGGTTAAAGGTCATGGCGCTGGTAACCTGCGGGAACCCGATGTTCAAGATGATGCAGACTGCGCCCACCGAGGACATGAGCACGAAACCGAGGTCGTAGATGCAGAGGACGAAGAAGGACACGCGGACACTGTCGTTCAGACCCATCCTGTAAAAGACGTATGCGCTGAAGCTACAGGTAGCCACGCCAAGAACAAGAACAACAGGGCGGACACAGAAGTACAAGGTGTTGTTAAAGATACTTAGAATCTGGTCACTTATCTGTGAATCCATGCATTCGTTAATCGGAAGACTTATAGCATTTAGTTGTTAACTATGCTGGCGTAACGACTATATTGAACAGTACCCAACCCGAACAGCATTTTAAGATATAACAAGTTATAATTTCACTAGCAAACATATCAGAAATTAAACATTTAGTATTGAGAGGAGCTAACAATGGTGGGAATAAAAGCGTAGGTTGTATTTGTAAAACAATTCAAAGGAATTCAGCTCATTTAAAATTTAAAATATTATATTTCATTACTATATATTTTTGTATTAACTTATAATTCGCGTTACACTTCATACACTTTCAAAAGTAGCACTTCTTTATATGTAATTATTCATAGAAATGAGTACCTGTTTTTAGACAAGATTAGTTAATCAATACTTGGTGAGAACCAGATAATTGTTGATTGCAACACTACGAAAGGATAGCCTAATTGCAGACTTAATATTGGGAAAACCTCTGACACAGAGATCAACGCGTCTGTAAACGAACAATTGGAAGGAGTTTGGTAATGATAGTTTTTGACTTATCGGAGAAACTGCAGGAAAGGAAAATAATTAACTAGGGAGTGTTTATATGTGCTTGTGTGTGTGTTAGAAATAAATACACGAGGCAAGTTTTGAAAATCTATATGATAACAATTTTATAGTATTTTTCAAAAAATCTTAACGTAGAGACCCTTCTTTTGTTTTTTAATTTGAAAAGCTATCGTACTAAACTGAATGGTTCAAATATAAAATAAGTTTTATATTTAAAAATCGCGTGCGTTGATGATTAAAAATGTTATGGACACACTTGTCTGTTAGGTTCCTGTATACGTCTATGTATCTCTGGTATATCAGACTTAATGATAGCAAGACGAGATCAGATATACAGGAAGCTTCAGTTAATGAGCGCACCTGTACAATGTGTGGCTCTATGTTCTGAAGTTTGTCTACAATCAACCATGTACAAGCAACACTTCAATGTTTGAGATTTATTCTAAAATAATGTATTTTTAGAAGCAGAGTTTCAAAAGAATTTTTCCCCTCTCACTGTATGTTGTGTTTCAACATTTCCTTTGACACCAATGAGAGAATGTGCCGAATACTATGAAATAATTACTCATTTACAACCTACGTTATTACGTATCACGATCCTAATAGGTAAGCATAATAATTATTAATAATATTTGGATACACCATTTATTAAAAGATATTTAAAAATCCATTTTTAGATCTAACTATGATATTTGTAAAAATGCTATATTTTAATGCCTAAACCACACCCCATTTGTAGCATGTGGACAATGTCTTAAATGGAACACGTTAAATTATTTTTTTAGCACTGAATAAAGTTCCTATTGTATATAGGTCGTAGTTAATTATATATATATATTCATTTATTTATTTATGTTTATTGAGAAAAGCTATAGTCTAAATTTACTATTGACATTGGAATTAGAAACAAATATTTGAAAATAACAAAAGTCTAATTCATTGATTTGATCTGAAGCCAAATTGTGTTACAGTTACTTGTGAACATCCAAATGAACATAACATACAAAACTAAGTTAATGTTCAACTGAACACACAGTAATGAATAACCCTATTTTTTTTTCTTTTTCCCTCTCTCTCCCCTTTCATACTACTCTGATGCTCTCTTTTTAGCGATGGGACCAGATACATTTGAGAAGTACATGACATCGCGGCCTTTTTGACATGAGCCGATTTAAATACTTTTTGGTGGCTTTTTTTTTTCCTTCTTTGTAACCCACCAAGTTCTTGCACTGTAGACCGAAGGTTCGAGGCCAGATATCACGGCGTTACGAAACGGATAAAGCCCGCAACCATCGCAGAAATAAATAATGTTTTCTACACTTCGCTCTTTCTTTCTGTTTTGTAAAGAAAAAATGTTTACTGAACAAGGTCATTTAAAAAAATTAGTTTAATTAAACTTGTGTTTTGGGCTTCTCTTTATTAACTCCCCTCTTAAAGCCAGTTCAATTTCTCCCAGTCTGTGATAAAAATCTCCTTCTACTTCTCGTTATCGCTTAAAGTAGAAAACGTTTCTGCTTTGTTTGTTTTCGACACTTTGCGTTCTCGTCGTTTTCCTGTTACCAAGCATTAAGAAAAGATTACTTTTTTTTCTCTTCCACGGGGAGATTTATAGGATTGATTTTAGCATTAGCTTGTTAATCAAAGGTAGGCCGCTGGAGTAGACAGTTTGTACAACGGATTTACCCAGCTGTGTTATTGCATATGCGTGAGCAGTTAATAGAAAGGATGTTTGCCTTTGTTTGTAGTTTGCTGTGAGTGTGTTTGTATTAAATTACGTTCTGTTACATTCAAGAACCAGTTTTTAAAAAGGGAGAGGGAAAGGTGAAGGTTGGGGGTCTTAACGTCCAGTTCCTGGTAACCATAAAATGTCATTTTTAATTAACACAGCTTGTGAGGGCTGGTGGTGGAAGGTAAGTGCTTGTTTTGAAGCACGCAACAATTTTAATATTACACGTAAAGCCGTAGACAGGTGCTATTTGAGTAACATTATACACCCTCTTAAATATTTGCTGTTTTTTTTTTACCAAATATCGGTTCTATGTATTGTAGAGTATATACATTACAACTGTTCGGCTCAGTCATGCTTAAGGTATTTAAGCGTATCGTTTATGCATTAGGGTAACTGAATATTTTACACGAGGTACATAACCTTTTATTTTTTTAACAAGAGGACCATTAACATACATTGCTAATCTTCCTCTTTGTTATTCTCTAACGAACTGAACAGATTTCGATTGCTATCGTTTTCGCTAATCCTGTGAATGCCCCAATTACTATATGACAGGAGGACAATTGCCCCAATCACTCTGTGACAGGAGGTCGAAAGTCCAAATCACCCTGTGACAGGAGGTCGAAAGTCCAAATCACCCTGTGACAGGAGGCTGAATGCCTCAATCACCCTGTGACAGGAGGCTGAATGCCTCAATCACCCTGTGACAGGAGGCTGAATGCCTCAATCACCCTGTGACAGGAGGCTGAATGCCTCAATCACCCTGTGACAGGAGGCTGAATGCCTCAATCACCCTTTCTATTTTGGCTAAATGAAGACGTACAGCCTCAAAAATTAAGCTTACAAACCTAATCAAATTTATGTAGAAAGTTATAGAATTCCATCAAGTTAGTTGAATTACAAAATTCCTTTTATTTCACCTCATGCCAATTATATATGATATAATCAAAGCAAACTGACTTGTCTTAGCTCGATTTATCCTTTTACCATTCAATGTATGTAACTTTAAGCTATTCTAGTTCAAGTAAACATAAACATAAAACCGCATGTAATCAATTTGAAGGTAGAATATAACAAACACAAACGTTTTAATGAGGTAATGAACACACATTTATGAAGATAAAGAGCAAGACATTCAGGTCCTTAAGGTCTGCTGAGATTGAAACCAAGTAATTCAGTACCTTAAGTTTAGCTGAAGATAAAACCAATACATTCATCTCTTTCACTTTCTCTGGGAATAGAAAACATTCTCTTTTGAAGTAACATGCAGCTCAAACGAGTTGAAAAGTTTACGACATTGATGAATCTATTGGCAACAGCTTGCTAGGTCGTAAACACGAACTGCTACCGAATAGTCTTCAATGTATACACAGGTCATGACATTTGTTGTCAATTTATGTATGCCCCATGTAAACGGCTCATTAAGTAAATGTGTCGTGATGACCATCTGACCTATAACACCCCAGCATTGGTTTCACGCAAATCGCATTTGGCTGACAGTTCATACTTGGTTTGAACTACGACAGTACACACTATCTTTATGACAGACAACAGAAACACAACATTTAAGAATAAAGAGCTATTGACTTTACAACTTTGAACAAATGCATTGGAAACAAAATATACACTTACTTGAAATTTAATAGGAATGTGTAAATTTCGCACATATTAAATTTTGCTTTCGTGTAGCCCAACCTCGTACTATAGCATGCTCAGAGTGCAAGGGCGTATCTCTTTTTAGGACTGGTGGGCTGAGGTTTTATTCCGTGCTGCCTTTATTTCAGCCAAGACAACTCTACTCGTGTTGAGATTCAAACTCGAGGTTCCATTGATAGGTAGCAAGTGGTTTTAGCCACTCAGCAACACATTTCACGCGTTTCAAAGAATGTTTTCCTTGTACAGTTGACTTTTTGTTTCAAAGAATGTTTTCCTTGTACAGTTTACTTTTTGTTTCAACAATGTTTTAGACAGAGATTTTTAAAAATTATTTTCTTGTAGATTAGATGTAGTTCAGTTATTGAGAAATTAGTCTTTGTGAAAAAAACAACTGACATACTTCTGACCTGTCAACTGTAGGACAGCCGTATTTTATTTGAATGGGCCTCCAGAAGTAGTGATAGTGATCTAAAATGAACCCATGAGCTATTCATAAGGGCCTCATAGTCGAAGATGAGCTATGAGCTTCAAAAGGGTTATGAAGCCCTATTTTTTTCTTTGAAAAGCTGATCGCACTCGAATAGCTTGGGTCTGTTGAGGGTCTGTAACAAAGACTTTCACGGCTCCACACCAATAGGAGCAATCATGGGCTATCAAAACTATGGAGGTAGTTGAAGGTTGAAGTAGAGTTAAGAAGTCCCTAACATGGATGTTACACAAATGTATTCATTGCGGTCCGTTTGTAAACATCAGTTCACACGAAGATATGAATCATTTCAAGGATAATCCCTATCGATGGATGGCCAAAGGTTAACTCTGTTATCAACAAGTGACTAAGTGAACTGACCAACGTCTGCGTGGGTTGGGAGGTTACACAAAGGTGGATTTTTCATTGGTAATTAGTGACCTTTTACTGCACTTTCCCGAGTCTCAGTGTTTAGCTATTTTTAGAAACGAGTTCTATGGTTCTCTTGGCGATCCACAACGCATTTAGTTAAATGGTCATCTTCTCACTTACCAAAAGTTCAAAGTTGAAGGTCAGAACAGATATCCAATAGACTCTCACACCACAAATAACGAAAATAGTTTTGTGTAGGTTTCTTTACTTTTGATTTGCAACAGCTTACATGGTAAAATTCAGAAAAAACTACATACTGTAAGAAGATACATCTTCGTGGAACAATAAAAAAGAACTGAAAATAACAATGAAAAACAAATCTTGGAACAAATGTCTACACAAATGTTTAATTTAAATGGGCTTAGGAACACAGAACTGACACAGCCCCTTCTTCTCTAAGGTAGAACTGATATGAATCAAATAGAGAACTTGATGGAACGATAGATAGATATGCATGTTTATTACAAAGAGTTGGCCTAATAAGAAATTTTCGTACATGACAGAAAAGAAACTATAAATAGCAACCTTTTTGGTGTATCTGGTGTACCAAAGAAATGAAGTGTTAATAAGCTGTTGTTTTTTTTTAAAAGTTATCTGATAATTTCTTTGTACTTTTAAGCACCGCAGATTTACATTTCCTAAGCTCTTCCGTTTCTAGCACTAGAAAATTTCGACATAGACGAAGCATATGACATAGTACTCCGACAAAATAGCGCGGACTAATTAGCGCCGACAAAATAGCGCAGAAAAAAAAATATATTTCCGTCATTTTGAAAGAAATACTTTAGATATTGTATTGTTTTAATGTTATCATTATTTTTCAGTCATTTTGCAGAAAACTTTAGATATCTTAAAACATAAATATGTAAACAGTAAGCAAAAATTATAATAAGCTATAATGACTAATTTCAAAATATATCATTTATTTACATTACAAAAGTGTACTTTGAAGACAGGCAAAGATACTTGTCAGATTTATACACACACACACACAAACTTTCACAAAATTTAATTGAAGGAAATGTCACTTAGAAATTCCATCACTGGCTTGTTTGCGTACATTGGCAATATAGCTGCAAGATGTCTGTTTAGTTGGAGATACTTTGTCTTGAAGTTTTACTTCATTCTCCAGCATTGTACCTCAGAATCTTGTTCTTAGCTAAAAAAGGCAGGTTCATCTATGGAACAACGAGATAGACCTGTTAACTACCTCACCCTATGGTCAATGTTAGTCAACAATCACAAAGAGGAGTGGCTCAACCAATGGGCATCAGGAAAAACAGGCAGAGCCATGTACAAAGAAATGACTACGCCTAACAAACTGGACAGTATTAACTTCCTCCCCCGCAAAGAACAATCTACAATCTTCCAACTTCCAACTAAGAATAGGACACACACCACTATTAAATTACCACCTGAACAAAATAAACTCCACACAACTACCCCTTTGCAGACACTGCGCCCACCCCTATGAAACCGTTAACCATATCCTCTTTGAATGCCCCTCCCTAATCAACCTTAGGCAGACCCTACTTCCACTACAGTCCAACATAACCAACACCCTGTACGGCAGTGCTGAACAACTGAAGAAAACAGCGCACTTTTTTTCCTTGGCACAGTCTGCAAAAGAGCTCACAGCTCAGCAGCAATAAAGCTGGCTAGAAGGAGAAGAAGAAGAAGAAGAATCTTGTTCTCAGTTTCTATGCGGGATATATATATATATCTATATATATAACAAATTATTTAAGTTACTGAAAGTACCCGATAAAAATTGGCTCATCAATACATGGCCAACTATCATGTGCGTGGGTACAGATCCAGATACAAGCTGCAGATGTCAGACAAATGTCAGAAACAATTTGAAAAATCAAAATTAGGAGTGGATAACTAGTAACTCGCACTTTTGCGAATTAATGACGTCATACGATTTGTAGGCGATGGTCCATGACTATTGCTAGAGTACGCCCTTGGGATTCACCTTTGAAGCTGATATCCCTTCCACCTTCTCTTCCCACCTCCTAACAATAGGTTTTCTATCTGGTTATCTTTTATTTATTTTCTTTTTCACCTTCATCATTGTGCGTAATTAATTAATAACCAGTTAGCCTCGTTTAGCCTTCCGGTCCAATACAAAGGCATTCACTCTGAAGTGACTCGTGCTCAGATCCGCCTTTCCGTAGGCGATAGATTAATTTTTGACGTCAACGATCATGGCGGTACTAATTGTTTTTTTGTTTTTTAGAATGGACACCGAGGAAGACTATCACGATGATATTTTAATGACACTAGCGCTTTGAATAGACTAAATTTGGACTTCACCGCTTGCAGAAAATAACACATATAAAAACTATACAAAACAAGAACAATATTAAAAACACTTTGTTCAAAAAAACAGTACATCCTTTCTAGAATCCAAATTACACATTGCAAATTATAGTATTATATTATACTATATTTTTCAGTATACATTGCTATATAAACGCTAGCAAGGCAATAGAATAACAATTTTATTTATTCCTTTAAGACATAGTTATGTCTCTAATAAATTAAAAAAGTGCCTTTAAATCACTTATGTGTTTCCGATATAGAACAATGTTAAACTTACTAAATTTAACATACAATAAATAATAACATTCTCAACGTGCATAAGTTTCTCTCTAAGTTCATTAAACTAGATTTCTTCTCGAACGAGAAACTAGCGCTAAGATGAAGACTGACTGACTTCAAATGAACGCAGTACAGAAATGAATAAAATGACAAGACAGTTCTAGGGCGCCATCTATGTGGTAAATGTGTAGATGAACTAGTCAAAGCATTAAATGGAGATGAGTGATTGTAGATAAGAAAGAAAAAGGAGGGGGGGGGGAGTGAAGTGTTAGAATGATGATCTTACAGTAGAAGCTACTTCATCTTAAGAAATCAATGACATTCGATAATTTTCATGAACCTTTGGGATCAAGCATTCAATTTTTCCTGTCATTTTTATTAAAGTTTATTTTCGAGAAGGTCACCAAAAGATATTTCAAAAGTTATAAAAGTTTGAATTCTAAAATAGGTTAAAAATAAAACTAGTTTTTCAATGCATCATACAAATGACGATGCGCTTAGATGAAGTCTGACCTCAGTCAAGAATAGATTTTCTCTCTGCTATAGACCTCATCTGCAGAGTTTAAAGGAGAATTTTGACTTGCATTTGTCTGTGAACAATTATCCTGATTCTCATCTAACTATTACGTGAGCGGGTTGCTATGACTAAGCTTTCAGTTTTGCCAACCCATTGCTCTTTTTCAATATGTAAAATTGTATTATGAAAATCAAATTAAACTATTAGCTAAATCTGAAAAGGCTAGTCCAGAGAAAAACAACGGAGGCTCAAGATAGAAGGTGAAATAACTGCAGAGAGAAAAAGCCAAGAGATCTCAATAAATAAAGAAGAAATAATGGAATAGGAAAAGTGTTGGCTAATAACAGGTTTATCAATTTTTCCATGATTTTAATAGAGAAAAAACAAACAAACAAAATTTAAAAGATATTTCGGTCAATTTTTCTTTTTTTTAAAGATTTTCGGCTGTTGAAATAAATCCTAGAGCTTAGATTATATAAGAACTCTTTTTTCACTTAGTTGAAATATTCTCTCTCTCTCTCTTCTTCTTCTTCTTATGTTACCCAAGTACACACACATATTCTGTCTCTCCAGCTTTCCTTCAGGTTCCCAGCAATGACGCTATCAACATCTCTGCTTCTTAATGAGCTCATTGCTTTTCTCCAGACAAACTCGTCTTCCGGTCCACTCACACAAAGTCTTGGAATGGAGCAGCTCATTCTAAACCTTCTTTTCCCACCACTTGCACAATTCTTCACTGTATTATTTATTGATGTGCAATCTTTTTTAAAATGTTTGTTAAAAAAATCAAGAAAAAAAGGTTTATAACGTATAGCGAGCATAAACGTAGGATAACTTTAAAGTCTAATTTCTTTAGGTGGTTCGCCATTGTTTCAAAATGGTTACCACAGCTTTTTTTGTTTCCTAAAATGAAATATGTGAACTGGTTTTGATTAAATGCATGCACTATTACATAATGAAATTTAAAAGTCTTCTATTATATAGACAATAGTGAAACTAAAAACCGCCACATTCTTATCTTTTATATATACATTAAATGAATAAAAAAAAAGGATGTCCATTGCAAGAGCATGTGTGTTGTTATGTTTATATAACAAGATTTAGAGGTCCTTTATATTTATTTATCCGTAACAATCTTTTGAATGAAATGCAAGTTTGTATCTCTAGTGTTGTGCAAGTATAAAAGACCCGAAGGGTCCACCTACTACATCGCAACATATACAGAATCCATTATTTTTATATTTTTAAAAAATGGGGAGGGTGGGGCTTATTCTCATGTTTATTAGACGAAATGGTATAGAATGCAGTGTAACAGACTTTTTATCTGGCTTACTCCCCCTTTCACCTCTGTCCTCTGCAGCATCTCCTCACATACATAAAATATCCCTCCCCACATACTAACACACACACACATGTGTATAGCTTCAAAATCAATTCATCCATCCATTCATCGCAACATCGTCGCAGATAGTGTTTTAACTCCTCGAGCTATGAGCAAAGCAAACAAACAGTGGCGCCCACACGAGAACACCACGGGAGCCATTCAGCGACCCAATTACCCACCCTCCTACCCCCATCCACAAATTACTAGTATCAAATCTACTCAAATAGTGCCCCAGTCCTCCGAGCTATGATTCCGAGCAGTGTCCGATTAAGTTCTCTGGCCGGACACAATGGTCCGCGTTTTGATCAATAGCCATAACTTTGTTTTCTGTGAGAGCTGGCCCTTTGATACGACTTTGAGTCAGGCCCTGACAATCTCTGTCAGGCACAATCTCTCACTATTTAGCTTTTTTGCTCAAGGGCGTGAGGACAATGGACGCATCTTTTTAACGTCTACATACGTGGCAAATACATTTGAACAAACTAAGTACCAACAAGAATATTGCTCAATTGTGGTTTCTAAAATAACAAATTGCAAGAATAAAACAATCCAGCTCATAGAACTACATTATTCAAAGTCGATTTTCCAAAACCTATCTAGATATCTGTTAACGCACTTCATTTTAAGTCACTAGAAAAGACAGACTTTAATTAACATAGGATGATCAACCTATTTTATTTCTTTTGTTTATTGTTTAATTAGCGGTTGCGACGAATTTAAAGCACATGGTTTCTAAACAAACGGGTGGGGGGGGGGGGGGGGGGTCAAGTTCTAGTGGAGTTTTTTTGGTTTGGATATTTTTATGTCGTTTTTTTAAGATCGCACAGTTAATGTGTCCTGATATTTTTTACATAGTATATATCATCTCTATCTGTCTGTCTGTCTGTCTGGTGCAAGTTTTGAACAAGTTATTTCTCCTACACCCATCCTCGGATCCCAAACTTTACACAATTATTTGTTTTACCTAACAAAACATGAATCAACTAAAAAGTTTACCAAAATTAGTCAATTAATTATTTGTAATTAATTTTTTTATTTGATATTGAGAAAGGAAAATAAATTCTACATTACTGACATATATTCCCCTCAGACCCTCAGATAAGCCTTTTTTTTTAGTATTTCAAAAAGAACACAAAAAAAAAACAACGTTGCCTACCGGTCAGCGTTATTACCGAATGTATTTATTAAATAGTTAAATACATAAATACTTTTAGCTATGGAACTATAGACCTATCATTAGAAGTTTACATACACACTAATTAGATTTAATTATACTTAAGCTTAAGCAGGAATTTTCAGAGGCGGAGGTGGGATTCGGGGCTGTGTAAATGGGGGGGGGGGGTCCTTTTTGTTATATCTATCATGAGAGTATCATTCATTAGTTCTAAAGAACAAGGTAATCGTGTTTACAAAATGTACCAGCTCAATGAAGGGGGAATTTAAAAAGAAAATCAGTATTTCTTGAGTAGTCTGTTGTAGAGAGGATTACGTGAGACAAAGATCTTCTAAGAATGCTTGCAGCACAATGTGAAGTAAGCTAACTCGCATGTGTACTGATTTACTATTAAATTAACATTACTGGTTGTTTGCTATTTAAATGATGTATGCTTATTTTTCAATGTATTCTGTCATTGACTAAGTGTCAACCCAATTTAAAAAAAAAAAAAGATTCGATGCTACGAATAAAAAGCACAGCTTGTGTACATACAACTAAATGGGGAAGTTTAGTCATAGTGAATGGCTAATGAGTATGCCCCTACACTCACTCACAAATACACATTTACACCAAACTTTCAAGTTTTATATTTAAAGATATGTTGTCACGCTAAACTAAAACCTTGTTGTCAATAGGATAGCATCGAACTCAAACTCAAGTGTAGCTTTTGAATAAAGAAATTATTAAAATAAAACAAGCAAATTATTTTAGAAAAAAAAACTTTAAAAAAAAAATTATTTAATGGAAAGAACCGGAAAATAACTGCCCTCTCTCACTACTGCTAGGTTTAACTCCCTTTATATATATAAAACAAAGTTATATAATTTCCACTAATTGATTAACTAATTGGTCAATTTAAAAAAAAAATATTCTTGTATTGTCATGGGCTATAGATAATTGTGTAAAATTTCATCTTGATCCGAAATAAGGAAGTGGGAGGAAAAAAAATAAATTTGTATCAGACAGACAGACAAACGGACGGAGTGAGTTAATTAATATAATCTTTGTAAAAAAAAGGAAAAAGTATCGAGTACAGGTTATCCCTTGAATCGATTATGAACTAATCCTAGAGCATTAAGTGTTATGTTCATGTTCCTTTTGACCTTTTCTTCGAGCAAATGCATAACATTCTTTTGTTGATAATTGAGAGAAAGGTAATTTCTCCCGTGACATTAAGCCTTCTTTTCTCTGTACAAAAGTTGATGATCATCAAGAAAATGTCCATTAAAACATTAACCTTTGAAGACAAGATGATGTGAGGAATATTTTCAGGATAACACCACAGCCCTTTAGTTTTCATTCACTGGCTTTGTTTTATTAAGTCACGGAAACATCAGCATACAGCATAACAGATCTTGTAGACATCAGAGAATACACCCTTCTCAAAACTTACACACAAGTACATCTTACTTCGCCCTATCCCCATCTAAAACAAAGAAAGAAGACAATTTTATTTTTTTTAATTCAATAATTGTCTCCATTACAAAACAGAAAAACAAAATCAGGCAGTTGCTAGAGAAGGAAATCCTGGGGGATTGGCTGAAATGATCTATTCTCCCCTTGTCCAGCTTTAGTTAGCTTAAACTTCAGTTACATACACACCGTTTCTCATCACAGAGCCTTGTTTATAATACAACACTCAACAATTTCATTCTCACAACTTCGCGTAACTAGATCACAAAATATTCGCTTGATCCATTTTCTGGTAAATTCGTTTTTTTCCTCTACCCGTAACGGATATCATAAAAGCTGTATGAAAATTGACGGTCTGTTGACAAAATATTCGAGACTCACAAACTGTAAAACATAGAGAGACAGAGAAATGTGTGTACATCTTTTTTCTTCTCGTTTCTCTTTATTAAAACTTTTTTATAATATACAAAGCTTAAAAAGTTCCCTTTTCACACCTCTTGGTGTATAGGGCAGATGATGTAAAGGTCATCTGTTTCTATGGCCTACGGTTAACGAGGTCGACATGTGGTCAGCACAACGACCAACCACTATTAGAACTGGGTGGACTCAAAGGCGCCTGAAGATCCCGAAATTAAAAATCCAAGTCTTCACTAGGATTTGAACCCAAGATCCCGGTTCGGAAGCCAAGCGCTTTAACGCTCAGTAATTATTTTATAAGAAAAAAAAATTATAATATAAATTCATTCGATTTCTACATGCTCTTTAGACTGTGCACTACAGGATTTATTGTTTTCTAGGGATTGTTTTTATAACTTTGTCAACCGGGTTTTGAAAGACTTAATGCTAGTTTGAATAGATATTTTTCTAATACTTTTTGTTTTAATTATATTTAAAACGTATTTCTAACAGGCTGCAAAAATTGTGTTAAAACTTTGTGTTTGGTATTCGATATTTTGGGTTTTCGGCACATCGGCACAATTCAGGCCATGTCGTGTCCATTATGTTTGGTCATAAGGGAACACTTTTTAAAAAAAAAATCATCTATATGAAAGAGAGAAGGGGAAACGAGGGAGAAGGAGGAAGAGATAAAAAAAAAAGAGGATGCGAGAAAGATATTCAGCTACTTCACAAATCTGGAGCAACTCTACGTCTTCACACTTAGAACATTCTTTTTTCTTTTTTTTTTTTGACTATTTGGATTCTTCAAAACTATTTCTATGATCCTCAAGTTCTCTCTCTCTGAACCTATCACCCTCTTGTCCAAGCATCTTGACTTTCTTTATCTTTTTCTTATCTCAAGTATATCCAATTGCATAGAGCGTCTACTCTGAAGGTGTTCAGCTCTGAGTTGTTGCCTTCCTTAATATCGACTAATGGAGTCAGCCATCTGCCAATAAATCTTTCCCTGGTGGGAGTTACGTCCTTAACTCTTACGTCGTGAGCTAAACAGGGAGTCTCAAACTTAAAACAAAAACACTTCAGGAAAAAATATCATACTATCTTCTAGAAAACATAAAATGAGGCCAAAGATGCTTTAAAAGCTTCTTTCCGTCTTGCTCTCTTTTCTTAGTTTGTATAATGGAGTTCATGTATCTATAAAATAAAGCAGAAAGTAAGGCATTTATATGTATGTATGTCTCGATTAAAAATCAAAACCGTTTGACCAATCTTAATAAAACTTGGATTAAATGTTCTTTAGATCATGGCGCAGACTGTAGTGTATGTTTAATGTCCCTACTACAACCGGAGGGCCCTAAAATAGACAAAAAATACAGACAGTATCACTATTACAGTACGAAACTTTTAAACAAATCGGGTAAACCCGTATTCACAGTATTTTATATTGGATATGAATATGTCGGCTGAACGGATAAAAAAAACATTTACACACTCTACTTTTATTTTCGTGGCCAAATAAAAACAACAACGTGAAGAGAACATTCTCCAAGTTTGATATAGATTTAAATTCAATCCAGTAGATCAGTGATACCCAAACTAAGGGCCGCAGGCCGCGGGTCATATCCAGCTAGTTTTAATTAAATTTCAGTAAATTTTCACAAGTTAAATCAAACTAGTAATATGTACCTATGTAATGGGCCTGTTGGTTGAACGAATGAACTATAAAGGACAGGTCACAATAAATAATAATAATTACTTTTAGAAGTGTTCTGACTGTCTGTCAGCATTCCTTATGCTTTATGACTTTACCATTCTGTCTATATATTAAACTTGTTTTGGGGGAATGTCTCAGAAAACGTCTCATTAAATTCACAATGTTAGCGCCATGGCTGGATTTTAGTTAGTGGAGACCTTGGGCAGTTTTTTGGTGGGATCCTCTTACCCTGTGCTGAACACTTTAATGGAAATGATCTTAATTCATTCTAAATTAATGACATAAAAGATGACTTTTTCAAACTTATTTCTTAATTGTACTATACATATTTTCAAAAAGTTTTTTTTTCTATAATTTTCTAGCTAAGGAAGTGGCACTCCCATATAATGCTAGTCCTTGGATGGCAACCTCGCGTCACTGACTATAAACCGGCCCTGAATGGCAATCTCGCATAACTCACCATAAACCGGCCCTTAATTACGTTAAAACAGTATATATCCACTACTCTCATTTTGAAAAAAAATCGTTAATATGGAGGAAATCATTTTAAATGTTGAAAAGATTTCTTCTACAATGGCTTTTAGGAAAAGAGCTTGAGAATCCTTCATCATATGTCTGAACATTCGGGTTAGTAGGTAGATAGAAAAACAACTGAATGCACATTTTGAAGCCGTGCTTGGGGGCTCTAAAAACAAAGTCTGTTATCTTCCTAGTCAGCAAACTATCGTGGATAGAAAGATAAATTTGGTCCATGGAGAAAACATTAACTAGGGTAAAGAGTTTATTTCTGACTTGTTGACAAACAACCAATGAAGAGAAAACAAGAAAGTGAATTCTGCTTCCTGCTATGTCCTACTTGTCAGTCAAACAAACCTACTTTGGATAGATGCTGAAGGTTTTTTTTTTCCTTTACATTCACACACAAACACACACAAACAACAAGTGGACACGCACACAATTACGAAAACACGTCCAAATTCAGTCACGTTCGAAACATGCATACATACAATCATGGATGCACATCTAACGCACATCTTAACTTACAGTCATGGAAGCACATCCAATCACAATTAAGGACGCACAACGAAACACATACACTCGAACTCAAACAGACACCTACATGTTCTTGCGGTAATTTACACACACACACAAACATATATAAACAGGGAAACCAAAATGTACACACACAAAAATCAATCTATTTATAGTATTTCATTAGAAAGTCTTTTTTTACTTTGACTTACTTGCAAGAGTACACCTACTAAAAAAAAAGCTACACCTATCCTGAATGAGATTCACGCATGAATTCGACCTACCATCAATTCTATCAATAGCCTGCTACTTCAAGATAAAGAAAAGTACAAACATACGCTGTTTATTGTTCTTTTAGTTCACCTATTTCTTAGCGCTACCAAACAATTTCCAACCTCTTTCTCCTAGAACTACGTTTTCACATCCGATTCCAATCGTATACATGACACTGTGTGCATCTACCTCTACATGACACTGTGTGCATCTACCTACATAGTCAAAGAAATGTTCTATTTGATGCTACGCAAAGATTAATAGAAAACCACTTTACTTTAAAAAAACATCTTTACTTTGATATAACCTATTTTCTTTGAAATAACCTATTTTTTTAAAGTCTTTTTACTTTGAGAAAACCTCTTTACTTTGAAATAACCTCTTTTCTTTGAAATAACCTCTTTTCTTTGAAATAACCTCATTACTTTGAAATACCTCTTTACTTTGAAATAACCTCTTTACCCTGAAATAGCCTCTTTACTTTGAAATAACCTATTTCCTTTGAAATAACCTCTTTACTTTGAATTAAATTCTTTACTTTGGAATAACCTCTTTGAAATAACCTCTCTAAGTTTTCATCTTTACCCAGATCTAACTGAAGGAAGAGAAGTTTTGTGAACGTATTCAAATATGTGATTTTGTGTTATTATTATCATTTTTGCTACTCAAAGTAAGAGGCAGATAAATGGAGTGGAGACGTTCATTATAATAAGGCTTCTCTTCGAGGCTGAAGATTAATGAGAAATGCAGTATCTCCCATGGAGACTTTAAAGGAAGTTTCAATTGTTGTGTTAAACTAATGTCTGTTCATTCAGACCAATTGAAGTAAGACATGACAAAAGCACTCATTCTATTTCTATTGAAGATTTTCATGATCAACTAAATGTCAAAGGAACAAAATCATATTACATTTAAAAAAAACAAAGCCTAACTTATCAACACTTTCTCTATTCTGTACACCGGATACACCAAAAAGCGAGCTATTTTTTTTGGTATTGTAAAGACTTTTGATTGGAGATGTTAAGTACAGATTAAACACAAATGTAATACATTTTCAAATTTAATATCGCATTTTCTTTCTTCGATCAGATTTAAGAAAAGTTTCTATATTTTGGTTTGGATATTCTCTGTCTGTGTAATGGACCCCCACGTTCTCTTTAGCAGCAAGTGTCTTCAAGTCTAGGTCAATGAGTTTGTTTCTTTGTTTGTGTCAAATATTTGTTTATTTTATTCTCTGCAAGATCTTTTCTAATAAATACTAAAGACAATTATTTTTTGTGTACTCCGTTCATCTTTACCGCCCCTTCCCCACACACACACTTTTCCAGCTCACACCCTTTCCACTGTACTATTTAGTCTTTTATCTTTATACAAATCTTGAGTAAAAAGAAAAGTGTGGCCGAGATGAATCTCTAGCGGGGAGGGGTGAGCTGGGGGGGGGGGGAGGCGTTTCGAGGAAGGATGTCTTCTAGATGTACAGGGAAAATTTGATTAAAAGTCCAGACTAATAAGATGTTTAGGTTGTTTCTATCTTGCAATGTTCATTTCTTTCTCTCTCTCTCTTTCTCTCTTTCTCTCTTTCTTTCTCTCTCTCTCTTTCTTTCTTTCTCTCTTTCTTTCTCTCTTTCTCTCTTTCTCTCTCTCTCTCTTTCTTTCTTTCTCTCTTTCTTTCTCTCTTTCTCTCTTTCTCTCTTTCTCTCTTTCTTTCTCTCTTTCTCTCTTTCTTTCTCTCTTTCTTTCTCTCTTTCTTTCTCTCTTTCTTTCTCTCTTTCTTTCTCTCTTTCTCTCTTTGTTTCTTTCTCTTTCTTCTGTCCATATATCAAGTCATATATAAATTAAATGTCTTGTATTGATATACTCTGTCCCTATCTCTTAATATCTCTCATTTTATTTTCGCTGTTTGTAATTCTCAGTGTATTCCACCGGTATTAGAAAAGTAAAAGGACAACTTGTGTTCTTGTAATCTGAGAAGCATCAGGCTTCGGATATTGGCTATCAGTCTGGATGAGAGCATCACAATGTCACTAACACCACCCGTCCCCCTTTTTCCATCAGTTGTTTTTCTCACAGGAATGACCCGAAAGTGACCAGGCTTGACCTACAGTTAGTCTTTAATCTTTAGGTAGAACTGTAGTTGTGACTGCAAACACACACTCGTGTACTGGTCTGAATGTCCCAGCTGGACGTTGGTCACCTACTTCTTGCCCAGTGGGCAGGGGCTGCCGTGGGGGTCGGTGCAGTGAATGTAACCAGTTCCAGTGTGCAAAGAGAAAATCACTTCGTTCCACAAATAAATGAATAGAACTTTTTTTTTTACTTTAGATTATTTTCAATTACTTCACTATGTTAATTGCCATTATGACCGCCGTCACAGACCACTATTATAACTTTGAACTCATACTACATAAATTCAAAATTAGCGCTCTTAACATGATTACAATGGAAGCAATAATTGGTTGTTCCTTTAAACTGAAAGACCAAGTAATTAATACAATAATTGTCCTGGATATAAAAGATTCCATCCCCACTTATTTTTAAATTTATGAGAAAGTTATGTACATTTATTTATCATTTCCCAAATAAACGAGAACTAATTTTGTCAAAATACATACAAATCAAATATTAAAAAATAATATTGTGATAAATATAAGAAAACCAACTCCCTCCCTCCCCCGTTGTTCTCTTATTGCTTCAGGTCTCTCGCCTTTAGATACGATGTCTTCCTTAACCTTTCGTCTGTATCCCTTCACTCGATACATCTAGATCTATCCATCCATCTATCCATCTTTCATGGCATTGACGCAAACAAACATACAGAAACAAAACACATACACACAGATGGACGCGTGCCCACACATTGCCATTAGGCTTACGTTCAATCTCTACTTCTGCTTCTCGAAGTCTCCAAAGTTGAAGCTAGAAAATAAAAAAAAAAAAGCAACATTATATTTATATTCTTTTTCAATATTTCGACTCTTTTCATTACCTACCCCTGACGCCAACAAGGGAGAGAACTCTTTGACAACGAGCCACCAATCTATGCGAGTGCTTGTCCATATATCTCAGCCCTGACCGTATCATTTTGTTCCTTTAGTTAAAGCTTGTCAACGTGCAGATAACCCGTGATTGTATCCCAGGGTTGTGTTTCTTTCCTGACATTCGTTTTTTTTGTCTCCCCTTGTTATTGATTGTCTATTTCTAAGCCAATGGCACCAGAGGGCGTGGATATAGCACTTCAAGGAAACATATTCCCCTTGATGAGAAGAATATCTTCATGTCAAGCATTACGCTATAGCCTTAGTGAAAATAGCAAGAGAATGCAACCTTTTTTTATTTGTTATCTAGTGTTCAATATGAAACGCTTTCTATTTGTTATCTAGTGTTCAATATGAAACGCTTTCTATTTGTTATCTAGTGTTCAATATGAAACGCTTTCTATTTGTTATCTAGTGTTCAATATGAAACGCTTTCTATTTGTTATCTAGTGTTCAATATGAAACGCTTTCTATTTGTTATCTAGTGTTCAATATGAAACGCTTTCTATTTGTTATCTAGTGTTCAATATGAAACGCTTTCTATTTGTTATCTAGTGTTCAATATGAAACGCTTTCTATTTGTTATCTAGTGTTCAATATGAAACGCTTTCTATTTGTTATCTAGTGTTCAATATGAAACGCTTTCTATTTGTTATCTAGTGTTCAATATGAAACGCTTTCTATTTGTTATCTAGTGTTCAATATGAAACGCTTTCTATTTGTTATCTAGTGTTCAATATGAAACGCTTTCTATTTGTTATCTAGTGTTCAATATGAAACGCTTTCTATTTGTTATCTAGTGTTCAATATGAAACGCTTTCTATTTGTTATCTAGTGTTCAATATGAAACGCTTTCTATTTGTTATCTAGTGTTCAATATGAAACGCTTTCTATTTGTTATCTAGTGTTCAATATGAAACGCTTTCTATTTGTTATCTAGTGTTCAATATGAAACGCTTTCTATTTGTTATCTAGTGTTTAATATGAAACACTTTCTATTTGTCATCTAGTGTTTAATATGAAACGCTTTCTATTTCTTATCTAGTGTTCAATATGAAACGCTTTCTATTTGTTATCTAGTGTTCAATATGAAACGCTTTCTATTTGTTATCTAGTGTTTAATATGAAACGCTTTCTATTTGTTATCTAGTGTTCAATATGAAACGCTTTCTATTTGTTATCTAGTGTTTAATATGAAACACTTTCTATTTGTCATCTAGTGTTTAATGCAAGTTTCGACCAACTGATGTAGTTCAGTTCTAACAAATACATCCAGGTCTGATTATCCAGATTGTTCTCTTTTTTATGTGGATTCTTATCTTATCTTATATAATACAGACGTTACTTCAAAAAAGAAGATGATTACGTCCTACGCGTCCTATGCATTCAGTCATGCATATTAACCAAACTGTTGTAACATTTCTCAAATCCTTGTCAGCCTTTCTCTCCTGTGAAAAATGCATTTATCTCATTGTTGAAGGTTCAAAATAAGTCTTACATCAGTCCAGGTCCTACACTATGCGAAACGGAATGCGCGGGGCCCAGTATGGGTTGGGATAAGTATAATGTCAAAATTAAGATTTGGTATTTGAAAATACATTCGTCTTTGCAATAAAATTTATTAAGTGAAAGCTGACAATGCCGTTTTTTTTTATCGCGCGTTAGATTGGCACCTCAAAATTTACAATTTTGTCTATTTTTCAGGAGATTTTAATAATTTTTGGAGATTTCCAGGACTTTTTGTATATTACAGGATGGAATTACATGAGATATCCAGGAGGCCGCGGAAACCCTGTTATTATATAAATGCTATTACGGTTTAATTTATAATTTAGACCTAGAATTTGCTCGGGGCCTAACAAAGTGCGGGGCATTAGCCTTACAGTATTTATAGCCAAAAGCTCCAGATTTTTTTGAGTATGGATCACGGAAAACAAACATAGTCAGCATTGTAAATAAATTTTTATTGATTTATACTTCTAAGATTATCCTTTCACCTTACTTATACTTTTTCATAGTTTATGTGAAAGACTTCTTTAACAGGACCTTAAACTTCGGTTTTTGTTTGCTTAAGACACTGCAATATGTCTCTGCCAATGTGATTTCTACCCCTCTTCCGCTCGTCGTAACAGTCGAAACTCTCCCGAGGGCCGTATCATCATTCTGCTGACGTCTTTTGGGTGAAGATAACAGGTTTAATACAATATTTTGATTTTACGACCAACTTCTATGATACAGACATCTGTCTCAAATGTCTTTCATACTTAGGTAGTGGTCCATTTTACGTCCATCTTTTTAATAAGATGAATGAAACACTGTAGATGTCAAGACAAGGCATAAATGCAGCTCCAAATGGAGAGAATAGTTTTGTTTACTCCTCTCCCCAAGATGCTCGAGCTGGCTAATTAAGGAGGGGGGGGGGGAATCATGGGCGTAGCCATTTTTTTTTTCGTGGGGGGGGGGGTGTAGTTCTCCCTCCCCCCCCCCCCCCACGGTCATATATATATATATATAGGTGTGTGTGTGTGGGGGATGGGTGGGTGAGTGTGTGTGTACATAGTTAATGATTATTACATTCTGACCATCCTATATTTCGCAAGACGTTTATTGTACCCTAGAATAGGTTCTTCCTGGAGCTAGTGGAAAAACTGTAGACACCCCGCCTTTGCCAGTAAGGGGGTATAGGGGACCCTATGCACTATTTCCGGAATTTAAAAAAAAGTATATTCTGAAGTATCTACAGTGCATTATCCTGCTATCACAAAATTTTAGTTCAAAAGCCTAATCTGCTATTCTTACTGTCTTAGGACATATATCCTCCTGGATTGCTAAGTTATGTAAGTTCGGTCATACTAAATACTACATTTACATAATTTAAAAGAACAATTAATAAGTAGTTTTTCATATTATCGCGTGGACTGCAGAATCACAGTGTCATCATGGAACACAAAACGAAACTAAAGGAATTTTTTTTTATATGAAATGTATTTTATCTTGAGGCTTTGAATAAGAGATTGACCCTTTACAAAACAATTAGATCAATTAGATACTCATTATAAGACATCAGTTAAGCCAGGTTCACATCTAACTTCACATTCACTTTCACCTATCCCTTAGTCTGCTGGACCTTTGGGGCACTACACAAGATCTGTCAACCTTCTTTCTCCATTATTCTCTCTCATTTGCCTTTGATAGAATTTCATTATGATATTCTTTCTGAAAATCTTGAAACCTGCCTTTTTTCCTCCCTGGGTGGAGCACTTCGGGGGCCGATTTTGAGTTTGTGTTTCCACCCAAGCTGTGTTTGTAACCTTGTTGTAAAAGTATTTCTTTTCTTTTTTTTTATTCTCTCTTTTACGTAGACATGTAGTTGGCAATAAACGTTTCCCACATTGCCCGGATGTGTCACGTGACTAGCTAAGCCGGGTTGTTAGGGAGATCTTAACATCATATACCCATCCCTAGAAACACACGACGACGCATGTGGTCAATAAAGAAAGCATAAATGTGTTATGAAAGTAATTATTCAAATTGTTTGCGCAGCATTGCTAGAAATAAGTCTATTTCTTTTCTTTTTTACAATTCACAATAGCATAAAACAGTGCTTTCCAAACTGTGTTCGGCGGCACCCTAGTGTTCCGCGAGGTCTGAATAAGTGTTCCACTAACTCCTGGAATAATTAACTAGTACGCCACTGCGTGAATTAATCTCTCTAATCAATTATAAATTAATCAAAATGTTCTGCTAAATACTCAGAATGTGCAAAGTGTTCCATTTAAGAAAAAGTTTGGCAAACACTGCCTTAAAATATAAATTTAACTTTTTTTAAAAAAAATATGCAGATATTTTCGAAAGGTATTTGAATACAAAACTTAGCGAACCAGTGGGATAGTAGACAATATCCATGAGTATTATGTGTGTGTGTATGTGTGGGTGGATGTGTTGGTGTGTGAGTGTGTAGGTGTGTCTGTGTGTGTGTGTGTTTAATAACCATGTTCCTAAAACTGGCTCTTTTGTCTCTCTGAGAAAACGTGTCCGTATTGCCCGTAGGTGCTCTATAAGACAACTTGAATTAAAACTTGTAGTCTTAATCGGAGATTGGAACTCAAATTCCCTTAGTAAAGATACTGTTTACTATCACACAGATACATGCACCAATTATAACTTCTGGTATATCATAGTATCCATCTACCTACTAGAGCTAGATCTTAACAAGTGGGATGTGTTAGGAATTATTTTTTTATTTAAAAGAATGAAAATGTATTCAGCGGCCAAGCCGCCATTAATTTTGTGTTACCGTCCGACCACCATCTACCATGTTTAGATTGCAAAAAACTAGAAAAGGAAATTGAAACTCCAATATGATGATATGAACTCATAGCTTTGGTGCAAAGTCTTATTTTTAAAAAGCTTATATCAAATCACTTTCTCATCTGTCTGTCTGTCTGTCCGTCGTCTGGTAAAAAGTTTGTACACGTTATTTCTTACACACCCATTCTCGGATCAAGTTGAAACTTTGCACAATTATTCATTGGCATAGAAAAGACATGAATCAATAAAAAACATAAACCCATTTGTAAATTAATTACTTAATTATTTTTTTTATACCAAAATGGAAATAAATCTTTCAGTATTGACAGATACAGCTAACTATGTGGAGTTTCGCCCCCTTAGATAATAGAACACGTTATTGCTCTCATATCCATTATCGGATCATGTTGAACCTTTAAGCTAAATATTTATTGTATCTAACAAACAGGAATAAATTTAAAATAACCAATTAGTCAATTAATTATTGGTAATTAATTACATTGTCATGATATAGAATAACAGAAATAACTTCTACATTATTAATAGATTGTTGTAAGTGCGGAGATCTTTTACTTAGATAAATTAAGTTTTGTTATTTTTTAAAAATAGATTTTCTTTTATTTTGCTGGCTACTTTCTGAAAGTGAACAGTTTTGAGTTTTGTTTTTTTGAAATAAATGAGTTGAAAGAAATGAGTCAATTAGTTCTCTCATAAATAAACCACTTTTAAAACAATACATAAATGTAGGGAAGATATTTTTAACCAAATATTTGTTTGCCAAAAGATAAAAAGATCTCATTATCGATAATCGGTGGTTCATTTTCTTAAAATAAAAAAATAAAAAAAACAGCATCAATTAATTCTTGATATCGTTCTTTTGACTTATATTATTACATTTCATTATTTTTCGGTTTTTCAGTTTGTTGTTTTTTCGTTTGACAAATAATGGCAAATAATTTTTTGAATTCGCTCTTTTAACATTTTATTTTTTTGGCAAAAGTTCCAGAATGTCATTGATTATCATATAAAGTTTAAAATTGCAATGTATTTGTATACGTCAGGTATAATCTTTAAAAATCTAATTGATTTCGCTGTTTTGTATTAGTAAAGATCTAACACGAAATTACTTTGAATAAACAAAACAATATTATGGATTGCATATGCCTTGTGATAACACAAACCCTCTGTAATTTTATATTAGTGGCCCCCGAAAGGGGAATAGCCGCTTTAGTTTTATGTGGTCTGTTTGTCCGTCCGTCCGACCGTCCGGTTTAGATCTCATAAACTAGAAAAGATATTGAAAATGCGATATCGTGATATTTTTGGATCTTTCACAGTTCTGATGAACGGCTACTACTCTCTTCTCTGAAAACGAAAAAATTTAATGTCTAAGTTCAACTATGTAAGCAGGTGGTTTGTTTTTTTTTAGAAGAATTCAATATTGATAGTAAAAAAGACAACTACAAATCTAAACACGGGAGACCCTGTGGTAAGGGAGAACTTCTTCAGCATATCTTTAATACATTTGTTAAAAAAAATGATTTAAACAAAATTTATTACTAAATTGTGTACATACTGTCATACCAGCTACACACATTTTAAATAAAATGTTTACTTTAAAAAAAAAGAAAAAAAAATCTGTTTAGTACGTTTATAAGTGGAATATAATTAAAAAAAAACAATTACTAAGTAGTGTAAACTATTCTTCACATGAAGTATATAAATGCAGCGGGAAGTAACGTTAATATTCAATTAAATTCCTTAATCTGACCGTAAGACAAAGTTCACGTCTGTACGTTCATAAAAATAAGTCAATTAATAATAAGTACCATCATTCGTTAAACATTTAATGTTTGAAGCTTTGGTGAGACTTTGCTTTTCCTAAATACACTCATAGGACGGTCATGGTAAGCTAACAAATAACAGCGTTGAGTGTGTGATTGTTAGGGTGTAATCTAAAGGGTCGGCTTGGATAAAAGAACGCACGCCTGTGTTGAAAAAAGTCTTTGAAAAATGTGGTTCAAACAGCTGTTACAGTGGGAAAGTTTTATGTTCACAGCCCGCGTGTTCATTGTTTGTATTCACCTAACAAACCTATTGTGTGAATGATAGTATTGTTAATGTGTAGACTCACTGTCTATTAGACGTCATTAATGTTTTCATATAATCTTCAATTGTTTGTTTATATTAATCATGTATTTAGTAGTCTCCTCACTTAAGAAGTTTAAAATGAATGGCTTCGATTCCGAAAATTTAGGATGAGTGCAGTGTCTCGCATGACTAGTCAAACCCAGTTGTATATTTTTCTCACATCTAATGTTCGCATTGGGTCTATACAACTCCTCTACAAAGGCTTTTCTTTGGGCCTGAAGTTTGTCCTGCAGCCTTCTGTAGAGCTCTCCAACTGTCACTTTCAGTGGCCATCTTCTGCCAGCTTCGTTTCTCTCTGCCAGGGACGTCTAAATGGCGTCTGAGTTTATCTTTATATCGTTCCCGTGGGGCACATTTGTAACGCCTTCCACCTATAAGTTCGACAAAAGCATCGCCCTTGGCATGCGATTTAGAACTTGCTCAGTAACCAAGCCACAGGTTTCAATTTCATAACTTAGAAAAAAAACAAGGTTACAAAGGCATTTTGTGTGAAAACACAAACTCAAAATCGGTTCCCGAAGTTGTTCACCTAGAGTCTTCACGAGGATTCAAACACGGGACTTCGTTTCCAAGTGCTTTACCCCTCAGCCAAGCATCTCCATATGTTAATTTAGCGTACACTTTTAATTTGTTTTGAATAATAATTAATAACCTTATCCATACATTACAAAATTAATAACATGTTATATGTATAAAAACAAAATAAAAAAGATGTATTCTTCTTACAAAATTAGATCTTAAAAAATTCTTGACCTATTTTAGTTAAGTAGTGAGCTAACTAGAAATGACTTAAAAGACTTGGAGTACATGAACCAGACCATCCCCTAACAAAATAAAAATTAATATCTCCATTGCCATTTTTTATACCAACTAGATCTCTTGATATAGAATCTAGATTTAGACTAGAATTCCTATGACTTTACACATTTAATATTAAAATTACTAGATCTAGGTCAATGTTATGATCAGGAATAGTAGGCCTTTTAGTACCGGATAATAGTGTAGGCCTACTATGCTGTCCGTATCCGATCACTTCTTAATGTGAATCTACTGTTTACATTATAAATAAATCTGCAACCCTAAGCTGTCAGTAGACAAGCTATTGCCTTAATAATTAAAATTTTGTTTAAATTATTATTAATAAATGTATTTAGTTTTATTTAGACTGACAAGTGTATAAAACTGCGCGCTATAAAAGTAGTTCATTTTTTTAAAACTGATACTTAAAACGAAGTTCGTATAAAAATTCTTTTTTAAAAAACAACATTTCAATCAGTATTCCATTAAGTAAGTTAGTTAATAAATAGAAAATATATTTTATTATGATCCGATCACACGTTTTCCATTGTGACCTTAGATGCAAATTTTTGTACCAATGCGCGAATCTATGAACACAGCTTGAGTTATTAATGAAGAAGTCTGTGAACTTTAAAAAAAACTTACCTCCACTGAAGCTTTTCATTTAAAAGTGGTGTATTTTTTTAATTTTTTTTTTTTATCTGCTTGCATATGTAATTTTAAAAATTAGATAGTTCACTTACGGAAAAGAAAAAAGTAGCTGTTGCATCAGAACTTTGAATGATCTAAAATATCACAATGTCTGCTTTTCATTTTCTCTTCTAGTTTCTGTGATCTTAACGGGACGGACGGACAGACGGACGGACAGAGAGGCCACATAAAACTAATAGCGTCTTTTCCCATTTTGGGGGCCTCTAAAAATAACATTTGAGACACACTATTTTTACAATACACAAAAATGTTTCCACTGTAAAGTATTCACTATCTAATATATAAAGCAGAAAGTAAGGGGTATGTATGTATATATGTATGTACTAATGACCCGCATAGAAATCAAAGCCGTTTGACCAATCTTGATAAAACATGGTGAAGAGCCGATGCCTCATCCTGGCCATGGATAAAAGCCTTTCCTTGGTCAAGAGGTCCTTTAATAGGGAACTGGACGTTCTCGGATCCTCAGGACATCTGTATCTGATAAAACATGGCATAAACGATCCTTAGATCATGGCAAAGACCGTAGTGTACGTTTAATGTTCCTCCCATAACCGGGGGCACTAAAAATTAAAAAAAAGCTTAATTTATCTCTATTAAAGAAAGAAACTTTTTAACAAATTGGATAAACCCGTTTTAATAGCTAAATTTATCTATTAAAGAACGAAGCTTTAACAAATCAGGTATATACATATGCACAGTATTTAATATTTGATATGAATATATCGGCTGAACGGGTAAACCCATTTTCGCAATCTACTTTTATTTTCGTGGCGAAAGAAAAAAAACTTAAAAGGAACATTAGCTAAGTTTGACGTAGATCTAAATCCAATCCACTACATTATTAAACTAAGGCCCGCAGGCCATGGGTAATATCGGGCTAGTTGCAAACAAGTTTTTCTGTTTTGTTTTGTAAGATTAGGGTCCAGTATGACCTCACGTTTTCAGTATTCATCCTAATTACAATTCTTCATCGTCTCTTGTGTTTGGGAGTCTTTTGCTGACACGTTGATAAGAGTTTTCTGCCCTTTCCTCGTACTGCTTCGAAAACGCAAATGTAAGCACCTGTCACTGTTCTGAAATAGAAAACGAGTCCATCGTTTCAAACAATTTCTCTTATAATTGGGGGAAGCGTGGTCAAGAGGCTATGTACTTATTGGTTTGGCTACCTATAAAGGTTCGACACCCAACTCGAGCAGAGTATCTTTTCTGAGCGGCTACAGATAGCACGGAAAACCCTTTCCAAGATACCTCAAAATGAGATCATAACGCCAAGAGCATGCTATAAGCATGAAAGTAGCGCTATATAAAAGTTTTAATTTCATTTATTCCACACGATTTTCTTATTTTTTCCACCTCTCAGTCTTTTTCAGAAAGTTTGGATTAAAAGATAAGATAAGATAATTTTTATTGATCCAATCTAATGGATTGTGCAATATCTTTAATATTTGTATTCATAGCTTACTGCACTATCAACTTAAACACTAGTTACGTATTGGTAACTTATAACGTGACTAACATATAGCGTTCATAGCTTATTAAATTCGTCACTTTAACATTGCAAACTTCTAACAATAGCAACTTGCTAACATTGGTGAGTTATACAGTTTGTAAATAAAACAAGGTTACACAGACAGTTTGTGTGGAAACACAAACTCGAAATCGGCCTCCGAAGTGGTCCACCCAAAAGGCAGGTTTCAATATTTTCAGAAAGATTATCAGAATGAAATTCTATCAAAGGCAAATGACAGAGAAGAATGGAGAAAGTAGGTTGACAGATCCTGTGTGGTGCCCCAACGGTTGAGCAGACCAAGGGATAGTTGAAAGTTTATGTGTAGTTAGATATGAACTTTGCCTAACTAACTGATGTCTTATAATGATTATATAATTGTTTTATAAAAGTCCAATCTCTTCTTTAAAGCCTCAAGGGAAAAAAAAATTCCTATAGTTCAGTGCACCATGTAACAGGTATAGCTCAGCCGTTCAAGCGATAATATGAAAATGTACTTATTAATTGTCGGTTTAAATTTATGTCTAACTCTTATATATACTAAATAGATTTTTTTTGTGTGAATGTAGTAGTTAGTAGGATAGAGCATATTTAACATAGTAATACAATTGTAAAAAATTTTTTTAAAAATTGACAAAATCTAAAACCGTTTGCATAATTGTGCTAAAAATATGGTAAATAGTCACACCTCTTACTAAAAAGCCTCCAGTGTTTCTTACTAATAGCGTTTTTTCACCTTTCGGGGGCCGCTAAAAATGAGTTATTGGTGTCTTATTATGTAATTCAACATTGCAAAAAGAAAACTGAGCATATCTTATTTTATGGTGTTACTTGTAACTTTGATAAAGCCATGCGCTAATTAATTAATTAGCTTGATGTAATCTTCTAACTCTTTTAACCATTCTTTTCTTGGACAGATAATGCTCTACTCTTTTCAAACGTTCTATTTGGAAGTACATTTCTTTTACACGAAAAACAGGGAAAATACTTCAAAAAACAAAAAAGAAATACAAAGCTCCAAATGTAAATGTTTCAATTACTTTGGATCAGTCATGTCATTAAATTCGTAATATATCTAGGCCAACAGCAATAAATCTGTGCGATTAATGTTACCAATTTTTTGTTTGTTAAAAAAAAGCGCTGTTTAATGCCTTCAGCTTTCTCGCAACCCTCTGATCTTACCTGGACCAGTTGCGGCAAAATGCGAAGCGGAGGATAAATGAAAGATAGATCTGGGGAAATACAGTAATTGATTTTTATAAATATTTACACAAAAAAAAGGGGGGGGGGTTAAGACCTGAAATCGAACTCGTGGCTCACGCCTCCTTTTCCGACGTGCTAACCACTCTGCTAGTGATGTACTTATGACTAGAGAAAAATTTTATTCTTATATTTTGTTTGTTTCAATCTATAGCCGCGACCTATAAAGGGAACTAATTCAGCTTATTTCATCAATTCAGTCTAGTACTAATTTGTTTTCCTTGAACGAGATACCAAACAAAATAATTAATTACCAATAGTCAATTAGCTAATTGGTTAATTTTGAAATTGTTTATTGTTTGTCGGGTAAATGAAATAATTGTGCAAAATTTCATCTTTATCTGTGATTTGAGACATATCGTGTAGAAACGAGACAGAGTGAGTTGATATAAGCCTTGTAACAAGACAGGGGTGACAATGACACCTGGATATAAGGGGTAAATCCGATTTTTTTATTTGCTTAAAGAAACTTGTAAGACTTTGACCTCTTTATTCGAATTCTTCATTCTTGTTCTCTCTCTCTTTCTATCTCTCAATCTTTCTCTTTGTCCAAGTTTCTAATTAGGAACGTTTTCAATAAACTCATTTCTCATTCTACAATGTGCACATACAATGTCTGTCCTTGTTATGTGTATGTCTCCTATGTGCAAATAAAATTACATGGAGGCATTAGTCTTGAGCTATATTTATGCGTTTCATAACAGTTCACCAGCTTTATGTTTCCTAAAACACACAAAAAACTATTTAATTTCAACGTCTAAACATAAAACTTTTCTTGCCAACAGTGTCATTTCTAATAATAGATATGGATTAAATTTTGTCGGGTCATATATATATATATATTCATCAACACAATATCATAGCATACACACCATAGCACACAGACATACACAGACACATAAATACATATTTGGTTATGTAGACATACGCCTTAGAAACTTTGCAACTTTTTGAACTAAAACACACACGCATACATGTACGCTGGCACACACACACACACATGCATTTAATTGTTGTTATATTTGTATCATTAAACAAAATACCAACTGCAATTAGCGGGAAGTTGTTATATTCGTGTACAAATTCAAGAGCGCCACGTTCCAGGATGGTCTGTTGACGCTAAGTGTATGTCAAATTTATTTTTCTCGTTTGGTAATATGTGCGCTTTAGTGAAACTAAATAATGCCGAAGGTTAACTTAAACAAAACTGACGTCATCTCCGGATTCCTTTGCCCCCCCCCCCCCCCCCAAACGCCAGAAATTTTATTTTTTTTCTACTTTCTTCTCCACCCCATAACAACACACGAAAAGAAATGCACTTCGACAGTTTGTCAACAATCTTGTCGAAAAAACAAAATGCAGTGGCTGTGTAAACTCTTGCCTCAGTCCTTGAGTATTTTCTATGTGTTTGGAGATTCTGAGTCGTCTCGTTAGGTTTTAGAGTCAACTAGTTGAAACTGACATTGCTATTCAGAGATTACTTCTTTTTTAAGCCGTTAATAAGCAGCGCCAGGTCTAATATCTGCCATCACAATGTCATTCTCTACACCTGGCAAGTGGGGCAAGAGGAAGACGCGAACGAATAACTTAACGTCACAGCATGTTGAGAAGCAGGATAAGCATGTTTACTTACAGTATTTTTACAACTGGTGAAAAAGTCACTTTTAAGACATTTTTAATAATCGGAACGATCCTTTGAACCTGAAAGATCCAGATAGTTTAAATAATATCGTTCTGCGCTTAAATACCCAATATATCTCTTAAGATTACACAATTGGAAACGTGTCAGACTACTTGATTCTCGTGCCAGCTCGTAATTCAGCAGACACTTGTTTGGTTCGTTCTTATTTGGTAGGACATATACTGTTTTAAAATGCCACACGGTGTTAGGACATTATTTAGTATAATATAGATTTATAATCAATAGCTCAACAAAAATTCTTCATAATCAGTGTACATCCATTGTACGAATCTCAGGATTACAAAAAATCACTGTTGGAAAAAAAAAACTTGCATTCATCCTTAAGTCTTCAATTTTCCTTTCATATTCCTCTCCCGCGTATTTAAGAGCAACCCTCTCCCCTTAATTTCTTGCCCCATCTTCTCCTTTATTTCATGTCTCTCCTCTCCCTTTTATTTTATGTCCACTCTCTCCCCTTTATTTTATGTCCACTCTCTCCCTTTTATTTTATGTCCACTCTCTACCTTTTATTTTATGTCCACTCTCTACCTTTTATTTTATGTCCACTCTCTCCCTTTTATTTCATGTTTCTCCTCTCCCTTTTATTTTATGTCCACTCTCTCCCCTTTATTTTATGTCCACTCTCTACCTTTTATTTTATGTCCACTCTCTCCCTTTTATTTCATGTCTCTCCTCTCCCTTTTATTTTATGTCCACTCTCTCCCCTTTATTTCATGTCTCTTCTCTCCTTTTATTTCATGTCCACTCTCTCCCTTTTATTTCATGTCTCTCCTCTCCTTTTATTTTATGTCCACTCTCTCCGCTTTATTTCATGTCTCTCCTCTCCCTTTTATTTTATGTCCACTCTCTCCCCTTTTATTTTATGTCCACTCTCTCCCCTTTATTTTATGTCCACTCTCTCCCCTTTATTTTATATCCACTCTCTCCCCTTTACTTTATGTCCACTCTCTCCCCTTTATTTTATGTTCACTCTCTCCCCTTTATTTTATATCCGCTCTCTCCCCTTTACTTTATGTCCACTCTCTCCCTTTTATTTTATGTCCACTCTCTCCCCTTTACTTTATGTCCACTCTCTCCCCTTTACTTTATGTCCACTCTCTCCCCTTTACTTTATGTCCACTCTCTCCCCTTTACTTTATGTCCACTCTCTCCCCTTTACTTTATGTCCACTCTCTCCCCTTTACTTTATGTCCACTCTCTCCCCTTTACTTTATGTCCACTCTCTCCCCTTTACTTTATGTCCACTCTCTCCCCTTTACTTTATGTCCACTCTCTCCCCTTTACTTTATGTCCACTTTCTCCCCTTTACTTTATGTCCACTCTCTCCCCTTTATTTTATGTCCACTCCCTTTTTCCTTTTAATTCATTTAGTTAGCCGTGCACATCAATGGAAGATTCATTTTTACCTTCAAGTTTCTCTATTGTAAAGCTCCTATCAAATATCTCCAGTCAGACGTTTACATTTCCTTTACGATAAGATGTCAAACGTTGATCTTTCTTTTCTTTAATGATAACTTTAATTATAGGTTTTTTCTGAAAGCAATTGAAATCATTGAATGAAGTTGGCATTGAGTTTTATTTTGTTCTAGACTTTTGTGAGTCGTTATTTTCATCTCGGACCGTTCACTCTCCAGATCATCCTGACCTAATGGGCAATTCTAAAAAAAACAAACTGTGATATTAAACATGGGCAGTGGCGTCACTAGGGGGTTGCGGTCCGCACCGGGTGACACCCGTTAGGTGGGAGGGGTTACACCCAAGTTAAAAAATGCATTTTTCGGAATAACTAACACTTAAACAATAAACGACAGTGACTAAATATTGAAACATGCTTTTCACAATTAATAAATAGATCTATATGTACTTTTTTTTATTTTCGACTAAACATTTTTTTTTTACGAAATTAACCAAATGTGTAAAATGTTATATCATACTTATTATCACAAACAAAACATGAAACCTTACTTTCAGATGTATACCATCTGCAAGTATGGATATGAGCAATGCTTTGATTCAAAAAAATTTTTAAATCGAATCCATTGAATTTGTGACTAGCACCGTAATTTCAGGATGCCAACCAACTGTGACTGTTTAACAAATGACGACATTCTTCAGGCATATAATATTATTGAAATCTCACATGTAAATAATGTAAGTTTTGTAAAATTGGAAAGTATATAAGTGGCCATTGAGATTTCTGAAATTTTTTTGGTAATTTCACTTGAATATTTAATGGGATTTTTCTTGGCGTTTGCCAATTTCACATGATTTACGAAGGAAATTATTCAGAAAAACAGGGAAAATACGCTAGTTGTAAAAAGAATAGTTCTGATGCTTCTTAATCTGGATTATTTAGTCTCTTAATAGCAAAAAACTAATTTCTTTTGTTTTTAACTATTTTCAACTAATTGGATAGAAATGAAATAGAAATTTGAAACTAAATCTATTGAGTGGTTGAAATAATGTCCGAAATTTGAATATTATAAGATGTATGAAAAATTCATCAGGATTGGATAACAAGGTCATCCGGCTACAAATACAATTGACAAGAAAGTCGTTGCTACTATTGATGTAAAGAAAAAAAAATCAAAGGATACATTGCACGGATTGTTTCTATAAAAGCAGAAAATTTGCCATTTTATGACTATATTTAAACGAGTCTTTGTTGAATAAAAATTTCCATGAGATGATGGAAATGTTATGTAGCTCAAACCCATAGCTGAAAGTAAATCTGTCATGTTAAAATGTTAATAAATGTTTTAGGATACGACGTACAAGATATAGAGTCAGAATGGCAGTAAAACACCCTTTGTATTTTGTTTGATAACACGCCTGACATAGCACACCTGGCATAGCACACCTGACATAGCACACACCTGACATAGCACACCTGATATAGCACACCTGACATAGCACACACCTGACATAGCACACACCTGACATAGCTAACCTGACATAGCACACCTGATATAGCACACACCTGACATAGCACACCTGACATAGCACACCTGACATAGCACACACCTGACATAGCACACCTTAGACATAGCACACCTTAGACATAGCACACCTTAGACATAGCACACCTTAGACATAGCACACCTTAGACATAGCACACCTAACATAACACACCTGACATAGTACACCTGACATAGCACACCTGACATAGTACACCTGACATAGTACACCTGATATAGCACACCTGACATAGCACACACCTGACATAGCACACCTGACATAGCACACATTAGACATAGCACACCTGACATAGCACACACCTGACATAGCACACCTGACATAGCACACCTGACATAGCACACCTGACTTAGCACACCTGACATAGCACACACCTGACATAGCACACACCTGACATAGCACACCTGACATAGCACACCTGACATAGCACACCTGACATAGCACACACCTGACATAGCACACACCTGACATAGCACACACCTGACATAGCACACACCTGACATAGCACACACCTGACATAGCACACCTGACATAGCACACCTGACATTGCAACCTGACATAGCACACACCTGACATAGCACACACCTGACATAGCACACCTGACATAGCACACCTGACATAGCACACCTGACATAGCACACACCTGACATAGCACACACCTGACATAGCACACACCTGACATAGCACACCTGACATAGCACACCTGACATAGCACACCTGACATAGCACACCTGACATAGCACACTCCTGACATAGCACACACCTGACATAGCACACACCTGACATAGCACACACTGAACAGATTCAGAAGTTCTACGATTGTAAGGGAGACCAAAAAAAAAACTCTGATGAGATCAAAACTTCACAGCTTCAGATGTGTCTAGAAAAAGGGCGGAGCTTGAGTTAATATGTTGGAGTTAAGGGTTATGAAAATGCAGCTTCAATGTCTAGAACCATGTAGGAGTACAGGAAATTATTAAGAACCAATAGAAAAGCTATTTAATAGATGTGTCTAACATTCACTCAATATATGTGGTCATCATTCTTTTTCAGAAAATGCTTTTTGCTTCGAACGTTTTGCTGCAATTGAAATGCTTTCTTTTCGTTCTGAAATTATAGCCGGTAAAGGCGTAGCCATAGATCTTTTATTTTACCTATCTTTACTTTATTTTTAAATTATTATTTTTTGGGTGGAGATGTACTAGATAGCCAAAGATACACAAAAGTAGGCTTATCTTTAAACTGTGTTTTTTAATGAAACAATCAACGAGGTATTGTAGATGTCAGTTTCAAAAAGCAACATTCTAACATTTCTTACCAACTGCCTTTGTTTGGCGCCGTGGGAAAAAGGATTTTTTAAATTAAATTTAAGCACGTTTTGAGAAAACAAACGGAACAGACGCGACACTTTCACAACGGGCAATTTGATAACAAATGAAATCGTTAAAGACATTAACTTGGATCAAGTTATAAGTTTTAAAGTCCAGAAAAAACAAGGTTACAAAGACAGTTTGTGTGGAAACACAAACTCAGAATCAGACCCCGAATCGGTTCACCCAGGCAGGTAAAAAGACAGGTATCAATATTTTCAGAAAAAAAAACAAGAATTAAATTCGATCAAAGACAAATGACAAATAAGAATGGAGAAAGAAGGTTGACAGATCTTGTGTGGTGCCCCAGCGTCCAGCAGACCAAAGGATAGGTGAAAGTGAATTTGAAGTTAGATGTGAACCTGGCCTAACTAATGTCTTATAATGAATATCTAATAGATCTAATTGCTTTGTAAATGGTAAATCTTTAATTCCTCAAAAAAAGAATTCGTAAAAAACAACAAAAAAACAACAAAAAAAAACCTAAAAAGACTTTTCATGCAAAACTAAGAGCATCTTTTCCCATTTCGGGGCCGCTAAAAAAAACTTTGTAATTTACTTATCGTTGCATTGGTGTAAAATTGAACTATAGATTAATGGCAATGTCTTCGATTTTGAAGATTAAGGATGACTGCAGAGTTTCACATAACTACACACTCATTGAACTATAGATAACTTCTATTTAACAAATTTGAAATTTAACACACACTCATTTTATAGTTGTTCAACAATCAAATAACGTAGATAATTATAAAGTATAAGTCTTACGGCTCAACAAAAAACGAAAGAAAAAAATTAAAGGGGTGTGTGATCGCACCGGGTGACACCCACCCTAATGACGCCACTGAACTTGGGGACTAGTTTGCATCTTTACGCCTGGTGTTTCTGACTTATTTATAGACTCACACCTTATATGTGTCGTTATTTATATAAAGAAATAAAGGCACTATTGCAAACAAACGAGTAAAACATGCATCCTCCTTACATATCAACTGTACAAAAATAACTGGATAAACTAATCAGGATACAATTTGTTTTAACTAGTTTGTGGACATAACTCTTGCCAAAATCTGGCCAGTTGTGTTTATTTGAGTTTATGTTCATTGGCCTCCTTCAGTCGTAGGACGACTATAGTTCATCTCAGAGCACACTTCCTCATGTGGCTGTGGAGCCCTATTTTGGAGAGACACTCCCGTCCACAGATAGCGCAGGTTAGGGTCCCCTTGGCTTTTACTTCGGTGGTAGAGGAGCTGGCCGTTTTTCGGTTTGTGCGTTTTTCTTCCTGGGCTGAGACCCATGTACTTTCACTGTCCATAGCTTTCTTTGTCACTGTCTCTCTCCACCTGTTGCGGTCTAGAGCTATGTCTTCCCAATTGTCAGTATTGATGTTCACTGATTTGAGGTCACGTTTTATTACATCTATGTAACGGAGGTGGGGGCGACCAGTTTTTCTTGTGCCAGTCGCGAGTTGACCATAGAGGATGACTTTCGGGATGCGCTTGTCCTCCATCCGGCGAACATGTCCAAGCCAGCGCAAACGGCGTTGTCTGAGGGCTGTAAAGATACTGGGAATACCTGATCGCGCAAGGATCTCAGTATTGCACACTTTTTCTTTCCATGTGACATTCAAGATCCTACGGAGACATCTCAAATGGAATGAGTTTAGTTTTCTCTCTTGCTTTGCGTAGGTGGTCCATGATTCACTGCCATACAGCAGTGTACTCATAACGCACGCCTTGTAGACTTCCATTTTGGTCACCGTAGTTAGCTTATGGTTTTCCCAAACTCTTAGTCTGAGTCTATCGAATGTCGAGGCAGCCTTCCCTATGCGTTTTTTCATCTCCTCTTCTAGGGACAGGTCATCTGTAATTGTGGATCCCAGATAGCAGAATTCGTTTACGGCGTCCAGCTTGTTATCGTCAATGAGGATGGAGTGTGGTGCTGTAGTAGGTGGTCCCATAACATTTGTTTTCTTCGTGCTAATAGTCAAGCCATATTCTTTACAGGCCTGAGAGAAGGGGACATTAGTGACTGAAGTTCCTCTTGTGTGTGTGCCACTACCGCTGCGTCATCCGCGAATAGCATATCTCTTACGAGGGTGGCTCTGATTTTAGTTTTGGCCCTCAGTCTGGCAATATTTAGGAGTTTGCCATCAAATCTGGAATGGAGATAGATGCCTTCAGTGGATTTGTCAAACGCGTTGTGGATTAGCAGTGAAAATAGTATTCCAAAGAGGGTTGGGGCTAGGACACATCCTTGTTTAACTCCGCTGTTTATACTGAAACTTTCAGAGCTGGCACCGTTGAATTGCACTGTGCCCATCATATTTTGGTGGAAAGATATGATTACATTTAGTAGCTTGGGTGGACAGCCTATTAACAGTAAAATTTGAAAGAGGCCATCTCTGCTAACTAGATCGAAGGCCTTTGTCAGGTCAATAAACGCAATGTACAAAGGCATCCTTTGTTCTCTGCACTTTTCCTGGAGTTGGCGGATGGAGAAAATCATGTCAATCGTGGATCTCCCTGAGCGGAAGCCGCATTGTGATTCTGGATAGACCCGATCAGCGAGTTTTTGTAGCCTGGGAAGTATCACTCGAGCAAAGACTTTGCCTACAATACTTAAGAGGGAGATTCCCCTGTAATTGTTGCAGTCGCTTCTGTCACCTTTGTTCTTATACAGTGTAATGATTTTAGCATCCCGCAGGTCTTGTGGCACAGCACCTTCTTGCCAACATTTACAAAGCAGTTCGTGTAGAGGTTGGATTAGAATAGTTTTGCATTGTTTTAGAAGATCTGGGGGGATACCATCGCATCCGGGTGCTTTGCGGGCAGCAATGTTGTCTATAGCTTTGTTGAGCTCTGAAAGGGTGGGTGTTTCATCTAGCTCGTTCATTGTGGGTAATTGTATGATGGCTTTAAGGGCTGAGTCAGAGACTGAGCTTGTTGTGGCGTAGAGCTCAGAGTAATGTTCCACCCATCTGTGCATTTGTTGGCACTTGTCTGTGATAATTTCCCCAGTGGTTGATTTCAGAGGTGCTGTCTTGTTTTGGGAGGGTCCGAGAGCCTTGTTGATTTCTTCGTACATCCCTCTTATGTTGCCCACTTGGGCTGCGAGCCGAATACTCTCACTGAGCTCTACCCAGTATTCATTGGCACAGATCCTTGCTGTCCTCTGTGCATTGGCTCTAGCTTCTTTCAGGTTTAGCAGGTTGCGCTGGGTAGGTTTTGCCTTGTAAGTAGCGAGTGCATCTCTCTTTGCTCTGATGACAGGTGCTAAAATAACTGCTTTAGAGTCGAACCAATCATTTTGTTTTGTAATTTTTCTTCCAAAGATTTCCAGGGAAGTCTTTTGTATGGTGGACTTGAGGTGTTCCCATTTTTCAGTTGCTTTATTCTCAGAGATATTTTTATACTCGCGTTCAAAAGATTCCGCAAACTGTATCTGGAGATCAGGTTGACGCATCTTGCTTACATACGATTGGGGTCTTCCAATCTGCTTGGTATGGTGGATTTTTTTGGGGAGGAGATTGAACTTACAACATACCAAGGAGTGATCTGTGTCGCAGTCTGCACTGTGGTAGGACCTGGTAAGCTTGACAAATTTTAAGCACTTTTGTCTTACCATGATTAGGTCTAGTTGGTGCCAGTGTTTGGAGCGAGGGTGCCGCCAAGATACTCTGTGCTGCGGTTTAGTCTTGAAATAGGTATTAGTGACGCAGAGGGAGTGTAGTGAGCAAACCTCGAGGAGCCTTTGTCCGTTTTCATTTACTTTTCCGACACCAAAACTCCCAATACAGCTGTCCCATGCAGAGTTGCCAGATCCAACGCGTGCATTGAGGTCGCCGAGGATGATAACCTGTTCCGTAGTTGGGATCTCGAGCAGACGAAAGGTTGTCATAAAACATATCTTTGGCCTCTGGTGTGGAACTCAGAGTAGGAGCGTAGGCACATATCAAAGTCACATGTCCAATAGATGTGTTAAGGCGTAATGATAGGAGTCTTTCTGAACCGTTGCACTTCAGCTCTACTGTGTTCAGCAGTGTGTTCTTAACTGCAAAACCAACGCCATGTTCCCTTACTTCACTTTCGGCTTTGCCTTGCCAGAAGAAGGAGTAGTCTTTTTCTGTGATTGATCCAGAATCAGCTAAACGAGTTTCCTGAAGGGCGGCAATGTCTACTTTGAGCCTGGACAGTTCATCGTTTATTGCAGATAATAATATAATAACATAAACTCAGGTTCCGCAAGGTTGTTAAGTTTATGTTATTACATAATATTTATAGCTTTTTGTTTTGCAAGGGAGATAGCACTTACTATTACTTTTCACGTCTTGCTACCTTATTTAATAGCGTTTATTTTCCGTAGTCACACGTGTCTAGTTTCAAATTGTGTTTACATTCAAATGTACTGACTTTGACCTATATTTGTGTACCCTGCAAAAGAGCACTCAATCGTATTTACAGCACATCCTGTAACTCAATGTATAAGAGATTTGGACCTTTTCGGGCTTTCTTTGGACTGGCCTCAATATGCCAATCATTAGTGCACCTCGTAATAAAAAAAACTCTTGTAAACTTATTGATACTTTCAGTATAGCAGCCCCTGGTTTTTCAGATTTTTGCTGAGTGAATACTTATATTTATAACCAAACGAACACAAAGCTAGACTTCGATCAATTACGGAGGACTATTGTTTTCCTATTATCTCTTCCAAAGAATTGTCTTAGCTTTCATTTATAGGTGTCCTGTATGTGAGTGTCTCTTGATGCTAAACCGAGTCTCTTCATTAACTATTTTCACATCAAAAAACAGCTATTCTTGTGTTTGCATAAGATGTACCAAATATCAAAGCGCCTAACTCACTAAATAACTGTCTCTTGGTAGATATGGAGTCCAGGTTTTCATGAGTTCAACCATGATTGAAACAATCTTGAGACTGAGACATTTAAAACAAAAACTAAATTGCAACTTAAACGCCTTCAAAGAGTTTAGTATTAATCGGTTATAGATCTCAAATCCAACAAGACAATGACAAAAAGATACAAATACAAAAGTGCTATCATAACAAGTGCATGAACGTTTGCCGAATCTCTTTCAGGTGGTGGAGGCCGCAGAACTGTCCAAGTCATCATCAAAGTGCCAAGACGCAATCTCTGGATTTTGAGACTGTCTCTGGGATGTACGTGGTCATCCTGAGTGGTGCGGTCATTTCGATTCTCCTGTGTGTCTTGCAATATATCTACGGACAACTGAGACGGAAAAGGGTAAGTACTTATCTCAAGAACTTAAGAGAGGCCCAGCATTTACCAACATGGGGCCGTATACATCTTCAAGATGTGTGTCAGGGACGGCTTCCCAACCAAAACAAATGTGTCACATGCAGTAGAGCCTTTCCTCGATGGCTTTACTATACAGTCACCTCACCCTCCTATTTAAACCCTTCTCCTTAAAGTCTTCTTTTTAAAGTCTGCCCTCTAAATATAAAACAAAAGAGATATAATGGGTTGGTGGTCTAATGTGTCACTTATCAATTAAGATCATTTCATTTTCAAAAGAGGGTAGGGTACTCCACAAAAAGTACTGCCCGTGACCTCCACTGACTTAAATCTGGCACTGTATATTTGATAGAGAAATAGTGAATTTAAATTTTAATGAGGTGATTCCTAGATTAAATGACATAAAAATATGCAGCTCTCAATTCAGACATCCTTGAAAATTAGAGATTATTTAATACGTATTGAAACTGCACCATTTTTTTTTGACCTGTTGTGTTTGTAGTCTTTATTTAACGATTACATAAATGAAAAGTAAGTTCAATCAATTTGTTTTGGCCTATTGTAATTTGGTCTGATTTTTGTTACTTGGCTTTCAGAAGTTACGTCAAACCAAATCAAAGCAGACGGACACTTTTAGGGCTCAGGAACTAGGCGAAGAGTTCAGAAGCACGGCCTACACGTCTGCAGACACTGAGCAGCGCGAAAAGAGGGACAACAATCACGACGAGATCACATACGCTAACCATTCCCCCCTGCATTACACGCCTTCGTCAGACTGGAACTAACATTGGTCGTGATCTCGCCCCTCTACTTGAGCATCCCTGTCACGCCACCTCCGAGATAATAGCAAAAGTTTTTATTTTTATTTTCAGTCTATCTATTAAATCTTCAAATCTTTCTCGAGCTTTTGAAAAGCTCTTCTGTTATTGGAGAATACGTTTACAGACCAGCCTAAAGAACACTGTTATTGTAGAGTTAGCTCAAAAGATGTTTCTCTATCGTAACAGAGGAGGTTAAAAATGTATACATTGACACGACATCATAATGTACAGCAAAAACTACAACAAAAATTAAACGAAATAAAATATATATTATTTATTTATTTATTTATACTTTTACAGTAAACTATGTAGCTACACTACCGTAAGAAGAATTAAAATGTAACGATTCATTTAATTTTGACCATTCATGGAAGTCTAATGTTTACGGTATACAACAAAAATCTTTTTTCTTCATTTTACTCTTTTGTACTAATGTGAAAATCATCTCCCCCATTTTAATATCCCGTTACGTCACGCTACTGGGAATTCATTCGGCTATAAGGCTTATAATGCTAAATATAATGTCTCACCAAGAAAGAATGCGTGCATGGTGATACTATTTTATCTTTAATGTCAATTTTTTTAATGTGACTATGTGGTTAATATTGGAGACTTATAATAATTGTTACACCAGTGTTTGCTACCAGTGTTTTCTTAAAACACTTCATAGTGCAATAGCTTACATCTAAAGACCATTTGTTTAGCTGTAGGTTGCCTCGACGCAAAACTAAAACAGTACGATTATCATATCTAATATTGAACTAAGTCTGTCGTTTATTGTCGTCTAACTCAACACTTTTCATCTCTTGCCTCTGAACAACTTCAATTATGATGAAGACAGTCAACACGTTGAATTCTAATGCTTGTTGATTTCATGTTTCAATAAGCGTTTATTTGTAAATAATTAGTACCAAAGGCTGTATGATTGAAATGTACATTAATAAGAGAAACTATGTTGCATATAATGTAAGAATCATGTGTGAAGTTTCTATTGTAACCCCTTGTTGTCATCTTATCAAAAATGTAATGAAAAGCAATATATACTGATAAGGCATCCAACCACTCACACTAAGTGTTGTATTGTGTTAGTGTATTTCTCAGTCTCAAACTAAAGTGTGAGTACCCCTTTCAACCCCCAATTCATAGATGTATGTGTGTATGTATTTATCGCGCCCTCTTTATATATGTGTGTGTGTTTGTCACAACTTTTCCATTTATCTATGTTCGTTTTATCAAATCCATCCATAATTTAATGATGTAATCACTCCATAGATCTGTATTCATTTAGATCATTCTTAATCTCAGTAATTTCCATATTATTATGATTGTAATAATTCTGTGGCATTTTACGTCTCGAGAGAGAATCTTTTTCCTTTGCAACTTCTTGTGTGACTAAAGAGGCCAATCCTTGATACACAGCTGCGATCGCAGGTTGAGCATGTGTAATCACCAGGCGCCGTTGCATTTTCACCATTCTTTCTGCTGCTGTTGTGCATGGCATCTGCAATCCAAGACTCTTCCTCTCCATGTGAATCTATCCAGTGTCACTTTTTCCCAGCTGCTAGAGTCGATTTTGTATGCCGTAAAAGTGGGCGACCAGCGGCTCTCCTGTTTTCTATTAGATCACCATGCAGAATGTCTTGTGGAAGTCGACCTATTGGCATTCTACGAATGTAATAATTATTCATTTATAATTATATAAATATGGTACATTTAAAAAAAAAATCTATATGAAAAGTTTTTTTTAATCTTTTTTCAACGCACTAACATTCATTCAGTGTTACCAAGTACTATGTTGACAGCTTTAATTTGTACCCAATCTATGTATCTGAGCAAATAGATATTACCCTACTCCTAATTTTGCTGTATAGCCAAATAAATAAGAATACCTTTTTTCTCGTATATGACACGGCATGACGATTCAGTCATTCTATTTATTTCTATAATTATATACATAGCAATAATTAAGTTGATGTTTTAGAGTAGTTTGTACATTCATTAGTGATTTTGTTGTAACACACTAAGTAAGAATAGAAGAGTGTAATACTAAACTAACCCAGCTTTACTCTAGCAATATCTCAAATATCTCAAGACTTTACCTTTAAAAAAAAAAACTAGCATGTCAACACTTCCTGTATTTTCTACACCGGAAACGCCAAAAGTTTATATTTATAGTTAGCCATGTTTGGAAAAATCCATTGTTGAATTCTTACTTTCATTCAACTACAATCTTTTGTTTTTCAACAAGCCAGCTTTTTTTTTTTTTGGTGTTGACCTGGAAGCTCTTTTGCAATTAACAGCAATATAAAAAAAATGACGCATTAAAATCTTAATATTTGTAATTATATAGAGAGACATTACAACCTCAACTCAGAATGTATTTTCTTTTTCTCTGTGAACATGTATTTGTTTATTTGTTTGTGTTTATATGTTATTTCTTTTTTGTGTGTGAGGGAGGACAGGGTTTGGGAGTAATAATGTGAAATGTCTTCAATAGAAAATCTTGAATTCAAATCTTGACTTGGTTCAAACCAAACTGTATATAGTTCCATCGATTCTACAAATCGTCAATAAACATTTGCCAACAACTTAAAAAAATGTTCGTTTGCTTTTAGTATTTTTCTTTCACAGCTCTCGCATTTTTCGACTCCAATTTTTTTATTGTAATGTTTGATTTCTTGTGGATAACTTAGATTTATGTTTTTAGTAAACTTGAAACAAAATTAGAATCTACTATACCAGCTGTCTGGTTTTGTTTTGTATGACTATGATTTATGTATGCAAGTTATTTATATTGACAGTGTTTGACTAATCTTCATGAAACTTGCAATGAATATGTCTAAGGGACGCAGTGAGATAAATCAGAAACTAGGCAATCACAAGCGAGGACTAAATCTTGTACATTCTTCAAAATATTACTTTTTGTGTAGTGTATCGTTCATGCTAAAGAATACTCAGTGCCCTGTGGTTCAGTCTCTTTTGTCGATCTCTAAGAGGAGGGGATATAGTGGAAAGGTTTCCGTGAGGCCTTTTGGCGTACAGCAAACTCATTGCGAAGTCAGGATTTGAGCTGAAGCCCCCTTAATCGTTGCAAAGCGGCCTAGCCAGTCAGCCACCCTTTAACTCTTTCTCTACGTAATTATTTTTCTCGTTAGGATAGTGTTATTCATTTTGCTCATTTGTATTTCAGTATCCTGTTTGGGTTAAACTTCAATAACTTTTTGGTTTGTTTTCTCAGAAAATGTTACATTTGGTATTGAATTAAAGGAGAATGCATGCTCTTTTTATATTACACAGATTAAAGTGTATGAATCCAAAAACCAATTTAGTTTAAAGGGAGTCAGATCAACGCTGGCATCGTCAATTTGAAGAGGAGGAGTTAATTGTATTGTCTTTGTTTTACTTTTAAAAAAAATACTTTAGCTAGTGGTTCATGAGAAAACAAAAACTTGACCACCAAAACCAATAAACCAGTTAGTTGCTGGAGAAGGCTGCTTGCGTGTGCTGCGATTTTAACCAATGAGTGAATGAGAAGGTCAAGCTGAGCTCAGGGCAGTCTGACCTAGACTCCCGATGTGTATTCTAACTGTACCAATAATAAAAGAAGAGAGACAGTCTGGTCTAGATGAAATCTCTGAACACCTGACCTTCTCTCATTACGTTGGCATGCACAACAAAAACAAATGATGCCACGATAAGGAATACAAACGATTGTTTGCTTTATCATATGGTCAATAACTCTAGAAGTGTTTTTATATAAACTCTAATAGTCCATTACTAATAAATCTTTTATACGTGATGCCTCCCCCTCGTTTAGCAAGCTTTAGCCAGACCCTCTCCTCCCTTCTTTAGCCAGAGAGTAGCATGGCCACGCTGCTCAGATTTTCCAACATTTTGAACTGAAGCTCTTACAATATCCTGGAATCTAAGCATGCACTTTATAAACGTTAAAATAAAGCTCGTTAAATTTAAAACAAAATGGCGAAACTGACAAATACTACAAGTGAAAGAACATTCGAACCACATGCAGCGCTTATTCGTTTATATATATATCCATATATATATATATATATATATATATATATATATATATATATTAACAATGAGGTTGATCTTCGTATGATCAGCTTAGTGTTAAGCAAGTCGTCTTTAAGTAAACCTTTTTTTGGGCACATAAAAAGCATGAAAGCAACAATAGTAAGACACTCATGAAAACTTTTGTCCCGTCTGACGTGGAAAAGATGGGATGACTTAAGTTGGAGGAGACGCACCAATACGTCTCATTCAGAAGTACGTTTCCAGATAATCCTTTTGTAGACGCTCTCACATAGCAGTTTACAGATTCTGCTTAGAAAAGAAAACGGTGGTTCCTCTCATTTATGTCTCAGAATTCGTTTCCTTAAGGTGTCACTCCCACTAGATTAAGATTTAAATTGAGTTCCATCACATAGTGAAATAAACTTTAATTTTGTTTTATTCTTCAATAAAAAAAAGTAGCTGTCGTGATCAATAATTTGACCTATATTATCAAATTAAAATATAAAAAAAAAAGCTTTTATTTGCTTGACCGAAACGTAGATCTAGGCCACAAGTTTCTATGTGTCGCCCAGTGACACACGAGCTATTTAACATTTGACTGAACATTCCTGGCAGGTTACCAGTTGCCTGTCATTATAGTTTGTTTGTTGTTTGTTTTTTATGAGGTCCTAAAACTAATGGGCGTTTTGTTTTTAATAACAAGGTGATCAATGTTCAATAGAAGATTTGTAATAGTGTGATAGGGTGATGTGTGATGTGATGTTTTATTGAGTGATGTGTGATCGTGTGACGTTTGTATTTTTTTTTTTATGTTTCTCGTTTTCCATTTTGTTGAATGTTTAGAATAGTGTTTAAATTAGAGTGCATAGGTGCTCCATTTAGCGAATAGAACGTAGGCCTACTAAGTGGTTTAGCGGGTTTGAGTAAAATAGAAAATGTTTACCAAACACTAACCCTAATTTAAAATGTACCATTGGTCCTAATTTCGATATTATTGGTCTTGTCAGAGCTATTAGAACACCTCTGAGATACACTGGTCAGATATGAGAACACCTCTGAGATCCATTGGTCAGAGCTATGAGAACACCTCTGAGGTCCACTGGTCAGAGCTATTAGAACACCTCTGAGATCCACTCAACTCTAAAGGATATCTGAGATACGTTGGGGAGGTATACGCGTTTGGTCGTTGTGCTGGCTACATAACTCCCTCGTTAAACGTCAGCCATATCAACAGATTAGAATCACATCACCTAACCCCGTAGATTGCAAGGTCAGAGAGGAATACATGTTTATCCCATAGATCGCTAGGTCTGAAAGGCGTACATGTAATCCCAATTATATGTAAGGGTCAGAAAGTGTAACATTTAGTCTGGTCACATTAGATGAATGCTAGATGTTTAAATCACTGGGTTTTCTAACCCTCTTTTAAAAAGGTCGAACCGTGGTCAAGACTGGAACGCAGATCTTCGGGGAAAAGAGCTACTTGGTATCTTTCATGACTTGAAGAAAGTAAATGCGACTTATTATTGGGATTGCCACATGACACCATCGTTAACCGTGGGCCTTAGAGATATAAAAAACAAACATTAGATGCCCCCCCCCCCCCCCCCCCCAAGGAGAGCAAGGACTGAAAGGGTAACTACTTTTAGAACCTAATTCAATAGTTGAGCATCTGTTAAAATTTTTGTCATATAAAAAAAAAGGAAATGAAATCAGTAAATGACCTTTAACATTATATGATAAATTGAATTAGGTTTTACTAATTCATCAAGTGATATTGTCAACTCTCGTCTCTAAAGGGCAACACCCACGTTCATGAAATAGCATCGTTCTGTTTTGTTGTTTAATGTGTATATGACGTTTAAGCTAGAACACTGGAGGTTATGTCTGATGTTTAGGACGTAATCCTCTAGATGGAGCCCAAAAGTCGGTCATTGTTCTTTGTACGTATCGCAATTTAGGTTAAAACGTGTTCTGTATGATCTGACTAGACTTGTAAACTTCATAAAGTAATTCCTCACGAAAGGGTTGGACTATCGAAGCGAATAGGACCGAGACCAGTCGTAATAGTAGGCCTGAACACAGACCTGTGACGTGGCAACCTGTATTCAGTGGAGACCAATAGCTCGCTGTCACGTCAATCTAGGTTTTAAGTCATAGAGCGAAAGTCTAATACTTCCTCTATATTGAAATTTCTTTGTGCTACACTTCCTTTATTTTGTACACCGGATACACCAACTATTTATAGTTTTTTTACGCCATGTATTAAAATTCCTTTTAGAACTGTTCTGCATTACGTCCCAATTTTGGGATAACTCTCTTAGCAAGTATTTCTTCAGGTCTTTAAGATACATAAAATTTTCATTTTTAAATCAATTTCCAAATAAATTTAAGATTTTTTTAGGCATATTACAAAAATGCCTTTTTTAGGAATAACAAAAAACAAATCTGTTAAATATTTCTAAGTTACCATTGAAACATTGATAAAGAGATTTCTTAAACTAATGTACGGAATCGCATGAAATTTCGTACACAGGTTTCTTTTTACCTCTAAGGCGCTTACTGAAAACCGGTTTTGACATATTCGAAACCTGACCACCGCAAATAGGCAAAAACTGCAAGCTTTCTTAGACTTACTTACTTACTTAGACGTTTGGAGCATAGGACGGCAAGCTGTCTCCACAAAGATTTGTCACTGGCAATGTCTGAAGCTTCCTCGCACCTGGCGTCCACTGTTCTAAGGTCCGCAATGAAAGCATAACACCAAGTTATACGAGGATGTCCCTGTTTGCGCTTTCCTCGTATTGGCCTCCATGTCATCGCAACTCTTGGTATGCGTAGTTTTTTTTCTCGGAGAACAGGTCCCGCGACCCTAATGCGACGCTCTGTCACAAAGTTACTAAGTGTTCGACTCCCACTTCGGCATAGGATTTCCTTGTTTGAGACCCGATCTGTGTAGCTGACTCCCAAAATCCGTCTCAGCCATCTCTGCTGAGCCACATTTAGTCTTTTCTCAATTTTGGCAGATGACTTCCATGTCTCACATGCATATGTTGCTGTTGGGATGACGATTGTGTTGAGAAGGTGTATTTTTGTCTTAAGTCTAATGGCTTGGCTTGGCCAAATAGGCTGCAGCCTTTGGAAAATGCTCCCTACCTTTCCTATTTGGTAGGCTACATCAAGGTAGGCATCTCCATCATTTGTTATGATGCTGCCAAGGTATGTGAACTTGTCCAACTCTTCAAGCTTTGACTCTCCAAGTCTGACAGGGGCATCCTTTGCCTTATATCCCACTCGCAAAATTTTAGTGTTATTCAAGTTTATGCGGAGGCCAATTTTGGGTGCTTCTATATATAGGCTCTCCGTCATTTCTTGTATGCATTTATTTGTAGCCCCGAATATGTCTTACGTGATTTCCGCTTGTTTTTCCTAACCCTAATAGTACTAAAAATATAGGTTCTTGTTCTTTTTCTAATGATTAAAGGATGTAGATAAAATGCTTAAAACTCACAATAGATGCTATATATAGATTTCACACCTCAAAAGTGTGTGGTGATCAATCGAAGGATTTATTTAGGCGCCGACTAACTCTTAAAAGCATTAAAAAGATATAATCTCGATCTTGTGTCATTTCGCGACATTCGAAAGGGGTCTTACAAGAAAATTACAATTAAAATCTCCAAATTGATATTTTTTAGTATTTAGAGAACAAAATACCAAAAGAAGTGTAGAAATGGAAACGGGAATATAGCGTTCAATAGAGGCTTCGGAAAATGTAGAATGTTATCTCTGGGCCTATTACTGATACTATTATGCCACATCTTGTACTGTACATATTTAAAGGTTGCAAAAAAATAGTATATATTGAACTAAGAAGCCGAAAAAAAGTCAAAGAGTGATGGAAGGACTAACTTTTTGTTGTTGGTGGGGTGGGGGAAGCAGAAAAGTAAAAGTGATACTAGAATTAACGGGCTCAAAATATGAGTGTTTGTATGCCTTGGGAAGCATTATGAAGAGGGTGGTAATAGGCGATGTTATGCCGCCCACGAATGATCCGGTTCTTTCTGTGGTCCTACCGTAGACCATAGGCTCATAAACCTACAATCCAAAGCTGTACCATCGCAAATTAATATTAAGTCGAAAAACAAATATTTAGTTTTTACGGTTCCTTATTATTGCTGTAATAGAGGCGAAGCCATAGTGTAATGATGTTCTGGAGAGGAAGTAAAGAAAAAATGTCACTGAACAATATATCGTTTGGAGCACTATATTATAGTTAAAAAAGGATTAGGTTTAGTAGGATCAAAATAAAAGGTTTACTGCTAGGTTTAGGGTTAGGTTTAGAATAAGAATTAGGTATAGAATTAAGGTTAGGGTTAGTTTAGAACTAGGTTTAGGGTTATTATTTAGGTTTAGGTTTAGTGCTAAGTTTAGGGAATTAGGTTTAGGGTTAGGTTTAGTATTTAGGTTTATGGTTAGAGCTAGGTTTAGGGATAGGGTTAGTGCTAGGTTTAGGGTTAGGTTTTAGGTATAGAATTAGGGTTAGGGTTAGAATTAGGTTTAGGGTTAGTGTTTAGGTTTAGTGCTAGGTTTAGGGAATTTGGTTTAGGGTTAGGTTTAGTATTTAGGTTTAGGGTAAGTGCTAGGGTTAGGGTTAGTATTTAGGTTTAGGGTTAGTGCTAGGGTTAGGGTTAGTGCTAGGTTTAGGGTTAGATTTAGGGTTAGGGCTACGTTTCACTAAACCTATCCTAAATCTAACCCTAACCCTAATTCTAAACCTAATCCTAAACCTAGCACTAAATCTATTCTAAACCTAACCCTAATTTTAAACCTTATCTTAAACCTAGCACTAAACCTAACCCTAAACCAAATTCTAAACCTAACCCTAGTTATAAACCTAACCCTAATTCTAACCCTAACCCTAATTCTAAACCTAATTCTAAACCTAACCCTAAACCTAATTCTAGCCCTAACCCTAAAGCTAGCACTATATCTAAACTTTGATCATACTAAATTCCATCAAAATAATATATAGTTCAGTGATACTTGCTCTTAGTTTATTGTTTTTTAATCTTCTGGGATGGAGAGTTATATCCTCTTAAGAACGTAAGAAACAAAATGGCGTCTTTTTCAATACAACAATGATAAAAGAATTTGAAAACTAAATATATTTTTTTTCGGCTTAATATTAATTTGCGATGGTACAGCTTTGAAGGGTAGGTTTATGAGCCTATTGTCTACAGTAAGACCACAGAAAGAACCGGATCAGGTGTGGGCGGCATAATATCGCCTATTACCACCCTCTTCATAATGCTTCCCTAGGCATACAAACACTCATATTTTGAGGGTTAGGGTTTTCCAGAAAACGAAAGAGAGAGAGATAGAAGGAAAGAGAGAGCGGGCCATGAAATTTCATTGTAACTGATACCAAAATTCACTGGCAAAAAAGAATGTTCGGTTGGTCCAGATTATGGATGTATGTATAGAACAATACACTTGTACATTTGTCCAGTGTTTTCTTTTGGCCTCTTTTTTGAACCTGAATGACATATACATGATAAACAAGTGGTCAAGCATTTAAAATTGATGTACTGGAACACAGTTACACTATATCAGATCCATTACGATGTATTTTATTTTATTATATCACATAGGAAGTGACATATTTCCAAGCCTTTATTTGTGATAATTTGTTCTCTGAAAAGAACCGAACAAATAGTTCGAACTACGGTTGACATCGCAAATACACTGGGATTTGTAGAAAAGCTTAATGTCAAAATATATATTGGAAATACTGTGTTATTCAATGTAAATTATTACAGATGGATTAGTTTCCAGCCTATGAAATAATGCATGCATTGTGAAAAGCCTGGTGGCTTTAATTAACCCAATTACCCATTTTTAAATAAAAGGTTTAAATATTCTTGCATTTTATTTGCTTAGTATTTAATAAATAATAGGTGACATCAAATTGTTTATTTAAAAAAAAACAAGTTATTAATTTTTTCATTCATTATCTCGTTTTGTACAGACAATAATATCTTCATTCTTTAACAAGTTAACAATAAGATTTTTTTTTCTATAGTTTGAATGTTCTCGATAGTCTCGTGTTTATACCCTGCCCATTGGAGGTTTAAACTTGGAGGAAATTATCTACAAATCTGAAAGAACATCCTAAAAATACAAAACAGATACAGACAAACAAATCAATGCACCAGCACGCGTTTTTAATGAAAATAACAGAGAAAACAATCAAAATGATGGATTATGATTATAACTTTTTCGGATAAAAATAGTCTGGATGTAAATTCTATATAATTAATATCTTTGTGCTCATTTTGATTCTTAACAATTTAACTGCGGTTCTGCATTCATTAGCAACTCGATACAAAATCACCACACTAGGATACAACCTTGGTAAAAGCCGCAATATGTAACATAATTCCAGAGTATTCCCCAAGGTCATTGGAACACCTTGCTGGACGTTGGAGTTGGGTCCTACGAACAAAATGTGTTCGTGGTCACGGAACGTGGTTAGTGTTTGTCTCCCCCTTGAGAGAAACTGGACGCCTGGTGTACACTCAACACACAAAGTGAGAGAGAAAGTTGTTGATGCTATCTATCGTTGATTCCTTCTCCGATTTCGCATTTCCCAATTTCCTCTCTGCCCAAGCTCTGCCCAAGCTCTGCCCAAGCTCTGCCCAACTCTGCCCAAGCTCTGCCCAAACTCAGAACATTCAATCTTTGGAAAACAACGACGACCAAATAAAATATAAAAAAAAAACTTAAAAAAAAAAACAATTTCCTCCTTTTTTAAATGTCATTAAGCAATTATTTTGCTCTTAATAATTTATCAATGTTAGATTTTGAAAATAAATGAAGCACGTTTACAAAGTCCAGTCTCCTCTTCTCCCCCTCCCCTTTAATACCCGAGAAAAAAAATCATGTACGCTGGTTGGGCCTTTAAAACTAGAGTTGGAAGACGGTAAGCGAAATGTTCCTGAACATTTATTTAGTAAACACCTTAATGAATAATGCGTACATGCGGAAATACCCGAAGACGTAGAGTTCAAGATAAATATTTTCCAGATCTCTAGCCAAATTTAAATTTATTTATTTTTATGCTTTACAAAATAAAACGGTCAAACTAATGGGTTTTTTTCAAATGTGGCAAACGAGTTAGTAACTCTTTTCAACGCTATATATCAATTGTAAAAATTTTTTTAGGAAAATAGAGCCATTAACGAGACCGTGCCCAAATTTCAGGTTTTGAATTTTGGCTGTTTAGGCAATAGGTGGAATGCAAACACATACGGTAAGACTTCCGTTAAATCATTGGGGTTTTATATGCCATTAATTGATTAATAAGACCTGCTTAATCTTTCACATGAAAAATATCTATTGTTATGAAAATTGTCTCTATATATTACAAGTAAAATATAAAATACTTTTTTTTTTTAATTTTCAAAGGGAAAGAAATCCACTTGGACATATGATATATCAATAATGCTGAAGCTATTTCCCCCTTTCGTTGTCTAACAAAAAATTAGTCAACAATAATTAATTTATTGGTTAATTTTTTAATTGATTCATGTTTAGTTGTGTATAATAATAATTTTTTCAAGTTTCAACTTGAAAATGGGTGAGGTAGATATAACGTGTACAATTATCTAATGGGAGAAAACAGTACATATTTAGCAACAAATTTTAATACTAAAGGGTTGATTTCCCTTTTTTGTTACCAAAAATTAATTGACTAGCTTTCAATTGACTCATGTATTATTTTCGCCAAAAAATAAATGTGCAAAGTTTCATTTTTATCCGAGATAGGGTGTGGGAGAGGTAACATGTTCTAACTTTTTACCAGACAGACAGATGAGCTGATATAAAGCTTTGTAAAGAAAAAAGGGTTGTCAACAATTATCTGTTTTAGTTGTTCCCCTTTGTTTATTACAGAATTGCATCGGAAGTTGTTTATTATTCATTACAAAATGGGTGGATCTTCTTTTCCCCAAAGTATAAGTTATACCCCCTCGTTTTTTTCGATATCTAGCCACCAAGAACACTACTTGATCGGCCCAAAGTATCGTTTGAATTTGTCCATATTCAGAAGAAGGTCGACTTGGAAGGTCGTTCACTGACCAATCACACCAAGATAAATGTGACCAAAGCTCTTCAATGTTTCATGCCGTGGAGAGAACAATTGATCTTTCACAATGAGATCACGAAGAATAAAAATAGAGTGGAGGGTGGGAGCTTTCGGATCGGATTATCTGACCAGGATCAAAGTTTATGCACTTTGGGAGATAGTGGCCCTAGCTTGGGAAGTAATGTGCGAACGAGCGTCTGAAAAGTTACTGGACTCAATTTAATTGTTGACAGAATTCATGAGTGTCACGTGACAAGGAGGTATGAATCAAATGACCACATGTTTCATTCATGCCCTGCTGGTTGTAAACAAAATTGCCTTTGGAATTCCTTACATATAGAACAGTGATTCCCTGAGGGCCTATGTAGACCCCCCCTCCCCCCAGTGTCTATGACGACATCCATGGGGTCTACGAGAATGAAAAAAAATGAATTGGGGGGGGGGGCTATGAGATGTAAATGGGGGTCTAAAATAGTGGATCTCATCTAAGCAGGTCAAGCCTTAATTTTATTTTCTATGTATGGAATTACCTGATATACACATAAGAGTTCTGCATAGTTAATGCTTTTAATTTTAATCCTTGGTAGTCCAAAATAATTTTTAATTTATAAATGTTATCACCGTATTTAAATGTTCTTAATTGTGGCTATGGGAAAGTAATATTAAACAAAAAGGAAAGTAGACAGCACAGTGTTGTTAATTAAAATTTGGCTTCATTCCTGTCTTCATTGCCTATGCGTTTTTTATCCCACAAAGTGATTACGCTATGAAACCATCCAAGCTGGAGGATCATTTGAGACGATAATAATAATGGCAATCTCTTCAATTCCGAAGATTAAAGATGATTTCAGTGTTTCACATGACTACGTAAACCTAGTTGCGACCCGCATATTTTCCGCTTCTCTTGCAGACAAAGCCGTTGTCCGCCGGCGGTTTAAAGTTTTCTATTCGTCTTGTGCGTCTGTCTTCAATAAGGGCTTTTCTTTGGGTCTCAAGTCGCTAATCAAAGACATAAAGATTTGAAATACTCTCTGTCACGTACACTGTATCTATATTTAGCCATAGTCTATATTTAGCTTGTCGGCAGAATTTTAGCTACCTCGGGAATTTTCTATCACGTAGCAGGATTATGTTTTGAAATAAATATGATTGGTTTAAAGTATTAATTATTGTACTTTGAGCTGCATTTATTGGTTGGCCTTGCAGCGGAGAGATGTTGGTCACGTGATAACGCTCTAGAGCCCGGGAAGGATTCTAGATTGCGGGAGTCTTGTGTGGAACGCGTTAGAGATAACATGTAAGAGAGTCTAGTGTTAGAACTCAATTATATTATTGTGTAGATCATTTATTCTATTCAAGTACATTGAACCATTGTAATTATTTGTGAATAGCTTTTTCAAGTTTTGAATTAAAGTAATTGTTTTAGACGAAGAGAAGTTTCTTCATTGAATATATAATAATATACTTAGATCGTCTTATTAACAGGCAACTTCTAGATGATCCTCTTATTAATTAGCAGCTTCTAGGTGATCATCTTATCAACTGACGATTTCTGAATCCTCGGCAATTATGATCATTGATTGTGCTTCAACGTGACATCTTGGCATCAAGTGTGATCGTAACATCTAGCACTATTGATGATAGTAATACTCTCTAACACTCAAAGATAAAGTTTAGAATAGACACACAGGGAACGAAATGTTAGCTTCATTCTCACAAAGAGAAGAGGTTTGCGAGGTTCTCACAATATCTCTACTTGTAGCAAATTCCGGTAAACCGCAAACTATAAGTACTAATTGATTCTGCAAGCCATAGAAGACGTTTTGAGAACCTGCGTCTGATATCGTAAAAAGCTAATGCAAGCAACAGTACATTTCATAGCCGTCTTGGTGACTTATGTTGAATATTTAAATGCCCTGTATTCCAATTATCATCTAAGGTTTGAGGATATTCTGAATATGGTATACTTCCATTGATAGTCAGTCCACATCAGCGGTTCTCAATCTTTTTAGTTCGGCGACAATAAAATTTGTCCATAAACATAAAAAAAAACTTTTGCTAATGATATAAAAATGTAATCCAAATGTGAATAATTTTTTCTAGTCTGGAAAACCAATGTATTGCATAAAAAAGTATATATTATTGAAAATGAAAGAGAACAAATCGGGTTATGACTGCTACACTAAATCCAGAGTTCTTACGTACTTACTTAGACTTAGATCCTCCCCCACCATTCGGCGCATTGGGTAGCAAGCTGTCTTCACAAAGATCTGTCACTGGCAATGTATGAAGCCTCTTCCATCTTGGTGTTCACTGTTCTGAGGTACTCCATGAAGGTGTGGTGTCAAGTTATACTAGGGTTACCCTGTTTGCGCTTTCCTCGTATTGGCCTCCATGTCATCGCAACTCTTAGTATGCGTAGTTCATTTTATCGGATAACAGGTCTCGCAAACCTCATGCGACGCTCGGTCACAACCTCACAAAGTGTTTGACTCTCAGTTCGGCATAGGATTTCCTTGTTTGAGACCAGATCTGTTTAAATGACTCACAAACTTCCATGTCTCACATGCATATGTTGCTGTTGGGATGACGATTGTGTTGAGAAAGTATTTTTTTATTTGAGTTTGAGTTTTGAGTTTTTGGCACATCGGCATTTTTGTCTCGAGTCCAGATTTCAGCTACTAACTGTATAGAGAAATTATTTTTACTTTATTGCTATTAAAGATCTCAATAACCTTTTTTTTTCCGGAACACTTTCATCTTTGACTGTAAATGGACTTCTGGCAGGGCAAAAGGTACGTCAGATTAAAAAATCATGTTTTCGATAGTCTTAGGCGACCCCCGGTAAATCGTCATTCGACCCCCGAGAGGGGTCGCAATCCACAGGTTGAGAACCCCTGGTCCACATGATTATGAAAAAGAAAGGACGGATGTAACACTACAAGAAAAACTGGCCCACAATGCATCACAAATCCGCAGGGGCTCAGTTTCAATGAACTCGACGAGATATCGCGGCGATGTGGAATGTGAAGCCATTGTTCGAAATGTATATGGCCACAAAGCCGAAAATGAAAGCTTAAAGTACTAGGTAATAATGGACAACAGCTCATCTTGCTACAGAAAAAGATAATACCTGATACTAATTAAAATATCAACATAAAGTTTCTAATTGTTATTCCATCGTCATATCTAGTGAAAAAAATGTTTCAGTAAGGTTGCTAATCTTCTAATAATAATTTTTTAAAAAACTGGACATCACTAACCGAGAAGTTTTAATATTGAACTAAATTGAAGCCCAATTTTGACATTTTTCTTTCATAGCAGCCCACTAATATGTGTGCATTTTTTGTTAGCTTCATTATAGTTTTAATTTATTTGTTAAAATAAATATACATGGCATAGAAATCAGCGTGAAAAAAACAAAACATTTCATGTTGAATTTTGAAAATTAAAAAGCAACGGGTCTACCGAAAACTGGACAACATGGCAAGGGGTCTACGAGACAAAAAAGTTTGTGACCCACTGATTAATTTTTTTTGAACGATCCTCTTGAGAGAGTCATTCATGTTCTAGTTTACAAGATAAGGAATCAACACGCATCACATTTTTAAAAAATTTAGAAATTTAGTAGTAAGTATGCTTTCATTTGTGTGATTGTATTTTTGAAACATAAAAATTTGGCAATGAGAATGTGTTCAATGTATCCCAAAAGTCTTCAGACATTGAAAGGCAATGAAACATAACAAAGCAGTGAAACACAGTCGAACATACAAACAAATCTAAACAGTTAAACACAATGAAACTGAAGGAACACATCGAAACAGTGGAACACAGTGAAGCACGGAACACAGCAAAAGAGTGAAACAGTGGAACAAGGAACACGGCGAAACAATGAAACACAGTGAAACATAAAGAACACAGCAAAACAGTAAAACAAACTGAAACACGCTGAAAAATATTTGAGATGAAAAATCAAGTGAAACACAGTAGTATTTTGAGTTCTCACGTTTGTCAAAGGCTCTGGAGAGAGATACACAAATAAAGAGAGAAAAATAATACCCTCACATATCAGAGTGTGAAAGACATCCAGATGACGTGGGCAGTAGCCTCTCTATGCAAATGAGGCGTCACTCAGCAGAAGTTCTCGTGAGTGTTGGTGTGCGCGACAAAAAAAAAGGTCAAGCAAGCATCTCGTAGGTCATTAGAACCGAGATAACACTATCCGTGCAAGGATAATTAGGGAACTCAAGAGCTGGTCACAGAAAACCAAGACAACCTAGAAAACCAAGACAACCTAGAAAACCCATCTTTTCTTCTTTGTCTCGTGATACGTTGATTACAGCGTGATGGTATAAGACTTCTAGTGACAGGATAGCTAACATTATTCATTTATCCATCCAATCCAATCCCCATCCCCATCCATCCCCACTTATCCCTCCCACCCCACTTATCCCTCCCACCCCACTTATCCTACTTATCCTATCCTACTTATCCTATCCTACTTATCCTATCCTACTTATCCTATCTATCCTATCTATCATATCTATCATCTAAACTATCTAATCTATCTTATCTATCTATTTATCTATCTATTTATCTATCTATCTATCTGTCTATCTATCTAACTGAATCGGTCATATTCTAAGACATGACTCACCATCAATAGTCATCCTTCAAAGTACAGTGGGGGGAGCATGTAGAAAGAGCCGTCCAAAAAGAAAAGCTGGCTGGATAACACGACAACATAAAAGAATGGACCTGTCTCTCTCTCTCTCTCTTGGTATCCTGCTAAGAGCAGCGCTATACCAGGAAAAGTGGAGGGATTTTGGTTACGCCTACTGTGGCGTCACCCCCAACTACGAAAGTCAAGGGACAGATGATGAAGACGATAGTGACCTGAACTGACTTTCACATTAGGCAACAGAAATAGATCAAACAGCTTTATGATCCGCCAAGTCTGGTAGGGTAGGTAGTAGGATTCAGCCTCCGTCGCCTCAGCGTGGCGCCTCCTTGGAAACGTCTAGTAGGGGAACTAGATAGGCTAAGAATGAAAAGCGAATAAGGCCCCAGTAGGATACCTTGGGTGAGCTTTTTCTCACTCGGGGGTGGTAATTGAACAAAAGCCAGCAACCCAGTCCAAAAAAAGACGCCACACCGTTCTTCAAAGGAGAACGTGATATGAGAGGAATGGATGTGGTGGTCACCGCACGGAACGAGGCTTTTAAAGTACAGGAATATAAGGTCAGTCACCCATGGTTAGCGCTGCCTCGGCTGCTTATAGCGACCAGGCCGTTCCTGAGCGCGGTGCGCCATGTACGCGGTGCGGACCTCAGGCCAATGGCCGTACTGCTGTGAACTTTCAGACAGGATTGGAAGAGAGGAGCTCCGGGTCCAAACAATCCTATCCAACAATCTATAGAATAATGTCGCTTTCGGCGCCGATTCCCTACTGGACCTTATCAAAAGTAGGGTAGGCCACGTAGGTGCGAAGATACTAAAAAGGCCTCATATTTATATAAGTGAATTTTTTTAAATTTAAGGTTAAAAAAAAGGCCCAAAACGGATTACAACTGGAAAAAAAAGAAAAAGAGATACGATCGAAATATAAATTAAATAGAATATTTTTAAAGTTTTTTTGTATTTTTATTTCAGCCTAACTATTTGTCGTCCCATTTAATACAGGAACAAAGCGTTATTTTGTATTATTAGTAGTATTGTTTTTTTAACAACCCCCCAATCCACTTTCCGATCCAGAAAAAAAATTGTAGTGCAATGAAGCGCATGTAACAACACCCACAAATAAATCTATGTAGGTCTATGTGTCATGGGTGTAGCCAAGATTGGGGGGGGGGGGGTGGGGTTCAACGACCCACCCAAATGAAATCGGATTTTAGTGACTGATTTTTTGCTTTGATTTAGTTTATTTTAGGTGAGATTTTAATACTAAACCATCACTTGCCCCAGCACAACCATGGGGGTTATGAGCTTAAAACCCCTACCATTGGGTTTTGCAGTTAGATCTCCCTGTTCTATAAAAAAAAAATGCAAACGGCAATCCCCAAATTCCAAAAACATAGCTAAGGAAGATTTTGATTTTAAAACCCCTCCAAAATTTACGATAAACTCCTGCTGCAATATAAAAAAGCAAATTAGGGACTCAAAATTCTATGAGCGTAGCCAAAGGGGTTTTGAGTATAAACCATCTGCCAGCGGAGTTTGATGCTAAAAAATACCTCTTCAATATAAAAAAAAAAAGCAAATTATACACTAAATTTCTTTGAGAGTAGCCAAGCCGATGGGGGTTTTGAGTTTAAACCCCCCTCCTTCAGATGGCTTTTTTTTTTAAGTTTAAAACCTCTCCAGATGGTTTTGAGTTTAAAATCCCCCGTATCGAGAGTTTTGAGGTTGAAAACATATCTCTTCAATATTATTCTAAAGCAAATTACAGTCACCAAATTCTATGACCGTAGCTAAATGGGGTTTTGAATTAAAGAAAAACAAGATTTTTTAGTTTAAAATTCCCCAACATATGATTTTGACGATAAGACTTCCCTTTTCGATATAAAATCTAAGGCAAGCTACAGTCACCTAATTCCAAGAGCGTAGTCAAGAGAGGTTACAAATTACTACCAGTGGCTGGGGTCCATTAATAAAGTGCAGTGAATAGTCATCTGCCGAAAATGAAAAACACTATATGTGGCTCAACAAAGATGGCTTAAACAGATTTTAGGAGTCAGTTATAGAGATCGGGTCTAAATCGAGGTACTCCTATGCCGAACTGGGAGTCGACCCCTTAGTAAGGTTTTGACAGAGCGTCGCATGAGGTTTGCGGGACATCTTCTCCGACAAAATGAATTAGGCATAAGAAGAAATGCGAAGACATACTAGTACAACTTGGCGCCACACTTTCATGGAGGTTCTCAGAGAAGGTGGGAAGAAGCTTCAGACATTGCCAGTGACAGAATTTTGTGGAACCAGCTTGCCGCCAAATGCGCCGAACGTCCGGGAGGGTCTAAGAGTAAGAATAGCACATTAGGTTTTTGAAATAAAACTTTTTAATAGCAGGATAATGCACTGTAGAAACCTCAGAATATGCATTTTGTTGGCTTTCAATACCGGAAATAATGTTTGGCGTGGGGAGGGGTCCGCAACGCGATGGGAGAGCGCCCCCTAGCTGGTAAGAGCGTGGAGTCTACAATTTTTCCACTAACTCCAAGAAGAACATATTCTAGGGCACAATAATCGTCATCCGAAAGAATGAAGGGTCAGAATGTAATAAAGATTAATTATGTACACACACATATATATATATATTTTCGGGGTGGGGGGCGAACAAATCCTCTCCCCCAAAACCCCACCCCCCGAAAAAAATCCTGGCTAGCCCATGCTATGTGCGTTTGTGTGTTTTTCTATGTGTGTCTCTATGTGTTGTATGGTTGACCTTTGTATGAAGTGACCAACACAAACAATCGTAGCCTAGGAATAGTTAGTCATTCCAATTCCATCCTCCTTTCATTTCCTTTTCCATTCCAGAGTACAGCGTCAAATCAAATGAATGATCTCTGTGGGTGAACACTCCATCAATGATTCACACTAAGTGGTATCGGTTCTCTCTATTCGACTAGCTGGATTGATCTGGCATCGATACCGAAATAAGAAAGAAACCGTTAACTAATGTCACATTGATAAGGTGGTGCGCCAGTTCGATGCGAGGTCATATATTTAACAACTGAGTTTAGAATTCCGTTAATCTATTTAAGCACTTGTTTTGTTTTGTTATTACAACTACTTAGCACTGTAACAAACAAAAAGATGCTTTGTGTTTGTATTTTACACACAACAAAGTGCTAAAACATTGGCTCAAGAATCAGGTCAGATTCAATATGAACTGGTTTCATAAAATTAAAGGGCCATTTATCAAAGTGTATGCTTTGAATAAATCTATATTTCAAATCATCCAAAGCTCGTCATCATTCAAAACTTTAATAAACCGTGCCTCATATTCTGTTTGACTGCCCCAGATTTGCTGATCTCAGTCTCGAAAGATCTGGAAAACCAAAAATTTTCGACCTGTATGGCGACATTTATGTACTACGCAAAACAGAAGGGTTTCTGTCCAGGGCTTTTGCAAGAGAGGATTTGAGCCTCTCAAGCCCTAACTCTAATGGAGTTTGATGATGATGATGATGATAGAACTTTAGTAGTAAGTTTCAAAGTAGTATTATGACCATTCTCAAGTGGATTTCACAAGATATCATTTTGCTTGACTTTTTCACTATCGTCAACAATAATTGTATCTCATGTTTCACTAAAATCAACAATAATTTTGTCTTATGTTTCGCTAAAGTCAACAATAAGTCTGTATCACTTTGAAGTCAATCAAGGATCTCTTTAAATGTTTGTAAAATATTTGACATGTTTCGGATGTTGAAAACTTTTTACTTCCCAGTCCAAAGCTTCTTTAGGACGTCGGATGTTGGAAGCAGGCAGGGTGTGAACCCGGAACCATTGAAAAGTCTGAACGACAATCCAGCGTGCATATAACACGAACAGACAAATGTAAGAAAAACATAAAAGAGTAGGGTAAATAATTCATAGTCCTGAAAAGTAAACAGAGGCAGGCAGGCAGGCAGGCAGGCAGACAGACAGGCAGACAGACAGGCAGACAGGCAGACAGACAGGCAGACAGACAGGCAGGCAGACAGGCAGACAGACAGACAGGCAGACAGGCAGGCAGGCAGGCAGGCAGACAGACAGACAGACAGACAGACAGACAGACAGATAGATAGATATTACTACGCAATTGACGACATTTCAAGAGATGACCAGAACGCTGCTATATAAATACAATGTATATTCAGAAAATTAACTTACAATACATACTGTTCTAAATATGTGTATATAGTTCTCAGTTTAGTCCAACATAAGTTTACAAGTAATTTTAAGTCCTTTCAAATAAACGCTGACACGCATTTTCAATTACTGGTTAAAGGTATTATTAAAGTATTGATAAGTCACTCAATTTGTGGTTCAAATCATTTGCTTAACCTTAGACAGGACCTGAAAAATCTCCGGACTCTAACTCCGATTGGTTCTCGTTTTGCTTTCGCTTTCTGGTCTTCGGAAGCGTCTTCTTTCTGGGATTCAACTTGAAGAGACTCAGGCTGATTTACAAAAGGTGTTCCGTCATTGGACTGAGAGACGTATGACACTATATCGAATTTCACTTTCTTCAATACCTCCGGCTCACACTCTTCTGAAGTTTCGTGATAAGCGAAGCTAACAGCGTCAGAAATAGTTATCATTTTTGGGTCCGAAATATGAGAATTTTGTTGTTTTCTAGTCAATATAGATTTTAACTGGTTTCCAGACTTGGTAGTAAAAATTCTTGCCTTAGGTTTATATTCTGCGCGGTTGAAAGTCTCATCGACCAGCTCAATAGTCTCAATCTCGTCCGACTCTTGGATGACCTCACATTGGACTAATTCTTTCAACACGTTTTGGTCATATGTGAGGAGCTCTGAAGACTGGATCACAAAAGGTTCATTCAGCAGCTCCATCTCCCAAGGCTGGAAAAATTCCGAGACGTGCCTATCGTGAAAAAATTTCCTCTGCGGTCTTCGGGTTCTGCTACGGAACTCAAACATTGGTAAGAGGTTAGCTGTAGAAATGCTAACAGAAACTGATTTAACAGTTACTGACACTGAATCCTCATCGGTTTCTTGAGATTCGGCATCCATGGCGGCAACGCTTGGTTGGACTATGTCCCAGAAGCTTGTTTCCTTAGCAGCAACATCTGCCTCACTCCGATCTTTAATAATCATTGGTGCTATTTCGCTGATTCTCTTTTCTTTAATTATCTCTTTACCTATCTCATTCAATACCTTATCGCATGTGACACTAGCTTCCTTGCTCGAGTCTAACATGCTAGTATCTCCAAGAAATAGGGCAGGACTTGTTTCAAATAAATGACTACATGAAACCCGCGGAGACGTTTTCGTTGGCGAAGCAGTCAATGTTGTCCTCTCTTCAGGTTGGGGTACACAGTGTGAGCTCCCTTTCAGCCTTTCGTCCATATTACAATTTTCTGTATCGAGGGCGTCAGCTTGGCTGTGCGGATGAAACCCTGGGGGCGCTAGAAGATCAATCGGTGTGTCTTTTCTTCGATGCTCAGGTATTTCACTGCCCTCGAGGTGACCATTATCCGTAGCCACGTTTTGATCATCAGCGGCGCCTCTTTCCAATAACGGAGTTAGTTTAGACAAATAGGTATCGCGTCCATGGCCCATTTTATCAGACATATTATCCTCATCTTGTATAGCTAGAGGGGTTCCGCCTGAATAGCTGTCCGTGTCAGCGTCTTTCCGCGTATACGTTTGGCAACTGTTGACATCGTCCTCAGACAATTGTCCTATGGGCTTAAAATATGTCTTAAGCTTTATAAAGACTGAGTCACTCTCGCTGCAATCTGTATGGCTTATTTCCCTTTGCTCATCTATGGTACTTTTTTCCATTGGAGATTTCTGGTTCCTAAAGGTGCTTTTCTCGGACTCCCAATGGTCGGTATTTCGACACGAAGAGCCAATCTCTTTTGCCAAAGGAATTGAAAAATCAACTTTTTTCTGCTTAGAAGAAACTAAAGGCGATTTTGAAATTGATTGTGGTAGCGATTCCTTAGCAGTCTCGCCATTGTTCGTATATATGCTAGATCGAACATCTGAAATGGGGATAATATACTTGTCCCAATCATTAGTTCTTGACAGACTTGGATTAATTTCTACGCAACGCGTGGATGAAAGGGCGTCTTCATTTTTAGGTTTCAGGTTTTCATTAGTAGCCGTGACTGGTTGAAAAGCAGAATTTTCCCTTGGAGTCAAGCTACGACTACTTCCTTGGCGCTGATTTTGTGAAGAAGTCAAGGTAAGTCCTCTCAGGGGAGACGAATTAAGCGAATTGGGAATAACTTTTAAATTATCATCTGCTCCTGTATGCATATTATTTTTATAACTTTTCCATTTCTCATTCTTCTCTAGGTTGCGTATAGCGAGGTCCAATGCCGTTTTCAAGTCGACCACTGTGATCTTGTTTCGAATGGTCGTTGAACAGGACTTGGTCGCTGAGGGAATATTACTCTTTAGGTTTAATCGCCTTTCGATTTCACTTTCACGTGCGCAAGAACCAATGCCAACATTAAGTGTTGACTTCTGGGAGATAGAAGATTCCGGAGACTGGACCATGTCCCCCTTTGCGGGACACTGGTTTGGATTATTCTGGCTGTTATCTTCGTTCACTGTGGTTTCCCCCAAGCGCCTGTATCCTGGGCCAAATAATCGAGGATAGCGCACAATGCGAGCAGCCTGGTAGTCCGAGTCGAACATGTTTGATGACCATGGCGCTCTTGAAGGAAGTGCATTGGACCGCAGTCTAGAGTTCCTTTCGTTCCTTTGGTTTATTGGCTGGGGAAAAGCCGTGTGGGCAATGGTGTTTAACGTCGACATTCCCGAGTCTCCCATTGTCATATTGTGCATATCCCTGGATACGGTATTGACCGATATAGATCTTTCAGAGTCTGTGCAAGATTTGACCAAAATTGGTTCCGGGAATTTGTTTTCCATCTCTGACTCACCTTTCTCTCTTTGGGATCTCTGGCTTAGAGAAACACTTTCACCCGTACGAGTCACGTGCTCCGATGTGGCGTCTTTGGCTGAGTGTCCTTCGTTTTGATTGTCATCCTCTGCCACTGATTGAAGGTCATTGTTGTTGTTGACAGTCAATGCAGATAGTACGTTCTTGGCTTGTCTAATAGTGTCTGCGGCTTTCGACATTTTCTTTAAGGCTTCAGAGAATATCGCATTCGAGGTTCCAGCGTTTGGGCTCCCTGTTCAAAAGTTAACGAGAGACGAGTCAGGAAATACGTTAGTATGAGAAAACAAAAAGTTGTCCTATTACGAATCAATATATACATACACACATATTAATTACAAGAGTGAAATTGTTTACGACTACATCGCTACGAAGCAACAATCTTAAAAGAAGATAATAGCAAGGAAATGTCGCAAGAATCTATCCGTCTTCAGGGTTGGAATGTAGTTTTTAAAGCCAAATATTAGAATTAAGCCGCGCAGAACCTAATCGCAATGAATACCATTAAAATGATGTTTGTTTGAGGATAAAACATTCAGTCTTTAGAAGGTCGTAATTTCGACATCCGTATTATAGGATAATATATTCTATCTCTTGTTATTCATAAATGAATCTATCCTTGGGTCATTGCTTCACTAGATCTGATTTATACTGAATGGACAACACATTGATAATAAAGTATTACGTTATTGATATAACTAGATGCAGATCTTACAATATGCAATGTTATATGCAACATTATATCTAGGCTTTATTTAGGATGTCATAGAACTAAAAAAGAAACTAGATCTAGGTTTTAAAATAGGGAGTTATAATTAAGAAACTACTGCAAGGCACCTGGGTGCCGGGGCTGGCTTGTTTATGGGCCTTGCACTTTGACATTCGAAATCATGATATGAGTTAATATACTTTATAAATATATAAGTCTAGTGTGTGGAATACATGCAGAATGATCACTAATTTACATAGCAACATAAATAACAAGATGATATGGCATTGGCTTAATATTTAAAGTAAAAATTTTTCGGATACTGGATTGAGGACACTTCAATTGGGAGTCCATTGGACGATTTTCAAATTTAGATTCCTCTTACTTTGGGATAGGATTAGCAAAACAAGATCTAGGTTTTAAAAAAACTAATTATGTTGCGTAAGTAATCAAGGTAAAAACAAATAACAAAGATGTTACCTCCTTCCCTTAACTGTTGAATCTCAAGCTCATTAGTTGGATAACTAAACAGACTCGTGCTCAAGGAAAGTTTGGTGAGAAAAAGAAACACTTTTAGACCTCATTACGTTCCATGTGTATCTCGTCAAGAAAGATTTTAATTGTGTTATAGGGAGTTACAAAGAAAGCTTCAAGACCCTGTCTTATGTTTGTCTTTACATGTGCTCTACCTTGCAGTTGTTCTGGGCAAGGTTTTTTAAAAGCACATCAATTGTGTTTATTTCTGTTAGCTTTAAGGTATGCAATTAATAACAAATTCTTTCTAGATCACCTTACTTTTCTTAACAGTAATTGTTCCTTCAGTATGAAAGCATGTACCGGGCAGTGTATTCCTGGGCTCTCCAGTTGTAGCTGAAATCAAAGGTTAAGTCAGAATCAGAATGAGAAAGTTAGTGTAGCCTTTAAACATTTTCTTATTGTCAAGCATAATACATCTATAGTTAGAAAGCAATCTTTATGCATGTGAAACCATCAAATTCCAAATGTGTATTTTAAATGTTGAAAAAGAAATTCAACTGCATTATTTGCTAAAGTTATGTAGTCCTTTACAATATATTTCAAAAGAAACAAGAATGTAATTTTTGAAAGTCCAATCAATTACTAATCAGTGTTACAGGTTCCTATTGTACTTTTGTGTGTCTTTGTTGTACTTATCAATAGTTGCATATATTTTATTTATCTTTGTTTGTGTGTGTGTATGTAAGTTGTGCGTGTGTGTGAAGGAAATGGACTCACGCTGGTTATAGAAACCTTTCCATAAAAACCTATAGACTTCAAACAGTGTTGCCTAAGATATAGACGCAATGCTGCCTAACCTATAGACTTACAACAGTGTTGCCTAAATTATAGACCTAAAATAGTGTTGCCTAAGCTATAGACCTAATATTTGGCTGCCTAAGCTATAGGTCTGGAGGCGCTGTGGCTTTGCGGTAAAACGATAGGAGTCCGAACTGAGGGTCCCGGGTTAGAAACCCGATGAAGACTGGGATTTTTAATTTTGAGATCTTATGTCGCCTCTGAGTCCACCCAGCTCTAATGGGTACCTGATATTAGTTGGGGAAAAGTAAAGGCTGTTGGTCGTTAACCGTGGGCTACAGAAACAGATGACCTTTACATCATCTCCTCTATAGATCACAAGGTCTAAAAGGGAACCTTTAAGCTAAAGACCTAAAACAGTGTTGTCTAGCCTAAAGCCCGTGGCCATGTCCGGTACATGACGCTGTACTATCCGGAACCTCGAAGCTTCAGTCTACGGTGCAGCCTCAGAGGTCATTGAACCGAGAGCGATTGTTACAGTATGCCTCAAAGCTAACCTGCGAAGTCGCAACCTGTAGGCGGCGGGACGTCAGACCTGTGACGTCGCTGGTCAGCGTTAAGGCCTATAACGATTGTTCTCGATTGAACGCGGCGTTGTTTGGTAGTAATATGCCCCCATGATAGGCCTTCTTCTGTCGGAACTTACATGGACAATAGGTCGCAAAATGTTGGATATTTCTGACGTTATGTAACCCTTTGGAAATGCCCCCCAAACAGATAGTCATCTATTCTTTTCTTTACTTAATACTAGCTATTACAAAACTGAGATTATCTTCAATGCTGCTATATTTGTATTACATACTTGATGCAGAGTGCGTTGTGCTAGCCACATTTCTATGGCCAGGTGGCAATCTTCGAACTTCGCTCGTGCAGTTGTTTTTGGCCGGCACTAGCTGACAGGTCATAATAGGTTCCGCCCATATGACGTAATTAGCTTCGTCTGCAAAAGAGGTGAGCATAGATATGTTCATGCAAGTCGTGATAGTGTATAGTGACAGTAGTTTAACTTTGTTTAGTTAGGCCACAGCAAGCGTTAATCAAAGCAGAGCAAAAACAAACAGCAAGATGACCGAGAGAGACAGAGAGAGACAGAGAGAGAGACAGAGAGACAGAGAGAGAGAGAGAGAAGGGAGGGAGAGAGAGAGAGAGAAGGGAGGGAGAGAAGAAAAGTGAGTGAAAATACAAGACAAAAGGACAAGAGAAGACAGAGAAAAAAAAGGATTATTTTCTGAAAAAGGTAAAAATAAAACGGTATGGAAATTTATTTAAGTTAAAAATATAGTAAACGGCAGAAAGATCAAGGAAAGATTTTTAGAAAATAGGTATGTGGTGCGCTATGTGTGTATGTGTCTAGTATCTGAAGTCACTTTTAATAGGATTGGCGCAGATTAGGGGGGATAAATATGGTTGGACGAAAGCGACGAGAGGGGAGACAGAAGACTGAACCACGTGGGAGTGAATATATGATGAAAGCAAATGTTTTGAAATGTGTTCAAATGTATAAATTATTTGATATCTTTTACATAAAGTTGAATTTTATATATATGTGTTAAATAAAATCAAGTTGTTTTTTGTTCGTTTGGGAAAAAATAGGAAGTGTTGTAGATTCTGTATTTAGTTAAGTACTACGATATCAACATGGTGCAGTGGCGTAGCTAGGGTGGTAGGAGGAGATAATGTGAAAAATTCACCCCCGGCCTCCACTTGAGGGGGCCCCCAAATAAGTGTTCTAATTTTTTTTACATTAAATTATCTCATGTCATGATGTTGAATGTTGAAATTGCAGGGGCCCCCATAGAGGTCAAGCCCCCCCCCCCACCCTCCGGGCCCCCAAATGATGGCAAATTCCTAGCTACGTCACAGACATGATGTTCTATAAGTCACATAAATATAGATATAGATTGTATGTCAAACGTGAAGAGAAATAAAATGAGAAGAAAGGGAGAATGTGAAACAAAGAAGGAGAGAGGTATGGTGAAAGAATAAACAGTTAACGCCCCTAGGAGACTTCAGAACTGAACATTGAAATGAAATCGTTATAAATAGAAAATAATAAATAATATTTATAAAACTACTTTCCTTGCACCAAATACATTGACCAAGAGTGCTGTGTCAACGACTAACTCACCTGATATAGAGGTTGGAGTTGATGAGCTGACCGAGGACGGAGACGAAGAAGGACTGGACTCGCACTCCTCACTCAGGCTCTCTATTTCAATCACCTGTACAGAAGTGGACGTACCTAAGAACAGGGTACATTCAAAGCAGAGACTCTTCAGGTAAACGACACGCGTGTATTGTTAGTATACTTAGTTTCCCTAGTTTAGTTGTTAATCTAATGATGATACTGAACAAAACTAAGCCATGCCTTATGTTGTCTATAAGTCAATCCAGCCTTGCCAAATTTCGTTCGGGTTTGGTGCCATATAAATCTGTGACACCCATGTGACAGACCGCCTCAAAATGTTGTGGAGTGTCATGGAAACCAATCCGCAGCTGCTCCATCGTGTACAATGAGCAAAAAGTTTTCACGGAAAGAACCGCGAAACGGACCGGAAATGGTCCGCTGGACGTTGTTTCGGCATCACTCTCGCAATTTATTCTGGGCTTATTATTGACACAACGATACTGACCCTGGAATCCCAGCAATATCCGCATGCCATATGGTCAAATTCTCCAAAAGAAATCATTTTTTTCTCAGGACTAAAAACCCTTAATGCCAAATGATAAATCACGATGATGTATACGAATGGGACCTCAAATCCTCAGACATATTAAAAATGCATAGTCTGATAGGAAAGCGCGTCTAGTATCACTATCGCAAAGATCTAAAGGTGTTTGAGAGCGGATGGAGAGAAAATGGAAAGCCGCCCTATCATGAATGCAATGAGTTCATTCGTGTCTGAATCAATTTATATTCTACAAAACTCTCATCCCGAATTAAATATGTTAAAATGTTAGCCCCGTCCATTCCTTTGCTATTTAGCAGGGCCGGACTTAGGAGCCGCGCTAAATCTAGGTGCAAATTATTAATTTAAACCATTTTATAATTAATAACAAATTTCCCGCTATCTCCTGATTTACCAGGAGCTCTTGGAAATCTTCTGAAAAAGCAAAATATACGAAAAAGTCCTGGAAATCTCCGGAAATTAAAATCTTTTAAAAACTCATAACAATCTCCTGAAATATATAGACCAAAATTGTCATTTTGGTGTGTCATTCAATATGGCGCGAAAAAAAAAAGGCATTATACTATACCCGTAATTGTGAAATATGGTGAAAGAAGCTTCTCGCGCCTCAAACTAATGAAGAATTACATGAGGTCAACAATTCTTGAAGATAGATTGAAACATTTGGTAATTATTGCTATTGAGGCGATCTATGTAGGAAACTGAATTTTTATGCTATACTGTATGACTTCGCTACACGCAAGGCTCGTAAAGTAAATCTGTACGTAGTAAAGAATGAATAAATGCAAAGACGAATTTATTGTCTAATACAAACTGTTAATTTTCACTTATTATCCGTATTCATACCCAAACTGGGCCCTGCGCAATCTGTTTTACATAGGGTCCCGAAATGGTTAAGCCCGGCCCTGCTCTTTAGTGACAGGTGAATACTACTTGTTATCCCCCTCCCCTCTTCGTTTTTCACCGCTTAAGTGACGCAGGGTAACTCTAATCCGACTTCTTGGTGGTGTCAGGAATAGTTGAGCAATGAAGAGAATTATATATATAGATAGATAGATTCTTCACATATATATATATAGATAGATAGATAGATTCTTCACATTCGAGATAAAGTTTGAGAAAAACTGTCAGTGACCCGAGTTTCAACTAGCAGTTGTTAATAATTACTCCGTAACACACCTGGCACCTACCTATATGTGAGAGCATCTGTAGTATCTGGGCGGATGCTGTACACATGTGTATGTAGCAAGGATCATCGCTGGGTCTGTCATTCGGTTGGTCAGTAGTCTCGTCTTGTCTATATAGAGATCGAATTGAGAACATTTTAGATTAACAAGCAAACGAAAAAAAAGTGTAATAAAGTAGCTACAATCACAGGCGTGATAGGGGCACGGTGGCTGAGTGGTAAAGGGTTTGGCTTTCGAACCTAGGGATCCCGTGTTCGAGTCTCTGTGAACAAGAGTATTTAAAATTTCGCGATTTTTAGGACCTCCCTGAGTTCATCTACCTCTAATGGCTACCTGACATTAGTTCGGGAAAGTGAAAATGTTTGATCGTTGTGCTGACCACGTGACACCCTCGTTAACTGTTTAGTTTTTAAAAAAATAATCACAGACATGTTCATGAACACAAATAAAAAGGCGAAATTGAGATTTTCTACGGTTAAAATCATGATGTGTATCAATCACAACGCCCAATCGATTTTATATTCCCCATTTCAAGAGAGATAGACGAACCTAAAAGAGTTTAGTTTGTCTCCAATATGAAAGATGGAAAAACTGAAAAACTAATCTAATTGTTATTATTGGCCGTACCGTTAGATATATTTAAATAACTAGAGCAGAAGTGAGAATCTAATGTAATTCTTAAGAAGATAAAAGATCATCAATAATGTTGTAGAGAATGGACAGCTACGTTTTATTTTATGTTAGTACTACTTGTATAACACATTAGGTCCGATTAAATTTCCCAAAACAATTATATAAAGTACATTTAGTTTTTAAAGACATTGGAAGTTCATCTGCATTGACGTCAGTAATAGACTTTGAATTCAGATTCTTACACTCAACGAACGTGAGCAGGCCACATTGAATGTAGACTTACACATTGAAACACAAAGTTTATAGAATTAAATCTGTACATTTACGTGACAAAAACAAAGGATGCATATTAATTCTAAGCCGCTCTCCCCCTCTCCCTCCCCCCCCCTCTCTCTCTCCTCCCTCTCCCTCTCTCTCTCTCTCTCCCTCTCCCCCTCTCTCTCTCTCTCTCCCTCTCTCTCTCTCCCTCTCCCCCCCTCTCTCTCTCTCTCTCCCTCTCTCTCTCTCCCTCTCCCCCCTCTCTCTCTCTCTCTCCCTCTCTCTCTCTCCCTCTCCCCCTCTCTCTCTCTCTCTTTTTGTTTTCGATGTTTGTTTTTGTTTTCTTTTCAATTGTTATTCTTTCTATGAATGAATGTACACAAGCCCTACACGTATTGTTATTTTCTTACTAGTCGGTAGTTTGGACTCACTTTAGTTGACAAATGTGATGAATGTCTTTCAATTAGCTATTGTTCTGTTTAATTAGTCGTTTTCCACCGTATCGCTCACACAGGAAAGTGACTGAGGCTGGACATTGACATAGTTCTGTTATCAATATCTCTGAATTGGCTCTGGTAATCAAAATACAAAATGCTTGCCGGGGAATGGGAAGGCTTCCACGACAAGGCGCCGAAACGTTATTTCAGGGTGACCACAGTCCAATTAGATTGTCACGAGTTGATAATGTGAAAAGTCAACAATTCAATGGCGAGATAAGTAGTGGCCAGTTAGTATGACATAAGATACGAGGGGAATAGTTCCACCCTTCGTCATTACCATCTCTTTTCTTTTGCTCTGTACTGGCTCACACTACTGACTCACTCTCCTGACTCATTCTATTGACTCATTCTATTGACACTCTATTGCCTCTCTTTATCGACTCACTCTGTTGACTCACTCTACTGACTCACTCTCATGACTCACTCTCATGACTCACTCTCATGACTCACTCATGACTCACTCTATTGAAACACAACTGAATCACTCAATAGACCTATGTGAGATAAATGTTTATATTTACACTCCATTATAATTAATTAAAGAAAAACTATCAAAATTTATGTGACGACCAAAGCTCTAAGTGTGGCCATTTTGAAGATAGGACGGCCATTTCGATAAATGATCGTGGCGTAAAATCAAATGTGTTGATGCTATATAAAGTGGGCCACAGAAACAGATGGCCTTTATATCATCTGCCCTATAGATTGCAAGGTCTGAAAGAGGATTTTGAATTTCGAGATTTTTAGACCGCCCTTCAGTCCTGCCACGTGACACCCTCGTTAGCCGTCGTCATTATAAAAAGATGAGTTTTACATTATCTGCTGTATGGCTCAATGTGTCCAAAAGAGGAACTTACTTGGTGCAATCGTTATAATACAAATGTGGATCTCTACATCCCTTCTTGTTGTTTTACTTCAAATACAGAATCTAGAAAGATATCCCGTTCATAAAGTAATATAGAAAGATATCCCGTTCATAAAGTAATCTAGAAAGATATTATTTATATATTATATTATTATATTATATATATTATTATATATATTATAATATTTTCATTTGAATTTTATTTCCCTTTACATTCATACAATGTGACAATTTATAAAATGAATAACACAAATGCTGATAAAGGCTTATATCATGATACGTGTCCACAACAAATGCACGTAAATCTGTGTCCACTACGAGCCAATCCACTTCAAAAAAATGCGCAAGCATTTGTGAACGGATCTCTAATTCTCTTGCTCTGCCCTGCGGTTACTTAAACACTCATATCGCTTTCCATTTGTACTTTAATCCCAATGTGTAGCTTCTGGTCAATTGGATGGTTAGTATCGGAAAGTCATTTGCGAATATGCATTATTTAAAATCCGATATCAGTACTTCAGTGCCAGTTAATTACACTTGTGGAGTGGGGGAGGGACAGGGGCTTAACACTCCTCAGTTAATCGAATGGTAGTTATCTTGTTAGTGCTTTATAATCTGCTTAATCCCAGCATCTTTACAGTTCTCAGACAACCCCGCTTGCGCTGGATTGGACTTGTTGGCCGGATGGAGGACAATTGCATCCCGAAAGTCATCCTCTACAGACAACTCGCGACTGGCTCAAGAAAAACTGGTCGCCCCCACCTCCGTTACATAGATGTAATAAAACGGGACCTCAAATCAGTGAACATCAATACTGACTAATGGGAAGGCATAGCTCTAGACCGCACCAGATGGAGAGAGACAGTGACCAAAAAAGCTATGGACAGTGAAAGTACATGGGTCACAGCTCAGGAAGAAAAACGTACAATACGAAAAATGGCCAGCTCCTCTACCACCGAAGCAAAAGCCACCTTAACTTGCAATATTTGTGTGGACGGGGGTGTCTCCAAAATAGGGCTCCACAGCCACATGAGGAAGTGTTCGAGATGAACCATAGTCGTTCTACGACTGAAGTAGGCCAACAATGACTTTTTTTTCTTGATTCAAGCTGTTTAAGATGGCTGACTGATCGTGTGGTATGTGCTCTGGTCTGACATCTCTGAGGTCCCACGTTCAAACCTTGCCAGCCTACCTCCCCCTGCTGAGGGTTTGGGCTAGGTTTCCAAAAGAACGTCCAACACATAAAAAATGGCTCTCAATGAGTCAATGAAGAGTTTGATTTTTTTTTTTCTCTGTAGTGCCTTCAACACCTAAAGCTCGCTTTTACTATTAGCATTGTCCAGAAAAGGCAAAAGAAAAAAAGGCGTAACTTAAATAAATACAACAGTCTGTTCAGGAAGAACGTTGTCAGGAAATACCAAATTAAATAAATAAATAATAATAATAAATAGGCAAGGAAAATAAACAATAGAGTGAATGACAGACATTTTCACTCTTAAAGGCAATTGTTACAAATGAAATGAGGTTGCTTGTAAGAGTACCCCATGTTACTTATCTTATATAATACAGACGTTACTTCAAAAAAAGAAGATGATTACATCCTACGCGTCAAAAGTCAAAAGCTTGCTGTCAGAGTCACTCATACTTATCACAGCATTAATTATTATTATCTATTATTTATTTATTTAATTTTAATTATTTCCCCGTCCTATCCCCATTTTCTTCACCCGCCCCACCTTTTCCTCGTCTCACTAGACTGAGTCCACCACCTTGGCGGCTTTTCACTTATCTTCCCTTGACCGGGGTAAAGATAAACACAGTCTCTTTGATCTTCCGCCGGATGTCTGACGGGCGCAGTTGACACCACCTTGGGTAGAATGCAAGTCACTTTCCCCCCCCCCCCCTTCTCCCACGTCTCTCTTTGATCTAGTATATCACTCGGACCAACACGCCTATTGACCATTCCAAGGTGCGACTCTTGTCAGATTCACCCACGTGTAAGATAAATCTTAAGCCTAGGACATTTCCTGTTTCTGCCCACATTTTCCAGGCCTGTATATAAAGTAGATTAAATCAAGCCAGACCCTCTCATTTCTCTATCGCGGTCAATCGGGTCTGGACTACATTTATTCTTACTCTTAGAGGAATAACTGGTGCCTCCCTCAGGTGTCTGCCTATTTATTTGGCATTGTCTGCCAACTTGCTGTTCAGTGTCTACTTGACACAACTCAACTATTTAGCGGATCACTCACCTGCCTATTTACCTGCCTACTCATTCGGCATTATCTGCCTATTTATCGGATCACTTGCCCACTCGCTATTGAGTATCATCTACTGCCTACGTGGATCTACTCAACTCTACTACTTGGCGTTATCGAATCTATTTGCCTGCCTATTTGACAGTCCACTTGTCAACTTATTAGGTGCAACGTCCCTATAGACCCAGAGTCTGTGCGAGACGTCATAGCTACGCCAACCCTCTGCAACTCACTGGACATATCCTGCTCACTACGCAGCCCACGGCAGATCCGCTCTGCCCGCAGTACACTTGTGCCCACGGTAGCCGGCCACCCGCCCACTACAGATATTAGAACTTTGGATTGAGACTCCACAAGAACTCTATCACTGGCGTCCCTCTACCCGCTAGAGCGCCACTTCCAGCTGCAGAACCTCAAGCCAGGACACAGCCAGCTGAGACCCAAGCAGGACAACCAGCTAAGTTCAGAAGACAAAGTGACATACTCTCTTATTAAGTGCAAGAGTGATGATTAAATACAGTAGTGAATAGAGATAGATGCAAATCCTCCACCTTTTTATTCTTCTATATAAATACTTATGTAAATAAATATTCATTTTTAACTTTGTATCTTTCTTTCATTGCTTGTCTCGTTGCGTGCATGCTCCCGATTTATATGCTGACGGGTTGGTGTGTGATAGCTTTCAAAAATAATCCTCCCCTAGACATTAAACGCGCCAAACACACGTCACTTTCCCCAACCTGTCACAATATTAACCAATGACTTAAATTCTGCCAAGTCACTGGTTTTTCTGGCTAGCTCAGGCAACCCATTCCATGCTCTAATAGCACTATGGAAGAAGGAATATTTGTACAAATTTGTCCTAGCATATGGGACGAGGAATGTGCCTTTATTTTTGTGTCTTTCAGAGTATTTTATTAAATTTTGTTTTTGTAATTGAAGATTATGGTTCAGTGTTTTATGTATAATTGCTACTTTACTTTTGAGTCTTCTGTCCTGAAGGCTTTCTAAATTTAGTGATTTTATTAAAGGTGTTACTCTAGTCAAATGTGAATATTCATTTGTTATGAATCTCACTGCTCTATTTTGTGTCTGTTCCAGTTTCTTAATGTTTTCTTGAGTTGAGGGGTCCCAAACGGAGGATGCATATTCTACTATTGGCCACATTACATAGTAGCGGGGATTGATTCTAAAAGAGCACACCACTCAATATAACAAAATTTTGATCAATTAATTTACCTATTAGCGGGTATAGCTAAAAATATTCAATTAGAATTATAGCTAGATTTAGGTATTTAGATCAAAAGGTCAGTGTTAAAAGCGTGCTGGCACGTTCGTCCAGAGGTGTGCTGATACCTTCTTGTACTGCCTAGGTTATTAGGTATAACCTCCAGGTATACAATTCAACTAATGTATGCAACAAAAGACTTTACAAAGTCGCAGGTAAACATATTTACAAAGTTTTTTTACATGAGTAAAATAAATGTGTAAATAAATGGCCATACTTTCACAGGCCGACACAGCTTTAAGTAAACAAAAGATACTCAAAAATAGTATGGCACACAGCCCTAGTCATATTTTACATTATCGTCACATTCTGGTTATCAAAAATAAAGGTCACATGACCACTTTTGACCATTCTGGGGTTACAAGCTTCAGGCTGACACTAGCCACTTTTAGCCAAAATAAAAAACAACAAAAGGGTCATGATGAACTATAGGCTTCAGGGAAACCTATGAGCCTACAAGCTTCATAGAATCCCACATATAGACATCCGTTTGGTAAAGCCCATCTGATGATTCAATACAGGTTGAATCCCTCAGAGACAAGGCTATAAAAATATGTAAAGTCCATCTGATGATTCAATACAGGTTGAATCCCTCAGAGAAAGGTTACAAAAATATGTCACATTTGGGAGTACCCCGGGATGCAGAACATCAGGGTAAAAATATACTGCCTGGAAATCATTTGAGGCTATATCTAAAAATTAATACATTATATAAAATACAATAATACTAAAGATATACTTAGCCCAAAGGTCTCCAGAGCAGGGCACACTTCTCCGAGTACCCCATGACACACGACCACTAACAGGAAAAAAATACTATTCACAACACAGGTCAAGTGGTCAAGCTGGTAACTCACGAGCAAGTGACCACTAAGCACAGTTTGCAAGGCAAACTACATAAGGGGAATCACTCCTAACTATACAAGTAATCAAAAATAGTTATTTCCCCATTAAAACACAGCAATCATGAATAATTTGAAATTATCTTCACTTTTTTTTTTTACATCTGGTAACTCTTTAAGTCTGCACAAAACCTAATCAATATCAAAATCCAGTCTACATGAAGGTCTAGACCTAGTCTATAGCAAAATCTAGAATCTATAGTTACATAGAAGGATAGTCTACATTTAGATTTTCATCTATAATCTAGTCTACACTAAAGTCCAGCCTACATCAAGATGTAGTCTTTATCAAGATCTAGATGTAGTCCATATCTCTATAAGGTCTACATAAAGGTCCAGTCCAATCTATATCTATTCTATATCTACATCTAGATCTCTTTTGCATTTATATTAAGTCTACATACCCGCTATTACTTTCGTTGTCGCTGTCTTCTTTGTCCATGCGTTGGTCCAATGAGTGTCTCGGATCTACATTAGCCCTAAAACATTGTTTCCTTAATTATACATTTTCAACTTTTATAGTGTTGTCTCTGTTGTTTGTCTTTGCGTGCTTAACTAAAGAGTGCCATTCAAAGGACACTATAAGTCTACATACTGTACAACTATTTACACTTGCTTCAAGAGATAAAGGAATATCAAAAAGTTAAGTTATTGTTTAATAATAACACAATTACTTTCAGCCCACGTTCATCTCTGGGACAATTTGGTGCAAAGATAAGTTAAAATTTGTGTCTCGCGTCTGAGTTCAGATTACAGCCGTTCTTTCAAAACAGAAGATAATTACATGCTACGCGTATCCATGTGTCAATCTAGTCACAAATTTCACTTCTGCAAATCCATCGGTTTTCTTGAATCGTTTCCCTTTTTATAGTATTTTTAAAGTCAATATGAAAGTGTTAATCACTTACAGGAGAAGGGGCAAAGCGAGCTACTGGCGCCTCAACCAGTAAGTTTCGGGCAGGAAGGGCTCGTTAGCCTTAGTTGGCTACCCGTCTAGGAGAAAGAAAACACTGAATCCAGACCTCCGCTGCCTTGCGACTATAGGCTACCAAAACACGTTAAAGGCTTCAGGAAACAACCCTTAGGAAAAATCAGGAGCTGCTGTGCTACAGCCAAGCAGAGCCTGTAGCACTATTAGTCCCAAACTGCATCAGATATTCTGTTCCTTTGGTCACATCAGCTGCATGGAGAGGGGGAAAACCGCTGTGTGGACGACATCGTTCCGACCATAACCAATGCTCAGGATTTCATTTCAGCTGAAGGAAAGACTTTGAGACAGATGTGTGTACTTGTATGGACTTGGGAGAGCTGCCAGTTTGTAATACAAAAAATACCTGAAACTATTGAAACGTTTTGTACATTCAAACTTTACGTATTCCAACAAGTAAATGTTGATGTGAAAGGATCATGGTGTGTGTGTGTGTATGTCGTGGAGCATGAGTGTCACCCTTAAGTTACGCCCCTGTTCTGTACCTGTCCAGCGGTTGAATGGGTCAGCCTAGCGGGGTAACGAGCGGTCAGGAATGCAGAAGGTCAGTTGAGAGGCTAGGCCTGTTGATGTAGGTTGTGAGGTAGAAACTAGATAGTAAATAAAGAGCTGTAGATGAATATAAAATAAAGCTCTTCGAGTTTGTTACTTCGGTTAGATGTTTTGTGGTTCATTACAATTAGAAAGTCATCACAAATGTATTCCATCAAACGTTTCTATGTGAGTTCATTTTAGCAATACTCCATGGCATCATACAGTTGCATGCTAATATGAATCATTTTATACAAATAATCAGATGGAAACCTGGGCATTAGTCATCCCTGGAACGATATTTTTAGGCAGCAGTTATTGTCGTCTCTTTAAACAGATGATGTGTCAAAGGAGATCTGCCGATATTATTTTGGATCAGAGAAAGCTCGAAGACAATAAAGAAAATTAACTTAAAACAAGTAAATTATTTTTTTAAAATTGATTTCAACTTTATGTTCAAATAGAATAGTAGACTAATTATGCACATTTTATTTGTTTTATAATAAAGAGAAAAAAAGCTAGTGTGGGGATAGAACTTATCACATTTACATTATTGCGCGATGCTTAATCAAAGTAGATGTAATCAACCATACTATTACGTACGAAATTTTAGTTTGAAATAAATGATCTCATTTTTAGTTGAGTTTTAGTCTTCTGACCAGCTCCCTTCCTCCAACTTCCAGTTTTAGACTCTATGAAAACAAAGTGTAAGGTGATGGTATTGATTGAAAATTTTAAAAAAGTGGGGGTATTTTTTTTTTTTTTATGTTTTTAAAAACTGATTACAGTAAAATCCATCCAGATTTTCCTTTCTCTCTCCCCCCCCCCCCCCCATTTTCCCAACTGGTCCAGATAAGTGATAAGATCATAGCGTATTGAGAAAGCTAAAAGCATGAAATAGCTCCACACAAAAACAATTGATAAAAATCTTTGTGATCGCACATATTTATTGTTGTTGGTCTAGATCTATTACAAATGTAATTTCTTGACTGATCCAAACTAATTGATACAATTTAACTTCGTATATGCTTTGTTTGTAAAAAAAAAGTATTTTATGAGTGTTTTTTTTCCCATTATTATTGACATTTACGTAGGATGTCAAGGTATATTGGTCGTGGTGTATATTATCTCGCATATAAAAAATAATTACATAGACTCATATGTTTGAGATTTGTTGTGGGTAGAATGTGTATTTTTTCATTGACAGTTGGTAGGCGTCGTATATCATTTGGGGTATAAATCATAATCTTGGAAATAATGATCTTGGGAAGCGTGGTCGAAAGGCTAAGTACACTTAACTACCTATGAAGGGGGCTCTAGGTTCGACACCCGACTCGAGAAGAGTGTTTTTTTACAGAGCGCCTAAAGGCAGCACGGAAAACCTTGTCACAGATACCCCCTGCCCCCATTGATGAGATTGGACTATAGCGCTGAGCATGCTTTAAGCACGAAAGTACCCAATATAAAAGCTATAATTATAATCATTAATCATACTTTTTAGTTGAGTCCAACAGAACATAAATAGGTCTACTCTCTCTCACTCTCTCTCTTTCTGTCTCGCCTCACTCTCTCTCTTTCTCTCTTTTTCTGTGGGTGTGTTAGCAACGTTTCTTCTTAATACTAATTAGACACTCAATAAATAGAACATAATATTACTGAGTTTATACATATTTGTCAAACAACTGATAACTTAAAAAAATCATTTTGACTGTTGGTTACTTCAACAGGAAACTAGGTCAGACGCCCACACTAGAGCGTGTGGAGCCAATCAAAGTAGTACCGGAATATGGGAGGCCTGGAGATGTATTTCAATGAGCGTATCAGTGTCGTGCTTGCTTTATATGTGTGTGTGTGTGTGCGTGTGTGTGTGTGTTTGTGTATGCATGCGTGTGTGTTTGTGTATGCGCCCTGACTGAATGTTGATTGGCTTTTGAGAGACGATGAAACAATCACTACTCCAAACTTCAGAACCTTTCACAGTTTCAGTGGCGTAACTAGGGTGGGCGGGAAGCGCGGGGAGAATTCGAAAATCCCGCCGGGCCCCCACTTGAAGGGGGACCCCAAATGAGTGTTCGAATTTTTTTTTTACATCAAATATTACTCAAAATGTAAGGCCCTAAAAGAGGTAAAGCCCCTCCAGGCCCCAAATGATGGCAAATTCCTAACTACCCCATAGCTCAGTTTTTGCTGAAGTGAAAGGGGTTATTAAACAGAACAGCTTTTCCTCAACCCTATGACGTGTGGTTCAGAGATTACTTCGTTTGCAGCACTTGGGGAATTTGTGATCAGATATGATGATTTGTGACCATTTCCAATTATTAAAACAATGTTTCTGTCTTTTCTGCTTAGAAGCCATCATGGAATGTCTTTGTGAACATTTTGGCAGTGTTGAAGTATAGTATGAAAACGGTAGAAATGCATCTGTACCAGACTGAAAAACGAGTTTTAAAACCCATTAAAATAAAATTATTTTGTATGTACTTTTCAGAAATATAAGCATTTATTTTTTCTAGATAGTTGGGTTTTTATGATAGATTCATTCAAGCTGTGGCTCAATTTTGTTTCGGCAACTTGACGAATGTTTATATTATCTTCTACAAATAATGTTGCCTACTAATGAATTATATTATATTATATAAATCGATTCTGTGAATTTCCTATTTTATCCTTCGTGTACGAAGTGTCAGTAATTCGACGTGTGTAGAATATCAAAGAAAAAAAAAAGAAAAAAAAAGCTTTAATTAAGTAAATAAGCTTAATTGCAAAGCAATCTCAACTTTCCTAATCTCTGTACAAACTACAAACAAATATCAAATTTCTGAAGTATCGGTGAAGTGTTCTAGATTATTACATTGATGTTAAAGTTAATCTATCGATTTTATGCATAGCATTATTTACCTTATTTTATCTGGGAAATTTGTTTTAAACAAGGGACATTACTGATGTTAGCTATCGTAACAGAAACATTACTACGCTAGATTTTGAAGTCAAAACTTATTCTGATGGTACACCATACAGCATATGCTAATGGCTGGCTAATGCAGGTACTTTTGCAATTTATGCCCAGATTTCAACATGATACTTAGTGGTAACTGACAGAATAAAACAAAAATTGTTATGAAACCATCCTAAACTTATCTATTTAGTTTATGTATGCGTCTTCAACTTTCAATATCAAAGAGCAAACGTAACCATGAGCTTAATAAGAACCATTAAACACAAAACCTAAACACATAGAAATGACAAAATAAAAAAGTTTTTCAAGCATACTGTAAGAAATACCTTAAAAAAACATATTTTTCAAAGAAAAGAACCCCACATTTACAACAATGTATCTCAATACTGTAAGATTTATTTTTATTTTTCTGTATTAATTACCACTATTTATTTAAATAATTTGATAACATTTTGATTGATTAATGTTTTGGTTCGAACGATTCATAATTGTAATAATTTGTACCAGTCAATGAGTTTATATAAGTTTTGTAATTACCTATAAAGTAATTTAAGTATCATCACTCAAATAATATATACAAAGAAATGGAAAGGGCAGTATCCCCCATGATTTAAACTCGACCGCCACCGTTATTCTTCAAGAACTATACAGGTATGGTGCTTTCTGCAGGAGAGGGGCTTGTGCTATGATGCAGTGCACCCTCTCAGCATCGGCTTTTACAACATGACTGCTTATACACAATAAGGTGTCGATTTTCATTTCATAGGCGTAACTATGTTTAACAAAAAGAAATGTAGTTTGTACAACGTTTTTAAAATTTATTTAAAATTTGGATTCATTCCTTCATTGTCAAACAAGCATTTGCCTAAGTGACTTTGATGACAATATGAAACTAATTATGCTGGAGGATCATCGGAGACGATGTTACCATGATAAACAGATTTTTAAAGTACTTTAAGTATTAATACTTTAAGTATTCATATCTAAAACTTTATTCATATCTAAAATACTTTATGAGCAGTATAAAAGTTAAGTATTCATATCTATTTCAGCCATAACCTATTTAAGTATTACAATATTTTCACTAGTGTTTTGTTTAATCTCTAAGAATGAAGATCGTGCAAATTTTCATAATTCGGAAATCCGAATACAATAGATATACATGTTTTCAAGTTACATGAAGTTACTTCCTTCGGCCAGTCTATATTTATTTATGTGTATAGTTCATGCTTTTTTTAAATTATGTCATTATCAACTTTTTTATTCAATAAAAAGGATTACATTGCCAAAAATACATAAAATAAAACGCAAGTTACGTTTGTATTAACATTAACAATTAAGGTTAGCATATTGCAGAAGTTGTTAAACTTATCGATCATTAGGATGTCCATTGTTCCATGTTGTAAATCAGACTTCTATTTGGTATGCAGCGCAAGCTATATTGATAAATTAGAACAATATTAAACTTTTATTTTGTTTTAAAAATGGTTTGCTTGTGTGTGAATATGGTTTTCATATTTACTTATAGTACAAAAAGAGCTTGCTTTCATAGCAGTCTTTCTATCACTTTTGCAAGACGTATGAACAGCACAAAGTTTTTTTTAAAAATCTTTTTTCCTGTGACCACTTAGATCCGGGAAATTTCACTAAAAGATTTTTGTTTTCATCAATTTATTGACTCGGTCAAATTATGAGTTCCAGCTCGTAATGGACACAAACAGCGAGGAAACATAGCAACCTTTCTGCAGTATTTGACCATCTGACGCCAGCAAGCAAAACAAACGAACGTGAGCTGTTCCCTACTCACCGAGCGCTCACGTTTTTATCTCGGTGTGCAACATAAAAAAACGAGGTTGAGGGGGATTGGGGGAGTAGACTAGTGGGCTACGCAGGGAGTGAAAAAATCCATCGAGAGGGGGCGAACAGTGGGAAAAAAGAAGAGAGGGAATGGTAAGAGAGAGAGAGGGGGGGGGAGATGAAGGCTTTTTATTTATAAATATTTTTTTTTTAGAATTGTGATTTAGACCCAATGAGTTTGAGCAGTTTTAAGCCGTGTAAACGCTTTTCTATTTATTGCTTTGCTGATATGATGATTGAGCTGTGATAATGTACCACGCTTGCTTTGTTTAGATGTGAACAGATCTACTAACCGAACATGGTGTGGATATTCACGTATTTGCTGGCCTGTGAAACAAAACAAAGTGCTGTGTAAATTTGTGGCATTGCATTTTAATGTCATGAGTGACATGTCACAATGACATTTATCACCAAGGGGAAATACTGTGAGTTTGTTCAATGATTTAGAACATCGCCTGGGGCAGTACTGTTCGCACGGACGTCACAGCCAGAGGTAAATTAAGGTAATGCTGTCATATTATAACCATAGCAGCGTGAATCCTCTGTTTATAGTCTTAAATTGTAGTCTTTTTACACAAAAGTTGATATCTAGTTATTGATGTTTCTTAATTTAATATTAACGCGATTAACGCTATGTCAGTCAGGACAGTTAAATGGAATTTCCAACAGAGTCAGTGAAATATTAACATTCTGTAATGAATGTAGCTCAGAGTAACCCATTATCGTCTTTCTTTTATTTCATTTCACCTGTTTGTTTTACTTTGTGTACTTGCACTTCAGTTGGTAATGATCTTTTAAAACTCTCTCTGCACTTCTTCAACTGTCCAACAAAGATGTCTTGTTTTTGCTTATATTTCTTAACAAAAGAAAGAATCTGAAAGATGCTATTAAAGAGATTTTTCTATGTATGAATGAACTAAAAGATCTGGTTAGCAATCCACCAAGTCTCCAGCAATAGGTTACAGATCACATTTTTTTATATTTGTTTCATATAATGAATTACGTAAGGACCAATGAAAACAAATTATTCAGAGACTAACAGAAAATTCACAATAAATTTATTAATAAGTTAATTTTGTAAAGTTTATATTAACTCAAGCCATTTGTCTGTCAGGTGCAAAGTTTGTACACGTTTTTTTTCCCCACTTTCCATTCTGCGATCGAGATGAAATTTCGGACAATTATTCATAGTCGATAACAATACATGTTCAAATATAAAATTTTAACTAATCAGTTACTCAAATAGTGGTAATTATTTAAATTTTTAAAACCATGCAGTATTGAAAGATATGGCAGTGATTTTGCAGTTCTGCCCATAGCTAAGATTGCTTTTGAAAATATTTTTTTATATTTCTTAAAAAGATCTAAAAGTAAAAAAAAGAGAGATTGGTTTTGAGACTGTGCTTATTCATCAATTGAAACTCTTTCCGGATGTGCTCATGATATCTTGTGTTCTGAAAATCTTTGATCTTTTTTTATTTATTTATTTATTTTCCCTTCATAGCCTCGTTGTGAAAACGAGGCATACTTAAACCGATTAAATAGTTGTTTTTTGTTTTTTTTACAAGAAATGAGTCAATATAGTGTTTAGACATAAATAAGAGTAAATATATATATATATATATATATATATATATATATATATATATATATATATATATATATATATATATATATATATATATATATTCAACATTTTCATGGTGATAGATAAAGCAAACATTGGCTTACAAAATAGCCTTTTTAAATTGTCTTAAATAAGTACATAGCAACACCCATACAAATAATAACAATTAAGAAGTCAGTATTATGCAGAACCAGCTGTAACCTACATATTTGGTCATAGCTAACACAGATAAAAAAGGTTTTCTTCATGCAAACATACATATCTCCATGCAAACATACATATCTTCATTCAAACATACATATCTTCATACAAACATACATATCTTCATACAAACATACATATCTTCATGGAAACATACATATCTCCATGCAAACATACATACCTTCTTGCAAACGTACACATCTTTATAAAAACATACATACATTTTTGTATACACTAGCCTGACATTACCAGCGGCCTGCGGGTCTAAGTTTGTGTTTACTAATCTAGTGGATTGGATTTAGATGTATGTTAAACTTAGCTAATGATCCTTTCAAGTTTTTTCTCTTTCGCCACGAAAATAAAATTAGTTTTGCGAAAACGGGTTTACCGGAAGTCGACACATATCTATTAGAAACGAAAAGAGCGATAGCTTTGTTAAATGAATGGGATTATAAAGTGAACAATTTAACGAAATAATTTTTAGTACACGATTCATGAATAAATATAGGCCTATCTCAACTCGGCTTCAGAGATTTCGTAAACGAATGTAGTCTATTAAAATGCTTTAGAAAACCAAATTTGAATGTTTATTTGATCAAAATATGAAATGAATTGACTATAATTAGTATGTTCATGTGTTAAAGTATAAAACTTTCTGTGGGAAGAGAAGTTTTATCCTCTTAGAGTTGAAATAGAGTTTTACTAAGTTTTAGATCTAGGGATGGAAAGATGTGTAACATGAAAGAATGCTCGTCAGGAGATCTGTAGTCACAGATATAAGGAACTAATTAATGTAAAAATTGGTTTTGAAACACAAATTTGAAGGTTAATTTTATTATATAATGAAATCAATGGACCTTCCTTTGTATTTTCATGTGTCAAAGTAAAAAACTATCTGCGCAAAGCGTATTTCTTAAAATTAGATCTAGATCTAAATCCTTTCGATCGTTTCTCATGTCAACATTGTAAACAAAGCCTAGCTCCATAAATACTATAGCTTTAATAGAGTCGGACAACTTTATTTTTTTTAGGGTCTTAAGTTTGTTTTAGGGCTACAATACATTCACTACGGTCTAAGCTAGTACCCAAGGAACATTCCTGCCAAGTTTTATCAAGATTGGTCAAGCGGTTTTGATGTCTATAAGTCACATACATACACCTCACATTCTACTTTATAGTATAGATACATACAGTTGTTTTAGTCTTGAAACAACTTATAACAAACATATCTACATACAAAGGCTTCTTAGATACACATCCTCTCAAACACAGATACATCACTTCACACACCAATTAACACATATCCATGAATACATTCATACAGACACACACATACAAATACAAGCTCATAGATTCGCACTAATTCGCATGAGTAATCTTTATGTTTAGAAGTAGCCTACACATTGTTGATTAACTCAGTTAAGCCATTATTTGGTGGCCACGATTATTAGAGTGCAATTAATGTATTAAATCCTATTGCAAGAGAAGAGTGTGGGAATAAAACAATGGCACCAAGGAAGCAGTAGAATGGAGTGTGTCCATGAATGTATTGATAGTTAATGAAGACACTAGATCTACGATGATTACGAAAAAAATTTCTATAATTAGAGTTTTTCCTTTTTTTTTAAAGAGAGGGTTTGAACCTCTGAACCTCTCACTCACATAGAGCTTGATAATGATGATGATCAGAGCTTCGTTCTTTCAATAGTTACATTATATATAATCTTCATCACAGCTGTGACTAACCTGAGTCTACATAAACACATTGTTTCAGACAATGAAGCTCATTTGCTAATTGTATTGACGGATTAGTTCAGAACGAGGCCAATGGATGGTCAACATGGCCGTAGCTTGTATTAACTTAATAGCGTGTCAAAGGCTTTCCCAACATTTGTGTTTATATAGTTGATACCCAATCTCTTGAATGCTTTATAGAGTTGACTTTATTTCCGGTGTAATAGCTGCAGCTCATTAGATGAGATCTGTTAACTTTACAGGATTTTCACGATATGTTAACTTTACATGATTTACACGTTGTGTTAACTTTACAGGATTTACTCGTTGTGTTAATTTTATAGGATTTTCACACTATGTTAGCCTTACATGATTTACACGTTTTGTTAAATTTCAAGATTTACACAATGTGTTAACTTAACAAGATTTTCAAGGTGTGTTTAGGGAAGATCGCATTTATTTTTTGAACAAGTGTAGACGTCCCATCAGAAGGACGACAGATGGTGACGGTGGGTATTGTTTAAGTTAAGTACTATCTACATGACAGTCTGCAGTGAATGCCACACCCTAAGAAGGTCTCTGACCGTCCTCTATAACACAAGCAGAGCCGAAGTAAACTAGGATGCACTAATAACAATTTATTTTCTCTCTTAAAAGCACCGCATCAGTCGAACGTAAGTTTCACCAGGAACTTTGCAAAGTCTTAGAAATTAAACGATGTATCAAAGTCAAATAATAGATAAGGAACATTTATGCCAAGTTTTATCAAGATTGATCAAACGGTTTTGATTTTTATTCAACCACCTTTTAAATATGTTATGTACCACGAAACCTCACGCGCAGGTGGGTGAATTAAGTTCTGCCAATGTCGTTAGAGAGTGATGGAATAAAAAACAGAGATCTATTTCAAGCCGTTTCCAGTTTTAAATTGATAAATTCGCTGGCACGATTTGTGCCTAACTGGTTTTGAGTTCGCATGATATATTTTATTGTATATAAATAGTATACATTGTTCGTAGATTCATAAAATTATAATTACAAAGGAATATGTCACCCTTAATTTTCAACGTCAATAGTACCTAATTATTTCAATATTTTAACTATTGACTCATTGAGATACATGTTCTGTGTCTTTGGTAAACTAACAGTATACAGGAAGCATCATATTAGATAATTTGTAGGTGTATTATTGTACGCTGGCTCTTGTCAAGTAGAAATCCGTTGATTTTTTGTGTCACTTTCCATGGCATCATGGGAAGCATGGGAAACTACTCAGCCCTTAAAAGTATATCTCTCAATAATGTAGAAGTTATTTCCCTTATTTCAAATCAAACACAATAATTAATGTACTAATTGGTTAATCTTATAACTGATTCATATTTTGTTACGTACAATAAATAATTGTTGGAGGTTTCAACTTGATCCAAGAAAGCGTGTGAGAGAAATAGCGTGTACAATTAGTTAAAAGGGGAGGGGGGGGGGGAGAACCCTAAAAGTGTAAGACATATGTGAATACTAAAGCATCCTTTGTTGGTATCAAACAAAGTTTATTAATTACCAATAATTATTTGACAGATTAGTTACGCTTTATTGATTCATGTCTTGTCTATGCCAGTGAATAATTGTGCGAAGTTTGAACTTGATCCGAGATTAGGTGTGGGAGAAATGGCTTGTACAAACTTTTAACCAGATAGACAGAGTTGCTATAAGCATTATAAAATAATTCTTCAGATACATCGTATAAAGATTAGGTCTATAGATCTTCAAGGTTTCTGCTTTCTTATAGGCTTTAGATTCGGCTTGTGTTATATAATATATATAAGTAGGAAAAAAAGGAACATAAGGAAACTGGAACATATTTAGGTACTGTGATGGAGTTTCTCCTTCTGTCTGTCTGTCTTTCTGTCTCTCTCTCTCTGTAATCTAGGCTAAAGTAATCCGAAATTGCAATATTCAAGTATACACATTTAAAAACTATAACTTTACAAAACATAGATTATTGTTTCTTAATTCAAAACTTCCCTTTTAACGCTATTCGGTGCCTTTATTCTAGGAATGCAATTTATAAAATCTCTGATGTGACGTACTGGGCAATGTTTCCTTTTCTCTTCTGTTGAATCTATTAACCCACAGAGCTTCCTGTCTAGATGTTTGTTAAAGCTTTAAGACCCTATTCTCCGCATTCCCCAGGAGTGAAGCGTGCAGTTCGTGTTGCTTTTAAAACCAATTCAACATGACTTTAGTATGTACGGGATGCTTTAGCGTGGCTATGTACCTTCGTTACCAACGCCTCCACTTGCCAGCAGGAATTGTTGGTTTCCATTATGTCACTAAACAAATTACCAGGGAATAAATCAAGGCTAAAAAAAAAAACAAGCAAAATAAACAAAATCCTTTAAAAAAAAAAGCTTATCTAAAGGAGAAGAATTCTGTCCTTTAAAACTATATACAGCAATAATGTACAAGCTATTTCCCTTATTTTAATATTAAACAAGATAATTAATTACCAATGATTAGTTAGCTAATTGAGCATTTTTGTTTATTGATTTTTGTTAGGCACAATAAATAGTTGTTTAAAGTATCAACTTGATTGGAGAATTTGTGAGTGAGAAATAGCGTTAACATTTTTTTAAAGGGACTAAACCCAACAAATTTAGCTATATTTATTATTACTATAGTATTAGTTTCCATTGTTGCTACAAAATGATTGATTATTTGGAATTAATTGTCTAATTGGTTACTTTTTTTTTATTGATTTATATCTTTTCTATGTCAATGAATAATTCATAACTTGATACGAGTGTGTTAGAAAAAAAAACGTGTACACACTGTCTACCAGACAGACAGAGTAATATAGGCTTTATAATTAGCGTATTGTGTGGTCAGGTAAAGGGCTAGGATACAAAGCACCTAGTCAAGGAGAACATTGGATACGCAAAAGACTTAATGTGAACTATGAGAGTTAAATGAGACCAAAACTTCAAGAATGGCTTTCAAGTCTTACCCAACATTTCATTGTCATTTTCAGTTGCTTCGATGTTAGTTGTATAAAAACTACTTTGATCAAACAGAGGCTCAGTATGATTAATTAGTTCAAAAAGTCAGTCATTGACCAGGCATTGGGGCATCACCATCATCATCATTATCATCATCACCACTACCACCTCCACCACCACCACCATCGTCATCATCATCATCATCATTATCACCATCATCATCAGCAGCATCAAATTCTATTTAAGTAAGGGTTTGAGAGAAGAGGAAAGAGGAAAAAGAAAATAGGGCCATCTACGTCTCTAATCTGTGGCGTGTCACGTATGACTGCTCATCTGTGGAAAGACCTATTCGTCAAACGGTGTGTGGGGGGGGGGGGGGGGAAATAAATCTAAAACCTATGAAAAGCATGAAATTAAAAGAGTGGGTTGACCTTTTCTTAGGGATTTGGGAGGGGGGGGGGGGGAATTAGCAAAATGTTTTTCTGTTTAAATCGCCCTAAAAGAACATTTTGGTCCAAATTAATTCTATTGGGGAGTTTTTCATACATTGCGGAAAAGCTAACATTTTGGTGTATCCGGTGTACTAAAATATAGAATGTTTTGATAGCTTCATATTTTTACAGTTATATGATACATAATGGTGCTGGTGGCATACATTTTAATAATAGAAAATAAAATTTTCTGAGCTCTTCTGCTTGTAACTTTCATTTGGTGAACAATTTTGATGTTTGATTTAGCGTCATTGATATTGCTTGCTCAGAGCGCTTTGGTCCAATCTCATTTGTGGAGAAGTGGGAGGGAGGGGGTATCTAGTTGGTTTTCTAGGCGCTCAGTAAACACAACTCTGCCCAAGTCGGTTGTCGAACCTCGAGCCCCTTCAAGGTAGCCAAGCCAAGCCAAGTTCAAGCGCACTTAGCCTCTCAACAACGTTTCCCACATTATTTATTTAAATAAATCTCCATCACTTAAATAACTAGAGACTTAGATTAGCTGCTGATATTATTTAAACAAGTAAATTATAAAAGATGCAAGGAACGACTTGTTAGCAAATGAGCTATCCAAGTACTTATAAAAGTAGAAGGCATTATAGCCTAGTTTTAGTTTTCAAATATTATCGCACGACCTAATTCGCTGCACAAGGCTAATCTCCCCTTAGCTTAGTTGACCTTTCTGTCTCACTATAAACAAAATTAAATAATTATGACTAATTGATTTATCATTGTCTCGCGTGTTGTCATCAACAATGAGACAATAGTGCAAAGATTCAACTTGATACAAGAATGCGAAGTTTACACGCAGGTTTAAGGTTTTTTATTTCACGAAGGTACTAAATGAATAGATGTATTGTAACAAACTTGCTCATGGAAACATTTTGTATTATAAAAACATATTTCCTAAGAAAAGTAGATCAAAGGAAAACTATTAAGTTGTTTGTTTAGTTGCAGTTTGTTTCTTGCTACACGGGCACTGAATATTGGATGTAACTTTGTCAGAACAAAGAATCAGTGCGACGGAAAACTAAATTCTCTTGCAAACTTCCTTTGCCATTGTCGTAAGAGTTGAGTCGATTACTCTTGGAACTCTAGGCTCACGAAAGCACGCCTCCATCGTGCTGTTTGAACAAACTGTTCTGTCTGGAAAAGATCCAAACAAATGTAGATTTAAATATTTTTACCTTTTTTGTACCGATGGCCATTATCCCAAGACGATTAGCTCTATGACATCGCGCCCATATTATTTTTCAGTCGTGTAGGTTCCGCCATAAAAACGGTCTCTTGGGAATAGTGTTTGGATAGTGAGATGTTGATGGATTTTTTTTCTTTCATCTCAGCCAATGAAATGAACTCGGTCCTTAGTCACCTCAAAGGAGGTTCTGTTATACTTCCCTATTGACCTAATCATCTCTAACGCCCGTTTCCACCCGAACACGACGTTGAGGCCGAGAAGCATTGACCGTGATAGGAACATTACATTTCTTTAGAAGTGTGTGCAATTAATTTCCACTCTGGTTACGTAGCTCTAAGACTATGTGATTAGATTTTGTGTATCCACAAGGTCAAAACTACATTAAGTATTAGTCGATTGATTAATACCAGAGTTAAGGGCCTTGTTATTGAGTTATGCCCGCCTTTACTTGCTCTATTTTATTCTTATTCTCTATGCTCGCTGTGCGTCTGAAGAGTAGACCAAGGGCAATAACTTTGAAAAGGTCAAGTTATTACTAAACAAATTGGGTCAACTGGGATAGGGAAAAGAGTGGGATAACTACCGGAAGTTAACGGCGAGGTTAGGTGGCATATCAAGGTATTGCAAATCTAACTACGCTAGCACAATCACACATTCTCACGCACACACATTAGTGAAAGAGCTGCACATGTATATCCAGAACTCTCAGCACTGTAAGATTTATTTTCCTTTTCTATTCAACCATAATTAATTACCACTACTGAATAAATTAATTAGTTATTTATTTTTTTATTCATGTTCTGCTAGGGAGCTAAGGACAAAGAATAATTGTGAAAATATTCAATTTGATCCGAGAATGAAAATGACAAACACAATCCACAATCCTCCATGATGGAAGGCCTACGCATCATCCACCTGAGCTTATAAAAATCGAAGGCTTTATATTCTTTAAAATATATGTTTAACATTTTTAATTAACGACCTAATTCTATACACAAAGCTTATCTCTACTTAGCTTTGGACATTTCCATGTGAAACAAAATTAATTAATTATTTATTAGTTTGTTAATTTTTTGATTGATTCATGTGTTGTCATCAAGAACGAACAATCGTTCAAAGTCTTAACTTCAACCGATAATTGGAAGTGGGAGAAATAGCGCGCACAAGATTCCACCCTGACAGAGTATACATTTTTTAATTTAAGCTTTGTAAAAAATATATATGACAAAATAAAAAAAACATGAAAATAAAATATCTTCCGTGTAATACTAAGCTCTGAGAGTGTTAAAGCTGGAAGTTTTTTTTTTCTTTTGTTTTTTTTTTTCACGTTGAGTTTTAGGTTCTTCTTCTTTTCCTCTCTGATCTATTTCGGTCGATTATCTCCCCTCAACTATCAAAGATAAAGTGTGCAAGTGTAAAAGAGGAGCAATGGATAAGATAATGTTAGGAAAGTGTACGTATGCATGGGTTCGTAAAATACATTGAAGCAGCTTCTCGGGTAAAGATGAAAATGATTCAATATCTGTCTGTATGTTTAAGATGGATGTAAATATCAATCTAAGCTTTGAGAAATCGGAAAAAGATTCACTTCTGTGAAATAAAATATTGAGAGTATCGCGCACCTGATGTGCACATTTTTTTTTATACAGTCTTTTTAGAATGTCGCTATCACATTGTAGACTTCATGCTGCCATCCTAAATATGACTTAAGCTTGTGGACTTGATGCAGTCATCTTAAATATAACTTAAGCTTATGGACTTCATGCTGTCAACTAAAATATGACTTCAGCTTGTGGACGCCATGTTGTCAACTTTAATATGACTAAGGGTTGTGGACTTCATGCTATCACATTAAATATGACTTAAGCTTATGGACTTCATGCTGTCAACTAAAATATGACTTCAGCTTGTGGACGCCATGTTGTCAACTTTAATATGACTAAAGCTTGTGGACTTCATGCTGCCAACTAAAATTTGACTTAAGCTTGTGGACTTCATGCTGCCAACTTAAATATGACTTAAAATTGTGGACTTCATGCTGTCAACTTTAATATGACCTATGCTTGTGGACTTCATGCTGTCAACTAAATATGACTTAAGCTTGTGGACTTCATGCTTCCAACTTAAATATGACTTAAGCTTGTGAAATTCATGCTGCCAATTTAAATATGACTTCAGCTTGTGGACTTCCTGCTGTCAACTTATAAATATGACTTCAGCTTGTGGACTTCCTGCTGACAACTTATAAATATGACTTCAGCTTGTGGACTTCCTGCTGTCAACTTATAAATATGACTTAAGCTTATGGACTTCCTGCTGTCAACTTATAAATATGACATAAGCTTATGGACTTCCTGCAGTCAACTTATAAATATGACTTAAGCTTTTTTTTCCCCTTAAATATAATGGCGTGGTGGTTGGGGGCTAAAGTGCTTGACATCCCAACTTAGGGGTCTTGAGTACGAATCCCGAAGATGACTGCGGGATTTTGAACTTCGGGATTTTTTGGACGCCCTCTCTTCCACTCAACTCTAATGGGTATCTGACTTTTATTTGGAACGTAAAAGCGGTTGATCGTTGTGCTGTCCATATGTCACCCTCGTTAACCATCGGCCATAGAAATGTCTTGAGCTTCACATCATCTGCCCCTATAGATTCCAAAATCTAAAAAGGCATACATTTTTTTCACGAAATTTCTCGAACCCTATTCTAGCCCTTAGAGCTATTGACACGTTTCTCAGACACCTACATTGAGATCTACATGCATTTTTTTTCTTCTTCACGTTAAAGCAAAAAACACTTAACCTTTCAGCTTGAGACATATATACACACACATATACACACATCCATACAAAGACAAACACACACATACCCATATCGTTTTTTTTTCTCTGCTTCCGATTCCCCCAACATAAAAACGTTTAGCCCGTTCCTTAAGTTCAGAAAACAGTTATGTTGCTAGAAATAGATCATCCTTTGAATGGGGGGAGGGGGTCCAATTTTTAAGCAGGAATCATAGCTTGGAAACAAAATTAGTTCAATATCTATATAATGTAAGCTTATTTATTGATTGTAATATAGACTACTCTTTGATATTCTCTGACCAAGGCGTTTGACCTTGTCAGCAGAATCGGCCAGTTTGCCGTATTAGAGAGAATTGGCAGTCTAAACAAGCTACGGAAACTAGTCTCAGCTTCTCGTGAAAATATGCAGGGCACTGTACTGTTTGACAGAATATATATATATATATATATATATATATATATATATATATATATATATATATATATATATATATGCGTTTACATATAGCGTTAGGGTTTAGTAGGTATTGGAAACAAAAATGCCCCCCTCAAAATTTCTGAATCCTCCAGTGTATAGGTCAGTGCTGATCATTTTAACATGTGTAGCACATGATACATTATAATATCACAAATAGTGAATTTATCTCACTACTTTATTATTTTCTTAAATTTTCATTCTTTGTTATTTCATAATTTTCTCTTGAATGCACTGCCGTAAAATAAGTAAGCCAAAGAAAAAATTGAACAGGTGGAGGAAAGATTTGTGAACAATTAGAAAATATTTCTAGAATTAATTAAGCAGTCTGATCGTTTATGAGTTTATGTCTGCTCTAAAATACTGCTGAGCAATCAAAACCGTTTGCTCTAGTGCAGTGAACACAGTCTAAAGTTATAAACAGTTAAACAGTTCCCCAGAGAAATAATCCTGGTTAAGAGAATGTATAGATCTACTACACCTTCTAATATGCCAGTGATAGGCCTTTAGATCTAGAATTAGAAGACGATGCGCACAATTTTCCTAAATTTGATTAAACTCTTGAATCAATAAATAATTACATTCGCTCAATTGAACTTCACCAACTTTACCATATAAATAAAAAAGAATTGAGCTCTAATTCTGGCAACATCTCTTAGCGTTCCAGTCGAACCTCCTATCATTTCTCATTGATTGCATCTTTAGTTAGTTGCCCATTTGTTTTAAAGTAAGTTTGATCTCTTTGAGAGAAAGTGTAATGCCTCCTCAGTAGTGACATTAGTTTGCGCTACAGACGGAAGAGGTTAGACCACTTGATCATACAGTTGTACAAATGCGTAAAAAATAAAAAAAATATCATATATACTTTAAAAAAACATCTTATCAACACTTCCTATATTTTATACACCGGATACACCAAAAAAAGCTTGCTATTAATAGTTATGTTTTCAAGCATGTGTAAAAATCTTCAATAAATATTTATAAGTCATTAAAATACCTATGACTGGCATTTACGCAATGCAGTATTAAAAGTGTTAATGTAATGTTCACCAAGGATAAATCAATTCACTCTGTTATAGCATGCATACTTTATAAAATATTGAGACATTTTGAGAATATATGTAAATAATGATTGTGAAGATTTCTTGCATTGGAACATAAGTAGTAGATTACATAATAAGCTCAAACTTGCAGTCACAAGTCACATTATTTGGTAGGGTCTCCGTTCTCTTCCTAATTCACATGAATAGCCATCATGACCTTGCGGTGTGAACTTTTAAACTTTATGATGGTCCCAGATTCCAAACATGTCATCCCTAGCCATTCTGCAGAAGGTTTGGGTTTTGATGTAAATATTAAGCAGACCACAATGAATTATGTTACAAAGAATTTTCCTCCTGATCGTCTCTTTCACCTACCTGCGTTTTTTGTTCCTCTTCCATTACCTTTTTATCAAAGTTTTAATTGAGCCAGACTGAACGATGTCAAATCTCTTAGGTTATGTCAACCTTGCTTTAGCCGCAGTTTTACAGATAATTAGAAGTTACGGAAGAACTTAAAGACGTTAAGTTATATTTCATTTAAAGAAAGATAACTAGTTTGTATCTACAGGTTTTCTGGGATCGCACATGAATTGAAGCATTATTGGGTGTTTTGGACGATTCATTTCCGTTTTTGGGTAATTAAAAATTAGCTAATTTAAAATGACACTCGTGGCAAAACTCTCTGTCTCTCTTTCTCTCTGTCTCTCTCTCTCTGTCTATCTCTTCCTTTTTCGTATTATATCTATACCTATTTTAGTTTATTTCTACAATCTCTCTCTTTCTCTTTCTCTCTCTCTCATATGCTTAATTAGATTCTCTTGTATGTCTCATTGTTGCTCTGTTGCTTTACTTCCATTTCTCTTTGTTTCTCTCTTAGCTTAATTCTCTTTTTTTATAATTTCTCTTTCTTCGTCTGTTTCCAAGTCACTTCTTTTCTTTCTCTTTTTCTCTTTTGTATTTTCTCTCTCTCTCTTTCTTTCTCTCTTTCTTTTTTTTATTTTCTCTCTACCTCTCACTTTCTGTCTTAACATAATCAACTGCTTAAAAGAGCTATAAATGTCCCAAGACAGGAGGTCATCACTGTATAAATGCTGAACGATCTCCTTGCATGTCATCTCTAATATCCACATGTCAACCTTTGCCATGCTTCTGATGTGTCTCTGAAACTTGCCTGCGACAATATCACGCCACCTCATACTCGCGAGGCCACTGCTTGCTTAACACCTTCATTATAGCAGATAACATTAAAGTTATGGAAAACTTGAAACAAATTATGTGTTTGTATTGGCATAGCTTTGCTGTAAGTTACAGCACTCGTAGTTCACATCCCATAACTGAGCATAAAAATAAAATAAAATCTGTTATAAAGAATTATAAAAACTAATCATGCAAGAGCAAAAGCACAGAACAGAGAAAAAATATTATTGTTAAAAAAAAATGACCGCTTATCGGAGTACAATGGGGTTTTTTAGCGAGAAAAAGGGGGGCGGGAAGGAATAGAAGGAAGTAGAGGTCTCGGGTTCGAATACTAGGTGAAGACTGGGAATTTGAATTTCGGTATTGTAAGGGCGCCCCTGAGTCCACCAAACTCTTATGGTTCCCTTACTTTAGTTGATGAAAGTAAAGTCGGTTGGTCGTTGTGCAAGCCACATGACATCCTCGTTAACTGTTCGCTATAAAAACAGATGACATTTACATCATCTGCCATATAGATCTCAAGGTCTAATTGGGGAACTTTACTTTTTATTTTGTTACAATGCAATGTTCTATCAAATGAATGGAAACTATAACTTTCAATCTCAATGAATGAAAGAGCATTGAAAAAGTTGAAATTTCAGCATTGTGTGTAAACAGTGTTTTAAAATCACATTGTCATTAAATCTAGATCTAGGCCTTGCGTTCTATTCCATCTCCTGGGTATTGTGAATGATAAAAAAAAATATTTTGTTTATTTTGTTTTTTAAATATTAAAAAAATCATTACCAATATAGTATATTTTCAATTAAAATAATCGTCGTTTTGAATATTTCAGAGAGGCATGTCTGCAGGTTAACTCGTTGGAAGTAGCCCAGGCTTTGGATCATTGGAAGATGAGAGTAGAGTGTGCCAAGTTCTTTGGTAGACTCCGACTCCTTGCGGTTTGGGCAATCGCTGTCGGACTTTCGTCGTATGTGACGGTGGAAGTACTGGCAATGGAACAAGAAGTGACCATGGTCCGAATAGGTGAGTTTTACTGGCGCATCGGACAGATAACGTTTCTCAACCTAAGGTAGAGGGTTGATATTGTTGAGTTCCAGACCAGAGGCGTAGTGAGAGGGGACAAGGGAAGCCATCAGGAGGCGCCACACGCAGAGTCCCCCCCCCCCCCAAAAAAAAATTATGGTAGATATTTAATTACATAAAACATTCTAAGGTTATTCGTATTATATTAATATTAATACATTTTATTTATGAGCCTATTTTCTATGTGATGTGATTTAACTATACATTTTCTGGCCCCGAAGCACGTTTTGCTATCTACGCATCTGTTCCATACAACCAGCTTTTTTAAGTCTGTCGTAATAACTTGACATAGAAATTACAGACAAAAACTTGATTTCCTTTTTCATTAACTGATATAAGCAATTTTAGTAATACATAGTAACAAGCTTTTAGTTACTGTTTGGCAATGTACAAATTAAAAGTTAGACCAACAGATTGATAGTTGTCTGTTAATTTATTCACATATTTTCGTCACGTTGCCTGCACACGTGACTGTTTCTTCTATTTCATCATCCATCACATGCAATCCATTGTTCTAAAAAGAACATCTCATTATAAGGTAGATGTATTACCGCAGTCGATACACAGTCCACAATAGGGTGTGACTATGGATTCATACATTAGTTTTTATTCTCCGGCTTTTCCTCCCGTGTTGGCACACATTCAGTCTCACAGTGCAGCACGATGGGAAGCACTATGTTTGGTCTACACTAATGATATCAAATAACAACAACAAATGAGCTTGTACAAATGGCAGGGGATGCCTGTGATAGAATAAATACACCATAGCCTGCTCTCACTGGGTATTCACTCTCTTAAAAAATAGGCAAAGAACGAACGCTCTTAACCACTACTTTAATTGGGTCATTCTATAACATTGACGACTATAAGCGAAGTGGTAATTCGAAAAAAAGACAAGATCTAAGAGTTGTCTATGCGAAGATTTCTGTTTATTTATTTCTGTGTAATACTTCTTATATTCATTGTTGATTAAACAGATTCATCATACGCGGGAGATTATATTAATAACTTGATAATTCACTGAAGAGACATCTCTATTCTCTCGAAACTTCTTTAATAAACTTCTCAGATTACATATACAATTAACTTCTTAATTCAATAACAATTAATTCTTCATAAAATAAAGCTTAAACTAATATAACTTCTACAAATGAACCCGCAAATATTTAAACTCATACTAACACAAGACCGTTACTAAGCAAAGACCATTTCTCTACAGAACCGTTACTTTGCGAGGACCCCGACTAACTTTCCCCTAGTAAATACTTTTCTCAATCGTACTTTCCAGAATCATGGAAACTTCTCCACTAATTATTTTATTAACTGTGACCTTCTGGAAGCTGACGTATGCTGTTTTTTCTCCTTTTCTTTGATTGGATGACTAAAATTAACTTGTTTACTTTGGTCAGCACTGACTTGACCTGGGCTTCTAGAAACTGGTCAAAATAGGTCACAGTCTCGACTCGTGACACTCTATAAAAACATGATGATAATAATAAGATCAAATGTAATACAATGTGACTAATTTATTCATTGCACTAGGGATGGATCAATGTATGATCCCCAAAGCGTATTATACACAAAGTTCATATTGTCTTGCTTATCGGATGATATGTTTTACGTCACTTCCGTGTCCTTCATATCTTAAACACAAAAACCTAGATGTATGACCTATCAGCACTGAAAGCAGTTCAAAGGTTATTCATAATGCTAGGTGGATGCTTTTTTTTTCTTTTTTTTTCTTCTCTTTAAGTCTCATGGGGTACATTCTCTTTATGTCTCATGGGCTACATTCTCTTTATGTCTCATGGGCTACATTCTCTTTGTCTCATGGGCTACATTCTTTTTATGTCTCATGGGCTACATTCTCTAGTCTAGCAATGGCTTTCAGTTTACTGGCTTTGGTCTAGATTCCGTGGACAACAGAACCATGCAAAAAATAAAATGCCAAAGGGATTGGTTGATTCCAATTATTCTAATGAGGCTGACCATAAGTGGAACGATGTAGTGTGGAGGGGGGAGACCAGGGGGCGGAATTGGGTATACGTGGCTGAGGGTAATTGCATTTATATTAATTAATTTCAGTTAACTATCCCCACTGCTGGCACATAAGTTCATCTACCATTGTTACGGTCAAACAGATCCTGTTATAGCACATGTCTGCTGCAATTGTTAACTGTGCGCGTTAGAATTTACTCATTTATAGAAGCGTGATGAGAAACAATAGTAGGCCCCCATGGCGCCACCTGGCATTCTATTGATACAGATGCTAAAAATGCGATGTACACCTACGCTATGCACAAAAGTTGTTTGTTTTTTTGTACGGTATATGTGATAACATAAATTAAGAAATGTTCATTTTATAATAGTTAGAACAGATGGATTTTTAAAATATTGGCTTTGATTGGAAAGATCTAGGCTTATGGTCTTCTTCAATTAGCAATGAAGAATGTGCCGAAGACATATTGATTGATTTCGATATAAATACAAATTTTATTTTTAGCGGCCCCCGAAAGGGGAAAAGACGCTAATAGTTTTGTATGGCCTGTTTGTCCGTCTGTCCGTCCCGTTTAGATCTCAGAAACAAAAAGAGAAAATGAAAATCGGACATATGATATTTTAGATCATTCAAAGTTCTGATGCAGCGGCTACTTTTTTCTTTTCCGAAAGTGAACCATCTAATTTTTAAAATTATATATGGAAGCAGATTTTTTCAAAAAATTAGACCACTTTTCAATGAAAAAACTTCAGGGCAGGTAACTTTTTTTTAAAAAGGTCATGGACTTCTTCATTAATAAATGAGTTTCATTCATAGATTCGCTCATTGGTACAAAACATTTGCATCCATGGTCACAATGGTAAAAGTTTCAATGGATCATTATAAAATATATTTTCCATTTATTAACTCATTGAATAGAATACTGATTCAAATGATATTTTTAAAAAAGAATTTTGATACGAACTTCTTTTTAGTTATAAGTTTAAGAAATAACGAACTATTTTTATAGCGCGCAGATTTGACATATCCTCATTATAGGAGCCTACACTTAACAGTCTAAATAAGACTAAATAGTGCACAGTTCTACATCCTATACTCTTAAGCGAGCAATTCTTGTATACATGTATTTTTATCTTAAGCGAGCAATTCTTGTATGTATGTATTTTTATCTTAAGCGATCAATTCTTGTATGATTGGGTGTATATATATTTATATATAAATTTTATTTCGAAAACGGCTCTAACAATTTTCTTTCAAATTTTAAGGTATGTGCATATTAGTGAGAAAAAAAAAATCTCAACTCAATGGCCACATCGGGAAAACTCGATGTCGACCGTTATATCGCTTTGAAAATGGCTCATTTTCGAAAAATTAATTTTGGCTAGAATGTTTTATGAATGAAAATTTTCCATGACGTAAACGGGAAAAACGCTGCTTACGTCACAAGGCTTATCGCAGTACACTAAAATATTTCTTCGCAAACAAGAACGAGTTTTAAAGAATCAATAGACCTAATGAAACATTTGCGCACCATCTTATTGCAGATTGATTTATTATAGAGCTGTGAAAGAAAAGTAATGAAATTAAATGTGCTTATGTATGATTAATTATTGTGTTTTAAGTGCTTAATAAATTGTTTACACGGTGTAGATACATTTTACTTTGTTGTTTATTTTGCTAGTGACCTCCAGCTGTCTCGTTCTGAGGCCGCATGCAACCAGGTGCTCTCTTCTATTTCAGCTAAGACAAGTTAGCGCCTAAGCTGGTCTTTTAAGCGTTTCGGTGTTACGTCGACCACTTTTTTAGCGCACCAAAAAAAAAAGACTGCCTTTGGCATACAAGATAATGCTCTTTCGGACTTAAAGAATTCCCTCTATACAAAAGCCGCGGATACACATTTGAGACCAAAAGAAAATCTTAATCTTCCACCTGCGGACAATGGTTATGCTTGTCCTAGTGTGGCAATATATGTAGGTCATAGATGGGGTTGCGTATCCAAAGAAATGCTGCAATCCTTATTAATTTTCGGACTCGAAGACAAGCCTTAAAATTATTATTATTTTGCTGGTGAATTATTACGCTGTATTCATGCTTCGATGTGTACTGTTCCCTACTAAAACAAAGAAAATGGTCATAACACAGCATCTCTACGTCTTACTTGCTCATACTGAACATGATAGCTAGCTAGCGGTCAACGAGCTTGCGTACGCTGCAGCCTCTTTTGATTTAACTATAAACCTCGTAACAGAGTTGCCCCACGGAAACGTATCTTTAGAAAACTAATGCAATGATTTAAGTCTATTAAGAAAAATGCGCCATTTTACTTTGTCACAAAGTGCCTGTTTTACAAAATAACAGAGATTTGTGTCACTTGATGGTTCGTACTAAAGCCGCAATGAATATACTAATTCCATAATCAAATATCTGAACGTAACCATCTAAGAAGTTGCACTGTAAAGACTTTCTTCCAAGCCAATAATAGTTGGCCTACAATAGTTTCACACAAAAATGGATTGCAAAACTATAAGACGGACGTGAGCTGTGGTTGGTCTAGACTGTAGGAGGACTTAAGAGACTTCATATTTAATCGCTATGTACAATTATATTTAGAACTAACAGAGTACTAAAGCAACTCTTCAGATTTGTAGTCTTTATCTGATTGGTATTTTCGTAATTACAAAAAAATTCCCAAAATGACTTCGAGCATATAACCTTTCTTAGGAAATTATTTAACCGAGCGAGGCTAGGCCACCTGATATTTTATATTATCCTATACTCTTAAGCGAGCAAATCTTGTATGTATGTATGTATATATATTTATATATATATAAATTTTATTTCGAAAATGGCTCTAACGATTTTCTTTAAAATTTCAAGGTATGTGCATAATAGCAAGAAAAAAATTCTCAACTCATTGGCCACATCGGGAAAACTCGATGTCGACCGTTATATCGGTTTGAAAATGGCTCATTATCGAAAAATTAATTTTGGCTAGAATGTTTTATGAATGAAAATTTTCCATGACGTAAACGGGAAAAACGCTGCTTATGTCACAAGGCTTATCGCAGTACACTAAAATAATTCTTTGCAAACAAGAACGAGTTTTAAAGAATCAATAGACCTAATTAAATATTTGCGCACCATCTTATTGTAGATGAATTTATTATAGAACTATGAAAGAAAAGTAATGAAATTAAATGTGCCTATGTATGATTAGTTATTTGTGTTTTAAGTGCTTAATAAATTGTTTACACTTAAATTGCGTAGAGCGGTGTAGATACATTTTATTTTGTCGTTTATTTTGCTGACGACCTCCAGCTGTCTCGTTCTGAGGCCGCATGCAACCAGGTGCTCTCTTCTATGTCAGCTAAGGCAAGTTGGCGCCTAAGCTGGTCTTTTAAGCGTTTCGGTGTTACGTCGACCACTTTTTTAGCTCACCAAAAAAGACTGCTTTTGGCATACAAGATACTGCTCTGTCAAGCGTAACTGTTGGACTTAAAGAATTCTCTCTATACAAAAGCCGCGGATACACGTTTGAGACAAATAGAAAATTTTAATCGACCACCTGCGGACAATGGTTATGCTTGCCCTGGATGTGGCGAAATATGTAGGTCACAGCTGGGGCTGCGTATCCACGGGAAATACTGCAATCCTTATCAATCTTCGCACTCGAAGACAAGCCCTAAAATTATTATTATTTTGCTGGTGAATTATTACCATGTGTCTACTGTCCCGTACTAAAACAAAGGAAATGGTCATAACACAGCTTCTCTACGCCTTACTTGCTCACACTGAACATGATAGCTAGCTAGCGGTCAACGAGTTTGAGTACGCTGCAGCCTCTTTTGATTTAGCTATAAACCTCGGTAAAAAAGCTTGGGTTTAGGGCGTGGTGACGAAAGGCCCATGAGAGTTCTGAATGGAGGGATGTGTAAAAGCAGGCCATATCCCTCCACAGGCTGTAGCACCACTTTGATAAATGGATGGCATAAGCCGGTATGAACTTCTGATAGTCCGACAGTCGAGGTGGGCAGGGCACGTATGAGGGACGTAACAGAGGAGGTGCCCCACGGAAACGTTTCTTTAGAAAACTAATGCAATGATTTAAGTCTATTAAGGAAAAATGCAGCCAGTTTACTTTGTCATAAAGTGCCTGTTTAACCCATAATGTAGAGATTTGCGTCACTTCATGTTTCGTACTAAAGCCATAATGAATATATTAATTCCATAATTAAATGTCTGAACGTAATAATCTAAGAAGTTACACTGTAAAGACTTTCTTCCAAGCCAATATTAGTAGGCCTACAATAGTTTTACGCAAAAAATGGATAGTTTATCTAGAGTCTAGACTATAGGAGGACTTAAGAGACTTTATATTTAATTGCCATGTACAATCCTATACTCTTAAACGAGCAACTCTTGTATGTATGTATGTATGTATGTATATATATATATATATATATATATATATATATATATATATATATATATATATATATATATATATATATATAAAATTTTTTTTGAAAACGGCTCTAACGATTTTCTTTAAAATTTCAAGGTATGTGCATATTAGTGAGAAAAAAATTCTCAACTCATTGGCCACATCGGGAAAACTCGAGGTCGACCGTTATATCGGTTTGAAAATGGCTCATTATCGAAAACTTTATTTTGGCTAGAGTGTTTAATGAATGAAATTTTCTATATGACGTTAATGGGAAAAAAACTTGACACCGCTTACGTCACTAGGCTTACAGCAGTACAATAAGACTTTTCTTCGCAAACAAGAAAAAGTCTTAATGATTCAATTGGACTAATGAAACATTTGCGCACCATATAATTGTACGTTGATCCATTATGAAACTATGGAAGAAAAATAATGAAATTAAATATCTTTATTTATGTGTGTAGGCTTTATAAATTTTTTACACTTTAATTGCGTACACCCGTAGGTAGCTTTTACTTTGTTATTTTTTTGCTGGTGAATTATTGCAATGTGTTTAAGCTTCGAAGTCTACTGTCCCATACCAAAGATAGGAAATGGTCATAACACAGCTTATCTATGCCTTACTTGCACAACCAGAGCCGGCCCTAACATTTGCGGGGCCCTGTGTGAAATGGATTGCGCGCGGACCAGTAAGGGTAGGGATAAGGATAATAAGTGAAATTAAAGAATAAAGATTTTGTATTAGAAAATAAATTCGTATTTGCATTACATTTTTATTAAATGAAAGCTGACAATGCCGTTTTTTTTATATCATGCATAGAACTGGCGTTTACCATATTGATTGACACCTCAAAGTGACAATTTTGTCTTTTTAAGGACATTTTTATGAGTTTCAGATTTCCATGAGCTCCTTGAAAACAAGGAGACCACGGGAACCCTATTATAAATTATAATAGTTTAATTTAATAATTTACACCTAGAATTAGTGCGGGGCTTTTGAACCTTGGGGGTCCACTGTGGCAGCATAGGCCTAGGGCTAGCCCTGATGATATCCAGCTCGCGGTCAGCGAATTTTTATCACGCAACTGCTTTATTTTGGTTAACCTATAAACCTCGGTAAAACAGAAATCATGTTCCAGAAGTCACACAATAAAACCTACTCAGCCCAAAGATCACCGCGCATAGATATCCCTTAAAGTGGTAGATAACTTCACATTATCTGGGTAGCATAGTATCTAATGACGCATTGCTTTAAAGAGAGGTTGATATGTATGTGATCAGAGATAGTCGTACTTTTGGACGGCTCCAAGCGAGAGTGTGACTAAATAAATCGCTCCGCCTGTCTACAAAAATCAGTGTCAACCACTGATCCTTTCAACCCCTCTAGTGGAACTGAGACATGAGTACTTTATAGAAAGCAACTAAGACTTCTTGAACGACTTCACCAAAGACCGCAATACAAACAGCGATATTCTTGCAAAATGGTATGAACTTCTTATAATCCGACAGTCACGCTTTGCAGGGCACTTATTCCGTATGGGGGACGAACATATTTTTGGCAACCTTTTTTTTAGTAAACTGAACGGTTGTCGGAGTAACAGAGATGCCTCACAATAACGCTTCTTTAGAATACTAACGCGATGTATTTAAGTCTCTTAGGAAAAAATGCGAGATTTTACTTTGTTACTAGGTGCACGTTTTACACTATAACGTAGAGATTTTGCATCACTTGATGATTCTTACTAAAGCCCTAATAATAAGGCTTGTCTTCGAGTCCGAAGATTAGTGAGGAATGCATTATTTCTCGTGACCTACATATTTTGCCAAAACAGGGCAAGCATAACCATTGTCCGCAGGTGGTCGATTTAGATTGTCTTTTCGCCGTCTGCGTTTGTCCTCGGCAGCAGACCTCCAGATGTCTCGTTCGGAGGCCGCATACAACCAGGTGCTCTCTTCTATGTCAGCCAAGGAAAGTTGACGCCTAAGCTGGTCTTTGAAGCGTTTCCGTGGGACGCCTCTGTTATGTCGACCACCTTTTAGCTCACCAAAAAAAGACTGCCTGTGGCATACGTTCGTCTCCCATACGGGATACGTGCCCCACCCAGCGTAACTGTCGGACCATAAGAAGTCCCTCTATACTATTCATACCGGCGTTTTCAAGGACATCGCTGTTTGTAGTGCGGTCCTGCCACTGTATGTCCATGAAGGAGCGCAAGCATCTTTGGTGAAAGCACTTAAGAAGTCTTAGTTGTTTTCTGTAAGGTGTCCATGTCTCAGAGCCATAATGAATATATTAAACCAATATTAAATGTCAAAAAGTAACCATTTTAGAAGTTAAACTGCATAGACTTTCTTCCAATCCTATAATTGCCCAATAGTTTTAAATGATAGAAGCAATGCAAAACGTTAAGACGTGAGCTGTGGCTTTCTATAGGCCTACAGTTGGGAGGATTTTCTATTCTAATCGCCATGTACAATTACATTGAGAACTGACAGAACGAAAAAGCAACTATTCGGATTGATAGTCTTTACCCGATCGTTCATTTTCGTAATTACAACAATATTCCCAAAATGACTTCGGGTATATATCCTTCCTTAACAAATTATTCATCCGAGCGAGGCTCGGTCACCTGATATTAATTATAATACGAGTTCTAGTCTAGATATAGTAGATTCTTCCCTAGTGCTATTAGAGCATGGAATGGGTTGCCTGAGCTAGCCAGGAAAACCAGTGACTTGGCAGAATTTAAGTCATTGGTTAATATGCATGACTAAATGCATGACGCGTAGGACGTAATCATCTTCTTTTTTGAAGTAACGTCTCTATTATATAAGATAAGATTCTATATCAAGATTCTATATGTAGTTCTAGATCTAGACTTAGATATAGACTTAGATCTAGATACAGATTTAGATCCAACTCTAGATCTAGACTTAGAGACTTAGATATATTTCTAGTTCTATTTCTAGATCTAGGCTGAGATCTATAATAGTAACTATACCTAGATTTAGATCTTGAAACTATATTTAGATCTAAAACTATCTAGGTCTAGATATTGCTAGATTTATGTCTAGTTTGTATGACAAATGACAATGGAGATGTTAATTTTTTTTTTGCGAGGGGAAAGTAGGTCAAGAATTTTTTTTTTCGTGTTATCAATTTATCTAATTTTGTTAGAAGAATAAACCTTTTTTAGTTTCTCTTTATTAGAATGTAACATGTTATTAATTTTGAATGTATGGATAAGGTTAATAATTATTTTTGTTTAAATATAAGTGTTCGCTAAATGAATATACAGAGATGCCGTGGCTGTGGGGTAAAGCACTTGGAACTGGAAGTCCCGTGTTCGAATCCTGGTGAAGACTCTAGGAGGACCACTTCGGGGGCTGATTTTGAGTTTGTGTTTCACACAAACTGTCTTTGTAACATTGTTTCAATATTTATTTTTAATTTTCATTTGGGGCCACCATATTCCCTTTGCCTGTGGCCTTCAATTACCTTAGACAGGCCCTGGTGTGACGCCGTGCGTGTCGGGGTTTCAAGTTATGATACAAGGAAATCAGCCATCTGCAATGAACGCAGATCTAATGTGAATAGAAACAGGCAGCAGACCAAACCTATCCGTGCTATGTATCTGGCCAGCGTTCAAAAATGATTTGACTCCATAATCCATTTTCCAGTTCACACGCTCATGTACACATATAAACACTTATACACCCTAAAGCACACACACGCGCACACAAACACTTGTTTCCGTCTTCGTTTTAGATTTTGTCTTAAAATAAATAAAAAAAAAGAATTTATGAGTGATATTTCACAATGGACGCATGCTAATCAAATTTCTTTGAGTTTGTCTGACTTTTGTAAGGAAAACAAAATACAATGAAATAAACTACATCGGCGAAAAGGAAAAAAAAAGAATGAAAAAAAATAAAACTAAATTAAATTTGTTGATGAGAAAATGTTACCTGGAGTAACGCTCCACAACAAACAACTTTGAAAGATAATCCTCCATGGATACAAAGGCCAGCTTTGACCTAAATATTTTGACAAAAATAACGCTGACCAAACTGTTGTTGTGTACCGCAGTCTTTGAAATGGACCTATTTAAAAAGCAGTCTTACTTTATGCTGCGATCTTTAGAACATCCTTCAAGAAGCACTTCTCTTAAACTCTCTTCTGCCCAACCAGGCTGCTTAATTTAGTTGTAGATTTTAGTTATAAATGCTAATAGGTCTTTTTAAGAAAGCTTAGGTCAGTGTTCATAGTTCATACACTGTGACCTAAGCAATCTGGCCATGTGTGCTAATCACGGAATTCTCTACATTCACTAGGAAAGGTCAGTTAACTAGGTTGACATAATCATGTGTAGTAATACTCTTTTTTTTTTAGCGCCCCCCGAAAGGGGCAAAGACGCTATTAGTTTTGTGTGAAATGTCTGTCCGTCCGTCCCGTTTAGATCTCGTAAACTAGAAAAGATATTGAAAATCGGACATCACAATATTTTAGACCATTCAAAGTTCTGATGCAACGGCTACTTTTTTTTCTTCTGAAAGCGAAAAATCTAATTTTTAAAATCAGTTATGCAAGTATTTTTTTTTAAGAGAAAAAGCTAATAAGTATGCATTATAATTAAGACCTAATTTAAAACAAATGGTAATCTTATAAGTTTGTTTCAAATGGCAACTTTTGAATTGTTCTAATGCAAGATTCAGATAAAAAATTGAGCCTTTTCAAAAAGTTACATCAATTATAAGACAGCAGTTAGACCAGGGGAGTCGCGGTGACTGAGCGGTAAAGCGCTTGGCTTCCGAACCGGTGGTCCCGGGTGCGAATCCTGGTGAAGACTGGGATTTTTAACTTTGGGCGCCTCTGAGTCCACTCAGCTCTAATGGGTACCTGACATTAGTTGGGGAAAAGTAAAGGCGGTTGGTCGTTGTGCTGGTATACATGACACCCTCGTTAACCACAAAAATAGATGAACTTTATATCATCTTCCCTCTAGACCACAAGCTCTGAAAGGGGAACTTGTTAGGCCAGGTTCACATCTAACTTTACATTCACTTTCACCTATCCTCTGATCTGCTGGACCATTGAGGCACTACACAAGATCTGTCAACTTTCTTTCTCCATTCTTATCTCTCATTTGTCTTTGATATAATTTTATTTGGGTGTTATTTCTGAAAATATTGAAGCCTGCACACTTCGTGGGCCGATTTTTAGTTTGTGTTTCCACACAAACTGTCTTTGTAAACTTGTTTTAATTTGTTTTTTGTAAGTTTTTTAAAATATTTCATGATAACTATTCAGGTGTTCACGCTACCTGGTATTTTTCTATTTCATCAGGTTTAAGCATTTTAACTTTGAACATTTTTTTTAAACGTTTTTATCTACTGGCACACCTTTAGTAGCTTATGGGTGGTAACAACACTGTAGGGAGTTTTATACACTTTAATACACTTTCAAAGTATTAAAACCTAGCAATAAAGTTTCAAAGTATTGTTGTAACCCTGCCTTGCACCAGTGTTTGAGGTGCGCACTAGCGCACTGTTGAATGTAAAGAGAAAGACGCTAGAATGGAAAGAAGAAAAGTCCAAACAGTGCATCAGGAACTGTGAAGAGTCTGTTTGGGAAACTAAGAGGCGAACTTTCGTGCTGCCTGAAGGTTGTAGTAGGGACCTGGAGCGAAGCGGGGAAGGCTGTCGTTGGTCCACATTCGGGTTAAGTAGCAAAGGACTGGTATATTTATTGTTTCCCCAAACCTAGAAATGTTCTTCACTAAGTTCCCCCAAACCTAGAAATGTTCTTCAGTAAGTTCCCCAAACCTAGAAATATTCTTCATTGAGTTCATCACAATCTAAAAATGTTCTTCATTGAGTTCCCCCAAACCTAGAACTGTTCCTCACTAAGTTCCCCCAAACCTAGAAATGTTCTTCATTGAGTTCCCCCAAACCTAGAAATGTTCTTCATTGAATTCCCCCAAACCTAGAAATATTTTTCATCGAGTTCATCAAAATCTAGATTTTTTTTCCATTAAGTTTATCCAAACCTAGAAATGTTCTTTATTGAATTTATCAAAACCTAGAAATGTTCTTTATTGAATTTATCAAAACCTGGAAATGTTCCTCATCATGAAATTTCGCTTGACTTCATAATTTCAGAATAAAGTTGAATGTTACGTTACATGACCTATCAGTTGTAGTATTTGGCTATGTCTACCACCTTACTCACTAGTTATACATTCTGTTACTCGGGAAGTTTTGTTCGTTCAAATGTAGACAAATAATATAACAAATTTTTATTGATCAGATAAATCTAGAACGCTGTTTGACAGTAATTGACTTTATTCCTGGAGAGTTCCACGTTTATGGATCTCCACTATCACACGATCTCCTCTTGTCTCGTCTCACAGCGTGACGTCTACACTGAGATGTCCATCTGGGGTTACCTGAGAGGTTCTAAACCTTACACAATCTAGATGTTAGGCGTCTGTGTACGAGATCGTGCCTCTTTTTCTTTATCTTTCGCTCCTTTTCTCTTTCTCTCTATCTTGTTATATTGTATTCAAACATGCATTTTCTGAGGTTTTTGCGGAGCAATATCCTGCTATTCTTCTAACCAAAACAAAAATTTGAAAAAATTAAAGCGCAGGTCAAATTCTGCTATACATTGCAGTGTTTGGGAAACAGATGAATATATGAAATGATATATTTGGGATTTGGGAGAGGGTTAAACATCAACTAATGATTCCTATTACTGTATCCTCTCAACCAATTATTTTCACCACAGTCTTGTAAATCAGTTCTATCCACTTATTTTTCTAATATTTCACTGATAGATCGCCATTTGTCTTGTTCAGCCATCAACAATATCTCGATCCGAATCACTCAATGTCACTATCGTTCAGTTATTATAATAAATATTTTTAGAAATTATTTTAAAACTTCTAAGCTTCGAAAGATTAGTCCACATTGGTTCTTTCATTTACAAAGACTCATACCGCAACCTGATAATATATTATAGAATATATAAGCTTATGCTTTTTCTTTTAGATAAATTACACATGAAACTAACTATGACATTGCGCGAAACAGTGTATATTTTAAGATAAGATTTAGTTTGAGGTTGTGAGAACTTCAAGATCGTTGGTTTAAAGATTTGAGCTTGAGATTTCACATAATCTACTATTTAATGAAGGCGCCGTGGCTGAGAGGGTAAAAGGCTTGGTTTTCGAACCGGAGGGTACCGGGTTCGAATTCTGGTGAAGACTGTTTTTATTTTGATTTTGGATCATTGAGGCGCCTCTGAGTTCACCCAGATCAAATGGGTACCTGACTTAAGTAAATGTGGCTGGTAATTATGACACATGACACCCTTGTTAACTTTGGGCCACAGAAGCATATGACCTTTACATCACCTGCCGTATAGGAGAAAGGGGAACTTTACTAATATTTAATTCACTTTGAGATTTCATTGACTATGTCAATGTTTTACAGTAATATTCACTTGACACTGAGACTACTTTTAATCTGGGAGAGACTACAAACTATGTTCAGTCAACCATCTTTAATAAAAAGCGTATCAATTCATTTTGTCTGCCTGGTAAAAAGTTTGAACACATTATTTCTCACATATCCAATCAACTTGAAATTTCGCACATTTATTTCTTTTACCTGACAAAACGAGAATCAATTAAAAAAATGAATTATTTAATTAAGTATTGGTAATTAATTATTTTTATAATTATAATTATTATTATTATTGGTATTGAACAAGGGAAAGAAATTGTAGTAGACATATTTGGTGGCATAAATAAATTGAATTACTATTCTTTATACTTTGAGTAGAGAAGTAGGTCTTTAGTAAAAGGTTTGTAACTAACAATAGATAACCTTTTTTACAAAGCTTATATCAACTTACTCTGTCTGTGTGTCTGGTAATTATAATACAAAATAAATTTGTCTCCCATATCGGATTAAGTTCAAACTTTGCACAATTATTCATTGTATATGACGAGACATGAATTATAAAAAAAACTTAACAATTAGTTAATTAGTTTTTTGTGTTCCATTATTTTGGTTGATAAAGGAAATAAATGCTATTTAATAGGAGATATGTATGTATATATGGAATTAGTCCCCTTATCCCGGCATGCTACCCTGCCTAATAGTGGCGCCCGGGTGGAAACGATCGTAAGAGGAAACGATTATGCTAAAGGGTAGCAAAACAAGACACCCGTGGGGGTCCCTAAGGGGGTGCGAGAGCATCCTCATTGCACTGTGCGGAGTTGTAAAAAAGCTCCCACAACCTTGTCACAATTCAGGCTCTGTTCCTCAAGGGGCCGTTACATAAATGGCGTGTCCCGCACAGTTAGCCTGGTATAGAAAAGGAAAGTGGCGGGGGTCTTAGTGTATGCGGTCTCTAGCTGTGAGTCTGACCCACCCGTCAGACAGAACAGTGTACACTGTTCTCATTCAGGCCGGTGAGAGGGAGCTCTTGTTCACTTTTGCTGGCCTAAAGTTCCAAGAGCCGAAGGCTCAACTCTACCCGACAGTTGAAGAAGAAGAAGAAGCCCCCCCTTATTAGGTTTCGACACGTTCTTTTCTCCCACTTCTCATTCTGTGATCAAGTTGAATTTTCATAATTGTTTACATTCGATGACAATATACGAATCAATCCAAAAATTAACAAATTAGTTAAACAATTAGTATTAATTTTGTTTTATATAACAGAAAGGGAGATAAAAACTGTCATATTAAGATAAATTGCAGCAATTAGCGGTTGTTTCGCTTCAATCCGCTTTTTTTTTCTTTTGCTTGTTAAGCACTTTTCGCATTTTCTACACAGGAGTGTTGCCCTCCTGGTCAAATGTTATAGGCGAGGCACAGAGACACAACAACAGTGGCATGAGCTCCCAGTTCATCCTCGCAGACCTGAACATTATCAACGCCAAGAATCTGTATGAGAAAATAGACAAAGGTAAACACTCTACTTTCTTTGTTAGCTGAAAGAATGAAAGAAAAATCCAGACTTAAGAGAACTCGTTGTCGCTTAGTCTGACCTATCCTTTTTTGTAAGAGGGGCTTCATTTTTAATGTGAATGTGATTCTAATTAACAGAAAGCTATATCTGGATATGACCACGTAACATAAAGCAGCTGTTGCATTAAGTTTATTTTTAGATTGTATTCCTGCAGTGTAAGGCCATTTAGAATAACAAATTATTAATGCTTTCATTGGTTGAATATTTGCATCATGGCAATCAATTCCAGACCATAAAAGGAGCGATGGAGAAATTCATCGGGCAAGAGAGGAGATGGGTTTTTCGAATAAGGAAAAACTCAGATGGTAAAAAAAGTATTTAACGTACGGATATATTCAGTTGGGAGCATGAATGACGACATTAAATTTGTTGAACTTAAATTGTATTGTAAATTTAGTTTAGTTCTAGAATTAAAGCTTTGTATTTACTGTTGAAGGATCTCAGTTGAATTGATAGTTTACATTTGTATCTCCGGCATGACGATATTGTTTGAGTGCTCAGTCATTTTTTAAAAGGAGAAATCTGTACTAAATTACAACATCAGAAACGCATTTTCTGATCAACACAATCTTATCGTAACATCAGGACATCATCACATTTAGCACTCATACTGTCATACATAAACATTTTCACAAGATAAATACTTTCTCTCTTCTGTTTCTATATAAAAGAAATTTAATTAGATTAGTAAAATAAGAAACAAGATTAGACAGACAGCTTGTCTTTTTAAACTAATTCCAGTGCGAGCTGAAAAGAATCCTCCCATGGGTCATCTAATTGGTAAGCATTGCAACTTAAGAGGCAGGTCTCAATATTGTACGCACAAATATGATTGACACCTCACAAACTATCTTACCTTCTTCTGAACTTCTTCCTTACCAAAGAAACGTGTGCTGTTGGAAAGCGTTTGGTTGGCTGACGTTGTTACCATTACAGAGGCGGCCTTAGCAGTGAGACCTGGGCGAGTGTCATACCCGTTTATACTATATATACGTACCACATCCATCTAACGAGCTCGGTCGCCTCGAGCTCTGTAGACCTTATCTTTGTTACCTGCGTAGTACCTTAGGTAAGTAGCCTATTGTACTAAGAGCCGTTTGACTATATTACTGTTCTGCGTGAAAGATTTCGCCTTTAAGGTTAGTGAACGTAACTAATGATTCAGAAAGTATTTTAAAAAGAACAATTAACAACCTACATACTAATAATTTCTGCTAAACCTAGACCATTCGTGTTAGAATTGGTCTCGCTGGAGTCGGAAAGTAACAATTAGGCCTAATTACAAAGAAACCAGAACACTTGCAAGAAAAGATTGACAAAGTTTAATAAATCCTAGTTTACGGTGGTACAGGAATTCACATACTTGGAAACAACAATAGCCAGCAACCTAGATTTAGACACTGAGCTCACAAAAAGAATAGGAAAAGCTTCTGCAGCAATGGCAAGACTCTCCAAATAACAAATTGACTACGGCAACAAAAGTCCTGGTCTACAATGCCTGCGTTTTGAGCACACTTCTTTATGGCAGTGAGAGCTGGGCTACTTACATGCGTCAAGAACACAGATTAAATAGCTTCCACCTATTCTGCCTGTGACGCATATTGTGCATTTCCATGAAGAGATCGTGTCACCAACCAGGAAGTTTTGAAACGGGCCAACTTGCCCACAGCATCTATGCTCTCCTTCAACAGAAGGTTTAGGTTTAGAGCTAGGCTTAATCTTGACTTCAAGTCTAACAAATTAGCTTAAAAATAAATTTGTAATGCTTTAAGATGATATTTTAGCTAAGGTTTAAGTTTAGAGCTAGGCAGCTTAGGTTTAGAGTAATGTAAGTTTGCTTAGGTTTAGGTTTAGAGCTAGGCTAAGTTTAGGGTTAGGATTAAATCTTCTATATATATTATTCTCTTCCTTGTTCAACAGTTTGTCTATGAAATTAGCTAAAAAAATATCTTTGCAATTCTTTAATATGTTATTTTATCTTAGTTTTAGAGCTAGGCTTTTTAGATTATACCTCCTATATGTAACTCGTAGAGCAGCGGTTCTCAATCTTTTTAGTTCGGCGACCCGTATTTACTTATCACAACAATGCCACGACCCCCAACAATAAAATTTGTCCATAAACATAAAAAAACTTTTTGCTAATGATATAAAAATGTAATCCAAATGTGAATAATTATTTCTAGTCTGGAAAACACATGTATTGCATAAAAAATATATTATTGAAAATGAAAGAGGACTATCCGCAGAAATAAGAGAGTGATCTTTTTTTTACTTCTTGCTCGTCCAAACTGTTAAGCGAAGAAGAGAATTAATTATATATAGAGAGAAGATGAGAACTGATCTGGTTTTCGAAATAGACGGTGACAAGGAATCTTCATTCTCTCCCCCCTTCACCCCCCCCCCCCCCCCCCCCCCCCCCGCGGTCAGGTGCGAGGCTTTCAACTTTACATATCCCGTTAGCCTGTTGAAAGGTTTGGGCGCCACACAAGCTCCGTTTACCGTCTAGTGGCTACTTTTCTCCTTTTTTATAGTATATAGCCATTATTATTGTATACTTAGATTTATTTTAAGACCGACTTATGCACTTTGAAACATTTGCCCTACATATTTAAATTATTTAATATTTGTAGCCTTAAACAGGCGTCTTGAACAATGTTTAAAGCCTTTTTTTTTTGGAATTATTTTCCTAGACAATGTATTATTCACATTCGTACTGTTATTTTGAATTTTCTTGACCAGTATACAAGACTATCAAAGCCAGCAATGTCCATGTGGTCATAGGGCCCTACGATTCAGCCTATCAGCTGGCTACTGAGTCGTTACAAATTCCATACTTAAGTACTTCCGCTGTAGCTAAAAATGCACAAAATGAGTATACATTCCAGGTAACTATTTATTATTATCTCTGCTCCATTTATTCCTTCAAAAGAACACAATTTCGAAGAATGTTATTTATGTTTCTTATCTTCTAAGTTAGGCCTTCACACGTTCCATCTCAACAGAAGATAACGTCACCCATATCATACAAGAGATCATCTTGTCTTGCTTGTTAATTAGATACTTAAACTCTGCACTTGTACAAATAAATTATATCAAATGGAATTAGAAATGTCTTTATGTTTGTGTCTTTCTGAATATTTCATTATTTTTTGTTATTATTTTCTTTTGTAATTGTTAGTTACATTGGCGTCACTAGGGGTTTTGGCCCGCACCTGGTAACACCTTTTTAGGGTGACATCCAAGTTAGAATAATTATTTCTTGGCAAAAGCAGACACATTAGAAAAAAATCTCTAGATATTTGCCCAAATATGCCTAAACACATTTAGATGGTAGTTAAAGTTTAAAAGACACTGCAAAACCTTAACGACAAAATTACACATGTAAGCCATACAAATCTTATTTTAGTAATTGATGCACCTACAAACATCAGCACATATGCCATAAGAACCAGTGTTTCTATATGTTGCCATGGCATGGGGGGGGGAGGCAAATGTGTTTTAGAACTTCCACGAAGTGGAAAACATATTTCATCAAATAAATGTTGATTCACAACCATTTAATCTCTTCAAAAGGACACTTTCGTGGATCGAGTGGGTGTTGGATACATAAATTCACAAAAGTTAAAGTCAGTCAATATGTAGTTTTATAAAAATCATTATTTGGGTTCATAGACTGTAGCAGATAACAGCATCAAAGTCCTAGTGTAAAATTAGGCAAAGCGATATCCTTAATTTCGTTCTCATAAGAGTTGACCGCAAATCTTTGCTTACCTGCGGGTGTTAACGCTTCAGAAACTCAACCTGAAGAAAACAAAATTCTATAGTGGTACTCCCCCTTGACTGCTCATGCATATGACTTGATGTTAAAAGCAATGCATATAATTCATTTAGATTACACAATCTAGGTCTAGACAGAGACCACAACATAGATGCATCCTATAATCCCTCTATGGCACAGCATTGTGCCCAGACACGGACCTCTAGCTATTCATCGTCTCTCAAGAAAGAAGCCATGTCGGCTGAACAAAATATAAGCTAGCAAAATTTTAGTACTTCAACAAAGCACTCCACACCTTTCATGTAACGATTATATCATATAGATCTAGACCTACCAACATATTCTGTTATGAAATCTAAGTTAATCAATGTTCTTTTATTCTTAAACCTATTTTCTATATACTGAAAACTGATATAATGAAAACATTATGTCTAGGTTCTTCCAGAAATGAAATGGTCAGCTGATGCAATTCTGGACATCGTCCAAGCCTATGGCTGGTCCAGGATAAGTTTGTTTTATGATGATGAAAAGGGTAAGTTTGGATACGTACATTCTTTGTATGTAACTTTAAATATCACTAAGAGACTTGACTTGGTAACAAAAAAGTGAGAGAAAATTTTTTTATTATGGAAATAATCAGCAGCAAGAACCCCATTAACAATCCTGCCAATTCAATTGGTAGGCTAAAAGTGGAGATTGCAACTACTTATTGATCTATCATGAACAAATATTTCGGTGTTATAATTTCAATTAACATTCTTTCTAGCATTTTATTAGATGAAAAATGTTACTGTCCCTTGTGATTTTATTATAATTTTTCAAGTTAATGTTATGTATTTTATTAGCGGCCCCCGAAAGGGGAAAAGACGCTATTAGTTTTGTGCGAAATGTCTGTCCGTCTGACCGTCTGTCCGTCCGTCCCGTTTAAATCTCGTAAACTAGAAAAGATATTGAAAATCCATCACAATATTTTAGACCATTCAAAGTTCTGATGCAACTGCTTATTTTTTTTTTACTGAAAGCGAAAAAATCTAACTTTTAAAATCAGTTATGCAAGCAATTTTTTAAAGAGAAAAAGCTAACTAGTATGCATTATAAGTTAGACCTAATTTAAAACGAATAGTAGTGTTATAAATTTTATTTTTATTTATTTATTAATTGCAGTGTAATCCAGATCCAAAACAATTACATCTATTATAAGACTTCAGTTAGGCCAGGAGAGGCGCGGTAGCTGAGCGGTAAAGCGCTTAGCTTCCGAACCGGTGGCCCCGTTCGAATCCTGGTTAAGACTAGGATTTAACTTCGGAATCCTTAGGCGCCTCTGAGTCCACCCAGCTCCAATGGGTACCTGATATTAGTTGGGGAAAAGTAAAGGTGGTTGTGCTGGCTACATGACACCCTCGTTAACCGTAGGCCACAAAAACGGATGAACTTTACATCATCTGCCCTATAGACCACAAGGTCTGAAAGGGGAACTAGTTAGGCCAGGTTCACATCTAACTTTGCATTCACTTTCACCTATCCTTTGATCTGCTGTACTGTTGGGCCACTACACAAGATCTGTCAACCCTCTTTCTCCATTCTTACTTCTCATTTGTCTTTGATATAATTTCATTTGGATGTTCTTTCTGAAAATATTAAAGCCTGCCTGGGTGGACCACTTCGGGGGCCGATTTTGAGTTTGTGTTTCCACACAAACTGTCTTTATAGTATTGTTTTAATTTGATTGTTTGGACAAAAGAATTCATCTAATTCAATAGTATGTCGTGGGTGTGGTGTATACAATTTTGATATATTGTCTCATTCGAGAAAAAAAAAAGGCTCAATGTAAGCTTTAGCCACATTAGTACATTAGCCACAACTAAGATAACAATTAACCCACTTATTTTGCATATTGTGTTTATGTCATGGCTAGTAAAACAGACAAGAATTGATACAAAAATAACAAAGAGAGATGAGGGATAGATCGCCCTTATGTACGACAGAAAAGCCTGCTTCTCGCCAGCTGGTCGCTGAGCATAGTTAATGTCAACAACCAAACCTGCGGCAATTAGATCCATAATCAAGACATCACTAGCAAGCTGTGAATCCGACATCGATGTAGTAATGTGCGCACCATTAGGAGGCTCCATGTGCACGTATATAGGCATATACATATATATATATATATATATATATATATTATGTACATATTCAATTAATTCAAGTATTTTAACTATCAGATATGCATTGTAATAATAAAGAAATAAATAACACTTGGACCAAAACAAACGCGAATATTCTACATTATGATGAACTTGTTCACAATGAGTAGGCGTATATGTAGTTGGCGTTGTTATTATTATTATTCAATTACAAATCTAACACGTTATATTTAAAAGAAACGCTGTACTGACAATTTAAGAGTTACCTTCCTTTAATAGATTACATACAACAGACACCAGAAATAGAATTTAAGGGAAATGTACATGATTTAATTGAAATAATGTAATAATGTGATGCATTCAAAATCTTATAGACAACACATTCCCTTACATTACCCTGTTTGGGCCCCCTCGTGAGCCCTTCGCGCCATGGTTGCTACGCCACTGACGAACATGCTCTACTGCATGGGGCGCGATGGTTGAGTGGTTAAACGCTTGGCTTTTGAAACCTGGTGTCCTGGGTTTGAATCTCGGTGAAGAATGGGATTTTTAAATTAAGGATTTTTAGGGCGCCCCTGAGTCCTAAAGGGTACCTGACTTTAGTTAGGGAAAGTAAAGATGGTTGGGCGTTGTGCTTGCCACATGACAACCTGCTAGTTAACCATTGGCCTAAGAAAAAGTTGACCTTAACATCATCTGCCTCATAGATCGCAAGATCTAAAAGGGAAACGTATGCTCTACTGCTCGAAATTCTCTCACCCCCCTCCCACCACATATTCTTTTTTATAACATTATTTGTTTAACTGCGTTCTTCGTACTGGACGAAATAGTGCCTTGTAGACGCCAGTAGAATGAATTTTTGAAGATTACAGCGCTTCCTTTTTCTCATAGCTGGCTAAAAAAGGAGGTATAATTGCGGGCTTAACTAGTAAAAGTTTGAGAAACACTGCACCATAGGTTAAAAAGTGATTAGTGTGCACCGATAAATTAAACCCAAAACTACCTATCAGTTGAACTTTGAATGTCATCTCGTGATTCATTATATAACCATTATGTCAATGAATAATCCACATTGAAACTTTTTTAGGTATTAGTGTCTTAGAAAGACTGATGACCAATCACTCCATGGCGGTGAAGGCGTGGCGGCTACCTAATAAAGCATCCAACGGGCAGAGGCAGAGTATTAGAGATGCTCTTGTCGAGATGCGCAAAGTGCTGATTGAGACGACAGTCGTATTGTGCAGCAAGGAGACCGTAAACATCCTGTTAGACCAGGTAAACAAAACATCCTGTTAGACCAGGTAAACAAAACATCCTGTCGGACCAGTTTAACAAAACATCCTGTTAGACCAGTTGTACAAAACATTCACATCATTATGCAAAGACTAGCGAACACATAAAAAAACGTTCTTTAAAACTATTACATTCAAATCAAACAAAAGCTTTAACCATTGTGAGATACCAAAAGCAGCATATGATTTACAGACTGATAAATAAATATGGATAGATAGATAGATAGATAGATAGATTGACAGGAAGACATACTGACTGACTAACAGATAGATAGATAGATAGATAGATAGATTGATAGGAAGACAGACTGACTGACTAACAGATAGATAGATAGATAGATAGATAGATAGATAGATAGGTAGATAGGTAGATAGATAGATAGATAGATAGATAGATAGATAGATAGATAGAGAGATAGATAGATAGATAGATAGATAGATAGACATAAAAATAGATTGTTAGTTATGGAGATAGATAGATTGGAATTGATACGATGTAGTTACATGTATATACATTCCATTTAATGCACTGTTCAGAACAAATCTTAGATTGCAAAACATTGTAACTACAAGTTGCCGATATGTTGGCTAAACCCTTTGCCTAAGGGGGATAATACTGATTGCAGGGAAGTAATTCTAGGACACTACAATATTTGCAGCGGTAGTGAATTGTTTGTTTAATGGCGCGGACTTAATCAAAATCTATTACCGCCACTGACTAAATGTTCATGGACTTGAAATAATGTTAAAAGATTAAATTTAACCTCTAGTTCGTTTAGTGCAGCGGTGGGCAAATTACGACCCGCGCGCCACATGCGGCCCACCGAGGTGTTTTATGCGGCCCGCCGACAATTACAGAAATCAGGTGTGCCCACAGTATAAAGATATAAAAATGAAAAATATAAAAAAAATGTATATAAATTATTGAAACTGTCTCATAAAAAGTTTTAAGTAAACGAAGATTATGCTTATTGGCAATACATCAATACACTCAATTCAAGACACAATGTCTGAGTGTTGGGTAGGCTTGGAACAAGATGGCAAGTGAAACAACTGATGGAGCTCGATCTTTGACTGAGAACCATAAACTTGAAACAGGAAATTTTTTGGAAAGCTGCATATAATTTAATCAGCTAATTACATAATCGTAATAATATCAAAACATTTTAGGCCTTGGGGAGTTAACAACGGATAGTTCTGAATTATGAATAAATAATCCAATGTATCCGCTAGCTTAGCATGGGCATAGCAAAGGAGAAGTATATAAAATCTCAAGGATGAAATTGTTATGTTACTTGAAGGACATTGACTGTGACTTTGTTACCAATATTTCTAATGAAGAGTGGAAGACAAAATTTCATTTTTTAAAAACATAATACTGCAATGCATTGTTTACATATGAAATGTAAATGCATGTTAAATCGTTTCAAACAAGGCATTTCCATTTGTATAGGAAAGCAAAAAAAAATAGTTTTTGTCATTTTCCTTTGAAACACTTATTAAGAGAAGCCGATTCAGCTCCAGAGGACATAACTCAAAGCAAAGAGAAGCTAGAGTCAGTACTACCACGGGAGCTTTATGGGTGCCAGAAGCTGTATTTCCACACTTAAAAAAACCTTGCTGTTGTTCACACTATTTGGGTACACATACATCTGTTCTTCTTCGTTCTCATTTTACATGTTGAAGGGTTCAGATCAGTAATCCTATATCTGAGATGAATCGCGTAGTGATTTCCAGATCATGCAGTTCTCCGAATAGTCTTCGGAGAATCTTGTTCGGGTCCCTTGATTTAGTATGCACCATTGAAGGACATGGTCAGCATTCTCTGGTGATGCTCCACAAGGGCAGGCTTCGCTCGTCCCGACATTTAACTTACGGAACATAAATTGTCTCATTCAGTGAGCATGCATTTTTTTTTTTGGAAACTAAACAAGTATAATCACTGGTCAATGTTGACTGACTGTAATTTGACAGCAGTCACACACAGGGGTAACAACTAGTAAGATAGTTTCACAGTTAAGAAACATTATGCACGAGTGTAAGGAGTAAAATACTGCACATTAGGTACAACTGTATATTTGTGGGGATATTGTGATATAAAAAGACAGCAGTAATTTAGAAAAATCGTAATACAGTGTATGTATGAATTGAAAGACATTCTATTAAGCAAGCTTATCTTTCTAAGTCTCTCTAAGATATATATATATATATATATATATATATATATATATGCGGTCCGCCATTCCCAAACTTATTTTAATGCGGCCCTCGATAGAAAAAAGTTGCCCACCCCTGGTTTAGTGTAATCTTTTGTCCCAATCAATACATAATGTATTCTGCTAGAGAGCTTGAATGTTTAAAGAGATAAAAATGTGAAGACAAAGTTTGCAATCAAATAAGAGAAGTTTGTCAACTTCGACTAATACACAACATTTTTTTTGGGCAAACAATAAAAATAAATATCGACAATATCTTCGATTCCGAAGATTAAGGATGATTGCAGTGTTTCACATGTTTACGAAGAGCCAGTTGCAAATTGTAAATTTTCATATCTGATGCAGACAGAGCTATCCTACGTCTTCTGTGTTGGTCTTCTACGAGAAACTCTAATGTGTGTCCCGCGTCCTTCGTGAGAGCTCTCCGTCTCTTTCAAGGGCCATCTGCTGCCAGCTACTTTCCTCTACGCCAGTGAGGGCGACATGGCGCCTCAGTTGATCTGTTTAGCGCTTTCGGGGGCACCTCTTTTACGCCGTCCTACTTTAATGTCGCCACCAAAAAAAGATCGCTTTTGGCGTTGCGGTCGTCTCCCATGCGGTATAAGTTCCGAGTCTTCCGATACAGCGCAGCTTTCGAATAGTAAGTAGTGCTTCTATGCTGTCCACACCAGCCTCATTTTGTACGGTAGTACTGTCAGCGTCTGCCAATTATGGAGCGAAGGAATCTTTGATTGAAGTGTTCTAGGATCCTTAGATACTTTCTATGGAGAACCCAGAACTGTTTATACACTGGACGTGCTGGACTGCGTTAGTTGTACTGTGTATCTGCACTACCATGACTGCGTTAGTTGTACTGTGTATCTGCACTACCATGACTGCGTTAGTTTTACTGTGTATCTGCATTACCATGATGCGTTAGTTTTACTGTGTATCTGCATTACGATGACCAGAGAAAATCCGTACATGTTCACACGGTATACGTACATATCAGTATAAAGCTAACAACAATTAACTATTTAATATTTAGCTGTTCACTATTTATTTTCTTGGCTAGCTATAGTTAGTGTCAGTGACTGATAAGTCGAATATACGCTTAGAACACTTTAATTTAGCAAGGATGTAATTAGCTTACTTTTTTGAAGTAACGTCTGTATTATATAAGATAAGGTAAGAAAAGTAAAAACAACAATAAAATGTTGTTAGCTCCCCATCTGTCTCGTAGATAAGCTCTTTTATGCTCTCTATTCTAAATTAATTCATTTATTAAGTTGCTAAATTTCAGCTCAATTCAATAATTAAAAGGTGTCAAAATACATTCATCGAATTTCTATTTATTGAGATTATGTCTAAAGTTAAAAGTTAAAATAAATTGAGAAAATAGCTGGGTCTTAATAGTCAAGAAATGATCTTTGGTCTCCACAGGCACGAGATCTGGCAATGTTGTCCCTACCTCCCTACGGATGGCTGTTCTATGACCCGGTAGGTTATTAATTTAATCTAATTTTAGTTCTTAAATATCAAATTTTGTGTTCAAAGAATGTTCTAGTTTTAATGGATGTTCCCAAATCTGTGCAACAAAGTCTAGTACAATTTAAATTGCGTTTTTGTGGGCAGCAGTGGCGTAGCAAAATCCGTGGGCCCAGGTTCATCGATTGGACGTTAGGCCTCCTCTGGTAAATTGAGTGTGACTGTACCCCAATCGTATCGTATGTCCAAGAAAACAACACATAAGACGGACAAGACATGGGGAACAAATCTACTTCTTTAGATAAACAAGAACGAGGTCCTCAAACTACGGGTCATTTTTAAATTAATGTCAACCATGTAACATGCTAGGATTTCGAGCCACATATTTTCATATATTCTAAATGTGTATTGTTGGTTACAAGTCTAGGAGCAATGTTGGAGTTACCAATAGGAAACATAAGCTATAGTTATAGTCCTCACTTTCTTGATCCCCCCCCCCCCCCAGCGAAAAACAGAGAAATAGATTCCAGTTCTTTCAGACATGGTGTTAGATCTTACTTTAAAACTGGCTGCTGCAGCTAGAGAAGTTTGCATGGGAATTATTGCTAAAAAAAGCGAAATACTACTTTGTGGTGGAGATGGTACGAGATGCTGCCAAACATTAGAAAAAGTTGACTCATTTAAATATCTAGGGTTTCCTCTCGATAAGCAAAGAACCTTCTTACCTCAAGTAGAAATTCTTTAAATTGGCGATGGCAAAAAGGTCTGCAATAGAATTGATAATATTAATTATCAATTCCATTTTTTTTAGGAAATGGTCTGTGCATATAACGATATCTGATAAATAATATAATCATTATCATCACCATCTTTCTTTTCCATTCCATGCCTCAGTTAAAACACGTCATTCTCCAAGGTCTCTTTTTTAATGGCTTCCTTGTCCTCTCGGCTTCATCTAGTACACTGTGTCACCACGTTCTATTTGAGCTTCCTCTACGACTTTCTCGTTTGATAGCGAGACAATTTTTCTAATGGAATTAAATATGTTCTCCAAGATTTCAGTTACAACGTGGGCAAATTTCTTCTCACGTTTGTCCTTTGACTGGCTATAATCCCAAAGATTCCTCTTTGGGGCCTTTAGTGGAAATAGCAACTCAGGCCTTGTAGTGCGTGCACCGTCCCCGTCCCTTTCATGTGCTGCTTTGTTTTTTCGAATAGATGCCCGCCGAAAGATATCTTGTTGAGCAGAAATTCAACGGATCTGATGGTTCACATGTTTGCGGGCAACAACTCGTCGTGCATTTGTTCCCTCTTTTGCTGTACGTTATCAAAACATGAACTCGTAAGTTTGTCAATATATTACTCCGTGCCAATCAAGCTTTTCGTAAAATAGCCGCAGTTATGGACTATTGCTTTATGCGAGATATTAATGACTAGTCGACCGGCAGCGTAACATACGCCGCTATTTTGCAGGGCCAGCCTTAGGCTACAGCAGCCTATGCGGCCGCATAGGGGCCGCACTTTCATAAGACCCGCGCTAATTCTAGGTGTATAAATTATTTAATTAAACCATTTTATAACTTATATAACAGATTTCCCGCGGCCTCCTGTCGATTTACCAGGAGCTCCTGGAAATCTCCTAAAATTCCAAAATATATGGACAAGTTCTGGAATTATCCGGAAATTATTAACATCTTTTGAAAACTCATACAAATCTCCTGAAATATATAGACAAAAATTGTTATTTTGGGGTGTCATTGAATATGGGAAACGCCAATCCTACGCGCAATTAAAAAAATGGCATTATGCAATACCCGTAATTATGGAATCTAGTGAAAGAAACTTCACATGCCTCAAACTAATGAAGAATATCTTGAGGTCAACAATACTCGTAGATAGATTGAAACATTTGGTAATTCTTGCTATTGAGCGTTATCTATGTAGGAAATAGAATTTTTATGATATACTGTATGACTTCGCTACACGCAAGGCTCGTAAAGTAATTCTGTACGTAGTAAAGAGTGAATAAAATGCAAAGACGAATTTATTTTCTGATACAAACTTTTAATTTTCACTTATTATCCGTACCCCTACCCAAACTGGGTCCGCGAAATCCGTCGAAATCCGTTTCGCATTGGGCCTCTCACAATGGCTAAGTCCGGCCCTACTATTTACTGACTGGTGAATACAGAGCATATTACTTCTTCCCTTCTATGACTTCTTGATCACAACGGTTAAGTCCCGCCCTGCTATTTTGTGACGGGTGAATACTACTTATTCTCCCCCCCCCCCTCTTTTTTTTCGTAGGGTAACTCTAGTCCGCCCGACTTGCAGAAATAAAAGAATGATCTTTGTTTTACGTGATGTCCAAACTCTTGAGCCACGAAGAGAATTTTATATATATATATAGATAGATAGATTATATGCTTATTTTTTTCCCCATATGATGGCTGAAAATTCTTTGACAGAGCTTCGCTTGTAGTGGTCCGACATTGATTGTTAATGTACATATTTACCTATATCTTTCACTAGCCATGTAATTGTCTTAACAAAGGTTGAAGACATTCTTTTTATTAGGTAACATTTTTTCCATCATTTCTAGCAGGCACTTTTTTATGCATTCGCCGTCGTAAAAAAAATTGTCTTTTATGTTTAAACTTATAATGTGAACAACTCTCTAGCTAGCGCTATAGCTGACTCATTTTCTTGTCTCTTATTTGTCAATATTCTCATCAATCCTCCACTCTAAATCACACAATCGCGTCCCAAACCAAGAATGCCGCCTTATTTATGGATGTGTCTGGCTTCTTAAAGAGGTTTAATGTTATGTTCTTTTAGAGAACCTCGATTTTTATTTTTTATAAAACAAATCTTTTGTCTTATTATCAATCCATTTACCCTAACGTAGGGAATGATATTTACTTTACAAGCTTCTTTTTTTGGTGAGGAGAAGAATTTTCTACACTTTTAGGTGGGTCGGGTTCTAGTCACTTCGCGGGGACGGATCTGACCCGCGGGCCGTATTTTGGGCATTACTGTGTTATACTATAAATAGATAAGTCCGAAATAAACTCACATTCTCAGTTATTTAGCAAAATAGTAAAAACAACTATTTTTGTTATAAAATTATAATATACTAATGTTTTCAGGTATTTGTTTTAAATTCACATATTTCATGCTGTTAATGTTTTCTATCGTTTGTTTTTAATATCTCAAAACAACATGATTTTAAAAAAGGTACGTAGTCTTCAAGAACAGTCTCAACTGATAACATTTGTGTCTATATCTAGGAAGACGATATTAAAATTCTCTTCGAAAGCTATAGAGACATCTCTTGTAACTTCACGGTACTGACGCTCTTGCCGTTCAACTTTTCCCTGCCATCGGGATCTCAGTCCCGATTGAACTACTCCCTAGCAAGTGATGCCCTGAAGCTGGTCTCTTCAGCCTACAACATCATCGCAGAGAACACGAAGGCATCGAACAATTCCTTGACAGATATCTCGCTGAAATTCTGGTTGAACCGTGTCTTGAGAAATGTAAGTCTAGAGAAAGTTAGGCATTAATTTCAGTAAAGAAGTAAATGGAACTTTCATGATAACTTGTGTGATATTTATTTTTAGCTGTATTAGTAAGGAGTATATATGCATTCTCTACTACCTATTATTTTGTATATTTTACAAAAAGTCTATTAGAGACATTGTTAAAATATTTTTATTTCAATTTACCCATTTATTTACATTATTACAAAAAAAAATGTATATCACTCCTGCTGATGTGACCAGGATGGCTGCTCCAGTGGCGTAGCTAGCAATGTGTGGGTGTTGCGGACATCAAGTGGCGAGGGGCATCAAAATTAAAAGCCCTCAGTATAAATTAAGTTCCCCTGAGCTTTTCAGTATTGCTCATGTGCGACCAAACACAAAACTTCTGTATTTGAAATGTCAACAAAAATGTATTTATTGAGCTACTTTGTTAACCTTTACTCTAACTCTTTCTTCAATGAAATATAAAGATATTGACTAGCTGGAGTCAAATTGACTAGACTGGTGGACATTTCTGAAGATAATGCATTTTACAAGCTCATTGACTTCTATGGTCGTGATACATGTTGTTACTTAATAGCTCAATGCAACGTTTTTTTTTTGTGGAAAAAGTCATGTGCATGTATGTAAAAATTTCAACTTCAATATCCAGTCCAAAGGTAAAGTCATTCTACTAGATCTGCATCAAAAGGATTGTTAGTTGCTATGCTATCTTTTAATTTTCTCCCCAACTTTAGGTTGTGTGCCCGTGTATTAACTAAAATAAACAACGCGCACGTCTACTTTCAAATCAATGATGCGAAATGGCGCACTCAAACTGAAAACATTAAATACAATCTATAATACTTGTGTGAGGGTATTGCTGAAAATAGTATTCCCTTTGACGAAAACATGTGCTGGGTATTGATGATGTATTAACATACAAAAAAAAGAGTTACCAAGAGAAATTTTAATTGGACCAGTTAAATATGAATTTGTGTCACCTTACCAACTATTGAATCCATAGATTGAAATCAATCTCAAGACTGCTCCTAGCGACATTGACAAAAACTAATTTCATCTCGAGCGAAAGAAGCTTCAATGGTTTATCACAACCTCTTAGGAAGCCTCCAAACTTCATAAACAAAGACTTGCTGAGCTTTTAATTTTCACAAATATCGACTGTGGCAATCAGGCCCGAATATCGTCATCTTGATTCGAATATTTCTGAAAAATGCGGTCGGCGAGGCTACATAGGAGTAAAGTTACTCCTAACTAAAGTTAATTAAGAATTTTTTGCAATCAGGAATGTCTAATTGACGACTCACTAATTTGAAAATTTTCCCCGTTGAACAAAAGCAGGTAGGAAAAAAATATTTTGATCAAATGATTGATAGTTTGCCAGTAGTAAGAGACATAAGATTAATTTGTAGTATCTCTGTGTAAAATAGATCTGTTTGAGAATTAGAAATACTTGAGAAAAAACAAATGTCCATTCGATGATTTTTATTTTTTTATTTTTTTTTATTGGGGGGAGGGCATCATGAGGAAATGCCGCACTGGGCATCATAAACCCTAGCTACACCACTGGGCTGCTCAGTCGTGTGTTATGCACTTCAGGTTGTCGTGACAATCACTTTCATTACCTGCCATTTCGCAGGAGGTTTGGACTCAGTTTTAAAGGGATGTCTAGACCACAAAACAATCGACTGACTATTTCTTTGTTCCAATGACACAAAGCAAGAAAACTGGACGTCCTGTTGTGCGCCTTCTCATCGGAATCGTTCGATAGTCCCAGGCTAGAACCCTGCCCACTGCTTTGACACGTCGTCCTGTGAAAGGTGTGAGGATGTAATTATCTTCCAAAAATCTGGACAACATCGTCAGAAACATGTAAAACGTCAGAAACATGTAAAACGTCAGAAACATGTAAAACGTCAGAAACATGTAAAACGTCAGAAACATGTAAAACGTTTTACAAAAGGCAGCGCTTCTTTTATGCCGTCTGAGTAATATATATCCCAATGGTTAATCTATCCTAATGGTCAATCTTCCTAATGGTTAATCTATCCCAATGGTTAATCTATCCCAATTGTTAATCTATCCCAATGGTTAATCTATCCCAATGGTTAATCTATCCCAATGGTTAATCTATCCCAATGGTTAATCTATCCCAATGGTTAATCTATCCCAATGGTTAATCTATCCCAATGGTTAATCTATCCCAATGGTTAATCTATCCCAATGGTTAATCTATCCCAATGGTTAATCCATCAACAATGTTTAATCCATCAACAATCTCATTGAAACAACTTTATTTATGTCGTCCTAAGTTAAGTTTTCTTAAAGAACTTCAAGCTGTTAAAACTAAATTTACTATTTAAAGCATCTAAAGAAGAAACTATAATTGACAAAAATGGAATTAACAATAAGACAAGTTCTTGAAACTATAAATATTTGTCTCACTCTCTTTGTTGTGCCAGGAAGAAGATTGATAAAGACAATGTCTTGAAATTTTGCAAATAACTTCTATGACTAGCATGTCCAACTATTTTAGAGCAATGTCACTGGATTGACTGGAATGTTACAATTCAATGCACATGGCAGACGAAACAACTTTTATCTGACCTTGACCTCTTTCACTGGCGTCGAGACTTATCTGGTATGTTTCGTGGCATTCTGGAAATGTCTTATAAATTTTTTTAAACAGTAACACTTTAATTGTTTCTCATGTTGTTTTCTTAAATTTACGAATGTTGATATTTTTTACAGAGATAATTTTTATAAGTTTATTATAAGTTAACATCGTAAGGTTAATAAATGCTCATTATCTTGGACTCGAACTGGAATCCCAAGCGCCTTACTTCTTAACCAATATGTCTCCCTCCCTCTTTTAGTATGGTTCTCTTCAATGAATTGAAGGTAAGTCTATTTGCTATACCACTGCTACTCCACAGAGAGGCTACTGGTATTCTGAACCTTATGTGATGGACCTACAGCTCAAATTTTTCGATATACAATACGCCGTCAATATTACCTCGCCATTTCCATTGAAAGGTAGAAAAGCCCAGGTTGTGATGATAGAGGTAAAGTATAACTATCTTATCTTATAAATTAGAGACGTTAATTCTAAAGAAAAGATAATTAAGCGTTTCATGTGTCAATCTAGTCATGCATGTTACTCAGTGACTTAAACTCTGTTAAGTCCTTGTTTTTCATGGCTGATTCAGGCAACCGATAACATACTCTAATGGCACTAGAGAACAAAGAGTATTCGTATAAATGTGTTCTAGCATTAGCATATTGTTACTATGCATTGTTACAAATAAAACTTGAATATTTTATACTATTCTTCTTTTGGTGATAACAGTGAAATGTTAAGGTAATTGAATAGTACCAACAGACCAGGAAGTTCTTATTTTGTTTACATTGTAAGTATAAATGATACAGAAATGATAATTACAACATCCCAGCCCAGACTTCAGGAGGAAGGCCAAGGCAGCGAGCATGGTTCTAACTCGGGATCATTGTGACCACAATCCATAGCGTTAACCACACGACCAGGCATCTATTTGATCCAATGAGAGCACCTGTTTGCAGGCGGCTTCGGGAAACAGATGGTGATCACTTACCAAGGCCACATGATACACACGTGAGACCAACAAAAAAAAATCAACTGCCTAGGACAGACTTAGACGGCGTAAAGAAAACCTAAATCGACCACCAACAACTTGGCAGATTTTAAGTCACTGATTATCACGCATGGAAATGCGAAGGATGTGATTATCTTCTGTTTTAAAGGAACGTCAGTGCATTGTAAGATAAGATCAAATCCACTGCCACGCATAGGCATATTGTTAAAATTATAGCTCATTTATTTTTAATGCATTTGGCAACAGAGAAGTTGTATTCAGCGTACTTTACATTGTTTAGTTTAGGCCCTATCTAAAAAATCGCAAATAATCATTAATTATTTTTGTACTAACCTTATTATTGACTTTTCTATTTTTTAGGAAAAACCTTTCACTTCGCTCAAGCGTGACCACATGTTGTTGAAAGGCAATAACAGATTTGAGGGTTTTGCTGTTGAGCTCATAGCAGACATCGCAGAGATGTTGGACTTTGAATATGAGATCTACCTCGTGAATGATGGGAAATTTGGAAACAAACTGCCCAACGGAGAGTGGAATGGGATGATAGGAGAGTTACTGGCTGGGGTAAACAAAAACATTTTCTTTCCCTCAGTTTATGTTATTTGAACTATAACATTCCTCATTTTTAAGAGTTCAAAAATTACATTATTTTGTTTGTTCTATTTTACTTTCAAATAATGATAAGAACGACACGCATATAAAATAGTAGCCTATTTTTTGTATTGCTTGTGTGTAGCGCAACGTTCATTCATTTCTCAGTGCGATAAGGCTTAATCTCTTTTGTGGACCATTGGGGCGATAAAATATCTGGGAGAAGGTTTCCGCGCTGCATTTAAGAGCTCAGCCATACAACTTTGCTCGAGTCGGAATTTGAACTTGAGTCTCCTTGATAGGTAGCCAAGCAGTTTTCGTCTCTCAACCACACATCCCAATTTAATAAAAGAAATTAGAGCCTGGCTACGTAGACTTAGATCCTACCGCGACGTCCAATGCATCAAAGACAAGCTGTTTCCATGGAGATATGTACCCGATTTACAGCCTCTTCCCTAACTATTTGCAACATTATATTACTATACATGTTTCTCTACTATTTCTATGCATTTAAAACATAAACTATATTAAAGCAGTATCTAAATTTTTAATTTACAATATAGACAGAAGATTTCTTGAACATGGTAAAACCTAATCTGAAAATATTCAAAATTTGACAATATAGCATGCTTCCGTGGCGTAGCTAAGGTATATGCACGGAGAGGCATGTCCTCATGGCGACCTTAAAAAAAACGTAATGAAAAAGTAAAAATTCTTTTTTTTTCTCCAAAAGAAATGTGTATTCACTGTTAAAGTATATAGATAATTCGCAAAAAAAAAATATTTATAAAAAGATACTACAAAAAAATCTTAAGTGCTTTCTTACTGGGGAATTATCAATAATTTTATAATTTTTTTTTCTACATGCTCTTGTTCAATTGACAAAATTGCCAAATGAGTGTGTCGTAAATTTTTCATCGGTCGATCGAAAGTAATTCTTGATCAACTTAAGTTTAGTAGTTAATAACTACTTCGCTTGCATGTAGCCAGACTTTCCACCATTGTCAGAAATATGCGAATCAAGATGGCGATATTCGAGACTGCGTCATGTAGCGAATATGTTAAAAAAAAACTCAAAAGCCCAACGGGTCATTGTTTCGTACATTCGGAGGCTTTTAAAGAAACTGAACAATCGTTGAAGTCTCTTTCTGTCCTGACGAAATTTGTTTTTGCAATGTTTCTAGGATCACCATCAAGATTGTTTTTTTGTTTTTTTTTCACCCGAGGATTCAATAGTTTGCAAAGCGACAAAAATTCATATTTATCTGCCACATCCTGATGTTGCTAAAATTGGATAATTATTTCTTGAGCAATGTGGTCCAAAGAAAAAAATCCCATCTGTAGCTTCGTAATTTTGCCTGGTATTTTTTTTTTGTTGAAGTTCTGCACTAGTTTCGGAAATTTCATCCATGCTTTGACATGCCAGGTGAACTTTCGAAATTAATCGAGAATTATTTGTGACTTTTTCTCTTGCTGTATAATTTGTTTTCGTGGTCGTCCAAAATTACAACAAACTCGTTTTGTATTTGTGGGGACATTGAAGAATTCGGTGTGGAACTAAAGGTTTGGTTCGAAGTTCATGTTATCTCAGGAGTGGATCGTACTTGGATAATACCATACATAAGGCATAGACCTTTAAACATTAGATCTAGACTGGAAAACGGAAACAAATTCTTATCCGCGATTGATCAACTCACAGACTTATAGGCCTATACATAGGTTGTTATGTATTAATCACAGAATTATATATTCACTCAAATTAATGAAATAAAGCCATTTCCTGTTAGTTTCCATTAAGTTAATATTTTCTAGATCTAAATAATTCACGTCTATTGATTTTAGTCATCTTATGTACATTTAAATAGATGGATTTTGTTTTTATGTATCTAAAAGTTGTAAAATAATAGTTATGAGACGAGAGTGCACTTATTTTTTTTTTATTTTTAATTACTAGATCTAGATCTACATAGGTTAGGGTTGAAAATATTTTGCCTCTTATAATTTTTTTTATAATTACAACGCCTTGTTTCATCTTTTAAAAAAGTTTTTAAGTACATTTTTTTGTAGTTTTAAAAGAACGCCATGTCCAGTCTAGATATAATATATATAAGTCTGTGGATAATACTTTCACAGCAAATTAAATACGTTTGTTTGTGTTTGTTCACGTTTGTTGCACAAATGTGTCGTTTTTACTGAGAAAGTTTGTCCTTAGCATGATTCCCTTTATCACTTGATGCACCGTGCGGACCACCCGCATCTCGCTAGCTACGCCTCTGGTATGTTTATAGCTAAGCATTTTACAATATATTCAGTTACTGCAATTATCTTTAATTCTCGAAGATAATCACTTGTTATACACAATGGCTAAATGTATGTTATTATTAACCTTTGCTTACACTTTTTTAGAATGCCACCATGTCTGTAGCCCCATTGTCTATCAACGCCCAGAGAGAAGAAGCCATTGATTTTACGAAACCTTTTAAGACCCGCTACATATCAGTTTTGATGAAGATTCCAACAAGAGAGACTTCATACTTTGAATTCCTCAACCCTTTGTCTCCGGTGGTGTGGATCTGTACCATGTGTGCCTTCGTCATAGTCAGCGTCATACTGTATATTCTAGAAAGGGTGGGCAGAAGCAAGGACGCTCAGGAGGTGGAGATCACAGTTAGAGAGTCCTTCTGGTTCATATTTGGTTCTCTCTTGCAAGGTATAAACTGTTATTAGGCCGCATCTTTTTTTTTTGCGTAGACTTATAGTAATTAAATTTAGACTCAGGTCCTTCCTCCCCGTTCAGCGCATTGGGCGGCAAACTGTTCTCACAGAGATGGGTGCCCGAATATTTTTAAAGCCTTCTCTAAACTGTTTCCACTGACTTTAGGTCTCCCATCATGAAGGTGTGACACCATATTTCAAGAGGACAACCTTTTTTTCGTTTTTCTCGTTTCGATCTCATTGTTAGAGCTATTTTTGGAGAACGTTACTTTCAAGGAAAGGAGAGTTACGTCCTAAAAGTCTCATTGGTCAATCTAGTCATACGTGTTAATACCACAGAATAAATACCTAAATACTAAATAAGGCGGCTCATAATTTTTTTTTCCTTCCTAGTTCACATATTTGAATTGGTAGATGAATTAAAGAATTAACTTTAAAATGAAAACCAGTGTTAAGCAAACTGTTTTATTTGCTGGTTTGTAAGGAAATTCTGTCCCTTTATCGCAGTTGCAGTTCAAATTGTGTTCACTCTTTCCACTTCATGAGCTACGAAACAATTTTACATGTGTTTTTTGTAACGTGAAAGAGCTTTTATATTATCATATGTATCAATGAGATAGGAGAGAGAGAGAAGAGTAAGAAGAGTAAAAGAGAGAGAGAGAAGAGTAAAAGAGAGAGAGAGAGAGAAGAGTAAGAGAGGGGTAAGAGAGAGAGAAGAGTAAGAGAGAGAGAAGAGTAAGAGAGAGAGAAGAGTAAGAGAGGGAGAAGAGTAAGAGTAAGAGAGAAGAGTAAGAGAGGGGTAAGAGAGAGAGAAGAGTAAGAGAGAGAGAGAGAAGAGTAAGAGAGAGAGAGAGAGAAGAGTAACAGAGGGAGAAGAGTAAGAGAGAAGAGTAAGAAGAGTAAAAGAGAGAGAGAAGAGTAAGAGAGAGGAGAGAGAAGAGTAAGAGAGAGAGAAAAGTAAAAGAGAGAGAAGAGTAAGAGAGAGAGAAAAGTAAGAGAGAGAGAAGAGTAAGAGAGAGAGAAGAGTAAGAGACAGAGAAGAGTAAGAGAGAGAGAAGAGTAAAAGAGAGAGAAGAGTAAGAGAGAGAGAAAAGTAAGAGAGAGAGAAGAGTAAGAGAGAGAGAAGAGTAAGAGACAGAAAAGAGTAAGAGAGAGAGAAGAGTAAGAGAGAGAGAAGAGTAAGAAAGAGAAGAGTAAGAGAGAGAGAGAGAAGAGTAAAAGAGAGAGAAGAGTAAGAGAAGAGTAAGAGAGAGAGAAGAGTAGGAGAGAGAGAGAGAGAAGAGTAAGAGAGAAGAGTAAGAGAGAAGAGTAAAAGAAGAGTAAGAGAGGAGAGTAAAAGAGAAGAGTAAGAGAGAAGAGTAAGAGAAGAAAAAGAGAAAAGAGTAAGAGAAGAGTAAGAGAGAAGAGTAAGAGAAGAAAAAAAAAGAGAGAAAAGAGTAAGAGAGAAGAGTAAGAGAAGAGTAAGAGAGAAGAGTAAGATAGAAGAGTAAGAGAGAAGAGTAAGAGAGAAGAGTAAGGGAAGAGTAAGAGAAGAGAGAGAAGAGTAAGAGAGAGAGAAGAGTAAGAGACAGAGAAGAGTAAGAGAGAGAGAAGAGTAAGAGAGAGAAGAGTAAGAGAGAGAGAGAGAAGAGTAAGAGAGAGAGAGAGAAGATTAAGAGAAGAGTAAGAGAGAGAGAGAAGAGTAGGAGAGAGGAGTAAAAGAAGAGTAAGAGAGAAGAGGAAGAGAGAAGAGGAAGAGAGAAGAGTAAGAGAAGAAAAAGAGAAAAGAGTAAGAGAAGAGTAGGAGAGAAGAGTAAGAGAGAAGAGTAAGAGAGAAGAGTAAGAGAGAAGAGTAAGAGAGAAGAGTAAGAGAGAAGAGTAAGAGAGAAGAGTAAGAGAGAAGAGTAAGAGAAGAGTAAGAGAGAGAGAAGAGTAAGGGAGAAGAGTAAGAGAGGAGTAAGAGAGAGAGAAGAGTAAGAGAAAAGAGTAAGAGAGAAGAGTAAGAGAGAAGCGTAAGAGAGAAGAGTAAGAGAAGAGTAAGATAGAAGAGTAAGAGGGAAGAGTAAGAGAGAAGAGTAAGAGAGAAGAGTAGGAGAGAGAGAAGAGTAAGAGAGAGAAGAGTAAGAGAGAAGAGTAAGAGAAGAGTAAGAGAGAGAGAGTGAAGAGTAAGAGAGAAGAGTAGAGAAGAGAGAGAGAGAAAAGTAAGAGAGAGAGAAGAGTAAGAGAGAGAGAAGAGTAAGAGAGAGAGAAGAGTTAGAGAGAGAGAAAGTCTATAACTATTACTACTAAGTTGTTTCGTCTATTAGGTAATACAGATTCCACGCCAACTACTATACCAGGCCGAATACTGACAAGTGCCTGGTGGTTCTTTGCACTCATTCTCATCTCATCCTACACAGCTAATTTGGCAGCTTTCTTGACGGTCAAGAAGATAAACACACCAATTAAAGTAAGTTTCGCTTTGATTTCAAGGTTGACGGTTTTTCTTTAACATTAAAAATAATAATGCTTATCTTCTAGTCCGAAGATTAATGAGGAATGCAATATTTCCCGTGGTTACGCAGTCCCAGCTGTGACCTACATATTTTGCCAAATCCAGGCAAGCATAACCATTGTCGCCGGTGATCGATTAACATTTTCTTTTCGCAGTCTGCGTCTGTCCTCGGCAGCGGATTTTCTTTTGGTCTTAAATGTGTATCGCGCAGCCTTTGTGAGTGACCTCCAGCATTCTCGTTCTGAAACCACTTGCATCCAGGTGCTCTCTTCTATGTCTGCCAAGGCAAGTTGGCGCCTAAGCTGGTCTTTAAATCGTTTTCGTGGGGCACCTTTGTTACGTCGACCACCTTTCAGCTCACGAAAAAAGAATTCTTTTGGCATACGTACGTTTCCCATACGGGATACGTGCCCTGCTCAGCGTAACTGTCGGACCAAAAGAAGTCCCTCTATACCAGCGGTTCTCAACCTTTGTAGCTCGGCGACCCTTTTTACAATTCCCCACTCTGCAGCGACCCCCTCCCACCCTTTACCAACTACAAAGCTATTTTAGTTCATAAGCATAACTAACTGTTCCTTCTGTTATAAAAATGGAAATCTATAAGTATCTGATATGCATTGCCAAAGTTTAATGTTTAATCACGAAATGGTTTGAAATGATATTCTTCAAACCGATATTTCTCTTTTTATTACAAAGATATGAATTTTGATCTTTCAAACGTACATCTAATTACTTTTCTATTTCTTAGTCACCCTATCCATGTTGCAGACATAGAGGAAAGATTTGAATAGCATTAAGGAGCACCGGCAGTGATCGAGACAATAGTAAACTACATTGCTACAATATTGGTGCGACTGTTTGAGTTTTTTTGTTTTACCAGACTAGAGATGCTCGGGACAGTCTTTGCAAGCTCAAAACTGTTATCTTCTGCATCAAGTCTAATTCTTTAATTAGAATTCATGGCTAAAAAGTGGAAAACCATTTTTCGCGAAGATAATTATTTGAAAAGGAGAAAAAATCACGATACAGACACAAATCGGAATGTGACTGCAAACACTTGATCAAGACTAAAGAAAAATCATTTTTACTGCATCGCTACTTTCTGATGTCTCCGGAACATCTTAAACTTTGACTGAGAATGGACTTCTGGCAAGCGCAAACAGGATGTCAGGTAGATTTGGAAAGTAGGAGGAGATTTCATGCTCATGCATGCGCGAATGTTCTTTCACAGAAACTATCAATTTTATCTGTCAGGTTCGTAGTGATCGAATAAGATTGGCAACATGTAAATATTGATAATGTTTTCTTCTATTTTCGTTTGCCAATTGGAACTTTCATTTGGAAGGGTCAGATTGTTTCAGACAAATCGAGCCAAGTTACATTTGATTAATGTATTTACGCTTTTAATTACTTGTAATTCTTGTGGCAGTGTCTTTGTTAATATTTGTTGATGAATCACACCTATACTTATCTTGATCTTAAAGCACTGGGTATTCTATCGACAAAGCTCTAGTGGTGTTGAGTATCAAAATGATGCATTTATTTCTGCTACATAGATTCAACTTATAGAACTTCTTTACAAATAACGCATGTGCTTTTTCAATTTGCTTAAACTATTGAAGTAAAACCATATCCACATTATATTTTCTTTTCTCAACTTTCTATTGAGCAAAATTTTGTGCCATGGCATGTTCCATAATGAAAATATTACATTCAATAACATGTGCTATTAAACGATGGCGTATTATTAATTAAACGAAGATGCTTTTTAAAAAAACAAACAATTACGTCACCACGTCACCTTTGAAATAATATCATTGATTCCACAAAATGTAAGGTTGCGGAAAGCATTAGTTTACATGAATTTAAAACTGTTCAAAGTAGTTATGCTGCAACTATTAAAATGTATACGATCATTCTGTTTGGTAGAATGACAATAACAATGAAATACTAACATCAAATGGTAAGAAAATGTGTAAAATATCAAGTTTTAAACGTTAGAACACACACAAAAAAACAATCCATAATTTCGATGGTCTTAGTCGACCCCTGGCAAATCGTCAATCGACCCACAAGGGGGTCGCGACGCACAGGTTGAGAACCCCTGCTCTATACTGTCAATACCGGCGCTCGCAAGGACATTGCTGTTTGTAGTGCTGTCTTGATAAAGTATGTCCATGATGGAGCACAAGCATCTTTGATGAAAGCGTTCAAGTTGTCTTAGTTGCTTTCTGTATAATACTCATGTCTCAGATCCATATAGAAGGGTTGAGAGAACCATTGCTTGGTAGACATTGACTTTTGTAGCCAGGCGAAGCGATTTATTCCGCCAAATTCTCGCCTGGAGGCGTTCAAAAGCACTACTGGCCTTGGCCAGGCGGTTATCAACTTCCCTTGAAAGCGAGGCGTCATTTGATACTATGCTTCCTAGATATGTGGTCTATCACGTTAAGTGGCTGTCCATTTACGTCGATCTTTGGGGCTGAGAAAATTTTATTGGGTGACTTCAGGAACATGATTTCTGCTTTCCCGAGGTTTATAGATAGACCGAATTCGTTGATCTCGATCTGGAGAGTATTCATGTTCATTGTGAGCTAGTAGGGCGCAATCATCGGCATAGAGAAGCTCTGTTATGACCATTTCTTTTGTTTTTGTATGGGATAGTAGTCGAAGAACAATTGAACACATTGCTGTTTGAACGAAACCTGATATAGATGCCTTCAACATTATCGTTGTTGTAATTGACACTGAAACAGACTACACAAGAAAACATAGCGAGGCAAGAATGGCAAAAGGTCCTATCTACAAATATTACCATTATTGAGTTATGGGTACCACCTTGTAGATAATGTTTTTCTGCATGTCTGGATAAAGGTGCTATCGTCAGATCCAATCAAAATCAACTTTTTTAGGAAGAAATTCAAACTAACCTATCTGAAGCTGACTGATAAAAAGTCTGGCTAAAATCTCTATGTACATTGGGCTTTTGTCATTTTATGATCCAGCTTCGACTTGTCTCGGCAAATTCGTCTATCTACGTTTAGTTAAAATGATTCCAACCAAGAAGTTTTACAAATCCAAAGAAGTTTTAGAACTAATTGGTAAGTTGTATTTTATATAATAATTATTCTAATTTAATGATAGTACACAAAAAATGAAACAGGTGGTGAACGATATTAGGTGACACTAATGACAGCCGTCTCAATCGATAATCGGGGTCAAACTTTCAGTCTCTAAAATGACTATTAGACTCTACACGTCATATCAATAAATTATTATTAATTAAGATGACATTAACTTTGAATCAGCAAACTGATCAGCTAAGCTATTATATAGTATAATAAATAATAATAATTTTATAATTTCTTGAATATTTATGGGCCTAACTCTAGGTCTAGGGCTGTAAAGTGTAAGCCTAGGCCTAGACCTATTAGGTCACCTAAGCCTAAGCCGCCTAAGGCCTAGTTCAAGTGAGCTTGAGAAAAGAAATTTAGATGATAGACAATACTTATCATTAGGCTTAATCTTAGATAAGACAGTAACTACTAAATGGGAATAGACAATCTTTAAATTAATTTTTTCATCTGAAAATGTAAAATCAAAACATCTTTATACTCTTACATCATAATTAATTTAATTTAATTTTTAATTACAGCAGTACTACATCTAGTCTAAGAAGTTAAAATATTATATTGTTTTATATAATTATTAAAATAATTATACTTTATAATTATATAAATATGTACTTGTATAAATTGAACTCGTTTAGTTTAGGTTTTATATTTTGACTGAATGTAAGCTAATTAATTAAATAGTCAAATATGCTAACTAACTTAGTTTATAATTTCATTTGTATTGTTATTTTTTGAATAGCAACAATAAAAAAAATTACCTTTTATTAGTAACAAAGAAAACAGCTGCTCTATACTTTTATTACATATGTAATAACTTATATTATCTAAAATTCCATTTTTTCCAGATAATGACTTCAACTGTGAGTCTGCTCCAACCCCAAAAGTATCAGTTGACACCATCAATTTGCCATCATCTGATATGTCTTCTGAAGATGTTAATAATTTCATTGTGAGCAGTCTCCTTGCAGTTGAAGTGAATTGTAACAATATAATGTGCCCTTAATAGAAATAAGTCAACAATCAGATGGATTTATGTTAAACAATGTAGTTGGTGAATGGTTGAGTGAAGCAGCTGCTATTGACCCTGTTGAAACGGTGAAAATGTACTTGATAAAGGGTTAGATGGAGAAGCTGTTATGGACACAGATGAACCAACTGAAGAAAAGGGGTCAGAAGATGAAGTGGATAGTACTGGAGTCAATCATAAAAATGGATCTGAACAGACTGCTACTGCTAAACGCAAAATTGCCAAGAAAGGTTTTTCTGACCCGAGTAAATGGAAGCGTAGTGCAAAAGCCCTAAAGAGAATGAATGGAGAGGGTCGCTGTTTGAAGCCAGTTAAATGCACTTGCTGTGTACAAAAACTGGATGACAGTCTGCGTACTGAACTTTTTGAGCAATATTAGTTGGTTTCCTGGGAGCGCAAACGGGATTTCATTTTGTCTAACACAGTCGTTACAGAGACATCTCGCAAGACAGCAGGTGAAAAAAGCAAATGCAAGCAGAGCATCCAGTACTTTTTACCTAGCATCAGTGGCAAAGTCAAAGTTTGTCAAAAAATGTTACTACACACTCTAGATATTGGCACTAAGTTCCTTCAAGGTACAATTTAAAAAAAGTCATGGTTTTGCCACTCCAAATGGCAATGTTGGAAGAGCACCAGCCAATAAAACACCTAAAGATATAATGGAACAAGTGATACAATTTATAAAGCGGTTTCCAACTTTGCCCTCACACTATTGTCGCAAAGACAGCAAATTGCTCTATCTGGAACCTGGTTTAAGTTTATCCAAAATGTATACCATGTATATAGCAATAAACAGCAATAAACCACAAACGTGTGTCAAAGAAAATATTTGACAAAATCTTCCATAGTCTTGATCTTTCCTTCAACAACCCTCATAAGGATCAATGTGACACCTGCTTGGCATACAAACAAGGAAGTGTCGACAGTGTTAGCTTTCAGGAACACATTGAAATGAAAGACAGAGCTCGCCATTTCAAGGCATTAGACAAGGAACTGGCTGCGGAGAATGACACGTTAAAAGTTGTAACAATGGATATGCAGCAGCTTCTTCTTTGCCCCAAGTCATTTGCTTCTGCAGTATAAAGAGAAAGTTATCTGTGCACAACTTTACTCTATATGATTTAAAAAGTAAAGATGTGTTCTGCTATTTGTGGCATGAAGGTCAGGGTGGCCTTGACTCAGATGAATTTGCAAGCATTATCGTGGATTTTTTGCTATCTGTCCCTGACAATGTAGAAAGCGTTATCTTTTGGTCTGATGGGTGTACTTACCAAAACCGCAACGCTAATTTGTCCTCTGCAATTAAATACATATTTGTCAATAACCTAAAGCCAAACCTGAAAGAAGTACATCAAAAATATCTCACTCGAGGGCATACACAAGTGGAAGCTGACAGTGTCCATGCAGCAATTGAAACAAACAGCTCAAAAATTGAAGTGTACACACCAACAGAATGGGAGACAGTAATAAAAACCCATACAATGTGAAAACTGTGGACCATCAGTTTTGGAAAAAGTATCCATCTATGGTTACATCAATTCGGCCTGGTAAAGTTGTCGGTGACCCAACTGTTACTGATATATTTCACCTTAAATATACAAAGGAAGGAATTTTCTACACCCTTTCGCATGGAACCCCTCTTTGACCTGTCAGACAACCTTAAATGGCATTGAAAGGCAAATACAAACATTCACTTCCACTGACTGCTGCCAAAATTGCAGACTTGAAATCTCTTTGTGAAACTGATTCCAGCATGCCATCGACCATTTTATAATTCACTTTTATAATGATAAAAAGTTTATTTTAACTGTTGGAATAAGCCTATGAAACAAGTAGTTTAAAAGATTCAAAAGAATTAAATGTTTAATAAACTCTTTTTTTAAAATGTTTTTCAACTTTTTAAATTAAATTGCCAGAGATTGAAAAGTAACCATAGTCTTTTTTTTTTTTTTTTTTGCTTATTAATTATTATATAGATTATTAATACAAATTATTTATGATGACATAACATTCTGTAAATGGGAACAAAATTGGAGTATGGCTTTTCATCCAGAAAATGGTCTGTTATTAAGAGTGTCAAAAGATAAGAAAATAAATATATTAAATGCCAAACCTAGAAATTAAAAATGCTAAATACTTAGGAGTTATCAAAAATGAAAAGTTGTGGAGTCCACACATAGATGAAGTTATTAATAAATCTATCATAAGACATTAGGTTTTTTAAGAAATTTCTATAAATGTAACAAAAGTTATAAGGATACCTCACTCTAGATAGACCTATCTTATAATATGCATCACAGTTTGGGACCCATCAACCAATGAAATTACACAAAAGTTAGAAAAAATCCAAAAAGAGTGCAGTTAGATTTATTATAAATGAATATTCACATTCATACAAGACTAAAACCATTGGTAGAATCACTTGACTTATAAGATAAAAATGTTCTATTTATTTCTATTCTATTTAGAAGGTGCGTCAGTATTTTATAATAAGATAAAATAAATGCCACAAGTTTTAATCTACAATATAATCAATATTTCATAAGTATGATAAGTTATACATCAATAATAATTGGGAAACCCAACTATCCAAACCTTTAAGAAAACACTGCAATCTATGTACATAGGATGTTATTGCAGTCATAGATCACATGCTAAAAAATCCTATCTACAAACTTTCTAATTTATTAAGTAGTTTATTATTCTCAAAACATTTAGTCCATGCTAGTATGCTTTTTAAAATAACTTTTTAAAGTATTGTCAAGTTTTTTCTGAAAAATTGCAATCTTTTTAATTGAGATTGTTTTTTCCACTTTTCTCGGTTAACAGTTTTCTGTAGATAGGACCTTTTGCTATTCTTGCCTCGAATTAGGCTACAGTACATTGCTCTTGGTGCATTGAAACCAGTTTTCCACAAGAGATGTCTATGTGCACAGTAATCTGTTTAACTCCTGAATGACAAGGATTTAAATGGAAGTTATATTCTATTCATAAAAAAACACCATACATATAAGTGCATTTTTAAAATCAAATATTTACATTTGAAATAAGCTACTTGCATATTAATGTCATGTCATAATAATTGTTTTTTTACTTTTCAAAAGTCTGTCACAGATCTTGCACAGCAGACGAAAATTAAATATGGCACAGTAAAAGACAGTGGAATTATGTCCTTCTTTAAAAATACAAACATTGAACATTTTGCCAAAATGTGGGCCCAGATGTCTGAAATAGAGCCTGGGTCAATGGTGGACAACACAACAGAAGGATTCAAAAAGGTCACTTTAAACTTAAATTTTCTTTTATTGGGCACGGGCTTTGGGGAAGGGGGGGTAGTGAGATATGAATGTGCGAATATTTAAAAAGTCAAATTTAAAAAAAAAATCCTTTTAAATAGAATTTAAATATATCTTGCATAATCTTGCACATTTTTTTTTTACCGAACAGCCTAAAATTTATTAAACAAAATCAATAAGAAAGATATAGCAACATGTTTAAAACACAAACTAGTCAGGTGACTGTAGATTGTATTACTTTTTTCAAATAATTATAGAAATTATTTATTTGTTTAAAAGGTTTACAGGCCATCAAAATAGATAATAGGCATAGGCCTGTCTGTGCTTTGTACATAAAAAAGAATATCATTTAGGACTTTTGACCTTTGTAATGTACTTTTTTTTATGTGAGCCACTGGTTTACTTTGAATAAGAGAGGCATCATTAATTTGCTAATAATGTTTTTGCTAATATTAATTGGTTCTCTTTAAAACAGATAAAAACTGATGACTATGCATTTTTCTGGGACACAACAGTGAATAAGTTCCAAACATTGATAGACTGTGAGGTCATGGAAATTGGACCCTATTTTGACCCTAAAGGTTTTGGGATTGGGGTCCCACCAGGAGCAACCTATAAAGAAGAGCTGTCAATGGCCATTTTAAGACTAAGTGACAAAGGTCGTTTGCATGAATTAGAAGCCAAGTAAGTGCTTTATCTTACAAACAATATGGCTCAAAACACATCTTATCTGTGACCTAATTATAACTGAAACCTTACTGTGTTTTAAATCTGTCATTTATTGTCATGATGAAGACCAGGCAATCATCCTACTTGTAAGACCAGGCAGTCAATCTATTTGAACAATGAGATGCCCTTGTACCTTAGAGAACTGATTACTCCATATGTCCCCCAGAGAGCCCTGCGCTCAATGGACTCAACGCTTTTAGTGGTGCTACGTTTCTCCCTCAAAAGCTATGGTCTGTGGGCTTTTTCAATGAAGGACCAAAGGTTTGGAACTCACTCCCCATTGATCTCAGACAGACAACATGCTATACCACTTTTGAGAAGAACATTAAGACCTACTTGTTTAAAACTTTTTTTACATTAGTTTTTGATTTCTGTTGTCTTGTTTGTGTTTGTAATGTTATTACAGTGCCTTAAGCCTACATTTTGTTTGTTAACAGCGCTTTATAAATAAAAGTATTATTATTATTAAAAAAAATTATTATTATAAGACCAGGCAGTCATCCTATTTATAACATACCTGTACTTCTTATTCATGCTTATGGACATGACATGGCCTAAATTGTGTCGATGTGCTAAAAATCCAAATACTCATTCATGTTTGAAAGTTTTAAAAAATATACATTTGCCAAGGACATTAAGGGAGATTCAATTTCTCTACTGGGAATAAAGTGTGAAACAGCTACCACTCTGCAATTTGTATAGTATTGCCATTTAGGAAAATAATTTAACATATTTTAATCTTATAATATAATATAATCTAATCCTTACAATATCCAAAAACATATTATTAAATTTATAGTTTTTCCTGATCATAAGATAATTACTAGCACTAATCCTGATGTAAAAAATATTTATGTTCTATTTATGTTTATAAAGATGGTGGTATGGTGGTAACTGTCCAGACCTGTCCAAGGCTTCAGCTGATGAAACTTCTTCTTTACAAATAGAAAATGTTGCTGGCGTCTTCTTTATTTTAGTTGGAGGAATCATCTTTGCAGCTATTGTCTGTATGGGAGAGTATTTTGCCAATGCTATGATAAAAGCCTCTAGGCAGGTTAGTTATTTGTTTCAATTTCTTTTTCCAGTCACTCTTTTTGTTTAGTTTCTATATTTTGAAATTTACTCTTTTAACTTTTTAAATGACCAGGTTAAATGTGTGGACTATTTTCTATAATCTGTATTTACTAATTATGTCTGAATGCTAATATGAATGTTTGTGAAATAAAAGCATGTATAATGGTTGCTGTTTTTTGCACTGTATACAACTGCCCTTTTAAGAAGGTTGGTTTCTTTCCACAATCATGTTAATTAAATCTTTATTTATTGATTTTTTAAAAATATTTTTTTGTTATTTATTATTGTAAGAGGTTGTTGTTGTTTTTTCGATCATTTGTTTAAAATTTAAATTACTTTGTTATTGGGTATCTTTCATGCTTATAGTATGCTTACAGCATTAAGGCCTAATCTCTTTTGTGGACCTGTGGGGGGAGGGGCTATTTTGGAGAAGGTTTTGGTGCTGCCTTTAGGCACTCACCAAACAAAACTTCTGCTTGATAGGTAGCCCAGTGCCACTTAGCCCACTCTCCTCAATTCCCCATCCCCTTCTCTTCCCTTTATTCTTTTTATTTCTCCAGAAAACTTGTTTATAATCTGAATCTTTATCTTAAAATTATTGTAGTATATTTATTTGAAATATATATAACTTCAACAGAATTTTAATGATAGCTTACCTTGTCTATAATTTTACACCTAAAAACTACTACATTTTTTTCCCTTCATTGTCTTTCATATTTTATTAATTTTGTTCTCATAATGAATGTTATGATTTGTTGATGTGAAATTAATTCCTGTCCTGTTAGGCTTCAGGTAAGAAATGTGATGATAAAAAGAAAGAAACTTATACTGGAGCTGTCCAGGACCCAGCAGAAAAAGACAGTTTTCTGTAACAGAATGCTGAGCTGCATGTTGCATGGTTGGTTGATCCATAATGTCTTCTCTCAATGTTTCTTATTGGGTAATTTTCCTCATTTACTCATGCTTATCTAAATCTAAATGCTTTTCAGGGTGTTTTTTTTTTCTTTTTCTATTGATATTTGTCAAAACAGATAAGCTATTTTTCTAATCAATAAGACCTATAATGTCTGTTAATAGTATTAAACCCATGACTTGTTAATGCATACAAAAACTCATTTTATTAAAGTTTGAATATTTAAAATCTCTCATCAAAATGTTGAGTCGCAGAATTTAATTTCTATTTAAGTTATTGAAATTTGTAATAACAACTACACAAACTTTAGCAATCATCTGTATCTAATTATTAAAATCTATCAATTAAAGCTTAGAAATATTAAATGTGACTTACATTTGATTTTATACTACCAATTTATATTATATTTATGTGCAATATCTCTTTATTGTATGGAAAAGTGATATCTGGCCAAAAGTTTCCATGGGTGTATAAAATTACTCTTTATTACAACAATTTTTTACATTTTATCATTGCTCTTTTGTTACTCTTTCTATTGCTATGTGTGTTCAATTTGTAAAGTCTGTTTTATCCTTTTTTAAAATGTGTATCCACTGACATCATTCTTTTATTAGTTAGGTACTAATTATTTCTTATGTATTTCTACAAGAAATCTGTATTTTTTAGACACTAAATTCCATTCTATTTCCATAAATTACTTGCAAAGATTACTTTGTTATCAAATCAATTTAAATTTTTAAAAATTAAAGAATAAAACTTAAGATTATTACATATGAAATGTTTTATTTATATTTGTGGAGATAGATTGATTGGCCAACAAAAGGCTTTGGAGTGTATTTGCTTAATTATTGATAAACTTATTAAAATGTTGTTTTTTTCCTCTTCAGGCTTATGGAAAGAAGAAGGAGAATCATATAGGAGTTGATGGACCCACATATTTATAATAAAACAACACCACAATCTTAACTTGTCAAGCAGTGATTTCTTACGGTTTAGGAAAAACAAAACATTTAAAAAATATTTTCTTTCAATTTACAGTTGATGAATTCCAAAAAGTAATATTTTTGTCGAGGTAGATATTTTTTAAAGTTGTTTTCAAAGAAGCTAAAAAGCTTTTTGTTGTCTTTCAATTTAATAAAGTGAAACCAAATAATTGAAATGTTTCCTAACATACAACTATCACTAGTTTTATAAACTGGTGTTATTTTTCTGGATATCATCAGTGATGTCTGTAATGTATATAAGCCTCATAATATAATGCAAAGTCATCTAGTTATAGGGTAGATTTTGCTGGGAAATCATGTGCAATACATTTGTAAATTGTGTGACTTGTATGTAAATTAAGCTTAATAAGTTCTTAAGGTTATCAATTTTATATCTTATTGAATATCAAAATTTGCTACTTGATGTAAGCAAACAAAACAACTTAACCATGTTTTTTCTTTTAAATCAACAATCATTGCTATTTATTAAGGAAAATTAAAACTTTCTTTTCTTATTTCAATTTATCTCTTTGAGTTTAGAATAAAAGAAATTGAGTTATTTATCACTTTTCAGTGACTTTAATTTGCACACCAAATCTAATTGCACATGATGTAAAGAGCATACAAAAATATAATTAGAGCTAATTATAGTTTCTGTAATTAATGTTTTATATTAATTTCATATAAAACAAAAGATATATATGTATGCCATCAAAAGTGCCTAAATTTGATTTTAGGTCTCTTTTAATTACTAGAATCAAGACCATTCTTTAACAAAGTGACCTTTTGTCCATTGCTAACCTATTAAACTGAAAGAGAAAAATTGACAGGTCATGTCCTTAGAATGCAAAAAAAACAGACCTTTAGTTTCTCTTGGTAGGGAACTCAAATGCAGTATACGTATATAAGAGGGCTTACAGTTAACAAGTATTGAATGAAGTGAAATGGGGTAAAAAAAAGTTCTCTAATGAGCCAATCTCTATATGTAAGGACTTTAAACATTATATCGGGAAGTGTTTTTAATAAACTATAGGGTTAGGGTTAAACTAAAAACGTCATCATCACCCACAAATACTTTCAATGTAATATTTTTTTTGTCTCTAACATTGCATACATTCAAAGTAAACTGTCAAAGATAATCACAGCTACTCTTTGTTTACAGTTTCATTTTTATGAATTTAATTACATTCTTAAAGAAAAACTTACAGTATAAGATGTTAAAACATTTGCGTAAGCAAAATGTGGAGATATAATGGAGATATTTACGCAACATGTGGAGATATATATGGAGTTATATGGGAGAACATAATGGAACTTCAAGAAAAACTTAAGAAAATGAAGAAAAGAGATGGAGATTTGGAAATGAAAAGACAAAATGGCCACTGTTGCCAACTTAATATAAACATTTTATTTGTGCTTCAAGTGGGAAAAACTTTGAACTTTGCTTCTGTAATACTAAAAAGTGAAAATAATTATTACATGAATTTTATACAAAGCTTATTAATAATATCTCTCATATATAGCCATGGACTATATATACATTTATATAGGTACAATACTGCTAGTAATAAATTAGTGAAAGGAGAACATAATGAAAATTTTTAGATATAAAAAAATGGTCTTTAAAATTTGCATTTTGTTATCTATATGTAAAGTTACAGTGTTTGCAGTATGGCTAAACTTAAAAACTCACTGTCACATTTAACCAAGATGTCAAATGAGTAACTTATTTGTTTGTGATGGAGGTTCAGAGAAGACACTGAAACTAGGGCAATAAAATAAAAATTTTAATTTTTTAAAATAAATTTATGAAAGATAATGTGTAATACGAACAGAAACAGTAGCTTCATCTAAAAACAATAATTTAATGTAATAAAAATGTATGTTTTGAAAAATCAGAATGTATATTCACACTTGAGCCAACACAAACTGACTGACTCATGTACACTTTTATATATTTAGCAATCTTTATGTTTCTGGATGTTAAAGAAATAATTTACTATTTTCTTATCTTCTATTCTAGTTTTGAACATTTGGGTCTGAATTTTCTGAGCTCTTTAAGTCCTGCATGTGATAAGTTAGTCATAGTTAAGTTTAATGAGTGAAAATGAAACCAGCTGTGTATATATAAATGAGGCCTTTTCCAATCTATGTCAATTATGTTGTAATAGTGTGCAAAAATTATACAATTTGATATTATTCTTTAATTTAATTGTTTTGTTTTCTTATGCACATTTTTGCTCATTACATTTTTTTCAATTTTAGTCAATAACAATTTGGATCAATATTTGTATTTTATTGTTTATTTATTTTTGAAAAATTACAAATTGTTTCTTCTATGCTAATGTAATATTAATTATTTTGTAAGAATTTATCTTTAAAATTTGATCAAAGTTTATTTTTGTAAATCAATGACATACATTTTTTTTTAATTCATGTATGGTAAATTATTTAATTTTTGTATGTCACTGCCTTAACTGTTATTTTGTTTGTAAGTTTACTTTATCCCAGTACATAGTAATTATGATGGTAACAATGATGTCTTAACAAAGTTGCCTGAGAAATGAGTAAACATTTATATATAAAAAACTATAACTGTTTTTGTTAGATAAGCCATTCATTTTGCCCTTACTTTAACTCTTGGTTTAGTTATTTATATATTTTTTTGGTTGTCACTCACATTATGTAAAGAAAATGTTTCACAATTAACATCTTTTTTTTTCCACAATCAGTCTTATATGACTTATGGGTCATGATTGCTTTGGTTTACCAAATATGAATATTATTGTGAGTGCTTGGACATAAAATTGACAAGTGATAGTATCAGAAATTTGGAATGAGAATGTAAGACTGTAATGAAATCTGTAAGCTATGGAAGTACTTGCAAACTTTTGAAAAGAAAAAGTAGTAGGCACTTGATTTGGCCACACTCTATGCCAGTAATATTTTGGTCACAGTACTGAGTAGATTCTTACTCCACCTGTCAAACCAGCCTAAAGTTTTCAAAATAGTTTCACAATTTTTATGTACTCATTATTTTCTGTACATAATTAATTTATCATCTCATAATCTTGTATCTATGTCTGTCAATATTTGATATTTTATTCAATTTATTAGATGTGCTTCATTTAAATGCACTTTTCATAGATCATACATATAAGAACAAAAAATTTGTATAAAAAAGTTTCAATACAGTAAATAATAGCCAGTTTAGGATAAATAATGAGAGCAGATGTCAGTGAGGAATAAATAAGAAAAGTAATTTTTTTTTTTTCAATTTAACAATCTTTTTTTTACCACATATTAGCTTTGTTTCGTATTTATGATTTTGTGAAGAGCTCAAAAAGATTTTCAACTATAAAATTTTATTAAAAAATTTAAATATTACATAATACAGAAGTAGGCAACTATTGTAATAAGACAAGCAATAGTATAAATAATAAATAGTAAATAAGAATTGTTTTTTAAAGGACTAATATCACTTCAATGGTCTCTATAATTTATTTCTGAAAACTTCAACATCACAAAATTTAACTTTACAAGAGGCATTTTAATTAAGGAATTATTTAGTATAGTATCAAATGTCGCTGTTTTTTTTTCCTTTTATAATTGTAATATTATATGGTTTTCTTTCTAGCAAATTTATACAAAACATCATAAACAGTTTTTTTCATTTGAAAAACTCAGTGCTAATGTTGGCATTTAATGCAAAAATGATGAATGCTGCCAATTCATATGAACAAGTTTTGTAACAGATTCTTGTTTCAACTATTTATATAGACTTCATTTGTTTTGATGAAATCAGTTTTATTTCTTTTAAAATGTAAATTGTTTTGTTTTTTTACTGACATGTTTAAATTATTTAACAAGACACTTTCAAGAGGACTGAATGGTATAAGTATCATTTTTTTGTCCAACATACCTTCTTATTTCATTTACAATAAAAATAATTTCAATAACCAATAATGACCTCTTTTGTGTTTTTTTTTTTCAAATTGTACCAATGTACCAATCAATATCAATGTATTTAAAATGAGATATTTCCCTGTGGCCACTCATTTTGAACTGAAGCATTCATTCATCTATCACAGTCTTGATACATTCAACCAATTATACACAAAGCTAATGCAGTCAAAGTCTTATATATATAAACAAAAAAATATATGCAACCTTTTATTGAATTACATTTCAGTGTATTAAAGTACAAACTTTTAACTTTTGAAAACTACAAACAAAATTGTTAGAATTCTTAAATGTTATAATGTTTAACCTATTGACGGGTCAGTTTTCAACTACAGGAACTATAAAGACATTGATAGGGCCAGAATTCATCACTTATTTATTTACTATAAGATGTGATGTAAGTAAAATACACTGGAAAAAACAAACAAAAAATGTGAGAATTAAATATTTAATTATTTATCACAATTGTCAACAAATTGCAGGTCACACTGAATACTAAAAACTTACAAAGTTATGAATCTCATTTGCATCTTATTAGTAGAAGAAATCCACTCCAATTTTAGTATTAATACACCAGCATTTAGATATTGTATATTCATTTAAATGCTTTCTTTTACTGACAATTTACTGAATACAAGCTTTTAAACTTGAAAACTAACCAAACAAATGTACTAGTGTTTCATGAAAGATTAATATATTTATACTGTGCTTGTGTCTTGACTTAGGGGTGGAGAGTTTCTAGATTAAAATCACACCTATGCTTGTTCCATTAAAAAGTAACTCTTCTGACAAAAGAGTTTCTTCACAACTTCATGTAGCTAACTGCTGCTTGTGTATCAGGAACTAGAAGAGAGCCAGGCTCATGTACCAAGTCCACTATGTATCTCTTGGGTGGAAATTTTGGAATCAGTGGCTGAAAAACAAGAAAGACTGCAATGTTAAAACAGAAATTAAAGAAGATTTCGATACTTTAAAAATATTTACCTGATGTAAGAAATGTGTAAACATAAAGGCCACCAGTCACGCAGTTCCTGTTTCATCATTACTAATAACATATTTATCAAATAAAGAAAATATTTATGTTTAATTGAAATATCATGTATATAACTTAATTAGACTGATATTGAATTTAGTAATGCTTTGAAAAAAAAAACAAGTCAAAATACTGTTTTGGCATTTCAAGAATAAATCTAATTTTAAAGTTGACATATATATTAAGCTTAAGGAAGTCAATAAGATTGACATTTTACTAGTTTCCAAAAAGCAATTAAAGTTACCTTTGAATTAATTAAAAAAACAAATAAAGTAAAATCATGTTGTTCATTCTAACACATCAGCACTATTCAGGCAATGTTATGGAAATTTATTTACCCCCCTTAACACTCTAATGAGATCTTAATATAATTACAATAGTTGTTTTAGATACAATAATGGTAGATATTTTTACCTATTTATCATAACTTTTTGGGGGTTGTTATTATTTTTTTTAAACAACATATTAGCAGTGTTTTTACTGTCATGTATTTTAATCCAGATGACTTTATTTTTATGCTCTGAACTTGTAGTAGCTTATGTATCTGATTTTATCGGGACATAGTTGCATAAATAAATGTAGACCGATAAATATGTAAAATTAAATAATTTAGAAACTTCAAAGGTCTACAACTAGATATATAGCTATATACAGTGGTCACTTTGCAGAAGAGCTATACAATGGATTTCAAAAAAATTTTAATGGAAAAAAACTACTCAGCATTTTTTTTTACATTATAGGTTTTCCCCTGCCCACTGGATGTGTTTGTACAATATGGGAGAAAAACTGAATACATCACCGCCAAACTTTCCGGCTTCTGATTGTTCAAAATAACCATTTAGCACATTGACTGGTTGAATGTACGCTAGGTCACAGTACCAAACAAGAATCCTTCTCACATATCTACTAGCCTATATCCCACTAATACATTTTTTATGTCCGTGTTTGTAAGCGTTATTTGTGAATAGTTAAACTTAAAACTATTATAAAGATATATCCAAAATGTGTCCAATGGTAAGGTGCAGACTTTTAAAAATTACTGAACATTTAAGGAGTGTTATAAAAGAAACAGCATCAAAACATTGTTAAGGAAATGGGAAAATTGTTATTTAGGGGTTTAAAGTGTTAGTGGATGTTTGTAATACTGTTCATTTCCAAAATAGTGTACCTATATGAAATTAAATACCTGACCAAACTTGTCCAAAAATGAGTTCATTAAATAACTTTGCATGGTAGCTATTGATAAGTTCATGTATTGCATTAAATAATGTATGTTAGCTTTAAATAGGCTCATGTATTGAATTCGATTACAATCAAATCATTTCATTCTGTTAAACAAAAGAGCTAACTTGATAGTGACTGATAAATATAAATATGCCTGTAACTATCTATATATATAATTCTCTTCATGGCTCAACAGTTTAGACACCAAGAAGTAAAGGAAAGATCACTCTTTTAATTCTGCAAGTCAGACTAGAGTTACCCCACAAAAAAAAAGGGGGGGGGGGGAGAACAAGTAGTATTCACCTGTCACTAAATAGCAGAGCCGGACTTAACCATTGTGAACAAGAAGTCTTGGAAAGATCACTCTTTTATTTATTTCTACCCCACGTAACTTTAGCAGCGAAAAAAAAAAGAGGGGGGAAGAACAAGTAATCTACTCTGTATTCACCCGTCACTAAATAGCAGGGCCGGACTCAATTATTGTGGGGCCCTATGCAAAAAAAATTTCGCGGGGGGCAGTTTGGGTAGAGTTAAGGATAATAAGTGAAAATTAAAAGTTTGTATTAGAAAATAAATTCATCTTTGCATCTTATTCATTCTTTACTACATACAGAATTACTTTACGAGCCTTGCATGTAGCGAAGTCATAAAGTACATCATAAAAATTCTGTTTCCTACATAGATCACGCTCAATAACAAGAATTACCAAATGTTTCAATCTATCTTCAAGAATTGTTGATTTCAAGTACTTCTTCATTAATTCAAGGCGCGGGAAGTTTCTTTCACCAGATTACACAATTACGGGTATTGTATAATGCTGTTTTTTTTTAAGCGTGCATAGGATTGCCGTTTTCCATATTGAATAACACCCCAAAATGCCAATTTTGGTCTATATATTTCAGGAGATTTGTTTGAGTTTTCAAAAGATTTTAATAATTTCCGGAGATTTCTAGGACTTTTTCATATATTTTGCAATTTCAGGAGATTTCCAGGAGCTCCTGGTAAATTAGAAGGCCTTGGGAAAACTGTTATAAGTTATAAAATGGTTTAATTTAATAATTTACACCTAGAATTAGCGCAGGTCCAATGAAAGTGCGGGGCTTACTGTGGTCACATGGGTTGCTGTGGCCTAAGGCCAGCCCTGCAAAATAGCGGTGTATGCTATGTCGTGGGTCGACTAGTTTAGTAATAACTTACATCTTCATCTTCATCAGGGAGCAAGACTTCATTCCAAGCCCTGTTATATTCACCTCTGGTCAGTGAACAAGGGAGAGCAATGCGATCTGCTAAAGTCTGGTCCATAAAAAAAGAATAAAAAATTTGCATAACCTTTGTGAACATGTTACATTAATTAATTTCATTGAGAATGAAGAAGAAGAAGAATTTTGTTGCATCTAAAAAGAAAACCAGTCATGACTATCTGACAAACCTGAATTATGTAACCATTAACAGAGCATGGTTCTCTGTTTCAACCTAATACATATGAGAAAATGTCATGATGGTCAAATATTGATATTATAAAGTTTCAGTTTTGCGGTTGCCTATTTATTTGTATGATCTTCTTCTTCTTCCTCTAGCCAGCTTTATTGCTGCTGAGCTGTGAGCTCTTTTGCAGACTGTGCCAGACTGTATGAAATAAACTTAATTTTCTGTGCTACAAATACACTTCTTAAGATAGCACTTTTTAATTCAATATTGTTCTGACTTAAACTTGTTCGATTGAAAAATAAATTGTTAAATTGATTCCAAAGCAGCTAAGTAGGTCATGTAAAGGTTATGCTTTGTTTCCCTTTTTGCCCAGCTGATTCTCATGCTTAAAGAGTATAGTTTTACCTTTAGCAATTTTACTACTATTATTTAAAAAATTAAATACCATTTCAGTTGAAAATATATGATACTTAAAATGTATTTCAAGACATAAAATATAAACATTAGGTGTTATCTGCTTGGCAGAAAAAGATATAAAATGAGTCGCAAAATTTTAAAAACTATGATTTGACAAAAGGGGCTGACAAAATGACAGTGAGAAACTAGTTAACTGAAAGTTCAGCATAATAAAAAACTAACAAAAGTAAAAAAAAAAAAAGTTAGCAGGAAGCAATTGAATCTGCACAAACCAGCATATTCCTAACAGAATAATATATAAGTACACATATTAAGAAACACATCAAGTTTTTCTCTATAAAACCTTAGTAACTTACTTTTCAATAGCATAAAAAAACTTGTTTTCATAAAAAATTTTTTTTTACATCTAATGCTTTGCATTATTTATCACTCTTGATTTTAGCTCATCTTCTGACTAGCAGTAATGAAATTCCAGATTTTTTTTTTCATTGCACTGCTAAAGTTTTACTAATTGTTTATTTCAAAATCAAAGTGTTTTTACTTTTAACTTTTAATTTTCAGTTTATGCTTAAAGATCAATTTACAAATCCATTCTACGGTTTTAACTGACACTAATATCACTTTATGTTCATGTTACACCTACTAAAGCCTGCCAAAGACATCCCCTCTTACATCTATGAGCTTTTGTGTGAATCGTTTAAATTTGCTGATATCATCTACTTTAATACTAAATCGCAAAGAAACAAATTGGGAAAAAATACTTTTGAATAATATCAAACAAATGTTAAAATATATAGTATCAAAATACTCATGTTGACTTGTTAATATCAGTTTGTGTAATTGACTTCATTAATGCTTTGCAAAATTAGTATTTCTACTTCTCTTTTTTGCAAATTGTTCTTAGTTTTTCAAATATATAGATTAAATTTAAAAGACCATCTTCTGGTCCTACATTGCAAGATTTAATGTCGCTTTGAAGAAGAATCTTATTCAAAAGACTAACCTTGTACAATAGAGCTCTGTGGATGTGTATGCCTGCTTTGATGCGCCCAATAGGAATGACATTTGATTTCAGCTGGAACCTAAGCTGATTTAAAGGAAGCTCCCAACTAAAGTTGGCAACTTCACCCCGAGGAATTCTTCCACCCATTTTTAAGGAAACAAACCTTTTGGAAGAGAAACAAAAAATTCTGACTATTTTTTGAATGCATAACTGAACATCAGATCAGTATAAATTTTGGGATAATTGTTTCAAATTAAGTCTACCTATTTCATTCTAGCTATTAATACATCACAAATCAAAGCCGACTAGTTTCTTTCTTCAACCTCCATATGTAAAATCTTCCTAAACATTATGATTGTTAGTTTATAAAGATTAAGAAATCTTTTAAAATTTACTGAATATACAATTTCAATACATAGTCAAACATTTTGTTAAAAATCTAAATAAAAATCTGTTGATGATGAAAGAATAAAATAAATTAAATGAATATAAGCAAATTAACGTGAAATGGGATATTAGCTTGTTAATATTTTATTGAATTCTATTGAATACAATCTTTAATCAACCTTAAGTAATAATGAAACCTGATCTTTTCAGTTGGAAGAAAGAATAACGATTATCTCAAAAGGTAAATCTGTGGTTCAAACATGAAAAAATATTTTCTGTGGTATTGTCTAGCTCAAAAATATTTCAAAATGTTTACAGGTAATTATTTGTACATTATTATAAAATTACTTTATTATATGTTTATGTTTAGGTAACGTCGTAGAATGTGTTCATAAAAATGATTTAGTGTTTGATTCTTTTTTTTTTTTGCGAATTAGCAATACTTTAATCTAGAATGTTTAATACTAGCATCATCATACTCCACTGGGGATCTAGGAACTCACTCATGACTCTGAAACTGTAGAACAGAGTAGTAAACCGTGCTACAACCAGACTTAACTAAAGAGTTTTTGTTTATCTTTTGTACTACTTATATTGACTGAATAAACTATTATTTGTTTATCTATCATACTACTGATAATTGTGTTTATGTTTTTTGTTACTCTACTTGCTATTGCTTACAGCTAGTATTTGTTAATCTAATATGTTATGGTTAATGTGTGCACGACCTACTGACACACATGACACAGGTCAATTGTTGTCAATGGACAATAAACAGTACACATAAATGTGACCAGTATTATGGCCTTCGTGGACCAGAGACTGAGTGTGTAGGGAGTTGAGAACTGCAAGGCAGTAAGGACGGTGCTGTACAATGTGAGTCCTCAAGAATATAGCCACACATGTCAAGGTGTAGACAGAAAGACTTGTAGTGTTTAGTACTGCAGTTTGGTTAAGTACAAAAAAAAAAGCATTTGTAGTTAGTGTTGTCAATTGTGCAGCATTGGTTGTTGTTTATTTATTTATTAAACTACCACACTATTTTTGGAACTCATAATCTTCAAATTCTTGAGCAGTGTTTACAGAAGTACTAATTCCTAGGCATGGTGAAAATGGTGAAATTGTTGATATTTGTTTATGTTTTGGTAATGTCATAAGTATGTGTTCACAATATTAATTTAGCATGTTATAGTTGAAGCATCTTTTGTCAATTCATTATAATAAGTTAATAATAATTAGTTTTCATTGTCCTAAATAGAGACAAAGGGTTAATGTTGTCCAACTTACTCTGCCAAAGCAACCACTTGAACCCTAATGCTAGGGAGTGGAAGTATTTTGTCAATCACTTCTTCAATATACTTGAACAGCTGTGGGTCAGGGGGTGGGCAGAAAACGCCAGGCTCACGTATTACACTCTCTCTTTCTTTATCTTGACTATCATCTTCTTTTGGATTTTTTTCTTCTTTTTCTTTAAACTTTTTCCTAAATTTAAAATAAAAAGGATAATGATTTTCTCAAAAGGTAAGTCTGTGGTTCAAACATGAAAAAATATTTTCGGTGGTAGTGTCTAGATCAAAAAGTTTTTACAAGTCATTATGTGTACATTATTATAAAATTACTTTTATTATTTGAGGCACTTTTCTTTTTTAGATTAGCTTCCTATATCCATATACAAGACTAAGAGCTAAACAAAGTGCTATCTAACTCAATGACTTATAATCAACTTTTCGGCTAGGGCTGGACTTAATTATAATGAAATTTTATTGTTATTACTTACCTTATATGCAAAACAATTAAGAACTTTACATGTTCAAAATGACCAGTGGTTAATATTCACAAATGGATCTTTTCTTAGTTTATTTGTTGTAAGTCGTAATGTTTTAATAATGCCATAATACAGATGTTAATAGAATAAAATGATTTTTTTTTTTTAAGTATCAAATAACAATCTTTGGTACATTGCTCTGATGGTGGAGACTTTATACAATCAAACAGAATGTTTCTTTTTTTTCCAGGATGTGATATAGTTGTACGGATGTGTGTGTGTTTGTGGCATAAAGTTATTGAATTGTGAAAGAGAATGTTGTAAGGGCTAGATTGACATCATGATATAGAAAAGAGAAAACAGTTAGAGAAGACTATAGGGGATGGTGGGGGGGAGAGGTAAGTGATACTAGGATTCACTGCTCAGGTTATGTGTTCTAGCATTCTAATGTGGCCTGTTCTGTTAGATGATTTCAGATACAGAACAGAGGAGTCTAGATGTAGACTGGAAGACTCTAGCCTGTGATAGCTGGGAAAAGTCAGAAAAATGCCAAGGTATGAAGGCAAAGGAAGAGCCTAAATGAAAAAGATGAATGTTGGCAGCTCAAACAGGCCTTCCTAGCCTAGTTTAGATCAGTTATTACCCCATAGGTGCAAACTTTTGGGTGATTCATAAAAATTATGACACAAGATACTAACCACTACATGATAGATGACAAGGATATGATAGAAATAGAACTGGCAGATGTTCAGGTTGTTTTCTGGGATGAGGAGACCTTATGACAAACTGCCCAATTCCTTTTACATGCTCTAAGGGAATAGTCTCAGTCCATCACTTGTCACAAAGGTGTTTTCTTAAACTCAGAAATAGAATGGATGAATCCTAAAACAGTCAGAAAGTGTCTGCAAAAGTATTTTGTGAGTTAGAGGGGAAGAAATAATAGATTTCACTGGTTGATAGTGAATAGCAAAGCATATAGATCAGTTAAAATATAGGGCCTAATATGAACATTTCAAAATTACAATAATTGATTCTTTTCTACTCTCAACTGAAACAATGACAACATTCAAAAGATAAGATTGTGCGAAAATGGACTAAAATAGTGATTGCAAATGAAAATATCAAAGGAAAAAATTCTAAATAATATGAATATATTAAAACTCTTTAATTTGCCTATGGGTAACTTGGTGGGTGGGGATAAGTGAAAATAGGGTATTCGTTTTTTTCATTCTCTTTATCTTGAAATGTATTCTTTGTTTATATGGCTAATTAATATTTGGATACAGGTTCTGATGATGAATTTACATACATTAATGTATATATATATTTAGCATGTACTGCAACAGAATCACTGATTAGATTTATGAATTATATATATATAATATAATTCATAAATCTAATCAGTGATTCTGTTGCTGTACATGCTAAATAATGATTACATTTTGGTTCACTGAAACAATTTGGTGAGTATTGAAATACTTAAAAGAGATACTCTGTTTTCACCCTTAAAACCAATAAATATTCAAACATTGAAATTACAAGAATGTACAAACACACACTGGCTCTTAATTATTCAATGACACATTGACCTACCAAATAACTAAAACTTATTAAATTAGATAGAGATGAGATAATTGCTTTGTATGATAAAGGAATTGTAGCTTCCTACACCATTTTAATTTAAATATTTCTTAACAAGTTTACAATTTTTTTGCATAAAAATTAAATAATAGGATGTTTTAAAATAAAATTTTTCTTTTAAAAAATCCTTATGAAGATATTTTAAATATTCTAATATTTACAACAAAAAAAACAGCAATAAATAAGATGTTAAAATACACTTTATCTTAAACCTGGATACTAATTAAATACTTTCTTTTGAAAAAAAAAAAAGATAACAATAATAACATCAAATATAGTTGAATTGATATGTTGCAATAGAAATTGAGGATCTAACCTCAACCAAAGAAAAATTCTATACAACCTCTAGATTTTTGGTTTTCCTTTTCTAAATACAAAACAACAGTATAAAATAACTTTCTATGGTAACAAAAAGCAAACAGGTACTACAGTGATCTAAGGCAAAACTAGCATCAGGCCATCTATGAACTTAGCATACTAACATAAGCTGAAATACACATTTTAATTATCTACCCTTTCTTGTTGTCAGGGGACTCTCTATTTGAAGCGTTTGAAGATCTGACATTCTTGCTGTAAATATGACAGCATTGGTTGACTTTTCAGTAGAATCAAGCTTTTTATTTACCAAAATTGATATTGTTTGAAATCTAAGTACCCCTAATAATATCTAAAATAACAACTGGTAATAGTAGGTTTGTGAGACTGATACTCAGATTAAAAAAAAGCATTCATATTTCTGTAGAAACTTAATGGAACATTTTTGTCAAGAATCTTGTTGAGCTCTGATTCAAAGCGGTCTGTGCCACTCAGACACACATCCCATCCTTCATCCTACTGTCCTACCCTAGTGAGAGTATCACATACACTAAACTTCATCTTTTATTTCACTTTGTAATAAACAAGATATCTTACATCTTTGATTTGGATTTTAACAAAGTGTCCTTGACCTTTGAAGAGCTTTCAGTTTTTTGATCTTCTTCAAGTTTGCTGGAAATGCTGGCTGTGTAATCCCTGAGATAAGTATTTGTGGAAAAAAAAATATTTTAAAAAACTTTTATTAAACTAATGAACCACTTGAGTATATTATTACAAAACAACTCTCACTTTGATTCTATTTTGTAAACGAAACTTTAATTTTCTTAAAGCGTCCTTTCCTTTCACATAACCAGCATCAGATTTAGAATAATTAAATTGAATTAACTTAATTAAAGTCTCCAACATGAACCAAATATTAGTGATGATTATTAAGGTATTACCACAGAACCTAACCTTAACATTTTCCTGGTCTATACCCCTAATACTAACTCTAACCCTAATCCTATTCTTTGTAGTTTTACCTTCTAGCCTTAAAGAGTTGCATTTTCATCTTACTATAATGAAATTATCTGAAGCGACCACATGAAGCGGCTGCTGTTATCACTACCTTTAATTATTGCCACTAGAATTGTACCTTTAGTAATTTGAAATGAAATGCAAAAAAATTCAGATGTACTTACTCTTCACTAGGGACCCATTTGGCATTGACAAGCAGTACAGGTCTCTTGTCATTCATCTCCTGAGCACAGTATTCCTCCAAAGTTTTAAAGGATGTGCCCTGCTTCAACTGACCACAGTCAAAAAAACCATCTTCAATGATGTTGCCAGCACCTATATATTTAAATTGTCATTTATTTAAGTTACCATATCTTATCTTAAACATAAGCAAAAAGTTTGAAATATTCTTTGTTTGAATAAATAATTAAATTTGTATAAGCTGGCTTCTTAAACTTGGTGCCAAAGACTTTAAGTTATCTGTTATGATCTAACAAAGGGGGTACAAATATACTCGCAAAGTGATTGATTATGTTATCTAATTTCTCAGGGGGAATTAGAGAAATGTTCAATTATAGGGTGATTCTTATTTTTTTGTAAATTATTCATAAGTTATTCCATAAAGAGAAGCAGCTGTTGTTTTTGCACATTTTTCCGAAAATCAAAATGTGTTGCTGAAAATCTAATGACACCATTGTATCAATCTAAAAAAAAAAAGTCCAACAGCTACTTTGGCCTTCTAAAAGTGAACCTTTTGTTCTTAAAGATTAATATCCAAATAGTTTTAAATATACATATGAATAAGTCATATTGTAATCATTGTAATGTGACATTTATATAATCATACTTTGGTATTTGTCAAAAGAATTCAATTTCTTTTTTTAAGACTATTAAGTAAGTTTTCTTAGATGTAAGAGCAAATGTGGTCTGACTTATGTCATGCACTTCTGTTTTTAAAAAAAAAAGTATGCATCTTGCATTGCATAAACAATTTTATATAAAAAAAAATTTAACAGTTCATGTTAATATGTAACAGTTTCTACCATATTGGTGCCAGCTTGTGTGTAGCATAGTGTGTAGGAATAACGCCTGTACAGGCTGACAAGCAATACAGTAATCCAAACAGCTTATTTAAGTGATTAAAAAAAAATTAGTTCTTAAAAATAATTTTCTTCAGAAGAATATTCTCTTCAATTAAAGCAAGACAAAGTGACTTTCAACTTGCCTAAATGGTTGTACAATGAGAACTTTGCAGAAAGGTTGCTATCCAGCAATCTCTGCAGTGCTGCCTCTATAAAAGTGTTATGTCTTGATGCAGAGGTTTGAATTTCTTGAAGGATCTGCAGGCCTCTAAAGTTATTAGAAACAAAATACTAACAATGAAAAGTAGAAAAACAATAGAAAAAGAATTCAACTTTTGCAGGAGGTTGTAGGTAATAGAGAGAATGCCTCCCACCTGTACACAGATTGAAAGTAAGCTCAAGTAAGCTATTGGCCATTAAGGATACACTGGTGAATGCACACTTTAACTCATTCATTTACACTGCAATAATATTCTTCTTTCTTTTTGCACTAGAATGTTCAGTTTTTGTCTATTTGTCTTTCTTATTTACCCAAGCCTGCATATTTCTGATGCTGTGGGCTCATCTACACCACACACAGTTATAGCCCATGCAGTGTTCCTTCTCACTTCATCATTCCCAGAGTTTAACAGCTGCACAAGAGGCTGCAAGCCACCATTTTCTTTAAACTTGAAAAAGATAAAAAAGAAAAATAACTTTATCAAAAAGGAAAACATGGTCTGGAATATTTTAAGTGTTATTGTCTAATTTAACTCTAATGATTTGCTAATTTTGTTAGAAACAGTCAATGGTAAGTAAACTACTTTCTCTTATTATACAACAATCACTTTAGATGTTTCATTAATCAATATACAATCCTTACTCTAGATGTAAGGGAATTATTTTTGGCAGATTTACAATAATTTTTTAAATGTTAATTATTCACACCAATATCATTATCTCTTACCTTTTAATATTATTTGTTTTAAAAATTAAGGTATAAAATTAACAAATTACATCTAGTCCATTATTTAAAAAACAAAAGCTAGAGAGATGTTGTAATCATACCTCACGCCTTGACTCTGCATCACAAGCAAATGCTGACACTGCCAGAGCCACCTTACTTTGTACATTAGTATTGCTATGCAAAGTGAGACAAAAAGAGCAACTATATTTCTATATATTGTAATTTAGGTGTAATTGTTTATGTGCCTTTTTAGTAAGATAATTACTTATGCAAACCAAAACATATTTCTAAAAGCCTACACTTATATATGGTCATTTTTACTGACTAAGGCATGGATAAAAAACATTTAAAAAAAAAAAAATTCTCTGGTGTCAATAACATAATGAAAGGGGTGTGGTGGTTGAGTGCTTGGCTTCTAAACTGAAGAGGCCTAAGGTTCAAATCTCAATGAAGGCTGAGATTTTAAATTTTGGCATATTCAGGAAGCCCCTGAGTCAACCCAACTCTAATGGGTACCTGACATAAGTTGGAGAAAGTAAAGGCATTGTGCTGGCCATTTGACACCTTTGCTGGTTAACAGTGGGACACAGAGACAGATGACCTTTACAACATCTGCACCATAGATCCCAAGGTTTAAAAGGGGGTACTTTCCTTCTTTTCTTTACTATAACATGAAGAAATAGACTTAAGCCAGAATTTACATAACTTTCTTAGTCTAACTATCTAGGGCACTTGACACAATGGAAAGCCCTTGGTGTACTAGCTGCAAAATTTCATGCCTCCTACTGGTTTTCATTTCTGTACCTTTGAGACCATAGAGAACTTCATAAATTTATATAACTGAAAAAAGACTAAAGGGAACAAAAATTTCTTCTTATTCAAAATGCCAAGCTAATTGTTTTTAAATAACTTACTATGATGACAAAGGGTAAATGAGTGCTGTTACAACTCCTTTGGCATGGGCCTCTGTTCTCAGCTTTTCATCCTGAGCCATATTAATTAGAGCACAAGCAGCATTGGCTATTACTTCCTCCCTGACCTCCCCAAGACACATTAACAGAGCATCAATGCCTCCAAGGCGACTTATCTCACTGTAGAAGAAAGTAATACAATTTCATTGCCTTGATGAGATATTTATTAATAACACCTTAATTACAGTTTTCATCATTTAAAAAATTAAAACACTTCGTAATTTAAATTTGGTAAAAAGGACATACAACAAATGTTATTCTTTTTAACCATCACAGAATTAATACATACTAAGTATTATCATTATAATTAAGTTTCTTAAGTTCTTAGATTGCTAAAGTGGCAGAGATTTTTCTGTATTTCAATGTATATTCAAACTTACAGACAATTTTTATTATTAGCTGTTGTTAAGTTTGCTATGGCCAATGATGTTGCTTCTTTGACTTCACCATACTCAGAGTTGAGCAGCTTAACTAAAGGAGACAAACCACCTTTGAAACAAACAAAAATGGTCTTTAATGAAGTTGAAAAATTTTGTTACAGCGTTTATTTTATAAATTCTTGTTATTGTGCTTAAATAATTTTAATGTTAAATAAATGATATACTTAAATAATGCTTATATCTTTTTATCAGGTTCTAAATAAATTAGTTAATTACCCATTTCTTTAATGCAATCTCTGGAGCTAACATTTTCACAAATCACACCAATAGCTAATGCAGCTGTAGCCTGCACTTCTGGTGAATCATGGGAAAGTAACGTTGTAAGCATTTTTTCTGCTTCCAGTTCGTGAAGAAGTTTACGATTTTCAGCTTTAAAAAAAATGGAAAGAATAATTTAAAAAATAGTTCATTATAATATTCATCAACTCAATGGTTAAAATCTTTCTAAGCCTTAAAAATACATTTACTTAAAGGTTATCCTATGTATCCTAACTTAAACCAATAGCTCCAATTTCCAGTTTTAAAAAATCCTCTCCGAAACCCTATGCAAAGAGGGAATACTCTGAACAAAAAAAAATCTTTAAAAAAGCATATCAAAAAAATATTGAAATTTAAGAACATATGCTAGTAAATAAAAAAACAACTTTAAAAAATAGATAATTATATCTAGTTTTTAAAATATATACTTTTAATACCTTTGGAATATAAAAAAGCTTAAAAAATACAAATTTTTCTGGGAGGGAGCTATGGGCCTGTTCATAAAATTCTTTAAAAAATAATGAAGATGGGATACACATCTGGTTTTCACTAAAAAAAAAAAAAAAAGTCTTGCTCTAAACAAGACATGATGAGCTCTTCTTATAGGAAAGTTTAAAAAAGTAATAACAGCATCCCAACTTTCCAACCCATGTTAGGAATAGACTAAAAAAACTTTCTGTAATGCAATAGGAGCTAAAGGGTTCAAGTAGACCAATTATTTTTAAACATTATTTATCTTTAAGTGCAAAATCAATGAGTCTATATGAAATGCCTTATATGACTGAAAATAAAAACAAAAAACAAGTGCATTATTACATAGTATGGATAGACCCAATAAGCAGCAAAAGTAGATAGTATCTCTGAAAATTGTGAGTAGACATATTTGCATTAAAATGATACCGTAAAAGTGCAAAGGTTGTGAAATGGGAGTTAATTTAATCTCTTTTTTTTTAAATAATCAAAAAAATGTTGAATTATATCTAATAATCAAAGATATTTTTATTTTCTTTTAAGGGTTGCTATTGATGTGATAAAACATAAAACAAAAAATAATTAATTACAATTAAAACAATATTCTGTAAAGCCTACTGTTTGAAAAATCAAATATTGTATGTTTTAGTCCCAATAAAATATTTTTTGAGTTTTCTATTTGAGTTTAAATTTGAACATTTAAACTCATAAATATGAACAAAATGTGCATCAAAAGGTGAATTCATCAAAATATCATAAGAAGTATGAAAAAAACAACATTTTTTTAAAAATCTGCAAAAGAATAAAATAAGAATACACAGGAGTATAATTAGTATATATAGGTGTCAAAGAATCTTTAGTAGCAGCAACAGAATTATTCAGAAAATTTTTAAGATAAGTATCAATAGAAGTATCACTACAAGAATAAATTATCTACACCTACCACTTCTCGCAGATCTGGCTATGGCCTTCGCAGCACAAACTTTTACATCAGGTAAAGTGGGAATAATGCAATCGCCTCCAAAGGGGGCATCTTCTTTTGCATCATCTTCCTTCTTACCCTTCGCTAAAAATGAATATGAACTAATAAGTTATTGTTTGTTTCAATGTTGTTTTTTTTTATAAAACTATATCAATAAAGCATTAAAGTATGTGGTTATTTACATGAAATTTAGCAAAGATAGAACTGAGCTTAAGATTAATATTTATTTGTATGTAAGACGTAATTTAAAATGAAATAAAGTTAAGGTAGTTGTTTAAATAAAAAAAAATAAAAAAATCCAGATTCCTATAAAAATAGCTGCATTTAAATTTTTTGTTTTTTTTACAAAAATAATTTACACAATTTTCACAAAATTTCTATAAGTTCAGATATTTATTCTACATTATACCTTAATAAAAAAAAATAATCACTATCCTCTCCATTTTTACACTATTTTACTTTAACTAGAAACCACTTTTATTGTCATCATCGTTTTCTGAGCAATGATCACAAATATAGGCCTGTATAGCTAGAAATGATGTATAAACTGTGTATTAAGTAGCCACTATGATGCTAGACAGTAAGTTTTCATTCACTTACTTTCTTTAGCACTTTTTTTGTTTCCTGTTCTTGATGAAGACTTTTTCCCACCTTCCTTTTTGTCCTCTTCTGGTGGAGCAGCATCAGTAATTAGTGCAACAAAGCGTTTTAATGCTCCATTGTCTCTGACCAGCTGGCTCACAGATTGCAATCATCAAATTATTCACATATTACCAATAATAGTACAAGCAAAGTGAAAACTATTCAATACTATTTCTGCATTACTTTTTTTTAAAGATAAAAATATTTTCAAACAAATTTTGTGACAATTTAGAAAAATGATCTAAAAATAAAATATTAAAAACTCTAAAAAAAAAAAACAACTAAAAAAAATGATATCTTATCCCTTTACTATTCATTAACTTGAAAAAAAAAAGATAATTAGTCTTTCCATAACCAATCACCAATGTTTTAATATTTTTCCAATTAAAATTTTAAATCCATCTAATCTGGCCAGCTTGCTCTGGACACAATGATTCACAATTAATAATAATACTTGTTAATTCTAAGCCTCTTCTAGACACAATGATTAATTAACTTGCCTTTTATTTCTACTTAGTTTAGTACTTATTGATAGATATTTGTTACCACTAAGCTCTCTGGGTCTTCAAGAAGATTGGACAGGACCATCACCACCATAACATGAAGGTCATTGAGAGTTGGCTGAGCCAGTATGTCCAGAAGTCTTCCGATGGCATCAATCTCTCTGAGCACACGTCTGTTTTCACCTATGAAAAATGTGCTCTAAAATTATATTTTGTTTTAGTTACCCATCAAAATAATAAATAAATAAATATATACAGTAAGCACAACGTGTCTCATTTTTAAGTTATATCACATGCACAAATTTGCTGTTTCTTATCCTTTGAGAACAACATTAAGATTAATACTACTTTCAAATTGTTTTAACATATTGAGCTCATTACTGTATAGCTTTGTAAGTGAATTTTTTTTTCTACAACCTGTTTTGTAAATAACAAAGTAATTTAGAAATCAAGAGCATAGATTAAAAAATGTTCACTCGCACTGCCTCCAATACATAATGTACATCTCCAGGAGGGACCATATCTTCAATCAGGAAGTTTTGAAATTGGTCAATAGCTATAGTATCTATGTTCTTTTGACAAAGAGAAGACTACATTAGATTGGAGATATCATCCCCATGGCAGATGTAATAATTCCTACAGACATCCTATATGCCGAGCTTGTGGAGGGAGTCAGACTCAAAGGAGCTCTTAAGACTGACCTACAGAATGTTAGCAAGTGAGATCTGAGGACTACAGGTATCAGTGAAAGTATGCGGGAAGAAATCACGGATTGGACACATTGGAGGTAGACTGTGTGCATGCTGCTACAAATCTGCATGAAACAAAAGGAATGAAGCAGATTTAGACAACAGAATGAGAAAGAAAGCTGCCCTATCAAACAGCCCTAAATCATTCATATGCACAAACTGTGGCAAACTTTGCCACTCAAGAATCAGCTTGTTTAGTCATATACAAGAAAAATATTACCTATTATGTTTATTACTTGAGCATATTTATTAACTTACTGTCTTGAGAAAGTCTATCAAGAGCCAGAAGAGCTAAACGTTGAATAATTGCATATTCTGATTTCACCAGATCCAAAACTGGCTGAAGACCATTGTATTCTCTAACACTGGATCTGGCTTTGTAATCCTAAAAACAAAAAGGGTAAACTATTTTCTAACAATATCAATTTTAAAAAGCCACTAGTGAAATCAGTTTTTTTAGTTATGCTAAGCAAATGTGAAATAATTTTTATCAACTTTATTTTCATCATATCTAGTTTAATTTATTGCCATCATAAATTGTAAATGCACATATTTAACTCTTTCTATGCACAATTATTTTCCATGTTTGATAGAATTATTCATTTTGTTCATTTGTGTTTCATTACCCTGTTATGATGACTAAATTTCATAACATTTGTGTATGAAATCAAGAAATGTTATATCAGTGTAAAAATTCACAAAAAATGCATGCTCATTTTATATAACACAAATTAAAGTTTATAAAACCAAAAATTAATTTAATTTAATGGGGTCAAAAATTAACGTTGGTATCATCAGTTAGGAGTGAAAGAGTTAAGAGGTCCACTGGCACCACTTTACATTAGAGTGAAGTGGCCAGTGGCATAAAGCACCTAGCTAGACAATCATGATATAATATTTTATCTTCTATGTTTCTTCTAAGTTGATAATGTGACATGATGGTAAGATTGGTATGAAAAGCAACTTGAATGATTTCTAGCAAAAAGTGATAAAGTTTTTAGTTGTTTTTTCTAATTTAATCAATCAATTTATTTTTCCTGTATAAATACAAAATGGAAAAATAATTAATCTATAAAGAATACAATGTATGTTTAAAAAAATATTGTAACATACATCTTCTACAAATTAATCAAAGAATTGTTGTTTTTTTTTCATCTCAACTAATTAAGTTTGCATAATTTTTCATCTAACAGTGTTTGGTTTGTATTTTCTACTCAAATCTTCCCAGAAAAGCACTTAAACTAGATTCTAATTTTCCCCTGAGCCATCATACATATTATGTTTGTCTGTTCAGCATAATTTGTCAGCTTACCATAACTAACTGAGCAACGGCTTCTACAGAGTTCTTCTGCACGTCTGGGTCATGTGATGATAAAAGGTGGACTAATTGCTCAACACCATTGGCTGCCTGAATAGCAACTTTACTAGCAAATTCATTGGCCATGAATGACAAAGCAAGAGCAGCAAATTCATGTATTACAGAATCCTCTGGAATTAGTAATATTGGGAGTATATATAAATATATAAAATAAAGAGCTTAGTAATGTTTCAATTAGTCAATATTTCATAAGAAGATGTTTAAATCTGAGATTATCTTTCATTTGTAAGTGAAACAGACTTCTTTTAAAAGCCAAATTTCAATACAAAATTGTTGTACCCAGAACTTAAATGCTTTAACCTTTCAAGTTCTTTCATAATGGACATTGTTGGTCGACTTTTCATGGGACGATATATATATCTATATATATGCAAAATACCAGTGATTGGGAGAAGGTAGAAGGTAGCTTTTATATAGTGCTAATTTCATGCTTTTAGCATGCTCAGAGTGCTATAGTCCAATCTCGTTTGTAAACCAGTTGGGGGGGGGGGGGGAGATTTGGGAGAAGGTAGCTTACATATAGCGCTGGCAAAGAGATCTCTTAAATTCTCATACAGATTTGCAACAAATTTTGTACTCAGGTTCCTTTTACCTTTTAGGTACTCAATAAGAACTGGTTTTGACAGATTTTTAACCTGACAACCGATATTCGCAAAAAGCCAAAGCTCTATTTATTTTCAGTATTTCTCCAATAGTCTGCAGTGTATAAACAAAGTGAAAAAGAAATAGCACAGTAATTCCATATTATTAAAAAGTAAGTTATGGAGATCATTAAAATGTGGTCCATTTTTTTAAATTTCAGTAAAAAAGAATAGGAAGGAATGTTTCAACCATAGTAAACAATATAAAGCCTAGGAACAAATCAACGGGTGTAGTCGGTGTGTACTGCTAGCTATATATTTATATAAAAACTGATTTTGCTTGAAATTTAAGTAACCCTTACCCTAATAATATCTAGCTTTTATATTATGTATTAAGCAGAAATTAAAATTTCTTATATTCTAATACTTTATAATACAAACATCATTAAGCACCATACTTCAAAACAATAACCTGGGCTTTTTTAAAACCCACTTAATTAGACTATACAGAATACTTTATCAGCTTGTTTCTAGCCCACTTAAACTATAGGCTACAGAATATTTTATCAGCTGCTTCTAACCCATATAAACTATACAGAATATTTTATCAGCTTGCTTCTAACCCACTTAAACTATACAGAATGTTTGATCAGTTTGCTTCTAACCCACTTAAACTATACAGAATATTTTATTACCTTGCTTCTAACCCACTTAAATTATTCCAAATATTTTATCAAAGTCCTATATTGTTCTACCATTTAACAGCATCATAAGTGTTAAATGGAAGCTAAATATATACTTTTACATTATTTCAGTATTATCTACAAAGTCAAAGCAAAAGGGAGAAAAAAAATTGTACAAAGATAACTTCTTATCCTTAAGGCTAAAGTGCATTGTCATTTAAGGCCTTTAGTAACAATATAATTACTAGACCCCAGGCAGACAAAGACTTTGTCTGCACTAGATGAGGAATCATTTGCAGGTCACAACTGGGTTTGTGCAGTCATGTGAAACACTGCACTCATCCGTAATCTTCAGAGACTTTGTTATTATTTAATAATAATAAAAACATTTTCAGACTCTAAATGTTAATGTTGACAAAAAAAAATACATAGATTGCAAATACTTCTCAAACTTCTTATTCTTACCATCTGAATTCAATAAAGAAATTATAGCAGGTATAGCACCTGATCTTTTCCTTAGTGCTTTACGAACTTCAGCTAAAAAACATTAAAAAAATACTTTTTAAACAAAAAAAAAAAAAGAAAATACCTCTTGTATACAACTTATAGAGAGATTATTTGCTCTTAATAACTAATGAATTTTAGATTTGTTTAAAAAAGGGAAATTTTTTTTACCTGTCCCATTAACAACCACCCACTTCTAAAAAACATCCAGGTTAAGCGAATCTAGAAATCTACAAAACTTTATAATATTCTAAAAATAAGCCTTGAGATCAAGAAATATAAGAAGATGAGCACAATTTTCCTGAATGATTTTTTTTTTCAACTCTTGAATAATACAAAACACATTTTGAAATGCCTGAAGATGTCAACCAGCTAGTAATTCTTTTCTCAATGATATATAGAAAATGTCAAATTTCTAGAAAAATAGTTAGAGACGTTTTTGGGATGGGTGTCCAGATTTTTACCACCCACCCAGGTTCTGGATGTATAAGTTGAATAGAGGTGTAAAAAGTTATGATAAGTAAATAACACAAATCTCTGCTTAGTTCTAATTAAATAAAAAAGTTAGAGACAAAAAGAGAATTTCAACTGACTGTGAGCACACATAACACCAAGAGCCATAATAGCGTGTCGACGAACTGTTCGATCTGGACCTTGAATTAAACTCAGCAAAGGGTCAAGGACTTCCAGATCGAGTAATACCTTTTTGTTTTCATCACCTGAAATAGTCATGAAAATAAACCTGAAGTCATATTATTTGTTAGAATTTGAAATAATTTAAAAAAAACAACACTATTTTCCTGCCTCTCCTCCTCATTACAAAATAAAATATATTTTCCTAAAATTAAACTGTTGAAATATAAAAACTAGCGATATTTTTGGTCAGTAAAAAATGTTATTTGTGATTTACTAATATAAAAAAAAAAGTATTCAGTTGTAGGTGAAGGTGATAAAATATTGTCGGTCTAATGGGATTTATGTAATGCTATATGCTTTTTAATGCATTAATAGCAAAGTCATAACTGAATCATTGACAAGTAAATGAACGACCAGGCAACAGAGCTTTCTATAACACACAACATATACTTAAAAGCAAATTTATTTCTAGGAAAACAGAGAACTACCTACAAAAGAATCATAAGACCAGTAGTTGTATATGCAAGTGTAACCTGGTTTTGAGAAAAAACAACAGAAAATCTGCTAAATACTTGGGGAAGGACAAAGTCAGAAAAATTTATGGTGCCATACATTAGGAAACCGGATTGAGGACTTGCACCAACCAAGAAATATAACAGCTATATGAAGACCCTTCTATAGTGACGAGAATAAAAAGGAACGGATTATGTTGGGCAGGTCATCTTGAAAAATGTCAGAGAACAGAGGAACAAAGATTGTTCACAAGTAAAAATCAAAAGGCATGCGCCTAAAAGCAGCCAGACAATGAGTATGGTGGCTTGATGATGTAGAGGCGGATCTACAACAGCTAAGAGCCGGGTCATGGAGACTTAAAGCGCAGAATAGATCAGAGAATGGAAAGATGTGCTAGAGCAGGCCAGGGCCCTCCCTCCATGGGCTGTGGTTCCTCTGGGATGGATATAATTGATCCAATCTTAGCCTTTCATATAGCTAGTTTTATTTCATGCTTTTTTCAAAGGTGATACATTTCTCAGACATTAGAAATGGATTTGTTGTAATAAAAATGTGAGTAATATATTCAGCTAATCTACTTAGCTTTTGAGACATAAAACTTTCTAAAAAAAATAAAGAAAATTCCTCAAAAATGTGTGGTTATTGAACTGTTGCTTACATTTGTCAACAAACTTGTAGATGGCTTCACAAGCTTTTGACTGCACATCCTCCTCTGGGCTGTTCAGCATTAGAACCACAGTCGCAGCCTGGCGACTTTCAACAAGGAGGGTTTCAAACTGAAAAGGTAAAATCAACAATAAATTAACCAAAGAAATATTAATTGAGCTTTTAAGTTTACAACTAAATGTTATAAAGTCTGAATATGAAGCCTGAAAAACATCAACAAAAATATCACACCCATTATGATAAACATTCAAAGACATGAAAAAAAAAAGTTAAAGCATAATGAATCTCAATATAATTTTATATGTACAGTAATAAACAAAATTTGTTAAAAAAAAAACATAAACAAAAGATGCAAAAGCAAAATTAAAACAAATACACATCATACATCATGTTTTTCCATTTGCTAACTGTTATTTTTATGACATTATTCAATTTCGATGGACAAAATATGTTTTTGAAGGTAATTTTTTTTTCTGTGCGACAATTTTTTTTTTTTAATTAATACAAAGTCCATGAACATAAGTCAAGATAAAAAAAATAAAACTTAAGATAGCAAAATCCATCACAAATTTATTTTATACTTACTATAGGTCCATGCTATGAAAAGGAAAAGGCACATTAATACAAATTATTTAAAATAGTACAGCCATGATGTAAAAAGATTTTAAAAATTAAATTTGTTCCAAACTTCCCAGTTTAAGGGAGAAAAAAATTATGTTTAAATGAAAACTTGTTTTTAATTTTTTTGGGTATAGACATAGTATAATCTAAATATTAAATAGTAAAAACAAAATTTTTTGAAGTTTATATGTTCACCACCTTAACCTACTTTAAGTTCACAAATAGTAAGAACAAAATTTATGATAACTTTTAGGTTCACCACCCTAACCTACTGTAAGTTCACAAAAATGTGAGAATAATATTTAAAAAGAAAATGGCAAGTGAAAGTGAAAGCAATATAAACTGTACAAACTCAACACATGTTTAGAAAAAAAGAATGATTGTTTCCCCTTCTAACCAGTGAGTGCAAATACAAATCTTGTAATGAAGTTTATAAGTAATTTAATAACCAACACAATTTGTAAATCTCTATTTTACTTACTGGTGAAGTGGTCTACATTTTTTTAAATTGAAATAGTAACAATTATTTTATTATTACAAGAATCAACAATTTCAAAAACAAAAATTGGCAAGCAATACTATATTTCAAAGCATCTTAAAATAGTGTACATGCTACTTTAAATTACAGACACTGAATTAAATGCACATTTGTGAGATGACAGTTCTTATTTCTTTTGATAAACTAAACAAAGTGAAATCAAAATGCTCATCAATGCTGAAATACAATTACAAACCCAAAGTAAATACTTACCCCTGTCACACCCTATTAGTTTAAAATATTAAGTTTAATAAAATTTTTAACTCCATTTCATCAAAGACAATATATTTAAACAACATATTTATCTATGTAAAACAAAATAAATAATAAAACTTACATTAATGGAATAAGATAGCTACATTTCTCTCTCTCTCTCTCTCTACATATATATTCATGTAAGCTTAAGTTCTAGCTGACTAATTCTCTCATTTGGGGATGATAAAAAAAAATAAATTAATATGAGCCTGTTATTATTCTCTTGGAACAACTAAACATTGTTCATATACAAAACAACCAGTGGTATATTTTCCTAAAAGAACTATTTTTTTAATTCTTTATAACAAGTTTTAATTAAAGAATAAATACAAATATTTAATAGCACAATATGATAATTTTTTTTTTTATAATTTTTTTTTTTAGAAAACATTTAATTGCACTTGTTTTGAAACTGAAAGGCTACTTTATGTCTTTTAATTTTATTGTGGAGTGAACTTGGTCAAAGACAAAGTATAAAAAACAGAATATGAGAGAACTGAATGAATACATGTGTTTGTATAATTCAAGTGTAAAAGAGACTGCTTTTATAAAATGTGATAACGAAAAGTTCCCCTTTCAGACCCTGCAATCTATAGTCAGATGATGTAAAGGTCATCTGTTCCTGTGGCTCATGGTTAATGAGGGTGTCACATGGCCAGCAAAACGACCACCTTTACTTTTCCCCTGCTAAGGTCAGGTACCCATTATAGCTGGGTGGACTCAGAAGCACTCAAAGATCCTGAAATTAAAATTTCTTTCTTCACCAGGATTTAGTTCAGAAGCCAAGGAGACAAAGAATTTTTTTTTAACAGGCTACAATTTAACTGACAGGAGCAAATAAATTCTGAATGCTTATAAAGGTTGGCTATACTTAAAGACTTCATCTCAAATCTAGATCTAGAATTGATGAACCAAAAAAAACGCTATTGCGTATACATAAAAGTAAAAGACTACATTGTGAGAAAAGGTCTCCTTTTCCTACTTTTATATGTGAGGAAACAAAGTATAGATATTTTATTCTTATTAACTGCAACTTATTTGGGTATGGCTTTGGGAGTCAACCATGACCAAATATGAGGAGCTTGTAGCCTTAGGTAGCTTACAGTACATAGTGCTACACCATGGCAGACCCTGCAATGCTGCATAATACTGAACTGTATAAGCAATTGCTGTTCCTTTGGATAGATCAGCTGTGTGGACACCATCATTTCATTCATAGCTAATCCCCAGGAAGAATTCATCACACTGCCAGGAGATAATCAAAATCAGAAGGAGGCCATGCGTATACTGTCCCAGCGAGATAGAGTTTGTAAGAGAGGTTGACTAAATTTTGAAAAAGGGTGCCCCTTTCAAATTGTTTCATAAAAGCAGCAAAGCAAATGTGTTAACTTTCTATGGGTCAATATGGCTAGTGAAGTGCATGTCTTAAATTTGACTGCCAGTGAAGGCTAAGCTTCTGACATCTGATATCACAAAGGGAGAAAGACCTCAAAAGTAAATTTAGTGCTGTTACTCTTCCTAACTGAAGTCATGAAAGCTAAGATGGCTCTTGGATGCCCTCAGTCTAAAATTCAGAGACATCAGGATTATCCACCTGTCCACTATATGACAATATTAAGACAATAAAAAGAATTTTTTTTTTACAAAATTGCTATCACTTACATTGCCTACTTATAAAAAATCAATGGATATAGTGAATTTCACAAGAACACAATGTCTAGATAAAAGGATAGACCTGCAATTCTCATTATTCAAACAATCTCTATATTGCTAAACAAGTTATTAATGCAATGAACGAATTCCATGTGAAGGAATATATTTCTATTCTACTTACAACATCACTAGGTGGTCCCTTCTCATCTTTCTTTACTTTCTTTCCCATCTTTTTTTTTTTATTTACAAAAGAAAATCTGTAAAAAAAAATGCACACATTTGCACAAGCAAAATGAAAAACATCAATTCTTTCAAATGTTTCATTAAATAACACTAAATAACATAATGAGAATTATTTTAAATTACTAACAGAACTAAAACATAACCAATTCAATGAAATGACAAATCATTTTGAATTAACATGATATTCAGATTAAATTTAAAATCATCACCTATCCTAAAATTGTTTTTCATACTAAATCAATTAGGAGTCTGAATATGAAGATTTAGATCAAATTAAAATTATTGTTCTCACAGATATTTTTGTAAATAATATATCAAAAGACTTCCTTGGACATCTTTGGAAGAAAACTTACTAAGTGAAACAATAGGTTCAACTCTAAATCAACTATACTAGCACCTGTCATCAGAGCAAATAGAGATGCACTCGCTACAAACAAGGCGAAACTTAAGCAATGCAACCTGGTAACTCTTAAAGAGAATATTCAGCTCACTGCTCAAGCAGGCAACATAAGAGGGATGTATGAAGGAATCAAAAATGCATTAGGACCTGCCCAAAACAAGTAAGCACCTCTCAAATAAACCACTAGGGAAATTATCACAGACAAGAGCAAACAAATGCACAGATGGGTTGAAGACTACTCCGAGCTCTATGCCACAACAAACGAAGCAGGCCGTTTTGGCGCGAAAGTCGTTTTGGCGGGAAATACATTATGTACGTTTATTATATTATTTCTTTTAAAAGAATTATTCATATCTATGTTTTGCATGAGTGTTTGTGTTAAGACATATTTTTCACGTAGTAAATGTAAATGTGTGTTTGTTTTTGACATCATTTTTTTTAATAAACATTTTGGCTTGTGTATGTGTGTTTATTAAGAGGCACACTTTTATTTTCAAAAAAGTTTTTTAAGATATTATTTTAAAATTAAAAACAAAAATCAAAAACAAAATGAAACGATGATAGATTAAAAATTGATGCAATTATTTGTTTACATTAACATTGGTTTATTTAATGACTGTATGGTATCTTCAGCTATACATACCAAACACTTGCTAAGAATAAGTAAAATTATAATACATGTACCATGTTTCTCAAAATACTTCAAGTTAAGTATACATAGACACCATGGTTATTTGCCTAAGTCACTGGAATTCAAGGGTTCATTAAAAAGTTGTGTGCAAGTCCCTTGAGGTATTCAATGATGTTCCTTTGTTGATAAGTTTGTACAATTACATTGATTCTTTCGTCTGTGTCAATATACTTAGCAAGTGTTCATTAATTACTTGTTACAATAACGTCTTCAAAGATTAAGTCAACAACACTATTGTGTCAATATACTTTTTTTGTTTAGAAGGCGGCTGGTCTCCCCGGATATATTGTTCATATATAAGGTCACGACCTTTCTGGACAGCTCGTATTCCATTCAGGAATCTGACTTATTATAGGCCTATATTTATGAAATAAGCAAAACCTTTATAATTAAAAAAAAAACAATTCGCTGAACGGTGTTAGAATTTATACTATACATACAATATTATGGTAGAGTGAAATAAACATTGTTATAAAAGCTACAAGCTTATTAAATTATCGTCAAATGATATCTCGCACCAAAACGTCCCGTAGCCAAAACGGCGGCGCCAAAACGTCACGTATCACACAACAAACTCAGTCTCTGCTTCAGCCCTTAACGCTATCAACCAATTACCCACAATGAATGAGCTAGACGAAGTACCCACCCTATTAGAACTCAACAAAGCCATAGACAACATGGCTGACAGCAAAGCCCCTGGATGTGACAGTATTCCCCCAGATCTTCTAAAACAAAGCAAAAGTACACTAAGCCAACCTCTTCATGAACTGCTCTGCAAATGTTGGCAAGAAAGTGCTTTGCCACAGGATCTGTGGGATGCTAAAATCATCACCCTGTACAAGAACAAAGGTGACAGAAGCGACTTCAACAACTACAGGGGAATCTCCCTCCTAAGCATTGTAGGCTAAGTTTTTGCTTGAGTGATAATTACCAGGCTACAAAACATTGCTTATTGAGTCTATCCAGAGTCACAGTGCAGCTTTCGCTCAGGGAGATCCACAACTGACATGATTTTCTCCATCCATCAACTTCAGAAAAAGTGCAGAGAGTGAAGGATGTACATTGCAATCATTGACCTGACAAAATCCTTTGATCTAGTCAGCAGAGAAGGCCTCTTTAAAATCTTATAGATAATAGGCTATCCACCCAAGCTGTTAAATATTAGTGTCTACTTCCACCAAAATATGATGGGTACTTTGCAGTTCATCAGGTCGCCTGCTCTGGAAGTTTCAGTAAAAACAATTAAACAAGGATGTGTCCTGGCCCCAACCTTCTTTGGAATTCTCTTTTCAATGCTAATTCATTATGTGTTTGACAAATCCACCGAAAGCATCTATCTTCATTCCAGATTTGATGGCAAACTTTTAAATATTGCTAGAATGTGGGCCAAATATAAAATCAGAACCACCCTCGTAAGAGATTTGCTATTTGCTGATGATGCAGCAGTAGTGGCACACTCACAAGAGGAACTTCAGTCATCAATGTCCTGCTTCTCTAAGGCTTGCAAAGAGTATGGCCTAACCATATGCACAAAGAAAACTAATGTTATGAGACCACCTGCTACAGCACCACCCTCCATCCTCATTGACGATAATAAGCTAGATGCCGTAAATGATTTCTGCTACCTTGGATCTACAATTCAAGATGAACTGTCTCTAGAAGATGAGATAAAAAATGCATAGGGAAGGCTGTGACAGTGAGTCATAGACTACCTACACAAAGCAAGAGAAAAAACTAAACTCACTCCAGTTGCACTGCCTTCAAAGGATCTTGAAAATAACATGGAAAGAAAGAGTGTGTAATACTGAGATCTTCATGAGAACGGGCCTTCCCAGCATCTTTACAGTCATCAGGCAACGCCGACAGACATAATTGATGGATGGAGGACAATCACATCCTGAAAATCATTCTGTATGTTGGGCAACCTACGTCTGGCTCAAGAAAAACTTGTCTCCACCTTAATTACGTGGATGTGATAAAACAGGATTTAAAATTAGTAAAAATTGATATTGACCATTGGGAAGATATAGCCTTAGACCACACTAGTTGAAGAGAGACAGTGACCAAGAAAGCTATGGACAGAGAGGAAACATGGGCCTCAGATCTTGAAGAAAAGCGTGCCACGCGGAAAATGGACAGCTCTTCTACCATAAAGGAAAGCCACCATGACCTGCAATATTTGTGGACGGGAGTGTTTCTCCAAAATAGGGCTCCAAGGCCATATGAAAATGTTCGAGATGAACCACAGTCACTCTAAGACTGAAGGAGGTCAATAAATATATCATTCAATTTTAGACAAAGTGATCAATTCCATGAATATATATGGAATGAAGTACTAATAGGATTTATTATGCTTTATTATCTTTTTACAGTTGGAGCAAACAAATTCCACTATTGTAATAGTCATATTATCTAAAAATTTTGTTAGGTTTCACTATTAGTGGTTCAAAGACAGTCCGTGTACAGACAACTGGTTATCTAACATTTGGCAAGGCAAAATTAGTTCCCATGATAATTAGTTCACAGCTGGTCATAACGATTTAACTATTGATGTGTGAAGCTCTAAATAAAATTACTAGTGATAATAGATAGGGTTATATCCTTCTAGATAGATAAATGTGTCTTGAACAAAGTGCTGAGAACGTTGAAACTTTTTTTTTAGTTTAAATTATTTCTTTTTTTTTCCATTTACTTTATAACAAAAGAATTTTGAACTGCTACAGCACAGTATTGAGTTTAGTCCATATTTGACAGTGTATCTAATTATTTTATTTTAAACACATTTAAAAATTACCAAAACTAGCTATGAAACATTGTAGTCAATTGCAAATGATGTTAAGTGTTTGTTGGATTCGAGCTTTGAGGCTGATATTTCTACTTCTAGGTCATACAAATATGTAATTAGTAATAGACTAAAATAAATACAATCTTATCTTATCTTATATAATACAGACGCTACTTCAAAAAAGAAGATGATGCATTTAGTTATGCCTATTTAGAGCCTCTATGATATGCAAGATGTTAACATCTTAGTTATTCCATGGAACATGGTTATTCTTGATTAGACCTAACAATAACACATGCATTATTGCATGACTAGACATTTAAGTATTAGATCTAGACTTTATTCAAACAATCTAGGTGATTGGCGTGTTGGTAGGGATCTTTGTAATTTGGATATTTTACAAAAGCTAGTGGCTAAGATGTACTCTAGATTATATCTACTCACGTAAATAGCTCTAAATCATGAGTAAATGTTTAAATTGTGTAAGTTCCATGACACCGGAAATTACTCTTTTTTGTTGCTAGGAGACACAAACATTACCACATAGAGGGATGATTCAATTTTTTTGTTTTTAAATATAGAATTTTAGATCTATATATATTTAGTTCCAGAAAATATCCTAGATCTAGTCAAATAATAACCACAATTTAATTGAGTATTAATAAAATCTTGTAGAATACATTTAATCTAGATCTAAATATAAATCTAGTTATTTTATTGCAATCATATGTTATATACATGCATGAAAATATAGATGTAGGTTAGTGATGAATTGCAATATAGATAAAGCAACATTAAAGTTTAGTTGCGACAGACCAACTAAAGCTTGATTCTATTTATAGATCTAGATTAAATGAAAAACTGAAAAGGCCATCGGCGTCTCCCCGATATTTCTAACCCAAATTATAAAAATATTTAGCCTGTTTATATTATATACATAATTTTAAACATTATCTATAAAATCACTAAATCAATTTGAACCTCGATCTACTTGGTCTAAGATCTAGCAGTCTAGCTTAAAATTCTCGCCTTTAAACAAACAAAACATATAAATCTAGATATATATATATATATTTAGATCTTTACTAGTCTAGTACTTCAAGATCTGGGAAAAGTTCCTAATTATCTTTTACAACTCCATAATAATAGGCCTATCTAGATCTGAGGTCAACATCCAGCGATGAGCATTGGGAGACAGTTGTATATACTTTATAACATATACATAACTACATATTTTCGGAATTCATAATATCCATAGGCCTATGCAATATAATCCTTACCATGCCAAGGAACCTCTGCCCTTCCCTTTACAAAAAAAAATATATCTTTTGAAAAGACAGCAGTAGCCCAGATCTCATATTTATTGAAGTCCGCAAATAGCTTATATTTTGTTTCTTTTTTTTTTAAAAAAAAAAAGGTTTCTCCTCTGACAAAATTTAAATTCTTTGTAGTTCAAATGCGCACGTATGACCTACCTTATTGTGTCCGAGAATGATAAAATCTGTATTAGAGATTGCTTTTTTTTTTAAACAGTATCTTTATAAGATCACTTTCGCGCAACATGTTATTCTATCTAAAGGCACAGGAATACAACACAACTATCAAGTTTTTATATAGCTCAATTAATATTAGGGGCCTATAATAAGCACATAGATCTTTAAGAATAAAGCTCTTCATTTTTTAACGACTCTCTAGGGCTCTAAAGTCTATATTAATTTGTGTGACAATATAAACATTGTGCAGTCACTACAATCAAATTGAAAAATGGCAACTGAAGTACCTGTACAGATGGCACTAAATCCTTCTGTCAACAACAATGTGGCCAGAGAAAGAACAGAGACTCCCACTGACCAGTCTTAGACATGTAAGTATTTTACTTAAAGCTATATTGGCTTTGCTTTATTTGAACTTTATATATATATATATATATATATATCGGTATATAAAAGGAGCTATTATCTATTCTGGTTCATCTCTCTATATACAACGATAATAGTCTCTATATATTCGAGACCACCGGCAGACAATGGTTATGCTTGCCCTGGATGTGGTAAAATATGTAGGTCACAGCTGTGGCTGCGTAACCATGTGAAATACTGCACTCTTCATTAATTTTCCGACTCAAAGACAAGCTTTAATATTTTATTACATTCAAGGGATATATATATATATATATTATTTAACTTCAGTTTTCTTTAACTATTATTTGTAAATGATGTGCAGTATGCCAATATTATATGGTTTATTTCTTCAATTACACTGGGAAAAAAATGAAAGACAGGTTGAGTAAAGTTGTTGTTTTTTTTCATAATTTATGTTTTGGACTGGCATTAAATTTGTCTTCACTTCAAAACAAAAGAAATATCCTCTTCAATCAGGTTGAATTTATTTAGCTTTATTGTTTCTTTTTTTTTCCTAGCTTGAAATACCAAGCTTTTTAATGCTGAATATAAAATTTGTTTACAATTTGATAACCATATATTTATATATGGATACAGCTCCTAGCTCATGAGATTTAAAATGTGTCAACATACTCTTGGACACATTCTTGGGCCTTAGATAAAAGAATAATGATCTTGGACTTGTGACATAGCAAAACAATTCAAAACAAACATACAAGGCACTCTCGCCCCGTACAAGTACTATGAGTAGGAAATAAAAAAAAGAGTTAGGATAACTACGCGACATCCGCCTTAATCCTTTCACTTAAAGTCTATGCCACATGAGCAGGCCAAGCTGGAGTTGGAGTTGGTTGTCGAAAGTTACTGGAACACTCATGGGATGTTTATAATTGAAGTGATATTAATGAGACCCAACACTAATTACATTGAAATAATTTCTTTTTTTTAACAGCATGTAAAAAATGGAAATTCAGTTGCTTCAGTCAGAGAAACAGTGAACCTAAAGATGCTATAATAGGATCAAGGCATGAGAGAACTGAAGCATTACCAAGTTCACAAAGGTGTGTACAATAGGAAAACTATTTGAAAACTGTATAAAAGCCAGTTTCCAAGAGTTTGATTCTATTTGATTCCCAAAATGTGCATATTTGATGAGAATTACTTAATTTATTAATATTTGCAAGTACATGTACTGATATTGTGTTGTTTTTTAATTTTTGAGGCAGCATTTTTTTTATTGCATGCTAGTGTTCAAAGGAGAGTTTGATAATAACCATTTCTGATAAATATATTTTTTTCAATGAGAATTCAAACTGCTTTTGTCAAATTGATAGTAAATACATGTTGTATATAGGTCCATAAAATACAGACCCTAATCATGAATGTTATGAGGGTTTAAAATTAAAAGATGAGAAAATGAGATAAGTTGATTTCTAGCCATGGGCAAAGAAAATCTGAAAGTGTATCTTTGTTGTTTTTAAATAATTTAGTTGAATATGATTGAAACTATCTTTGAACATTTTAAAATTATTAATCAACATGTATTTCTGTGACTGCAGAAGTAAATGTAGAACTGAAGATTTCTGTAATGATATAATCTTATGTGTTGTTGCATGAGTTTTAACTGTGACATACTAAGCCAAAAATAAGTTAAAGATAATTGAAATTACTTAAAAACAACTACAAACCATAATATATAATCACAGCAATAAATAATATCTAATAATGGAAAAGTTCTTTATTTCTTTTTTAAAGATGTTTTTTCAATTTTTCACACAGAACAGGTCTTACTCAATTTTAAGTTTCTTACCTCCCTTATAACTCTTAGAACACAATATATTTGTAAAATAGGTTAAATAATCACAAGCTGAATAAAGTGCAATGAATGACACTGTTTACACTACAACAGTTTTGATTGATTTTTTTTACTAACTTATAAACATATATATATATTTTTTTAAAAATGAGTATTAATAATAACAAGTCACATTTTTCAGAAAAAAATTAGTTTGGCTTAGCTTAAAAAAAACAACGAAACTCTGACTTAAAGAGTAACTAAATGACTAGGTGACAATAATAAAAATAAAATTCTCTGTCTAATGCTTACATTGTAGAAGTATTGAAAATAATGTATTAAATACTTACTCAATAGATTACCACATCTGAATTTCACAAAGACACTGTAAACATCCAACAATCCACTAAAGTTACTAGGTGGTCATGCATCGTGTCATTGTTACTAGCTCATTAATACTAATTATGAATGTATCATTGGTATCATCTCATTGTAGGTACACAGGCAGAAAACTTGTACATTGAATATAAGGCTAGCATAAAATACAGATAAATAACCTCAAACAGACTGATCTTCTGACTGGTACAGGGATCATAAGAAAATAGAATTCATTCAATAGAAATATTGCCTATTTAAAACTCCAAAAATGAGCTTAATTAACATATATTAGACCTATGTATAATTCATGTGAACTTTGAAAGACTTTTGCTGTTAAACTTGAGATTGATATGTTGGCAAAACTCTGCAAATAAAAAAGGAAAAAAAATTTTTTTATTCATGTCTAAACTTCATAAATTAATGAAATGTATTTTTTAATTTTACAATGTTTTTTTTAGCCAATTATTTTCTTTATCATGTATTAATAGAGACTTAAAAAAAATACAAATTCATGTGATTAACAAAATATTAGTAAAGTCTTACAGTATTAAAAAGCACATTTCAGTTAATCCACAAAAAATTCATCATGAGGTTTGCCACTTATTCTAAGCAGCACAGTTAACAAAGAGCAAATGTAAGGAGTGGATACAGTCAAATACAAGGCAAGAAAAAACTTAAAACTCAAACATTCAAACCCATTTAATCTCAGAGAAAGAAAAAAATGAACTCAAATGTCTCTAATACATTGGATCAGTTATGGGCAAACTTTTTGAGAAGTAGATGGAAACTTTAAAGGAAAACTTTTAACCATAATTCTTGCTGTAACTAAAAAAGAAACTTATACAGTTATAAGACATATTTATAATAAACTATTGTGATATATAGTTGTGAGTTTGATAATAGTTTTCATAATTTGGTGTAAAAAGGGAACAGTTATACTCAAGATTGAACATATTTCCTTCTCTATTATTCTATATGTGAGTATTTCAGACACTGTCTTTTCTTTATATCATTATAAAAAAAAACTGCTAAAATATGTGTGAAGCAAATATTCCACAAATTCACTGAGCATAATTAATTGTTTGAAACTTTTAAGGTGGCCTCAGATATCACCAATAAATTGATTTTTTCCCATTGTAACTTATATGATTTGCCCTGTGACAAAAAGATCTGTGAAAAATTCAAGAGACATAATGATTCTTCAATAGTTGATTATTTCACAGATAAATATATCTTGGCATGAAAGACATTATTTTGTTATTTACTGATTATTGTTGCTTTAAGACACTTACTGCATTAAGCCTTCTTACTTTTGTGTAATAGAGCAAAGAAGAGAATTCAGATTTCTTGAAATTTTAAAACTGTCTGTGTGTCATGGGATTGAATGGTAAATTGGACTGGTTTTATACTCATTATACTTGAATATCACCTGATGCAACCAATATCAAGGAGCAAGTTTAAGTCAAAGTTAAATCAAAGTTCACAATATTAATTTGATTTTTCAATTCATACTAAACACTTGAATTTTTACACTGTGAATGCATTATTTTTTAAAATATAAATTATGAAATGGAATTAATATATATTTTTGCTGCAGTTTGCACATCTGTCTTGATTAAATTTTTTAAATTAAAAAAATTAGATCAAATTAGGAACAAAAAAGAAAAAAAAAAGACAAATAACAAATGAAACAAAGTGATATTTGAAACTTGTTCTTTACATGAGTCAGTTTAAGATTGTTATGTCATTGAACGTCTCCTGCATTGTGGATACATAGTTATTTAAAAATATATACATTATTTTATTATTCAGCGTTTTACATTCTATAATTTCTTAAAAATGCACTATAAGAAAAATGAAACTTTTAACATGATAACAATTTTAAACCATATTAGCCAGAAGTAAATTGCATGGCTGCTGAATGAAGGAGTTCAAATTCTATAACTGGCTGAAGAAATGAATGTGTTTTGAAAAGTTGTTTGGTCATGGTTAGGGCCATTTGGCAACAGCCTTGTTTACCATTAGGCCATAAGGTGTCTATGGTTACTAGATTAAGGTGACATCAATTGATGGAGGAAATTCAATAACCATAAATAGGGAGCCATATTAGTTAATAGGAACATACACTAATAACATATAGATAATAATAATAAGTTGTGAAAAGCAACTTTATTTGGATTTTTCAGTAGTCCTTATTTCTTTACGGAAAGTAAATGTATTGGTTGAGCCAATAGGGGTGGTACATTTTATCAAAGTTGTCCATGGGGGCTAAGAATTTGATAAGATAGCTAAAATAATTTATAATAATTATAATTCTTTATAAATGATGACAATGGTATTTCAACGATAACAGGATTTGGTTTTCTTATTCTACAACATATTCTTTTTATTGTCAAGCTGGTGTTGCTGATACAAAAAAAATGCAATTTTCAGAGTCAGAATTACTATAAAAACAGCATTAAGCATTCCCATGGAAAAGTTACATTTTTTTACCTGCTTCCCTTTGGAGAGCCTAGCCATTTCTGAAAGTAGGTTAGTGTCATGCCACCAAACACAATTTGAATTGGGTTGTATAATAGCAAAGGTGTAGCCAGATAACTGATGTTCTGGTTTCCTTCAAATATAATCTCAATTACTGGAATACCTGAAAACCAGTATATAGCACTAATGAACAAGTAAGTTGTGCTTTATAAGCTATGATAAGCTAAGTATGAAAAAAAAAGAAAAATGATCAAACCAGAATGACTAAAATGAATTTGAAAAATAATGTGTATTGTAAGAATTAAATTTATCCAGTTTATATTATTGTGACATATCAATATTATACTTTGCCCATAATAGGCTAACAGAATACCTCTGTTAGTGTTGCTATTTACAATAAATTATGCTAAGAAATTTTTAATCTATGAATATTTTATATATTTTTTATTATTGTATACATTTGCAGACCTGCCTACCAAAAAAAGTCCAAATGCGTAACACTTACGGTAAAAATGCGTATTTTGGCACCAGAATGCGTAACACTTACGCGATCCACTATTTTGTCATATATATATATATATACTAGACATATGTTACCCGCGGGTCTTTATTTGCGCATTACTGTCGATATAGTCACAATTAAACGAAATAATAATGTAATAAGTAAAGCGAATGTGTCAATGTAAAAATAGTGTGAATGAAGCTATCAAATCAGATTAGCTAATAGGCTTAAATCCATTTGTTCAAATTAAAACATTTGCTTGTAGGCCTACATATATTTGATTAAAATTTGAGATGAATAGACTTAATTTTGTATGTTCATGTGTTACAGTATAAAGTAGATCTTTAGGTAGACATAGATCTAAATCTACACTAATCTAGAGTTAAAAATTGGTTTTTATAGCGTTCATTCTGCGTTGCGCATGCGTGACCTTTTTTCATGAATGAATATAGGCCTATCTCAACACGGCTACGCAGCTTTATTTAGCGAACAGCGAACGAATGTATTAAAAATGCTTTAGAAAAACAAATTTGAATGTTAATTTGATAAAAATATGACATGGATGGACAATAATTAGTATGTTTATGTGTTAAAGCATAAAACTATCTTTGCGAAAAGAAGTTTTATCATCTTAGAGTTCAATGAGAGTTTTAGACCTAGGCCTAGGAATAGACTCAGTAAAGAGATGTTTTAATCACTGTTAATGTGTAACCATTTGGTAATGTCTAATGAGAGGATGTTCGCCAGACATTACCTGCGGGTCTAAGTTTGTGTTTACTAATCTAGTGGATTGGATTTAGATGTATGTTAAACTTAACTAATGATCCTTTCAAGTTTTTTCTCTTTCGCTACGAAAATAAAATTAGGTTTGCGAAAATGGGATTACCCGAAGCCGATACATTCATATCTATTAAAAACGAAATTATAAAGTGAACAATTAAACGAAATAATTTTTAGTACGCGATTCATGAATGAATATAGATCTAGGCCTATCTCAACTCGGCTTCGCAGCTTTCGTAAACGAATGTAGCTTTAGAAAACCAAATTTGAATGCTTCTTTGATCAAAATATGAAATGAATGGACTTCAATTAATATGTTTATGTGTTAAAGTATAAAATTATCTGTGCGAAGAGAAGTTTTATCATCTTAGAGTTGAATTAGAGTTTTAGATCTAGGGATGGGATTATAAAGTAAACAATTAAACGAATTAATTTTTAGTACGCGATTCATTACGGTATTGTCTAATGAAACAATGTTCGTCAGGAAATCTGTAGTCACAGATATAAAATGCTTTTGAAACACAAAATTGAAGGTTTATTTTATTATATAATGAAATCAATGGACCTTATTTTGTATTTTTATGTGTCAAAGTAAAAAACTATCTGCACAAAGTGTATTTCTTAAAATTAGATCTAGGTCTAAATCCTTTCGATCTTTTCTCATGTCAACATTGTAGACATGGCCTAGATTCATAAAATACTATAGCTGTAATAGAGTCGGACAACTTTATTTTTTTTGAGGGTCTTAAGTTTGTTTTAGGGCTACAATACATACACTACGGTCTAAGTTAGTACCCAAGGAACATTCCTGCCTAGTTTTATCAAGATTGGTCAAGCGGTTTTGATGTCTATAAGTAACATACATACATACACCTCACATTCTACTTTATAATATAGATACATATATATATATAATATTAGATGTCATGATTAGATTTACAATCTAAATCTAGATCAATAGAGATGATATCTAGACTAGATCTGGATCTATGTCTACATAATGTCATAATGAAAATAATCTACTCTAGATCTGGGCTCAAGAGTGTTACCGATGCCATGGATCCGCTACAAACGTAGGTCTATTCTATACTAAGACTAAGAATCTAGTCTATATCTAGACTAGATGGTAGTAGAAGTTATCGATCTAGATCTAGTCAATCTAAATCATACTATAACTAATTCGCTCTAGAATCTCGATTGTAGAGAATCATAACGTAATGACTAGCTAGACTCTATTCCTGTAAAACAAGTTATCTAGATTCTTATCATTCTAGATCTAGAATCCAGATCTAGATCTAGACTAGATATCTACAATGTCACTCAATGTGTTTTAAATCGATAGCACTTCGATATTTTTTTTCTATACAAATGAATACGGGAATCAGGGATTCTTTTTTTTTTTTTTTAAGATACGTCTAATTTTTAATGCACCAACATAATTAATTTCTACTAATGAACTTAAAAACAAAAAAAAAGTCACGTTGGTGTATCAGCTAACTGACGGTACCAACCCGCCATTCCCTCACTCTCGCGTTCTTCATTTCTAGACATCTAATTGCTATTAAGAACCAATCAACATATAGATCTGGATATATAGATATTGTGTTCACCTCACCTTTTCTGTTTTTCCCCTCTCCCCACAGGTGGGCTTAGCGTGACCTCCGTGACCGCTTCTAAGCTAGTCAAGAGAGGAGAAAAAAAAAAGGATACGAAATGCGTAACGCGACGGGTTAAATTCGTATTTGCGTACTGGCGGTCATTTTTGGGAGATTTTGAGTAATGGTAGGCAGGTCTGCATTTGGTAGCTATAAAAAAATCAGTTGAAATGACAACTTTTTAAATAAAATTGTTTATACTACAAATGACTTTTTCCAGTAAAGATTTTTGAATTTTCAGAAAGCAAGGGTTGCCCAAGGAATAGAGTTATTTGTGATTTCTTTTGTTTTCATAGCATAGAATTAGTCACTTAAATCTATTTGCTATTGAGCTAGCTTACCAAGTGTAATAGACTTATGACTGGCACAGTACACGACTGCTGCTATATCAGAAGATTTCAACTTAAATAATGCACTAGAGCTCATGACTGCCAGAAACACCATAATACAGATCTGCAACCCAATGACTGAAATATTTTGTGTGTAAATTCTACACAAAGTTTCAAATGCAAATAAAAGTTTAAATAAACAACAAAAAGTGAAAAAAATAGGTAATACAAAGTGGAAAAACAAAAACAATCATAACAAAGCAACAAAAAACAACAGAAATTATTAAATTTAAAAATGAAATATGACCTATATATAAAAAAAAGATTCAGTCCAATTTTACCTAATGCAATGTTTTTATGAGATGCTGTATACAATATGGCCAAAGATAGACTTCGACTATATTTTAATACTGTATGAGAGAACCAGAAAAGAAACATCTGTTGTGCTACCAGTAACGCGAACACTGTAAAAGCAACCACAATGTTAATAATTCTGAAAAGCCAGAGACTCTTCTTTCTTAATCCAATGAAGAAAATAAACCAGAAAGTCCAATATTGCAAAGGCTACATCGCAAATATGATTTCATGAATATTTTATTATCTTTAAAAGTAAGGAAAAAGTGAACTATGTTGCAGATACTAATTTTGCTTAAAAAAAAAATATAAAAATACTTTTTCTCTTATAATATGAATTAGTTATTTTAATTATCAGTTACATTGAGTCTAATTGAAAAAAAATTTAAAAAATTGGCTAGTTAAATAACTTATTAATTGTAACTAGTGTATTTGATCATCATTAATGCATTCAGAGTACTTAGATCTCATATGCATATTAAAAGGATTATTTAATATATATATCAATTTATACTCATTTAATAGTCTCCATAATTATTTAACATAGATTTAAAAAAATATAATTTCACTAAAACCAAACCTTTCCAACATTACACAATTGAAATCTTTAATAAAAATGTGTGGATGAACTTTCTGAAGAGTAGTATGATATGTTTATGTTCACAAGTATTGGTTATGTTTATAATTTAAGTTAAGGGCAGAATCAACCTTCGTTATGTTTATAATTTAAGTAAAGGGCAGAATCAACCTTCGGGTAGCTTATATTTTTGGACAAATGTGAATGTGCTCTGTTACGTCTTCATATTAGATGAGACTCTTTAGACATGGAAACGACAAATCACCGTTTATAAATACTTTAATCTTTATTAACACTGAAAACACTTTCTTGTTCATTTTGGTTCTCTTCTACTTTCAACACGCATTCGCACCATTTCACATTTACACTAAGATGCGAACGTAACACCCCCCCTGTTTAACAAGTTCGATTGGTTCATTTTGGTTCTCTTCTACTTTCAACACGCATTCGCACCATTTCACATTTACACTAAGATGCGAACGTAACACCCCCCCTGTTTAACAAGTTCGATGTACATCGAACGTCCAAAATACAAATCACTGAATATATTATCAGACTATTCCAAGTTTTCAAAAAATCTGTAACATATAAAACCATAATGTAATAACCAAAAAAAATTATACCCAATGTCTTGTTAATACCACTACAATTCGAACACAAAATGACAATTATATTAATCACAATAATAACTGTTATTATGAGCAATTGCAACAACTTCTGTTAACATATATCTATAAGTAATCATATTTCTAATAATGATTTGCTAAATAAAATTGTATCACATTTCATTAATACAACTCCCCACTCATAATTTTATGCCTGTACAAAACACCCTCATTCCAGCCGCAATCAAATAGTAAACAAACCTAATTTATCTTGCTCCATGCATATTGTACCCCCAACAACATGACCCAGCATATAACTAACTTATAACACTCCTAATATCATAGATTTAACCCAATGCTATTTACTTCTTAGTATCATCCGGCCTATATAATAATTCCAGTCTTGACGTTTTTTTTTATGTATTTCTACCACACCATTTCGATAATTTTCTTACAAATGTAATTTTAATAGAATAATTATAATCAAACAGAACCACGCAAAATTAAATACATTGTGCAAAATCTACGTATCTACTTTCCACTACTTCTATTCTTTTACATTCTCTATATAGCCTTTACTAAACTTCTATAATGTAGTACCCTTAACCTACATGCATACGTAACAACAATATCCAATTCATTACACATATATTTATTCATTGTAGAATCTAATCTTAACTATATAATTTTAACATTATTGACATGCCATCCTTTCCGCTTCCCTCCTTTGCAATGATGTCCCATTGTGATCCCACTACAGAATGATCTAGCTGTACTGTTTACTAGCCTGCTAATATCCATATCTTTTCTCGTATACGCCTCTCCACTATTGTACCTTAATTCCTTAACTCTGATTAACTGTTGACACTGTCTTCTAGTATGCCCCCTTCTCCCACAATTAAAGCATAAGATGTATGGACTTGTACGTGTGTATGTGGGTTTAAATCGCGTTCCCTGTATCACTGATTGCCTTACTTTACTTTGATTTGGACCCATTCCAATTGCATTGCTTTTTACCTTATCTGGTAATTCTTTCTTCTCGTGCTCTCTGCTACCCATGTCGTCTGATGTATGGGATCTTATGTCTTCTTCCACCTCCCCATTTCTACATCGAGTAGACTTTATCCCATAATATTTCTTCCAATTCTCAATCTCCCCTACTGAACATATTTTCACCCCATGAATGTTCCCAATAATTAAATCTATCTCACCCTGATCTACAACACAAGCTTCTACTGTCCCCTTAAAATATGGTGTGTCTATAATAACTTTAGCAATCGGTCATTGTAAAATATTCCCATTAAACATAACACACTTCCTAGATTCGCCTGTATATTCATGGTCTTCCACTAATTTCTTATTCACTCCAATAATAGTGCTCCCTGTATCCCTGATGGTCTTGGCTGCCTTGTTCCCTACGAATGTCTGAAAAACCTCCAATGTTCCAGTATCAGATGACAATGATAAGCCTTGCTCTATTCCACCTTTCTTTCAGTCCTTTCTTTCCTGTCTGTTTCCTTGATATCTTCCATTGCGGCTATCATATTGTCTTCCATCTGTACCACGTCTATAATGTCTATCCTGTGTCTCCCTTGTTCTGTGAGAGTTATTCTGTGTCTATCATGTTCTGTTAAACGCAACTATTTCTTCTATGTCACTGCCTCTGGATAGTTTCTTATCGGGATGTGCCACCTTACATACATACATTCCTTATATATATTAGATATACATTTTGATAAATTGATTTCTAGGATGTATGAATTAAACTTTTTGCTTATAAAAATTTTCTACATAAAATGATTTTGTTTCCTTTATTTTTTTTCATTATTTTGAGTAATAAAATCTTACTAAAACAACATAATAAGAAATAATAAGCTACTGATAAAAATGTTGTCATGACAATATGTCTGATTTTGTTTCTCATCCAGAAACAATGAAGAGAGCAAAGAGAAGTTTAATGATGACAGAGTTCTTAAAAATCTCCAATCAGAACATGTAAGTATGTAAAGGTTGTAAGTTTTAGTACTTTTAAAAACAAAAACTTTTCATGTAAGTTTTAAATCTTATTTGCTTTCACTATTTCAGGAAACCTCCATTAATATCAGATTTTTTAATGTTGCTGGCAGTTTGCCACACAGTTGTCCCTCAAATAGATGAAAACACTGGAGAAATTCACTATTTCGCATCGTCACCAGGTTCTTCAATTTTTATCTTCAGTAATTTGTTAAGGATTTCTATTTTAATCGATTGTAAATAACTGAATTATATCATTTTCATTTCATGTTTATTTTGAAGGAATTACATACAATTTGTTTAAAAATTGACTTATCAGGGTTGCTTCAGTTAGGAGGACAAAAATTTTTTTTATTGGTTTACCTTACACATTAATAAATCATTTGGTTGATACCCAAAACCGAGTTCCAAAGGACTGATATACCGGGGGTGAAAGTGGGGATAAGCACCCACTTTCCAAGAAATGTTACGTCTTCACATTAGATAAGACTCTTTAGACATGTAAACGACATATCACCGTTTATAAATACTTTAATCTTTGTTAACACTGAAAACACTTTCTTGTTCATATTCCTCCATTTTTGTTCTCCTCCCACTTTCAACATGCATTCGCACCATTTCACATTTACACTAAGAAGCGCACGTAACACACACACGCACGCACGCACGCGCACACACACACACACACACACACACACACACACACACACACACACACACACACACACACACACACACACACACCCCGTGTAACAAGTTCGATGTACACTCCTGACCCTCGTACATCACTTTGTCCAGCATGAGAAATGTCTTAAGACTGTCAAAGGTTTTTTCTACCTCAGCGGTCTCTATCCAGTTATCGAAATGGCTGCTCATTTTGTCCAGGAAGGTCTGCGGGTCATCCTCTGGTTCTATCTCACAATTAACAAACTGTTGGCGATAGAAAGCTTCTGTTTTCCCGAAAGTTCGAAGTAGTTGTTCTTTCACAATGCTGTAGTTACCCTGGTTCATACATATTTTTGACGGCACCTCCGCTGTAAATGATCTCGACAATAAGAATGTCCATTTGTCTTCAGGGTACTCCAGTTCTCTTATTTCTATTTCGAACTTCTTCAAAAAAATGTCAATGTCCATTTTGTCTTCGTTGAATATCAAACCTTTATATTTGGCCAGTTTATTCCCTGTAGTGTCACTCTTTCTTTTATCCCTCTCTTTTTCTTGGTTTGTTTTTAACTTTTTCTCTGCTGTCTCTTTTTCAAAAGCTAATCTTTCTCTTTCAATGGCAACTAATTCATTTTTCTTTTCCCTTTCAATTGCTACTATCTCCTTATCCTTTTCTCTTTCTCTTTTGTCCTCCTTATCTAATCTCTCCTTTTCTTTGTCTCTTTCCATCGCTAATCTCTCCCTTTCTTTGTCTCTTTCCATAGCTAATCTCTCCTTTTCTTTTTCTCTTTCTCTTTTGTCCTCCTTATCTAATCTCTCCTTTTCTTTTTCTCTTTCCATCGCTAATCTCTCCCTCTCCATTAACCTTTTTTGTACGTATTTTCTTACTTCTGCCCCTTCCAGTTCCAACAACCTTCCCTCTTCCTTCAACGCTGCTACCTCAGCCTTGTCCGCCATAGTCTATTTCTAATAATATCGACTCGAATGTTCTCCTGTCTCTAGATCTAGACTTGACTATCTCTACTGTCTGTTGACAGGAGATCCACTGTGTATAGAGGGATATGTGGGTTTTACCTTTTACGTTGGGCGCCACTTGTTACGTCTTCATATTAGATGAGACTCTTTAGACATGGAAACGACAAATCACCGTTTATAAATACTTTAATCTTTATTAACACTGAAAACACTTTCTTGTTCATATTCCTCCATTTTGGTTCTCTTCTACTTTCAACACGCATTCGCACCATTTCACATTTACACTAAGATGCGCACAAATGGACAAATGTGAATGTGCTCTAAATTTTATAATAGGAGATTTCAGAGTAAATATTTTTTTTTATTTCTTTTCTGATACAAAGCAAGTTACAGATAAGATAGACTTAAAAAGAAAACCTTAAAGGAGGCTAAGAGCGTGCTCAAGTTTTTGTGAGACTGTATGGCATGAAATAAAAGGGTAGAAATCAACAATGAATTAATAGATCTAAAAGTGATTTGTTTAAATAAATAGAAGATTTTTGTTTAAAGAAAATAGTTTTTTGTTAGGATGTTAAAGCTGCTTAAGTGAACAGCCCAAGTGTGGCACCAGAAATAAATGAGTAGCAGTAAAGAAGACTCAAATTTGACCTTCAAGTCCATATAGAATTGGTTTTTGTTAAGATGTGATAACAGTAATGAAGTGTCCCTGTATATTTAACTTCGCATATAATACTAGAAGTAGGACTTACTTAAAAATGTCAGAAAAAGAAAAGACACTGTGTCCAATCCTGATATTTCTCTAGAAAATGAAGCACAAAAAGTTGTGTAAATGATAAAAAATATGAGCCATCTGAAAAACAAAAGTAAAGAAAAAAAAGAACAATTATAAATTAACTTAAAATCAAAATATAAAAATCTTTAAGTCATATAAAAAAAAACATACAGAATATAAATTTTGAACTTCGTTAAAACATATTGGACTATGTTTTGCATCTTTCTATTTTATAATAAATTATTTGAAATGATTTAAAGATGACTGTCAATTTTCTTTAAATGGCTAGCAGCTAGTTTATTTAAAATTTGTTTTCCAAAAATTATGCAATAATATTTTGGGTTAACAGTTACATAAGCAGAATTAAGAATGTTAATTTAGGTATACATGAAAAAACTTGATGAACAAGTTAAATCTAATTTTTAAAATCTATTGATCCTTACTGGCTGATGCTATTAAAAGGCAAGTTCTTCATGTTGAGCCATTCCAAGGTGTAAATTCTAACAATCTGGCCCAGTACAACAGGCACTACAACAGTAATAAAAAGCTGCTTGATAATTATTTCTGTGGGAACTTCTATTTCAGAACGGCCAAACTAGACAGAAAAATGTGTTAAAAAAAACAGTGTAAAATATCTATACAGTATTGTTTACACAACTATACACATTATAAACTTAATATTCTGATGATTCTTCAATCTATTCCATTAGTCATTAGCATACTTTTTTAATTTTAAATCACTAGTAAAAAAGCATTTATTTAACCCACTAGCTCCTACCGAGGTAGGATTGTTTAAATTCTGTTCTTAAATATATAGAGAGAGAGTCATCTAGCCTTGTTATTAAGTCATATATAATGAAAGTTTATTATTATCATATTATTCACTTATTTGGTTTGAGATTCCATTTCGTCAGATAAAAGAATGTTTTTGGTGCAATCAATGGGCAAGGGTTCATAAAAAATTTGAAGACTTGTATAAGTATAGTGCAAAATTAAGTAAGACATATTTTCTAGGCAAGTGAAAAAAGTTTGCTATCACCAAGAATCAGAAAGTTAAAAGTAAAGGTCATCATTTCTAGCAGTTACATTTGTAGTGAAAATATTTTAGATGTTTTCAGCATTTAGGATTAATGGTGGATGTGGAGATGCTGATTAAAAGTGAAAATAATGACAGATAGTTAACCAAAAGATAATTAGGAAGAATCTTTTCTATCCAAAATAAGTTTCAGTGCTATTGTGAAAATAAAGAGAAATAAGCTTCAATGCTATTTTGAAAATAAAGATAGCAATGCTTCAATTGCTGCTATTTCATGAAGGATAAAAACAATGGAAGTCCCATCTTTGATTTAGTTTGGAGTCCGTTAAAAAAAAAGATAAGCATCAAATGAAATGTTTAATCATTTTAATGTTGAGCAGCATAAGTTTCATGTGTCAGTTCATTGATAGTTTCATGGTTAAGTTATATTTCAACGATACATTTTAAAGCATTAGTTATGTAATTGATCCCATAAAATATGTTTGTGTAATTGGACCAGTTGGTAAGTAGACCAAAATTATTCTATTTTGATGTACTCAGACTAAAAAGAATCAAGTTTGTTGATATACTTAAATTTTTTATGCTAAACAGAAAGGATTTTTTTAAAGACATCTACTATAAATAATGTATATTAGCAATGTAGCTATTTTTTTCTTTTGATAAATCCAATAATGACATTTAATAAAAAAAAAACATTGAAGTTAAAAACACAACAATAAGAGATTAAACATCAAAGTAAAATCATACCAATTTGTAGAGTGAGAACAACTTACTAGCAGCATAATAAGTGAAGGTGTGATAAAAACTCCCTAAAAGGTAAAAATATATGAATATATAACATTTTGTCAGTATGTAAAACACACAAACAAAATTTTTTTTGGTATAAATCAATACACTTAAAGGGGTCTTTTATATACAATGAAAAAACAAACATTTTTATTTACAATGATTAAGTAAAAACAATAGACGTATAATGTCAACTGTAGCAAAAAAATTTGAAGTATATACCATAGTAATACTTTTCATTAACTTCTTATTGTAAACAAATGCACTAAAGAAAAAAAACTTCTAAATGTTAAGATAGACTTGTGAAGAAAAGTCTAGTCTAGAACTCTTTTATAAGCAACAAGCTGACATCCTAAATTATAAATACAGGATCTAGTTCTTGAAAGAATTCATGTTAAATGCGTGGCTGAAAGACCAAAACCACTTGGCTACAACTTGAAACCTAACAAGGGAAATCACAACTCTAGCAGAGTTGTGTTTGCTGAGCCCCTAAAGGTAACACAGGAGCTTTCGCCACACAGACACATTCTCAAACCAAAAATGAAAAGAAACTCAAGTGACAAGGTTTAAGAAAGGACAAATGAAGGAATATTAACATACATAGCATTTAAGCCAAAAGAATTGCCTCTTGTGAAACATTTACGACATATAATATAGGAAAACAATAAAGATGTCATTCAACAACTCACAACATCTTGGAGTCATCATTAAAGAACAAAGTGGAGTCATCAATTCAACAAATAGCATTAAATTTAAAAAAGACTAAAAAGATATAATTAAAAAATATTGACACTTTCACTACATGCTATTAATTTAATAATCAAAGCATTTTAAATATTTCAACAATATTTACATTGTACCATTCATAGACACTTTCATCCCTAAGAGTAGCAAAAAATGTTGTTCACAATTGGGTTTTCATATAGTTTTTAAACTTTCTTATCTTCTCACATATACCATAGACTGGAGAAAATGCAGACAAAGAAATCTATGTAGCAATCATATGTAGCCTTAGCAACTTTCATTGGTGGGAAAAGGGGAGGAGCATTCAGTAATGCAGTGTTTTCTAAACTTTTTCCTTAACAGAACACTTTGATCATTCTGAGTTTTCAGTGGAACACATTTTTTAGAGAGATTTCACATGGTGGCCTACTAGTTAATAATTCCAATAGTTCGTGGAACACCTATTCAGGCCCGGTGTAACACTAAGGTTCTGAGGAGCACAGTTTGTGGAAACAATGCAGTAATGTAACAAGCTACAAACAAAAAAACTAGTCAGGAGATTCAAAACTAGCCAGAGCCACCCAAAAGGTAAAATAAATAAATGGAGATAATTTAAATTCAACTTACCATCATACTGCCAAAGGCTGAATTAAATAATGCTGCTGCCTGTGGGGATATACAGTTATGTCATTAATTCAATGCTGAATATATTCTCTATCAAAATTTTGTATTCATCTTTTCATATCACTAGTAAGTATAATTTTAATGTCAGTACATAGCTTCATAAATTGAAGAAAAAAAAGCTTTATTACTATCACTTTACTTACCACATTGCCCCCAACAGCTTTGGTCATCATAATAGCAGAAGATACCGGTGGAGGCATAACACTCAGTATCATCATTCTGTAAAAACATTAAAAGATGTTTCAGTTTATTATGTCATTTCCTTTTACAACTAGCTACAAACTATCTTCGAAATAATCTATTTCTAGTTTATGATTTTTTTAATCCACAATGCCCATCTACCGCCAAAGGAATTTCTGTTACTTGTAGGCAGCCCTTTCCTGAAGTTTTTTTCATACTCATGCATTCTAAGGAAAATTGTCCAGGAAAGCTCAAGAAAGCTGTTCAGGCATTTCTGCACAATCACCCACAATTAGTTACAAAATTTTTTCTGTATAGTAGCACTGAGATTAAGTATTTGATATATTATGCAAACGTTTATTTACATTATTATTATACTTTGCAAGTGCTATAAAAAAAACATAGTTTCCATTCAATGTTGATAGATTGGGTGAATATAAAGAGTTCACAGCCCTAACACTTTTTAGTGAAACATTTGGCCAACACATTTGCAGAGTACAATTCAGAACAGATGTGAGATATGAGTAACTAAATAAAATATACTGGTCAGTTTGTTTTGAATCTCACAAAAGTTCAAATAGATTGACATTTGAAATCCAACTGCAGTGATAAATAATGCTTGAATAAAATAATAATTGGGTGAATAGAAATCAGTAAACAAATGACTTTTCTTTCTTACCCATCCAAGATGGCAGGATGAAGGAATGAATAATGTAGCAACTTGACCAGGATGTACATAAAAGTAGGGAAAACAACGAAAGTAAATCCTTGAATGAGACAATGAACATCTACTCTAAACAGGGCTGCTTTGAGTGTCTGAAATGTCAAAATATTTTTTTTTCAGTTATACAGTATGAAAATATTTACCAGAACATAGAATTTGGTGTGTCCCTGTAACTCATGTCAAACATAAATTGATCTCTTGTCTGGAAAATTTATTGTTGCTTACACTGCCTTGTAATAAGTTTGATTTGTTTTGTAGTTTTCTTCAGTTATAACAGATAATAAAAGAAAACAAAATTAAATACCACAACAAGCAAAATTTTATGAAAATTTGAGGATTTTAGGAGACTTCATTTTTTTTTAAGATTTGAGGAAATTTCAGGAGCACTAAGAACCCTATTTACAAGTCTGAAATACATCCTTCAGAAAAGAAGATTATTTTTTCTAGTCCACCTCCTGCAAGATGGCTGAGGACAGCAGTGGGCTGGGTTTGAACTCTGGACTATTGTGAAAACAGTTCATACCATACAACCATGGCTCATCAGCACATTTTAGGCTATGTGGTAAAATAGAATGTAAATTCCACAAATCAATTTAAAAGAGATAACAAGAAGAAGAAACAAGGGACTAAAAAGAGTAGAGGTGATTCTTGGAAGAGGCAGATGAAAAGTATACTCATTGTATTTAGATAAACAGAATTAAAAGCACTTTTAAATATATAGATCTATATTTCAAAGTATGAAAACTAATGCTGACTTTTCACTTTACGGATTTGCTTAGCTAAAACTATACCAGTAATTAAATTATTGTTGAGATAGTTAATGAAAAGTATTTCGATATTACTTTTTTATTACCTCTATTGGAAGTGTAACTCCATTAATAAAAAACAAAAGAAAAACTGCAAAATATTTGCTGGTTATCTCTGGGTGGAGTATGCCTGAGGAAACAAGTTAACAAAAAAGATTGATAACAAAATATAAAATATGGTTCTTAAAATTTCAGACAAAAAATTTAGCAAATATGTCTAGTGGCCAACTCAGAAGGATGTGTTAAGGTAGGGATCGGCCCAAAAAATTCTCCTTTCCCTTAAGCCCATAAGAAATATTGCAGGCATTCTATTAATGTATGGTACTAATAAAGTTTTCTTGATACATTAAAATTACATTATAATATATATGTAGTTTGCTTTAATGAACCTCTTAGAGGGAGTTTTAAACTCAAAAACCTTGGCTACGCTTACGGAATTTAGTGACTAGTTTGCTTTGTTTTTTTGATGAGGGGGAAATCTGTCAGAGTAAATGGCAATTTGAATGTTTCTTTGTGAATGATATAATCATGAGGTTCAAAATTGTTCTTAAACCATTTGTGCTAAAATGGCAAGGATTCGAACAGTTTTTGTTTTTCATCCTTCAATTTTTCTTCTCCTTCTTTATGCTTCTTTTTACCATATTTAGTCACGTTTTCAAGTATTTAAGATTTTCAATTTTGGTTGACTTCTTGGTGGGAAAATACTGGGATTTTAATTCATTGATTGTCTATGCCAGTTTTTCCCAAACTTTTTATCTATCTGTACCTCTTCTATAATTTTTTTAATGCTGAGTACCCCTCAGAGCATAATAAATAGGTAATTAAAAAAATCAGCATAGTTAATGAAGTGCAATGCATACCCCCTACAAAGTCTTCCTGTACCCCTGGGGATACAGGTACCCACTTTGGGAAACACGTGGTCTATACCAATGAATAAATGTGCGAAGTTTCAACCTGATCAGAGAGGTGGTGTGGAAGAAATAATGTGTTCAACCTTTTTATCAGACAGACAGAGTGAGTTGTTATAAGCTTTGTACAAATTATTTTAAATACAGCTAGCACAATAACGCGGTTAATAATAATAATACAGTTTAGTGAGTTTAAATCTATTAAAGTAGATATACTAATTACCTCCCTTGTTGCCAATGCTAGGAGCTAGCTTGGCTAAAAGTATAACACCAATCAATCCAGAGCAAAATTGTAAATTGTTCATTTTTATATAGAATTCTAGATGTAGATCTATCTAGAATAGAAGAGTATGATTTAGATTTACTATCTAGATATATCTAGTTATTTATTTATCTAAAAAAAAAATAAAATGCATCTCTCATCTCATTCTCTGACAGAATGAGACTCAGTTTTTGTTATAAAATGAAAAAAAATAGTAGAGGATTATAGTCTAGAGCAGTGGTTCTCAAACTATGGTGCGTTGACCCCTTGGAGGTTCTTTTAGCAGAACAATAAAAATTTAAATAACTTCTTTGCTACAAGCCAATTAATCCGATATACTAACCTTAATCCAAATTTTAATAATCAACTCACCCCTCAATTCTGTTTCTATATATTGTGTACTATTCTATGATCAAAATCCAAAGATTTCTACACTTAGATAATCCCAGCTGGTTGTTGAGCCCTTTTGCAAGTTGACAAACTTAGATCACAATTACAGATGAATCCATACAAATGCAGGAGCAGCTTATTAAAATAATTCCACAAACGTAGAACTTTTGTGTAGCTTTTTCTATTAGTGTCACTTAGTTCCTGGGCAGGTTTAGACTGTATAAAGGGGTCCCAGGGTCTGATAGGTTTGAGAACCTCTGATCTATAGACTCAAAAGACTTGATCTATATCTAGATCTATTCTAGGCTTTATTATTTATTTTTACGTCTCAGCAGATTTATACATTACAGTAACAATTAAAAACATTTTTAAAAATCTACATTTAGATCTAGATAGATTCTAGATATAATACTCTACAGGTCTAGCTATTAAAGGGAAACTCTGATGGTTTTTCAAATTTGAGTCATTGACATGTTTAAATTCCATTACCATTTTTTTATTTAAATACTTAGAAACATTTATATTTAATAAATAAGACAGTAAATTCTTGACATCTAAAAAAAAAGAGGGCTCTTTGAGATTTTGTTTTAGGTTAGGCGTCACTAACATACATCACTTCCCTCTGCAATTCTGAATGCAAATCTAGATCTAAACAATTGAATCGCTTCATTCTTACCTGTGCTGTTAGACTTAGTCCATAGCTATGGTACAGTTAAATATATATATTGAGAGATCTAAAAGCATTAGGGGTCATTCCATGTCAACTCAACCAGCAATCTGACAATTGTTCACCACACCATCTCAGATCTTCCTGAAATTTACAGGGTTTGTAGTACATTCAAAGTTAAGTAATTCCTGGAAATTTTAGGTCATTTGGTCAAAAACTTTCTGAGATATTATTTTTTAAAGTTTTTAGGGTTGTCGCGAGTTCGCGTGACTTTTACATTTTCGCGATATTTGAACATGAATATTTCAAAAACTAAAAGAGATATCAAGCTAAAATTTTCAACATTCATTCATTATTTCATGCTGAGCTGAATGATGTTTTTATCACAAATGTATCATGCATACAATATCCCCTAAAAATGTCCAAACATTGCACTTTAGACAGTTTTCACCAATATTTGACCCGATATAGCCAAAAACCTATGACACATGGAATAATGTTTGTTATATCATTAGTAAGTACCATATATGTGTTTATTATTTTCATAGAGAATTTATGTTAATTAATAATAACTTACTCATTGTAGGTACTGTTGTGCCTCACGGTCATCAATTTTAGTGCGCATTGCAGCCCCCAGATGACCATGTTGACAGTAATTCACACTTTTCATATTTTGCACACTTATTAACCTCAGTAAGTACTAGCTATGGTGAAAATTTCATGTTGGTGTCTTGTCTCCTTTTTGATAAAAAATCTGCTTGAAATCGCAGAATTTTTACACTATTGTGGACCATAGTAATTTTGAATTTTTGAAATGTTATCTTATATGGACTGGGTTTTCTTATTGTGAATTTCATTTTTTACATGCCAAATTGATTCTGATATGTTTCTAAGTGAATATTTTCAAATGAATTTCTTGTGTAACATTTGATTGCCAAACCATTATAAATCTAAGGCAAAACATGGGGAAAAAAATTTTTTTCAATGGTTTCTTAAAAAATCACTATGTTTATGAGTTTAAAGTTAATGCAATATAAATAATAATTATTAAAACAACTTTTTTAATATTTGATCTTTGGTAGCCTTTGCTAATAAGTCACATGGGCACTCTTTTCCTTATCTTTCGCCATCTTGTTATTGATATTCGAAAGCAATTTTTATTAAAATCTAATATTTAATTTGATTATTTCAGTTTCTCTAACTTTTTAATAAACAATTTGTAATTGCAATCTTTCAAGGGATCCAAACATTTTTCCTGTCTAGTTGAATAGTAAATTTTTGATGTAGGTAAATTTTTGTAATTTTTTAAATAGAAAACATTTATAAACAATTAAACATACACTAAAAGTTTTATTGAATTATGAGAAAGTAGCATGAAAATATGTATTTTTTTTGGGTTGAATTAGTATGGAATTTTTTATGTTATCAAATTTTTTTGTATATGATACAGAATCAATATTTACTGAATATGGCTGAACTGCCATTGTGCACATTTGGACTGTTGCTCCAAGATGAATGCCACAAGAAAGTGCATACACGCAGTGTCGGCTTGTATAACCTGTCAGAATTATCAGATGCTTACTTTGAATTGTTGATGTTAAGAACCAAGCCTGTTGATCATTTACAAAGAGAGAACTGCAATATTTGCTTCCACCACGAACAGGTTCTACTCGAAAAATTTGATAAATTGCAGCGGAATTGTTGTGATCCATTCAGTAAACATCCATGCAAAGTCACTGAGGGCAGTCAGTATTGACAAAGCCAAGGAGCTAACACTAACGACTGGCAGACACATCAAACCTGGTGAGAAGCTATGCCCAAGCTGTCGAAAGTACGACACATCCCAGGAACCTGAACAGAGTTGTGGACATTCAGCCAGTGATACCGAAATAGAAGACGTTGACTTGCATCTTTCTCAACTAAATGATAGTATAACAAGCATTGGCTGCACACCAGTTAAGCTTCATTCAATGCCTGTTCGGAGTAGAATTTCATATGCCAAACGTAAAATTGCAACTGCAACAACAGAGATCCAGAAGAAAGTAAGCAAAGTCATCCAAGTACCTCTTAATCTAGTTGTGAATGAAGATGATGCTGCAGAATGTGATGGTTGCAATGACTTAACGAAACTAGTGGCTGAATTAAAGATTAAATGCAGTACAGCTTCCAGGCAAGAAAAAATTAAGATGGTAACACTAGCACCATCCAGCTGGAGCCAACAAAAAGTCTCACAGGAATTTGGAGTAAGCAGGCACGTTGTCAAGCAAGCGAGAAAACTGAAGAAGTTATGTGGAATTTTGGCAGACCCACAGAAACAACATGGCAAAGTTCTCTCAGATGATGTGATTGAAAGTGTACATAAATTTTTTGAAGATGATGAAATTTCCCGCATGTGTCCAGGTCAAAAGGAATTCTTGTCAATCAGAATTGATGGTCAACGTGTTCATAGGCAAAAACGTCTTCTACTGCTGAATCTCAAGGAGATGCATGTAGAATTCAAAAAACGAACTGCAATGAAAATTGGGCTTAGCAAGTTTTGTTCACTGCGACCACCATGGTGCATTACTGTTGACTCGAGTGGTGCCCATGCAATCTGTGTCTGTGAGACTCACCAGAATTTGAAACTTGCAGCTGCAGCACTGCCTGTTAGAACTGATTATAAGGACTTGCTTCTGAAGGTCGTTTGTTCAACTGAGAATCGAGAATGCATGTTGCATCGCTGCTCTAATAGTCCTGGGATTGATGAACTGAAATCATATCTTGAACAACTATTTGATGATGCTGATATGGATTTAGATGACACAATCAATTACAAACGATGGACGCATGATGGTCAGTCAAAGCTGCAATCTGTATGTGAGACTGTTGTTGACTTCATTACTTCACTTTGTACTTCCACTGATAAAACAACAGATCATCATTTCACGGCCAAGGCACAGTCATCCTACTTACGTCATCTGAAGGAGTGTTTGCCAGTTGGAACAGCAGTTGTATTGCTGGATTTTGCAGAAAATTATTCATTTATCTGTCAGGATGCAGTGCAAGGCTTCCACTGGGAAACATCACAGGCCACATTGCATCCATTTGTTGTGTATTATCGTGAACTAACCAGCAATGACCTATGTTGCTTGTCACTTTGCATCATAAGTGATGACCGTGAACATGTAGCAGGTACTGTCCATGCCTTCATTGAAATAGTGCTGACATTTCTCAGTAGCAAGATGCCAGATTTGCAGAAAATAGTTTATTTCAGCGATGGAGCAGCAGCACAATATAAAAACTGCAAAAACTTAAAGAATCTGTGCATGCATAAAAGAGATTTTGGCATTGAAGCAGAATGGAATTTTTTTGCTACTAGTCATGGAAAAAGTCCTTGTGATGGTATTGGTGGTACAGTAAAGAGGCTAGTGGCAAGAGCAAGTTTGCAGGCAACTCTGCAACATCAAATTCTAACGCCACATCAAATGTACGATTGGGCAACTAAAAACATTCCAGGCATTCACTTCTTTTTTGCAGCAAAAGATGACGTCGAGGTGCATCGCAGCCGTTTGGTTGACCAATTTTCATCAATTCAAACTGTTCCTGGTACACGGTCACACCACCGGTTTGTGGCAGTGAATGAAAACAAGCTGAAGATATTCAGGTTGTCATGTGATGAATTTGGTACAATCGTCAATGTGTCACCAGAACCTGACCTGACAGTTGAACTGGCACCAAGCATAACAGATTTGCATCCAGGACAGTTTGTAGCTGTTGTCTATGACACTGATTGGTTTATTGGTTGCATAATAGAACACTCGGATGAACATCAAGATATCTTGGTAAAGTTCATGAACAGAACACCTACAAACAAATTAACTTGGCCACATCATGAAGATATCTGCTGGATACCATTCACTAATGTGCTGTGCAATCTTCCACCACCAATGTTGTCTGGCAGTTCAGCAAGACAGTATTGCTATGATGATGAGCATTTTGACAATTGCAAGAAACTGTTTAATAGTAGATTTTGTAACTTGAACTAACTATTTTTTAATCAAATTTAATAGACAGTTCGTTGCTTTGCTGATTTACTACAATACACTAATGTACGAATAATATCAAAAAGCAACTTAACGAAATATGATTTTAATTAGCAATTGATTTAGTAGGAAAGGCTTAAGACACCAACATGAAATTTTCACCATAGCTAGTACTTACTGAGGTTAATAAGTGTGCAAAATATGAAAAGTGTGAATTACTGTCAACATGGTCATCTGGGGGCTGCAATGCGCACTAAAATTGATGACCGTGAGGCACAACAGTACCTACAATGAGTAAGTTATTATTAATTAACATAAATTCTCTATGAAAATAATAAACACATATATGGTACTTACTAATGATATAACAAACATTATTCCATGTGTCATAGGTTTTTGGCTATATCGGGTCAAATATTGGTGAAAACTGTCTAAAGTGCAATGTTTGGATATTTTTAGGGGATATTGTATGCATGATACATTTGTGATAAAAACATCATTCAGCTCAGCATGAAATAATGAATGAATGTTGAAAATTTTAGCTTGATATCTCTTTTAGTTTTTGAAATATTCATGTTCAAATATCGCGAAAATGTAAAAGTCACGCGAACTCGCGACAACCCTAAAAACTTTAAAAAATAATATCTCAGAAAGTTTTTGACCAAATGACCTAAAATTTCCAGGAATTACTTAACTTTGAATGTACTACAAACCCTGTAAATTTCAGGAAGATCTGAGATGGTGTGGTGAACACCACTGGTTGAGTTGACATGGAATGACCCTTAGGATAACTAACTACACCCCTCCCTGTCCCAAAAAGTAAACATCAGTGGCGTAGCTAGGGTTTATGATGCCCAGTGCTGCATTTCCTCATGATGCCCTTCCCCCAATAAAAAAAATAAAATAATCATTAAATGGACATTTGTTTCTTCTCAAGTATTTCTAATTCTCAAACAGAGCTTTTTTACACAGAGATACTACAAATTAATCTTATGTCCCTTACTACTGGCAAAACTATCAATCATTTGATCAAAATATTTTTTTCCTACCAGCTTTTGTTCAATGGGGAAAATTTTCAAATTAGTGAGTCATCAATTTGACATTCCTAATTGCAAATAATTCTTAATTAACTTTAGTTTGGAGTAACTTTACTCCAATGTAGCCTCGCCGACCGCATTTATCAGAAATATTCGAATCAAGATGACGATATTCGGGCCTGACTGCCACAGTCGATATTTGTGAAAATTAAAAGCTCAGCAAGTATTTGTTTATGAAGTTTGGAGGCTTCCTAAGAGACTGTGACAAACCGTTGGAAGCTTCTTTCGCTCGAGATGACATGAGTTTTTATCAATGTCGCTAGGAGCAGTCTTGAGATTGATTTCAATCTATGGATTCAATAGTTGGTAAGGTGACACAAATTCATATTTAACTGGTCCAATTAAAATTTCTCTTGGTAACTCTTTTTTTTGTATGTTAATACATCATCAATACCCAGCACATGTTTTCGTCAAAGGGAATACTATTTTCAGCAATGCCCTCACACAAGTATTATAGATTGTATTTAATGTTTTCAGTTTGAGTGCGCCATTTCGCATCATTGATTTGAAGGTAGACGTGCGCGTTGTTTATTTTAGTTAATACACGGGTACACAACCTAAAGTTGGGGAGAAAATTAGATAGCCTAGCAACTAACAATCTTTTGCTACAGATCTAGTAGAATGACTTTACCTTTGGACTGGATATTGAAGTTGAAATTTTTACATACATGCACATGACTTTTTCCACAAAAAAAAACGGTGCATTGAGCTATTAAGTAACAACATGTATCACGACCATAGAAACAATGAGCGTGTAAAATGCGTTATCTTCAGAAATGTCCACCAGTCTAGTCAATTTGACTCCAGCTAGTCAACATCTTTATATTTCATTGAAGAAAGAGTTAGAGTAAAGGTTAACAAAGTAATAAATACATTTTTGTTGACATTTCAAATACAGAAGTTTTGTGTTTGGTCGCACATGAGCAATACTGAAAAGCTCAGGGGAACTTAATTCATACTGAGGGCTTTTAATTTTGATACCCGCACCACCCGCACATTGCTAGCTACGCCACTGGTAAACATATTGTGTGTCTGACTGATTCTAACAAACTGGTCAGTGCAAGGCTAACCTAGGCTACGTGTAGTCAGTAATGACAAGACAACCAAACGATAGTCATGAATAGTGTTTGTTGTGTGTTGAGTGGCAGGCGAGAAAATACACACTGCCATGGTTAAGCTAGCATGTAGATCTACTCTTAACACATTACTTTTTTCTTTGCATACAAAATCTAATTAGATCTAACTGCATAGACCTAGATCTATTTCTTTTATGAGATCATAAACTTTACAGTACATCTTTCCGTTATACAGAAAGTTTTTAAGTAAATAGAAAAATTTAATTTAATGTTTGTGTGACATCACATGTGTGCAGAAAAATTATGTCAGAAAAACATCTATTACTAAGTTATTGTTGAAAATAAAATATAAAAAGAATAATATATTCATTTTCTGTAAATCAAAACACATATATTAGATATAGATGTATATTAGGGTGGTCCAGAAAACCATACTGAAAAGTTTAAGTTTGTAGAATCATTGCTCCACATGGTTTGTTTTTGTCCATTGGGTATAGGTATTTGGCCTGCAAAATTTCAAGCTGATCGAGCAACATCTACAGGTCAACCCATTATCAACATTACTTGTCTGGTGTCCGCGCTTGCGATTTACGTCCGACTTTGACACGTTATAAATTAATTTACTTACTTACTTGTGTGCTGAATTCTAACGTGCATGTTATTTTTTTATTTTGCAGTTGTTACTGAATTAATACTAAATTGCCATTGAACTGAAATTGACCTATTGAACTCTTCAAGTAATAAACTATAAACAACAATGGCTTCCTCCAGTTTGAGATCCGACCCACAGAACTGGCTGATTGGAAAGCCAATTTCTCTGTTATCTACAGCAAGATTGCCACGTATGCTGGATGTACTTCAACTGCTCCAGTTTCATCATTTAACTGAAGGACGAACTCTTCCGGAAAGTTATAAAATGACTTGTGATGCAGCTATTTGTATTTGGATGCGAGCCAGAATACCAACACAGCGGGTTGACTCATGTGTCAGAAAACTGTCAAAGCTGCATCAGAACTATCTGGCTCTGAAGGTACACAGAACACGAAAACGAGAAAGCGACAGGATGAAAGAAGACATGTTTAAAGGTGACCTTCAAGAATTGTTTGATATTGCGACAAAGGACGTGATGACAGAAATACAGAACGAAGAAGATCGGGAATTTCTTCGCATGCAAAGAGAAGATACTTTTTCCTGCAGCATGACTGGAGTAGACGTAAAGACAGCATCAAAAGAAAGCAGGAAGAGGCAACGAGAGGAAAAAGAGAGAAAGGTGAAAATGAGATATGAAGAACGCATGACAAAGGGCTTCAATGAAACAGAAGGTGAACTTTCTTCGTTGACATCTAATTCGGAGTCAGAAGAAGATGAGGAGTATCAGCCAACTCAAACTCAGCCATGTACGCCTACAACGTCAACATCAACAGATTCAACACCTGGTGCTTCATCATCAAAAAAGAAAGTTAAGAATATCTTCCAGTCCCCTGAAGTTGTAGGTGCTTTGGATCGTGTTTGCCTCCCAGACCGTGGAGCTGTGTTTGTTGCTGGAGCTGTTGCACAGGCGCTTGGCCATGACATTTCAGAAATAACATTATCTCGAAGTTCAATCAGACGATCCAGAATAAAAGAAAGACAACGGGCTGCTGCAATGGATGAAAAAGAATTTTCTTTGGCAGGACCACTATTGCTGCATTGGGACGGTAAAATATTGCCCGACATTGATGGATCAAAGGAAAATGTGGATCGCATAGCTGTTATTGTTACTGGGAATGGCCAGGAATTCGACACAACAGCTAGCAATACAGGGCTTCATAAGGGCGCATGTGTTGGAATTGAAGAAGCTCTGGGAACTGAAATGGTCTGGATTGCATGCCGTCATCATGTCATGGAAGTTGTCCTTTCAAATGTTTTCAAGTCTCTGTTTGGTCCAACTGAAGGTCCATCAACTGCACTATTCCAGCGATTTCAGAAACAATGGCCATCAATGAACCAAGATGCTTATTCTACAGCAAGTGATGAACTGTTTCAGGATCCAATATTGAAAAACATGCGACAGGAAATGCTTGTCTATTTACCAGGTGCTCTTGAAAAAAAGCACCCAAGGGACGATTATCAGGAATTTTTACGTTTATCCTTCTGGTTTCTTGGTGGACACAAAGACAAGGAGAAATTTCGAGCTCCCGGTCCAACACATCATGCGAGATGGATGGCAAAAGCCATTTACGCACTGAAAATCTTTCTTTTTAAGACTCAGTTCAAGTTGACTGTTCGTGAATCCCAGAATATCACACATTTGGCTCTCTTTGTCAGTCTTGTTTATGTAAAACAGTGGAACGAAGCACCACTTGCAATCCGAGCCCCTCTCAATGACATCGAATTTTTATCAAATCTGAAGACCTATCCGAATAAGACTGTTGCCAGCAAGGCACATGAAGCATTTTCAAGGCACCTCTGGTTTCTCTCTGAACATTTGGTTGGCATAGCCCTTTTAGATGACAGAGTGTCAGCATCAATCAAAGAAAAGATGGTACAAAATCTACTTCGACCAGCATTGGCAGACATCCCTCGGCGTGTAAAGTTGACAAGTGAATCTGAACAGTTGAAATTGGAGGACCTGGTGACAGAAAGGACGACATCTTTCTTTGATGTCCTCATGGAAGAAGGCAAAGAAAAGTCTCAGACATTCCTTAAGAAACCACCAGGACAGTGGACATCTGATCCAGTCTTCAAGAAATTTTATGAACTGGCTGCACACATGACAGTTGTAAATGATGTAGCTGAAAGGGGAATTAGTCTTATTGAGAAATACAATGATACACTGACAAAGAATGAGGAACAGAAACAGTTTATTCTTCGATTGGTTGCAAACCATCGCAGGAATTTCCCAACTCCATCAAAGACATCACTTATGTCGTCGTCATAGATTATCCACTGTGAAACTGTCAAATTTTAAAACTAAGGTTTTCATTAGATTGTAAGTTTTAGTTACATTTTTTAATTACAACTTTAATTTAATTTCTTAATTTTAATTTACTTTAAAATTTTAACCTTAAGTTTTAAATCGATCATCAACTATAATTGACAATAACTATTTCATTTGAGATAACCCAAAAAACTGTCAAATGGGTTGACCTGTAAATATTATTTGTTTTCATTAAAATTTTGCACAATTGTTATGAACACAACAAAGAACAGAAATAACCTTGTGGACAACTTAAATCTGTTACTTTGTTTTTCTGGACCACCCTAATGTATATATGTATATATATATGTGTATATATATATAATATATATATATATAATATATATATGTATATATATATACCGTCATAAAAAAAGCACTGTATATTATATATATATATATATATACATACCTTTTCAATGTGGGGAAAAAATTATTATTTTTCTCTTTCTTGTATTTTAACATTTATTATTAATTTATATTAGTAGTTAAAAGTAGGTACTTAAATACAAATTTCAAACTCAATATATTGTAATGAAACTAATATAGTTAGATAGAGCTTTTTGAACCAAGTTTATTGATACCTCATTTATGTTTCTTAGTTAATAAGAACAGAAGTTATAGCAATTTTAGTAGCGAAAACTTTGCCTATATAATCTTTAACTAAATTTTGTGACCGAAAAGGAAAATTTGGCAATAAAAATGCTGTAACTTATTAACTATTCGAGTTATCTGTATAAAATTTTCACCAGAAATGCATGAATATGTCCTGATATTTATTTTAATTTCAAAAAAGTGATAGACCATGACAAAATTTTCTAATTCATTATTAAAGTGAGGTTATTTGTAAAAAAGAAATGATCAACAAAGAAGTACTTTTTCACATTTAAAACTGTAACTTTTGAACCTTAAGAGATAATTGAATACAATTTTAAACAGAGATGTTTAATTATCTGTTGATACTTATTTTATTTTTAAATTATAGATAGAAGTTCAAGAAAATATTTTCCACTTCATGACGAAGCACACTATGTATGTCAAAAAAAATACTTTTTTCTCTGTTAAAAAGGCTGTAATTTTTTAACTTTCAGAGATATATATGAATAAAATTTTCAACACAAATAAAGGAATTTTATTACATATTCTTTTTATTATTTTGAAACCTGAGATTGAAGTTAGAATTTTTTTTTTCTTATAGATCTGTGGCAACAGTAAGTAAATACGTCACCAGGTCAAAAATAATTGTCCAATATGAATTTTTTTGCTTGTGCCCAACGATGGTGTCAGAATATGTAAAAGTATTTATTACATACCTGTCTGTTGCTGCCACATTAGTGTGTATGACAATCATGTCACACAGCAGCCTCCTTAAGTTATGCCCATTTTTTAAAAAGTATTTTTTTATGTTTTTTTTATGTGTTATAGTGTTATAGTCAGTGCTTTTTTTGTGATGGTGTCCACCACCACACTTACAGCACCTTTTTTCAATGTGGGGACAAATTTTTACTTTTCTTGTATTTTAACATTTATTATTGATTTATTACTAGTTAAAGGTAAGGCAATTTATCAATGAGTACCAGCATCTATTTTTTTACAAAAAGAGAGAGAGATATTATATTATATCAGTATATCAAAAATTCAAATTGTCAAAACCATCATTGGCAACATATAACGAACATTAAAAAAGTTACAGATGTTGAGCAAATATTAACGTCGGAATTTCAATATGTTTATTGTATAATATTCATACAAAAAGATGTTTGTGATGAATGTCGTTGACTATTTCAATTATCCTTCTTTCTGTTTACATAGATAGATGTTTTTTTTACAAAACATTGCGCATAGTGTACTGGCACCTTTTTAGGCTTTTTCAATGTGGGGAAAAATTTTTACTTTTTTTGTGTTTTAACGTTTATTATTAATAGATATAGATCTAGTTAAAAGTTAGGCAATTCATCAGTCTGAGTTGCAGCACAAATTTTTTTACAATGAGAGAGAGATATATATCAGTATATCAAAAATTCAAATTGCCAAAACCACGATTGGCACATCGGAGTTTCCCTCTAAATTGACTCAATTGTTCTTGATATGTTATCGTCACGATTGTGTAATAATTAAATAATGATCGATGATGGCAAGGATGCTACTTTTCTTTTGATAGCGGTCACCGTACGTAATTTGCATCTCTCTTCAGACAAAGTGTAGAGTCACGTTTTTCTAGATGGATTTATTTTTTAGGTCTAGATCTATAAAATAGAAATTTAGATATATCTAAATATCATAGTATAATCTAGATCTATCATTCTAGGCTCTAGACTATTAGATGACAATGTGAATGTATAAGAAATGTTTCATGTGTTGTTTTTTTTTTCCTCTTTCTAGAATTAAAAACTAAAACCTTTATTTTAGATTTTAAAAACATAGACTAGATTTAATAACTAGAGTTTAATAACAAGACTATAATGATACACAGATCTAGATCTATCTAGAGTCTAGATCAGTTATATTTTCTTTATTTAATACTATTTCATTAAATATTTTAAAATTTATATTGAAACTATAGGATAAAATGATAGCCAAGACCTATGTTTTGTTTCGCATATGACTGCTAAACTAAAGAAATCCAGATCTAGACTCTAGATCCGATTGTTTACATCATGGCGTCCGATAATAAAACGAGACTCAACAAGCACTCTAATGTTACTTTTACTCTTCCAATATCTTGTCAGATTTGCCTGGGAAAAGTGATTGAACTTTATTTATGAAACATAGATTTAAGCACTTTACAAATAACGTTTTTATTTTATTTTCATCACCTTAAATGAACTTTAAAAAATATCCGTTGGTTACCAACAACATTCTTAATCGTTAAGTTAATCTTACAATTACAATGTGAGATTGTGTAATTTTTTGTCATTGTTTTAAATTTCAGATTCTAACTTGGACTTGGAGCAAAAACAGTCTTTTTTGTTTTGTTTTTGTTGTTTTATTCTTTTCAGATTGTCTCTTAACTAGAAATAACACCTGTTTCTTATATAACATGATAATAACATCAGATATAGTCTAGAGCTATAATAACAATGTTTTGTCAAAAAAAAAAACACTTTATTGACTTTAGCAGATTAAATTGTTTTCCAACCTCAAGGCTAATTTGCATTGATAAATTAAAATTTTACAAAGAAATTAAGGTTGCCATTTAAATTAGCTTAACATTGCCATTTAAATTAGCTAATACTAGTGTCTGCCTAAAGTGGATAAATTAGGAACCTGGGGCATTCAATGAGGATATATGGTTTACGGTTTCAAAAGGGTGGACACAGTGTCTGCAAGGGAGAGTTGTTTGGAATTGATTTATTAAGATGGTAATTTAATAGAGGGGTGTGTCCTGTTCTTAGTTGGAAGATTATAGCTCTTTGAGGGGGAGGAAGCTAATACTGTCCAGTTTGTTAGGCATGGTCATTTCTTTGTACATGGCTCTGCCTGTGTTTCTTGATGCCCGTTGGTTGAATCACTCCTCTTAGCATAAGGGTTAATTAAAGGGGGCTGTGACATCACCATTGTGGTTAATATTGTACACCAATGATTTTCAATCTGATAGTCCTTTTGCACCTTCATAAAATTCGCTGATGATGCGGCTCTTCTTGCCCTGCTCTCAGAGAGCTCAGATGTAAATGATTATTTCAAAGAAATAGAACACATTGAAAAAACTAACGATAATTTTTTATTATTAAATGTAAAAAAACAACAAAGAAATGATAATCAATTTTCATAGGGAAAAGAAAGAAAATGATATTGTTTCTATAGCTCGAGAGACTACAGAAATAGTGTAAATTTTTAAATACCTTGGTACTATCCAAGACAATAAACTAAATTTTACTGCAAATACTGATTACCGTATATCAGCAAAAAAGGGCAGCAAGGATTATGTTTATGGAGAAAACTGTCCTTGTTTAATGTTAGCGAAAAGGCCTTGGCTATGTTTATCACAATTTAGGAAGATTCATTTATCCCTGCATAGAGTCATTAATTATGGTATATTCTTGATATAATAAACTAGTTCTGCATATGAGTTTATATGAGCGGTACTTTACAATGCTATATTTTTCTCAGGTTAAGAAGCCAGTGCTCTGCCCAAATCTACATGTTTTCTGTCAGCTTTGTCTGGACATTTGGCTGAAACGAAACAACCAGTGCCCAACTTGTAGGGTTAATATTGGCGCAGACAACCCTGTGAAGCACATCATAGGTAGATGTTTATTTCTTAACAAATGTTATTAATTTTTCTACCAGCTTGAAAAATTAGCTGTACATAAATTACTACTTTAACTTCCCTCCATCCTTTCCTCTTTCTCAAATCCCAATGTTAAAAAACTAACCATTAAGGCTGCCAGGCAAGTCTATTTCTTCGTTAGTCCTAACATAGAAATTTAAAAAGTTGTAAGTTCACTTAATGTAGTTAAATGAAACAATAGCAGAGAGAGTGGCAGACTGGGTAAGAGTATCATCACCAATTATTGTATAGTTTTATATTTATTTGGTCTAGATAGGAAAGGTGGGGGGGGGGGGGAGAGGAAATACAATTCCATGTTGCCCTAAAATCTACGTAGGTTTTAGAAAATATGGCAGTTTTAGCTTTATTGTTATTGCCATGGAAAGATGGTGAATTAAATATATATATTAGTTTTTGTGTTGGGGTAAAAACATGTTTTTCTTTCTTTCTTGTTTCTTTTAATCTACATTTTAAAAAAAAAACTTTTTTGAAATCTTCTAAATGTTTCTAATTATAAATACAAATTTTGTTAAATTGAAGTCACTTATTATTTTGCATCTCATTTTGCTCTTATTACTAACACAGGTGGCCAAGTTGAAGATGAGATTCGGGATAATCAAAGCACCCCTGAACTTCGAAGAATCCGATTTGATTTGCTCTACCATGAGTATGAAGACCAGTTTGAAAAGATGCGAAAAGAAATCATCATTCTTAAAACCGAAAACAACATTTTATCTGCCCAGCTTGGGGATGCAGAAGTAGAGATCAATAACCACAGACAGGGTAGCAGTGTTCAAAGCAGCCATTTAGTGAAAAAGTCACACCAAGAGGCAGACGTTGCTAATCTTTTAGCTTTGACAAAAAATTTACAGGAAGCGCAAAAGCTTTATGCTGACATAAAATCAGAAATGGCCAATTTGAAAAAAGTAAATATTGTATTTTCTTTTTTTTTTTTTTTTTTGTTTTGAATGTTGTAAGAACTCTACTTCCTTTGGTCAGAAACGCTACAGTTTTAAGTGTTAAAACTTTAGTCATATCTAACAATTGGCTTATTCTGTATGCTGGCTCATTCTAATTTGGCTCTTTTATGTTTTATATTGACATCATAACATTTCAAGTATGTATATGCTTACTAGCAAATATGTTTAGCACTTTATTAACTCTTTATGTGCTTACTAACAAACATGTTTAGCACTTTGTTACCTCCCTATAAGCTTACTAGCAAATATGTTTAGCACTTTGTTACCTCCATATAAGCTTACTAGCAAATATGTTTAGCACTTTGTTGACTCCATATATGCTTACTAGCAAATATGTTTAGCACTTTATTAACTCCCTATGTGCTTACTAACAAATATGTTTAGCACTTTGTTACCCCCCTATGTGCTAACTAGCAAATATGTTTAGTACTTTATTAACTCCCTATGTGCTTACTAACAAATTTGTTTAGCACTTCATTGTCTCTGTTGATCATAATCATAAAAACAAACCCCTACATGCAATGTTACAGTTATCATTCACATCAGGTTTTTGTTTTAAGTGCATTGACCATATCCTTAAAGTAAAACCTGCATCCTAAATTTCTATTTTTTTTTTTTTAAATTGTCTTTTCACAACAGGAAAATTCAAAATTAAGGGATGAAAACATTAGTTTAACTCAAGAAAATCAGAACTTGCGTCTGGAGCTGGCCCAGAGATCACCCAAAAAGTAAGTATCCTCTATGAATCTCATAATTTATCTACTTAAATTTTCTATTGTATTTATTATTTATTTTTTCTTATTCAATAAAAAAATAAAATAAAATAAAGCAGTGTTCTCAGAAAAGATCATGCTTACAACAGTTTACTTGGTGGACAGGCTTTGGGATTTTGAAAAATATCATGTATTAGTTTAAAATAATTAGATTTTCCTTCCTATTTTGGTAAGAAGAGATGGATGGTAGTACTTGAAAATAAAAAAAAATCTCCTTCAAAGATGTTAGTGAGGAATAAATTGTTTAAAAGTGCTGCTGTAGGGTCAAACAATTTAAAAAAAATATATTTCTTTATTATTTTATTTGCTTTAGGTTTGGACGTTTTACTGTGGCTACTTTGGAAACAAAGATAGCAGAGCAGGACAAAGAAATTCGGCAGCTTAAAATGGCTTTAGAAAGAAGTGATAGTTATATTGAGGAGTTGGAACAGCAACTAAAGAAATACAATGGAGAAGATAAACTTTTAGGAAATAATAAAAAAAGAAATGATGTAAATAATAAGTCTGATAACTACTCTGTCAATTTGTGGCCTTCATCCCCTAAAAGTAAGCCTGACTCTGCAGCATACAATGTCGCTGTATCACAGGATAGTGCAAAAAAAGTTTTATTTGGGAGCTCGAAATTAGTAAACACAAAAGAACACAACAATATAAGATCTACAGATCAATCAACAGCAAAATGTTTTACTGACTTGGACATGGCTAGCAAAAACATCCTTAAGTCAGCTAAATCATCTGACTACATGGAAGACTCTCCACCTCCAAAAACAGAAAGGACCCCAAAAAAGGTCCAATTTAATGTTTCTACTGTTGAAGAACAATCTAATGCTGTGTCAAGCTTTGAATTAGAATTGCCTAGCCCTTTAGACAAATCTTCACACTTGAGGAGTCGTACAAAATCAATAAATACTGACAAAACTGTGGAAGGTATGAAACCTCAGGAAGACTTCAGTTCTAAAAGCGATGAAGACTTCCAGAAAAGGATTGCAAACTTGCTTAAGATAAACTCATACCAAACTGATCTAGTCACTACTTCTGAGATGGAGGTCAAGAAATCCAATGTAAGAACAGCTGAAATAAAGGCACCCAAACTCACTGGAAATCATGCAGATCTAAGCAAAGACAGCAGTCATCTTAGCATCCCTGAGCCAGGGAATTTTGACCACCTGTTGGGCTCTGGCAACTTGGACTATTCTCTGACCCAAGAAATGACAGACTGCATAGAGCTGATGAATAGGGCAGAGAAAAATTTAAATTTTCCAGTTTCTGCAAGCCAGTCCCTGTCTATGACCAAGGAAAGCACTAATGTCGCTCAACATGCTTCTACAATATCTATTGCATCCCAGAATTCATTGGCTCCAATCTATTACCCTCCACTGTATGCAGCTCCACCTTCTCAGTATTCATCACTACCCAACCAAGGCAGCTTGTGGCAGCACCAGTTTTATAGTTCTTTAAGAAGTAATCCTTACCCTTTGACTAGTTCAACACATTCTCAGGCCCCAATGAATCATACTCAGCAGATGCCCCAAAGCAGCCTATATAAAACAACAGACAGTAAAGTAGCTGGCATCAAGGATAGTTTGTCTGAGAGGGTTATATCCAGCAGAGACTTCCACTTCAGTGAGCCAGTACAAGTAGTGAAAGATTTAACATCTTTACCAAATCCAGTTAGTTCTTCGTTGCATTTCAAATTTTCTGAGCCAATGACTTACTTCACATCAGGCCTCAATACCCCTCATCCATTATCAAATATGCAGACTGCAGCCAACTCAGTAATATTTTCTTCATCCTCTTACAGTAAGCCATCTGTCACCATGACCAGAACTGCCAACCTTCATTTTGTCTCAGGTCTGCCTTTAAAATCACAGCCCACCTCATCATCCACACCCAACTTAACCATGCTTGGTCTCAGCACAACAGAAAGACCCCCGTCAAGTTCAATCCATGGTGTGGGGCCTGTTTCCCATTACAAAGGAAGTGGCATGACCTATCCAAGCTTATTGTTAGACAGTATTCTGAGTCCATCACTCAATAGCTCCCAGTTGAACTGGCCCAGTGAGTCTCATGGACCTGAAGACACACCCTCAAGTCTAACATCTACTAAGCTTAAACCAAGTGATAACAGTTTAGGCGCTGACACTGATTTCAGTATGTCGTCAACTTCTCCATAGCTTCTCTAAATTTAGGTATACTTGCTCTGGGTCCTTTTGCAACATTATTTTCTATTTAAAATTATTTTGTATGCATTTGATTCAAATTAAATTTGAATTGAAATTGATTTTTTAACAAGGCATTAAAATATATTTTTAGTAAATTTTCCTGCCAAAATATTGTTTTTAACTGCAGTTATAGTTATAGTTAAATAGAAAATGACATCTATGATTTTTAACATAACCTCTTGAGTTGCTTATTACTTGTGAAGTGACATAAGCACTATTTATTCGCCATATTTTTTTAAAAACGTTATTTATACATTAGAGTAAAACTATATCTTGTTCTGTCGTGGTGTACTGTTATACATTGTTGAATTTTTTTCAAAACGGACTAAATTTCAAATCAGTGATCTTAATAACGAGGTTTTTCTGTATTTAATTTAACTTTATAATAAAACTAGCAAAATACCCGCGCTTTGCAGCGGGAGGATTATTGCATTAACATTTCAAATTTGCTTTAATTAATAGGCCTACATGTAACAACAAAACATTCTCATTTGTGCCAGGAGTGTTACCGCAGGGAATGTAGCGCATGTATTTTTGGAATAACCGGAACAACGCAGTTTTTGTGTGGCTTTTTGCAATGTTAGTCGGATAAGTAAAAATAATGTGTCATATGTACTGCCTTAAATATTTCATTACTAAGAAGAAAAGTAAACCTTTTGAAATAGAGAAGAAACATACATGTACCAATACACAGTTATTTGTTGAGGATCTCTTTGTACACCACGTTGTCAGTTCGGCCCTCCGGCTGCAGTATGACCAATCCCTGCGCCGAGCTTACTCTTGAGCATGCGACGTACAGTTGCCCATGTGAGAAGCAGTCCTGTCTCAAGTCAATGCCAACCTTTTGTAGTGTCTGTCCCTGAGACTTGTTGATTGTCATGGCGAAGCAGAGCCTTACTGGGAATTGGAGGCGTTTGAATTGAAATGGGAGGTCAGAGGGGATGACGGGGATGCGAGGAATCAAAACTGTCTCTCCTGAGCCACTGCCAGTGAAAATAGTTGCCTCAATGAGGTTCTTCTGCAGAGACGTGACTTGAAGTCTGGTGCCGTTGCACAGTTTAGGTGGCTGCAAGTTCCTCAGCAACATTATCGGTGCCCCAACCTTCAAAATGAGACGATGCTCAGGAGTGCCTGGAGGATTCAGAGAGTTGAGAAACTCTACCGGATAGTGCACCGCGTCTTCCATTTCCACAACTGAATCCACAGACTGGTATGTTTTAGATTGTGAGGGGAGTTCTTGGAGTAAAACGTGGTTTATGGCCGTGGTCATGTCGTTTCGTGGTGTTAGGATAGCTCTCTCCCTCAACCATGACACGTCTATATGCTGGAGAGTTCTTAGATTGGGATAAACATTGTAACGAAGGTTTTGCAAGGTCTTCACCAAGAGACAGAGATTTGAGGGAATTGCTATTTTAGAATTTTTTTGACTGAAGCTGCCATTACCAATACTCATCAGAAGATCAGAGAACTCTCCGGCTCTTGTGTCGCCATTCAGATGAACCCTCATGTTTATTCTTAAAGTGACGACAGTGATTTGACGCCACAGGTACGAAGACTTCAGACAGGCTTTCACTTCGTCGGCGCGTGTTCCTCTGGGCACGACTGGTAGGGTTTGCCGAAAGTCTCCAGCCAGCAACACTGTCAAGCCTCCCATACGTGTGGTGGTGTTTCGGATGTCTTGGAGGGTCCTGTCCAAAGCCTCGACACCCCCTCTGTGTGCCATGGTGGACTCATCCCAGACAATCAGCTTGCACTGTCTTAGCACTTCAGCCATGTTGCTCTGCTTTGATATGTTGCACGTGGAGGGCGAATCAGTGGTGTGGCTGAGGTTGAGAGGTAGCTTGAAAGCTGAATGAGCAGTTCTCCCACCCTGAAGAAGAGTTGCTGCAATGCCAGAAGAAGCCACAGCTACAGCAATGTCACCTTCCGCTCGGACTTTCGCAAGCAGAAGGTTTATGAGGAATGTCTTGCCAGTTCCTCCTGGAGCATCAAGAAAAAACACCGTGCCAGTGCCCGAGACAACGCTCCTCATGACTTGCTCGTAAACTCTCTTTTGGTCACCATTCAGCAAAGGCTCGTTGTTTGAGACTACATTGGCCAACTCCGAGGTGTCGTAAGAGGTTTCCCTCAAGTACTCGGGATTCGACGTAACCTCTGCCAGTTCTCTCGAAGGTGAAGGCAGCCCGTAATGATCGACAGAGAGACCTCCGATAGCAATGACGTAGTTCTCAAGCAACTGAAAACACTTGTTGTAGATCATAGGCAACCACTGTTGGACTTCTGTTCCTCCATGATCTCTTTCAGTCTGTCTCCTAACATCTTCTGCCATGCTGTCTCTATGTTTTTCCCAGAGATTTAAGGGGTTCTCCATTTGGCAGAAGACCAGCATTACAGCGAACAGTTCACGGATCTTTTGAGGTGAGCGAGACAGAGCAGCTTCCTGGAGAGTCTCGTCCCAGTTGACATCGTCCTGTAACAAACCAAGTGCCCTGCAGGCCGACTTGTAGGTTGGATGGACAACACCGTCAACTGTTCTGAGAGATTCGAAAGAGGTGGGACCTATGATTTTGTAGAGCAGCAATCGAAGGTGGTAACATTCAGAGTTGTTCGGGTGCACAGTGTAGACCCTTCCAAGCACATTATCTTTCTTCACCCCTGAATGTCCTGGCACAGCCTTCCCCTGCTTCCTCCGACGAAACATGTTTCTTGTCCACACATAATAAGATGGAACTTCGTGATAATAAAGCTCCTTTGCAAAGTCATCATGGTTGCAAAGATCAAAGAAGGCTAACAGAGTCGTCTGTGGTGGATTGTGTACTTTTTCTGCAACATTGCCCTCTGTGAAATAAATTCTCTGTCCGTTCTCGAGATGCACTGCAAGATGAACGACCGGAGTGTAGCGTTCGTGAATGGGAAAGCAGAAAATGCGCCACGCTGCTTCAGAGCTGCTGATGTAACGACCAGCTTCGTACCGAGAGATACGAAAGTTCAACATGGCGGACGTTGTCGACCGTTACGACCGTTAAATAAGTACGTACATCGGTTTCGGTTAGCGCAGGGAAGCCGCGTACCAAGTTTCGTGAAGATGGCTCCATAAATACGAACGTTCAACATGGCGGACGTTGTCGACCGTTACGACCGTTACGCGTACGATTGGGAAACGAAACCTGCTGCACTTTTGTAAGTAAGCTGTAGGGAATGCGCCTGCCAAATTTCACCCTTGTACCTACACGGGAAGTTGCAGAATTAGTGATGAGTCAGTGAGTCAGGGCTTTGCCTTTTATTAGTATAGATGTTTTACATCTTTCGGATGTTCCTTCAGATTTGAATCTAATTACATCCTAAGCGCAAACCTCCTGCAGTGGGCAGGGTTCGAACCTGAAATCACAGACAGTCCAGAGGGCATTCAACATGACCAGGCAGTCATCCATAATAAATCAGCAACTAACTTTAAAATTCTATAGCTCATGGAGCCAAAAGTCATGAATTCAAAACTTCTAGATATTATAAGTAGAAAAGCTATATTGCTCAGTTTGCTTGATTTAGCATCTTTTTACTCTCATAAGAAGCTTGTATAACCTTGACCTCTTGTGTTTGTTTTTGTTTTGTTTTATATGTTTCTGATACTATTTTCCCTAATGAAAATTATTAAACCTCAGTAGGCTTTGAAAGTGAACAGGCTTCAAATGCTGGACTATTATAATGACCAAACGTTAATCTCATTGCCAAAAAAGGCTTATAGTATGTATATATATATTTATTTAAACATCTGCAATGAATGATCATGTTTCATGCTTTTGTTGAAGTTAGACCACCTATAGGTATTTTCACATAAGTTTTGGTATTGCTAATTGTGAATCCTGACAATGAACTAATGCCACAGTAATGCATTATATGACTTTCTGCTGTACTTTTTGTTTTCTAGATTTTGAATTATGTTCATGCCAATCTTCACACTCCTAAAAGTTTACCCTTTTTTATAATTGTCATTAAACTTTTATATAATTGAGTTCAATGAGCAATGTTATAGGAATGTATATAAGTAGCTTTAAATTCATATTTTACATGGCCAGCAGTGTATCTTTTAGTCGCTAATTTGTATGTATATAATTTTGATAAAATAATGCTCTGTAATGAATAATTTATACATTACAATAATATATTGATATCAATTTGCTTGTTCTAATTGTTCTTGACATTAAAATATTTTTTAACTGATTGAATCTACTTCGTCTCATGGATTAACCTTCTTGGTTTTAGGTATTCATGTTCCAATAACGTTTTTCTAGTTTGCTTTCCTTAGCTGGTTTTATTACAGTTGTCTATTTGAAATTCCAGATAGCTTTAATTTAATTGTAGATTGTTTCACCTTTTTTTTTCCTTATAAGTGCAAAACAACAGAAAAAAAATCATAATATAATTTTATTTTATTACAAAATATTTGAACTTCATGGTATGTTCTCCTATGGTAAAACATGCTCATTATCTATACATTTTTTGGATAATCAATGTTGATTTCTTTTTAGAACATGCCATCTCTCTACATCTTCTTTTTCCAAACTCTCTGTTTGTTTTAACCATTTGGTGATGGGCATTAATGTCCTAATCCAAGCAGCTTTTTATATAGCATCCAAAGAGGTATCCATACGGAACACATGACTAGACATATATGCACTGGAATATTCAAATGTAAAATAATTTTGTTAATCTTGATGGGTTTTAGTAAGAGTCATTGGAAATTTTGTTTCATAATTTATCAAGACTATATAGCTAGTTGAAACTCGCGCATATAAAAGTGTGTTATATCTAAAAGCTATATATGGATAAAAAATTAAATATCAAAATATTTCGAGCTGCGTAATGTTGATTAGTCTACTCCTTAAGTTGTTCCCCCTGTCACATTTTATTTCTCTTCATCCCATTTTACCCCGACTGATGTAATTTCAAACAGAACGTATAAAGAGATCGATGCGATATTGAGAGATTACCCTCTGGCCGTCTAGACCAGTCTAATTACTTACGGAAGTACCAAACAGTAAGAAAAAATAAATAAACGTAAATTGTTAGAAGTCCAGCTTGTTTATCTGTTAAACTTACAAGTATGGACAATCCTAGAACCTACACTTAAACAATCGCTGTTTAATTTGGAATGCATCAAGGAGAGTAGATTATTAGGATGCCAAGATTCAATAAATGGATGTATGATCGAGTAGCATGAAGGCATCAACCGTTAGTGGGACTGAGTTCAAATCCTGACTCAAACTGAGTTGTGTTTGCTGAACGCCTAAAGACAGCATGGAAACCTCCTCCCAGATAACCCCCTTTCCATCATTGGTCTACAAAAGAGATTTGACCAGATTGTGCCAAGCATGATTGGAGAATGAAATATACAAATGCAATTTTTAAAAAAAAAGATTATATACCTACAAACTTTGTTTTGCTAGTGTAATCTAAAGGAATGCTATGCAATATGTAAAGACATCGCAATGGGTTGATTAAAACTCTCGAATTGTGTCCTTATTTTATCGTATTTTATAATTATTAGCGTTGAATTACACACACACAAAAATACCAAAAAAAAAAAAACGGCCTTTTCGTATCCATGCAGTTAACAAATAGTCTCAGTTTATCACGTCCTGCTTGTACAGACTTATAAAACTGTACTAAATAGCCTCTACCAGCCCCACCCCACTCTAAACACAAACTATGTGAATCGAAGTGCAAAGACCCACCAGCACATTAATGAGCCTTACAGATAATAGATTTTAACAAAAGAAATATAACAATACAAAATAAATAAAGGAAATTATTGTGCTATACATAAATAGAACAAAATTCGTTATCTATCCTTTTCTTAAGCCACGAGGCTTTGAAACTTACCTAAGGAAAATATTATTATATTATACTTATGGTATAACCTACATCCTCGAAGTAGCCTATAAAGAATGTCCAGAAAATGTGGCACTTTTAAGATTGTACCTCGTATTTGACACCTGATGAGGGTGTTTCTTGGCTTTAAGGTTAATTAAAATCGCGCGTTACGAGTTATCAAAGCAAGTAAACAGAAAACATCTCCCTAGTCGATAATTCTTGACCCAAGGGTTATAAATCTAAAAGATAAGATTTTTAAGTTGCGTATTTTTTAAAATGTACTTTACGTTATCCAGATGTTAAAAACTATCAATATATATTTGATTTGCTGTTTTAAATGTCGTTATATGTTTCTAGTATGTTTTAAAGTCTGCCATTACAATTCGTCTCATTGCAACAACGTGCCGTTTTTTTTTTTTTTTTTTTTTTTTTTTTGCTCCTTATAGGTAGTCTTTTCAGTATATGTTTTGTATGTCTGGATAGAATGTTTTACACGCTATTTCTCCCATTTTCCATTCTCGGATCAAGTTGAAGCTTTGTACAATTATTCATTGACGATGTCAACACATACATCAATTTTAAAAATTATATTAATTCAAACAATAATTAGTTTAGCTTGAAAAAAAAAAAAAAAAGATAAAGTTGTGTGTCTTGTAACTGTAATTGTGTTCACCTTAAAGCGAATTATTTCCCCTATTGTAGGCTATTTGTACTTGTAATGGCGAGATCATTTTATCTCTAGCTTGTTGCTATTATGCTTTCGAAATGAGGAGAAATAGTGAAAAATGTCTCCCTTAAATTGTCATTGTTTTCTGCTTAAACAATTCTATCCTCTCTCATACAAACACACAGAAATAAATAAATACACACACACACACACACACATAACTTTTACTCAGTCGTAACACCAAAAGCTTCTGACTGATCTCGTGAAACAATATCCCATCTATCGATTACACCGCCGTGTTTACCATTGGAGATGGATGGCTGAGATTTTGTTCTGTTCGTTTTGTGCATGAAAGTAGTGGCTGCATTATTGTGCCGTCTTACTTAGACTTAGGTCCTCCCGCGCCGTTCGGCGCATTGGGCGGCAAGCTGTCTCCATAAAGATCTGTCACTGGCAATGTCTGAAGCCTTCTCCCACCTGGTGTCCACTGTTCTGAGGTCCGCAATGAAGGTGTGTCGCCAAGTAATACGAGGACGTCCTTGTTTGCGCTTTCCTTGTTTTGGCTTCCATGTTATCGCAACTCTTGGTGTGCGTAATTCATTTTGACGTAGAACATGTCCCGCAAACCTCATGCGTCGCTCAGTCACAACCTCACCAAGTGTTCGACTCCCAGTTCGGCATAGGATTTCCTTGTTTGAGACCCGATCTGTATAACTGACTCCCAAAATCCGTCTCAGCCATCTCTGTTGAGCCACATTTAGTCTTTTCTCAATTTTGACAGATGACTTCCACGTCTCACATGCATATGTTGCAGTTGGAATGACGATTGTGTTAAGAAGGTGCATTTTTGTCTCGAGTCCAATGGCTTGGCTAGTCCAAATAGGCTGCAGCCTTTGGAAAATGCTCCCTGCCATTCCTATTCGGCACTCTACATGATGGTAAGCATCTCCATCATTTGTTATGATGCTGCCAAGGTACGTGAACTTGTCCAGCTCTTCAAGCTTTGACTCGCCAAGTTTGACGGGGACACCCTTTGCCTTATATCCCACTCGCATAATTTTAGTCTTATCCAAGTTTATGCGGAGGCCAATTTTGGGTGCCTCTCTGTCTAGGCTCTCCGTCATTTCTTGAATGCATTTATTTGTAGTCCCGAGTAGTGCAACATCATCAGCAAAGTCTAAGTCCGTCAATCGGAGCTGTTCATGCCATGGAATACTAAAGGCAGTCTGGTTCATTGCTCTCCTCATTATGTAGTCGATGGCTAGGAGGAAAAAGAAGGGAGATAAGATGCGCCCCTGTCTCACACCTGTCTCGATTGTAAAAAACTCTGTTGTTCCCTCCTCTGTTTTAATGCAGCAACTAGATTGACTGTAAAGGTGTCATAGGATCTGGACGAATTTTTCTGGGATACCGTATTCTCTATTTTCCATAGTGATTTTCGGTGGACACTATCAAACGCTTTATGAAGTCCACGAAACTGATCGTTAGCCGTGTTGGTACTCAAGACTTTGTTCTATGATATTTCGTAGAACGAAAATCTGCTCTGTACATGATCTGCCTCTTCGGAAACCTGCTTGTTTTTCTCTGAGCCTTTCATCTACAGACTGTTGAAGCCGTCTCAACAAAACAGTGCTGAAAACTTTGCCCGGGACAGAGAGGAGAATAATGCCCCTCCAGTTGTTGCAGTCTGCCAAGTTGCCCTTTTTGGAAGCTTTACAATCACTCCCTTTTGCCAGTCCTCTGGGACTTTTGAAGTTCGTCAACAGAGATTTAAGAGATCAGTCATTCTGTTAACAATGCACTGTCCCCCATATTTTGTGCCGTCAACTTCACGTTAATCTAGGACTCGACTCCAACAATAGACACTGGTCCCACGAGATAGAATGGTTATTTAGCAGCTGTTCTCTCACATTGTATGATACATCTAGTTTTTGACCAAGACCAACGCGTCTTTAACATTGTTACTGTTGGTTTAAACAATGCCCTACATAATGGGAATTAGGAAATACTATATGTAGTGCTATAAAAATACGCAGTTAAAGCCCATTTAATTAGCACCATTCTATTACAATTGGTTTAACTGTTAACTGGACGAAATACATCTTGGTTTAAACAAGGCACCCAGAGAGAAAGTCAAATGGGACGAATAAGTCTTGTGACAAAATAATAGAGGGACATAGATCTAGATGTTTTACACCAAAAACATCAATAAATGGGTGACTCTTTATAAGAGTCTTCCGTACCAGAATGGTTCACTAAATTTCAACAATATTTTTCAAGTAGGCCAATATGTTAAAGTTAGCGTAAACGAATATATCTATTTTCTAATTTAGCTTAGCCACTTTTTTCAAGAAATTATACTTTACCGAAGGTCTTTCAAATCCTGAGGTTCAGTTACCGTGGCGCGAAGGGGCTCATTGAGTACGGGTTCGTGACTAATAGGACCCCACAGGGGTCCTTCAAATGAAAAAGAACTCTGACTCTATTCCTACTTGTTAAAATTGTGACTGAATTTAATGTAATGACACTAATACTTATAGAAGGTAGCACCTGCTTTCAAATGTCTTTTTATACATGTATTGATATGCATACTTTCAGGATGACTATATTTGAGATTTATTACACTGAACTTATGGAACTGGGCTCACCGTAATATCCTTGAGCCGGGTCCACGGGTAACATGATGGCTGCTTGGTCGTGCGGTTTGCGCGCTGGACTGTCGTTCGGATTTATCGATGGTCGAAGGTTCAAACCCTGCCCGTTTCCATTCCCCGTCGTCCTGTGGGAGGTTCGGACTATCTTGAACTCTGAAGGAACATCCGAAACATATAAAACATTTTACAACAAACATGCTACGGTACGTTTCAACATCGAAACTGTTTTGAAAATGGATTGGGCATTAATAGCACTGAAAAAGACTTAGATCTAAATTATTTTTTTTATTAGGCTACATGAAAGGAAATCAATATACTGTTTCCTCATTCAAAAAAAGAAGTATTATATTTTGGCTACCTCTAGGGATCCACCTCTCAGGGTCTTTATTTCGTTTATTGTAGATTAGAAATAATTGTTTTCAAATTATTTTTTGGAATTTGACCCAGAACTTCTCTGAAGATGGCATGATAAGCAAGTGGCACCAAATATATATGTATATATTAGGGACTCTAAGGTTCAAATGAGTATTGCATACGTATCTCGATATTTACTGATGACAAACTGTAGAACTGTCAGAGCTACTTTTTGTGATTATAAAATTCGTAATCACTCGAGTCCTCGAAAAAAAACAACAAATGTATAAGATCTACTATGTTTGATTGTGTATTTAGATTTTAGAGATAGGCCTCTTACGTACAACTGTAGATCTATCTAGTTTGTGGTAAACTAAAAAAAACTGTTTCCCAAAAGTCAAATCAAATATCAGTTCTATGGTTTTGCTAGGACCAGTCATACATTATATATAAAATATGTAACAATATACATATATTCCCGATCCACTGGTCGTAAGATAAGCGTCAAACTGTCGTTCTAATGGTCTCACTTTTTACCATGACCTGCGGCCATCCCCTGTCGTCCTGGAGGGAGTTGGGCAAGGATGTAATAGCCTAATCTTCATTTCTAAGGTAACTTCCATAACTTATAAAACAAAGAAAGAGTCGACACTAAATAATTCATATATAACTTCATGGATGATTTTGAGGGTTTTATTGGCAGGCAATTTACACACAATTCACATTTGTGTATCGTATAATACTGCATACAAAAAGATGTTTGAGATGAATGTCGTTGACTATTTCAATTATCCTTCTTTCTGTTTACAGATGTTTAAACAAAACTTAGCACATAGCGCACTGACGAAGTTAAAAGAATGAATCAATCGGTAAAAATCTTTCTAATCGCACACATTTTTTATTGTTAGTCTAGATCTATTACAAAGCTAATTACATGACTGATCCAAACAATTAATAATTGGTACAATTACTTCTCAGATTTTTTTTTTTAAAGTATTTTTCTATGTTTTTCTTGTGTTATAGTCAGTGCTTTTTTTGTGACGGTACGCACCAGTACGGCGTACCGGTACCTTTTTTTTAATGTGGATAAAAATTATTACTTTTCTTGTAATTTAACGTTTATTATTAATTGGTTAGTAGTTAAAAGTTAGTCAATCCATCACTGAGTACCGGCACCTATTTTTTTTCTTTTTTACAAAGAAAAAAAAAAAGCACTGGTTATAGTTCTACTTGAGAATGTGTTCATTCAGTGTATTAAAGTCATAAATCACAGACACAGTTTTTATGTGAAGTTGTTTTATATTCTTATTACATACATTATTTACTTGGCTGGGAAACATTAGGATAAAAACACTTATAAAGAAAGATTCTTGATCTCCCGAAACTCAGCCTATCCTAATTTTGATGCTTTTGTATCCAATTACTCACACACTGCTCGAGTTAATCAATGGGCATCTCTACCCTAAACATTTACTTACATCAGTTTGAAGATTGAAGTCCTTAATTTTGGTACCAAGTTTCAGCTTGGAACAAAGAATCATGGAATCGTTTTCATCCCACTCCCGAAAGGGGGAGGTGCGAGTGAACATTTTAAGTCATTATTTTGAGAAGTAAAAAAAAGCCGTTTAGGTTTTAAAAAAACGAAACAAAAAAACAACAGGAACCACTCACACACTCCATACACACACACACACTCTCTCGCACACACAATTGCTGATTGTTTCGAATAGACCCAGACCTTATTGAATGTTTTATGCCTGCTTGCTTTGGTTCAACAATGCTGTTGGCATTGGAGGCCAAAGCAATGACTCTACACTCCATCACATTTGCCAGGAGATGTTGACAAGGAATAACGGCCCCTGGAATGGAAGCTCTATTCTTCAATTCCTAGAACATCATCGCCTTGAATGGCTGTTCCGACGTGTACGCAGACGTGTGTAGTAATTGTGAATCAGTGCCTTTCGACATTTCTGATTCTATATTTATGTATTCTGTGACATGGGTCAATATAGAATAAATGGACACACTATACACGTTTCTTTTTCTTTACAAACATGTTCCCTGCACTTCCTTTCTTTTAGCACTGTTTTGAAAATTGATAGATTAAAATATTCCCCACTCATAAACACATAGAATCATAACATTATTCGAACATTATGTTCGTTCCATGAAGCCTAAAAAAAATGACTTCCAGAAAACCAAACACCATCTATCACACTAGTACAAGAACTAGACACACACAAGAACAAATAAAACATTCTACAAAATAAATACAAAAGAAAAGATTCTTTGAAAACAAAAAATTCAGACTGGAATAAAAGAAAAGGAAGCAAAATTAGACAGCGTAAACGCCACTAGATCTAGATCAAAGAATACATGTTTTGTAGAATAAGCAAAGCTTTTGTTGTTTAGTTAACCATGAGTTAACAAAGTTGTTAGGTTGTAGACATAGACATATTTACACTGTAGATTTTTGTCCTAATTTGCACACCTTAAATTACACATTCGATGTCTGTCAGTGGCATTGTACGTCTCGAAATATAATCTTTTCCCGTTGCAACTTCTTGTGTGACTAAAGAGGCCAATCCCTGATACACAGCTGCGGTCACAGGTAGGGCATATGTTATTCTAGGTGCCGTTGCATTTTTGCCCTTCTTTCTACTACTGTTGTGTAGGCCTATGGCATCTGCAATCCGGTACCCTTCTTTTATGCTCGCTCTCCGTGTGGATCTATCCAGTGCCACCTCTTTCCCAGCTTCTAGTGTCGATTTTGAAGAGCTTCATGTCGCGTTTGCATACATCAGTATACCGTACAAGTGGGCTACCAGCTGCTCTCCTGCCTTCTGTTAGAGTTAGAATGTCCTGTGGTGCTGTATTTGTGTTATGAATTAGTATCTTAGTCTTGCTTTGACTTGACATTTAAGTCGAACTTCTGGCAAGCATCAGATAGTTTGTCAACCAAGGACTGAAGTTGAATGTCAGACAGACACAATAGCTGCTTCATCAGAATACAAGAGTTCCCTGATAAGTATCTTCCTAACCTTGGTTTCTGCCCGCAGCCTTAATACATTAGTTTTCCAGAGGATCTTGTATGGAGAAATTCACCTTCGTAGATGTCGTTGTAAGCATAATGTAGCAGGCAGGAGAGAAATATGCCAAACATCTGATGTAGCCTACACGTAACTGATTTCACCCAATCAACTGACACCAGCAATTTATCGAGCATTGAGCTATCCCTGACTGAACAGATTTGTGACTATAAAAATCGTAAGTCATTAGTTTGAGAAGTGAATAAAAAAAAGAAGACGCTTGGGTGAAAGTCATGTATAATATGTCATTCGTTTCTTATCGTCTGATGCTATTAGGTCCTATGGCCATTGGTTTTCTATCAATTACGATTCAAAGTCAATGTCAGTAGAGTAAACACAGTTTTATCCAAAACTCTACTGAACTAAAAAGAGAATGGTCAGACCATTCAGTGGACTCCAACCCTCCTTAGAATCCCAGAAAAATGTTGAAAAGCAAGTCAAAGCAAGAAGTTCGGTATCACAAACCTCTTTAGTAACGAATAACAATCAGATTTACTCCCTTAGAGCACAGGAAAGAAATCGGGCCATCAGTTGTATATCACCAGTACAAGAGTAAACCCTTGTAGAGCATGGACCTGTTCTTCCTCTCTCATCTTATTGTCCCATATCAAGCAGAACGTGATTCGCTGTTTCACAGTCCTCTATACAATGGCGGCCATGTGTGCAGTAGTGCTCCCTAGCAAACAAACTCCAGCACAATTTTCTATTCCTTTACTGTGAAGTTAAAATTAATCTCTAAAACTTTTCTTAAGTAAATGCAAGAGTAATAAAAAAAAATTCGAGCATAGACAAACTAATGACGAATGGCTACAATAGTCTAGATGTGAAAACCACATCAAGTGACATGTAGAGTGTTAAAGTGGACAACTTTAAGAGATTGATTCTTCAGTAAATTCGCTTAACGTAACAATTTGTACAAGGTGTTAGCCTACCCTTTTTTTTTTTCAGCATCTAATTATCTAGTCTAGTGCATTTAAGAAGAATCTTTATGTTAGCCATACCAGTTAGCGCAGAGAATCACCACTTTACAAATTGAGTCTGAAAAGACCATGTGATTCTTTGCTGGTAAAATGTTTGAAAAGTGGGAAATCAGACCAACAAAAATGCCTAGCTTGAGGGATCTCTTATACGCCAGTCAGAGTGCATTAAGCCACAGGAAATTTGACGCTTTTTTTTCCGTTTGAATCACATAATAAGGAAAGCAAAAGGATACAACAAAATCAAAAGGAATATTTAATATTAAAAAAACATCGATGAGTTCTCGGTGAACCAGTAGAATCGGAATAAATAATAAAAGTTATTGGAAAAATTCACCAATGGAGGATACCTATACATATCTAGCTTATGTGGTGTATCCAGTGTACAGAGTAAAAAAAAATGTTAATATTCGAAAATATTTGTGAGCTTTTTAGCACTGGAAAATCTAATACTTGTGATTTCTTTTGCTTGTGGCACACATTAATTTGTACAGAGCTTATATCAAGTCACTCTGTCTGTCTGTCTGTCTGTCTGGTCAAACGTTTGTACGTTATTTCTCCTACATCCCAACTTGGATAGAAGGAGAATGAGAGCGAGCCGTGAAGTTTCATTATAACAGATACACGCGCTAAAACAATAAGTTAGCTTGATCGTTAAAATGTGGAAAAAAAAAGAAGTGAGTGTTCCGGCCATAATAAACACTATAACGCCTGGGAACAAATCAACCGGCGTAGCCGATGGCTACTTCTAGTTTGGACATCATTTTAGCAATATCTTAATGCGAGGCAGTGGATCTTCGTATCAACCCCCCCCCCCCCTTATTTCTTTGAATTCATTGCACAATTCTTATATAATAAGTTTTAAGTCATAGAGTGAAAGTGTAATGTTTCCTCCAGAGTAAAATATTTTTGGACTACAAACAGAAGAGCTTCTAAAGTTTGATTCTGCAGTGGTGAAAAAGTTCACAAAAGTCTTGTATACCTTTGAAAGCATAGCCCGTCAACACTGCCTTTATTTTCTACACCGGATACACCTAAATGATATTTATATTTCTTCCATCATGAATGAAAATCCCCAATAGGAATGATTATTATTTGTCTGTAGTCTACGTTTCGGACGCTCCTTCGGAAGTGATTATTACGTCCTAGTCCAGACATCCTGTAGGACAGCATCGGATAGAAGCGGTTAGGGTTCAAACTCCGACCTATCGTTACGACATTTCGAAGAGCATACCACACGGCCAGACAGAAAAATTGTTATTATGGCTTATTGAGATTTACTGTTAATTCAAAGATGATGCGCTTTTTCTTTCATTTAACATTTTAATGTCATGTTGTTTGTTGTTGTTGTTTTTTGTAGATAATGTTTAAAAAAATGATTAAAATTAAAATGTGCTACGTCTGGGTTTTCGAAAAGTTCGTTTGGTGATGAACATATTATCAAAACATGGAGTCTTGTTTTAATCATGAGAGAAAGAAACGGAAAGAAAAATAGAAAGACTCTTAAATCAGATTAAAAGCAGCTATTCCCCATGGGATATCCTTAATTTTTTTTCTTTACATTTTTTCTTCAGATAATCCGGCTGAGAACAAGGTGCAATAAAAAGAGAAAGAAAGAGAGGGAATGAGAGAGTGTGTGAGACAGAGAGAGAGGGGGGGGAATTAAATATGCTAACTAGAAAGAAAAGAAATCACAAGATCGATACATTCTTAAACAAAAAGGAAATAACAACTCAATGTTGCTCATGCAAGCAGATGTGGAACTGATATTGACAAGAAGGAACGTGTCACGAGCCGTGGTAAAACAACGCAGCATAGTCTAGCTAGCACATTACTAGCACATTATTAGCACATTACTAGCAAATAACACTCTTGGCCCACCATTGAATTCCTTGAGCAGGCTATAACTCAGCTACTTGTAGTTCAGTTCCGAAATGTATTTCTACGGAAATGTTTTCTTGAGGATTTGAATAAGAGATTGACTCTTTACAAAACAATTAGATATTCATTATAAGACATCATTTAAGCCAGGTTCACATCCAACTTCACATTCACTTTCACCTATCCTTTGGTCTGCTGGGGCACCAACCAAGATCTGTCAACCTTCTTTCTCCATGCTTCTCTATCATTTGTCTTTGATAGAATTTCATTCTGATGTTCTGTCTGAAAATATTGAAACCTGCCTTTTTACCTGCCTGGGTGGACCACTTCGGGAGCTGATTTTGAGTTTGTGTTTCCACGAATACTTTCTATGTAACCTTGTTTGTTCAAATGTATGAGAAGAATATTCAATTTCAAAGAAAACTAATTATGGATTTCTACAATTATATTAAATACTTTTCTTCATCAATTGATATTGAATATAAAATAATGATTGTATTTTCATGATAGATGCTATTTACAGGTTATGATTTTCTTTTGATTTAGTATCATATTGTGAACGTTTTTATGTTAAAGTATGATGGTAAATATATACCAAAGAGCTCCTATATTTGTGTCAGTAGGGAGGAGTATGTGTGTTAGTAGGTAGGAGTATGTGTAAGCTTGTGTGAGTGAGGCAGTGTGTGTCATTGTCTTTCCATTACTTCTTATCATCTTAGAATTTCGAAATGTCCCGTACCGAATCAGCTTCATGTTTCAAAGGCTATGTCTCAGACCTTACTGACCGCTGGCTAGCTGACTGGATGACATCAATGTCAATATTCCTGGATCCGATTAAATGGCCACTGGAAGGCGATGTAAGTCCGCGTGTGTGGCAAGGCTGTGAGAGGGGGATGGAGGACGAGTTGTTTTTCCAGCGCCCAGAAGGTAGATACAAGTATGAAAGTAAGCTGTATGCTTGGCAATAAGTACAAACCGTGTTGGAATCAGGCTGATGAGATCTCCTGTTCATTTCTTTAAATATATATATATATATATATATATATATTTACAGATAGATAGATAGATGGATGGATAGATAGATAGATAGATAGAAACGTTGAAATAATTGAAAATAAGTGTATATCGATTATGCTATGTGTTTATTCGCCTAGTTATGGTTGTATGTGTACTTGTGTTTGCTATATTGTGTGTGTTTCTGTGAGCAGTTTGTCTGTGTGTATCTGTGTAAATCACTAAGCTGCGGAGTTATCAATTACACCTATCATTAGGACAAATTTAATGTGTAGTCTTATCTTTTTATTGTTTCCGGTAACTCTGAGCGATGGTCCTTCTGTCTCCAGCCCTGAATCACTCACACAATCTCGTCATCTGTCACGCTCAGTTATTATAGCATAGATTGAATAGATTGTTTACATTCCTATGGGAGGTTCTCCTACATGGTGATAATACTATTAAATAGCCATCTTTTCTGTGTATCAGGAGTACACAATAAAAGAAGCGTTTCTAAAAATGTATGAGATAATTTCTGTTCACTTTTTAGTTCTGCGGAATCAATTTCTTCTGTTGGTAGCACCAATATTCTCAATAAGGAGGCATCAGGCTTTCACTCTAAAGAATTTTGAATTGAACAGAAATAAATGGGCTATTAACTAGTGGAAATAAAAAAAGAGTTGCTAAGAAGATCAACTTCCAAACATTCAGATAGTGTTAAAATTATAGTTCAATTTTTAATGGCCCCCGAAAGGGGAAAAGACGCTATTAGTTTTGTGTGGAACGTTTGACCGTCCGTCCGTCCCGTTTAGATCTCGTTAACTAGAAAAGATATTGAATATCCGACATCATGATATCTAAGACCTTTCAAAGTTCTGATGCAACGGTTAATTTTTTCTTTTCTGAAAGTGAACAATTTAATTTTTAAAATAAACTATGCATGCATTTTTTTTCCATAAAAATACACAATTTTACAACGATTCACTATTAATAGTAACAAACACAGTAGGCTATTTAATAAGGGAGATAACAATTTACCATACTTATAACACAGTTATGACAATGGTTTTAGATTTTTTGTAAAAAAATCTTTTTTTTTTTTTGCCTTTGATAGAATTTTATTCTGATATTCTATCTGAAAATATTGAAACCTGTCTTTTTACCTGCCTGGGTGGACCACTTCGGGGGCCGATTTCGAGTTTGTGTTTCAACGCAAACTGTCTTTGTAACCTCATTATTTTTTATTTTTTTTTTTACTTGGTAATCGTGAAGTTCAAAATAGCACCCTTGACATTGTTTGGCTAACCCTGAAAATCTCCAATACACTGGAATACCCCCCAGGTCTGCATAGGGTTGATAGAAGTAGCAACACCAGCTACACCCCCCAGGTCTGCATAGGGTTGATAGAAGTAGCAACACCAGCTACACCCCCCAGGTCTGCATAGGGTTGATAGAAGTAGCAACACCAGCTACACCCCCCCCCCCCACACACGGTCAGCTTTCGTTTCATCCTTCATCGTATGTTTCAGAGCTAGGGGCGGGGCCATAGCCAAGACATAAATAGGTCACATAGAGAGAGATTATAACAAGAGGACCACCTCCCTCACCCCTTTGAGTCTTATTCCATTTCTCCGGTTCTAAGTAGTGGTCATAATACTTACCACCAGCACGTGCCTAACCATCAGATTCTTTAGGATATACTTCCCTTTTTTTCTGTCACTGACCATTTGTTGACTTCTACGATCACTTCTATCATCTGTTTTACCCTCCTTTCTCATTCTCTCTCTCTCTCTCCCTCTCTCTCTCATTATCTCTCTCACCCTCATTTTCATGTTCTCTCTCCCCCCCCCCCCAGTCCAGTTCTATCGATCAGTGATGAAAATCAAACGAATAGCATTGGGGGAAAAAATGGCAAAAGTGAGGAAATGGAAAGTGAATGACGGGCGAGAGAGATAAAGGTGCAGAGAGAGAGAGAGAGAGAGAGAGTGGCAAAGAGAGAGAGGGAGAGAGAGAGAGAGAGGAGGGGGAGAGAGAGTGTGAGAGAAAGAGAGTGAGAGAGAGAGAGAGTGGCAGAGAGAGAGAGGGAGAGAGAGTGTGAGAGAGTGAGAGAGAGAGAGTGAGAGTGTCAGAGAGAGTCAGAGAGAGTCAGAGAGAGAGAGTAAGAGAGAGTCAGAGAGAGTCAGAGAGAGTCAGAGAGAGAGTCACAGAGAGAGAGATGGGATGGTCACACAAAAATAAGAATGAAATAATGAAGCTGAACATTAAGTTAACACAAAAGTTTCTCTTGCATATATGTTGCTAAAATTTAAAAAAAGTTTTACTATTGTATTTGGTTGTCCTAGAATGAGTGCATGTTGACACACTAATTAACGGCGATGAGCTCTTGTGTTTCCACTTTTCTGAAATCTTCTAGTATGGAGAGCAATGCCTTGGTTAAAGTAATTTGATTAGGGAAAACATAAATGTCTGAAAGTTATCTTCTCTCCCTCTCTCTCTCTCTCTCTCTCAATAATTTTACCATTCAACAAAATAATTTAATGTCATTAAAGCCGAAAAAACAGTTGCTATCAACCGCTAAATAGAATGTAAAAAAACTTTTTATTCAAAATTCTTAAAATCTTTTGAGTAATTCTTATCATTTTATTCGCAATTTTTAATGCACTCTTTGGAACTCGAGTGCACAATTTAAATTTGTCTGTCACATACATACAGGCCAAGATGACATATACAACAAGGAGAGTTTCAATAACTTTTATTTAATACTACAATTTGGTGAGTTTAAAAAAAAAAATTACTTAGTACAAACATTCTTTTTAGCCGCATCATTTATAGATTTGTAAAATTTTTTGTATTCTCTTTTTTTGGTACTTTAATTTTTTTTTAAATGTATTTTTGTTTTTAGCAAAACGTGTCAAAACAATGGCGCTCACTTAGGCTGTGAAAGAGTGTTGACAGAGGTCTACTTTGTTGAGCAGATTTTTATGCTTCTTTAGTGAATTATAGCTTTGTCTCACTCCATTCAGTTTTGTAAGGGCTTGTAGAAGCATACTACTAGAACATTTATATACCGGTATAAAAAGTTTTCGTACAATAAACATTTTTAATAAACAAGGAAAGGTGCAGATGGGGTTCGTAAACTGCGTACATAAACAAGATTTTTACAATTCCTCTTTTCAGCTTGCAAATTCATGGGAACTGGGTGGAAAACCTGGACACGGATTTTCTTAGAAATTTGACAGTTGATGGAATAAAATTACTAGCTAATTGCCCACACTGAGAAAACTCTAGTTCAACCATTACAATATTTTAAAATAAAATTATCGAAAATTAAATTTGGTCGTTAAAATCTTTTATCTTGAATAGACACGTCAACATTTGTTTCCGCATGTAGATTCTATTCATTTAAGAGTTAAATAAATAAATAGAGGATCTAGAAAATTTTGTGCACTCTCTTATAAATCAAGATCTATAGCCTAGCATTAGAATTGTATAAGACTTGTCTTCGAGTCCGAAGATTAATGAGGAATGCAGTATTTCCCGTGTCTCGTTCTGAGGCCGCATGCAACCAGGTGCTCTCTTCTATGTCAGCCAAGGAAAGTTGACGCCTAAGCTAGTCTTTGAAGCGTTTCCGTGGGGCGCCTCTGTTACGTCAACCACGCTTTAGCTCTCAAAAAAAAGACTGCCTTTGGCATTTGTTCGTCTCCCATACGGGATATGTGCCCTACCCAGTGCAACTGTCGGACCAAAAGAAGTCCTCTATATACTCTGAGTAGATTTACACATTCGTTTAGATAGGATTTAATTTTGTTGGGAGGGGGGATTTTAATTTTAAAAAATCTATCATTCATTAGTTTATAGTAAAGTAAAAAGTAAAGTTCCCCTTTCGGAACTTGCGATCTATCGGGCAGATGATGTAAAGTTCCACTAGTTATTAAGTGTAAAATAATCGCTTTTGACAAAATAAATTATATTCTTAAAAGAGGAATTGTCTTTACAAAGAAATAATTTGTTGATACTTGTCATTTTTTAAATAAGATCAATATCATGTCAAAATGACGAAATGTGTTCCGCGTTATGCTGGAAAAGTCCACAACATTATATACAAATACAAATCACCTCTTTTCAAACACCAATGAGCAAATTCACCAGTTTCTGGACCTTGATGACATTTGCTTCACTGTCGTTAAGACTTGGCTTCATTGCACCTATTGGTATTTCTCTCTTTGTAGTCAGTGTATAAGAGAAAAATGCATAGACTCTCTTGTAAAAATGGCTTAAAAACAATTTATGTGTTTCGTGCAAAAAAATATATTTACAGTACAACTCATTGCACAAGAAAATTCACACCAATCTATTTGCGATGCAAGAGGCCAGCAAGTAGAGACGCCAAAGGAAACTTTCCTAATGTCATGTTCCAAGATTTACACACACACACATCTTTCTTTTTAGCTAGCACACCAATTTCCTTCACGTCTGCAATGAATACTCTGCTATCAATCTACGGGCATGGACGTGTCAATCACTCTCATGACCTGTACTGGAATATCTTGGATCTTGTATGTTTGGAGAAGGGCCTGTGCAGTTTGACAACAGTGGGAAGGGGGAGATGAGCATTCATTTCACCCACAAGTCTGGGAGTATAAATTGTCGCCCCGTAATTTTTCAGAAAACCTCATGGTTCAGTACACCTCAGTTGGCCTGCGCTCTTAAAGATTCCGGGTTCAAAAGGAGTTTAAAAAAGGGAATCACGAAAAAGTAAAGACAGATGATCACTCGCAGGGCTCTTTTTTTTTATACCAGTCAATCGATAACATATAGATCTATACTCTTCAAATAAAGTTGTAGTTTTTAAACAGATTTAGGCTAGTAAACGTAGATAGTTAAGCATCATTCCAAGTGAAGAGAAAACGGGTCGACGCTAACTTCGATAGATATTGTTATGACATGATTAGGAATTAGTTATTTGTTTCGGGAATAAGGGGAAAGTTTTACTTAGCGACAAATGACGTGACAGATCTTTAAAAAACAAGAACGCTCTTAGTGACGCTAGAAAGAGGATGCTTTGTGTAGAGCAGTAGAATAGAGATACGAATGTACGGACATAGCTGACATCGGACGATTCCCTTCTTAGTTATTAAATGTATTTGTAAAACAGCATCAGCGTCGACTACCTATTTTGATTGTTTCGGCTTTTCGCCGGTGTTACTGAAGTAGTTTTGAGTTCGGTATTACCTCCATCCATCTACACTAGATATATCTACAAGCATCACCACCGCGCGGAAGCCTGAACAATATATAGAGAGAACTTATACTGTCGTGCGTTTGAGAGAGAGAAAGAAAGAGAGAGAGATCTAGTAGATATATTGAATGTACTAATCATAACAAACGTACAATCTATTAAAAGACAAATTTTCTTTGTTGAGATTTAATAATAAAAAAAGGAACTATGACATATCATTTAGTCTAATGTGTTCCAAATGAGATCAAACTGATGAGGCATCTTACACTTTGCTTTTGTGCATAGTTATGAAATCTAAACAGACGAAGTGGAGATAATCTAAGCATTTCAAAGTTTTTATTCTTTCATCTAAACAGAAGTTAATAAGAGTTATCCCGAAAGAAATCTTTGAAAATTATCATAACTTCTCATTTTATAGTTCGCAGATATTCTTTAAAAAAAAAAAAAGATTACTACACTTGTTCATATATTCGCAAGCTTAGCCAATCTTTAGTAAATCTTTATTTTTTTCCTGTTATATACAGCCCTATGCATGTTTGGATGAATGATAGACATTATCGAGTTTGTCTTAAACTATGGATATTTTGTACAAAAGCTTAAATGAGCTCACTGTTTGTCTAGTACAAAACTTCAACACGCTATTTATCCCGATTGTTACCACTAGATAAAGTTGAAACTTTGCTCAATTATTCATTGTCAATGACAACACAAGATGATTCAATTAAAAAAATTACAACTTAGTTAATTTATTAATGACCATTATTTAATTTCTTTTGATATAGAAAAGGGGATATAAATTGTGCACTATTGAGAGGTAGTAGTTGTGCTGCTCTTTCCGTATTATAAGCTTTGTTCAAAATTAAAAAACAAATTGCTTGTTTTACAATTTTATATTTCTCTAATTCAGTGGTGTTCACCTTATTCAACCTACGGCCAAATAGGTCTAGATTCCAGGCACGCATCTCGCGGGCTACATCAGTAATGGAAGTTGGCTCACCGTAGGCAGAAGCATCGCGTTACTAGACAGCTGGCCGATGTTTGGAAATCACCACAGTCAATATGAAAAACAATGCTCAGGGCATAAAAGACATGTACACTGTAGGAATGACATATACGAAGTTCTCTCGTAAACCAGGTTGTGAGGAATATTGTTAGGGGCCACGAAGATACAAATGCAATGCGTATAATAAATTTCAGAAGCCAAATCAAACATTTGGGGGGTTTACAAAAGTGAGGCTTTTCTTGTTTTCATTTCATTCCTTGTGTCTCCAAGAAGATTGACTAATGCTGTCTTGTTGATACTTCGTACTGATCTGTATAGAGATTTGTTCTAGTCTCTGAATGTTATCTGGAGATGGAGGATTTCTAACTTTAAAGTGTGTAATGCTTCTTTTACAGTAAATTAAGAAAAAAAAAAGTATTTTTATGGTCAATAAAATGAAATTGTCTACAAAATTACTGCTTTGATAATTTTGAATTACCTAATTATTGAAATACATAAAAATATATTATTTGAAACACATATTTTTTTTCACTGCACTAAGAACAAAACAAAAATATATATAAATTGTATCAATTTATTATTTCCAAACTCAATGCTCTAATTTTTTTTTATACATTTTATTTATTTGTATTTTTTCTAGTGCACTCAAATTCATTTCATTTTTAAAAAATATATATTTATATATATATATATATATATTCATTCATTTCTAACAGGCCGATAAATCTATGTCACTCTTGATCGCTTTTCTTTGTATTCTCATTTTTTTTTTCTCTCATTCACGTTTAGATTTTAAATCTGTGAAGATTTAGTAAGGAACGAGCATCTAAAAATGTTAACATTACAAAGTAAAAAAAAAACTCGGTTATTAAATAAAACCTGACATAACGAACTTTGTCTGTCTGTTGAGTGTTTAGTTCAGGACTCTGTGCTCGGGAAACATACTGAATAAAACACCATCGTTTGTTAGGAGGGGAAACAACATAGATGCATTCATTTAATTGCAAATGCTCATTTTATTGTTAAAAGAAAAATTCAACTGATTAGTTGGGTTACCAATCAAAAAGAAACATCTGTTAAGTGAGGTTCCCAATACAAAACAAAAATTCAATTCTTAAGTGGGGCTCCTAAGCAAAAAGAAACATTCAACTTTTAAGTGGGGTTACCAACCAAAAAGAAACATTCAACTGTTAAGTGGGGTTACCAACCAAAAAGAAACATTCAACTGTTAAGTGGGGTTACCAACCAGAAAGAAACATTCAACTGTTAAGACTCCCTCTAGTTATTCCTTTGTTTTTGAATACACTATACAGATAGTCTTGCACAGTGATCTCTATAATAACAACACGAATATGTTCAAAACATTCCTAACAACTTCCTTTCTACAAGACAAAGGACGCCCACCTGTACCTACAATATGACCAGGCGTCACTCGTACAAGATTAATCCTGGGTTCCAGTTTGCATTAGAAATTAATGGACGTAAACCCACGTGACAGTAGCTGCTCGCGTGCGTCGACAAAATGGTGCAGAGCCCTACCCCCACTTTTTTCCCCATCTCCATCCACCGCCACCGCCCCCTATCCCTGGCCAGGTCAGTTCGTCGTCTCGAGCATCAATATGTCTAACTGGGTAAAAAAAAATGTATCGTGAGTAAGATTTTGCTGGGAACCGGACTTCGTGTCGTGTGTTGAAATATTTTTCACAGCCACTTGGTCGAGCTGTTGAGTGGTAGCAGAGCAGTCGGAAATATTGTGAACACTGAAAGGCTGCAGTTGTGGAATTAATTCATTACACTTGATATGTTGTCGTTTCGTGACTAATTTGATGTACTTTTAATCACGAGATCATCGTCATGTAAGTATTCCCAATTGTTTTTACTTGTGAACAAAATTTACGAAGAGCTTCTAGTAAAATTTCTACAAAAATATCTGAGATCTTTTGAAGTTGCAAACACTTCAAAGAAAAAACAACAGATTATTTTATTTAAACTATAGCCTTGTGTTCATCTTAATGTATTGTACATTGTATGAAGAATAATTATAATAATACTGTCTACGTCTTTTTCATAAGTAATTTCGTCCACCTAATTGGTTTATGAATAATACTTTGAAGCTGAAACTTCTTATTGTCAAAACAGGATTTCAGATGAAAAAAAGGAGGTTTATTAAGGCTGAGTGTTTTTAATGTATTTTAAAATTCTCTTTGATTTGCCCTACCGTGATTATTTATTACATTTAATTATTTATTGAACATGGAAAACCTTATTTTAGTCACTTTGCCTTTGCAAGATCTTTCAATGTTGAACGTTTATATTTGTATCTCCAATAGTTCGTTTCATGTCATTTTAATGTTTCAATTTATCTTTTAGTAAAAACCAAAGTCTAAACAACCTGCTAGCATAAATAGTATTGAGTTCCAATCTGAGCTTGAGCAACTACGCTATGTACATGGCCAAGGGAGCTAAAATCTCTTTTTCTTTGTGCACAAAGATGGCAGTAAATTTGTAACTTTGCCATGACTAAAAGAGTGATAAAGAGAGACAGATAGACAGAAAGATAAGAGACAGATAAACAGTTAATTTTTAATAGTTCGTCGGTGTGTCTTATTTCTGAAAACGCCGACTTATAAAAGATTAGATTCACAGATCCCTCGTTTTGCAGTGTTGTTTTAGTGAGACCGAATTAGGAAGTAGTGTAGTTTATTATGCGTCTTGAAATATGTCAGAAAGTCTTATGTCAGAAACAAACTGTGTAAACATTGAATCACATAGCCAAAAGATCTAAAACTTTCTTTTCTATTAGATGTCAGAGTAACGTTTGTTGCAAGACCTTCTTATAAAATATTCAGAAGATTTCTTTTTCCAAACAAATTTTGAAATCCTCCTCTTTCTCGAATTTTGTGTGGAAACTTATACACTGGCAGAAGATATATCCTTATCGGGTTTTGACATATTCAATTTGCAAATTGCATGTCGAGGCTATCAGGCCATCTATCTTGCCACCAATGGAGATACAGGAGATTTATGACTTTCATAATTGAAGATTTGTATTTATATTTTGCTAATAACTCACTAAGTAAGGTACGTATATAATACTTATGAACAGATAATTGTATAAAATATAATCGTTAGCATTCATCGTTACTACTAATACTACATGGATGTATGGACGCTTTGGTATATTCTCCGGGTCAGAAGCGGCATTCGGAGTGGCGAGTGTGGCAACTGTTTCAAAAGGAGCCCACGATAAGAAGATTCTATTGTCACCGTCAGTCTATCACATAAATATGAGGACACTGCCACACATTCAATTAGTTGGTTGAAGATCATCACATTAAAATCAGAACAAGAACAACTCTAACGCCATCACGTGACCAATTAAGTGACCAATGGTACCTGCCTATAGTATTAAGTACGTTCTAGAACACTATGAAGTCCGACAGGTCCAGCATTAGAGGCGGGCTAGCCCAGAAGCGTTGTAACATGGCATGTACAGACTTCAATTACGAGTCCTGTCCGTCATATGACACTCGCCTAGAGCCTCGCGCAATTCTAAGACCTTGTCTGTTCGGGCTGTCCTCGCGCTCCCCTTCCACCCTCATTCTCTTGCAATCCTGCAGGAGGTTCAGGCGACGACGTAGAAATCTGGAATTCTGACCCAACGATTGAAACGTACAAGTCAATAGAATAAAGATAATTGAGTATTTATTAAATGAATGTGTCAGCTGGATTGAGTCCATATCTATATTATAATTTGTCTTTCTACACGTCACATCCTCAAATGTTGATACTATAACTTTGTTGGCTCTCTACATGTGCTACATCTCTAAATGTTGATTCTATAAATTTGTTATTTCTATACTTCTGTTACATCTCTAAATTTGTCACATTTCTAAATTTGTTCTCTATGCCGGAGGTGTCCTTTATGTTAGCTAAAAGACAGATTACATGCTAAAACGCTTCCCTATATTTTCTTTAACCGTGTTTACTTTCAGTCTAGCCCGTGCCAAGCGCGGGTCGATTTTGATCTGAGTAGTAATGTTATGTGACAGTTCATTTTCTTCATCCGAGTTTTATTTTTTAGCGTTTCCATTTACTTTCCTTTATTTCTTTATAATTTTTTTTTTTGTGTGAGTGAACTGTAGAATTTATTTTTTTCATGTAGAGAAAGATTTAAAAAGATAGTGTCATGTTTAAATAAGTGTTAAGGTCAAGGTTGTTTTAATCATATAAACAATAAACAGCATGTTTAAATAAAAAAAAAAAAGCTATTTCCACATTGAACTAAAACAGCTATGAGAGCTTTAAAAAAAAAAGAATGTTTTTCAAAAGAAGATTTTTTTTCCTGCTGTTTGAGAAAAACTAGTCAAGAGAGTCTTACATATATATATATTATAACGCTATGATAAGACAGGCTACACGAGGCTCTATATGGGGGATATTAAAAATATTAACATACAATAATTATTAAGCTTCTTGAGCCATTGAATTCACTCTTACAATATTATAATAGTACCTATCTAGACTCTAGATCTAGATATAAATATATGTAGACCTACAAGCAAATGTTTTTATAAAAAAATTGGATTTAGGTCAATTAGCTATTTTGATAGCTACATTCATACTATTTTTTTAAATTCACGCATTCGCTTTCTTATAGCATTATTATTTCGTTTAATTGTTACCAAAACACTCTCAGTGACTATATCGACAGTGATACACAAACTAAGACCCGCGGGCCGTGGGTAATAGGCCAGTATGGCTAGATGGAAATAACACAAAGTGAAGTCTACCTGCTATGTGTCATAAAACTTTTGAAATAAATTTTTTATCATAACTTCAAGAATGACTCCTCTGCTAAACAAACAGACAGATTCATTGTACATTAAAACTCTTTTCTTCCTTTGGCATTTAAATCGTTGAACAATATGTAACTTACTGTTGTAAATATAATGTTAAAGAGAAACTGGGGTCTAAAGGTAAATCTTGTGTGCTATGGTACAGCTGTTTGCTCTTATTATGTAATGCTTTTTGTAATTGCACAATTATAAAACAAATTTCCTCACTGATAATAAAGATTATTATTATTATTATTATTATTATTATTATTCTTATTGTTATTATCAAGAACTGAAACATAATGACATTTTAAAATGAAATCTGTCATGTAATTGAGAAACAATGACATCTTTTCACAGTAGTTGGTGGCAAGCTCATTAATTTGTCTTTTAACTTTTCGCATTCGATTGAAGCGAAAAACTGGATCAACAGCCCTCTATCGATCTAATCAAGCAGTCCCATTTCTTACACATTCAAAGCCATTTTTCAAATGACTTTATTATAGTTTTTTTCTAGATAACTCACAGCCTTCCGTAAATCTTACAGCTCTCATTCCACTCTTTTTGACATCACGTTGATTGCCCTTACTAATTGTACTTGACAATGAGCAAAATAAATAAATAATAATAATATCGAATATTTTCTTTCTTTTTCGTTTGGGGAATATAAAGTAATTTGTGTTAACATCTTGAGTACGGTACATCAAAATATCTGAATCTCATTGCTGCTACAGCATCATTCCTTGGCCATATTGTAAAGCACAATTTGTTTCCCAATCGGATTAAACAAGCGTCCATCTTGATATACTAAGAGCAAAACTAAACGTTTTGTACCAAGTCTAAAAAATCTGCAACGTCTGAAACACAGCTGGCGAAATTATTTAAGACCAAGTTTAAGTTTTGGTTAAGACAGTGAACATAATGCACAATCGGCTGCTTTTGTTGAAGTGATGAATGAATGTCATTGTTCTGTCTTCTCATATGGGAAGCATCATCACAGCATCGTAATTTATTTGAAGATAAATGGTGATTTTTTATTACTTGGAGTACCTGTTTAGCCAATTATGCAGAACTCTGATTCTCACAAATATAAAAATCTAGAAATTTCTGGGTTTTCCGTTATCGGAGATTACCAAATTTCAAGAACGAAATTTTCTTATCTAATATTCATTCGCGTCTATTAATATAAACCTTACAGCAGTCTTTACAAATACCACATGATTCTTTTATTATATGATATGTAAATAGTATAATCCATTTAGAATTTATAATCCTACCTCTCTTTAAAGGTTTATTAGTTATAAGAAAAGATGTTTTGTATTGGAATAGTAGGAAAGTTTCAACACATAAGAAATAGGGTCTTTGAAACGAAAGTTTTAAATTATATTTCTTCCTTCTCTCTTCCTGCCTCTGTTTCTCTCTCTCTCTCTCTCCTTAGATATATCTGTCTTGCTTTTACTCAGTACATCTACCTCAGCGTGAACTTTCAACCATTCATCACTGGTCACAGAAACTCAGTTCACGCGACGCGCGCGGGAAAGGGGAGACAACACGTTAGCACGTGATTCGCAGACGACAATGAATAAAAACTGAGAAAAAGAAATAATTCCGAAGAGCCCAGGTTCTAATGCTGTTATTCCCGCCATTTCTCCGACGTTAGCACGTGCATGGTTACCACGACAGTTTGGCTGAATAGACTCACTAGAGTGACCTCTGTTGCGGGATAATTAAGTTCGTCGCTTTCCTTTCTTACTGTGCAGATACTCTCCCCCCCCCCCCCTGCTATTTCAGTAATAAGCTGGCTCATTTACCAAACATACTTATTGGGGGCATTCTACACAAGAGATTGTTATCTAATTCGCCTGACATTTTCCAGCCTGTGTTTGTTCTTGTTATAAATGTAGCAACTCTGTTTCGTTGTTATCTGAATTGTTATAGGGGCCTACACGCTAGACTAGTTTCTAAAGGCAAGCCTTCCACACGGTGGATGGACAGATCTGGACTAATCGGTTGGCCTCTTTCCGCGGGGCGAGAACAGAAAGAGTTAATAAGTCGTTCTTTCCCGACTAACGGTCAAGGCCAGTCAACGTTTTCCAGACAAACAATAGCGATTTTTTTGTTTTGGGAGGGGGATTTTGGTTTTGAATATGTTAAAAATAGACCTATTGTGTAAGATTCCTGTGTGTTAATTTAATTAATAATGCTTGAAATCCCCAAAAAAGTAATTTGACTACTTTTTCTATTTCACTCAATCATCATGCCATTTCTCTGGTATCCTATATGAGCTTAATCACTACAAATATTTCTTTGCTATCCTTAAGTCAAATCTACCATCCCATTTTAACTCTATCGGTACAAATATCTATTTGTTATCCTTACGTCATATCTCTGGTATTCCAATTAAACTGTTTTACTACGAAGACCTCGTAATTGTCACAAATGTTCAATTCTCTTAAAATGTAAGGTCTGGGTGGTTTTCTTGTTGTTTGGATGTCAGATTGCTGTCAGTTCTATAATTCGATGACTACTAAAAGTTGTTTTAAAAGCTATGCAAACATTTACCTCCAAATGTTGATATTGCTTATACAAGGCTTGTTTTCATTCAACATATCGGTCTCGTATGGTCAGCTCTATAAGAGCAACTCCAGGACATCCGTTGTCCACCCTGCTATTAGTACTATAGCCCAAGGCATATTGTTCCTACTCTAAAACTCCTGCTCACATTTTCCCGAGACCAAGACTACATCTATTAGTCCTACTTTTTTTTTTCATTTGGGAATTCCTCCCTACTCTCTTCTGCTTGACAACTCACTCTTGGCTCATATTGAAATTTATGTCCTGGTCAGTAGAGCGCTTAATAATTTTTCAGTTCCATCCCTTAGAGACTCAGGAATAGTACAGTTGAAGTCTCAAGACTTATTCCACCAAATGTCCATGTTTTATTCTTCATTATTTAACTTTCAATTCTGTATATAATCCCCATTATTTTGTTTTTTCCCCATTATAAGCCTGTTTTTTTCTCCAATATAAGCCTGTTTTTTTCCCCATTAAAAGCCTGTTTTTTCCCCCATTATAAGCCTGTTGTTTCACCATTATAAGCCTGTTTTTTCCCATTATATGCCTTTTTTCAACATTATAAGCCTGCTGTTTCCCCATTATAAGCCTGCTGTTTCCCAATTATAAGCCTGCTGTTTCCCCATTATAAACCTGCTGTTTCTAATGTTGATGATGATGTTGATTTGTATCTATTTCCCAAAGCAGTTGTCTAGGCTACATAGAAGTGGTCAAAATATGTAGTGGACGATTGCGTGACCAACTAATTGTGTACCCTCCTCTTCGATTCTCTCTCTCCTCCCCAACAAACGCAGTCTGAATTAGCTTAAGTGATGTGGACATCGGACACCCCAGGACTGGACAGCAATACTTTAGTGATGTGAGTTCTTTAGCTGCTTAATGAAGACAAACCCTGTTTACTGTAGCTACAGATTTGATTAGCTTAATATAAGTTGATTATTTATCAAGTGTTTCCTTCTGTCTCTTTTAAAACCAATTGAAACCGGAATCTATTAATTAACTTCATAGATTATTTTGAAAGCATTAATGCCATAAAAAAGTTCCTAAAATTAGATAAAATTGAAATATTAACAATATTAAATTGTTTGACTAGAACTGACTTGTTTTCTATAACCAGTAAAACAATTTTTTGTTTAATAATCTGACTTTTTCCCCTTTAACTTTATATATTTCTTTCTTTTTAAAAGTATTTTACTGATTAGTTTTTTTTAAACGTATAGTAGGTAAAGTACGTAAAGTAACCCTTTTAAACCTGTTTCTGTGATCGACGGTTAACGAGGGTGTCATGTGGACAGTACAATGACCAACCCCCATTACTTTTTACCCACCAACGTCTTCAGTTACACAATAGTGCTTGATGAACCAAGTGACGTCCTAAAAATCCCAAAATTCAAATTCCCAGTCTACACGGAGATTCGCATATGAGAACGAAGAGTCCTGTTACATTAATGTTTTGTGTTGATACTTTGTTTCGTTCTGAATACACTTTTTTCTGACCCCCCCCCCCCCAACACCCTAAAAAGTACAATTTACCTTACAGATCTTACAGTCCATGAGCTGACTATTTAAATCTTATCTGTTTTTATGTAATTTATGAGCGTCGATAAACTAGGGTATGATGTGGCCATTACAACGACTAACAACCCCAGCTAATATTAATACTTTTTTTTTCTTTACAATGGTTAGGAAACTCAGGATATAATTTCTAATCAAAGGACCTAACCGTGAGCCCTTTGTTAATATTGATACGTATTCCAACTTTAAAAAAAAAAAAACAATCACCATGACAACCCAGTTTTTATTTCTAATTTCCTGGTAAGTATATAGACGAAATCAGTTAAAAAAAACACATCCAGATTTAGCGCTGTACAAATAGACGTGTTGGTCTCGATTGCTGCTTATTCCTGACCGACTTGAACCTTTGCCTTGCGACTGATCAATAGAAGAAAGAAAATGGTTTTCAGTTTGAACTGAGTCAATTCTCTTTGAACTTGCTAGACTTATGACAAGTAAAGGGATGAAAAGTTCAAAGTTAAGGAATAGGTCAATTGTGAACAAGTAGTACAAAGCAGCCCTTTTCAGCCCTTGTTATCTATAGGGCAGATGATGTAAATGTCATATGTTTCTGTGGCCGACGACTAAAGAGGGTGTTATGTGTCCAGCACAACGACTACCCGCCTTTATTTTCCTCCGCTAATGTCGGGTACAAATTAGAGATCGGGGGGCGTCATAAAATTCCGAAATTCAACCTCCCAGTCTTAACCGAGGTATATCTAAATCATTCTATGACAAAAAAAATATTCTTGTTATCTGTCTGTAAGGTTGTGGCTGTTATGCTGTGAATTCATACGATTACCGCTTAGGGTTTTTTTTTCTTCTTAACTGAAACGTCATGCTAGTGCTGGAATCTCCAAGATATCAGAAAGTCTCCGACTTTTAGAAACAGGAAGTGATCCCCAGTGACGTGGTGCTCTGTGAAGCCATACAACAAAAAGTTTTGAAGGCAAAATTAGGAGTAATTAACCAAGTGAAAAGATTATATGAAATAATGATAAGCATGCTGATAAAAATAGCTTTTATCATAAAAGCATAGAAACGGTTCTGTTGATTGTAACACACACAAACTAAAAGAGCCATGAAGAACAAATAATTCCATGCTACAACATATCTAGGGAATGAAATATTTTGAATACATAGAAAGTGAGAAGTTTTAAAACAATACAAAAAAATCAAAATATTATTTTAAAAAAAACAACAAAAGCTTTTATGAAGTGTAGTTGTATCAATTAGTTAGGATCTGTCATGTCATTAAGTTTGTAACGAAATCTAGACTAACAATAATAAATCTGTGCTATTAGAAATATTTTTTTACCAATTGTTTTGTTGGGAGGAGGGGGGAAGAAAGAAAGCATCGCCTTTTAAATGTATTTTTTTTTAAAGTTGAAAACCCTGAAATTGAACCCTAGAGCACAAGCGTTCTAAAACCTCTTCAAGCCAACACAATAACTACTGCGCCAGTGAGTCACTTATGAAAATAGAAGGTTTTTTTTAGCGACCTACAAAGTATAAAAGGGATAAATTCAACTTATATCACCACATGAGTCCAGTACAATTTCTATTCCTTGTTCGATACCAAACAAAAATTAATTGCCAATAGTTAATTTTTATTTTTTTTCTTTCCTAGTTAATTATTTAATTGGTCAATTTTGTTTTTTGATTCTTGCGTTGTCAAGTAAAAGAAACAATATTGCCAAAGTTCAGCTTGATCCGAGATTGGATATGGGGGAAATAATGAGTAGAAAATGTTTACTAGACAAACTGACAGAGTGAGTTGATATAAGCTTTATGTACATTGAAGTGTTGTTTTAAAACCCTAGAAGACTTTACTAATAGATCAGGTTGTATTAGATACTTTTCTTGCTCCAAACAAATGGATATTCTGTTTGACTACAATAGTCCACCTCAGCATAACTACAGGTATTAGTCATGTTTTCATGATATTTCTTTTGTTCACTCGCTAAATACTCAGCAAAGAAACTCTAACTCAATGTTACGCAACAAATAGCAACTAAATCTATCAATAAACAATAAAGCCTCTACATAGATTCTAGGTCTACAGTCAGTAAGTCTGTCATAAATTGTCCCTCTTAAAGTCTCTAAGGTCAGTTTTATATAAAATACCTGTATGTCTGTCATCAATACTGTTTGACCCTTGTTCTTAACAACATCTGCATACCGATGAATGTTTAGAGTTACCCAGTTTATAGAGTGTTTAGTGCAAATTTATTAATGTTAAGAGTTACCCAGTTTATAGAGTGTTTAGAGCAAATTGATAAATGTTTAGAGTTACCCAGTTTATAGAGTGTTTAGTGCAAATTTATTAATGTTAAGAGTTACCCAGTTTATAGAGTGTTAAGTGCAAATTGATAAATGTTTAGAGTTACCCAGTTTATACAGTGTTTTGTGAAAATTGATGAATGTTAAGAGTTACCCAGTTTATAGAGTGTTTAGTGCAAATTGATGAATGTTAAGAGTTACCCAGTTTATAGAGTGTTTAGTGCAAATTGATGAATGGTAAGAGTTACCCAGTTTATAGAGGGTTTAGTGCAAATTGATGAATGTTAAGAGTTACTCAGTTTATAGGTGTTAAGTGCAAATTGATGAATGTTAAGAGTTACTTACTTTATAGAGTGTTTAGTGACAAAAAAATGAATGTTTAGAGTTACCCAGTTTATAGAGTTTTTAGTGCAAATTGATATATGTAAAGAGTTACCTAGCTTATAGAGTGTTTAGTGCAAATTGATGAATGTTAAGAGTTACCCAGTTTATAGAGTGTTAAGTGCAAATTGATGAATGTTTAGAGTTACCCAGTTTATAGAGTGTTTTGTGAAAATTGATGAATGTTAAGAGTTACTCAGTTTATAGAGTGTTGAGTGCAAATTGATGAATGTTAAGAGTTACCCAGTTTATAGAGTGTTTAGTGCAAATTGATGAATGTTTAGAGTTACCCAGTTTATAGAGTGTTTAGTGCAAATTTATTAATGTTAAGAGTTACCCAGTTTATAGAGTGTTTAGTGCAAATTGATGAATGTTTAGAGTTACCCGGTTTATAGAGTGTTTAGTGCAAATTTATTAATGTTAAGAGTTACCCAGTTTATAGAGCGTTTAGTGCAAATTGATGAATGTAAAGAGTTACTCAGTTTATAGAGTGTTTAGTGCAAATTGATGAATGTTTAGAGTTACCCAGTTTATAGAGTGTTTAGTGCAAATTTATTAATGTTAAGAGTTACCCAGTTTATAGAGTGTTTAGTGCAAATTGATGAATGTTAAGAGTTACCCGGTTTAGAGAGTTTTAGTGCAAATGGATGAATGTTAAGAGTTACCCAGTTTATAGAGTGTTTAGTGCAAAAAAAAAAATGAATGTTTAGAGTTACCCAGTTTATAGAGTGTTGAGTGCAAATTGATGAATGTTAAGAGTTACTCAGTTTATAAAGTGTTTAGTGCAAATTGATGAATGTTCAGAGTTACCCGGTTTATAGAGTGTTTAGTGCAAATTGATGAATGTTAAGAGTTACCCAGTTTATAGAGTGTTAAGTGCAAATTGATGAATGTTTAGAGTTACCCAGTTTATAGAGTGTTTTGTGAAAATTGATGAATGTTAAGAGTTACTCAGTTTATAGAGTGTTGAGTGCAAATTGATGAATGTTAAGAGTTACCCAGTTTATAGAGTGTTTAGTGCTAATTGATGAATGTTTAGAGTTACCCAGTTTATAGAGTGTTTAGTGCAAATTTATTAATGTTAAGAGTTACCCAGTTTATAGAGTGTTTAGTGCAAATTGATGAATGTTTAGAGTTACCCGGTTTATAGAGTGTTTAGTGCAAATTTATTAATGTTAAGAGTTACCCAGTTTATAGAGCGTTTAGTGCAAATTGATGAATGTAAAGAGTTACTCAGTTTATAGAGTGTTTAGTGCAAATTGATGAATGTTTAGAATTACTCAGTTTATAGAGTGTTAAGTGCAAAAAAAATGAATGTTTAGAGTTACCCAGTTTATAGAGTGTTGAGTGCAAATTGATGAATGTTAAGAGTTACTCAGTTTATAGAGTGTTTAGTGCAAAAAAAATGAATGCTTAGAGTTACCCAGTTTATAGAGTGTTTAGTGCAAATGGATGAATGTTAAGAGTTACCCAGTTTATAGAGTGTTTAGTGCAAAAAAAAAAATGAATGTTTAGAGTTACCCAGTTTATAGAGTGTTGAGTGCAAATTGATGAATGTTAAGAGTTACTCAGTTTATAAAGTGTTTAGTGCAAATTGATGAATGTTCAGAGTTACCCGGTTTATAGAGTGTTTAGTGCAAATTGATGAATGTTAAGAGTTACCCAGTTTATAGAGTGTTTAGTGCAAATTGATGAATGTTAAGAATTACTCAGTTTATAGAGTGTTAAGTGCAAAAAAAATGAATGTTTAGAGTTACCCAGTTTATAGGTGTTTAGTGCAAAAAAAATGAATGCTTAGAGTTACCCAGTTTATAGAGTGTTTAGTGCAAATTGATGAATGTTAAGAGTTACCCAGTTTATAGAGTGTTGAGTGCAAATTGATGAATGTTTAGAGTTACCCAGTTTATAGAGTGTTGAGTGCAAATTGATGAATGTTTAGAGTTACCCAGTTTATAGAGTGTTTAGTGCAAATTGATGAATGTAAATAGTTACTCAGTTTATAGAGTGTTAAGTGCAAATTGATGAATGTTAAGAGTTACTCAGTTTATAGAGTGTTTAGTGCAAATTGATAAATGTTTAGAGTTACCAAGTTTATAGAGTGTTTAGTGCAAAAAAAATGAATGCTTAGAGTTACCCAGTTTATAGAGTGTTTAGTGCAAATTGATGAATGTTAAGAGTTACCCAGTTTATAGGTGTTTAGTGCAAATTGATGAATGTTAATAGTTACCCGGTTTAGAGAGTTTTAGTGCAAATGGATGAATGTTAAGAGTTACCCAGTTTATAGATTGTTTAGTGCAAAAAAAATGAATGTTTAGAGTTACCCAGTTTATAGAGTGTTGAGTGCAAATTGATAAATGTTAAGAGTTACTCAGTTAATAGAGTTTTTAGTGCAAATTGATGAATGTTTAGAGTTACCCAGTTTATAGAGTGTTGAGTGCAAATTGATGAATGTTAAGGGTTACCCGGTTTAGAGAGTTTTAGTGCAAATGGATGAATGTTAAGAGTTACCCAGTTTACAGAGTATTTACTGCAAAAAAAAAGAATGTTTAGAGTTACCCAATTTATAGAGTGTTAAGTGCAAATTGATGAATGTAAAGAGTTACCCAGTTTATAGAGTGTTTAGTACAAGATGACAAATGTTAAGAGTTACCCGGTTTATACAGTGTTTAGTGCAAAAAAAATGAATGTTTAGAGTTACCCAGTTTATAGAGTGTTTAGTGCAAATTGATATATGTAAAGAGTTACCTAGTTTATAGAGTGTTTAGTGCAAATTGATGAATGTTAAGAGTTAGCCAGTTTATAGAGTGTTTAGTGCAAATTATTTATTGTTAAGAGTTACTCAGTTTATAGAGTGTTTAGTGCAAATTGATGAATGTTAAGAGTTACCCAGTTTATAGAGTGTTAAGTGCAAATTAATGAATGTTTAGAGTTACCCAATTTATAGAGTGTTTAGTGCAAATTGATGAATGTTTAGAGTTACCCAGTTTATAGAGTGTTAAGTGCATATTGATGAATGTTAAGAGCTACTCAGTTTATAGGTGTTAAGTGCAAATTGATGAATGTTAAGAGTTACTTACTTTATAGAGTGTTTAGTGCAAATTGATGAATGTTAAGAGTTATCAGTTTATAGAGTGTTTAGTGCCAAAAAAATGAATGTTTAGAGTTACCCAGTTTATAGAGTGTTGAGTGCAAATTGATGAATGTTAAGAGTTACTCAGTTTATAAAGTGTTTAGTGCAAATTGATGAATGTTCAGAGTTACCCGGTTTATAGAGTGTTTAGTGCAAATTGATGAATGTTAAGAGTTACCCAGTTTATAGAGTGTTTAGTGCAAATTGATGAATGTTAAGAATTACTCAGTTTATAGAGTGTTAAGTGCAAAAAAAATGAATGTTTAGAGTTACCCAGTTTATAGAGTGTTTAGTGCAAAAAAAATGAATGCTTAGAGTTACCCAGTTTATAGAGTGTTTAGTGCAAATTGATGAATGTTAAGAGTTACCCAGTTTATAGAGTGTTGAGTGCAAATTGATGAATGTTTAGAGTTACCCAGTTTATAGAGTGTTGAGTGCAAATTGATGAATGTTTAGAGTTACCCAGTTTATAGAGTGTTTAGTGCAAATTGATGAATGTAAATAGTTACTCAGTTTATAGAGTGTTAAGTGCAAATTGATGAATGTTAAGAGTTACTCAGTTTATAGAGTGTTTAGTGCAAATTGATAAATGTTTAGAGTTACCAAGTTTATAGAGTGTTTAGTGCAAAAAAAATGAATGCTTAGAGTTACCCAGTTTATAGAGTGTTTAGTGCAAATTGATGAATGTTAAGAGTTACCCAGTTTATAGGTGTTTAGTGCAAATTGATGAATGTTAATAGTTACCCGGTTTAGAGAGTTTTAGTGCAAATGGATGAATGTTAAGAGTTACCCAGTTTATAGATTGTTTAGTGCAAAAAAAATGAATGTTTAGAGTTACCCAGTTTATAGAGTGTTGAGTGCAAATTGATAAATGTTAAGAGTTACTCAGTTAATAGAGTTTTTAGTGCAAATTGATGAATGTTTAGAGTTACCCAGTTTATAGAGTGTTGAGTGCAAATTGATGAATGTTAAGGGTTACCCGGTTTAGAGAGTTTTAGTGCAAATGGATGAATGTTAAGAGTTACCCAGTTTACAGAGTATTTACTGCAAAAAAAAAGAATGTTTAGAGTTACCCAATTTATAGAGTGTTAAGTGCAAATTGATGAATGTAAAGAGTTACCCAGTTTATAGAGTGTTTAGTACAAGATGACAAATGTTAAGAGTTACCCGGTTTATACAGTGTTTAGTGCAAAAAAAATGAATGTTTAGAGTTACCCAGTTTATAGAGTGTTTAGTGCAAATTGATATATGTAAAGAGTTACCTAGTTTATAGAGTGTTTAGTGCAAATTGATGAATGTTAAGAGTTAGCCAGTTTATAGAGTGTTTAGTGCAAATTATTTATTGTTAAGAGTTACTCAGTTTATAGAGTGTTTAGTGCAAATTGATGAATGTTAAGAGTTACCCAGTTTATAGAGTGTTAAGTGCAAATTGATGAATGTTTAGAGTTACCCAATTTATAGAGTGTTTAGTGCAAATTGATGAATGTTTAGAGTTACCCAGTTTATAGAGTGTTAAGTGCATATTGATGAATGTTAAGAGCTACTCAGTTTATAGGTGTTAAGTGCAAATTGATGAATGTTAAGAGTTACTTACTTTATAGAGTGTTTAGTGCAAATTGATGAATGTTAAGAGTTATCAGTTTATAGAGTGTTTAGTGCCAAAAAAATGAATGTTTAGAGTTACCCAGTTTATAGAGTGTTGAGTGCAAATTGATGAATGTTAAGAGTTACTCAGTTTATAGAGTGTATAGTGCAAATTGATGAATGTTAAGAGTGACCCAGTTAATAGAGTGTTTAGTGCAAAAAATAATGAATGTTAAGAGGTACCCAGTTTATAGTGTTTAGTGCAAATTGATGAATGTTTAGAGTTACCCAGTTTAGAGAGTTTTAGTGCAAATGGATGAATGTTAAGAGTTACCCAGTTTATAGATTGTTTAGTGCAAAAAAAATGAATGTTTAGAGTAACCCAGTTTATAGAGTGTTGAGTGCAAATTGATGAATGTTAAGAGTTACTCAGTTAATAGAGTTTTTAGTGCAAATTGATGAATGTTTAGAGTTACCCAGTTTATAGAGTGTTGAGTGCAAATTGATGAATGTTAAGGGTTACCCGGTTTAGAGAGTTTTAGTGCAAATGGATGAATGTTAAGAGTTACCCAGTTTACAGAGTATTTACTGCAAAAAAAAAGAATGTTTAGAGTTTACCAATTTATAGAGTGTTAAGTGCAAATTGATGAATGTAAAGAGTTACCCAGTTTATAGAGTGTTTAGTACAAGATGACAAATGTTAAGAGTTACCCGGTTTATAGAGTGTTTAGTGCAAAAAAAATGAATGTTTAGAGTTACCCAGTTTATAGAGTGTTTAGTGCAAATTGATATATGTAAAGAGTTACCTAGTTTATAGAGTGTTTAGTGCAAATTGATGAATGTTAAGAGTTAGCCAGTTTATAGAGTGTTTAGTGCAAATTATTTATTGTTAAGAGTTACTCAGTTTATAGAGTGTTTAGTGCAAATTGATGAATGTTAAGAGTTACCCAGTTTATAGAGTGTTAAGTGCAAATTGATGAATGTTTAGAGTTACCCAATTTATAGAGTGTTTAGTGCAAATTGATGAATGTTTAGAGTTACCCAGTTTATAGAGTGTTAAGTGCATATTGATGAATGTTAAGAGCTACTCAGTTTATAGGTGTTAAGTGCAAATTGATGAATGTTAAGAGTTACTTACTTTATAGAGTGTTTAGTGCAAATTGATGAATGTTAAGAGTTATCAGTTTATAGAGTGTTTAGTGCCAAAAAAATGAATGTTTAGAGTTACCCAGTTTATAGAGTGTTGAGTGCAAATTGATGAATGTTAAGAGTTACTCAGTTTATAGAGTGTATAGTGCAAATTGATGAATGTTAAGAGTGACCCAGTTAATAGAGTGTTTAGTGCAAAAAATAATGAATGTTAAGAGGTACCCAGTTTATAGTGTTTAGTGCAAATTGATGAATGTTTAGAGTTACCCAGTTAATAGAGTGTTAAGTGCAAATTGATGAATGTAAAGAGTTACCCAGTTTATAGAGTGTTTAGTACAAGATGACGAATGTTAAGAGTTACCCGGTTTATATAGTGTTTAGTGCAAAAAAAATTAATGTTTAGAGTTACCCAGTTTATAGAGTTTTTAGTGCAAATTGGTATATGTAAAGAGTTACCTAGTTTATAGAGTGTTTATTTCAAATTGATGAATGTTAGAAGTTACCCAGTTTATAGAGTGTTAAGTGGAAATTGATGAATGTTTAGAGTTACCCAGTTTATAGAGTGTTTTGTGAAAATTGATGAATGTTAAGAGTTACTCAGTTTATAGGTGTTAAGTGCAAATTGATGAATGTTAAGAGTTTCCCAATTTATAGAGTGTTTAGTGCAAATTGATGAATGTTTAGAGTTACCCAGTTTATAGAGTGTTTAGTGCAAATTTATTAATGTTAAGAGTTACCCAGTTTATAGAGTGTTTAGTGCAAATTGATGAATGTTTAGAGTTACCCGGTTTATAGAGTGTTTAGTGCAAATTTATTAATGTTAAGAGTTACCCAGTTTATAGAGTGTTTAGTGCAAATTGATGAATGTAAAGAGTTACTCAGTTTATAGAGTGTTTAGTGCAAATTGATGAATGTTTAGAGTTACCCAGTTTATAGAGTGTTTAGTGCAAATTTATTAATGTTAAGAGTTACCTAGTTTATAGAGTGTTTAGTGCAAATTGATGAATGTAAAGAGTTACTCAGTTTATAGAGTGTTAAGTGCAAAAAAAATGAATGTTTAGAGTTACCCAGTTTATAGAGTGTTGAGTGCAAATTGATAAATGTTAAGAGTTACTCAGTTAATAGAGTTTTTAGTGCAAATTGATGAATGTTTAGAGTTACCCAGTTTATAGAGTGTTGAGTGCAAATTGATGAATGTTAAGGGTTACCCGGTTTAGAGAGTTTTAGTGCAAATGGATGAATGTTAAGAGTTACCCAGTTAATAGAGTGTTTAGTGCAAAAAATAATGAATGTTAAGAGGTACCCAGTTTATAGTGTTTAGTGCAAATTGATGAATGTTTAGAGTTACCCAGTTAATAGAGTGTTAAGTGCAAATTGATGAATGTTCAGAGTTACCCGGTTTATAGAGTGTTTAGTGCAAATTTATTAATGTTAAGAGTTACCCAGTTTATAGGTGTTTAGTGCAAATTGATGAATGTTAATAGTTACCCGGTTTAGAGAGTTTTAGTGCAAATGGATGAATGTTAAGAGTTACCCAGTTTATAGATTGTTTAGTGCAAAAAAAAATGAATGTTTAGAGTTACCCAGTTTATAGAGTGTTAAGTGCAAATTGATGAATGTTAAGAGTTACTCAGATTATAGAGTGTTTAGTGCAAATTGATGAATGTTTAGAGTTACCAAGTTTATAGAGTGTTTAGTGCAAAAAAATGAATGCTTAGAGTTACCCAGTTTATAGAGTGTTTAGTGCAAATTGATGAATGTTATAAGTTACCCGGTTTATAGAGTGTTTAGTGCAAATTGATGAATGTTAAGAGTTACCCAGTTTATAGAGTGTTTAGTGCAAATTGATGAATGTAAATAGTTACTCAGTTTATAGAGTGTTTAGTGCAAATTGATGAATGTTCAGAGTTACCCAGTTTATAGAGTGTTTAGTGCAAATTTATTAATGTTAAGAGTTACTCAGTTTATAGGTGTTTAGTGCAAATTGATGAATTTTAATAGTTACCCGGTTTAGAGAGTTTTAGTGCAAATGGATGAATGTTAAGAGTTACCCAGTTTATAGATTGTTTAGTGCAAAAAAAAAGGAATGTTTAGAGTTACCCAGTTTATAGAGTGTTTAGTGCAAATTGATGAATGTTAAGAGTTACCCAGTTTATAGGTGTTTAGTGCAAATTGATGAATGTTAATAGTTACCCGGTTTAGAGAGTTTTAGTGCAAATGGATGAATGTTAAGAGTTACCCAGTTTATAGAGTGTTTAGTGCAAATTGATGAATGTAAAGAGTTACTCAGTTTATAGAGTGTTTAGTGCAAATTGATGAATGTTTAGAGTTACCCAGTTTATAGAGTGTTTAGTGCAAATTTATAATTGTTAAGAGTTACCCAGTTTATAGAGTGTTTAGTGCAAATTGATGAATGTTAAGAGTTACCCGGTTTAGAGAGTTTTAGTGCAAATGGATGAATGTTAAGAGTTACCCAGTTTATAGAGTGTTTAGTGCAAAAAAAAAAATGAATGTTTAGAGTTACCCAGTTTATAGAGTGTTGAGTGCAAATTGATGAATGTTAAGAGTTACTCAGTTTATAAAGTGTTTAGTGCAAATTGATGAATGTTCAGAGTTACCCGGTTTATAGAGTGTTTAGTGCAGATTGATGAATGTTAAGAGTTACCCAGTTTATACAGTGTTAAGTGCAAATCGATGAATGTTTAGAGTTACCCAGTTTATAGAGTGTTTTGTGAAAATTGATGAATGTTAAGAGTTACTCAGTTTATAGAGTGTTGAGTGCAAATTGATGAATGTTAAGAGTTACCCAGTTTATAGAGTGTTTAGTGCAAATTGATGAATGTTTAGAGTTACCCAGTTTATAGAGTGTTTAGTGCAAATTTATTAATGTTTAGAGTTATCCAGTTTATAGAGTGTTGAGTGCAAATTGATGAATGTTAAGAGTTACCCAGTTTATAGAGTGTTTAGTGCAAAAAAAAATGAATGTTAAGAGTTACCCAGTTTATAGAGTGTTTACTGCAAAAAAAAATGAATGTTTAGAGTTACCCAGTTTATAGAGTGTTGAGTGAAAATTAATGAATGTTAAGAGTTACCCAGTTTATAGAGTGTTTAGTGCAAATTGATGAATGTTAAGAGTTACCCAGTTTATAGAGTGTTTAGTGCAAATTGATGAATGTTAAGAGTTACCCTGTTTATAGAGTGTTTAGTGCAAATTGATGAATGTTAAGAGTTACTCAGTTTATAGGTGTTAAGTGCAAATTGATGAATGTTAAGAGTTACTTACTTTATAGAGTGTTTAGTGCAAAAAAAATGAATGTTTAGAGTTACCCAGTTTATAGAGTTTTTAGTGCAAATTGATATATGTAAAGAGTTACCTAGCTTATAGAGTGTTTAGTGCAAATTGATGAATGTTAAGAGTTACCCAGTTTATAGAGTGTTAAGTGCAAATTGAGGAATGTTTAGAGTTACCCAGTTTATAGAGTTTTTTGTGAAAATTGATGAATGTTAAGAGTTACTCAGTTTATAGAGTGTTTAGTGCAAATTGATGAATGTAAATAGTTACTCAGTTTATAGAGTGTTTAGTGCAAATTGAATAATGTTCAGAGTTACCCGGTTTATAGAGTGTTTAGTGCAAATTTATTAATGTTAAGAGTTACCCAGTTTATAGGTGTTTAGTGCAAATTGATGAATGTTAAGAGTTACCCGGTTTAGAGAGTTTTAGTGCAAATGGATGAATGTTAAGAGTTACCCAGTTTATAGATTGTTTAGTGCAAAAAAAAATGAATGTTTAGAGTTACCCAGTTTATAGAGTGTTGAGTGCAAATTGATGAATGTTAAGAGTTACTCAGTTAATATAGTGTTTAGTGCAAATTGATGAATGTTTAGAGTTATCCAGTTTATAGAGTGTTGAGTTTCAAATTGATGAATGTTAAGAGTTACCCAGTTAATAGAGTGTTTAGTGCAAAAAAAAATGAATGTTAAGAGTTACCCAGTGTATAGAGTTTTTACTGCAAAAAAAAATGAATGTTTAGAGTTACCCAGTTTATAGAGTGTTGAGTGAAAATTGATGAATGTTAAGAGTTACCCAGTTTATAGAGTGTTTAGTGCAAATTGATGAATGTTAAGAGTTACCCAGTTTATAGAGTGTTTAGTGCAAATTGATGAATGTTAAGAGTTACCCAGTTTATAGAGTGTTTAGTGCAAATTGATGAATGTTAAGAGTTACTCAGTTTATAGGTGTTAAGTGCAAATTGATGAATGTTAAGAGTTACCCAGTTTATAGAGTGTTTAGTGCAAAAAAAATGAATGTTTAGAGTTACCCAGTTTATAGAGTGTTGAGTGCAAATTGATGAATGTTAAGAGTTACTCAGTTTATAGAGTGTTTAGTGCAAATTGATGAATGTTCAGAGTTACCCGGTTATAGAGTGTTTAGTGCAAAAAAAATGAATCCTTAGAGTTACCCAGCTTATAGAGTGTTGAGTGCAAATTGATGAATGTTAAGAGTTACTCAGTTTATAGAGTGTTTAGTGCAAATTGATGAATGTTTAGAGTTACCCGGTTATAGAGTGTTTAGTGCAAAAAAAATGAATGCTTAGAGTTACCCAGTTTATAGAGTGTTTAGTGCAAATTGATGAATGTTAAGAGTTACCCAGTTTATAGAGTGTTTAGTGTAAATTGTTGAATGTTAAGAGTTACTCAGTTAATATAGTGTTTAGTGCTAATTGATGAATGTTTAGAGTTATCCAGTTTATAGAGTGTTGAGTGCAAATTGATGAATGTTAAGAGTTACCCAGTTAATAGAGTGTTTAGTGCAAAAAAAATGAATGTTAAGAGTTACCCAGTTTATAGAGTTTTTACTGCAAAAAAAAATGAATGCTTAGAGTTACCCAGTTTATAGAGTGTTGAGTGAAAATTGATGAATGTTAAGAGTTACCCAGTTTATAGAGTGTTTAGTGCAAATTGATGAATGTTAAGAGTTACCCAGTTTATAGAGTGTTTAGTGCAAATTGATGAATGTTAAGAGTTACCCAGTTTATAGAGTGTTTAGTGCAAATTGATGAATGTTAAGAGTTACTCAGTTTATAGAGTGTTTAGTGCAAATTGATGAATGTTAAGAGTTACCCAGTTTATAGAGTGTTAAGTGCAAATTGATGAATGTTTAAAGTTACCCAATTTATAGAGTGTTTAGTGCAAATTGATGAATGTTTAGAGTTACCCAGTTTATAGAGTGTTAAGTGCAAAATGATGAATGTAAAGAGTTACCCAGTTTTTAGAGTGTTTAGTACAAGATGACGAATGTTAAGAGTTACAGATTTAGAGAGTTTTAGTGCAAATTGATGAATGTTAAGAGTTACTCAGTTTATAGGTGTTAAGTGCAAATTGATGAATGTTAAGAGTTACTTACGTTATAGAGTGTTTAGTGCAAATTGATGAATGTTAAGAGTTACTTAGTTTATAGAGTGTTTAGTTCAAATTGATGAATGTTAAGAGTTACTCAGTTTATAGAGTGTTTAGTGCAAATTGATGAATGTTTAGAGTTACCCAGTTTATAGAGTGTTTATTGCAAATTGATGAATGTTTAGAGTTACCCAGTTTATAGAGTGTTAAATGCAAATTGATGAATGTAAAGAGTTACCCAGTTTATAGAGTGTTTAGTACAAGATGACGAATGTTAAGAGTTAGCCAGTTTATAGAGTGTTTAGTGCAAATTAATTATTGTTAAGAGTTACTCAGTTTATAGGTGTTAAGTGCAAATTGATGAATGTTAAGAGTTACTTACTTTATAGAGTGTTTAGTGCAAAAAAAATGAATGTTTAGAGTTACCCAGTTTATAGAGTGTTGAGTGCAAATTGATGAATGTTAAGAGTTACTCAGTTTATAGAGTGTTTAGTGCAAATTGATGAATGTTAAGAGTTACCCATTTTATAGAGTGTTTAGTGCAAATTGATGAATGTTAAGAGTTACCCAGTTAATAGAGTGTTGAGTGCAAAAAAAAATGAATGTTAAGAGTTACCCAGTTTATAGTGTGTTTAGTGCAAATTGATGAATGTTTAGAGTTACCCAGTTTATAGAGTGTTTAGTACAAGATGACGAATGTTAAGAGTTACCACTTTATAGAGTGTTGAGTGCAAATTGATGAATGTTAATAGTTACCCAGTTTATAGAGTGTTTAGTGCAACTTGATATATGTAAAGAGTTACCTAGTTTATAGAGTGTTTAGTGTAAATTGATGATTGTTAAGAGTAAGCCAGTTTATAGAGTGTTTAGTGCAAATTAATTAATGTTAAGAGTTACGCAGTTAATAGAGTGTTTAGTGCAAAAAAAAATGAATGTTAAGAGTTACCCAGTTTATAGAGTGTTTAGTGCAAATTGATGAATGTTTAGAGTTACCCAGTTTATAGAGTGTTTAGTGCAAATTGATGAATGTTTAGAGTTACCCAGTTTATAGAATGTTTAGTACAAGATGACGAATGTTAAGAGTTACCACTTTATAGAGTGTTGAGTGCAAATTGATGAATGTTAAGAGTTACCCAGTTTATAGAGTGTTTAGTGCAAATTGATATATGTAAAGAGTTACCTAGTTTATAGAGTGTTTAGTGTAAATTGATGAATGTTAAGAGTTAGCCAGTTTATAGAGTGTTTAGTGCAAATTAATTAATGTTAAGAGTTATCCAGTTTATAGAGTGTTTAGTGCAAAATGAAAAAACTGAACAGAATAACACTTTTTAATAACACGCAATCTGATCTTTACATAATTCACCCACACACAAATATTTTAACTTTAGACAGGCAATAGATTTCCCAACAACGTTTGAAAGTGTTCGATTAAAAAAAAAAGAATCTGTGTTACATCATTTTCCCTCTGAGCTGCTGTTTTCCAAGAGTTAATGACCAAATATTGATTTTTTTTTCCTATACTAAGGATCCTCCAATACGTAAATCTTCAAACAATATTAACATACAAGAAAGAAAAAAATTAGAATAATGCTTCAGGGAAAGATCGTGAAAGCCGAAAACAAAAAAAGAATATGTCAAAAACTTGCACTTTTGATTGACCAGGATGCTTTCTGTGTAGAACTTTCACAGTTTTAGCTATAGTAGGCATGTGAGATGTGTGGCTGAGATGCTATCTAGCGCTTGGCTACCTAATAAGGGGGATAGAATTTAAATCCCGACTCGAGCAGAAATGTGCTCACTGAGAGCATCAACGCAGCACGGAAAACCTTCTCCTAGATACCCCTTCGACCCTCTGGTCCACAAAAGAGCTTGGACCATAGCGCACTGAATATGATGTAAGCGTGAAAGGCATTAAAATAATTAAAATAATAATAGATTTTTTTTAAAAAGCCTCCACTGATAGGTGTCTCTGTGTTAGGTGGGAGTCTAGATATTTGCTGCAATATAGATCAATATAGTTTGGCAAAAATACGACTCAATTTGCTTATTCATAGTCTAATTTTATGCAATGTTGTGTGTTTATGAGCTAGGAAATAAATATTTACTATTCACGTGAATTAAAAAAAAAAGATACAGAACAATTGGTTTGCAAAAGCATACACTGTTATGTTGGTGGTCGCTGGACTACTAATACCTATTTGATATGGCCAGGTTACTTTGACACAGGGGTGTAATTAGAGCAGCCTACAAATTTCCATAGTTTCACTTCACTCTTCATTTCCAATCTGAGCGGACAACTGAATAAGTGAAACAGAAGGAAAAGAACACAACAAAGTTTCACAAACAAACAAAAACCCCTACATTATATTTAATTATTACCTATTAGGGATTTTCGAAATAGAGAAAAAAAAAAGAAAACAAGGTTACAAAAGACAGTTTGTGTGGAACTAGTTCCCCTTTCAGACCTTGTGATCTATAGGGCAGATGATGTAAAGTTCATCTGTTTTTGTGGCCTACGGTTAACGAGGGTGTCATGTAGCCAGCACAACGACCAACCGCCTTTACTTTTCCCCAACTAATGTCAGGTACCCATTAGAGCTGAGTGTACTTAGAGGCGCCCAAAGATTCCAAAGTTGAAAATCCCTGTCTTCACCAGGATTTGAACCCTGGACCCCGGTTCGGAAGCCAAGCGCCTTACCGCGCCTCCCCTGGCCTAACGGATGTCTTATAAATGATCTAGTTGTTTTAACAGGCTCATTCTCTTAATTGTATCCTCAAAAAAAAATATACTAAGTGCATCCCTAAATAAGTAGTACATGAAAATGACATTTACAAGATTACTATTCGTTCTAAATTAGGTCTAGCTTAAAATGCATACTAATTAGCTTTTTCTCTTTAAAAAACTTTGCATAACTGATTTAAAAAATTAGATTTTTCGCTTTCAGAAAAAAAAAGTAGCCGTTGTATCAGAACTTTGAATGGTCTAAAATATTATGAAGTCGGATTTTCAATATCTTTTCTAGCTTACGAGATCTAAACGGGACAGACGGACAGACATTGCACACAAAACTAATAGCGTCTTTTCTCCTTTCGGGGGCCGCTAAAAATTACATCGGTATGTACCACATGGCCAAGTGAAGTCATAGCATCTTTATATATATATATATAATTCTCTTCGTGGCCCAACCATGCGGGACTCCACGAAAAAGTCATGGATAGATAACTCTTTTATTTCTGTAGGTCGGACTAGATTTACCCCACGTAACTTTCGCGGCGACATAGAGCACGTCTCAGAAAAAGTATAGAGGAGGTGGGGGAGAAGTAATGTTTCTCTTTATACATTCTCTGTTGGACTACATTTAGGTGTGTATCTTATGGTGTCATTCAAATAGTTGCATGTTTTTTTTTTTCTGTAGCTTTGTTTTGATTTTACCCCTTCCTATTGCCCTTCGTTTCCTAACTATGGCCATCGCTTCACCTACATTTGGTGGAGTCAAAAGGTTTTTCCTGCATCAGGTAGCTGTTTATTTCTATCAGTCGCATATGTCTTGAAAAGTGTCAGCGACGAAACTGTTGCTCTCAAACTTCGCAAGAAATGTAAACTTTGTTTGCGAACATTGGGATAACTATGGAGACGCCCTGTCCATTGTTCTTACTCACGGAAGCACAGTCATACACTCTTCTTGACACTACGTTGCCTACGCCGCGGGTTGACTAGTAGCTTAAATTTAACTTGATGAAAAATCTTCATTTAACAATCTCTGAATAGAGCATATTCCTTCAAATGAAGGCTTCAGCTTCCATGAATTGTGTACTTGTAAAGATATTTTAACAACCAAATTAAAACAAGAAAAATATTAAAAATACATGTTGAACAAGACAATACTTCCTTTACAAAACTTATGGAGCGATTGTTTTTTTCTCTTATTAACTAATTAATGTTAGATTAAAAATGAATGGACATTATTTATTCCGCCCCTCTCCCTCCCCCGGAGAAAGAATCCTGGTTATGGGAATGTTTACATTTATTACACTTTATTATTTTCCACCCTCCATGAAGTTCTGACTTGAATAGAGGTATTGTACAAATACTTAAAAAACAAATCAAAGCTTACCCAAGGGGAAGAACTCCTCATTTTACAACTATATCTCTCAGTTATAGAATTTATGTCCTTTATTCGATATCAAACAAATAATACCAATAATTCATTGACTAATTAGTTAATTTTTTAATTGATTTGTGTTTTGTTAAGCATAATAAATAATTGTGCAAAATTTCCACTTGATTCAAAAATAGGTGTGGGAGAAATAACCTGCTCAACATTTGTACCAGACAGACAGACAGACGTACAGACAGATCTTTGTAAAACTTCTTGCGTATGATGCATTTACCACACACTTTTCAGTGCAGAAATAAATCAATGCCCAAGACTTACACAGTGACAACGAAATGCCTTCTTCTTCCATTTTCGTCTATTTCATAAAAGGAACGCAATCCAGAAATAACACCCCATAAATAAGATGGCGGTGCTAAGTGCAGGGCTAGCAGTGACGTCTTTATTGCGTTTGTTATTTATTCTGCATTTGTCGACACTTCCTAGAGGCGTCATTGTTGCGGTCTTAAATCTTACACTGTTTCATAGAAAGAGAAAAACATAATCGATAACTTGTTATTAAACAGTGGCGTTCAAAAATAATTGGATTGGGGTCAATTCTTACGACGCGAGTGCGAAAAGTTATGTTTTTAAGACCGAAGCTTAATGCCTCTCGGAAGTGGTTGATTTGTGTTTAATGTATCTAGTTTGATTTTTGCTTGTTCTTGGGAGCTTTGTATATTCATACTCTTTAATCTAGCTATAAGGCTGTAGCTTTTAGCTGCCCCCGAAAGGGGAATAGCCGCTAAATTTTTGTGTGGTATGTTTGTCCGTCCGTCCGTCCCGTTTAGATCTCATAAACTAGAAAAAATATTGAAAAACCAATATCATGATGGTTTGGATCATTAAAAGTCCTGATTCAAAGGCTACTTTTTTTCTTTTCTGAAAACGAAAAATTTAATTATTAAAATCCACTATGCAATTAGTTGCTTTTCTTTTCTTCATAAAAAATACACTATTATTAATAGTTTTAAAAAATGGGGGGGGGGCACTATTTAGGAAGAGTGATATCTCCTTAGCTTATTTTTTACACATGTATGCAAAGGGTTTTAAATTTTTTTGTCTCAAAATGTTTTTAAAAATGTTTATTACTAAATTAAATAGTTTCTGTCATTAAACTACTTATATTTTAAACAAAAGGTTAAATTTTTTTTAAAGAGAAAAAAAATCTATTTAGTATGAATATTAGTCAAACCTAATTTAAAACAAAATTAATAAGTAATGTTTCATATTAGACACTTAAGCGTAACGGTGGTATCATTAATACACAACAGCCAAAGGGAAATAGTTTCTTTTGACCATTTAATTTAAATCAATTAGATAATCATTTAATAACATCAGTTAGGCCAGGTTCACATTTAACTATATCGTCAAAACTATCAGTTCATTAAATATATGTATATATAAACAATGTAATAATAATAACATCAATAAATCTCCGTATCCTGTGGTATTAATTCGTTAGTCCAACTGTCAATACAACCGAATCTTTCGACACACGCACGTCTCTTCATTTTGTATCAACGGAGATAAGGTTGTACTTGTTGATAGTTTGTAGTTCATAGTTACTGACTCTGTTCCTGAAAATATTAAATCTTGCCTTATTACCTGCCTGAGCGGACCACTTCGGGGGCCGACTTTGAGTTTGTGTTTCCACACAAACTGTCTTTGTAATTTGTATATATATATATATATATATATATGTGTGTGTTCTTTCTCCTCACTTGGCTTAAATAACATTTCTTAGTAGTTATAAACATTTGCTACTAGTAGGTAATATTCGTACCAATATGATTTAATATCCAGTGATGTCAATGGGAATCCCAAGCGAAACGTCCCATGGGATGGAATGGGACAGCACATATTTGTATCTCCCATGGTAGTCGATACTTGATATCGAGAAATAAATTTAGGCTGAAATTTGCATTTGCGTAAGTGCAACGAAATAGACTTCATTCATCATCTATGTAAATGCACGGTGCTAGGAGAAGAATTTCGAAATTAAAGAATAATTTAGGATTTCCTAGGTTTTTTAAAGGCTCTGTCTAGGTTCTTATTAATTTAACGAGCGGTAACACTGCAAGACTGGCACATTGCGCATGTGCGCAGCTTGGCGATCTGTAAATAAAAAGCTAGTTTTTATCTGGTGTACTCTGTTTCGTTGCTGAATTACAATCTGAGTTGTTAATTTCAAATAAATTTGTGAAGGCAGGAATGCAGCTCACCTGAAGTCACGTTGTCACTGAGTACAGGCTGATGTGTAAACGTAGCACCCCAAACTGGCCGACCAAAAATATGAGTTCCAGGATCTAGCTAAAACTGTGGTTGCACACTAGACCTAAACGTCTCATAAATTTAATGATCTTATTTGAACTGTATTCCATATTAATATTATCAAGGGAATCCCATGAGATGGGATGGTAGCAGGCCCTACATTGTCATGAGATGAGATGGGAGCAGGCCGTACATTGTCATGGGATGAGATGGGAGCAGGCCGTACATTGTCATGAGATGAGATGGGAGCAGGCCCTACATTGTCATGAGATGAGATGGGAGCAGGCCCTACATTGTCATGAGATGAGATGGGAGCAGGCCCTACATTGTCATGGGATGAGATGGTAGCAGGCCCTACATTGTCATGAGATGAGATGGGAGCAGGCCCTACATTGTCATGAGATGAGATGGGAGCAGGCCCTACATTGTCATGAGATGAGATGGGAGCAGGCCCTACATTGTCATGAGATGAGATGGGAGCAGGCCCTACATTGTCATGGGATGAGATGGGAGCAGGCCCTACATTTTCATGAGATGAGATGGGAGCAGGCCCTACATTGTCATGAGATGAGATGGGAGCAGGCCCTACATTGTCATGAGATGAGATGGGAGCAGGCCGTACATTGTCATGGGATGAGATGGGAGCAGGCCCTACATTGTCATGAGATGAGATGGGAGCAGGCCCTACATTGTCATGAGATGAGATGGGAGCAGGCCCTACATTGTCATGAGATGAGATGGGAGCAGGCCCTACATTGTCATGGGATGAGATGGTAGCAGGCCCTACATTGTCATGAGATGAGATGGGAGCAGGCCCTACATTGTCATGAGATGAGATGGGAGCAGGCCCTACATTGTCATGAGATGAGATGGGAGCAGGCCCTACATTGTCATGAGATGAGATGGGAGCAGGCCCTACATTGTCATGGGATGAGATGGGAGCAGGCCCTACATTTTCATGAGATGAGATGGGAGCAGGCCCTACATTGTCATGAGATGAGATGGGAGCAGGCCCTACATTGTCATGAGATGAGATGGGAGCAGGCCGTACATTGTCATGGGATGAGATGGGAGCAGGCCGTACATTGTCATGAGATGAGATGGGAGCAGGCCCTACATTGTCATGAGATGAGATGGGAGCAGGCCCTACATTGTCATGAGATGAGATGGGAGCAGGCCCTACATTGTCATGGGATGAGATGGTAGCAGGCCCTACATTGTCATGAGATGAGATGGTAGCAGGCCCTACATTGTCATGAGATGAGATGGGAGCAGGCCGTACATTGTCATGGGATGAGATGGGAGCAGGCCCTACATTTTCATGAGATGAGATGGGAGCAGGCCCTACATTGTCATGAGATGAGATGGGAGCAGGCCCTACATTGTCATGAGATGAGATGGGAGCAGGCCGTACATTGTCATGGGATGAGATGGGAGCAGGCCCTACATTGTCATGAGATGAGATGGGAGCAGGCCCTACATTGTCATGAGATGAGATGGGAGCAGGCCCTACATTGTCATGAGATGAGATGGGAGTAGGCCCTACATTGTCATGAGATGAGATGGGAGCAGGCACTACATTGTCATGAGATGAGATGGGAGCAGGCCCTACATTGTCATGAGATGAGATGGGAGCAGGCCCTTCAATGTCATGGGATGAGATGGGAGCAGGCCGTACATTGTCATGAGATGAGATGGGAGCAGGCCGTACATTGTCATGGGATGAGATGGGAGCAGGCCGTACATTGTCATGAGATGAGATGGGAGCAGGCCCTACATTGTCATGAGATGAGATGGGAGCAGGCCCTACATTGTCATGAGATGAGATGGGAGCAGGCCCTACATTGTCATGGGATGAGATGGTAGCAGGCCCTACATTGTCATGAGATGAGATGGTAGCAGGCCCTACATTGTCATGAGATGAGATGGGAGCAGGCCGTACATTGTCATGGGATGAGATGGGAGCAGGCCCTACATTTTCATGGGATGAGATGGGAGCAGGCCCTACATTGTCATGAGATGAGATGGGAGCAGGCCCTACATTGTCATGAGATGAGATGGGAGCAGGCCGTACATTGTCATGGGATGAGATGGGAGCAGGCCCTACATTGTCATGAGATGAGATGGGAGCAGGCCCTACATTGTCATGAGATGAGATGGGAGCAGGCCCTACATTGTCATGAGATGAGATGGGAGTAGGCCCTACATTGTCATGAGATGAGATGGGAGCAGGCCCTATATTGTCATGAGATGAGATGGGAGCAGGCCCTACATTGTCATGAGATGAGATGGGAGCAGGCCCTACATTGTCATGGGATGAGATGGGAGCAGGCCGTACATTGTCATGAGATGAGATGGGAGCAGGCCCTACATTGTCATGAGATGAGATGGGAGCAGGCCCTACATTGTCATGGGATGGGATAGAAAGCTGTCCCGTGGACAACCCTCTGATAATATCATTACATAATGAGGCTCTTTCATAATGGAATAAAACTATTTGTAAACAAAAACAAAATGTTACTTTATCCTATAATATACTATTTAGTTTAGTGTAATAGTTCAAAAGATATATCACAAACACACAGTATATAACAATGATGAGTCAAGCTAGACTTTAGCCATTAAACTGAAAGTCAAGTTAGCGTTAACTTTCAGCTTCAAATGGTGTAGTTTGGCAACTGACACAAAAAAAAAGGACTTTATAGTAGCATCTCGTGGCAGGAATAGGTATAAATACCTCAGTTCACTCTTCCGAATAACTGCGTCCCAGTTTGAGACAATTCTGATAAACTGTTATCACCTTTATTAATTTAATTTTTAAGTCATTGGTTAATATGCATGACTAAATGCATGACGCGTAGGACGTAATCACCTTTTTTTTTGAAGTAATGTCTGTATTATATAAGATAAGATAACATTATTAATCACATTAATCTATTTCAAAGTTTATGTGTTTTTTTTTTCAGAAAAATAAAATATGCCATATCTCGCCAACATTTTAATTTAAGTTTTTGATCCTCTTCTTAAAAAGTTTGCCCATCACTGGCTATAATCCATCTCCCAAAAAAAGATTCCAAAGCACATAAAAACCAAAAAGCAAGCGCTTCTCCTGGTGTAGGAACAGACAAACATAAAAAAAAGCAAGTCTTGTCTGGACAGACAAACATATAATACAGATAAACATTTTTTTAAAAGTTAATTGAAATTTTAGTGTTCTATACAAATTACATCGAACAAGAGTCAATTAATAAATAAATATCATTCAGTTTTATCTCTTGCTTTAATACTTTTCTTATTGCCATTAATGGCCTATGTTGGTCAGGGGTAATATATATATATATATATATATATATATATATATATGATTTTTAGTTCTTAATATCAAGAGGATTTCGCAGATAATACCTCCCCCTTTCCATTACTTTTAAAAGTCAACTGTTTTGTCCAGTGATATTTTACTAGGATAAATAGTGTGCGTGTTTTAAGCTTAGTATGCGAATAGGAGAATGCATGTTTGAAACTCAGTATTCTTGTTTTATTACAAAATTTACATATACTGTTTGTTTACTATATACGATTCTGTCTGGAGTTGGAAACCTTCTCATCCATCTGACATCATGCAGGACGACTTGAGTTAGTACACTCAAGAAATGTTTGCTTTGTTTGTTTTTCAGATAGAACATCCCAAACTATAAAACGCCCGATTGAATTTTTAGAAACTATACATACAGAGGATTTAATTATAGGAACCAACCTATATAAACAGATGATTTAATTATTAGAACTTCAAGATGAATGTTCTAACAAGCATGTAACGGATATTTCCTATAATAATATTGTTTATATGGACTTACTATCTCAGAAACTCTTTGAAAAAAAAATTCATTACGCCTGACACAGATATCTGAATTATGAACTAGACACTCTAAGCCAGATGAAAGAAAAATACAAGAAATGTTTCAAATGTGTTTGATCTGTTGTAGAAAATAGAGCGACCAGACACTGGATCAATACGCGTGTTAGTGAGGCAGTATGTTTTGAAATAGCATACATTATTTGTTGGTGGTTGTTGTTTTTTTTCGGGTTAAAGAATGATAGTGAGACAGACTGGTAGGGATAGTCACTTAGGTAGAGCTATCAGTCTGTCTGTCTATTTCGAATGACAGTAGTTATGTGGTCATTTTCTTTTTCTGTTTCTCCTTCTTTTGAATGGGATTCCTACGCGTTAAAATTAACGATACTTTTTAAATTTATTGATTAAGTTATTGGACAAGCGAGGCTACTGACCAGGGCTTTCAATAACAAAGGGTACCCTACAAAAGAGCTCAATAAAAAAAACGTTCCCAAATTTCGTCGGGTCAGCAACTTTTTTTTTTTATAACTGGCCTTTTTTTACCGACAAAACTTAAAATCTATGGACGCCAAATCTGTCTTGGATGTTGAGGAAAAGATATCGTTATATAAATCTAAAATGTGAGTTTCTCGCGTTCTTATTGGTCTTATGTAAAAGTCAATATATCAATTCATATTTAGGAATAACAAGATTAGTTAACTTTTGATGTTTTAATTTTTAATAGGCAGAAGCTAACTTTTCCTTTTCTGACTCACCTTCACACAAAGCTCAATTAGATCTTGTAACATCAGTAAAGACCAGAAAAGTTTTTATTTCAAAATGTCTGCTTTGCTCACTAAACTGTTTGGGACAGCTTGGCTTTGGGGAAATGTAGTCCTGGGTTCATCGTTGTTATGGCCATTCATTTATCTCTAACCACAGAACTGAGATCTCTTTACAAACTTGGTATCTCTATGCATCATCTTTCTCACAAAATTTGCAATCTCTTTACATCATCTCGGTCACAGAATTTGGGATCTCTTTACATCATCTTTCTCCCATAGTTTTAATCTCTCTTATATTTAATGCCATTAGTTTGATGAACCATTCCGTTACGTTTTCTAGATGCACTTGATCGGGCCAGCTCATATATATTACGCACGCAGAAACATGTAAGCACATACACACAAATACCCTATGTGCGCACGCAATTCAGATGCAAAAGTCCACATCGCTTTTGGGCATAAAGCGAAATTTATTGGAAGGCTACTTTTTCCAGAGCGGATAATAAAAAAATGGAAGTCAAGGGAGGCAACTTAATCAAATTGGTAAGGATTTTTTTCCTCGCCACTTTTTCCCCCCTCATTTCTGCTTCAAAACGGAAAATAATATTTCCGATTGCTTGATTCGGTAGAAAATGTATTTTTTATTTCTTGTCTAGAAATTAGCCTCACCCACCGTACTATTACAAATGGAAATATGAACATTTTTGTCTTGACAATACGATAATAATGGTTGCCTTATTAAACTCGTTATACGACGAATATTGTACAATCTAGTATAGATCTCTACCTAGAAATATATGCAGGCATTGTTCACAATGGAACTCCAAACAGTTTTCATAATTAAATTCTTATTTATATGTTTGATATCATTTGGCACACAGTGGGATACATAGGAGTGTAGGATTACAATCTGTTATTTATACTCTATCCATATCCATATGAAGGATATATCTCTTTGGACTTAAGAAGAAGAATCCTATTGAATTTTTTTAGAGAGTTTTTATAACCAAATTTTGATTTATAAGTAAACGTCTTATATAACAGTAAGATATTGGCATGTGTCAAATTTAAATTGCTGGTAATTTGTAACATATGTCTCTTGAGACTTAAAGAAGAATCCTACTGTAATTTTTTTCAAGCGCTTTCATTATAAATTATAATAAATAAATTATAATTTATAAGTATATAAGTTCAATATCATTATACACATACTGAAAATTGCGGAAGGGTAGGATTGAAATTATTTGTAATTTATAAAATATGTATACGCTTCATTTGAAGGCCTTGTCTCTTTAGATTCAAAGAAGAAGAATCAAACAAAGCTGTCATTTTACGTCTCGAGTAAAGCCGCCATATATATAATATATTTTTTTTCTTTTGAGAAGGAAGTACACTAATACAATAGCATAGAGTCTATACGTAGAGACATAGTGAAGGATATATCCTACTGACATCTCAGGTTGACATCTGATATTGACATATGACATTTCAAAACGATATACAATAATGATTTTTCTTATCTTACATTCATATCTCATGATAGTCATATCTCAGCCTGTGAAGGGGAGGTCAGCATATGTAATGTGTATATGTTCGGACTACTTATCTTTTATTATCAGCACCGACCTACGTGTTACAGTAAATCCATTCTATACGTGGCTTACAAATTGTTAAGGCGACTTAATCTAGAAGTTGTCTATTGCAACTGGTGTCATTTACCGCCACCTCTCCCCCCTTTTTTTCAATTCTGCTATGAAGGCGGGAATTAATTCCCTTTGGTGCCCGTTTCATTTTGTTTTACCCGTTTTTTTTTTCTTCTGTCATTTTCTTTCCTAACCACTGCCACAGACATTGAACAGGTCTTTGAGAAATCTAATTTGGAGGGCCTTTCATGACTCACTACCTAACCATACGAGGTCAGGGTCATATTGGTATGCAAACTCTAAGAACATGATAAGAATGGCGGAAAAGGGGTGGGGGGGGGCGGCATGAGGCTATCCATTGGATAATCAATACTATCCATCATAATGGAAACAAGTAGCTCGCTCGGCACGGTATATTATCTTCATCTGTCAAAGGAACGACAGGGAAGGACAGACGAGGAAGTGAATGAGAGATAGAAAACAAAAAGGAAATGGAAAACTGAAAGAGAGAATGGTCTTGAGTGTAAAATAAAAGTAAAAAAAGCTACACTATATATATAAACAAAATTAATAGCATAGTTACTACATGAAGAAGCCATATATACAAACAAATCTAAAAACAGTTACTACGTAAGGTAGCAATATATATATATATATAATATATATAAGGCTTGTCTTCGAGTCCGAAGATCAAAGAGAAATACAGTATTTCCGATGGCTGCGTAGCCCAAACTGTGACCTACATATTTTGCCACATCCAGGGAAATCAGAACCATTGTCCGCAGGTGGTCGATTTAGATTTTGTTTTCGCCCTCTGCGTCTGTCCTCGTCAGTGAATTTTCTTTTGGTCTTAAATGTGTATGCAGCGGCCTTTGTGAGTGACTTCCAGCTTTCTCTTTCTGAAGCGGCATGCAACCAGACACTTTTTTCTATGTCAGCTAAGGCAAGTTGGCGCCTAAGCTGGTCTTTAAAGCATAGTTACTACGTAAGGTAGCAATATATACAAACAAAAGTAACAGCATAGCTACTACACGAGGTAGGTATATATATATATATTTATACAAACAAAACCGAAGCAGTCATTTGCTGAATTAAACGGTAGAGCAAACATTTCAACTAAAATGACAGATAAATAAATGTTGTCTAATACTAATTTCTAAAATTTTCACAGTTAGTATGTCAAATTTTAACATTATTTTATTTTTATTTTTGTAAGAAGTAAAATAGACTTCTATGCTGCAAAATAAAGTAAATATTTGGAAAAACTGTTTACTGTTTATGTACTATATAAAGCGGTTTACATTTTATACTAACACCATTCTGACACACACATACAGAGATAGATAGATAGATAGATAGATAGATAGATAGATGATCCACAAATAGTCTGTTGACACACATTCAACCACCCCCAGGCATACCTAGTCATGTGCAGTGGGCATCAGGTGAAGAGAGGCATAGAGCTGCCCTCTGTTGTGTATTAACCAACATTCCCATCACATTCCATAAGTTGATTTGCTCTCGAGACTCTAGGTTTTGAAAGTCAAGTATTTGAGTCTAATTGTTATTCTAATAAAATCGTTCATTTATTGGCTGATTGTTTTTTTATTGAAATAACTCATTAGCTAGTTTGCAGATCGATTAATGTGTATTTTTTATCAAAACTTGTGGTGTAAAGAATAGGTCCTAGTAGACCTCTCATGGTGAGAGACTAGATATTAGTTTGAGACAAATCAGTCCGTCTTCTCTCGGTTAGGGTAGATGTCAAGTGGAGGAGGTCAGTAACTACTGACATCGATCTCACTATGAGACTTCACTAGTCTGACTTTGCCATCTGTCTAGTATCTGTCCATCGTCACAGGAAGGTGGGCATTCAAGGAGCACTTAATCCGAAGCGAGTGTCTAATAAGCCATTCCAAAGTCGCAATGCGTCATGATGAGACATGAAAGAAAGAGAGAAAAGGGAGAAACTAATAGTGAATTGTAAAAACGAGATTTGGACAAGCTCTCATTCGATATACAAGAAATACGACGCCAATTATAAACTTTCCTGATACGACCACTTCTAAATTTTTACAACAAAAACCGTAAACATCATAATGAGAAAACATTTGTTCCGGGAGCTCAAAATTGGGACCATTAAAATTTGCCCTTTTGAAGTGTCACCAGAGAATGCCGACTAATAAATAAATCTGCACCCCTAAGCTGCCAGAAGAGAAGTTATTGCCGTAATAATTAAAATTTTGTTCAAATTATCAATACATTTATAATATATGTATTATAAATATGTCTATATCTGGGCTCATTTATTCTTATTTAGACTGTCAAGTCTAGGCCTATATAATGAGAATATGTCAAAACTGCGCGCTATAAAATTAGTCTGTTATTTTTGAAACTTATAATTAAAACGAATTTCGTATCAAAATTCTTTTTTTTAAAACAAAATTTGAATCAGTATTCTATTAAATGAGTTAGTTAATAAATGGAAAATATATTTTATAATGATCCATTGACACTTTTACCATTGTGACCAAGCTTTTGTACCAATGCGCGAATCTATGAATGAAGCATGAGTTATTAATGACGAAGTCTCCGACCTTTTTTAAAAAAAAGTTACCTCCCCTGAAGTTTTTAATGAAAAGTGGTGTAATTTTTTGAAAAATCTGCTTGCATATATAATTTTTAAAATTAGATTGTTCACTTTAAAAGAAAAACTCAGCCGTTGCATCAGAAATTTGAATGATCTAAAATATCATGATGACCGATTTTCATTTTCTCTTCTAGTTTCTGAAATTTAGACTTGACGGACAGACAGGCCACAAAAAATAATAGCGTCTTTTCCCCTTTCTGGGGCTGCTAAAAATTATTATGTTCTAGAGGCAATTGAACTTTGCTATGATACTGCAAAATCTGCAACAATTATGTTTTGTATTAACATGCTTCGCTTATCAATATTTCCATATTCCGAAACCTCTATTTATGAAAATCTCCAGAAAGTCGAGAGAGAAGGAATTCATTGAATACATCATACATTAAGTTCATGTTGGTGAAAGTATAAACGAATTGAACGCCTACTGAAGTTTTGTATTCCATAATGACCTTATAACCATTTACTGCCATTTAGTGTTGCTGGAATGAAGCCAATTGGTTGAGTGGAGGTGTTGTTAAACTAGCTGTGAGTCTGTTTACTTGAAATATTATTAATTGCTGTATTAAATGACCAAACCAACGACAGAGCTAATAAAATAAAAAAAGTTAATCCGGCCTTTTAGAAGACAACAATTTATTACAGAAAGACTACAGTCCACGTCTTCAAGCTGCTACAAGATGTCTATGATGACAAGATGACTCGATAGGATGCCGTTGGTTTAACAGTCTCTAACCTAGTTCTGTTTCTAAGCTATTACCGTTCCAATTTTGTAATGCACTGTCGCGTCACTAAGGAAATTGAGTCATTACTATTGAGTCATTACATTAGACAAACCCAGTTGCGACCTACATATTTGTCCACATAGGGATATATATGCTTATGCTTGCTTATAGGTCATCAAACCAACTGCCTTTTACTAAGTCTGTTATAATATTATTATTTTTTTTTTTTTGTGCTTCTAAAGTAAGATGGAACATTTTATAAAAAAATATATATTAAAGCTTTAAAATATTCATCTCTTTATGAAAGAGTGCTAACGCCCCCTGCTTTCAACATTACTGCATTGTTTATTGAAAAAAGCGCCTTTGAAAGATATTATTGCTGTTATCACAGTGTATCTCATTGATGAACTCCTCGTTTGAATCTTTTGAGACATATCTTTTATTATAGAAAAAATTGTCCGCCTGACTTGAACTTCGGCGAATATATGTTTCGAACCCAGGACCCTCCGGTTTTGAAACCAAGTGGTTTATCCCTCAGCCATCGCGCCTCCAAAAAGTTTGGTAATCACAGCAATAAACAGTACATTGTAATCAAGAGATGTGTTTTTATAATAAACAGTACATTGTAATCATGAGATGTGTTGATTTATTTATTGAAAAAGACTTTGTTAGTGGACTTTAATACCTTTTTTAAAAAAAAACAAAAAAAAACAACCTTACCAAATCTTCCTCTGTTATAAATGCGACTGAACTAATTCGACTCGATAGAGTGCCGCGCGATGGAGAGATCTTTTCTACTAAAGAGTTATTTCCCTTTTCTTTCTGAAGAAGAAACGAGTACTGGCGGCCATGTTTGGCTGAGAAGAGAGAGAAAAAAAACAACCCTTAATGGAGCTCTTCTAAGTCACTTTACTCTGCCAAAGACTATTCGGCTGGTTCTGTTGCCATGACAACAACACTTGTCAAGTTTGTATTTACATCTTACTGCCCTCGCTTCGTACGAGATTATTTCCCCTTCCCAGTTTTAGTTTCTTCTTGTTATTTTTTTTTTTTTTTGTTCTTTAATTTTGTCCAACTAGAAAATTGTGAGATGAAAAGTCAGAGAAATAAATGGAAAACGTTTTTCTTTTCTTTTTCTGCTAACATCCATATTGTTTATTCTCTTCCAGGCTTGTATTTGGTTGAATCTTGTTCTAGCCTACAGGATCAATAATCTCATCTAGAATTGTTTGATAATGGTTAGATTAGAGGACAGGAAGTTCTTTAGTTAACAAAAGAAGGAAGTCGGAATGTATTTACATCTTGAGTCTTCTGGAGCGTCAGATTTCTCCGGTGCAGTAAACTAAACCAACGAATACCAGCGGTTGAAGCGGTTTCGATTCCGAAATCGATTATAGTATTAAACTTAAATGATGTATTTGATTCTTGGTGAAATGATAATTAATTTCGGGGCTTCGTGCATGCTGTCACGAGTTTGTCGCAAAGCTTACATCAACTCACTCGGCTGTCTAACTGGTACACATCTTTCCCACTTTCTAAGCTGAAACTTTGCACAAATATTCAAAGTCTCTAACAAAATACTAAGCAATAAGAAAAAATTATTAATTAATTAGTGGTAATTAATTTATTTTGATCGTTATAGAAAAAGGGAAAAAATCTGACTGTATTGAGATATATGGCTGTACATTTTCATTTTTTTCCTTATATAATCCCTTTTTAAATATTTCTTTTGATAATTTAAAAAAATATTTTGCTTGTTTGAGTGTTGCGTTATATTTTTTTCTCTTAACGTACCCTAACATCTGCAGTTTGGAGGTGTCTCTCTATGTGAACACACTGAAGAGACTCATTGTTGAGTACAATTTCCTTGAGTCTAATATAGTCCAAAGTAAATTCAATACAACTAATGAAGAGATCGATGAACAAAGTAAATACTTGAACTGCTTGAATGACAAGAGATTCGGGGCGTACTTCTGTCTTCTGAGATGTATGCTATTTAAAAGTCTTTAATTAAATCGACTTAAATGTTTCGACTGATACTGACTGGAAATACTTGGATAAATTATCAAGTTAAATATTTTCACCTGACTAGAAATATTAATTCTAAACACTTCATCGCAATACTTTTGCACTTACGATTTTAATCAAGGACGGAGCCAGTTGGTTTAGGCATTCACTTTATACTGATGTTTGTATTCGGCAAGGAGTTGAAATAATCAATGGACGCCCATCAAGTGCGAGAACATTTGACCTATGTAAAAGTTCCAGTACGAAATGCCTTAGTAAAATCATTAGCTGAACTGTTACTAGACATACTCAATTGTTCAAAACGCACCGGATCAACTCCTCGTAATAATGACCCACTAAAAGAAAGGTAAAAAAGTGAGAAATGAAGAGACCACCTTCAGAATCATCAAGTAGGAACTGATTTAACTCTTTCTCTCCGTAATCATTTTTCCACGTTTCAAAGGAATTCTTCATTACTATTTTACTACCCTATTATGATTAAGCTTCAATAGCTTTGTTGTTTGTTATCAGATGTTGTGTTTGGTATAGAATTAAAGGGAGATGCATGCTCTTTTTATATAATTCAAAGTCAAGTTTATAAAATTAAACATTAATTGAATTTAACGAGGTCAATTAAACGATGGTATCGTCGATTAGGAGAGAAAGAGTTTTTAAAAAACAACACTTAATATATTACATGTACTTGTTTGAGACTCAACAAGCGAGGTTTTACAGTATGAAGAAAAGCCAGCATATTAACGTACGGCGTCAGATAATGACTGTTTTATGTTGGTGATCAATTAACCGACATCCCGAGACAAAGTGAAAATCTAAGACCATCAGCTAACTCCGCTTTAACGATGCGATACCCAGATCTTTGTCCTTAACGAGAATGTAATAGAGATTTCTTGAGACTTAGTAATGAACGGACAACTCATTACTTACTAACTTGTAGCCCCGAGGGAATCTCAAAGCCTTTAACATCCTATATACATTTTGGAATAGATCAACATACTTGTAACATTATTTGTGACATATTTGTCACATTTTAAGTCGGTCACAATGTGGCAAACTTCATTTTGAAAGAAAAGAAGTTTATTTTTCTCCTTCATTCTAACATAAAAGTTAATAGTGGCCAGCTAGCAGCAAAATGATTTTCTGTAAAAATTATCTCAATTCTAACATTAAACGACATATTTCCCTCTTTGTGTCGGGTCCTGTTGAAGAGAAGGTCGAGAAGTAGACGCTCCTATCCATTTCTTGAGTCCATTAGAGTTCAGTTCCACTGGCGGCTGAAGCAGCAATTAAAAGCGTTGACGACATATACGAAGATGACATTTTATTTCTAGAGCATCGTTTCTCTTGCTTTGACTCCACAGGGTGAAATATTACATTCTATATAATATTCCTGAATTGAGAGAGAATATCAAACACTTGGATTGCTGCCTGGTCGTGTGGTTTAAGCGCTGGACTGCCGTTCAGACTTATCGATAGTCCCGGGTTCAAACCCTGCCCGCTCCCATCTCCGTCGTCCAGCCAGAGGTTTGGACCAGGAAGTAAAGTATCTTCAACTCTGAAGGAACATCCGAAACATGTGAAACAGTTTACAAACACTTTCTACTTTAAAATTATCATTTTCAATTTGCTGGATATTTGGTTATCTAGATTTCATTTAATGGTAGAATTAGTCAAGTTCTATTCAAGTCATTTGTACATATGGTATTCTTTTGTTTCTAAAGTAATGGTTAATGAAGGTACTGAGTGACCGACGCCTTGACGGAACGACAAATGAGACCACAGTATGTCATAGTTGCAAGAGAGAGTGAGAGTGATAGATAGATAGACAGCTAGATAGATAGATAGATAGACAGACAGACAGACAGATAGATAGATAGATAGATAGATAGATAGATAGATAGATAGATAGATAGATAGATAGATAGATAGACAGACAGACAGACAGACAGACAGACAGATAGATAGATAGACAGACAGACAGACAGACAGATAGATAGATAGATAGATAGATAGATAGATAGATAGATAGATAGATAGATAGATAGATAGATAGATAGATAGATAGATAGAAAGATAGATAGATAGATAGATAGATAGAACACTATCGAAATACAATATTGACATGTCATTCAAAGAGAGAAGCCAAAGAATGTGTATGCCTGAGAATAGCTTGGAGCCGAGACGAACTGATGATTCTAAGTGAAACCTTATTTGAACATGAAGCTATCAAGGCGTGGTGAAGATAATTTTATCCAAAGCAGATAATAAAGGAGGGGGAATGCTTTTGTGACGTCATGTTGCAGTTCCTGCTGTAGCATGCTTAATATTTGAATGTTTATAGATCTTTAGGGTAAAGCTGTTATTTTGTTTGTAGTATTTGTCAGTTATGTCACATCCATATTTAAGGAACAAAACAGAAGTTTAATGATAATAAATGGGTAATCTGGACTAACAATAAAAAGCATTTCTAATTAATTTTTTTTTAAAAGGGGAACGACCTGATTTCGAAATCATGGCTCAAGCCTTATCAGGATTCTCAAGCCAACACGGTAACCACTCTGCTAGTGGAGAGCTTATGAACATGGAAGATTGTATAGTTATCTCTTGTTTTTATAGTCTCGTCATATTTTTCAGGTTTGCGTTCACTGACACTCAGACGACGAACTATAAAAGGGGCTAATTCAGCTGATGCAACCACCTATGTCAAGTACTAATTCTTTCACTCGTTTGAGATACGAAACAAAATAATTTATTACCAATAGTTAATAATTAACTAATTGGTTAATTTTTTAAATTGATTCTTGTGTTGTCAGGTAAAAGAAAACATTGTGCGAAATTTCAGCTTGATTCGAGATTGGGTGTCGGAGAAATAACGCGTACAAACTTTTGATTAGACAGAGAGACAGATGAGTTGATACAAGCTTTGTAACACACTTCAGAATACCATCAATATCCTCCAATCTGGCTATTACATAATAAATAGCTGTGAATGCATAACATTAACATAATAAGTAAATTTGCACTATCCACACTACACCATTCGTTCGAAATTACTCAAGAAATCTCCAATAAAATTATGATTTTTTTTCCTACAGACATTTGTTGATGGAAAATATATAGGCCTGTATATGAATTGTGGTAGCTGATGTAAAGGCGTGTGTTTGTGAGGGCAAAATGTAAATATGTCACAGGGAAGCTATTCTGACCCACATGGGGCAGTGGGGACTAGAAACATGAGAAGCTCAAGAGTCAATGCCAAAGAGAGTGATGTCGTAGAATATATAAATAAAATTGAGACTAACCTAAGATCTTCAGCCAAGGAGTTTTCTGTATGCTGAAGAATGTATGTTTTGTCCTGCCCTATGGTTAATTCAACAGGTGAATATTCAAATGTAATAAAATGCATGTCAAACCTTGAATTTGTGATATGTCATAGTTAGAATTGGTATAGGAAGTGTTAGTTAGAATCTGGAAAAGATTTAGTTAGAATTTGTTGAGAGAGTTGAAGACCCAAGAAAGAACTGTGCTGCAGAAATGTACTGGCAGCAATAAAGATAAGAACTATAAAATGAGATTAGCTTTTGCTGTCATTCAAGAATAAACTAAAATAGAAAACCATCAAAAATAAAACAACTTGCATCATACCAGGGGCCTATCTCGTAACTTTAACATCTTTTGTAACCTTTTTTTTAATGCTGTATATGCGTTGGTTATATGCTTCTTATGTGTGGGCACTTATATACGTGTTTCCACAACTGCCATCCTATTAGAGATCACAGAGTTAGTTTATTAGCTGTAATGTCCGGATAATCAAATATTTATACGAATAAAGATTTTGTCTTTTTTTTTCTTTTACCAGCTTTCATAAATTAGTTTATGACATTGTGCAATAACAAAAACATTTCTTTGTAAGAAAAAATACTTGAGCACAGTCAGACCAGGGGACTGCTTTACAACAGTGTTAGACTGTACACCCACCCAAAGCCTCATCCTTTAAGCGAACCTCTAAATATACAAAATATCATTTTTTAACGAGATATTCATATAAACTATGGAAATATTAAGAGAAATGATGGTCATATTAACAAATACTCTTATTTCTTCACAAATATAGTTTACTTGTTACATTTTTAAAATATCAATAAGTACATTTATAATGAAGGTTGAAGAGGGTAGGGGTATCTTTAAAAATCCTGCCCAGGGATTCAACTTTTTGAAAATCTGGCACTAGTGCGCCCTCCCTTTTTATTTATGTATTTTTTTGGATTTCCTTTATAATCATTATTGACAAAACATGGTTCTAGAATGTCACCAGGGCAGGATATCGTGTTGCAGCCTGCTCTTAATGTTTTATGATAGGAGCTAGATTACATCTCGTGGTTCAGTCAAAGAAAGTCTTAAAGGCAAAACTAATAATCCCAATAGGCGGTAATGAAGATGTTTGTTAAGGCTTGTTGTGCAGAGGTTGACATACCAAGACTAGTAACCTTCAGAAACTCTCTTACATGATTTAAAAAAATATATATAATTAAAAAAAGGGAAAGAATTCCGCACTTACTACTATATCTTTCAATAATGTAGAAGTTATTTCCCTTATTATATATTAATCTAAATAATTATTTACCAATAATAAATTGATTACTTGGTTAATTGTTTAATTGATTCATGATTTGTTAGGTACGATAAATAATTGCTTAAAGTTTCAATTTTATCCGGAAATGGGTGTGATAGAAATTACAATTTCAATTAACTAAGGGGACTATATCTTACATATTTAGCCGTAGCTGAGAATATTGAGGGATTAATTTCTCTTTTTGGTATAAAAATTACTAGTAGATAAATGACTAATTGTTTAATATTTTTTATTGATTCATGTCTTGTCTCTGTGGCATTTTACGTCTCGAGAGAAGATCTTTTCCCTTTGCAACTTCTTGTGTGACTAAAGAGGCCAGTCCTTGATACACAGCTGCGATCGCAGGTTGGGCATATATAATCACCAGGCGCCGTTGCATTTTCACCCTTCTTTCTGCTTCTGTTGTGTATGACATCTGCAATCTTTGACCCTTCCTTTATGCTCTCTCTCCATGAGGATCTGTCCAGTGCCACCTCTTCCCAGTTGCCAGTGTCGATTTTGAAGAGCTTCATGGCGCGTTTGCATACATCGTATAAGGTAAAAGTGGGCGACCAGCGGCTCTCCTGCCTTCTATTAGATCGCCATACAGGATGTCCTGTGGAAGTCGACCCACCGGCATTCTACAAACGCGGCCAAATCAGCCAAGGCGTCTGCTGCTGATAACAGAGCGGATGTCCTGGCACCCTGCTCTTTGTAGCACTTCCTCATTGGTTATCTTATCTTGCCACCTTATTTTAAAGATCCGCCTTAGGCATCGGAGGTGGAAAACATTCAGCTTTTTTTCCTGCCATGAGTAGGTTGACCATGTTTCACTTCCGTACAGCAAGGTGCTCAACACACAGGTCCGGTAGACTAGGGCTTTAGTACTGCTAGTCAGCAATATATTTTCCCAGACTCTTTTCTGCAGCCGTGACATGGTGGCCATTGCCTTGGCTATCCTGTAGTTTATGTCTTTATCCAGTAGAGTGTTGTTGGATATGATGGAGCCAAGGTAACAAAAGTGATCAACAGTTTCTAGTGGTTGGCCATTAATGCTTACTTGAGGTGCAGTGTTTGTGTTTTGGACAAGTATCTTAGTCTTGCTTTGACTGATGTTTAAGCCGAACTTCTGGCAAGCAGCAGATAGTTTGTCAACCAGGCACTGTAGCTGAATATCAGAATCAGCCACAATAGCTGCATCATCAGCATACAGGAGTTCCCAGACGAGTAGCTTCCTAACCTTGGTTTTTGCCCGCAGCCTTGATACATTAAATAGTTTTCCAGAGGATCTTGTATGGAGAAACACACCTTCGTTTATGTCGTTGTACGCATAATGCAGTAGACAGGAGAAAAATATGCCAAACAGAGTAGGTGCGAGCACACATCCCTGCTTGACACCACTGCAAACCTCAAAAGGTGCTGATTGGGCTCCATTGAATTTGACAGTGCATTTAGTTTCCTTGTGAAAACACTCAATGAACTGCAGTAGTTTGGGAGGGCAACCTATTTTCCTCAGGAGTTTGAAAAGGCCACTTTTGCTGACCATGTCAAAAGCTTTAGTCAGATCAACAAAAACGATGTAAAGGGGTCTGTCTCTCTCTCTAAATTTCTCCTGCAGTAGTCGTAGAGAAGATATCATGTCTATAGTGGATCTACCACACCTGAATCCACACTGAGACTCTGGGTAGACTCTAGAAGCTATCACTTGCAGCCTGGATAGTGCCACTCTAGCAAAGATCTTGCCCACTATACTGAGGAGAGAGATACCCTTGTAATTGTTGCAGTCACTCCGATGCCCTTTGTTCTTGTATATTGTGACTATAGTTGCGTCACGCATGTCCTGTGGGACATAACCTGTTTCCCAACAGCGGCAGGGGAGAATATAGAGTTCAGGGAGCAGGAGTGATTCGTTGACTTTCACTACTTCCACTGGGATATCATCACTCCCAGGAGATTTTCTTTTTTTATGCAGTTAATTGCTTTTTTAATGTCACTAAGGCTGGGAAGATCATCTAGGCATTCCAGTACTGGAAGATCTGGTAGAGAAGCCAGGGCGACATCGTCTACTGTATTCTGTGTGGCATAGACTTCGAGGTAGTGTTCTGTCCATCGTTCTAGCTGCTTGGTTTGATCTGTAATTTTCTCTCCTGATTTGGATAGAAGGGGGGGCAGGCTTAGACACTGTTGGGCCCAGGGCCGCTTTAATGCCATCAAATAGAGCTTTGCTATTTCCTGAGTGGAGACTGTCTTGGATTCTGTTGCAGGTATCCCTCCAAAAGTTGTTAGCACATTTTCTAGCCATTTGTTTCGCCTCTTTATTAGCACTTTTAAAGGCCTCCAAAGATCTTGGACTTGGCTTTGTCTTGTGAGCGAGGTGTGCAGATCGCTTTTTCTCGATGCAAGGTTCCATATGTGCTAGATTCGCCTCAAACCAGTCTACATTTTTGTGTTTTTGAGGCCCAAAGGCGGTGATTGCCGAACATCTCTTAATTTCTCCCATCTGATAGAAATGTCTTCTGCATCACTTAACGAGGGGATTGAACTGTTCAGGAGCTCGCCAAAGAGTGCACACTTCTCTGGGTCACCTACATGGTTGACATTAATTCGCCTAGTTCTGGGTTGAGTGGAAGTATAAGCCTTCTTGAGAAGTAGTTTGATTTTGCTTAGCACTAGTGAATGGTCTGAGTTGCAGTCCGCACTATGGTATGAACGGGTGTGGATGACACTTTTCAGATCCATCCTTCGGGTGATGCAGAGGTCAAGCTGGTGCCACCTTTTTGAGCGTGGGTGCTGCCAAGAGACTTTATGGCGTTCCTTGCCAGAGAGGAATGTATTCGTTACACACAGTTCATGAGAGCTACAGAACTCGAGTAGCCTTTGGCCATTGTCATTGATTTTGCCAACATGTCTTGTCTATGTCAATGAATACTTGTGCAAAGTTTCAACCTGATCCGACAATGGGTGTGGGAGAAATAACAAGTACAAACTTTTTACCTGACAGACAGACAGACAGATATAACCTTAGTACAAAAATGCCTTGAGACTTTCTTTTATTTGAAATCCAAGGCTGACGTGTGTTTTAGAAGACTGTTTTTTTAACTACTAAAGAAATTTGATATTCTCTGTAAACATTTAAGAACATCATGGTAAATCTCAAAATTTCTTTCTGCAGGGTTTTAAAATTGTTTGCGCAATGCTCAAACTGAAGGCGATCGATAGTGCGAGGACATACAGACTGCTATATACATTGAACAAAAATAATATCTGGTTTCAAGAACCGTTACTCTACAATAAAAGGATTTTACAACTTTCAATAATAGTTCAACATGTATAGAGTAATACTTACTAAATTATTTACTTTATTATAAATCGTTTTTTTAATCGAATATTCGTCTATTAGAATAATTGTGTTCTAATTATAATGTAACTACATGATTAATTTGTAAACCTTTTTATTTTTTATTTCTTTATAATATAATTATTTATTCTACAGACAGTTCAACAAATGAAATAATTTGGAATACTCGATAGTATCTTAATGTAACTCTGGTTTGCCTGCAAGATTAGATATTATTGAAAGAAGCGAACTATCATTGAAGTCATCGCCCTTCTTAATGACATCGAGCCTGAACAAATGACTTATTAAAAACAGTTCAAAGGATTTAAAAATCCAAAGTTTTACAGCAATACTAAATATATTGAAATAAACTTTGTTATTTTAGTGAGTGATGAAAACATTTTTGTAATCCAAATATTCAATGCAATGCATCGCAATCTTAAAGGTTTTTTAACTTAGAGCTGGGTAGCATCTGTCAAACTCAAATATTCTTTCATATGATTTACCTTCATCTGGATTAACCCTTAGAAGACATACACGGAATCTAACTCTATCTCTTGGCTATAGACATTATCGTGGGCTGGAGAGAGTGCTTCTGCAAGATACTGGATCTATTTCTCGCTGTTGGAACTAGACATTACCTGGTCATTGGGATCGAGCGCGGTATGGATATATGTCTGACACTGACCATGGCGCACGAAATAGGGTGAGTCACTTTTCCTTTTTATTCAGTCAATGTTTTTGTTTCTTTTCGTAAATAAGCTTCTCTGATAAATAATTGTTTAGCCTACAAACACACTCGCACTTACACACTGACACACACAAATTCACACTTACATGGGTCACGCATACTTACATACAGAGAGTTGGTTTCGTTGTTTGTACTTGCTCTACACTATCCTTGTTCATCTACCGTGAGGGTGTCACTGTAGTATGTGGCGTTTAAGATCTATAGCTAGGTTTGAGGCCCGATGAAGTGTGAGTTCTTTTTTTTTCTGTAGAAACTTTTTTTTAATTCATCGATTTGCTATCCCTTGGTTTTCTTCCTAAATGGACGAATCAATTTTTATTGGTAAAACTCAACCATCCCCATAGTTTTATACTTGGCTTCTTCCGCAACTTCTATATCTGTATTGGATGAGATACTATGGGTATTGATCTTATCTCTCTTGGTTTCAGTCTAGATGTTAGACTGGTGTTTGAACAAAACGTGAGCTCACAAACCTGGCATTAGCTTCGAGGTTTTGAAAATGAATTATAAGAAAGGATTAAATGGATTGTAGGCGATTAGTTTGTTTGTTTTCCTACAACTAAGATTAACAGAATAAGGGTCTCAATATACACATATAGCGCAATTTATTTATTTATTTTATTTATAAGATGTGTTTCGGTTCAATAAATTGTTATACATAAGATAGAAAATACATTCTGTTGATAAACTATTGAAAATGAATAAATATGGTAAAATTTGCTCGGAGACAAACTAGATATGAAAATAAGAAACATGGAAGTGATTCTAGAGACTAGACAGACTAGTTTCGTGTTTTTGAATATGAGAATTATAAATCTAAATAAGGCTACATCCAACTGATTGTTTGTAAGTACATGTAACTGACTTGTACTACACTTAGTATGGGATTATTTCAATGATTTTTTTGGAGGTGGGGGGTTATGTGTAAAAAAACAAAATTTCTTAAAAGAAAGCAAATGAATTTATACCAAACATTTTGAAACATTCTAGAATATAACTGAATGTTGAGTTACTCACAAGCACGCACCAGACGCTTAAATTCAGATCAGAATTTCTCAAATCGACATAGACAACAAAAATATTCACATTTTCTTCCATTAACCAGAAATTTATTATCGTCTCAGAAACATGACATGAAACTCAGTTGATTGAAATGAAAGAATAAAAGGATACATTTGTGATCTGCTGGGCCCTAAATAGTATCTTCTCTCCACCCCAGGCCTCAAAGCACAACCTACAAAAGAACAGAGACATTAACATACACATGTTTATAGAGGTCTACTGTTTACATATTGCTGTTACACTGATTACATGTGTTCATTTATTTTTGTCTTTAACTCTTGTTCTTGTCTTTCTTTCACTTTCTCTCCGTTCCCTGCTCCCATCTTGTCTCTCTCCGTTCCCTGCTCCCATCTTGTCTCTCTCCGTTCCCTGCTCCCATCTTGTCTCTCTCCGTTCCCTGCTCCCATCTTGTCTCTCTCCGTTCCCTGCTCCCATCTTGTCTCTCTCTGTTCCCTGCTCCCATCTTGTCTCTCTCCGTTCCCTGCTCCATATTGTCTCTCTCCGTTCCCTGCTCCCATCTGGTCTCTCTCCGTTCCCTGCTCCCATCTTGTCTCTCTCCGTTCCCTGCTCCCATCTTGTCTCTCTCCGTTCCCTGCTGCCATCTTGTCTCTCTCCGTTCCCTGCTCCCATCTTGTCTCTCTCCGTTCCCTGCTCCCTTCTTGTCTCTTTCTGTTCTTTTCTTTATTTCTCTGTTGTTGTTGTTTTTTTGTTCTCTCTATCTCCCTTTTCTTTTTTTTTTTCCTCATCATATAAAAAAAATTTTAAAATTCTAGAAAAGAGAACAGACACAGAGCGCAGTTCATTGAGTGACTACACACAGATATCTTGATTCCTTGCACGTTCCCTAGTAACGAGGAACGCTGATATAGTCGAACAAAGTTTTTGTACTGTTCGCTTTTTGCCTTAATAGACGAAGTTAACAACTTCGCGACGACGTGATGCAGTTATGATGGAGCGGGTGGATGTTGTCTTTAAAGATGTTTTTCAACTTTGCTTTACTTATCACTTACAAAAAAAGGAAAACAAACGGAATCTTTTGATCACGTTTGATTTTTTTTCTGCGTATTAAGCTACATTTTTTTCTTTCGGTTAAGGTTTTCGGACCATTTGAGGTCTTAAAAAAATACTTGCATAAATCTTTACACCCTACATGTTCTAATTCTGAAACGGTTATTTCATCTTGCTCCATAAAAACTCTAAATTCATCCATAAATTTATTTTACTAGAGACTTCCAAATGATAAATTTTATTTATACATTTCGAATTTTTCATTTGTAAATGTTAATTTGTTGTACTTTTAGACAGTAAGCCTTCAGAAAAATAAGTTTACAAAAAGAGTTTGTGTTATCACACAAACTCAGAGGCGGCCCACGTCGGATCCGCCTATTCGCAAGGAATATTCAAGACAATATTTAATTTTGATTGTCAAAAATAATAAAGTTTCAAAGATTCATTTGCCTCTGTAAAAAAAATGTTTTTTTTAAATGTTTTACATGTTTCGGATGTTCGTTCTAAGTTTAAAATTATTAACTTTTCGCTGGACGACGGAGGATGGCGGCGAGCAGGGTATGAACCCTGCCTGGTGGTGCAGTTTGCGCTGGACTGTCCTTCAGGTTTATTGATGGTCCCTAGTTCAAACCCTGCTCGCTCCCATCCCCCGTCGTCGTCCTGCGGGAGGTTTGGACTAGAAAGTAAGCCATATTCAACTCTAAAGGAACATCCGAAACATGTAAAACAAACAAACAAACAAACAAACAACCCGGGACCGTCGAGATAATCAGCTCTGCACGCTAACCGTACGATCAGGCATTGCTCTTAATAACAAACTGGTTACAAACTAATAGCATATTATTGATAAAGAGATATATTACACATTACGGTATGACATCTCTACCGGATATGTACAATATGTCAGAAGAGAGATTTTAGATAATCTTTCAGCAATGATTTGTAATTGAAAAAAAAGAATTTCGATGTATCAGCACAGTTATCAACAGAGCTATTGGCATTTTCATTTAAACGGAACTAGAATAAGGATGTAGATCTACATAAACTAAACTTCTAATTTAGCACTCTTTAGATTTATATCTACTAGATCTAGATCTCTAATATAAATTTGGAATAATTTAGATGTAATTTAGATTAGATTTATGAAAAAAATAATCCTAGATAATAGACTGAATGCAACATTAAATTTAGTTTCAGTATATATTAACATTGCAATAATGATCTAGACGTTTGGAAATAAAAATCTAGAAGTCTAGAAATTGAAATTCTATATCTTGATCTAGTCTATATCAATCTAAACTAGACCTAAAAATTCTAGCTATAGACTACGATTTTAATTAGAATATAAATCCAGATCTAGTTTAAAAAAAATCTAGATATACTGTTAAAAAAATCTAGATCTAGTTTAAAAAATCTAGAGTAGACCTAAATCTAGCTATCATGCCTTTTTTAAATACGATTTAGGTAACGAGATTTAAAAACAATTACTATACCGAGTGGTTTTAGCATTTCATTTGAAGAATTCATTCCATATGATCTCAAGCATTTTCCCCTTACGGGGGCCGCTAAAAATTACATAACCTTTTTCCTATTTATTTAGTTATTTGAGCCATCTTTCGATACTTTGACTATAGAAAGAACGGACGATCTGATAGTGAATACGTACGGGGGAAAAACGGGAATAGTGCTTTTGCTTGTACTGAGTTTGAAGTCTGTAATGGAAACCTCGGCGACAGGTTCGGGTGTTTCCGGTACGTGTCGTCGTCCACTACAAAGAGGTAGGAATAGGGGTGAAGAAAGTGACAAGTCGATGATGGGTATCGAATACTTTGTGGAACTAACCAGTGGCGGCTTTCTAAGGAGGATCGAAAATTTAGTATGCTAGTAGCTGGTGGTATAACTATTAGACTATACAAGATTTGACAATACCACAGACGGAATCGGACCGGCTTAGCATTTGTACATTTGCTAAGAACGCCAGACCAAAGACATAGGGCACAGGTGAGAAAGAGTTTTCATTGATCCCGAGCAACCTTTCCAAAAGGTTTACGAGAAAAAGTGAGAGATGAGTTCAGCACATTTTTTTAAATGCTAACAGGCGCCACGTCTAGATAATAGATCCCATTTTTTAAATCTAGATATAAAACATAAATATAAATCTATGATATATTTGTAAAATATACCACTGACACGCTCATTGAGTTAGACTGTCGTACGTATCAGCATCAAATTTCGTACACAAGTTCCTTTTACCTCCTAGGTGCTCACTAAGAACTCTTATGGACAGATTTGCAACCTGGCCACAGCTATTCGTTAAAAAAACGCAAGCTCTACCAAACCTAGGTATTTTATTTTCAGTATTTCCCAAATGGCTAAATAGAAAGCATAAATAGAAACTGGTCATTTTGTTCCGTATTTTTAAAGCATTTGTTTTCTGTTCCCCTATAAGTCTTCTTATTTTTTAATATGTCTTACGTCATTTCCACTTCCTTTAAGACGCGGTTTAAATATAAAAAATCCAAAAAGCATTAATAGATAGATCTAGAAATCTAGATTCTTTTTTTTTTCGAGAGAGAAAAAGAAAAAAGACAGAGAGAGACAGAGAGAGAGAGAGAGCAAGTAATGGTACTTACGACGCAGTTAGGAAAAAATAAATAAATAAAAAGAGCTGGGGTTTCTGGTCAAAAGATAACATAGAAGGTATATAATATTTCGATAATGTATTGAGATTGAAAAATAGTTAAAAAATAGAGATTTTATTAAGGACATTTTTACAAGGTCGGGGACAGGGATGGAAGAGATGGGGGGGGGGGGGAGAAAAGTAATACTAGAATTCTCTGCCCAAAAGTAAACGTGTGTGAGGCATGGTCGAAGCCAAGATTTATTTGATCCCCTACCATGCCAGTCCGGAGAAGCGCTGTAAGCTCCCCTAGCGAGGTCCGGGACGGAGCTACGGCGCCAAGCATTATTTCCTGTTTTAGAAACTTTAAAAATGCATATTCTGAGGTCTCTTCAGTGCAATATCCTGCTAGACTTCTATAAAAAAATTATAGGTTAAATAACAGACCTACTATTCCCTGAAATTTATTAAAGGGGCCCAGTGATTGGTAGAAAAACAAATTAATGTATGACAGGCTTTCTCTGGGGTAGGGCTGAACCTCAAATGAGTGTAATTAGCGGCTTACAGGAAAACTCGATTGCTTGGCTCAAATGGTAACTAAAGTTTTGCTTTAGTTTTGTATCGTAAGTTAGTTTTTTTTTTTTTTTTGGTATTGTCATGGAATTCAGGAGGAGGAGGTGAATCCCCGAACCCCAACCACCGCAACTTCTCCCATGGTGTGAGGGGGGCGTTATAGTGTGGGTAGTTCCAATTCAACATAACAGATACTAGATACTTTAGGTATATTAGAGAGGCGGCGGTTTTATTTACAGCGCATAAAAAAGGTAGGGAGTATTACGACCTAAATAAATAATATATAACCTGTGTTCAAATCCAGGTGCGTATCCGGTGGTTAATGTTCACACATATACTAAATGAAGTAAAAAAAAAAACAACCTTTATACTGAAGAAATACATTACAGTACACCCACAGCATATTTCGTTAAAAGAGATGATATAGCATATTGTTTGACTTTATACAATACATTTTTACCTGGATAGAGGTAAAGCTTTGTTTTTCTAACATTTTAAAACAAAGATAATTTTTTAAACACCAGGATTTCTTTGATACAGAGAATATCGACCATACATTGAAATATAGGCTAATAATGAATCTATCAGATACGTTTACACCTATATTACTTATATCATTTTATGTATTTAAATTTCTTCCTAAAAGACTGCTCCTCCATGGTGGCCCGTAACTTATCTCTATATATATATATATTGGTTGTAGAAATCTGGCCACTCTTGACCCGACATAAATCATTGCTTGTTACTTGTAAATAAGCAATAAATCTTGCCTGAGTGGCTATCTCATGATTTCAGTATAGCTTACAAGTGGGTATATGTGTTTGTGTATTTTATTCGTATATCTATGAGGTAAATAATGTACACATGAATCTGACGGTTGGTATTCGAGAATAAATCATTATTGGTAAAGGATTAAAACAATTGAAGAACTAAAACAGAAGCAAGACGCTTAAACAGTTTCTAGACTCAATGAATCTTTGCAACATTGTCATTGTACATTCTGATGGATTAGTAAGGCTACAGAGAGTCAGTTTATCAAAATCCTACAGTCTTGACGGAGATTCGAACTGGAGACCTACGGTATGAAAGCCAAGTGCTTTGTCACTCAGCCACCACAACACTTAGAGATCCAAACTCCAGACAATTATTTATCACGGTTGATTCAAACATTCCGTTCCATGCTTAAATTGCAAAAAATATTTCTTATATATGTTTATTCTAGTATACGGGGAAAGAAACTTTTTTTTTGTTCAAGAATTTATCTAAGTATTTTATGACTTTGTGTTTTGTTGTTGTTGTTGTTATGTTAATGGTCTGTCCGGGAAATCGATCGTCCGGATAACCAAATGAGTAATATTAAAAACAGTCTATTTCACCAACATTTTAAAGAAAATGTATACGGAAAGGGGGGGGGGGATCGCGTCGCGAGTGAACATGAAATGTAGGTAAAATACACAGGGCGAACATAACGTTATACAAAGTATCCTACCTACCAGAGAAATGATTGCTGATCTTTCACTGCACACCAACAAGACCATATACTTATACTATAGGTAAAACCAAAAAAGGCAGTTCGGATATTTGACGTTCCAGATAGCTGGCATCCGGTTAAATGACATTCTTCAGTACATGTAATGATTAAACTCTGTGATGTAGTAAAACAAATGAATTAGCCAGCACACAGAGGTGAGATATCAATGGATCACGCTTCCAGTGTTTGGGTCTATTGATAATGTAACTTTTCGATCAAAAGGGTAAATAATAGTTTAATAACTTTTCCTCAGTTGAAATATGAAACAAAATGATGACGTTAACAATACACTGTATGTGTGTTCATTGAAGATACCGGTATAGTTAGAAACAAGATGAAGTTACATACAGACATACAAAGTTTTCATAAGCAATATAAAATGTTTACGTAAAGGTATAGTAAGTGGATACCTAGCGTTCAGGCGCAGCTGATTTGGTGCGGGACGTTTTGGCGCATGAAGTTCTGGCGATAATTTATAAGATACAAAACTTTTTTATTTGTGTAAACTGTACTATTTTTATATAATCAATATTATGCATTCTCTACCCTCCTATCCCCCCCTCCGAAATAATTATAATAATAATGCAAACTATGGATGGCTGCCTGGTTGTATGCGTTCGTAAATGTCTTCTCGATGGTCCCGGGTTCGCGCTTCAAACCAATCCCGCCGTCCTGTTGGAGGTTGGCGCTAGATTTGTAATGCTTTTCTATTCCGGACGAACGGTAGGAAACATGAAGAACAAATAAACTAGGACAAATAAACTAGGACAAATAAACTAGGACAAATAAACTAGGACAAATAAACTAGGACAAATAACTAGGACAAAAAAACTAGGACAAATAAACTAGGACAAATAAACTAGGACAAATAAACTAGAACAAATAAACTAGGACAAATAAACTAGGAAAAAATCCTATTCCAACCTGACAGCAGTTCTTCCAGCCCATTCAACTTTAATTATAGGCTAGGTGTTAGAAACACACAGCTTGAAAGACATCAGTTTTCTTTATTTTCTTCAGTTGACAAACCAAAAATTAAAATAAACCATTTTTTTGTGTATCATCCTTTCATTTTAGTTTTTTACACAATTTTTGTTATAAACCCCCCCCCCCTCCCACCCCCCACACACATTATAATTTTAGTGACATAACAAACTTAAATCCTAAATCTAATGGACAACAAAAACTATTTTTCTTTATGACCATAAAAACACACACACATACAAATAAATATGTATAATTCATTTTAAATTCCTGACGAAATGAACATATATAAACGTCACTCGCCAAAAGGTCTACGAGATATCTACGGTAAAATAAGGTGCATTGTATAGTTACATAAAGTTATAACTACATATAAAGTATAATAACATGTAAGGTATAATAAAATACCAAGTATAGTTACACACGATGTATAACTACATATAGGTATAACTACTTATAAGGTGTAATTACACTAAAAATAATTACATACAAGGTATAATTACATAGAAGGTATTATTACAATTTAGTTTTATTACACAGAATTAATATTACTTATATACAAGGTATAATTTCACACTTTGTACTATTACATTCAACGTAAAGTTGAGTGCAAGATTAAAAAAAAGATACAAGGTATAAGTAAGGTATGATCACATTCAAGGTATGCTTACATACGAGATATAAGTACATTCATGGTATAAGGAAATAAGAGGTATTAGTGCAAATGTGGTATACGTACCTACGAGATATTGTTCCATATAGGTTATCGATACATGCAAGGTATAACTATGTGCAATATATAGTTGCACTGAAAATATAGTTATATATGTCACTAGTCGCTGCACCCCCTCCCCCATTTCCATCCAGGAATATCACACAGCTGCACCCTCCACCCCATTTCCATCCAGGAATATCACACAGCTGCACCCCCTCCCCCCACCCCCTCCCCCATTTCCATCCAGGAATATCACACAGCTGCACCCCCGCCGCCACTTTGATTTTTCCCTCCTATTTGTCTTTTCTCAAACCTCTACTGGCATCCAGCCCAAGCTACTAAGTAGATCTACAATCTAACAAAACTCCTGTAAAAATCGTGACTGCTTTTTTTAAACCAAAGAAAGCATATTGTGAAATAATATCTGAGATCAATAGTGACAAAGGGAGACAAGGCAAGGAAAGTTATGACCCCTGAATTGCTTTTCTTATCCTCAAAGAAAATTGTGTCAGAATTGTTTTTTTAAAGAACATACATTTGTTTGGAGAGTAGTGAGAGAAAACATTCGTTTATCAATTATGTAATTTGCTAATTGGTTTTAAATAATTTTTATAATAATAATAATAATAACAACTGGAAACTGATGAAGGGACTACGATGAATTTTGTTTCCCTTTAACGAAACTTGACCCTGGCTTCGCCAGAGATTGAATACGCGTTCTTTTATAATAATAATCTTTATTGTCCGTATGGAAATTTGTCTTACAATTTGTGCATTACACCAAACAAAACCTTGTAACTAGAAAAAAACAAAATGTACATTCACACCAGATCCACTCATAATTTACATGTGAAAAGTTTATATCAGATTGTTTCTATTTTTAATGATCTGATTGCCAGGGGAACAAAAGAGTGTTTGTGTCTGTTTGTCTTTGGCTTAAATTCTGCCAAGTCATAGGGTTTCCTGACCGACTCAGGCAACCCATTCCATGCTCTAATAGCAATAGGGAAGGTTAAAGTGTTGAAATGTAATGTGGTGAAGTGTAATGTGGTGAAGTGTAATGCGGTATAATACAATGTGGTGACGTGTAAAGTGGTGAAGTGCAATGTTGTAAAATGCAATGTCAACTTGTAATGTGGTCAAATGAAATGTGGTGAAGTTGATATACCGTGATGTGTAATGTCAGCTGTGTTTTGATTTGTCGTAACAAGTCTGATGTTGAAGCGTTGTAATGTTCACTGCTGTTCACTGTTCACTGCTGTCTAATGATGTGCTGTAAAATGCTGAAAGGTTTAATCTCATCTGTGTAATGCTATCGATGTTATGCCAAATGTGTTATGTCATTTGTGAAATGCTGTGTTTTGAAATGTCATCTCTGTAATGCCATATGTGTAATAATGTAAAGTGTAGCTTTATGCTGTGTAATGTGTAATGTCATTTATCCGGTGCTGCTGCGCTAGTTTATAACAAAGGAAGTAAACAAACAAAAATTGTCTATTAAATGCGTTGGTTGCAGACGCCTCGACAGCGGAGAGATGCGCTTAGGATACCTGGGGAGCGCTGTTCCTCAGGGAGGGACTTATTGTATCTAAGAAACATATGGGTCTCATGAATAAAACATTAGATAAAGAAAAATGAAACCTTCACAGAATGACACTTCTTCAAACACTCATAGTGAAAGTTTCCCGCAGTTCTCTTTGAGTTGCCTCCCTTTAATGACGAAAGTAAAGGAATCAGATTTCTTGAGAGCTGCGCTACCCAACCACACACACAACAAACGTGACGCCTCTGGCCTTTCTATCTAGCCACACAAAGAATGAGAAACACAGGGACTCGTTTTAGACGTTGGACATTGGAAACGAAATCAATACACTAAATAAACAAACACAGTTTTAAAAAGACCAAACGATCTTGTATAGTTATAAATTGTTCTTCCAGAAACGACAGATAGGTGTAAAGTTCTCTCTTCTTTTTAAAGATTTACATTTTTGTATTAGATAGTTAGTAGTTTTTTTTACCATCTATACTGTTCGTCTGGTACGCGTCCTGGACTGGTTCGAACCCGCCCCCTTCCCGCTTTTATTTCTGAAGGAACAATCCATAACGCAAATCAAACAAGTTGAAAAAAAAAATTTCCTTTAACACTGTAAGCATTAAGACATGATTGCATCACATATATTATATTATATTTACCATAGTCCAGGCTATCTATTGAGAACGATTTTTGTTTAGAAGATTAATGTGAAAATAGGTTTCCAGTATTTGATGTGTCATTTATAGTAACATAGAAAGTTCAGATTAAATATACTCACAATAGTAACACTTAAAACTGTAGACGCTATTTAGACTTTTTGTAGACTCGTTTTATTATAATAATTATCATCATCATCATCATTATCCTCATAATAGCCTTTTAATAAGCCCTGCAGTCGTTAATGTCAAGAATGATAATCAGTGTAAATATTTTCCCAGCAATAATAAACTGGTTAACGCCCTTAGTTTGTTTTGTCATTTCACGTAATACTTACTAGCGAATCCAGAACTTTTAAAGGGGGGGGGGGGTGCGATTTTTTTTTGCCTAACCTTAACACCCAGTAAACTCTAACACACAGCATATTCCAGACAATCCTAAAATTACAGAGACACAATAGTTTGACATTTTCCGTGACTTTGCTCTCTTCTCTATTGAACTTTTTTCTTTAATGAATAAATGCATTTTTTTGTGGATTAGTAGTATCGTTGTATATTAATTAGTATTCATTATCAAACTGCAGTGATTGAAGTCCTAGTGTTTCTACATACCTCTATTGACTGTTGAAGATACTGGCAATAGCTCAGACAGTAGAACATTTACTGATGTCATAAAAAACAAAATGAAATACTCTTTTAAGCTAATCCATGATCCCCGATACAATTAATTTACAGTCACTCCAGCAACTCTAGTGATATCTCACTGCTCCAATAGCTAGTTTCTTTATATTGGACTCTACAGACCAGAGGTTGCCACGTCACTGTTCATTGCTCTTGGTCTCCAATGACCCAGGTTGTCACGTCACAGGTCAGTGTTAAGGCCTGCTATAGCGATTGGTTTTGGGTTCTGAAGCTGCTATTTTCATACTTTGTTCTTTTGTCATTTTCATTAATTTTTATGTTTAACATTGTGGTATTATTATTATCATCATCAAACTCCATTTGAATGAGGGCTTGAGAGGCTTAAATCCTCTCTTGCAATAGCCCTGCTGTCTTGTGTAGTGTATACATGTCACCATACAGGCCGAGAATTTTTGGTTTCCCAAACCTGTCGAAACGGAGATCAGCAAGTCTGGTGCAGTCAAACAGAATATGAAGAATGGTTTCTTCTTCTTCCCCACAGCGGGGGCACCGTGAATTGAAATTTGGAGCCAACAGGACAGTGACCTGTCTTGCACTGTGCTTGCTCAGGCCTGGACAGCCTCCAGCGGTCAGGGCGCCTCATGCGATCCCATACTCCATGGACTTTTTGGGACTTGTCCCAGCAATCAAACCACTTTTCCATTTCTTTTTCTTTTAAATGCTGTTACAATTATATGTATGTATCTCTTAGTGCATATTCATTGAACTACAGACTCAGGTGGATGTATGTTTTCTTTTGTGTACTTCGAGTAGTCTCTGTTATTCTAACGTACATCGTGTTCACATGTTTCTCATATTTTTATTTGAGTGTGCTGTGTCAGTCTTCAAGTATTAATCTTCTTATGTTAATCAAAGGAAATCGTGATTTGGAACTTATTTGTTGGTGGTTACAATCATTAACGTTAATATAACTATTGTCGCCTTCAAACACCGAAATGAATCAGTGCAGCAACATGACAGTAGGGTGATGCTCTATTACTGGCTTCGGGCCATAACTGGCCCCTGACGCGGAGCTAATCGGCCCATAGAATCTTCTGACCTCAACGTATTTTGAAGCCGCTCAATTCCGTCTTCTGTTCCATCAGACTCGAAGATGTGCGATAATGCTACCAGAGACACAGGTGTAGAAGATTTATGTAGACTCACACAGAAAAAAAACAACATGTACCCTTATGATAGTAGAATAGTAGGGAAGAAAATACTTTAATAAAAAAACAATTTTTTAAATAGGGAAAAAACTGTATATTTATAGCCATATATATCAATATTGTAATATTTATTTCCCTATTAAAAATGAGACTCAACGTTAATTAATTACCACTAATTAATTAATTAGCTGATAATTTTTTGACTGATTCCTATTTCATTAGAAGCAATGAATAATTTTGCAAAGTTTCAGCTTGTAGATCAATTGTACCAGACAAACAGACAGACAAACAAAGTTGATCTAAGTTTTGTAAAAAAAGCTAATCGGACTAGCACTTCTGTATGAGAGTCGAGGACAGCTAGCAGCATTAACAAATGCCTTAATTAAGCCATCCAACGGTCGATGAGATATAATGGCAGATCCATTCGTTGTTGACATGATATCTCCGCGCAAGGTTTCAGTTACATCTTAGTCAACGCGGGACGAGAACGCCCTCCGTGATGTACAAAAGCACCGTATCTTGTGCCAATTGACTCCCTCATCGGGCGTGTCAACAAGTCCTTGAGAGATATCATATCAGCGCCCCCGGTCAATTATGACAGAAGCATTGCGTTGGGTTAAAAACAAGTCGACTTCTGTTGGCCTTGAACTTCTGTAGTATAAAACCAGTTGAAACCTGTTTACGTACAGCGATTGGACAGGATTGGGGGGGGGGGGGCATTTATCAGTTCATCTCTCACATATATATTAAGAGCGCGAATCGTGCTCGAAACTAAAAGAGATACAAATATGTGGTGACGACTCGATAAGATCAAAGACTGAGTTCATTGATACTTACTTGGTGCCCCTTTCGCTGGGTTCCCTTTTCACTGGGTTCCCCTTTCACATGTCTTAAAAATCCCAAATTTCAAAATCCTAGTAGACACATGGATTCAAACTCAACATTTTCGGTTTGGACGCCTTGCGCTACCAAAGTCCAAAGAACCCATTTTGATGTCATTTGATTGAATAAGAAGTTGTCTTATTGACCGTAGATGTTGAACAAAAGTCTTGATGGCCGTAGATGTTGAACAAAAGTCTGGATGAGCGTAAATGTTGAGCAAAAGTCTTGATGAGCGTAGATGTTGAACAAAGTCTTGATGACCGTAGATGTTGAACAAAAGTCTGGATGAGCGTAGATGTTGAGCAAAAGTCTGGATGAGCGTAATCATAATCTATCTAGGACGTCATGATCTTTATTTCTGAAGGATCGTCCGAAACTAATAACAAGCAAAATATAAAAAATGCTTTTAAAAAAACAACAACAAAGATTGCATAATTGAAAGAACTGCCCCTTTTCGGTCTAATATCTAAATACTGTCAAAATTATTTCCCTTTTCTATATAAAAATTTATGAAATACCACTAATTAATTTCATTTATTTAATTATATTTAAATGAGTGAATGTGTTAAAGACTTACACAATTGGAATCTATATAAAGGCTTGATATTTATTACTAAAGTTAATTGCTATTAGATTATTATTGTTGAATAATACTAATATTGGGGACTGGATAAAAACCAGTTTCACCAACACTCTTCAATATCTTTCTTGAAAGGATAATGGAACATGCTCTCGAGGGCTATGATGGTAATGTTAGCATTGGAGGAAGAAGAATCACTATCTTGCGCTTCGCAGATGACATTGATGGCTTAGCAGGGACAGAAGAACTAGCTGACCTGGTGATGCGCATTGACAAGACTTCCGCAGCATATGGCACGCAAATAAATGCCGAAAAAAATGTATGACCAATAGCCAACAGGGCTTTAAAAGAGACATCCGTATTGGAGGTGAAAAGCTAACTAGTGTTAGCAGCTTCAAATACCTCGGAGCTATTGTCTCAGATGAGGAAACAAAACCCGAACTACTTGCTCGAATAGCACAGTCCACAGCAGCCCTTTCAAAACAGAAAATAATCTGGAAAGACAAAGGCTTAGCCCTCGGCACCAAATCCAGACTGATGCGCTCCCTGGTCATGGCCACATTTTTATATGTTTGCGAGTCTTGGACGCTGACTGCAGAGCTAGAGATGAGGATTTTAGCAATGGAATTGAGATGCACAAAGGATCACTTTCAAAGACCGCATCCAAACCAAGAGATTAAAGACAGGGTTACTGCAGCGATGGAACCCCATGATGACCTGCTAACTATTGTAAAGAAACGCAAGCTTTAAATATATGGCCATATTACAAAGACCTTCCTTCAGGGAACAGTACCAGGAAAAAGAAGAAGAGGCAGACAGAGAAATCGATGGGAGGACAACATAAAAGAATGGACGAGCCTACCATTGATAGAGGTTTTAAACAAGGCAAAAGACAGGGAGGAATGGAGAAAGACGGTCGACAAGTCTTGCTTGTGCTCCAACGGTCCAACAGACTAAGGGATAGGTAAAAGAAGGTAAAGGATATTAGGTGCAGTAGCAATGCGTTAAAGTTTCTTTATTATTGTGTACTGCGTGAATGCAAGTAAAATAAACACAAGGAGGACACTGCTATTACTAGTAGTTTATTCTCTAATTATAAAATTAATTCAAACAATAATTTTACTGTATATCACATCATTTCTATGAGAACGACTATCCCCAATCTAGGTATTTTCTAGACCCGCGTTTCTCATCAAACAAAATATACATTATGAAAGTACCTTAGATGTAGTTGGAAATACCCAGCAATAAAATAACCGAAATAAACTTCTTTCTTTCTCTAAAAGTCCAACAACAGTAGCCTCGTGTATCCCACTGAAGACACGAGTTTCTGAGACCTCCTTTTGTCCAGCAAATACTTAATGGCGGCCTTACTGTTGTAAGGTTTCAAAGATGACCACTAAGTGCCGAATCAGTACTCTGTTGTGTGGACTTTGGAAGAGTTTTAGTTCAACTATCTCATGTGATTAAAGACAGTCAATAAATTGTTGGTGTCTTAGAGAAATCGATTTTGTAAGGGAAAATAAAACACAAGGAAGTTGAACATAAACTAGAGATTTAGTGTTATGGCACGATGAGGAATTTGGCGGGAGAAGTTATTTTGTTTCATAAAAAGGGAAAGTTTTGACCTAGAGACAATGAAGTGACGAATTAAAAACAAGACTAGGATTTAGGAAGTAAACAGAGAAGACTTTTGTCAGCCCTAGAGTAAGGTCGTCTTTAGTAACGGAAGTAGAGATTTAGCTTGACGACATTCGACAGTTCTCTTCGTTATTAATTAATGTCGTGTTCGACATTCCCAATCAGCGTCGACTATCTTATGGTGTTGGCCTTTCGCCTGTGTTGTCTGATTTCGTTATTTGAGTGTTACCTTCGTTTGATTTATCTGCACAAGACACAACGCTGTAGCCAAATAGTCAAACCAGTGTGCGGATCTGGCTGATGGCCATTAGCGTGTTTAATGGAATCAGATTCGAAGCGTTTAAAAATTGTTTTTCAGGTACAGGGGTGGCAAAATAAACAGCCATCCCATACAGTTAGGGTGACGAACCATTATTCTGTGTTTTGAGTGAACAAGATAGCCCCGCTATTCTAGAAGATAACCAAAGCCCCTCTCAGAAAGTACATCAGTCACGCCACTAAATATATCTAGCAAGTGGGCTTAAATTTCACAACCATTTGTGGCGACCAGGTGAGAGACTAACTGGCTGTCAGGAACAACAATCAAGATGCCAGGGTATTTCTACAGACGTTTTAAGATTATTTTCGGTATGCCCAAGATAACATCCACTAAACCATTTCTTTTCAATGGTAGTAAAAAAAATTGTATACAGCATTGGTTGACACTGCCGTACATTAAAATGTTCTAAGCTATTTTATATGTCAGTGCTAAATAATTCCTGGAGGCCCTAAGCTGTTGGTAGCTCATTACAATACCTCTATACCTTCGTGGAAACTAGACATGGTTCAAAACTCATAAAACCTGGGTGGACACGGATCAGGAAAATGGCTCAAAAGACTTTCCTAAAATTTTAACACATGACGTATAAAGTTGGCATAAGAATAACTTGCTCGTTGGGTACGCTGTGGAAACTCTACCGTTATAGTTTTTCGAAGTATAAAAAGATATAAATTGAAATTTGGCTGGAGAACTAGAAAATATTTATCTTCAACGGTATTTCAGTCTTCAGGTAAGAGTTAAATAAATTAATATTCAAGAACATTTCAAAATTCGTCTTCTAAGTCTAGATCTAACTATCATTGGAATATTATATAAAGTCTAGAAACATCTAGATCTATATATTCGCTTCACCAGGATTCTTTTCAACATCAAGAGAAAACAAAATGCTCTATAAGTTGTATAAAGGAGATATTATCTTTAAAAAAACGTGTTTTTACGTATTTTTTTTTTTTATTTAATTTTGACATGTAGAGAATTTTAGACTTTTGTTTCTGTTAAAAATATTTAAAATAAGATCAACAAACATAAAATATCGGTGATCTCAGAGATACTGACCAATAGTCAGACTATATAAATCTTTCCTTATGTTCGTTCCTCTCTCTCTCCCTCTCTCTCTCTCTCTCTCCCTCCCTCTCTCTCTCTCTCTGTTCGACTCTTTCGATCTCAACAAAACTCACCAGAAAAAGAAGGGAAACTAAAACTTCCAATCAATTAGCTTGTCAGGAGTTTCGCACCCTCTGACCTTGAATTGATTTACATAGACGTGTCAGTGTCGGATCCACAAGTTTCCTGACATAGACCTGATGGCTTGCATAAACAGGACCACGCACTCGCTGAGTGGCGAGTGCAGGTCGTCTGATGACGAGAAACACTGGTCAATGACACTCGGACCTTAAAGATCGGGTCATACTTTTTTTTTTCATATTGTTCGTCTTTAATTTCTTTGGGGTATTATTCTCTCTCTCTTTCTTTCTGTCTCATTAAGTCACTCTATATCTCTGTATCTCTTTTCTTTTCATTTTTCCTTCTTTCGCGCCATCTCTAAGACTTTCTGTTTCTGAATTGTAATCACTCACTCTATGTGTGTGTGTCTCCATCTTTCTCTGTAGCTTTCTCCCTCACGCTATTTCTCTCAAATAAATAAAGATTCAATCCCAAGAAATTAATTTCTTCTGCCGTCTCAATAAGCGCTACATGTATTCGTGTCAAGCAGTAAGTGTGGTTGTATTATTTTACCAGCATTTTTAAGAGTTTACCAAAAGATACAAAGAACAAAGCAGCAGCCCATTGAAGTAGATATCCTTCAGAGACGCTGGAGATGGATAGGTCACACCCTTAGCAAGCCTGCATCCAACTTAACAAGGTAAGCCCTAACCTGGAACCACCAAGGAAAGAGGAAGAGGGAACGGCTCAGGAATACATGGCGCCGCGATTTGGAAGCAGATGCCAAGCAGATGGGCAAGACGTGGGTACAGTTGGAGAGACTCGCCCAGAACCGAGATGCCTGGAGGAAGCTGGTTGGTGGACTATGCTCCAGAAGGGACCAGGGGCAGGGATGAGAAAAGATACAAGAGACCATTTACAAAAAAAGAAACAAAAACTCCTTTGTTCCCCTGACAATCAAGTCATTGAATAGAACCAATTTATCTGGAGTCAACATTTCACGTGTTGTGTTTAAGTGAGACTTCTGTGAACGTATATATTTATTTCTATAGTCCAAATGCACAAATTGTAAGACAAATTTTCTCATGGATTAAAAAGATATTTGTATTATTATTGTTACTATTATAATATTTTTTTTAAAGTAAAGTTTCCCTTTCAGACCTTTCAATCCATAGAGCAGATGATGTCAAGGTCACCACGCCCCCTTCTCCTCCCTGTAATACATATACTTTGACTAAAATGCTGTTGCAGTTGCTGGGTAAGAAAGAGGCGGGTGACTGATGAAGGGGGAAACACCAAGACATGTGAACATCGAACGGCGAGAACAAGCAGATTGAAGAGAGCTGATACATTTGTTGGGGGCTCAGTGGTTGAGGGGTAAAGCGCTTGGCCTCCGAACCAAGGAGTCTCGGGTTCGATCCTCGGTGAAACTAGGATTTTGAATTTGGGTATAGTTAGGACGCCACTGAGTCCACTCCACTTTAATGGGTAGCTGACATTAGTTGGGGAAAGTAGAGACGTTTGGCCACATGACACCTTTGTTTACCTTCGGCCGTAGAAAAAGATGGCCTTAACAAGATCTGCCTTAGATTGCAATGTCTGAAAGGGGCTCTTTACTTTAGATATATTAAAAATATCTAAACATTTGGTGATTTGATTGTATAGGTAGTATATCTAGACTTAGATCTGACTGAAATAGAGGTCTTGTAAACAGAAATAAGTTTGAAAACGAAACAAAAATAGATAATCTATCAATAAAAACTTAAAGCAACTTTCAATTCAATAAACAAGTCAGTTATCTGTACACCAAGATATGTATAGATATACATACATACAAGCGAATGTTTTTATTTTTAAAAAATTGATTCAGGTCAATTAGCTATTAATTATAACGGTCACAGGATGTTTGCCTGGATTTGGCAAAATATGTAGGTCACAGCTGCGACTGCACAGCCACAGAAAATACTGCATTCCTCACTAGTCTTCGGACTCGAAGACTAGCCTTATTATAACTGTAAAACTATAGTTTTCCAAATGTGGCCAACGAGCTAGTTATTCTCAACGATTATACATCAACTGTTAAATTTCTAAGAAAATCGTTACAGCCGTTTTTTGAGAACAGCTGTTCAACTTCTCCTTCCGCCCACCCACTCTCCCTCCATGATGTTGTGACTTGAATAGAGGTATTAAAAAAAAAGATCGAAAACGAAAAACTAGAGTACTGATCTGAAACAGAGAAACACACAATGAAAATAAGAGTAGAAAGTCGACTACAAATATAATGCACGTTAGTAGCCAGGAGACAAAGTAAAACGAGAGTTATACACAGCAGACGTCAGGGTCGAAAAGTTAAGGGATTTTGTCCAAAACTGAAGGTCAAGATACTGTCCACCCTCTACTAGACTTCAAACATGGCTTATTGAAGGAAATCAGTTCGATGCAGGACAGTATTCCAGACTTTTCTATTCACACTCTCACACTCCAACTTGGTACAACCAACAGAAAAAGAAAATAGAATAAAAAAAGACCAGAGGCTGTGGACTGACCAGACAGCTGACCAAATCAATTCTCTACATACACGTTCGTTTTATGAATTTGGGTCTGAGGAACTTCTTGGAAAAGAGTCAACATTGCGCACTCGGGATTCCAACAAAGGCAGGAAAAGAACAGAGGGCGGAGCGTGAATCTAGACATAAGCAGAACAATGAAATAATTAGGTTTATATATGCCTGGGGCATCTTGACAACGAGTCTCCAGATTCAATGACTTTTCATTCTGCAAGAATAGAGGAGAAAGGAAAGGGACAGACAGTTTATTCTCTAACCACAAACTGTTTTGTAATCAAGAGCGAGCTAGTTTGTGTAAACTTGAGCAGTGTTATGCCTCTTTTTTTATGGTATTATTTCCGGACGAATTGGCTTATTCTAAAAAAAGAAAGTGTACAAAGCGTGTATAGGGCCTTTACCCCCACGCTCGTATATACATCATATTGCTTAGCTGGGGGAAATCTGCGTATAATAATACTAGGGACGAATTTTGGTTTCTACCAAACCATTTATAATCGTTCGGTCAAAAAATATTTGCAACCATTGACAGATACAGTTGGGGAAGAGGGCAGTAGAACGCCGGCCTCCCCCCTTACTCTACCCCCTCACCCCACCCCCTCCAGGTTAGTATTTTGAAAAAAAAAAATGGTCCCCACTCCTCCACTGATCAGTTCTGGATCTGCTCTTGGGCATCATAAGCTTGAAGTCCTTTCTTTTTTCACGGCAAAGTCTGCGCAGTCTTCAAGATCTGCTGATCAGCCATTTCCTCATTAATGATGATAAGAAAGAACATAAAAGCCATCTCCTATTAGCGTCCGTCTCCTGCTAAGGACCAAGAATGAACTTTTCTTTTTATTAAATGCGCGTATGTTGGTTTTTAATCTTCTTTCCTTGGCTTTCCCCTTTGTCTGGCAGCAGAGATGATAATAAACTCAAACTAATCGATCAGTCTGTGTGTCTGCATCTGTCTACATGCTGGCCAATAGGTTGCCTTTAAGTAGGTTATGTGAATCTATCAGCCATGTTTTTTTTTTATAATTATTTAGTTGTTTTTTTGTTCTCTTAACTTTACCTACCCTATGGTGGTATTTTATTTGTATATATTTAGAGTCAGATGTTCCTCATCAATCCGTATGTAAACCAAAGCACAAGCTTGCTCATTAATTCAACTCTAAGGACTCCGGGAACGAAAAAAACAACATTTAATTCAGCATGTAGTTGAAACAACGAAACGCATGACACGTTAGAAACTCACAGTGGTCAGTTTGACCAACAGAACTCGTTTTGTTGTTGCTGTTTATTTGTTCTCATGACCTTTCTATAAAGCCGAAATTCAAATGTTTAATTCAAATTTTTTTCTGAAAAAAGACACACTATTTAGCGCATAAGTACAAACCAATTTAACTCTTATACATATTTTTTTTTTCAATAGCTTTATTCATTCAAGTTAGAACTTCATGAAGGAGAGCGGAACCTGAACGCTAATTTCAAAAACGGCTTAAACGATTTTTCTAGGAATGGAACAGTTGCTGTATAGCGCTGAGACAAACTCGTTGGCCCCACGGGGAAAACTCTTAGTTTGACTGTGATCATTTTGCAAGTTTAAAAAAAATGAAATAAATTTAAATTTGGCTACAGATCTAGGTCGAGGATTCGAGGTATAGATCAAACATCGATTTTTGAAAGTATTATCGCTTTCGGGATTTTCCGAATGCAAGGCTTTATAGATTCCAGAGCTTAAAAAAATTGATGTTCAGGAAAATTTTGAAAATCGTTATCTATGTCTAAATACATCTAAATGCTTATCATTAGAATATTATAAAATGAATTAGATCTATATATTTGCTAAACCAGGATTATTTCTAGGGGAGAAAGGGGGAGACTTACTTACTTAGACTTAGATCCTTCCGCGCCGTTCGGCGCATTGGGCAGCAAGCTGTCTCCATAAAGATCTGTCATTGGCAAGTCTGAAGCCTCCTCCCACCTGTTGTCCACTGTTCTGAGGTCCTCCATGAAAGTGTGGCGCCAAGTTATACGGGGACGCCCCAGTTTGCGCTTTCCTCGTATTGGCTTCCAATAGAAGGGAAGAGGGGACGGGGTAAAAAAATGTTTTATTTATTTGTTTATCTAACTTTCATTAATGTTAAAGAGAAAAACAATCTCTCTCTAAGTTACATATAGGAGGTATTGTCTTTTTTTAAAACGTTTTTTTAAAATGTTTTTCTTGTTTTTAATAATGATTAAGTTTCATTCTGAAGAAAGAACACAAATTTAAGTTTATTTTTCAAGGAGTACAAATAATCTTTACAACTATAAGCCACCTCCCTCGACAAACACATATTATCACAAATTAAAATGCATATTAAATGAAGATCTTAGAGATCAAAGTGACCATGTAACAAGAAAAACTTACATACATATTTTTCAAAGACAATACCATTCAACAACTTAAAAAATTAAATTAAATATTATAAAATTTAATTTTTAAAAAATGTAGTACAAATTGGGTATCCAGATCGTAAGGTTGACATTTAAAAGACGATGCGCTAAACTTTCGTGAACAATTGATGTTCTTTTATTAATAAACTATTAAATCAATAATGCCTTACATTCGGAAATTCCCGAACGCGATTAAACCTTCAAAACCCATGTTGGCCCTAGATCTAAGTCTAGTACTGAAACCAAATTTACCATAATTTATTTTTTACTTTGAAAAATTATAACGGTCCTACTAGAGTTTTAGCCATGTGGCCAACGAGCTAGTAATTCGTTTCAACTATTTAATTTCTAGAAAAATCGATGAAGCCGTTTTTGTGATCAGCGTCCATGCAGCTTCCAATTGTTTGGTTCAGGTTCCATGAAGTGCTGACTTGAAAAGAGGCATTGTAAAAGGCAATCAGTATTCTACTAGGGGGTTTTTGAGATGGATATATTCCTCTAGGTAACTCCACAAAAGCTCTATAAAAACTATAAGCCTTAGTTGCCTAAACTAAGACCCGCGGCCCATATCCAGCACTTGAATCACAGTGTTATCCGGCCCCATCAAAACTACTTAGAAACATGTTTCCATTGGGTCCGGCTACTTTCCTGGAGATGCGTGTTGGAGAAGTATATGGTTTCCGGCCTAACAAGATTGTACATTACTACTCTAAGGGTGAGCATGTCATTTAGGATTTAATTTCTTAAGCAAATAAATAAATATGACTGAGATTAGCATGAAAGGAGGGGGGAGAAAGAATGAGGAACATAACTCATTGATGTTGCCAATAATTTTAAAAATTCCTTAAGTAATAGCTTAATACACATGTCTACATCTGGATTTCCTTACCTAGCTTTTTGTTTTTGAAACTGGCCGTCTGCGTTACCTTCAGTGACCCGGAAGAATTAAAACGAGAGAACACGAGGGTCATGACCCCTAAATATCTCATGCTGACATGTTTATTGGTTCATCAAAATCCAGGTTTATGTAAACATTGTGTTAAGTGCATCTGGACAGGTGTGTGATTCACTGTCTAATTCAGTTGTATGCAAGAGCAGATAAATTTAACATGCCCATAGAACAGATGATGAAAAGGTCATCCATTTCATTGACCACCGGTTAACGAGGGTTTCAGGTGGCCAGCATAATGACCAACCGCCTTTATTTTCCCTAACGAATGGCAATAATCATAAGTATTGAGAGAGCGAACCCAAAATGTAAAAGTTCAAAAACACAGTCTTTCCCGGATTCGAACTTCTGACCTCGCAATTCAGTATTCGGTCACGACGCCCCATTCAGATGAGAAATGATATAGATTATTCAACCACGATTCCAATGATTGCATTATAATATTCTTCGAAGGATTTTATTTTCTAAGTATAAAGATAAAACATGTAAACCTCACGTTTAGACATTTCAGAAATGTTTCTATTGCATGTTTTCTAATGAGTTTCTGGAGACTTTTCAATTCCTATATTTGTTGTCAGAAGTACAACGATATTTATTGATCTTTTATCGTGAATCTAAAACTAAGAATTAAAGTCCCCGAGGTCAATCTTTCTTCTTCTTCTTATTTGACATGTAGGAGAGTTCAGATCAGTAATTCTATAGTTTTTGTTCTATAGGAGTGTTTTGGGGCCAGAATCTTGTTCGGGTCTCTTGATATAGTATGCAGCTTTGAATGACATGGTCAGCATTCTCTGGTGGTGCTCCACAAGGGCAGGCTTCGTTCGTCGCGACTTCCGGAACATATGTTGTCTCATTCTGTTGTGTCGGTTCTGAGTCGAAAAATTATGTGCTGATCATGTTGAGATAGCTTAGACGGCCTTCTGCTTGTAATTGGGATTTGAGCTGGTCCGATTCGCATTTTTTCTACTCTATTATTTTCATCATTTCTTCTGGGTAGAGAGGGATTTTCATTTATTTGTTCATGCTTCCATACTTGGCCATTATGTCGGCTTTTTCATTACCTTCAAATTAAATGTGTGCTGGAATCCGAGGGTCAATCGATTCCTTAGTCCCGAGGGTCAATCAATTCCTCATTACCAAGGGACAATCAATCCCCCAGTCCCAAGGGTCAATCAATTCCCCAGTCCCGAGGGTCAGTAAATGCCTCATTCCCAAGCGTCAATCAATTCCCCAGTCCCGAGGGTCAATAAATGTCTCATTCCCAAGCGTCAATCAATTCCCCGGTCCCGATGGTCAATCAATTCCCCAGTCCCGAGGGTCTATAAATGTCTCATTTCCAAGCGTCAATCAATTCCCCAGTCCCGAGGATCAATAAATGTCTTATTCCCAAGCGTCAATCAATTCCCCAGTCCGATGGTCAATCGATTCCCCAGTCTCGAAGGTCAATAAATGTCTCATTCCCAAGCGTCCATCAATTCCTCAGTCCCGATGGTCAATCGATTCCCCAGTCCCGAGGGTAATCGATGCCCCAGTCCAGATGGTCAATCAATTCCCCAGTCCCGAGGGTCAATAAATGCCTCATTCCCAAGCGTCCATCAATTCCTCATAGGTAAAAGATCGGTCGAGGTATAGGTAAACTGTGGAGGAGATTGTGCTGCGACTAGAACAACCCTTTAAACATTAATTGAACAACACGTCAACTCAACATCATGTGACCTTTGAACCGCAAGATCAATGATTAAGTAATTAGTTTTATCATTAGTAGGAGTATTTTATTGTATTCAATATTTTTAAAAATTAATATTTGTGATCAAAGTTATCAGGAATGATAACCTATATAAAGTTTGACTACATTTGCGTCAGCTTCAGATGTTCGCCTGTCTGCTACTTCCTGGAGTGATCGGTTACGGGGTCTTATAAAGATTGTCTTTTTAATGTACACACTTTTAAAGTAAGTAATGGAAGGTAGAAGTGTATTTATAGGTGTACATGATAAGGTAAATAAAAACAAAGTCTTCTCAAGATGAGCTCAGAGAACAAAGAAAAACAACTCTTAGTTTATCTTATCATTTAATGTACAGACATTCTTTGAAGCCAAAAACAAACAAGAAAAACATTTTCAGAAATATATTGTTTCATTAAACTTAAAATTATAATAATAATAATAAATATATATATATATATATATATATAAAATATTTAATTCAATTTGGTATTGTTATCTGCTTGAATGTACGATTTATCTGATTTGACCATCGGGCAAGGTAATATTTGTGCGATTATATATTGGTATGAACATTATATGGACAATTGTATTATCTCTAAACCTAAAGTTCTGAGATCTTGAGATATAGCTTTAAAGAACTTCTAAACCTAGAATCTAGACGTGTTCTGTCTTTTGATTTACGTAAAAATATAAGCAAAGCTTATAACACCAAATAACGTTGAAACAATCATAAGTTTACTGTTATCGCATAGCTTCGGTACATTACGGCTGAATACACCACATGTTATTTTTTTTTATTAACAAATGATAGGCCTTCAAAATCTAGACTTACAAGACGATGCGCAAAATTCTCCTGAATATTAATTTATTATAGGCCTACTCTGAATCAATAAAGCCTTACATTCGGAAATTCCCGAGGGGAATTCCTTTCAAGAACGCAATAGTCCTTTCAAAACCGATGTTGAATATAGACCTAGATTTTGCCTCTAGCCTATACTTTGAAAAATTTCAACCGTCAAACTCGAGTTTTCCCTATGTAGCTAAGGAACTACCAATTCTTTTCTTAGCGATATACATCAAGTGTTAAATTTCTAGGAAAATTGTTAGAGCCGTTTTTGAGATCAGCAGTCCAGGTTTCTAGATCCAAGTTCCATGAAATTCTGACTTGAATTCGGAATATTGTAAAAAGAGAAAAGATCGCACTATTGTACAATAATGCTTTATACAGCCATCTCAGATGAATAACACCTGTTGTCAGTCTAATGGAGGCAAAAAGATCGAAACTCTTGCATTTCTTTTTGTTTGCTTAAATTTTGGTATCCCTTTTTAAATATTGTTTTTTGAGGGTTGGGAGTGAGCCATGACCTATAGCAGCAATGGCTTGGGCAGAGACACTTGACCATTAAAACGTTCTCCAAGCCCCTACGTGTTCTCGAATTAAAAGTATATGTGTCGACATTAAATGTGTCTAGATATGGATATATCTCCTTTGGGTTCCGTAAGGCTGTGATGGGGGTAATGGGTATAAAGTCTCCGCTACCTATACAATTTTTTTGATGACAGGAGTCTCAATTAGCCTCAGACAATCAATACAACTCGTGGCCTTCACTTGTAGTTCATAGATTGGATCCGGCGGAACCTCTAAAAGGAGAAGGCGCAAAGGCGAATATATATATCACCTAAAGCAGGAGGGGCTCTTGTTGATTTCGGTTGACTACCCACCTCGGAGAAAAAAGCCTCTTGTGCTTCTATTGACTATCTCCGTTCCTTTGGATCCAACAGCTGCGTATGGACGGGGGGGGCGGGGGCGGGGAGGGGGACTGCTGTGTGTGCGACAACGTTACCACTACAGAATGTCAAGTTTGACATGTCTCGGATAGTGAATAGTCTCTTCCATGAGAGTCGGAAGTTCAGAGATCATAGGTGATTCTAGAATTAAGAAATGGTTGGGCAAGAGGTTGGGCAAGAGGTTGGGCAAGAGGTTGGGTACAGTTTGAATGTGTCAAGAGATGTATTCATTAATTAGAATAGCATACATATCAAAGAAAATGTCCAAACAGAAAAAAATGATTTTATACGAAATGTAAAATGATAGTTAGTATGTTATAAGTTTTAATTTAATGAAATGTTAGATTGATTGAGCGTTATACTTGTGATATGTGAGCTCTGCGAAGTGTTAGATTATGGAGCGTTAGGTGAACTGCTAGATAAGTGACGTGCAATGTTAGATTTTGGAGCGTTAGGTGAACTGCTAGATAAGTGACGTGCAATGTTAGATTATGGAGAGTTAGGTGAACTGCTAGATAAGTGACGTGCAATGTTAGATTATGGAGCGTTAGGTGAACTGCTAGATAAGTGACGTGCACTGTTAGATTATGGAGCGTTAGGTGAACTGCTAGATAAGTGACGTGCAATGTTAGATTATGGAGCGTTAGGTGAACTGCTAGATAAGTGACGTGCAATGTTAGATGAATGAAAAGCGAGACAAAGGAAGTACTAGACTGAAGAAGTACTAAGTTAAAGAAATGTTTGTCAAATGTTTGACATGTTTCGAATGTTCCTTCAGAGTGGAAGATAATTTACTTTCTAATCCAAACCTCCCGCAGGACGACTGGGGATGGGAGAGGGCAGGTTTTGAACCCGGGACCATCGATAAACACAGTCCAGCGCGCAAACCGTACGACTAGGCATGTTTTACTTAAGAGGCTAGAAAAGCAAATATCAAAACCATGAATAAAATATCATATCCATTGACAAATATCATACCCATTGATAAAATATTATATTTATTGATAAAATATCACATCCATTGATAAAATATCATATCCATTGATAAAATATTATATACATTGATAAATATCATACCCATTGATAAAATAGTATATTTATTGATAAAACATCACATCCATTGATAAAATATTATACCCATTTATAAAATATCATATCCATTATTTTGCTAAATAAACTCAGGCCCACTAGTACTTTGCTAAGAAAACCCAGGCCCACTCTTTAGAATGAGCATTTAATTGAGATTAAAAATAGGGGGGGGGGGGGGCAACCATTGACCAGACAATAGAACGAATATCATCTACGTCTGGTAAATGACAACAAAAGTGAATTATCAAATAGTTTATACTCATAGCGCTGAAACTTGACGTTATTGAAGATGTTTTGGATTTCGTGTGGGAAAACTTTCAGAAAGCTGTGCGAGTCGGCGAGTCCCTTTTTTATGTTCTCCCTAGTTTCTGTTATTTGTCTGGGGAGAGCGTTGACTTGATTACGTGTATGTCTCAGTCAGTGTACAAGACACACCCAGCTATGTGCTTATTATGTAGGTATATATGTGGGCAATAAATTTGGTTTTAAATATTTGTGCTTATATTTCAGAGAGTAAACGTACAAGGATTAGTTTCTGTGTAAATGTGTAATGGTGTACTCTGATAACCACATCAAAATCGAATGCACCCATTTCTTAAGAAAAGGAATCGCAGTCATTGCGATTCCGAATAAATTTTCTATTCGTTCAAAACTATAAACTAATCTTGAGAGAGTGGGAACTATTTACCCAGCGCAAGTTCACTGATTGACAAAGACGGCACTGACCTGACAACTATTTGTGAGCATCTTTTGTTGACTAGAACTACAAAATCATGTTAATTACTGTGTCCGGGTCAATAGTTGTTTGCCCTTTGTTTTCAGTGGTACTGTAAAACTTCTAGTGTTCTACGCACTGAGGCTGAGCTATTCACTAGTATTTTAGTCTATAGGACATTTTCTTCATGACAGAGCTCTTTTCTTACATACATTTTTATTGTTAAGATTTTTTTTATTTTCAATTGACCGTTACAAAAAATACAGTAAGAAAGATAACTTTTGCAAACTGGCAGACGATTTAATAGTACTACAAATAAATGGTGCTACAAACTTAAAAGGTTAGAGTTAGACCATTGTTTCTGTAGTATGTAAATAAATTACTATATGCTTTCTAAAATACATAGCTCGTCAATACTTCCATTTTGTACACACAGGATACACCAGAAATCTAGCTATTTATAGATTTTGCTTTATTTAAGAGAAATTTCCATATTGAGAGAAATGATTTCTTTTCAGGAATTGTACATTAAAATTGTAAGAAAATAAAGGTAGGTGTAGTTTCTGTCAATGACGCCTTTTAATCGCCCTAGATTTCCACACCAGTTGTTTCCAGCTAAAGGGTTTTAATTAGGGAATTTAGTTACGTAAAAAATTTGAGTTAATCATTAATTTAGCAGACGACAAAAGATGCAAGATTAATTTTTGTGAATTTTTTTTTATTATTTGGTACAAATGTACAATTTATAAATTACATTTTTATAGATTTATATTGCGGTCTTAATGCAGAATAAAATATCATTATGAATGGTTCTGTTTCTTATTTAAAATTGTAAAAAAAAATCATATGCTGCCCTCGAATCAGTGAAGTTTTGAATGTGGCACTCGATAGACTTTTCGAACACCCATGCTGTAAACACTCTCAGGTTTTATTCTCTTCACCACAGCGTCAATGATTCTGGCACACCGGATGTTTTGTAGAAGCTGAAAATAGCCACTTTTACGATTTTCTCATTCATGAGGTTATAACCAAGACCGGCTGTTTCTATCTTTGGCCCTATCATGCCCTGCTTGACCAATACATGTACTGTTCGAAAGCACGTTTTTGGCCATGAGATTAGGTCCCGTGTAACTGTAGTTTTGTATAGTCTGATGAGAGGCTAGCCATGAATCGATCAAATACTCTTGTCCGACAACATGCTTTTTACAAAATTGTGTATAAACATCAACTCTGTCTGTCTGGTAAAAACAATTGTACACGTTATTTCTCCGATGCCCAATCTCGGATCAAGCTGACAACACAATAATCAATTTTAAAAAGATATTTAATTAACTAATGGTAATTAATTATATTGTATGATATCTGGAAGAAGAGAAAGAAATTGTACTTGACTGAAGTGGTGGTATATGCTAATTTAGTTACCTTTATAAAAATCGCCGCTCTAAATTGAAACAAGCAATATATAACAATACAATCTTTTCTAGACATTAATACTACACTAGCAGAGTGGTTAGCACGTCGGCCCGAGGAGGAGTAAGCCAGGAGTTCAAATTCAGGCCGTTCTCCTTTTTTAAAAATGATTTCAAATACCAATTACGATAAAATCCACCCAGATAACCCTTTTATTTCTCCCCTCCCCCACACACACACCTTTTTCCCAAATGGTCCAGATAGGATCATAGCGTATTGAGAAAGCTATAAGCATGAAAGAGCGCTACACAAAAACAATCAGTATAAATATTATTAATCGCACAGATTTATCATCGTTAGTCTAGATCTAGAAACTTAATTCACTGATCCAAAATAATTGATACATTTACACTTTTGTTACACTTTGCACAATTATTCAACGTTCATAACAAAACATGAATCAATCTAAACATTAACCAATTAATTAATTAATAAAGAAAAAGGGAAATAAATATCACAGTATAAAGCATGCACGTAGAAGGCCACCACACAGTTCTACTTTCACACTTGTGTGGACATCGTTCTCCTACTAGTACATTGTACAGGGCGGTGCGCATTTTCTACACTCTGATGTTGGTGTGCAGCACTGAGTCGTAACATTTTCATAGTTCTACTCCCCACCATGTAAAGCTATGAACAGTATTATTTTGATCGATTTAAAGCTACGACAGACTTTGTTTCCCATGCTGTAATCTTATGGCAAACTTTATTTTCCATAATGTAAAGCTAAGACAGGCTTCATTTTCCACGATGTAAAGCTATGACAGACTTTATTTCCGGCGGTATACAGCTATGGCAGACATTTCCTTGATGTAAAGCTACGACTAACCTTATTTCTCAAAATGTAAAGCTACGGCAGACTTTACCTTTGTAAAGCCAATGAGCTCAACAAATTCACGTGCATTGCAACTTTTCAAGCAACGTGAGCACGTCAGACTCTGTTGTCAGTGTAGAAATGTCACTGCGTGTGTCCACTCGGATTGAGCCACTAGCCAGCAACATCCTTTCCTTTCTGACCCATCCCCGGAGGTAAAGGCTTTTTTTTTTTTGTAAGGTCATAATATCTCCTTTAGCGTTGACATGACATTAGCAGACGGAAAATACAAATCAATACTGTTATCTCTACCAGGTACTTATAAATCAATGTACACATTCAGAAATTAATTAGGTGTCAGGCCATTTAATAGCGAAGGAAACGTGTCGCCTCTACGCACACTTTGAAATCAATGGAACAAAACTTGACTGATATTTTGGTAACCATTCCCTTTTCATGCGCTTAAACTAAGGGCTAGTACCTATTGAAAAAGAGAGGCAGACAAAAACTGTCCTATTGAAAAGGAGAAACAGACACAAATTGTCTTTATTGAAAAGGAGAGGCAGACAAAATATGTTCTTATTGAAAAAGAGAGGCATACACAAATTGTCTTAATGAAAAGGAGAAACAGACAAAAATTGTCCATATTGAAAAAGAGAGGCAGACAATATGATGACGAAATATACGAATAAACTTTTTCATGTTGATTAAAGCGACTCAATAGCAAAAGAAAGAAAGGAATGAAGATAGATGGTAAATAGATCATGTGTGGTGCCCCAACGATCGAAAAGAATTAAGGACATGTGAAGGTGGAAGTCCCTAATGCAATCTTTATTACAAATCTAGGCTCATTAGGTCTCAAAATAAAATGTAAAAAAAAAATCACTCAAGTAGTGAGACCACTTTTTTTATGTGGCCCCTGTATGGGAAACACTCTCTATGTTTGTGTGCTTTCTGTCTGTTCTGTCCGTTCTGTTTTGTCAAATGGAAATCGTCTATATCGCCTTCAATATATTTGCAAGGACAACTTTTGCTCCCCTGAAAACGAACACATTAATTTTTAGAACTAAATATTTCAGTTGCTTGAGACACACATGTTTGAGATGACAACATTCGCATGTCCAACTATAAAGTACATGAGTAAGTCATTAAGTAAATAAACTCCACGCCGCGGGATACCACAACTTCAACATGGAACTTCACGTTACAACATCTTAGTCACACTAACCACAGCAGTGTCCAGTACAACTTTGTCTCAGTGTTACACGTTAAACTGCATCATATCACACACACACACACAGTCAGTTAATTTTCTGTAAACATAAAGATGCTGACTGATGCTCTAGATAAAGAAAAAGGGGTACAACTCAACTTTAAATCGTAACTCTATCAGCTGCTTCATTGGTGTACTACTTTTGTATATAACGTATGTTTTAAAATTCAAAAAATTTTTTTAACAACTCAATAAGAAATATATTATGCAACGGTCATGCACTATATATTTGTTGAATATTGTCGTGCCTTTTATGTTTTCATATTTTCACACCTTATTACAAGATGCACAAAAGTGTCTTATGTTTTCGAAAGCAAGGGTATAAACATTTGTTCCAGGTCACCAAAGATTACTATTTCATAATTAAAGCTTATCTAAAGGAAAGAACCGCTAATTATTGTCATTAATATGAAAATGGCAAGGTTTAGCACCCTTTCTGTTATATAAAACAAAATTAATGAATAACTACCTATTGAATAAATAATTGGTTAATTTTTTGATTGATTTATTTATTGTTATCGACTATGAATAATTATGCGAAATTTCAACTTGATCCGAGAATTAAAAGTTTGAGAAAAAACGTGCCAAAACTTAATAAGGGGATTAAATCCATATATACATGCACATCTTTAATTATTTAGCAGTTATTCCGTTTATTTTGATATCAAACAAAATAATTAATCATCAATAATTAATTAACTAATTGGTTCATTTTTTTATTGATTCATGTCTTGTCAGGTACAAATAAATAATTGTGCAAAGTTTCAACTTGATCTGAGAATGGGAAATAGGATAAAAAAAACTTGTTAAAACTTTTAACCAGACAGACAGACAGACAGAGGGAGTTGACAGAAGCTTTGTACCAAAATATATTGATGAACAACTTGTATTTTATCCCTATAATATTGTTTTATATATATTTTTTTTTCTTAAAGTTAAAACAGCCAAAGTTTATATAGCAGAGAGGCTTGAGAAAGAGCAAAATAACGGAATACGACATTTGATATTAGACAACGAAGGTGATCAGCAACAATCTCTCCTCCCTGGACGCTTAGAGTCTCCATGACAGTTATCCAGTTTCAATCTCCCCCCCCCCCAACATTTTGTTATCATCAGTCGTGTGTGTGTTTTAGGAACTACTTTCATTCAAGTTTAGCTCCTCTATCAAATTCTCCTCCGACTTGCAAGCGACGGGCGATAACTTTGATGATTGTCTGCATCGACTCCTACCCCAGTTCGCGCGCTCAAAAGATCGGTGTCCTAGTCGCTAAATACTTTGAAACAACGGCGCGCGCGTGCGTTTTTTCGTTTCACCTATTTGTTCTGGTTTTGTTTTTTATTTCCTCTTGAAAACTAGTCCCAACTTTAATTCCAGTTAATCTTCCAGTTCATCTTCCAGTTCATCTTATTTCTTGCGTTTGTAGCGGGAACAACTCTTGACTTTGGATTACCTTGTGAGGATGTAGATATTCCGTGGATTATGTTCACTCGCTGGAAAATAGTTCATGGATCCAAACAAAATATTACTGTGGATGTGTATTCTATAACAGAGGATTACGAGACCAAGTGAATTATGTTTTTGTGAGAGAAAATAAAATAAGTAGATCTAGATACACATCAACTGGAATGAACATATTGTTACAGTCACATACGTAGGAACTATAAGGTAGATCTAGATCTATTGAGGTAAGAAGATGAACTTATTTACATTCTTTTGTTCTGTAATTTATATTGGTTACAATGTTACGTTTGTTTGTGTGTGTGTTCTGTGGCATGATAAAGGCCCTTGCTATGTCTACTTATCTCAATTTCTCCCTCCGATCACCCCCTCACGTCTGCTTAACATGTTTCACCTGCCTGTGGGTGTCTATAATTTGTGTTCTATAAATCGTTGATCAAGCGCACCCCCACTCATACATCCATCCATACATACATAAATCCATACATACATACATACATACATACATACATACTTACATAAATACATTTCTTTTTCGTTTACTTTGAGCATACCGTATGTCCATACAAACCAATAACTCGAATCTCAATTGTTGATATACATATATATATAAGGCTTATCTTCGAGTCCGAAGATTAATGAGGAATGCAGTATTTTCCGTGGTACGCAGCCCCAGCTGTGACCTACATATTTTGCCACATCCAGCGCAGGCATAACCATTGTCCGCCTGTGGTAGATTAAGATTTTCTTTTCGCCGTCTGAGTCTGTCCTTGGCAGCGGATTTTATTGTATAAAATATAATGTAGATGTGGCTTGGTGGTTGAGCGGTAAAACGCTTGGCTTGAAGGTTCAAAACTCTATGAAGGCTGGGATTTTGAATTTTGGGATTTTAAGGACCCCCCTGAGTGAACCCAACTCTACTCGGTCCCTGACAGTAGTTGTGGAAAGTAAAAGTGGTAGCTCTTAGTGCTGGCTAATCGCTCGTTAAAAGTCTGCCAAAGAAACAGATCTTCTGCCCCATGGGGCTACTTTACTTTTGTATTATTTAAAGATTTGAACTCTACTAAGGCAATGTTGATGTGTTGTTGTTTTTTTTTACTGATTCAAGACACGAAAGTGTGTGTGTGTGTCTATGTTGTCTGTTCGATTTCCATAAATCCAGAAAGATAAACGTGCACATGTTTGGACAAACAAACATTCCGGCGGAATAAAAGAAAGATTTAAAACGACAAGCAACAAGTGTATCTGATATTTTGTTCTTACCCAAATCGTCTGGACATTAATTTAAATTCACCGGCGATTTCGGCTGTTATGTAGAAAGGGAAACAGTAAATCTTTGATCAAAGAGAACACAGACTGAAGCACGTGCTCTGTAAACAAAACACTTTTATCAATATTAATCAAAATGAGGAGATTCTCGACTAATGGGCAAAACTGGTGTGATGGGGCACTAAATGTGACAAGTACTGTATAGTGGGTGATTCATCATTGGAGCTAAGCAATGGCTCCCTAACAATATGACTCCCTAACAATATGGCTCCCTAACAATATGGCTCCCTAACAATATGGCTCCCTAACGATTCAAGAATAATTTTAAAGGAATAGATCTGAATGTATCTTGTACTAGCACTCATACAGACCACAGTTACACCCCCCCCCCCCCACACCCTAGTGCCAGTCTTACATTATACTTATTTGTTTTAATGTGTATTTCCTGTCCATGGTTCTCTCTGTCTCTCTCTTCGCTTTCTCTATGTTCTCTTACGCCTTCTACTTTCTTTCTGTCATATTATCTCTCGTTCTATGGTTCTCTCTTTTTTCTCTTTCTTTCTTATCCCATCTCATTCTATTTCTCTTCCTGACTATGAATATTTCTCTCGTCTTCTCCCTTGCTCTATCTCACTTTCTCTCGTTCTCTTTCTCTCTTTCTTCTTTTTTTCTCTATCTCATTGCTTATGAGGTTTATTTAAACCTGAACTATCGCGCATTGTTCCTAACTATAAAACCTATTATCTTATCTTATCTTACCTTATCTTATACATTACAGTCTTTGCTTCAAAAAAAAAGATAATTACGTCCTAAGCGTTTCATGTGTTGATCTAGTCATACATGTTAATCAATGACTTAAACTCTGCTAAGTTTTTTTTTTTTTTTTTTTTTTTTTGGCTGATTCAGGCAGCCCATTCTATTCTCTAATATTACTATGGAAGAAGGAACACTTGTACGAATTGGTTTCAGCGTATAGAATAAGAAATACAATTCTGTTGTTAAAACCCTTCTCTAGCACTGATCATAAGAAGATTGACCTTTTGTTTTACAAGATAATATCACTCTGATATCCCATGGACACATCAATACGTCCATTGCCAATGGAAACAAAACAAATAGAAAGCGAACTAAAAAAGCGGAAAGAACAAAAAATTCTTTTAGAAACTTCGAGACGCCAACATTGTGACGTCATAAACAATAAAAAGTCTAAACAGATTGTTCATGTCTTTATCGTTGTATTATCTAGTCTTTATCGGCTTTCTTGTTGGCTATTTCGAGTATTTATAGAAACCTCGAAAGCTCTCAATCGTTGTCAGCCTTTACTTGCAATGAGCTCATTTAGATAAACATTCGTAGTTGTATTTTAGTTATTTATATTATAAAATCATCTCTCTCTCTCTCTCTCTCTCTCTCTCTCTGAGTCCTATGGGACATCTTAGTTGTTTGTATCAACTTCTACAGTGGTATTTCACTTTTTTTTTCTTTTCCTCGTTTTTGATGGATTTATAGAGTCAACTTCAGTCAACCTATTACCCAACAATAAAACCATTAGAGTCAACTTCAGTCAACCTATTACCCAACAATAAAACCATTAGAGTCAACTTCAGTCAACCTATGACCCAACAATAAAACCAGTAATTTTGCTCCTTGATTTAAAATTATGAAAATGGGATAGATGTACATAATTCCCAGAACTGAGGAAAGAACAATGTTTACTCTATACTTATGTATCTATATATCTGTATAGAGTGAGTCACGCGACGTCAAATGCTCCTTTTTTAAAGCTACATTTTGTGGTGGGTGTAATGCAATGTATGCAAATCCCTTGTCACCCGTTCACAGTCACACATCAATGAACTAATATGTAAATAAATAAGTCAAGCTTAGTCGTAGACAGGGATGGATATTCAGTTGAGTAGAGCATGTTCTCACTTGTCAAAATATAATTAATTTGTTCCGTGTCTTCATAAAACTTGGCAAAGAAACGAAACAATTAAACAAATCCAGACTTTACACATTCCCAATACTTTCATCAATAACTCCAATGACGATAACTTCAGAAATCCTCATTGCATTGATGATACTCGGCAGTTGTTTTGTAGCTTCATATGGAGAATTAAAGTAAACCAGTTTGTGCGTAGCCTACTACATTCTTAATATAGAGCTTGAAGACTGCGGGTTTCCTGGTATTTAGTGCACGCTGGAGGTTTCCTGATAGTTATTGTAAGCTGGAAATTTTCTCAGATTTTGATATAATTCCCGATTTGTAAGGAATTTTCCGGTCATTTATGTTGCTTTTATGTTGAAGTAAAAGAACATCCGAGTCTAGCTGTGACTGGAGTATCCATTGGACAAGGTTGGGTTAGCCAATAGTCCATTTTCCGCCGTCCACAGCGCTCTCCAAAAGGAAATTATCTGCTGTAAGAAAGTTAAAAGTGGACTGCACCTTGGTCATACTCATTGGAATAGTCGCATCCTTCACACTATTACATTCACCAATTCCAAATATCTTTATGATGGGTTACATCCTAGAGTAGAGAATTGATAGTTAATGTAGGCTGGAGATTTCCTCAGATTTGTATATAATCACCGAACTTTAAGGAATTTTCGGTTTATGTTGAAGTAAAAGAACATCCGAGTCTAGCTGTGACTGGAATATCCATGGGATCTATGTCTGGGATTGTACTCTCCAGATCTCCGTCAAAAAGGCATTGAGGTATTTTTTTTTTTACTTTTGGTCATTTTCAAGAGCCGAACATCCATACGGGAAATATTGACATGGAGATTTGAGCTCAGAGTTTTCCTTCTTCTAAATGGGTTGCATTATTAATGTTGACGAGTCCCATTAGCACGAAGCTATCTGATTTTGAGCTGACAGTGGTCTGCTGTCCATTTGTAAGAAAAACTTCCACCGGATTTATGAAAAATCACGCGTGAAAGTCAGAAGCTGGATTCGGCTATCAAAAGTATTTAGGAACTCAAGTCTTGGGAAGCATTTCTTTGAAAATATATAATAAATCCCACACACCAACTGCGCCTACATTATGAAACTGTGAATCACACCCTGTCAGAATGCCCTAATTTAATTCAAATTAGGCTGACAATATTACCACTCCAGCCCAAAATAACCATCTCTCTGTATGGTAGTGCTGAAAACCTTAAGAAAACAGCACGCTATTTTTTCGTTAGCACAAACTGCAAAAGAGAGCCTACAGCTTAGCAGGAAACGGCTGACTAGAAGAAGAAGAACGTTTAATAAACTTGAACACCTTTTCCCCAACTAATGTCAGGCTGGGAGGACTCAGTTGCTCCCAAAGTTCCCGAACTAAAAAATTTTGAGTTGATAGAAAGTCACATGGTCTATAACTGAAACGTTTCGCACCAATAAAATACGAATCAAAATAATACAGAGACGTTATTGTGTACCATATGTCAGGTAACACTAAGTAACATGTTCGATTGAAAGTGTTAGAACAACGCATGATTGCGAAAGAACCAATTTGGTGAGGCAAAACTCAAAGCTCGTTCCGTTCCGAAAGTTTGTTTGAACTGGTTCACTTGACGGACATGGAGAGATTGAGTGTGTGGTCACTTTTAATACCCAGCTAGACGATTCCATTACAGTTTTAGAAATGTTTTTCATGTTCTCCTGATTTACACAAACAAACAAAAAAACGTTGACATTTTACAGTTTAATGAGTCGCATTCCAAATAGACAATTTAATGAACAAACAAAGGCTGTGTGAGTACTTTGATTCAAATACAGGTCGCATTCATATTCATTTGTCTAGCAGTACGTTAAACTAGAACTTCATTAAACTAGCACTTCATTAATCTAGAACTACAGTAATCTAGAACTTCATTTATCTAATACTTCCTTGATCTAGGTCTTCCTTAATCTAGCATTACATTAATCTAGCACTTCATTATTCTAGAGCTTCATTAATCTAGGTGTCAAGTGCGGGGGGGGGGGGGGTGTAAGATGTGAGATTGTGTGTGTGTTTCTTTATTTTATTAGTTCGTGTGTAAATTGTTTTTATCACGGGATTTCAAGGGGGGGGGGACAATAAGGTTTTCTAGTGGTCAGTCTAGCAGTTGGAGAGCTGACCTGGTCTGAGTAGGGGGGCTTGTGTTTTGTTGACCAGTTTTATGGCTAGCGTAAGGAGATGTAATAACTTATATTACTATTTATTGCTATGTATGAGAACTGACTATTTGTGGGTAATATTATGTGTGGCATTGATAGCCTTTTGTTCAATGAATCTAGTCTAAGAGCCCTGTAGTCTGTCAGTTGGGCACTTTTAGTATTTCAATTATTGATGATTATGCATTAAATATTATATGTGTACTTGCTGTTGGATGTAAATAAATACTAATTTTATACTCCTTCGTTGAGTGATACTTTGTAATACGTATACATGTGAAGGTCTGCATGTGAGAATCATACCTTAGACTATCGAGCTATATGTCTGTAGTAAAGAACTCATCCCCAGTCCTTTACATTTGGGGACTGTGAATAATCCCGAGTTCCCTTACACTAGGTTTCATTAATCTAGCACTTCTTTAATCTAATACTTTATTAATCTAACACTTTATTAATCTATCTGTTCATTAATCTACCGTTTTTAAATTAGCACTTCATTAATCTAGTACTTCATTAAACTAGCGCTTTTTTAATCTAGTAGTTCTTTATCTAACACTTCATTAATCTAGTACTTCTTAAATGTAGTACCTTTTTAATATAGTACTTCTTTAATATAGTACTTCTTTAATATAGTACTTCTTTAATCTAGTATTATTATTAATCTAATACTTCTTAAATCTAGTACTTCTTTAATATAGTACTTCTTTAACATAGTAATTTTTAATCTAGTACTTTTTTATTTTAGTACTTTTTTAATATAGTATTTCATTAATCTCGCATTTTGTTAATCTAGCATTGCAACTAAAACGTCCCTAATGTAGCAGTTCACGTAGCACTCCATAATCTAACTTTTCGCATAGCTAACATAGCACAAGTATAACGCTTCATCAAATGAGCATTACCATTTCTTATAAAATCCTTACATTGTTTCGACATTTTCTTTGGTATGTAGGCTATTCTATTTAGTGAATACATCTCTTGACACATTTAAACTTGCCCAACCATTTCTTAATTCTAGAAACACCTATGATCTCAGACCTTCCGACTCTCATGGAAGAGACTATTCACTATTGTGCTTGTGAAAGGGAAGGGATGTGGGTGTGGATGTGTGTGTGTCATTTCCGCCAGTCGTTTCAAAACGTCTTGAGTCTGGGTTAAGACTTGTCAGACCACCATCAAGTCAGCCGGCTATAAAAATTGGGTAGTTTGTCAACTCCGTGCGTCACGAAAAGTAGCACGCCAACTCCGGATTACCAAGAAAATATACAGTGTATGACAGTGTATAAACTAGATATTGGCAGTGTTAATTATCTTTAAAAAAAAAAAAAGGAACTAAAATAGACACTAGGCGTCCCCCGCGTCGAATGTAACCTTCAAGTAGGATGGTTAAAATCAACAAAACATCAACATGGGCTACAGACCATTAGTCTCTATTCATCAACGGACGAATGCGGGCAATTTACCTCGATAATGTGAGGCTGAAAAACGGTATCTTTTTAAAATCATATTCCTGGGGTTTAAAGTTATATGAGGTGTGTGGTGGAGGGGCATAGACTGCTTGGCAATATACCAAGTGGGCTCGAGGTCGAATCACAGCTCGTGCCATGTTGTGTGTTTGCTGAGCGCTTAAGAGCAGAACGAAAGCCTTCTTCCAGATACCCTTCCCCCCCCCCCCCCTCCCCATTGGTCCACAAAAGAGATTGGACCATAGCGCAATGAGTATGCTAGAAGCATGAAAGATGCGATGTTCTAAGGTTTACTAGGTTTAAGAACTCTGTCGCGAGGGTAAAACGGAAAACATTCATTAAGACAATATATTAGATGAAAAAAAAAAGTTTCAAAAATTTGAATGTTAAATGTTTTCTACTCCACTATGCGGAACATTCAAATCTTTGTTTTATATAATTCGGACACGCCTTCATTAATAAAGACTCTTTCGTCCTACGCCATACATCCTGCAAGACAGCAGGGAATAGAAGCTGGAAGAGTTTAATAGTCTGACATAAACACCACACGACTATCCAGCTATTTCAGATGATAAATCTCTTCTTTTTCTCTCTTTTAAAGTTCCCCCACTCTTTCTCTTTCCTACCTCTTTCTCTCTCTAAAGTACAGTAAAGTTTCCCCTTCACACCTTGCAGATAATGTTATGATCATCTGTTTCCTTGACCAGCGGTTAACAATCACAGCGACCAACCGCCTTTACTTTCCCCAACTAAAGTCAGGTATTCATTAGAGCAGGGTGAACTCAGGGGCGCCCTAAATTATCCCGTCTTCACCGAGATTCGATCCTAGGACCCCAGGTTCGGAAGCCGAGCGCTTAACCACTCAGCCACCGCGCCCCATTCTCTCTCTATACCTCTTTCATTTCCCTCTCTCCCTTCTCTTTTTTCTCTTTCTTCCTCCTCTTTTCACTCTTTCTCTCACTCTCCACACGACCTCCACCTTTATCTCTATCTTTCTCTTCCCTCTTTGTCTTTTTTTTTCTCTCGTTCTTTCTCCTTACTCCCTCATCTCCCTCTCTCCCTATTTTTTTTCCCTTTTATTTGTCTGTTTGCCTTTCAAAAAGCTTGTCTGTCATGTTATCTGCTCTATGATTCACGAAGACCATGCTCTCTCCCTTCCTGTGTAGCTTCAATCGTCTAATTTCACTTCCGGGGGTCACGGCGTACTGTCCGTTCATTGGCATAATGAGTCAAAGCCACAGCTGTCTGGCATTCTGTTTGCTTTAGGGCGTAGCCAACACATAGGTAGACACGCTCAAAGACACACAAAACAAAAGATTATTAACATTAGAGAAGCTCAATGGAGCCTGGTCGTGTGGTTCTGGGTGTAAAGCATCTCAACTAGCTTGGTGTTAAGAATGAAATATATTGCCTGATATATCGCTTCATTATTTGGTGTCTACCTGGTAACTAGCAGGGTCGGACTTAAGAATAGGCAAAATAGGCAGCCGCTTAGGGCCTCCAATTGGTGGAAGCTTCTCACAGAACTATGTCTTCTTACGAGTCACCATCTCTCTCCACATAGTGCATTCTAGGGCTATGTCTTCCCAGGAGTCACCATCTCTCTCCACATAGTGCGTTCTAGGGCTATGTCTTCTCAAACCCAGACTAGAATAGTCTACAAGTAGAGACGATACTACAACATAGCAATGCCACTAGCTCTTGAAAAAAAAAACACCTTTGTAAAATAAAATCTGAATATAAATCTATGTATATTTTTTTCACTCATATTTCTTCTAACGCTTTACTTAATTTCTGCAACTTTCTTTTTGGCCAGGAACGACCACTTTCTGTTCAATTGGGAGAAAGGGGGTGAACTTATTGGCTCAAAATGCATTAGCACATTGAATAATTGTGGCTCATAAAGTTAACAAGATTTTAGACGTGCATGGCTTTCAAATCAATAGAAACAATTCCAATACAAGGGAAAATAACAAGATGGAATAGGGCAGAACTTTATATCTTCCAAGACGGGAACACTATATAAAGTATCCAGCACATCTAAACAGATATATCTAAGTTTCCTGCAATTAGTTTTGCAATATCGAGTACTCCATGAGAAAACAAAATATTGTGAACAATGGACAATTTAGGTTCATAACGATACCTCTATTCAACTCATAACTTCATGGAACATGGAACATTCTGGATGGATGGGTGGAAAAACTTGACTCGGATTTTGAAAAAGGCTCTAACGATTTCCCTGTACATTGGACAGTTGCTGTATATCGTTGGGCAAAGATTCTCTAGCTCGTGAACCGCACTGGGGGGGGGGGGGGGGGGGGGGGGAACTCTAGTTTGACTTTTATTTGGTCTTTCATCGAATATAAAAAATTGATTTAAGTTTGGCTAGAGATCTAGAAAATATTCATCTTGATCGGACTAGACGTCTTCAGGTATTTCCACATGTTGGCCTTATTCATTCAAGAGTTTAATAAATTAATTTACAGGAACACCGAATCGTCTTCTAAGTCTAGATCGAAGGACTATTGTTGGAATTTTATAAAGTCTAGTAGATCTCTATATAATTGCTAAGCCATGATTCTTTCTCGGGAGGAAATGGGAGGGGGTGTGGTATGGTAAAAAAAATGTTCCTTTTTTTTTAATCTAACATTCTTAGTGATTAAGAGATTATGGATTAGTAATAAAGAGAAAAATAATCGCTCTATAAGTTGTATATAGGAGTTGTTGTCTTTTTCTTTTAAGTATCAGCTTATTGATAAGAACAAAAGAATTTGATTAGTGACGATATCCTAGCGTCCCGATAAGGCGACTCTTCAAACATATCCTGATTTCAACCTAGAAAGTAAGAATAGTTCAGGGGTGTTAACTAAGACAAAAGCTCAATTCTTTTTCTCGAATCTAAATTGCTCACACAATATTCTCGAATCTAAGCTTGGATAAAAATAAATAAAATAAAAGGGAGCGATACGGAATTATTGGCATAGATTAATATTCGCTTTATTTCAGTACCTTTACCTAAGACAATAATTATTTATTATTATTACGGCATAGCACTGTCAAAGAGGAAATTTAGCTTTTTGAAATAATTGCTGTATCACAAAATCAATCCTACCCAATCATATGTAGAAAATGCAATAGTTCTTTTTGTAGCTAACTACATGTAACTTTTTTTTCAACCAATGTCTTCCTTAGATTCACTTTACATGCTTGCATGTACTACCATGACTTCTTTGTCAAACAGACACGCAATGGATGTGAACCCACATTTGAGTTGAACCCACCCCTAAGTAAGTGAATATACGCCGCTGTTCGCCACTCATAAAATGTAAATAATCCTGCATTGGAAACCCTCAGTCTCTGACCAAGCCTTCAGTCCAGTCACATAGTTTTGCATTATTCATTGGAAACAAAACAAATAAACCGCAAACCGGGTCTTCGGTTGCCATGGTAGCCTGATAAACATATAAGCTCACGCGCCGTGCTTGCTTAGTTGATAAGTGATGCAAAAAAAAAGTTCTCAACCCCCCCCCCTCCCCAAATTTTTTTTTAAAGGCATCGTTAAACAAACAACAGCTTTACATTAGAACAAGATTTAGAATTCATACAAGAACACATTCTCCACTTGCTATGTCGTGAGAGAACAGGAAAAAGTTTCAGATGGATGGCTGCTCGATGCTGTGGTATTGTTGTTGCCGGTTGTTGACTGGTTGCACCAAACTGCTAGTAGACAGCTAAACCGCTGTAATATATCTTAATTAATAAGATTCATATAATTTGAATAACTTTTTTTTTGAACTAAACTAAATATAATTTTTGCTATAATATAGACAAAGTTGAGTTGATGTGAGGTTAAATAAATGTAACTAGACTCTAGTAATAATATTTCCTTAACAAAATCTAACTCACTTCAATAACACAAACTTTTTGTCTTACATTCTGGAGTCGTCTGTCCTGACTAAGACCAATGACGACATTGCCACTTATCTTGCATCATTCACATACAATCGCTAGCCTCTTCCCACCGTCAACATACAACCATACAAACACACGCACACACGCACACCATAACAGGCATGCGCTTTGAACTATTGCCCTGGTTTTAACCCTGCCAGCCGCGATCCTCCGCCATTCTCCATTAGGTTAGGGCTAGGATGTCATAATCTTGAAATTTGAAGGAGCACCCGAAACATGTAAAATAAATATAAATAAACAAAAGATCGTTTATCGATATAGTTGTTGGCGAGCTGCTTAATCAGTGAACAGTATAGAATACTCATGAAGCTCAGGAATGAAAAGAATTATTAATTACCTACAGCTTCAAAATTTCTTCTACACTTTAGCACTTAATAATATTTATATTTATATCTCTCGCTTTATCTCCCCTTAGTACCAACAACATTTCAAGTTCCTAAAAACTGTTGCATTATTATTCTGTCCTATACAACTATTGTGGTTCCAGATTATCATCTAATCGGGTGTTCTAAAATCTTTACAGTGGAGAAAAATTAGTTGGCATCAACTGATCATTATAACCAAGCTATAGAAACGTGTAGCTGCTAATCCGAAGATTGAGAGCTCGAATCTCTAAGTCTTGAGTTTCATTGCCTTTCTTTTCTCGAGTGCCTTACATCCAATGTACCAAACTAAATATCCTTCCAACTCCATCTGGTCTCTGAAGAAATACTTGTTGAACCAGAACGTACTGGGTCTTTTTAAATACGGTAATGGCATGGATAGACACGCTATATATAATAATCATTACCATAGGAACGCATAGCCTAGTCTAGTCAACATCTGACCGAACTCTGGGATGATTTATTCAATAGCGATGGAGTCTTTGGAAATAACTTCCTCTGAATGGAGCCTCATTTAGTAGAATGGTATAATGAACAAGAAGGAGACTGTCTGTCTCTAGCCAGAAAATACGAAAAACATGTATATATGTAACCCTGCCGGACCAAGTAAAACAAAGGACGTTTGGGCCACGAGGCCTTCATCAGCTACAAAAACAAACAAAAAATAAAAAACAATTAACACAAAATAGTCTTAAGTTAACTTATCTGTCCGATGTTGTTCTCTATCGAGGCAGAAAAGAAATGAGCTACGCTGGTATAAAAGCGCGGGAAAACGGAAGGGGGCGGAGATGTCAGGCAAAGATGAATAGGAAAAGGGGGTACCGTAGTGTTAGTGCCCATTGCGTATTAAATAAAAGTGTGCTGGTTGTTGATCCCGTTAGGTTGGAGGGTGCCTGACATGTAAATAAGTTTGTTTTCGATCTGCAGACGGGTGTTTTTGTCGTTGCATTGTTGTATGGCAGTGACGAGGAGGTCGGTGGTACCCCTATGATGTGTGGTATTAAAATGGATAGAGACGGGCTTAGTTGCAAAGTTACGAATGTCTCTAAGGTGTTCTTAGAGTCGTGTTTTTAAGGTCCTGCCTGTGTTTCCAATATAAACCATCTGACACCTTGAGCATATTATAGTCAATTATAAATTGATATTAACCTATCACCCTCACAATGTGAAAGCAAAAAACATCTTTCTCAAAAACCTGAACTTTCTCCTAGCCGGTGAACATACTCGCGACGTCTTTTCATCCCCACCTCTTGTAGTATTCAGGCGAGACCAAAACCTACAAGACATATTAGTACACACTAAACTCCACAACATTTCAAGTAAACCTGGCACTTGGCCATGTAAGCGACGTAATTGTCTGACCTGCAAACACACACTCGCCACCCCCCACCATCACCTATCCTGAAATGACCATCAAGATCAGTGGCAAATTTAACTGTAATAGTAGAGGAGTCATATATGCTATAATATGCTCAAGGTGTCAGATGGTTTATATTGGAAACATAGGCAGGACCTTAAAAACACGACTCTAAGAACACCTTAGAGACATTCGTAACTTTGCAACTAAGCCCGTCTCTATCCATTTTAAAACCACACATCATAGGGGTACCACCGACCTCCTCGTCACTGCCATACAACAATGCAACGACAAAAACACCCGTCTGCAGATCGAAAACAAACTTATTTACATGTCAGGCACCCTCCAACCTAACGGGATCAACAACCAGCACACTTTTATTTAATACGCGATGGGCACTAACACTACGGTACCCCCTTTTCCCATTCATCTTTGCCTGACATCTCCGCCCCCTTCCGTTTTCCCGCGCTTTTATACCAGCGTAGCTCATTTCTTTTCTGCCTCGATAGAGAACAACATCGGACAGATAAGTTAACTTAAGACTATTTTGTGTTAATTGTTTTTTATTTTTTGTTTGTTTTTGTAGCTGATGAAGTCCTCGTGGCCCAAACGTCCTTTGTTTTACTTGGTCCGGCAGGGTTACATATATACATGTTTTTCGTATTTTCTGGCTAGAGACAGACAGTCTCCTTCTTGTTCATTATACCATTCTACTAAATGAGGCTCCATTCAGAAGAAGTTACTTTGAGTATGTTGTTATGTATTAATTCATAATTCACTTTACTGCAAGTTCTCTTGAAAGTGGAACGTCTTGTCCAAGATTCCAATGTTTATCCCTAGAGTTCAATGTTTAGGTGAAGACTGAATGTTTGAGCTACCCACTATGATGTTATTGATATTTAGACACAATGGATGCTTAACATTCGTCAATAACCCATTTCAGACTAAAAACAACATAAATAGAACCCGTTTATCCCAAGTAATGACCCGATATAGTCCGTTTTGAAATTTTTTCTTTCAGCGAAGAAACATCGGAGCTTAGTCTTGAAGATATTCAGATCTACGAATTAATGTGAGACCAATCGTTAGAGTAGACTCCATCATTGACCTGCTTCGTCGCAACCGTGTAAGCCTCAGTGCCCAGGGGCGCCATATGGAGAACACTATGCTCTTGCTCTATGGACGAGGTAGACGTCAGTTGTGTCAAAGGGCAGCTTTCCATGCTGACCAGAAAATCCACTCACAGGGTCTCCATTATTATCTGGTACCGTGCACTCGTAAAGTCAATGTTAAATCGCTTTCTTGTCTAGGAGACAGTGTCGTCATCGCAAGTCAAAGTTTTCCTTACATTTGGCAATATAGGCTCCAAAAGCTCGTTGGCATTTCACAGGTCGTGACCTCAGATTTAGTTTGACGTGGCAAAAAATATTGGTCTAAACTGCCCACAGTTTGCGACGTCGCATGTCAGTGTTGAAGCTTAATCTAACGATTGGTCTCGAGTAATGACGTATTGAACTTTACTCCATAATGATTTCATGATCCAATCTCGGGCTTACGCCTAAAGGCTTGGAGAAATGCCAAAATATAATTTCATCTAGAAATGTTCTCTGCAAAGGAAGCTTTGTTTGGTCTTGAATAATAATAATAATAATTTATTTTTAAAGCGCTGTTAACAAACAAAATGTAGGCTCAAGGCGCTGTAATAACATTGCAAATACAAACACATCTAAAATGACAAACTAATCTAAAAAGCTTAAAACAGATAGGTCTTAATGTTCTTCTTGAAAGTAGTGTAGCTTGTTGTCTGGCTGAGATCAATGGGGAGTGAGCTCCATACCTTTGGTCCGTGCACTGAAAAGTTGATATTGAATGTTCTACATATCAACCTTAGTATGCCACGTTCTCAAACAAATTAACTCGAGACAGAAATGGCTCTGCGTTTTTCCTGCGTTCGGCCGAGTTTACTAAGCATAGTGGACGAGAAATACTTAGATCTATGTTTTAAAACCTTTCCTTGTGTACACTGGTTTCTTTTGTTTTTTTGAACAAAACCATCATGAAAGTGTTCCAGTGAATGTATCTCCTGTCCTTCAGAGGGAGCAGACATTTTATCTAGGCCTCTTATATATCCTCTAAAAAACACAGTCCGCATATAAACTCTTGTTTGTCCCAATAGGAATCTTCAGTCCAACTCTAACAGACCAAAACAGAGAAGAATTATCCGTTGTTTCAATGGACCTCGTTCACCAACCGTAAACAAACAACATTTTGCCACGTGGTTCTCTATCTCTTCTATACAAATTACGATCTAATTTTAATACACAGTGGCTGTCACGTGACAGTTTTTCCGTTGTTTTATCAATATGATCACGTGACTAAATATTGTTTGTTTACGATTGGTGAATGAGGTCCATTAGTTTTTTAAAAAAAAATGTTAAGCTCTTCCTTTTGAGACTTTGCGATCTATGACAACAAAACAAATGTCATGTCATGTCATACAAGAATGCTAGTATCATTTTTTTTTAAATATTGCTAGTGTCTAGCTCATCTTTCCTGTTACGGAATGTTTAGTGCGCTATGGTCCTATCTCCTTTGTAGACCAATAGGAGGAGGTCTTCGTGGTGCCTCTTTGCGTTCAGCAAACACACCTTCAAACCCGAGCCCCTTTGAGAGGGAGTCAAGAGGTTTATGGCTACACTTCGCACCGTATATGCGCAAATGTAATCCTGTCATACGCTAACACATCCCTGCAATACGCAAATGTAATCCTGTCATATGCTAATGTAATCTTGTCATACGCTAACGTAATTCTGTCATACGCTAATGTAATCCTGTCGCTAATATAATCCGGTTATACTCCAAAGCCATCATGCTATACATTTATATAATTATGTTATACGCTAATACAAACACGCTAAAACTAATAATCAATGGTTTCATCCTTCCTCAAAGAAGCGCTGACAATTGCAACATTGACATCCAAACTGTTATCAAGACCTGGCCCGTGGGTTTAATCCGGTCTGGTCAACACTTCGCTTTAATTGTTCGGCTCGAGATACCTCGAGATAGCCACAGCTATTTCAACAGGATTACTACTTCCAATCTTTCTCCTCCTCCCCCCCCCCCCCCCCCCCAATATCAGTGCTTGTGTTTATTTTCTTGTCCTTTCCCCCCTAAGCAAGAAGTGACAGCTTGCGATGGAACAAAGACGTGTGTACACCTAATGGCCTGTAGCGTTCTTTTGTAATTTCATTGTTTGTATTCAACATCTTGTTCACCACATTGCACAACACATACTTGGATTTCAAATAATAGATCTACACTTCTACACAGTAGTCCAAACACTATGCACGATGTATCACATCCTGTTATGTGTGTGTGTGTGTCTAGAAAGATTGATGAGAAAATATTCTTGGCAATCTATTGGCTGTAAAAAAAAGTATTTCGGGAATCTATTGATATCGATCTACAGAGGGGAAAAAATGTCTTCTCTGACAAGGGACATCACTCACGACCTTGTATATAAACAGTTTATTGAGCGGCAGACAATCAGTTGATCAAAGCTAAGCGAAACAATGTCGTTTGGTGGTCGCAGGTGGAGAGTAAAAAAAAATTCAGGATGGAGGCATAACTGGAGGAGGGGCTCCATAGAAGAAATGTCGGAAAAACAACTTGAAATGAACATTGCCATGACGGTGTAAAAAAGAGCCTAGAGGGGAGAGAATTCTCACTTCTATGTTGGTATCAAAATCACATCAGAAATTTCTCAAATTAATACAAAAACGATTGCATGAAAAACACCAACATTTGTGTATACAAAAGTAACACAAGTTTTATTTCAGGTTTCTTATTTTTATCTCACTTAGATTTAATATCTAAACATGAGCGTCTTTTTAACTCCAATGTTTTCACCAATCGATCATTTTAGATTAATCTAACACAATACTATTAGGATATATCCTTTGATCGCTCACACGAATGTACCTATATATATATAATTCTCATCGTGGCCCAACCATGCGGGACTCCACGAAAAAGTCATGGATAGATAACTCTTTTATTTCTGTAAGTCGGACTAGATTTACCCCCCACGTAACTTTCGCGGCGACATAGAGCACGTCTCAGAAAATGTATAGAGGAGGTGGGGGAGAACAAGTAATGTTTCTCTTTATACATTCTCTATTGGACTACATTTAGGTGTGTATCTTATGGTGTCATTCAAATAGTTGCATGTTTTTTTTCTGTAGCTTTGTTTTGATTTTGCCCCTTCCTATTGCCCTTCGTTTCCTAACTATGGCCATCGCTCCACATATATTTTATGTAATCAACAGATCTTTCAATCAAGTCGAAATTCCTGCATAACTGTTTATTTCTATCAGTCGCATATTTCTGGAAAAATGTCATCGACAAAACTGTTGCTCTCGAACTTCGCTAGCTTTATTTGCGAACATTGGGATAACTATGGCGACGCCCTGTCCGTTGATCTTTATCACGGAAGCACACGCATGCGCTCTGTTCGACTGTACGCTGCCTACATGAATACTTCCGGCAAAAAGCGGCGTATGCTACGCCGCGGGTCGACTAGTAATCAAGAATCTTTCAGGTACATTTATCATTGGAAACCTTCTTCCTCCTCTCACTGGTTTAAAAAAAGGAGCTTGGACTACATCGCGCTGAGCATGCTATAAGTATGAAAGATGGGCTACATATATCCTGATCACTACGTGAGGCCTTATAGAAAAACAAAACTCCCGAGTGCTTTAAATGTTTTAAAAAAATTGTATAACGAGTCTAGAGAATACTTGAATAAATATTATTACTCATAAATGAAATAATATATAAAATACAAATAGAAAGGAGAATCAGGGATACATTTTTAATAATTAATTGTTTCATTCATTGACTTGGGTTATTTTTTTGATAACTAGCGCCAGTCATGATTAAACCCAATTTTATAATGTTAAAATCCTCACTTTCACAACATTTTTTACCCTTATACCGAGATTCCTCTCCATGCACTCACACATACACACATTTTCCAACGCACGCACACACATGCAGTTGCATACACACACACACACGCACGCGCGCACAGATAAACGAAAGCACATTATCAAATTCAAACCTTATAAATATTTTTATCTCAGTGGGGGGGAGGGGGGATGACCGAACTAAATCCCGGCGCCTGACAAACGAACGTATTTTCGATACTTTTAACAAGCACCACCCGGATATCTAAGGAAGTCTGGAACCACGGACGGACGACTAACGCAGTTTCGTACGGACAGACAAACACATAATCAGGCACACATCCCACACAGGATGCTACTCTCCCCCCCCCCCCCCCCTCCCGCTTCAACTCGACTGATGTCATGAAGATAGATGTTAGCACGATCAATAGTTTGGTAAGTTTTAATCTTTGCCTCTTCTTATGTCTCCATAGGCGTATCCAAAAATTATTGCAATATGAATATACATTTCATGAAATGTGGACGATGTAAATAGCGTTGCTTATTTGGGCAAAATGGCGTCTAGTAGCATACTAACAATTGACCAAATGGAATGGGAATTAAAAAACTAAAAACGTAAAGTACCCCTTTTAGGTCTTGAAGTAAAGATCATCTGTTTGTATGACCGACGGTTAACCAGGGTATTATGTGACCAGCACAATGCCAAATCTCCGTTTGCTTTCTCAATCTAATGTAAGGTACCTTTTGGAGTTGGACGGACTCAAAAGGGCGTCCTAAAAATTCCGAAATTTCTAATCCCCCGTCTTGTCTGAGATTCGAGCCCGATACTTCACTTTGCGGAAGTCAAGCGCGTTGCCGCTCAGCCACCCTGGAAGGTTATTAATAAATACAAATACTTCTTCAAACATTTTTGACAAAAAACGATCTTGGCGTAACATTACTGTTGGCTATAAACGCAATAATAGCACAGGCATTTATATTGAGCTAATCGATAAACAATTCAATAAGCTTTATAAATGGTTTGGTTGCGACACACAAATATAGCTTACTCACGTCGTAACGTAAGCGTTAAATGTTGTTGATGATGATGATAATGATGATGATGATGATGATGATGATGATGATGATGATAATGATAATGATATGCATCATCTATCTTTACTTTCCAATACATCCCATACATACATTTACATTAGGACACAATGCCTAACATCGCCACAAAAAAAAAATGTTTGAAACTTTTTATTTTCTTGACAGTTTCAAAGAATTAGAAATGTCTGAATGACACTGGCTATGTGTTTTTAATTGAAAGTTTTAGAAAAAAAATCTTAGGGGAAATTTTTAAAAGTAAAAAAAAAAAAGATTTGATGATGCTAAAGCGTGTATAGGCAATGGTATCTTTTTTTTTTTTCAGTTGATAAAAATAAGATAGTATGGTGTCATCATAAAAAAGAAGACAAAACGCAAGAGAAAAAAGGAACCGATAGTTATTTGCAAATAGAAGAACTGGGTTTACCATTTAGGCAACTCAAGCTATATCTTACAAGTGGGAGCCCAGTAAATAGGGCTCCAGAGATATTTCCATCCTATTTTCATGTAGCAAAAAGCAGCTGTTGCATTAAGTTTATTTTTAGTTTTCTACAAGGCACAGATCAGGGTCAATGTTAGTTGTTGACACGTTCTTGCAACAAGCATGCTTTCTTGGAACAGAAGCGGGAAAGTTAATTCCATATAAGGAGCTAGATTGGTATTTCTAGTTGATTGTTGCTAAATATAGTTTGAGTTAGATAATGAAAAGTTTTTCAAAGGACGGGGAAAGTCAGTTGTTATGAGCTGGAACAAAGATGCGGTCATGGCAAGTAGAGATATATAGTTTAGGCTAGGCATTACATTTCGTAAGGTCATTTTGTATTCTAAACATGTGATTGGTGGAGTCATCCACTCCGGTATCAATACGACAGTGTCAAGCTTCAGCATGTATTCTTTAAAAAAAAATGTTATGTCGGCTGCCAAGATATCAGGCTGTGAATTATCTCTGAGTGTCAGTGACCTGATCAAGGTCAAGGTCAAGATTAACAGTTATTCCAAATAAAGAAAAATATTTAAAAACTTTTTTTTGTTTGATTTGTTGGTTTATTTTATGTTATATACAGAATAATTCTTTTTTTTTTATCTACTCTCTCTGTCTGTCTGTCTGTTAAAAAGTTTGTATACGTTTTTTCTCCCACACCTAATCTAGGATTCAAGCACAATTATTTCTTTTACCTGATAACACAAGAATAAAAAATACAAATATCCAATTACTTAATTAACTATTGGTAATAAAGGATTTTGTTTGGTATCTCGAACAAGGGGAACAAGGGTAAGAAAGTGTACTTGACTGAAGTGGTGGTATAGTCTGAATTAGTCCCCGTTACAGAAGAGTCTTAGTGGACACAACATATATAGAAACTATGGGTAACAAAAATATAGAAACTATGGGTAACTTTACAATCTTCCATGTTCATAAGCTCTCCACTAGCAGAGTGGTTAACGTGCTAACTTGAGAAGCCCGAGAAGGCATGAGCCATGATTACCATTTCAGACCGTTCCCCACCTTTTTTTTTTTTAATTTTTATAATTGCTTTGTTGGTCTAGATCTATTACAAATTTAATGATATGACTAATCCAAACTAATTGATACAAGTACACTTAATATAAGCTGTTTGTTTTTAAAACGTATTTAAAAATATTTTCTTATTTAAGTGACAGCCCTCTTTGACACCTAGTGCAACAAAATGCTGTTCAATAAAAAAAAAAAAGTTAAGCCCTTTTAAATCTAGACTTGTGCCCTCATCTAAATGTTAACATGGAATTCATTTTCTCTACAAGTCTTTAAGGCTCAATTCTACTTTCACCGTTTCGCCGTTTCATTGGTAAATAAACCGAATGTTTGTAAGCTATACACTCAATAACATTAAGTTAATGCTTTCTATTCAATGTTCAGTTTCAATCCCTTAATCAAAACTTCCAAAATAATTATAAAAAAAAAAAAAAAAAAATACTTTTTAAAAACCAAAAGACTATGCCTCCTTAATATAACTTGTAGAGCGATTATTTTGCTCTAAAGAACTAATGAATGGTAGATTTTAAAAAGATGGAACAATTTTCCCCCGCCCCATTTTCTCCTCTCCCCACAGAAAGAATCCTGGTTAAGTGTGGCCAACCAGCTAGTAATTCTTTGCCCAACGATAAACATCAACTGTCAAAGTTCTTGGAAAATCGTTAGAGCCGTTTTCGAGATTCGTGCTCATCCTGGATTTAGAGCCCACCCACCCAAACATTTCTACGAAAGTACGAGTTAATGAGAGGAATTTAAAGAGGTCTTGAAGCGAAATGTTAGTCTCGATTTCTATGAAGAAAAAAACTATTGAAACTTTGACATAAAGTCATGAAGTTAGTAAATCTCTTTCAGATGTAGTTCTTGGGGCAGTTGATGTTAAGCTCATCTGCTGATGAAAGGATTAACGATGGTGTCATGTGACCAGAACAATGACCCATCATTTCTTTCCCCAACTAGTGACCACAAGAAGTATACAGACTCCATGTTGTTCACAGAAATACCGAAGTTCCGAATCCAAGTCTTAAGTGGGATGCAAACTCAAGGTCTTTGGATCAGAAAGACACTTTAAATCATTAAGTTTAAGGCAAACCACGATTTAAACAAAAGGGAAGGGGATGTGAATAAGTGGGGCGGAGCACAATCCCTTAACTATTCCTCCGTTTCTCGTCAAAATTTAACTGAATATTTGAAAGCCTTCTTTCATCCCCCCTCCTTTCTTGTGCTGGTCACGTGCCATGCCTGCAGCTGTGACCAATCATCTCAGTGCATGTTTCTATAATTCACGATTGTTGTGTAAATAATCTCTTTGTAGTCTGTCATGTTCAATTCATTGATTAACAGCCACGTGTTTTGTCAGAGCACAGCTTTTTGTTGTTGTTGACTACGTTCTAATAGCCACAGCTACAACAGACAGAAACACAATTCCCTTATAAGTTAACCTCGGCTTAGTCTTTTCTTTTGGAAATAAACATACCAATGTGTTCTCTTTTGTCCGTTATCATAAAGGTCTCATTTGTATGGTTTAAAGTTTTAACCAGAAGTTATACATATATTGTACACAATTTTAAATCACTTTAAAATTATGCAAATGGTGACACACTTATGTTCTATGTCGTTGTTAGAAAGAGTTCCGCCAAAAATAGTTTTTTAAAAAGGTGAATTAGTTCGGGTATAAAAACGGAGAGTTCCCTAACGAATACAACCTATTGAATAATCCAAATATGTTGTTGGTGTTTTACTTAATAGAATTCAAGTGATTCACTTCAGTCACGTATAACAACGTCAGCACTTTCAAGTTCTGTGAATTTGTTAATTGTCCAATTGTTATGGAGAGAGAGTGTGCGTGTGTGTGTGTGTTTTATATGGTGTCGGTGGAAAGAGGTCAGCGATTGTTTGTGAATGCTGCAAGATTGGTGGCAGCGTCGTCACTTGGTCTTAGTTAGGGGAGATGACTCCAGAACGTGAGACTGAACGTTTTGTGTTAATGGAGTGAGTTGGATTTTGTTAAAAGATATTATTACTTAAGTCTACTACAGTTATTTCATTTGATCACAAGTTGATTTTGTTTATAGTATAAATAAAGTGTCATTTAATTGTGTTCTCTTAAGGAAGTTATTTAAAGTTGTGTATTAGTTCAAATAGATTACGTCTACAACGTTTACTTAGCTACCAGCATCATTTTAAAAGCTTCAATCGATCTGTCCGGTGCTACACATTAACAACTGGTAACAACACCGCTGATATTTTAATCAAACCGAAAGAAATATTGCCACGTATCAAAGGGCATTCATTGCACGGGACTCTTTTAAAGGGAAATGCATGGCATGGTGGTGAGAAAAAAGAGTTGAAATGTCCAGTGATGTTTTGTTAATTTAAAAAAATATTTTTATTGTCCGGTAAAGCGAACTAAATTTGACATGGATTAAAAAAAAATATCGTATCTGCATGTCGTTCATGTCCTTCATATGTTGTTTGTTTTGTTTATTATTTTCTTAATACTAGAGTGTTTTGAAATCAGTATATAGCTATGGTAATGTTTTTCAAACGAGCTTTAAAGCGAGTGACAAGGAATGGAATTGGACGAATGTACTTTGAGTGATTTTCTTGCTTTAAATTAAAAGTGGTGTCACAGAATTGGCGAAGAAGAAACAGGAATCCTTGAGGAAAAGACCTGCCAATCCCACTGACCTTAATCTAAATTGTATTAAGGTCCCTTCGGACTAGACCTGGAGCGTAGGAATGTGAACTGACGAAATGATGGAACATTCCAAAAAGTTGATGTTTGTCAAATTCAATGAGTCGAGCTCAGGGCGTAGCTCAAGACGTCGGGTGTCTGGTGAGCCACTGATCGGGGAGATGGGGGGAGGGCAAATAAAGGAGCAGGAGAGGGAAGAGTAAGAGAAAAGTGTGTGGGGGAGAGGATATGGGAGAGGACAGGGTGAAGAAAATAAGTGAAGAATGATAGGAAAAGTAGCAAAGAAAGCGTGAAGAGAAGGAGTCTAGAGAGGAAGGAATAATGAGAAGGAGCAGTAGGCTATAAAAAGAGGGAAGAAAATGTATAATATGAACGCTTAAAGAAACGAAACAAAATGTACTGAAAAGGAGTTGGGCAGAAAACAAGAAAAACGAGAAAATACTGTGTTGTTTTTTTTTAAAGAGAATACCTCCTTCATACAAATGTTAGATTAAAATTTTGTTTTACCCCACCCCATTCCCCCCTAGAAAAAATCCTGGTGAAGCGAATGCAAACATCTCCTAGACCTTATGGTATATAGATGATGTAGAAATGAAGAGACTTAGAAGACGATTCGCAAAATGCTCCTGAACACTAATTTAGTAAAATATGAGAATATATGCGGAAATGCTCGAAGATATTTTCAAGATATTTTTTTTTCTAATCCACTATCCAAATTAAAAAATTTTTTTTCATACTATAAAAATTATGAAGGTCAAACTAGAGTTTTCCCAGTGTGGCCAACGAGCTAGTAATTCTTTTCCCAACGATATTCATCAACTGTGGAATTTATATGAAAATCGTTAGAGCCGTTTTCGAGAACCGAGTCCGCCCAGGATGTTTTATCCACACGTGTGACGTAAATAGAGGTAGAGGTAGAGGTATTACAAAAAGAACTGAAAATATAAAAGATTAAAAATACAATTTGTGGAATACAAACTCAGAGTTCCACCCATGGTTCATCTGTCTGGAGAGCAATGCAGGTAAAAAAGCCAGGCTTCAATAATTTTAGCATTACATTCAGAAGCTATGAAGTACAAACTATCAACAACCGGTATCCTCACTCCGTACCTACCAAATAGACGTGTGCGGGGGGAAAGTGTGGCGTAGTTGTATTGTGTTGTGTTATTATTTATATGATCTTGTTAATATTAGTACCAGGTGACTGAGCCTCGTTCGGTTCAACGATTTATAAGTGACGCATGAGGGGTCATATTTCCCGAGCTCATTAGAAAAAAAAATTGAGATGAAAATGATCAAAGGGAAAACGACAACTCCGTAGATTTGTTTTGTTCTATTAGTTGTAAGAGTTATTGCGCATGGCGATGTGAATAGAAAGTCCATTAAGTGGCGCTCCAGTCAAGAGAAACCTTTGCTCAGGTCCAGTCGTTGTATGTTGCATGAAATTATATTTGGTCCATTATTGGGTTGGAAGACGCTTTAGTAGTACCTCTCAAACGATTAGGTTCACACGTTAAACATTACGAGGAATATTTAAGGACTTTTGATAGGCTCAGTCTTCGTTATGGTATTAGATCGATAATTTTTAGCTTCATTTACACATTTTCCCAAATCTGCAGGTTGCACGGTAAAACATGGATTTTTGTAACAAAGTAAAATGACGCACTTTTGTCCATCATCACCGTGAGTTCCAGACCGAAAATTGTCTCATGAATGATCACCACTGCTCTAGAACTCCTCTTCCATATATTGTGTTATTTTAATGCACTTAATGTAATGCGGGTTTGTTAATTATACAATCAAGGTATTTATAATTCATTAACAATAAGCTATTTTTTAAACGGATTTGCAAAGGTTTATTTCGTTCTGCTATTGGTTTTTCTACATTATAAAAGGAATCTATGTTGTTGGTTGTTGTACAGGCCACACTACACCCTCAATAACCATTGGCCATAGAAACAGCTCACCTTTACATCATCTGCCTTATAGATGGCAAGATCGAAAAGGGGAACTTTACTTTTTTCTGTATATATATACTAAGCTGTTGTAATAGTTAAAATCCACTACTAATTACTTAACTACTTTAAAACTATTTAATCGTATGTTATATTACATTTTCATATCTTATAAAATACAGACGTTGCTTCAAAATAGATAATTGTTACGTCCTATGCATATTCCTAAATCAATCTAGCCATGCATTTTAACCAAAGACTTAAATTTTGCTAATTCATTGGTTTTCCTTGCTGACTCAGGCAGCCCATTCCATGCTCTGATAGCATTAGAGAAGAAGCAACTATGTGGATAAGAATTTAATATAAATTTTTAAAAAATATCACAATAATAAATATAGCATTTTGTTATTCTTCTTGCTTTTTTTTACCTCAAAATAAAGCTTTGGTCCGTGTGACAACAAAATTCAATTCAAACCAACCATTTGTTAAAACGTCCCCATTTCACTGAGACCTGAGTATTATACAAAATCAACTTTCACCAAAGGCAACAATACAAATAGCGATGTTCTGATGAATGACTGTGTGGACACTATGGAATTATTGATGCGATAGGTAAAGGATTTAAAATCAGTGAACATTGATACTGACCATTGTGAAGACATAGCCTTAGACCGCACTAGTTGGAGAGAGACGGTGACCAAGAAAGTTAGAGAAAGCGATTCTTGAAGAAAAGCTTGCCACACGGAAAATGGCCAACTCCTCTACCACCAAAGCGAAAGCTACCTTGATATGCAATATATGTGGATGGGAGTGTCTCTTCAAAACAGGGCTTCACAGCCATATGAAAATAATGAACTATAGTCGTTTCACGACTGAAGGAGGCCGATAAAATGAAATGAATAAAGGTAAGTTACCTATCTCGAATGTGGTGCTACCGATAATCCTCTTTTTTTTTTTTGGTGTGTTGGGGGGGGGGGGGGAGGGCGAGCTTAAAGGAGGACTAAATTTTTGCAAGCGCGGTGGCTGAGGGATAAAGCGCTTGGCTTTTGAACCGGTGTGTCCCTTGTTCGAATCCTGATGAAAGAAATTGCTGTTGATCTCTTTCAATGACTCACTTGAGACCATAAGAAAAGCTTCTATTCATATACGGCCACCAAAAAGAACGGTTTTGCCAGTGTTAGATGTGCCAAACATTGTAAGTTACATCGAGGTCTACGAAGCCAAGTGAAATACTGCACTTTTACTTAATTTCCGGATTCATTGAATAGCCTATTTTATGACTGTAAAAATATTTTTTTTCGGGATTTAGAGAGCATTTGCATTGCATCTGATCTACTCCAAATGAAAATGTAGCGGAAATCTCTAATGAGTTTTATAAAGTTTTCAAAATGTGTTTAGTGAGACTGAGCCATTTGATTTGTATCACTTTCGGAGATTTTCTTATCATGTTACCTTTGCACTTTGTAACCTTTAACTGGTTGTCTAAAACAATGACTCTCAAAGAGTTAACCTGGTTGTCTATAACAGTGGCTCTCAAAGAGTTAACCTGGGTGTCCTGAACAGTGACTCTCAAAGAGTTAACTTGGTTGTCTTGAACAGAATGTCTATCAAAGTTTTTAGCTTGATATCTTGAACCCTTACATTGAGTCTCAAAGTGTTAATTTGTAGCTTTATACAGTGAGTCTTAAATTGTTTACCTCCTGGTATCGTTAAGCAGTGAATCTAAAAGTGTTAACCTGGGTGTCTTCAAAAGTGAAAATCAAAGTGTCTACCTGGTCGTATTGAACAGCAAGTCTCAAAGTATTAACCTGGTTGTCTTAATTAAACAGAGTCTCTAACTGTTCATCTGATAGTCTTAAATTGTGTCCCAGGCGTACAATGCATTGCCCTTAAAGAGCATTTTAAATGTATGTCTTCGTGACTGTTGAAGAATCGCAAAGCGTTTTTCTACATATTTGTTTTTCTACAAATTTGTTTTTCTACATATTTGTTTTCTAATATATTTGTTTTTCTACATATTTGTTTTTCTACATATTTGTTTTTCTACATATTTGTTTTTCTACATATTTGTTTTTCTACATATTTGTTTTTCTACATATTTGTTTTTCTACATATTTGTTTTTCTACATGTTTGTTTTTCTACATATTTGTTTTTCTACATATTTGTTTTTCTACATGTTTGTTTTTCTACATATTTGTTTTTCTACATATTTGTTTTTCTACATATTTGTTTTTCTACATATTTGTTTTTCTACATATTTGTTTTTCTACATATTTGTTTTTCTACATATTTGTTTTTCTACATGTTTGTTTTTCTACATATTTGTTTTTCTACATATTTGTTTTTCTACATATTTGTTTTTCTACATATTTGTTTTTCTACATATTTGTTTTTCTACATATTTGTTTTTCTACATATTTGTTTTTCTACATATTTGTTTTTCTACATATTTGTTTTTCTACATATTTGTTTTTCTACATATTTGTTTTTCTACATATTTGTTTTTCTACATATTTGTTTTTCTACATATTTGTTTTTCTACATATTTGTTTTTCTACATATTTGTTTTTCTACATATTTGTTTTTCTACATATTTGTTTTTCTACATATTTGTTTTTCTACATATTTGTTTTTCTACATATTTGTTTTTCTACATATTTGTTTTTCTACATATTTGTTTTTCTACATATTTGTTTTTCTACATATTTGTTTTTCTACATATTTGTTTTTCTACATATTTGTTTTTCTACATATTTGTTTTTCTACATATTTGTTTTTCTACATATTTGTTTTTCTACATATTTGTTTTTCTACATATTTGTTTTTCTACATATTTGTTTTTCTACATATTTGTTTTTCTACATATTTGTTTTTCTACATATTTGTTTTTCTACATATTTGTTTTTCTACATATTTGTTTTTCTACATATTTGTTTTTCTATATATTTGTTTTTCTACATATTTGTTTTTCTACATATTTGTTTTTCTACATATTTGTTTTTCTACATATTTGTTTTTCTACATATTTGTTTTTCTATATATTTGTTTTTCTACATATTTGTTTTTCTACATATTTGTTTTTCTACATATTTGTTTTTCTACATATTTGTTTTTCTACATATTTGTTTTTCTACATATTTGTTTTTCTACATATTTGTTTTTCTATATATTTCTTTCTAAACTAGTTTTACTCGATTTATTTTTACTGTTGCCAAAAATATTTTTTACAAAATCTCCAGAAGACATTTGCACTGACACAGTCGCAGCCCGCTAAATAAAATTAAAAAGAAATTTTAAAGATGTAATTTGAAATAATCCTACGATCTATTAATTAAGTAGAAGACCTCTTTATATCCAAATATATGCAAGAGTTTGAATTTTGCGCAAGTATAATGTTAGTTATCTGGCAGGCATTTCAGTCATTGGATTGGAGTATATCTGATTGCAGTATCTTAAATGATTGGAGTATATCTGATTACAGTATGTTATATGATTGGAGTATATCTGATTGCAGTATGTTAAATGATTGGAGTATGTGATATGATTGAAGTGTATATGATTGGAACGTCTGATATGATTGGAGTGATAAGATAGTAATATGTGATATTTTTTAAGTAAATATGATTTGATCAATTCGATTGAATTTAATGATCATATTTGTGTTTCTAATCTGATTTTTAAAAAAATATGTGATTATAATTGAAGCAGCTGATTAGCATGCAGCTGTCCGTCAGGTTAACTCGCTTGTTTGTTTTGGAAACCGGAACTGGATTTTGTTTGTTTTCGGATCGATTCCAACGATCAGTCATTGAGCCTTTAGTCCCTCCACTTGATCATCTCTTTGATCCACTTGGCCAGTTTCCTTCCTTGTAGAACTCCAAATAGTCCCCTTTGATGAAAGCTGACCCACGTGAAACAGGTACTAAATCTACTCAACCTTTCATCATTTGTACTAAAGTTCATGGTGATCTTATGTGCGCCTTCTATCAGAACTTAAAACAAATAGAATTATATTGACCAAACAAAACAAAAAGGCTTTGAGATACAAAGGAAGAGGGCGGAGATTGGGCTAATTCGTGGAACAAACATACAGACGCGCACCTGTTGATTTGCACTCGATAGAGTGGCATTTAGCCCATGGAGAGCTGTTCCCTGAAGCCAGGGGTTGTTCGTTTAGCTGTGCGGGCTTCTGGTCTAGTAGATTGGCATGAAAATCTCAGCATTAACAAGATGTCAGCCACACGGATCACGTGGTGGGGTTACGGGACAAGAATACAACTGGTACGGAAATATCCAACTGTACCCGAGCTAATGGCTGGGGGAATTAAACACAGACTTGTGTAAGCTGTCGTAAACGAGTTTTTTCTGGTCAGGTCGGAAACACCATAGTTCCGGAAATGTGAGCTAATAACTTAGTCTTAGAAAGGAAATCTGAACAGTGTGTTATCTAAAAGGCGAACAGCATGATACAGAGGTGGTGGTGCGTAGTAACTAATATAGGATATGTCGCCATCAAAATGATGTTAGGTATAAATAGTAAATGTTCACATGTGCAAACATCCTGGCCTATGTAAATTTCTGAAAGCGCACGGGTTAACGGTCATTACCTATTAATATTTCTTTGATCATGCGAAAGTTACCCACTACATGTAGTACCTAATGTGACTTAAAAATGTATTCATACTTTTAAGATACTTACACATTTAAATTAAAGTACTTAGGCCGGTCTACTTCTGAGAATGGTGTATATCAATATTTAACCGACAGTGGCGTAGCTAGGGTGGGGGAGGAGAAGGAGAATTAGAAAATCCCCCAGGGCTGTAACTTGAGGGGGCCCCCAAATTTAATATTAAATATTGAGCAAAATGAATGGGGCCCCTAAGAGGTCAAGTCCCCCTGGGCTTCCAAGAATGGCTAATTCCTAGCCTAGCCACTGATAACCGAACCAATTATGGGCAAAATAAGCAATTCAAAAAATACAACTATATAGAGATGATGTGATAAAAGTCTTAGTCCCAAGTTGATTCATATCTTACACAAAATACAGAAAAAAGGAGAAAGAAAAAAATTCCTTTTATTTTAAATTTACTTTTGTATACTGCACATCCTTCCTGCTAAACATTCTCAAAGTGCTTATTATTGATTCATGTTTTGTCAGGTACAATGAATAATTTTGCGAAGTTTTCACTTGATCCTAGAATGGAAAATGGGAGAAAACTGTCAGACAATCAGACAGACATTCAATTTCACCTATCCTTTAGTCTGCTGGACCGCTGGGGCACCACACAAGATCTGTCAACCTTCTTTCTCCATTTGTCTCTGTCACTTGTCTTTGATAAAATTTCATTCTGATGTTCTTTTTGAAAACATTGAAACCTGCCTTTTTACCTGCCTGGGTGGACCACTTCGGGGGCCGATTTTGAGTTTGTGTTTCCACACAAACTATCTTTGTAACCTTATTATTATTATTATTACTATTATTATTATTATGCTAAAAAAGAACGAGTATTCATTCTCTGGTGCAGATAATTTCCATAAACGCTTTATCTCCAAGCCTAGGTTCCCATATTTTCGTTGTTTTTCCAGCTCAGTTTTTATTCAATTGTGAGATAGTGGTACGGCGATGTCAATAATGGTAGCGGCTTTTTTTTTTTGTTATTGATTAGCAGCAAATCAGGGAGATTAAAATCTACCATTTTGTTTAATTATTTTTATTATTATTATTTTTATTATTATATTTAATATATTTTAATGCTCCTTTTTTTAGCTGCTCATCTTTGCTAAATCATTGTCTCTCTCGCTCTATCTTTCTCTCTGTTTTTCTCTATATATATATAAATATATCTTTATCTCTCTCTTTCTCTCTCACTCTCTATCTTTCTATCTATCTTTGAATCCATTTACATTCCATTAGGAGGATGCTGGAATGTAAAAGAAGATAAGCCAATGATCCAATAGTACCCTGAAACTTGTTACTGATAACGAAGAAAATGGAGAAGGAGAAGCGATTAGTAGCAAGACAGTCTACACGGTCGCCCCACACGCAGACACATACTTTGTCTGTAACGTGCCAACCATAGAACCACAGAGTTAGGAACAGCGCAGAGCACTCGGAGGAACCAGAAGATAATCTCTAAGGTGCGCTGCCAACTAGATTCCTCTGATAACTTGCCGAAGAGTTTTGAAAACTAATTGAGCCTATAAACAAACAGAGAAACATGTCCTTTTTGGGGCGGGGAAGGAGAAGAAAGAGGCAAGTTTAGGCCAAGCAGGAAAATTGTTACAGTCAAGTCTTGTGGAAAACACGCTCCCATGTGTCGGCAATGTGTTGCTTGAAAATTGTTTTAAACTCATATTGAAAGTAATATTTAAACACGCAAAATATAATGCTATATTTTTATGAAAAGCTTATGATAGAGTAAGCGATGCACATTTAAGGTCATATCTCTCAATACTCTAAGATTTAATGCCCATTTTCCAAATCAAATTAAGTAATTAATTGCCTCCAATTAATTAAATAATTGTTTAATTCTTTGATCGATTCACGTTCTGTAAGGGGCAATTAATAATTCAATTCAATAGTTTCAACTTGATCTGGGAATGGGAAATGGGGGGGGGGGGGACGTGTACACAATTTGTATCAGTCTGACAGACGGAGCGAGTTGATATACGCTTTGTACAAATAATACAAAGCAAGTCCTACTTTATAGTTACATAAAGTTGTAAACCAAATAATCATATTTTATTTTATTTCTCTGAACACAAAAGTAATCAATTACTGGTAATTAATTGTCTTATTTTTTAATTTTCTATTGGTTCATGCTTTGCCTAATTGTGCAAAGTTTCAACTTGATCTGAGAAATGAGTGTGGATGAAATAAGATATTCAAACTTTTTTTCCAGAAGGCAAAGTGCGTTGATAAACCTTTGTAACAACCTTGACATTGACACTAATTATTACGTGACCCTATTTCTATCCAACATCTATAGGCATTAGCTGTGGCCAGTGAGTGACCAATGCTGGCCATTGTGCTGACAGCGTTATGCCCACGTTCCCAACATTGGCCATAGAAATTGGTGTTAGCTGTACTTTCCTTGGCCAATCGAGCCTTAAGGAGAAGTGTCACGGATGTCCCAGTTCAAAGACAACGATAACTTTTTCTCCTCTAGTAATCAATGAGGTCTCTCTTCTTCTCTTTTCTTCTAACCCCATCTTTATCTCTCTCTCTCTCCTTCTCATTCTCTGTATGTGTGTGTGTCTCTCTCTCTCTCTCTCTCTCTCTCTCTTATTTCCTCATGTAGTTTATTTTCCCGATGTCCGCATATCGTCACCACAAGCATGTTTAAAGAAATTGCATTCTTAAAACCCTTCAGCTGGTCTATTTGCCGTCTATTGACCCCATTTCCTTGCTTTTTTTTTTCTCCTATTGAGCGAGAAATTCGAAAAAATTTAGGACGGTGTCTGGGCGATGCGCGGGGTAAAGGTGAGCGATTTGATAGAAAGAAAGAACAAAATCGATATTTACTCTTAGATTAGACAAAATAAATTCCAAGACCAGATCTGGGGACTTAACCCTTAGACTTGCATCCAACGTTGACGAATTAACCCCCCGAAAAATTCAGCTTTATATATTTAAACAAAAAAAAACAACAAAGAAACAAACAAACAAATTCCATTCTCTATTGCCAACTTGCATTTGAACAGGAGTAAAGAAAAATAATTGCCTGTTCTCTTTGCTCGCTCTCTCTTTTTTTTTTTTATTTCTCTGTTTTTCATTCCTTTCCCTCTTCCCCTTTCTCTTATTTCCAGAGGCATGGCGAGAGAGGGATTGATGCCCGGACGCTAGCCTCCGGGGGAGGGGCCATACGCAGAGAGGCAACTACAAATATTTTTTTAGTAGATATTTCAGTTAGGTAATACATTCTTAAGTTATTTGTATTATAGTCTTATTAACTACTTTTAATTTATAAGCCAATATTTTTATGAGATATTCATTAATCAATAGGCTTTAACGCCACTGCGATGGATGGATGATCATGGAAAATGGGGGGGGGGGGGGCGGGGGGCGTCAATAAAGTTTCTTGCCCGGGCGCACGTTTTTTCCTCTGTGTATTTCATTCCATTTCTCCTACTCAACCCCGCCCCCACTCAATAAATAAATAATTTTTTTTTCTGTCTTTTCTCAATGTATATTACAAGTTCTATTTGGGTACTTTGTTTTATTTTAATTATCTCTACGTTAGTACTGGTCTCGTTCTCTCTGTGCTCACCATCACCTAATCTTTCTTCCTTCCTCTAAAACCGCCCACTCTCTCTCTTGTCCTTTTCCTTTTCTAACTACCTCTCTCTCTCTAAAACGAGTAATTCCTTCCCGTTAGAAATATAGCACAGAGTTTCTTAAACTGTTGGGTTCACCTCCTAAAGAGCTGCGCAAAGGGCTGAAAAACAAAGAGAGAGAGAGAGAGAGAGAGGTGGTGGTTAGGAAAGTAGTTTTTTTTTTGTTCTTTTAGAGGTATGACATTTATCTTTTTTTTTTACTTTGTATCTATAAATCGATCAAAGGAAATTACAACATACGTTTAAACAATGGAAATAATTAATTGATGACACGTCAGAGGAGATTTATGTAGCGCGTGATAAAAACAGGCTTGATACAAAAACTTTTGGTTAAACTTGAGACTCATATAACGACATGTCCTTTATACTCTTCGAATTTTCATAAAACCTTTTTTTTTAATCGGTTCGTCCCAAACCCCCCCCCCCCCCCCCCCCCCAATCAATGTTTTTTTGTTTCCACTAATAGAAATAATGTACTGGAGACGCAAGTTGTTAAGTTGGTCCAATACAATTGAGGCAACACTTCTTGGAATTGGGCCTAACACTTTTATTCAACACCAAAAGACGCCATCTTGGGCACACAGGAAGTTTACAACACAAAACACATAGCTCACATTAACTAAGGGCTATAACTTACATATCAACTATTAACATCCTTCCCTTTCTCTCGACGAAACATATTCACTACAACATTTCAAAACGAACACATGGCATATTAACATCCCTCTTTCACTACAATTCACTAGAACATTCCAAAACGAACACATGGCATAGTAACATCCTGTACATCACTAGTGAAGGCTATGCAGATCTAGCCAAACGAAGAAAACTAGAGCAAATAACAAAACGAACAAAACAACACTTCAGGGGAGGTCACCACTTGCCCATGTCATAGTCCTTGTGCCACGTAGGGGTGGCTCTCGTTCGGCCACTCCTTCTCACGCTAGGCTCTGCTCCGTGAGCTAAGGGTGGGATCCCGTCTGGGCCGGCGCTGGGCTCTAAAGCAGGGTGTGGTGTTACGTCTGTGGATGAGGCATCTAGTGGCGCCTCATGGGTTGCCGTTTCATCATCTGAAAAGATCTGAGTGAGGGACATTCCTGGGCCGGATGTGCACTCTGTTCCTAACGTATGTACCGCCCGTGGTTCCCTTCACGGTGTAGGACCGCTCGCTGTTTCTCATAATAATTATGCCAGGCCGCCAATCATTGTTTCCTGGACTCTGGAAGTAAACGTTTTGGTCCACATTCAGCCGGGGCAGGTCTCTTGCTCTTTTATCATAGTGTTTTTTTATGGTGTACCTGTGACGGACTTTCGCCCCCAGGTCTTCTGTGTAGCTTTCGGGCTCAAGGGTTTTAGTCAGGGGTAGTAGTGACCGTGGTATTCTGTTCAAACACAACTGGGCTGGGCTATAGCCACAGTCCTGTTTGGGAGTGTTGCGAAGTTCCAGCAGGGCTTCGTATTGATCATCTCCGGTTCCGATGGTCTTTCTCATCATGTTTTTGATTGTTTTTACTGCGGCCTCTGCTTTTCCGTTGGCTTTGGGGTGTCCGGGATCGGACCTGATGTGCGATATGTTCCATCTGTTAGTGAATACGGCGAATTCGTGAGACGTGTATTGGGGACCACAGTCAGAGATTAGGACTTTAGGGACTCCGAATCTGGCAAAGTGAGCTTTCAGTTTTCTAATCACCTCGGTTGAGGTTGATGTTGTTAATAAGTCAGCTTCGATCCAATTTGAGAAATAGTCAACTGTGATCAAGTAAGTTCTCCCTTGGATCTCCATTAAGTCTGTTCCCACCTTTTCCCAGGGTCCTTTTCCTTCATAATGTGGCCACAACGTTTCTCTTTGATTGCTTGGCTTGTTCTCTTGGCAGGCGGTGCACGAGTCGGACATCTGTTTGATTTCTGCAGCCATTCCTGGCCAGAAAATCAGGGCCCTCGCCCGCCTCATCATGCTGTCGTACGCTAGGTGGGAGGCGTGTAACTTCTCCTTCATCTCTGAGAGCATGATTTTGGGAATTAGTACTCTTTCCCCCTTGACGATGATTCCATTACTTATACTCAGGGTTTCGGCAAAGTCATAATAGGGCCTCAGAGCCTCGGGAGTGGCAGTTTTCTTGACAGGCCAACCTTCTTCAATGGTCATTCGGAGAGCTTGTAGAGTTTCATCAGCATCTGTTTCGCTTCTAATTCGGTCTAGCAGTGGATCGGGAATATCGACGATTTGTTGGATGTTGAGGTTCAATATTTCTTCAGTCAATGGCTTAGTGTCGCATGCACGGGACAACGTGTCGGCTATGTACAGTTCGTTTCCGCGAACCCACTTGAATGTGAAATCATATCTATTGCTTCTCATAATGAGGTTCTGTAACCGTCTTGGGGCTTGGTTTAGGGGGTTTTGTAGGATGGTAGCAAGGGGTTTGTGGTCATTTACGATTGTGACGGGTCTGCCAAAAGTGTATTGATTGAACCTCTCAAGTCCGAAAACCACGGCCAGTAGTTCTTTCTCTATTTGAGCCCATCTCTTTTCCGTTGGTGTTAAGACTCGTGAGGCATACTCCAATGGTTTCCCTTCCTGCATCAACACGGCACCAAGCCCATCTTGGCTGCTGTCGACCTGGATTTCCAGGGATTTGGCTGCGTTGTAGAAACCCAGCACCGGGGTTGTTGTTATCATCGCTTTTAATTTCCTAAAGACGGCTTCGCATTCTTCGTTCCACTCAAACTCCGTTTCTTTCTTGGTGAGTTCCCGCAGGGGGTGTGATGTGGCTGACAGGTTGCTGAGGAACTTGGACAGGTACTGCACCATGCCACAGAATCGTCGGACTTGCTGTGCGTTTGTAGGGCGATCCATGTCCACTATGGCCTGCACTTTCTTGGGGTCTGGTTCGATACCTTGTGCGCTGATGACGTGTCCCATGAATTCGACCGCCTCTGTTTGTTCCAATGTTTTGCTCTCGTTCAGTATTATGGATTTTCTTTTGCGTCTTTCTCGCAGATTTTCCAGTTTTGTCTTATGGTCCCCCAACGCCTCTTCCATGGTTCTGCCACACCCGACTACAATGATGTCGTCGGCAACATTGATGCAGCCGCTGAGGCCTTCCAGTGCCTGTGACAGTTTTCTTTGGAATATTTCTCCGCTGACGCACAGTCCGAAGGGCAGCCTTGTCCATCTATACCGGCCGTAAGGTGTTGTCAGAATACTTGATTCTTTGTCAAGGCGAACATGCCAATAAGCTTCTTTCACATCAAGTTTCGAGAAGATTTTGGCGTTCTCGAACTGGGGTAGAGTATCTTCAAAAGTGGGGAGTCTGTAATGCTCCCTTTTCAAGACTCTATTCAAGTGTTGTGTGTCTATACAGATTCGCAAATCTCCGTTTTTTTTCTGAACAATGGCCATTTGACTGACCCAATCCGTTGGCTCCTCTACTGGGACCAGTATTTTTCTCTTCACGAGTACATCCAGCTCCTTCTTGACTTTGTCTCTGTATGCGAAAGGAATATTGCGGCATGCAGACACCACTGGAGATTTGTTTGCATCTATGGTTAGTTTCGCTTCTCCTAGGTCACCTAGGTTATCGTTGGTTGACTGTATTCGAGAGACGAAATTGTTGTCGTTGAGTGTAATGAGGTCCAGTTCTTGACACGTTTTCAAGCCTAGGAGGCATTGAAAGTTATTTCCAACGACGACGAACTTCACTACAGTTGTTTTCCCTGTTTTTGGGTTTGTCATTGGTAAATCAGCAACTCCTTCTGGCTTCTGTTCAGTCATGTTCCACATTCTTAGAGTTTGTGTGGTCTCCACTGCTTGACATCTCTTGACAAACCTTTTACAAATAATGTGGACGTCGGCTCCTGTGTCTAACTGGAATTTCACTCTTTGACCATTCACTACGAATTCTGCCGTAAGCCTGTCTCTTGTCGACCTGAGTGCATTTATTGTATTTAGCCACTCTGGCTCGTACCCTGACGTCTTGTGTACCAGTGCGCTTCCTTTTACTCTGTTGCACTTTCTTGCGAAGTGGTTTCTTTCCCCGCATCGCTTGCATGTCTGTCCCCACGCAGGGCATGCTGTTTTATTGAACGCGTGGTGTCGTCCACAAAATCGACACTCTAAGGGTGTAGCTGTAGCTTTTTGTGTTGTTCTTTCCATTTTGTCAACTTGGGCCTGAGCTTCAGCTCGTATTTCCTCCACACTAGTCATTGACTGTTCGAAGACTCTGCAAATCTCGATTGTTCTTTTCAGGGACAGCTCTGGTCATGCCAGGAGTTTTTCCTGCACTTTTCTGTCTGAGGAGAACACTATTTTGTCCCGGATCATCCTGTCTGGCTCCTTAAAATTACATTTGTTTGCCTGGGACTTTAGCTTCGTTAGGTAGGTTTCAAATGGGGTGCAGATGGGTAATTTCCAAAAGCGAAACGTTTCTAACACTTCGTTGTCTCTTGGGTTGCAGTAGTCGTGTAGCTTTTTCAATAATGCCTCAGGGTCGACCTCGTCCTCCCCTTCCTGGTATGTGAATCGGTCACTGACTTCGATGGCCTGGGGGCCGGCACAAGGTAGTATGATGGCCTTCTGTTGGGTTCTGGGCCTACCGTAGGCCCCCGTCGCTTGCAGATAGATTTCCATCTGCCGCCTCCACCGTCTGAAGTTTTCACTAACATTCCCTTCCGTTAGCTCCAGGCAATGGGGAGGCGTCAGTATATTTTCGGCCATGTTGTATAACCCTGTCTCTACTGTCCGCTTTGTAGATCTTTTGGTTGCCTCCCTTGATGGGCCAAAGCGTACGTGACCTTGGGGGTAGACTGTCCGATTTAGTTCTCTCTATTTATCTGTAAGGTCTCCCTTGACGTATGATCACTTACGTGGTTCACTTGATGTATTAGCGCTTACGTGGTTCACTTTACCGCTGCCACCATGTTAAGTTGGTCCAATATAATTGAGGCAACACTTTTTGGAATTGGGCCTAACACTTTTATTCAACACCAAAAGACGCCATCTTGGGCGCAACAGGAAGTTTACAACACAAAACACATAACTCACAATAACTAAGGGCTATAACTTACATATCAACTATTAACACAAGTGAAATGCAGTTATAAAGTTCATAATCCAGGAAGACACTTGTTGCTGTTGCTATCTCATGGGGTTTCTCATCTTAGGTTGGGCGTTAGAAGCAAACGTTTAAGAAACACTGATTTAGACTCTCCATAATTATCTCTCTCTCCCTCTCTCTATCTCTCTTTCTCCTTCTCTTTCTGACTCCCTCAACCTCTCTCTCTTTCTCCTTCTCTCTCTCTGACTCCCTCTCTTTCTCTCTTCCTCCTTCTCTCTCTGACTCCCTCTCTCTCTCTCTCTCTCTTTCTCTCCCACATTTCATCCCTTTAAAGTAGAGCTTCACTCCCTCTGAAGTATTAAAGTGACCTAGTATCCCTATGATTATCCTCCTCACCACAAGTTGTTCTAAACTAACAATGTCTATTGTCCTCTCTCCTTCATAATTATCCCCTATCAAAGATGATCTTCCTCCCTCCAACATAAGCCCTCCCTGTGATCTTATCCTCACTTCGTTAAACGTGGAAGACTATCAACCAACGCCCCTCCCTTCCTCTAACATTCAATTAGCCTGATTTCAGTCGACATAGTAGTTCTGTAGTGGCACTGGGCTCTGGAACTGACAATTAGCCAATCACCGGGGGGGGGGGGGGATGGCTCTAAGAGAAAGAGGGATGCTTAACAAAGTATACAAGCACGCATTGTATCAAAACATCTTTTTACTCCATTATTCCTCTCTAATGTCATACGCCAACGTCAATTATCACTTGTAGGGAGTTTGGTTTGATTTACTGCCTGTACTTACAGTGACTTCAAGTTCATGAATAATCCGCACACACTAATGTACAACATTGATCAGACGTTTGATTTATCGTCATGAGTTCAGACTTTTTTCACCCTTAAGTGCTTCCCAGGTTTCGGGATGAGTCGCGAACGTGGCTGTGAGTTTCTGCCCAGAGGAGCACAGTGCTACTCTATTCTTCATGTGGATGGTACCTAGTACAGTTTTGTGAATCACGCATACTCTTAAATATATTCAGAATCTAATTCAGAAACATGTTTGTGTCCGTGCAATATTGGGCAATTTGGAGTTTTGTATTGTGTCAACGCTATTCAAATACTTTGTATTCACATTTCTAAACTAATTTGATTCATTGGATCATGAAAGGAACAATGTAAAGTAGACGGCACATCGTAGTAGCAATGGTTTGGCCTGCGTTTATCCACCTGTGGAGTCTTACTCTTCAGAATGGTCAAATTACTTATTTATAACATTTTCTAAATAATTTGTTTATAGTAGTAATTAAAGAATTTTAGATATAATAAGAATTTTTTTTTAATGTTTTGAGCTTCCTAATAGAAAAATATAAAAAAAATATTAATCACAAAAATAAACTTAATGATACTCCCTATATAATACTTATTAAGTAATATTTCCTTTATATCACAATCTGAAATTTAAATTATATTATCTTGTATTTCACACTCGATAACTCACTAATGTTCATACTGTACATAATTATATTATTATACCTCTCACCAGCGTCATAAGTAAAATACTAGAACACTTCATATGAAGCAACATCATAAATCACTTAAATAAACATCATGTTCTATTTCCATACCCACATAGATTTAGGAAATATAGGCCGTTTGAAACTCAATTAAAAGGATTAATTCATGAGTTTTCAAAGGGATTAGTATTAGATAATAGTGAGCGAATAGATGCACATTATTAGACTTTTCTAAGGAACTCGACAAAGTTCACCACCATAGCCTGTTTAAAAAAAAACTAAAGTACTTTGGCATTAATGGTTCATTACATCAGTGGATTCAGGAGTTTCTAATAGGAAGAGAACAAACTGTAATAATAAATGGCTCCAAATCAACACCAAAATAGTAAACTCAGGTGTACCTCCAGGAACAGTCTGAGGCCCACTACTGTTTCTAATTTACACAAATGACTACTAAATTGCATTAGTTCAGGAACAAAAGTAAGATTATCTACAACTATTGCATAATATATACAATTTAAAAAAAACACACAAGATGCTGAAATTTTCAAAAAAATTACAGAAATGGGAATCAAATTGGAGTATGTTTTTCACCCAGAAGAATCCCAAACAAGAACATAAAACTAAAATGCTATTTAACTTTAGTTATGACAATAATCCTGTGTTTGGGACCCCACAACTCAAGAAAACATAAAGAAACTAGAACAACTACAAAAAAGAGTACTGAGATTTATAACAAACGAATATTCCAATTTGATTACAGTAACACATTTAGTAAAATCACTAAACTTAGAGACACTTCAGGACAGAAGAATAAAAAGTAAAGCAGCAATAATACGTAAAACACTGAACCATAATTTACAAATAGAAAAAGAAAACTCAATAAAATACTCAGAAAGACACAAAGATATAAGAACATTTCTTATTCCATACGCTAGAACAAGTGCTCCTTCTTCCCTAATGCAATTAGAGAGTGGAATGGGTTGCCTGAATCAGCCAGGAAAACCGATAACTAAGCAGAGTTTAAGTCATTGCTTAACATATATGACTAGATTGGCACATGAAATGCGTAGGACGTAATTATCTTCTTTTTTTTTTTGTTTTTGAAGTAACGTCTGTAATGTATAAGATAAGAAGATCAGTAAATCGAGCTTTACTCCATTGCATTTATCTCAGTGTGTAAACAAACTGCCAATTTTCACATGAAAGTCAAAAGTGCTTCACACCGTCAGTACTTGGATTTTCCGTTTCTCTTGCATTGTTTCCGGACTTTCTCTTTCGTTTTACGTTCTCATTCAATGTGTGACTGATTGTCACATTTGATTGGTTGAAAAGAAAGAAAAACAAACATTTAAACAATATAAGAAAAGTAATTATTGTGTTCGAAGATTAAGTACCCATTCAGAGTTTGCTATCCATAGACCAGATGATGTATACAACAGCACAACGACCTCCGTCTTTCCTTTCCTTTTCAGGGACCCATAAGCAGGGCCGGCCTTTGATACTCCTAGTTTTGACAATGGCTAAGGCAAGCATACTATTAGAGTATGTTAGACAGAGAATTCAGAAATTTTAAAACTCAATTTTCAGCGATACTTGAACCCGAGACTTGTCGCATCAAAAGCCATACATTTTACCACTCAGCCACCTGGACCCCCTATTGGAGATTTCAAAAAGCTAGAATAAAAAAATAGCCAATTAAATTAATTGATGTTTAAACTAAGTGTTATATGGGATGTGTGGCGGAGAAGCCAAAACCGTTTGGCTACCTAACAAGGGGGCTCTAACTCGAACCCGTCCGATCGCCTAATGGCAGCATGGAAGCCTTCTCCCAGATACCTCTTTCTCCTATTTGTCCTCCAAAGAGATTGGACTATAGCGTACTGACCATGATGTAAGCCTTGTTGTTTATTTCTGTTGATTAATACGCATCAGAGACTTATCTTACCATATTGCATATAAAATGGAGGATACAAATAGTCAGGCAAGGGACGCATATATAGGCTAATAGATTTTTTAAAAATTAAAAGAAATGGATATTAGTTACCTACCTTCCATGACATTGTTTTCTGTTTGTTTCTCTTTTTCTTTTTCATGTAGCTTTGAATTATCTTACAGCAAGTGTTGCAATATTTTAAAATGTTATTTGATCAATTCGTGTATTTTTATCTTTCCTATATCAAATGCAATTCAAGCCCATTATAGCAGCAATACTCTTGTGTGCCATTTAATAGATAAGGGGGATAACAACTAATTGCTGTACCATATGTTGCACCTTTTGTTTTATTTGTTTGGTCAATTTTTCTGTGAACCCTTCCCACAACATTAGCACACACAAACACACACACACACACTGAGTTGGTATCAGGTTAGAGCTGCGGATAGCGTTTATCTAATTTAATATGACGAACAGATGTAATATTCACCGTGCGGTCTTCAATAATATACAAACATAGGCTATAAGACAAACAATGAAAAAGGTAGACATACACTGTCAATGGATATGAATAAACCCATTGCATTCTGTCTAAGGCATAAAATGGTTGTCATATCTCTCCCTTGTGTAGTTGTATCTTACATTTCAACCGCTTGGAAGCATTTCTATGTCAACACAGGAAATGCTAAAAAAATTTTCACATATTGACAAGAAAAGGTCAAAGTAAAAATGTAAGTTTTTTTTTTTTTTCTGCACTGTCTACTTTTGCAAGATTTTTGTTTTTTTATTTTAGACATGAGGTAGGGTGCACGGGAAATCCTATGGCACCCTTCTAGCCCCCAGTTTCAAAGAAATCGGCTGCTTGATACATTTATGCTTTTTGTCCAGTTCTAACTATGTCCCCTACTCCATGGCTAAGGCAAGCATACTATTAGAGTATGTTAGACAGAGAATTCAGAAATTTTAAAACTCAATTTTCAGCGATACTTGAACCCGAGACTTGTCGCATCAAAAGCCATACATTTTACCACTCAGCCACCTGGACCCCCTATTGGAGATTTCAAAAAGCTAGAATAAAAAAATAGCCAATTAAATTAATTGATGTTTAAACTAAGTGTTATATGGGATGTGTGGCGGAGAAGCCAAAACCGTTTGGCTACCTAACAAGGGGGCTCTAACTCGAACCCGTCCGATCGCCTAATGGCAGCATGGAAGCCTTCTCCCAGATACCTCTTTCTCCTATTTGTCCTCCAAAGAGATTGGACTATAGCGTACTGACCATGATGTAAGCCTTGTTGTTTATTTCTGTTGATTAATACGCATCAGAGACTTATCTTACCATATTGCATATAAAATGGAGGATACAAATAGTCAGGCAAGGGACGCATATATAGGCTAATAGATTTTTTAAAAATTAAAAGAAATGGATATTAGTTACCTACCTTCCATGACATTGTTTTCTGTTTGTTTCTCTTTTTCTTTTTCATGTAGCTTTGAATTATCTTACAGCAAGTGTTGCAATATTTTAAAATGTTATTTGATCAATTCGTGTATTTTTATCTTTCCTATATCAAATGCAATTCAAGCCCATTATAGCAGCAATACTCTTGTGTGCCATTTAATAGATAAGGGGGATAACAACTAATTGCTGTACCATATGTTGCACCTTTTGTTTTATTTGTTTGGTCAATTTTTCTGTGAACCCTTCCCACAACATTAGCACACACAAACACACACACACACACTGAGTTGGTATCAGGTTAGAGCTGCGGATAGCGTTTATCTAATTTAATATGACAAACAGATGTAATATTCACCGTGCGGTCTTCAATAATATACAAACATAGGCTATAAGACAAACAATGAAAAAGGTAGACATACACTGTCAATGGATATGAATAAACCCATTGCATTCTGTCTAAGGCATAAAATGGTTGTCATATCTCTCCCTTGTGTAGTTGTATCTTACATTTCAACCGCTTGGAAGCATTTCTATGTCAACACAGGAAATGCTAAAAAAATTTTCACATATTGACAAGAAAAGGTCAAAGTAAAAATGTAAGTTTTTTTTTTTTTTCTGCACTGTCTACTTTTGCAAGATTTTTGTTTTTTTATTTTAGACATGAGGTAGGGTGCACGGGAAATCCTATGGCACCCTTCTAGCCCCCAGTTTCAAAGAAATCGGCTGCTTGATACATTTATGCTTTTTGTCCAGTTCTAACTATGTCCCCTACTCCATGGCTAAGGCAAGCATACTATTAGAGTATGTTAGACAGAGAATTCAGAAATTTTAAAACTCAATTTTCAGCGATACTTGAACCCGAGACTTGTCGCATCAAAAGCCATACATTTTACCACTCAGCCACCTGGACCCCCTATTGGAGATTTCAAAAAGCTAGAATAAAAAAATAGCCAATTAAATTAATTGATGTTTAAACTAAGTGTTATATGGGATGTGTGGCGGAGAAGCCAAAACCGTTTGGCTACCTAACAAGGGGGCTCTAACTCGAACCCGTCCGATCGCCTAATGGCAGCATGGAAGCCTTCTCCCAGATACCTCTTTCTCCTATTTGTCCTCCAAAGAGATTGGACTATAGCGTACTGACCATGATGTAAGCCTTGTTGTTTATTTCTGTTGATTAATACGCATCAGAGACTTATCTTACCATATTGCATATAAAATGGAGGATACAAATAGTCAGGCAAGGGACGCATATATAGGCTAATAGATTTTTTAAAAATTAAAAGAAATGGATATTAGTTACCTACCTTCCATGACATTGTTTTCTGTTTGTTTCTCTTTTTCTTTTTCATGTAGCTTTGAATTATCTTACAGCAAGTGTTGCAATATTTTAAAATGTTATTTGATCAATTCGTGTATTTTTATCTTTCCTATATCAAATGCAATTCAAGCCCATTATAGCAGCAATACTCTTGTGTGCCATTTAATAGATAAGGGGGATAACAACTAATTGCTGTACCATATGTTGCACCTTTTGTTTTATTTGTTTGGTCAATTTTTCTGTGAACCCTTCCCACAACATTAGCACACACAAACACACACACACACACTGAGTTGGTATCAGGTTAGAGCTGCGGATAGCGTTTATCTAATTTAATATGACAAACAGATGTAATATTCACCGTGCGGTCTTCAATAATATACAAACATAGGCTATAAGACAAACAATGAAAAAGGTAGACATACACTGTCAATGGATATGAATAAACCCATTGCATTCTGTCTAAGGCATAAAATGGTTGTCATATCTCTCCCTTGTGTAGTTGTATCTTACATTTCAACCGCTTGGAAGCATTTCTATGTCAACACAGGAAATGCTAAAAAAATTTTCACATATTGACAAGAAAAGGTCAAAGTAAAAATGTAAGTTTTTTTTTTTTTTCTGCACTGTCTACTTTTGCAAGATTTTTGTTTTTTTATTTTAGACATGAGGTAGGGTGCACGGGAAATCCTATGGCACCCTTCTAGCCCCCAGTTTCAAAGAAATCGGCTGCTTGATACATTTATGCTTTTTGTCCAGTTCTAACTATGTCCCCTACATATTTACCTTTCTAAGTAGAAAATTGGAAGTTACCAGAAGTCATTGTATACACGTCCTCGTGCGACCACGTGACACCCCAAGATTAGCATTCCAGCCAAACCTATATAAACGTAAATCTGAGTCTATCTACCTAGCCCCATAACTATTAATGTATCAAATACAAAAAGTGAGAGTTTATAAACATGACAATAATCAATGTTGGTGCGGGGAAGTCGAAGAAGTTACTGTGCAAGTAAAAGACGTTTAGTTGTTTGTTTGTTTGCAATGGTAGACACGCCTTCTCTATATTAAAGTAGCACCAATGGTAGACACGCCTTCTCTATATTAAAGTAGCACCAATGGTAGACACGCCTTCTCTATATTAAAGTAGCACCAATGGTAGACACGCCTTCTCTATATTAAAGTAACACCAATGGTAGACACGCCTTCTCTATATTAAAGTAGCACCAATGGTAGACACGCCTTCTCTATATTAAAGTAGCACCAATAGAACAACAACAAAAAACTTCATAAATAAATATTTAGGACTGACCTACTTTTTGTTCTATCCACGTAAAACACAAAAATTGTCCAAAATGAATCAATGATTCAAATAGACAGATTGTACACACACAGCAAGTCAAATAGACAGACTGTACACACACAGCAAGTCAAATAGACAGACTGTACACACACAGCAAGTCAAATAGACAGACTGTACACACACAGCAAGTCAAATAGACAGACTGTACACACACAGCAAGTCAAATAGACAGACTGTACACACACAGCAAGTCAAATAGACAGACTGTACACACACAGCAAGTCAAATAGACAGACTGTACACACACAGCAAGTCAAATAGACAGACTGTACACACACAGCAAGTCAAATAGACAGACTGTACACACACAGCAAGTCAAATAGACAGACTGTACACACACAGCAAGTCAAATAGACAGACTGTACACACACAGCAAGTCAAATAGACAGACTGTACACACAGCAAGTCAAATAGACAGACTCACACACACTAAGTCGAATAGACAGACTCACACACACTAAGTCAAACAGACAGACTCACACATTGTAAAATAGATAATTTACTTGTCAAGAAAGTCAGATAGTAAAGAAATCAGAAGGAATCAGGGCGCCCTGAAAGTCCCCTATGGGGATAAGAAAAAGAAACACTTGGGTGGCGGAACTGAGTTTGTTAGTACACAGCCTATCTGATGTAAGATATAAAATCCGCCTATACGCTGTGGCGCTATTGGGGTGAGAGGGGGTGGGGGGGAAGACAGAAGAATGAGATGGAGAGAAAGAGGGAAAAATGGGGCTGAATGAAATTGGGCCATTCAGCCATGTCCAGAAAATTGGATTTGATCAGGGGCCAAAGATTGAATATGAAAGGCTATTAAGTCAGGAAAGTCTCGGTGGAGACTCCCAAAAAGTTCGTTCTCCTGGGGATTCTGACAGTGGCCTTCGCAACGGTCACTCAACGTTGGGTTTTCAGAGTGGCTGAAGCATTGGTCAGTTTGGTGGACAAATAGGTTTTAGTGATAGGGAGAAAACATGTGTGCAAAAAGCTATTATTGAGATTGATCTGTTTGACCGAGATTAAGAAATCGATCTTTATTACCTCCTAGCATGCATAGATAACATACCTACAGCTGGTCACACACTTATAGACTGACGGGATGGGTTAGGGTTTAATGGGTGACCAGATGAACAATGCAGCATGGCAGTTAAACTGATATTCAGACAGACATACAGGCAGACAAGAAGATAGATAGGTGATAGATAGATAGATAGATAGATAGATAGATAGATAGATAGATAGATAGATAGATAGATAGATAGATTATTTTAGCGTCACGATGTAGCTAATTTAATCAATACTAAACAGAATGTTTTACTGCTTCTATATGACGAATCTGTATGACATATCTGTGTAAATGACCTCCCGCTGTCTCGTTCTGAAGCCGCCAGCTATCAGGTGCTCTCTTCTATGTCAGCTAAAGCAAGTTGGCGCCTAAGCTGGTCTTTAAAGCGTTTCTGTGGGAGCGCCTCTGTTGCTTCTACCACATTTCATCTCACCAATAAAGACTGCTTTTGGCATACGTTTGTCCCACATACGGAATACACATTTCATATCAAAAGAAAATCCTCTACCTATGACATCCGTAGACCGCGAAAAGAAAATCTAGATCGACCACCGGCGGACAATGGTTATGCTTGCGATGAATGTGGCAAAATATGTAGGTCACAGCTGGGGCTGCGTAGCAACGGGAACTACTGCATTCTTCATTAATCTTCGGGCTGGAAGACAAGCCTTATTATTACTTTGTGACGTATTTCTATGACATCTATACGACGTATCTTCATGACGTAACTCAGTTTAAATAATGGATTTGAGGTCTATGTACTTTTGATTTGTACCTGTTAGATTTTCCTTTTCATTTTGTACTGGTGGGTTTAGCGTGATTGTTAGCTATTTACATTCATTCATTGCTATGGTTTATACACCTAATGATTTCTCTAGCATGCCTTGACTCAGTTGTTCATTTCCTGATCATAATCTGTATTTAAATTCTTTTTTTTTTTCTTCCGGGCTTCAGGATCGTTTTAACATCCGGTGAAGGGGGGGGGGGGGGAGGGGGTAAGGGGAGAGAAGTGCAGCATCGGATTTGTATTCTACAGAACATAGTACATGGGAAGTAACTCCGAACTGATTAAGTCTGAGCATTGCAGGTGATTGACCCAAAATGTCTGGCGTGGTAGAGTTGTATTTTTTTTCTAAATCCTACTAAAATATATATTTATTTTTTTAAATTCTTTTTAAAATTATATTAAAATATTAATTTCAGGTTTTAAAGTTATATGTTTTCTTTATAACTATGAGAGAACAAATCTCCTTACGATACTTTCCACTAGGTCCGATTAAATTAGTGCTTTTCCATTTTTTTAAATTATTTATTGAGAAATTAATAAATTATTTCACATGTTGGCCACTAGAAAATTATTCCAGTAGTTCGTGGAATACTAGAGTTCTGCGGAACACAGATTGAGAAACACTGAATTAGATAGTTTCTTTGGCCCAAGCGTGTCATCCATAAAATGTCTATGGTAGGCTAACAGAGAAAACTCGGGGCACAAATATTGGCTGTTGCACTCTGAAAGAGGGGGAATGTTAGCCTAGAGACTGTCCATCCCATGTATCTCGTCTACCCCGTCTCACAAGTTGATTCATCCTATAGGCTCCTTCAAAGTCATACAAGATAAAAACTACAACTTACTGGAGTTTGGGTGGGGGGCGGGGGGGTCAGGTTGACATCTTCAAGAATGTGCATTTTGTATCCATTGAATCAATAGATATAGAAATTGTCATTAAAAGTTCATAGTTTCATTGTTATCAGGGTTTGTTTTGTTTTGTTTTTTGTTCGCAGTCATCTGTTTAAAGACAGCCTGTTTCGCACTTACTCCGGGCTCCAGGGCATATAGTATCGATACTATCACACACAGTTTTTATCCTGTCACGCTAGGCGGACCATTTTCATAAATATTTTGTCGACTTGTCTTTTTATTTATGTATGTATATTTTTGAAAAAGAAATATGTATATACTATAATTGGTCTGTTCTAGACAGTTCGTCAATGTTTCTGTGAATCATTTAAATGTAGCGACACAAATTTAGTCCTTGATGCATCTTCCATTGCATCTTTCAATTATTTCTCTGTAGACATTAAGTACAATATCAATGTAAAGATTTTTTTAAAGTGTTAAGCTGTGTGTGTATAAAAACTTTTAGAACTGAAGGTATGATATTTGTGTGATATAGTTTTTTTTTACCCTTAACGTAACAAACTATAAAGTATACGCTGTTTACCATGCGGAGGATGCTCTATTATTGTTATTTCGAAAGTGTTATTAGTGGTATTTTATTTAAAAGAGTTTAAAATTGTCAAATGAGACTACATTTCAGTATAAACATTTAAATATATAAGTCATTACAGTTTGAATTTATAAGGACACTCACACTCTGAAATCCCGGCAGGACCCACTCCATACTTTTTGGGATGTTATTTGAATAAACAAAAAAGTTATCCCACCAATCTTACGGAACTAGTTTCCGTCTCCTGAAACATCCGAATAATGTCAGTACCAGCCAAATAACGTCGACGTGGAATTTTTGTTCAAAACTCTAGAACAGTTCAGGTCATGTCAGTAGGAGAATTATAACAAGCGGGGTTCCTCTAGGACCACACGCGCACAATGTTTTTATAATGTATTTTTTTTGTAAGCAATACTTTGTAATTATATATTAGTTAACTTATGATAATAAGGGATACATAGAGATGGGAAATAAAAGAAAAATTAGTTATTAAAGTAAATCAGGACCAACAATTGACCAACCTCTGGGTCCCAGTGTACGACTACCCAGTCTGATGGTCCTCCCATATATCTCTGATTTTTCGCCCAGCGCTTTCTCTGCTATATATATATATAGGCCTACAGTTCAGTTACAGGCATGCCTTCGTCTTGACTAACTTGTAGCACACGGTCCTCCAGGTCTATAGATTTTAACGTTTGAGTTCAAACCTCCTGCAGGATGGTAGGGGATGACCACCGGCGAGATTCAAACTCAGGACCTTCATGACGACAGACCCGAGCGCTTACAACACACACCCAGATTCCCAGATATGCAAAACGCATTGTGAGATCTGAAGACGCTACTGATTTACTTTTCTTCTTCCTTCGATCAAATAAACGCCGTCATCTTGCGGGACACAAACCCTCCGAGCGTCTGGTTAAGACGTCGAAGCGCATATCACTCTACCATCATTTACTCTACATTTAGACGTACACAATCTCTGTGAACAAGCAATCATTCTAATATATATGTATTTATGGATACGTATGCTCATTCCCAATAAGTGCTCGTGCATTGCTCATGAAAAAAAAAGAAAAAGAGAATAAAAAGCCACGGGGTCGATAGCCACTCGAGGTTCGTCCACTTCAAACTGACACACCGATAGCTGCGCCTTGTGTGTGGCTTGAAGCTGCCCCGAGGTCGCGTCGCAGTAGACTTAAAAGGACAGAAAATGAGAGAGAGGGGGAGCGGAGAGGGTGGATGAGGCGTTATGAAAGTGGTCGCTTTTTGTTTTAAACGTGCAAGTGTTGGTGAGTTTGTGTGTGTGTGTTTGCGTTAATGCGAAAGAGTGTGACATAAATTTGTCTGCGTATGTTGGTGCGAAACAGTGCATCTCGATTGTATGTGTGTGTGTGCAATTAAGTGGAGAAGTGAGTGGGGAAGATTCGCAATCAGCGTGTTCAACACTGCCTGATGCCTGTGCGTGAGTACTTGTCACCTAGGTGTAATTACTCCCCATGTTTTTAGTTTTTGCTTTAACCTCGAGTCACGTGCAATCGCGAATCTTCGATCTCTATTAATTGATTCCAAATGTCGCATCTTTCATCTTTTTTTTTATTACTGTTTAGTTCCGTAGGGTCTTTTCGGTGTTTTAATTTGCAATGCTGCATTCATGTGTACTCTTCTCGGACAACTGGACATTCAAGCACCTAGGAGCGGACACTTTGTTCATTGTGTTCTATCTGAAGCGCTGGTATAGATTCCTGAAGGTTGTTTTATTCCTTCATCTCTTTGAGATGGCGTGAGGATCTTGAATTCCATGTGTCCTCACTATCTATAGTCTTTCGCACATCTATACTTTAGGCCTGGATTTTCAATCATCTTCACCATCTGTTAACCATTGACCAGCAATGTGACACCACCTGGTCAGCTTTTTAGAAGCTGTCCGGATTATAAAGTGTTAATCTTCTACTTAGCTTGAGGTTAAATCTTTCGTGGCATGTGTGTTAAACTTAACGTAAGCACGATCTTTTTGTCCACAAATTTATATACTATCTCTTTCTGTTATCTCTTTTTATCTAAATATTATTTCTAAATGTAGTTTTAGGAGCTACTTAGAAACAAAAGATTTACATTCATTCAGTATTAACTGTTATTCTTTCTAAGTCCAAGCGATATGTATTCACCAGATGCCAATATTTTGGATAATGTTATTTTTGACTACGAAAAAACTTTTCAAGGATAGTTTGATTTTATTTTCCATGATTCGATTTTAAATATTATTGGGGCTTTCTTTATTGACGTGTGAGTAATGTTTTATTCATCTGGATATTAACTTGTTTTAAGTTCATGCCAATCTTTCCACCGAAGGTAGAATTCATAGAATAAATACACTTGGATTAAGTCTTTGTCATTTGCACAGACCAAGGTGTAATCTCCAAATGTAAGTATCTGCCAGTGTTATGAAGCATGCTGACTAATGTATCTATGACTGTGCATGGAAAGTTGCAAAGATAAAACATCGTCTCCAAGGTGTTCAATGCCATGGAAGTACAATATACAGATATTAAATATAGTTCAGTGAGTTTGCATAGTTCAGTGAGGTTATTTGGCTCAGTGATGTTTTATAGTTCAGTGAAGTTTTATATTATTGGTGTTAAATAAGTGCAAGGGAGATGTTGCGTATAATCAAATTTCCTGCTAGAAGACAGTAAAGAACAGTAAGCAGGATTTGAATATGGGATTATCGTGATAACAGCTCAGATCTGTAACGTGACCTCTCATTTATATAACATATGAGTTCTCATTTATATAACATATGACTTCTCATTTATATAACATATGACTTCTCATTTATATAACATATGAGTTCTCATTTATATAACATATGACTTCTCATTTATATAACATATGAGTTCTCATTTATATAACATATGACTTCTTATTTATATAACATTTGACTTCTCATTTATATAACATATGACTTCTCATTTATATAACATATCACTTCTAATTTATATAACATATGACTTCTCATTTATATAACATATGACTTCGTATTCATAAAACATTTGACCTCTTGTTTATATAACATATTGTAATAACCGTAATTATTCGGAGTGCTTGAATCCTCTGACATACAAGCCTCTCTGTAAAGTTCTCTTCTTTTCAAATGAACCCTACCGCCTAAGAATTGAAGTCTCTGTGTTTTGGTGCTATCACTGTGCCACTATCTTTCGTTTCAATTTTTTTTTATAAGCATTGGTCTCAGCTTTAACCCTTTAATATTTTTCTTAGTACCAAGACTCGAACTCAAGGTTTTTGGAAACTAATAATATATCACAGCTGACTGAAATAGCGCTATCTGTTGATATCATCAAAAATTGGCTATTTATCTAATCACACTATTCCCACCTGTTATTAAAAAGAATAGGTTTTTTTTTTCTTAGCAATATTGCTAGAAGTTTATACGAATACAGTTTAGTCTCAAGCTGAAGGGTATTATGTTTTCTGTGGTGTGTAAAGTTGTTTAGTACTTAAACGATATTGTTTTGTTTTATTGTCTGTTATCCACCACCATATCTTATTCACTTGGCCCACGTTGTATTGCTGCTCTTGTTACCACTCTGCTGGGTGTTCATTTAATGAACTACGTTTTTTAGTTGTTTGTAGTTTCCATCTCTGAAGTAGAAGAGTTCAAAGATTAATAAATTGGCCATTTAATAAATATTCTCTCTATTTCCCATTTGTAAAAGCCTACACTGAAACTTGTAACTACTACAAAAACTAAAATTATAAACATTGATGGACAAGAGATTATATAAAAAAAAAGGGGGGGATTTCTTCTACACAAGAGTTTAAAAGAGCTTCGAGCAACAACAATATACTATTTCTGTAAGCTTAGCATAACACATGCAAGCCGTCTTTTGCAACTATTGATTTCCCGAATAGATACAATTCTTGATCTAGTCTATAAAAAAAAACTTTAACTGTTACATTTGATATGGTCTCTGAATAATGGTCTACTAATATACAGTGTCTCTATTGTTTAAAAACACTATTTTCAATGTAGCTGCTATATAAGACAATCGAAGGAGTTTGTCACTTTTAATCGATGTACATTATTTCTGCTCATTTAATAACTTCCCTGTTTGTAGGGCAGAAAGATGTACTAGAATATTGATGCTCAAAATACGGCCCGCAAGCCAGATCTGGCCTGCGACATGGTTCCATCAGGCCAGCAGAAACGTCGGCACAAAGAGTAGAAAACCTCCAAAATGTTCTCTTTACCTACGTTAGGGTCCTAACTTTTTCTCTGATGGATTGGTACAGTGACCTTTAACATTGACTTTAACAGATCCATGGGTTTCTAATCAAATAGTTCCAGGTCAATTTTATTTTTTTATTATTTTTTTATATTTTTTTTTTTATATTTTTTTTAGGATACCTCAGCTTTTTAGCTTTAGACTTCAGTTGTCGAGTTGTTTACATCCTAGGAATTCTTGGGCTTTTGCCTCTTTTCTTTGCCTATTTTTGGGGGGGCATTGCCTCTTTATTGGGCATTTTTATTTCGTTTTGTAGCTTTTCGATCTTGTGACCTGCGACACGAGTGTCGGAAATTAAAATGGCCTCACTGTTCTAGAATATAACACTGATGTAGTCAAAGTCTTTTGAAATAAAAAGAATATAAAAACGTATTTAATGCTAGAAATGTTTAGGATTTAATTCTAAAAAGTGTACAGACATTTTCATAGACCTTATCAGCACTTCCTTACCTTTGTACACCGGATACACCAACTGGCTAGCTTTTGATAGTTGTTCTTTGTCTGCCATTACACTTTTCATACCACTACACTTGAAGATCAATGAGACTCACCAAATACTGAGGGCTTAAAATCAAGCGATATAACTTCCTGACACATGACCTGCTGAACGCATAAAATCTTCAAGTCTTATGGCGCCCTTCTTCATTGTCCACTCAGGCAAAAATTTTGAGGGGCGGAAAAAACGCGTTTAGGTCGGATAGGTGGGGCATCACTGATCTAGATCTACGAGTGATGTGAAATCCTTGACTGTTAAAGTGACACTGGGATTTGTAACCCGTGTCCAGAACATATCTCCATCCTACAACCGGGTCACAGAAATAGTTTGCTAGTGAGCTTGAGCACCCATACACACACACACATACGCAGGGAACAGGAAGTAGAAACGTGAGGACAGTTCTGTGTGTTTTTTTAAAACAGAGAGTTATCAATATCACTTAGCGCATGTCATGTTTGCCTGACCCAGATGATCACATTAGTAAAACTTAAAACAATGCGTTGTCTAGAGAAGTTAACTTGAATGGTCAACGTTTATGTTTGTTTTCCAAACGTTTGGGACTTGGCAGTTCGTCTCACTATCAAAATACGGAGAAATTCGGTGGTGGGGGGGGGGGGGGGGATGCAAAATGAAAAGTTGGTCACCAACATAAAGACATTATATTTGTCATTGTCTCAATAGGTTTGTTACTGACTGTGTTGAAATGACCCAAAATGGTAACTTTGGTGTTTTGGTGCAGATAACAAATATTGGTGCAGAGTTAGATCTACTTTTGTCTGGATCGTGTGCATCCAAGGGCTTGTGTCAAGTGTGTTTTAGATTTTGTTCTACATATTCTTCACATTTAAATTCACCCTGTCTCTTTGAAAGTTGGACCATTGGGGCACCATACATAATCTTTTGACCATCTTTCTCCATTCCTCTCTGTATTTTACCAGAATTAGAGTCTCTTTCATTGATGTCTGCCTTTCCTTTTTTTCTCCGATACTGTTCCCTGCAGAAGTGTCTTTGTAACATACTACTCCACATACGCGCGCACGTACAGACTCACACACACACATATATATACATATATATATATATATATATATATACATATATATATATACATGTGCACGTGCCTGTGTGTGTATGTCTGTATGTGTGTGTGTGTGTGTGACTCCTAAGCACATCGTTTCCGATTATCTCAAAGTGTCCCTCTATTTAATTTTTCTTGTATGGATCTCCACTATCATTTTCATGTTCTTAACCCCATAATTCATTCTTTTGGGCTTTATATTCATATTCGGTTAACTCTCTCTGTGGCTCTCTCTCTCTCTGTCTCTCCGCACCTTTTTCTACTTTGCCACCTCATATCTTCGCCCTCTTTTTTTCCCTACTTATTCCTATTCAATCCACTCCTGCACTCTCTTGACTTCCCTTGACTTGACTCTCTCTTACCCTCATTCTTCTCGTTTTTAGTTGCCGCGTAGACAATTTACTCTAATTATGTCTCTTTCTTTCTCTTTCTTTCTCTTCCTTCCCTCTCTCTCTCTTCTTTGTCTTTCTCTTCCTTCCCTCTCTCTCTCTCTTCTTTGTCTTTCTCTTCCTTCCCTCTCTCTCTCTTCTTTGTCTTTCTCTTCCTTCCCTCTCTCTCTCTTCTTTGTCTTTCTCTTCCTTCCCTCTCTCTCTCTTCTTTGTCTTTCTCTTCCTTCCCCCTCTCTCTCTCTCTCTTTCTCTCTTCCTTGCCTCTCTCTCTTTCTCTTTCTTCCCTCTCTCTCTCTCTCTTTCTCTCTTCCTTGCCTCTCTCTCTTTCTCTTTCTTCCCTCTCTCTCTTTCACTCTTTCTCTTCTTTCTCTCTCTTTCTTTCTCTTTCTTCCTTCTTTCTCTTTCTCTCTCTTCCCCTCTCTCTATTCCTGTGGTCTAACATCACTCCTTGCCTTCATTAAAAAGGTGAACTAAGTAAACGGAGACGTCATTAGAACAACAAGGCATGTAATTCAATGACGTCTACGTCCATCTTTACGTCAGGAAGTGGTTTCCTGCTCACTGATTGTCTAAGAAAATGTTTCAAGAACTCAAGTTTTCTGGGCGTAATTATCAAATTTATTAAAGATTGGGTCATGAATGCCCCAAAGAAAACGTAATTATTGGGATCACTAGGTGTTTTTTATTATTAAAAAAAAACATCAATCAAACATCTCAGCTTTGATCCTAACGTGAGCCTTAACCATAGGCCTTATCTTAAAATGGAAGACCAAACCCAAAAAGTTAGCAGACAGCTCCAGAACGAATATATAGACAGATAATATATAAGGATAGAAAGAACAAGAAACATAAACAATTTTTTCTTTTGATTTAAGACAATTCTTCCTTTAGGAAGCGGATGATGTTTTGTAAGAGCGATTCCTTTAATCTTCACAACTAATGAATGTATAATAAATAAAAACAAATGAAAAAAAGGTGCCCCAATGTTATATATGTTATAGATCCACTTGGAAACATTAAAAAATGGTAGTCTAGACTAGAATACTGGATAAAATGTGTGCCAAGTACTTGATAACTCCATATTATTGACATCTGTCATTTATTTATGAACAACAATGATGTAGAGTGAATATAACTATGAGATCTGTACCATAATATCGTCCAACATCTGATTGGTAATATTACATCTACAATGTATATCCAATATAATAACAATATAACTTTAATCCAATATTACTATTACACAATACTAAAACAGAGACAAAAAATAGTTTTCTCTGTTTCATTACGAAACAAAACACCAATAGCCTAACTATGAGTTACATTCTAATCTAACCCTTCTCCAAAAGCAAATTAATATGCCATGAATGGTATTCATTAATATTGTGTATTATTAAATTGTATTATAGACATATTTTATGTTGTCAGAAATTGATTCTAGCAAGTCTGGTTTATGATCTTTACTTAAGACGGTGCGCAAAAATGTTCTTGACCAACTATAGCTTCAAGTCAGTACACTGAATGCTTGTGGAAATTCCCTCTGAAGTGTGTTCAAGCTACTGGCCAAATTTAATTTTAACATAATTATATTTTGAAAAATTATAACTCTCATTCCATAGTTTTTTTGTGTGACCAATTAGTTAATTGATATACAAAGATATACATAAACTGTTGAATTTCTATTTTAAAAAATCTAGGGCCGTTTTCTAAATCTGTCTATCTATTTTGAATTCGCAATATTAAGAAGAATAGTAAAAATTTATAGTCATAAACTACATCTAGAAAATGGATTCAACGTGAACAGCCTTATTAAAAGGAAAAGATAACACATAATGATAATTAAACTAAAGCTAACAATCCCTTGTTTCTATTCCCTAAATTTAGTCTGGATTTTAATTTTATTTTAATACTGTTTCGGCATTCTGTTTATTACCGAAAAGATGTCTGTTTCAGAAAGTAAGGTGTTTAGATCATTTTTCAAGATTTGATTGCATAATTTAAATTCCACCTATTAGCTTGCAAACTCTTCATGAACGCAGAAAACTTGGTGGGCGGATATTTCGATTTTCCTAGACATTTGAGTTTATGTATATCTTTGGGAAAAAAATCCCACCGAAAATAAATACTTAATTGGCGATGCAATAAAAAATCTGTGTTTGACCGTTATAATTTTCAAAATAGTAATGCTCTTAAAATTAAATTTGGATGGCTTCTTGAACATGGGAAATGTCCACACTCGACTCCAGAGTTTCTTTGTATTCAGTAGAGAGTTGAGTAAATATATAGACGTGCAGGGCAGCGTCTTATGCAGAAATCATTGGCTGGAGTGTTGCGTTTGTAGAAGAGATGATTGTGTAGAGCTCACTGGAAGACTCCTTGCAAACCAGGTATTTCCAGAAATACATAGAATGAACAGGAATAAACCATAATCATATCTATAAAGAAGAAATTGATTTTTTCAAGACTTGTTTTATTGACTAGATTGTTTAGGTCACACACTATCTTATTGACTAGATTGCTGTCACGTACACGGTATCTATATTTAGCTCGTCAACGACCTCGGGAAATTCCATCACGCGGAGGGCTATGTGTCAGAATAAATGTGATTGGTTTTGAAATATTAATTTTTGTACATTGAGCTGCATTTATTGGTTGGCATTGCAACGAGGTGCGTTAGACACGTGACAAAGCTATACCCGGGGAAAGGTTCTAGATTTTTTAGTCAGTCTTGTATGGAACGTGTTAGTGAGATGAGAACATATACTAGAGTTTTGTATTAGAACTCAATTATATTATTGTGTAGATCTGTTATTTTATTCAAGTACGTTTAACCATTGTAATTATTTGTGAATAACTTTTTCCAGTTCTGAATTAAAGTAATTGTTTTAGACGAAGAGAAGTTTAGTTATTGAATATAGTAACATACTTAGATCGACTTAACGATTGGCAACTTCTAGATGATCCTCTTATCAACTGGCAACATTCTGAATGACCGTAATATCAACTAGATCTAGCTACTTCTATACGATCATTTTATTAAAAGACGATTTCAAGATCCTCGGCAATCACGATCATTGATGGTGTGATATAGGTCAAGATAATCTTCAACGTGACATCTGACATCCACAATTGATGATTGTGACAATTGCTTAGGTCACACAATGTCTACCCAAGGTTAAATAAATATTAAATTATGTAAGTCACCAACACACATAAGGCGGTTGTTAAACCAGATTACAGCCTAGACCTGTCATTGGATGTTTAGTGTCTATGTGTGTAAATGTACTAGTAAGGAGTAGATAATTGGGGGGGGGGGGGGGGAAGAGTAAGTACATAGGCCAACACAGCCAGGGGGGGAACATTGAAATTCGTGAGTTCTGTACTAGCTGAGTCTTTTTTTTTTTTTTTTAGATTTTTCAATAGAGAAATGTGAACATTAACTTGGCACTACCAAACCCAAAATCTCTCTCTCTCTCTCCATCTTTCTCTCTCACTCTCACTCTTTCCATTACTCTCCCTTTCCATCCCTCTCTCTCTCTCTCTCTCTCTCATACTTTATTTTTAAAAAATTATTTTGTAAACACATATTTGGTACATTTTTTAAAATAGATTTTATTAAGCAACCTTTATAGAAAGGAGTGAAAAGATAAAGGCCCATTCGATAAAAGCTCTTACGACACTTGACCAAAGGAAAGAAACTCTTCCAGAGGCCATGAATGAGAGAATTCCCCAACCTCTTGATACGAAGGTCGACTATCAGTTAGATTATCATTCAATCACAGTTGGGCCAGTTTCACACGGGACCATATTTTCAAAACAATCAGTTCATTTAAATACTTATGAATATTAACAATGTAATAATATTAATAGTACCAGCGCAGGGGCGTAGCTAAGAATTTGCCATCATTTGGGGGCCCGGGGGGCTTGACCTCTTTGGAGGCCCCTGCATTTTGCGTAATATCTAATTTTGAACGTAAAAAAAACACTCATTTGGGGATTCTCAAATGTTCCTCCCTCCTCCCCCCCACCCTAGCTACGCCAATGTACCAGCGTCAGCCGGACAGACAAACAATACAGCCTCTTCACTCGATTGTTTATGCAATGAGATAAGGTTGTGGTTCTTGATATTCGTGCTCAAAATATTGAGACGTGCCTTTTTACCGGCATTGCTCACCATTTGATGACCTAAGGCGGCCGCCTATGAGTTTGTTTGAAAACACGAACTCTCATTATAATCTTTGTGTGTGTGTGTGTGTGTGTATCTTTCTTCAATGTGAATAATTTGTATTCATTGTTAACACTTTTCTAAGTCATTTTTCTAAGTAATTCTCTTATTACTATCGTTATACTTGGAAATGCGTTAACAATTTATCGTTTTCAATCCTTTTAACGCTGCCTCTCTCCACCAGCTCATTTTCTCTGTCACTCTTCACCTGCCTCACTAATTATATATCTCTTCAACAACCTCACTAACTGTATATCTCTTCACCAACTTCACTAATTCTCATTCTCATTCTTTTCGCCAAATTCATTCATTTTCTCTCTCTCTCTCTTCCCAGCATCCTCACTCATTCAATATCTCTCTTTTTCTCTCCGCCAACTTCACTCTCTGTTTCTCCACCAAACTCACTCATTCTATCTGTCTCTCTCTCTATCTCTCAGTTACTCAAGCACACTCTCACTCTCTCCGCCAATCTCGCTCATTATCTCTCTCTCTCTCTGTCTCTCCTTCACTTCTTCTGAGTGTATTTGAACACAATGTGTCGCTCTAAAACATCAATAATATGTTCATTAATTATTTAGTGTTCTGCTTTTTTATTTCTATGTGTTGTGTTGTGTTTTATAAAATACTTTACCAACAAATGGAATGCCAATAATTTAAACTTCTATTTAATTTTTATTTATTTACATCTCTATATTTCTAAATTATTTTTTATTATTAACTCTACAGGGCTCTACCGCCCCAGCTCAGGGAGCCATGGATAAGGTCTACCTCGCCTACAGGGAGTCCCTACTGAACGCCGCCCCCAGAATGATGGAGGAGCTAGGCATGGATGCCGGGGAGGACTTCCTGGGGATGGGCGTCTTTAGGAAGGATGTGGATTTGACCAATGAAGAGAAACAGTATCTCCTTTCGGTGAGTAGCTGCAGAATCCATTTGACTTGTATAGTCTTCTTAGACTTATTATTTCGGTTCTAATTTAAAAATTGAAAGACCTATTTTAAAACATTAACTTAAAGAGACATTTTTTAATATGAAGATTACACAATACTGCACTATACCGAAATGACTTTATTCTGTTGAAAGCCGACACTAAAACGAAGCTGGTTGTAGCTAGAGAAATAAATACTGTGGTCAACGAATCAAATTCGTATCAACAACCAAACTATTAAGCACTGGGTCACCTCGTTCCAGAACACCTGCTACCAAACCTCGACATTTAAACCCACGTTCAATAGGAAGCGAGTCAGATGAATGGCTTGAACCTTTATTTTTTTTTTCTCTCTCTCTCACTTGTTTTTTTTTTTTTTTTTTTGAATCCCAATTTTGGGAGAGGCGTTTGATAGATAGATAGATAGATAGATAGATAGATAGATAGATAGATAGATAGATAGATAGATAGATAGATAGATGGATAGATAGATAGGTAGGTAGGTAGGCAGGTAGATAGGTAGTTAGGTAGGTAGGTAGGTAGATAGATAGATAGATAGATAGATAGATAGATAGATAGATAGATAGATAGATAGATAGATAGATAGATAGATAGATATCAGAAACAAAACATTGATTTCGTCCTGACTGCCCCTTCATGGACATCTACTTAAAAGGAGTAGACTGACCAGGACTACTGGTAAGAACCATCTTGGAGATTGAGCTATGTTTTATGTTTCCATTTTTTTTTCCAAAAGAGAACGAAAGAGAAAGGAAAAGAAAAATAAAGAGAAGGAAAGGGGACGGTTTACAGAGATCGATGAGCACCCTAATCAAACATGTTTTTGTTTTGTTTTTGTTTTGTGTGACCGAGTACTCTCACGAGGCGGCAGCTTTAAAACGATGAACATTTAAATTAAATGATTTTTTTTTCAGAAAAATTGCTTGACGAAACGTTTTGGTTATATAACCAAAGAGAGACAATGTTGATGTCTGTCTGTTCTACGGTGTCTGGTCTTTGTTTTAATACATAGTGATACATCAGATGATGCTCTTCAGAGACCATTCAGCAGTAAATGGAGGGAGGGGTGTTGTGCATAATTGTTTGATAATTTAACAGTAGCAAAAGAAACAGTAACAAAAACAAAAGAATAAGTAACATAACAAAAGTAACAGTAACAAAAGTAACAGTAACAAAAGTAAACTCTCTAGTCTTCTCAGTTTGCGAGGTTGGCGACTGCCAAAGGTCACATCTGTTGACATTACAACATGCCATTCATCAAAGATTAAAACTGAAGGGAAAAAAAAAGTCTGCTATCTAGATATTGGAAATAAAACGATGAGAGACACCCTCTCTCTAAGTCCGCTGTGGTACAATTAAAATCTTTAGAAATCCACACGACTTAACTGAAAAAAACGAATTACCCTTTACTTCGCCTAATGGACAAACGACAACAATTAGAATAGATAAAATAATGAGAATTTATACTTGACTTATACTTGACACTGTAAATTTGGCCCATGTATTCAATATGGAAGCCAACATACTTGCCTAAGTTGTAAAATACAATTTTATACATTTGTTGTTTTTAAATATAGTGAATGCAAAGGCTGTGCGCATCCTTTGCACAATAACTGAAAACATGTAAACACTATTGCGGTTTGGTTATATCTTGGTATTATACAGCTAGAGAGTGTGATTGTTATGGTTTATTGTTTTAGTTAAGCTGACACCCATGTGACGTATTTATGTAACATTCTCCCCCTAATTATGCGTTGATATATTATTGTCAGTCTAATTTAAGAAGAGAGTTATTTCCCACTTTTGCCACACATACACCCACACATACGCGCACAAACACACCTATCACCACACATTAAACAATTTCGTTAAGTGTCACACGTTTACGGTAGAACATAAACTCGAGTTGTTGTTCTTGTCTATTTTCCTTCTTATCTCCCTTTGTTTTTGTGTGCCAAAATTTTCTGTCAATTCTTCAAGTTATTTATAAAAAATATAAAAAAGGCTGGCGTCCCCTAATCACTGGAAAAAAAATATGATTGTAACAGAATGTTCAACACATTTATTATTTGGCTGGCATATTAACAATAGAGCTCTGCTTTAGATAAACACTATTTTTATGTTCAATTTAAACCTAATAAACAAATACTTGCTTTAAAATGTTGAACTATTTCACATGGGGTCAAAAGTCAGAGGTACATGTTAATATGTTATTTCACTAAACCATTCCCTTCACATAAACTTATAAACGAATGAGCTTTATACAGTGTTTCTTAGTGGTGGGCTATTTAATATTAAAGTTTCAATCTCATAATTGTTAGCAATCTGTTCAAAGCAAATATTATAGCCTACCCAGTGGCGTCGTTAGGGTTTGTACAGTGACCCTGTGCGATGAGAAAAAGGTCTTCCGACTTCCCCCTTCCCAACCCCTTCCTGGAAGTAACTTTCCCACTAACAATATGACATTACCTATACATTGATTTAATGAGTAAACAGATCTCTCAAATGTGTGACAAAATATTCATTTTTTAAATTTCATTTTCCCGATATTTTGATATTTTGGTGTTTCCCCTTGATGAGTGTTACCCAGTGCGGATCGCACACTTTGCATCTCCCCCTAGCGACTCAACTTTTATTTATGAGTCAAATTTGGCTCATTAACTACACTTTTAACTAAATGCCACAACGTCCCCCTCTCAAAGTGAAGTATGACCTTGTTAGGACCAGAAAAAACACATAATATACATTTGAAAAATTCTGCTCAAATATTAAGTGCTATTGTATCAATTAGTTTAGACATAGTATAGTTATTATGTTTTATTATTATATTATAGTAGAGTATGTAGTTATCTATTGTTTCTATTTCATGTTAGTGTTCACTCAGACGGCAAGCTTATAACACCACTTCAGTCATTTCTATTTCTTTCCCTTGTTTGATATACTAAACACAATAATTTATTACCAATAGTTAATTAACTAATAGTTTGTTTGTTTTTTTAGTGATTCTTGTGTTCTCAAGGAAACAAAAATAATTGTGCAAAATTTCAGCTTCATCCGAGTTTGGGTGTCGGAGAGATAATGTGTACAAACTTTTGTCCAGACAGACAGACATACAGACAGACAGACAGAATAAGTTTATATAAGATTTCTAAACAGACTCAGTTGCTAGGAAAAAAATGAATAAAGTAAACAGGACACACTAGGTTGATGTGCATGTTATTGATATGAATGTCTGATCTAAGAGACAAGACGTTTATGTCTGCGCTGGTACATCTGTTAGCACGTATTACTGCTCTCATCACTCTCCGCCATCTTATGGTGCTGTTCTATCCCAGGAGATGAAACCATACCGATACTAAATCGCACCAGATATGAACCTCAAGACGAATGGTAACAAATAGGGCTATCAACGTCTGATTGGGCTAACGTATTGGAACTGAATTGGTCTGCCTCGTTCTGAGATATGAGTCTTCTGGAAGTCCGTTTCCTTCTTTTTTTTTTTTTTTATTCTTACAAGTTATAGCCAACTGAGGTGGTCAATTGTAGTCGAACTGAATTTCCAAGGGTCTGGATCAATACAAATTATGTTATATTATCAACTAACCAACAAAAATAACCAAAAAGATGTGGATCTAGCTAGAAAATTATAGACACATGTTTTGTTTGCAGTAAACTGCAATGACGATTTACGAAATAAAATTTGTAAAAAGCTAAAATTGTGACTTTGTTTACGGTTGACATTATTGGCAGTATAAACGTCTCAGAAAGGCATTTAAAATGTTTCTGTCTAGGTGTAGAAAGAGAAAAATGTCGGAGCGATCACTTTATGACTTTTGAATCTGTTCTTTATTGTTTTCTTCATGCTTCTTTTCGCTTCTTTTCTTTCTCTTTTATTTTATCAATTCCTCTAAAAAACTTGCAAACTCTTCATGGGTTCAGGAACATGAACACTATTCTCGAAAAGGGCTCCAACTATTTTACTATAAATTTAACAGTTTATGTATATCTTGGAAAAAAGGGGGGGGTGCTAGCTAATTGGAAACACAGTGAAAACTTTGGTTTGACGTTTAACTTATTTAAACTGAAATCATCTTAAAATTAAATTTGATCCCTTTTCGAAAACAATTCAGTAGGAATTCCTTCATGTAATCAGTAGAGTTAAACTAAACTGGTGAAGTAGATAAATAGTCATTCATGAAGATTTTGCGCACCGTCTTGTGTAGAGATCCTTAGCTGGACTATTAGAATTAAGTTGTGACAATATACTGTTACGAATCTCACTATCCAGGCTCTCTGCAAACTGCACCTTACACCACCAACTTAAAGAACTTGACAATTCAGGGCTCCAAAGTAACGTAACAGTTTAATGTCCAATAAATTACAACCAATACTGAAAAATTTGCAACACGTAACACAGGCTGTACAAATATCTCTCCGTATCAACCGTACCGCCGTATCAACTCTTGCACTGGCCTCTCCGTCTCGTTCCGGGGTTGCACTGGGTTCAACAGTTCAGGACTGACTTCACACAATGGGCTCTTTGTGTCGGACTCGATCACAGACCAAGATCAAGACGCCGTTCGTCTCAACTGTACTTGATAGTACTCCGTAATGCTCCGTACAGAACCACACCGCTGAACCACACTGAACTGTGCTCTAGTCGAACGGACTGTAGTGAATCGGGCTCTGAACCTTCTTGAATGCGACACCTCCGCTCTTTATATAGGGTCCCTGCTGGCCTTCTAGAACCGAACGGAACGTCGCTCGACCAATCTGGGTGGTCAGATGACTACATCCCTCTTGACGCTCCTAAGCTCTGTTCACGACACCGATCCTTCTCAAACCTCATGTTGACACTCGTCTTGGCTGACCGTCGTAACTCGTCACGGTTGACCGCTCGTCTAGCGCTGGCCAGGGGCGATTTGCATCGGCTGACTACACACACACCACTACCCCCATCTGTGCCACCACCAGGTTTAAAACAATACATTTGTACATAATACTTCTACTATCTATTAATACACAATGTCAACTGTATCTCTACCTAAAATAGCTAGTATTGTAGAATACTGTCTTTGAATGCCTATAAGTCTAGATCGATAGATATCAACAAACAAGAATGAATTTTTTAGATTGATACAAGGACTTATCCAGGATTTTATTTAGGGGGTGGGGCGGAATTGAGGCAAGGGAAAAAAAATAATTTTCGTTTTTTTTTATTGTTCATTATTATCTTACAAAAAGTCATCAGCTTAATAAAGGAAGAATTGTTTTAAAAAAATTAATAATTTTAGGGTTACTTGATCTGTTTTCTCCCTTATTCTCTTTTTTTCCTCTCTTTATTTCTCTCTCTCTCCCTCTCGATAAAAAAGATCGATATATAAATTGTAGCCAGGAAGTAAGTTTGTGAAAAGTTTTATGAACAGAAAACCATTCTGGAATGTTTGACGTGTTTCGGATGTTCCCATAGAGTTTAATAAGAGTTTAAGATGACAACATCCTAGCCCAAATCTCGCGCATGATGGTGGGGAATGGCAGCTGGCAGGGAGTGAACCCTAAAAACATCGAGACAACCGATTGACAGTCCAGCGCGCACGACCAGGCAACCTCTAGTTAAGATGATGTCACATGTATAACAGGCACTATTTACAGCCATTTGTTACATATGAACTTTTATATTACCATTATAGCCACTTAGCAAATCAAACGTTATAAATAATTTCTTTAAAGGGCTAGCTGCTATTCAATATTAAGAAGCATTGATTTTGAAGATTGATTCTGTATTGCACACTCCCCGGAAACTTTTACCAAAATTAAACCGCCCGTTGCTTGACCAGCACTGACCGTTCTAGTAACTTGAGAATACATTGGGTCGAGCTCTTTCTACTCTAATCCATTAAAGATTTCTCTCCATCGCCTCCCCTCCTTTGACCTCCCCCTTTTCTCGTCTAACCCGCTGAAAGGTTTAATTGTTGATGACCTTCAGAGTACATCCTCCCTTCTCTAAAACCTACAGGCCTTTTTTTTTTTTCAATTTCTGAAGAGTTAGGATAAGCCACCCAGTGGGTGGGATAAATGTCAACCTGTGGACCGGAATCCTGGTATTAAGTGATTGGTAAGGCAGTTTAGTTTATTATCTGAATTAATTCATTAAAAATATATACTTCAGTTATATCAAAATAATCTTTAACTTTTTGATAAGGTTGATCAATTCAGAATTATTCCTAACCGAGAGGACAGGGGCGACTGGCTATATGGGCATTCGGGCCAATGCTTGGTGGGCTGGTATACAATTGGGGCAGTAGGGCCATCGAAAGTAAAATATTTTAAGATTTTATAATATTGTCTTTCAAAGCAACACTTTGAGCGTCGTGATAAAAAAAAAAATTTTTTTTAAAAGTCTAATACTAATTTAAAGCAATGTCGAAAATACCCTACATTCGTATATAGTGCTTCTATTAGACGTCAATTTCTTGTACATACTAAACGATAAACAAGAAACTTAAGGCCTTAATTTCTTAGAGAGATCGACGTTAGTGTGAATATATTAGGCTGAATCTATAAACAGACCAACAACTTTTTAAGTCCTACAGATGACATGTTCAGTCACATACCAATTTTTATTGAAATGTTCAAATTGTCGAATGATCTTGAGTTGGTCCCGCTATGATGTCCTTCACAACTTTTAATTATTATCTTGAATGGTGTAGAAATGTGTTAGGCTAATTGAAATAAAAATGCAGAAGAATCAAAAAAAGAAGGAGCAAATAGTGAGTAAGATAAAAGGCAACTATTGCTGGAATCTTGAGCAAAAAAATGTAGTAAAATTATGAAGGTTTTCTCTCAAGCACTAGAGATTCACCAACGTTATGATGACAGCATTTATGAATGAACAGGCTCAACGCCATTGGACGACAAGGCTATAGACCTAAGTCGAAATACAAGGAGGCTTTGTTAAAATATGACATTATTAATTTTACTGAACGTGCGGATATTAAATTACCGTCAAGCAGACGGACAATGTACTAATGTGTGTTTAGCCAGCCCTAAGATGCAGACAGTCAAACTAGGTTTCCTATTGATTGAGAAAGCAGTATTTGACCTTGCGAATAAAGTTAAATTCCCCTTTCAGACCTTGCGATCTATAGGGCTGATGGTGCTGGGGTCATCTGTTTTTTTGTCCAATGGTTAATAAGCCGCACAGCGACCTACCGCCTTTGCTTTCCCCAACTAGGGTAGGGTGCTCGTTGGTACTGGGGGACGCCCTAAGAATCTCAAACTATAATGTACTAATTGCTTTCCGAACTGCTTTGAAAAGTGATTATTTCATATTTATCACTCCTTTTCTATATTTCTATGTCTCTGGATTACGACAGTCTGAAGATAGTTAAATGACCATATTTATATAAATAAAATATTCTAATTAAAAAGCATAGAGCATTCTCTAGGTCGTTGGACTACGAGAATAAAAAAAAACGAATAGTCGTTCCTTCTAAGGTAGATAACTGTTTTAAAGAATGTTATCTATTTTCAATTTATGAAAGTATTACTCAATTTAGAATTGTTTAATGTCAAATGTAGAGTCAGCATTAAACGTACTCTTTTTACTTCTAATATTTTAAAACATATAAAATGTTTTCATTCATTTAAAGTTCAACATAATTAAGCAATATTTACAAAATACTGAAATTTAAAAAAAAAATGTAGATTTATTTTTCAGGAAGTGATTTAATTAAAAGTACGTATAAATAGCTTTGAATTGCGTTGAAACTAATAGTCGCATGATACATGTGTAGAACAATGGTATTCCATACTAAAGGTACTGTTTTCGATTTTTCGTACTGATCTTTTCTTATATAAGTTTTTTTTTCTTTTCGTTTGAAGCATTGACCCTAAAGAGAATGAATATTGCAACGAAATGATACAGTCTAATTCCAAACAAATACTTATAATAATTATAATTTGTATTTATTAAGAGCTGTTAACAAGCATATTGTAGACTTAATGCGTTATGACAGCATAGCTAAAGTCAATACGAAATGTTGAAAAAAACAAACTAATTCTTAAACAATTTTGATGAGGTATGTCATAATGCTCTTTTTGAATGCACTGCACTGATGCATGTTGTTTATCTGAGATCAATGGGGTGCGAATTTAAAACCCTTGGTCCATGCACTGAAAAAATCCTGCAAACCGTAACCCAGCCAAGAAGAGTCATAAAACAGCAGTTAACCTCATCACGCATAAGAGCAACCATTGAGGAGTCTATCAATAACAAAGTTCAAATGGAGTCGTTCAGACAATAAGTCAAATTTAGTAAAGTATATATAGTGTATATAAAGTAAACTAATAAGATTGAAAATAAGGTGTATATGTTTTCTTCATCCTATTGAAATTAATCTAGATTAATTTTACAGCTCCTGATAGCTTTTATTTCGTATTGTATTCTAAGTGTGTGTAAGCTTCATTCTAAGAAGTTATTGCCAATTTCTAATCCTACAAAAATAATTAACAACAAAAATAGACCTTCCTGTTTTCACTCTTCTAATATACATGATGCAACACAGAATAAAAGCTAATTAAAACCTACTAAACTCAATGCTAAGCGTACAAACAGGCGTTAAATTTCCTGAAAGCATACCTGCTCACCTGAGAACGGTAGATCGTGCAGGTGTTGTGTGTAGGCCTAGCAGGCACGAGCGCTGCTACATTGATAAGACTTCCAATTCTAAAAACAACTCGCCTAGATGTAGATACACATGTAGTGGAAGGTGGTTTAGAAATGGGAGAGATTTAATGAGAGAGAGAGAGAGAGAGAGAGAGAGGAAAGCGGGGTAGAGAAACAGACAGGAGAGACGAGATAATAAAAATAGAGAGCGATGATTGAGATAGCATTTATGTGTAAACGAAAGAAAAAAAAATGCATACCAAGAGTGTGACTATTAAGAAACATGAATGAAAGTCTACAGTCATTACAAACTACAACACAAATGTCTCACCATCAACCTAAAAAAAAAAAAATACCAGAAATATCCAAATAGGATTTATAGTGTCCAACAAATTCCGTGACACTTGATTCTCTTAATGTGGTCGATTACTTTTACTTATTTGCATAGCATAGCATCCAATAATACATTACTAGCCAGAGTGCTAGATTTACCTCTGGTCACTGCTAGCAGCGCTTTTGGCGAAAGAAGAATTTTCCTCTCTCGACAAAATAGTCGATGTCTACGCGAGAAACCTTTCTATATGAATCTGAGACGTGGTTACTTGACAGAAAACATCTAAGCCTGTGTTCTATGTTGTGTTTTATGTTGATATAGTTTACAGTTACACAAAAGAATGTTTCAGAATGTTAGGTGCATATTATAGAGGCAGTACAAACGATCGACAACTGCGCTAGGTAATGGCACTTATTTCATGGACAACTATTTACCAAAAGAAATATGTTTTTGGGGCGACCAGAGTGTGTCCTAATAGACAATGTTTTAGAAATCCAATGTTTGTGGATTAAATGTTGTCCATTAAATAACAAAATGTTTCTCTTAAGAGAATACTCTCGCAATACTGGTGGAAGAGAAGCTCATTATATTTATTCATCCTCTCTTTCTCTCTCTATCTCTTTCTCTTTTTTTTTCTCTCCCTCTTTCTCTCTCTCTCTCGCTCTCTTGATCTCTTTCTTAAGTTGTGTCTTTGTTTCCCTCTCTCTCTCATTCTTATTATCTGCCTCTCTCTCTCTCTCTCTATTTCTCTCTCACTCTCTATCTCCTTCTCACTTTCTCTCACTTTCTCTCTGTCTCTCTTGATCTCTTTTTTAAGTTGTGTCTTTGTCTCCCTCTCTTTCTCATTCTTATTATCTGCCCCCCCCCCCCCACTCTCTCTCTCTCTCTCTCCTTTTCTCTCAGTCTTTATCTCCTTCTCACTTTCTCTCTCACTTTCGTTCCCTCTTTCTCTCACTCTTTCTCTCACTCTTTCTCTCACTCTTTTTACGCTTTGTCTTTGTCTCCCTCTCTCTCGTTCTTATTATCTGCCTCTCTCTCTCTCTTTCATTATCTCTGTCATTTAATATCCGCCTTTTCTCTCTTTTGCACACATTCAGTCTGTGTCTGTCTGTCTGCCTCGGTTTCTCTCTTTCTCTCTCTGTTCATGTATCTTTGTCCTTTATTCTTTCCTAAACAATTTTTGTTTCAAATTTTCACAAAGATTTTTTTATTTGCCATGAATCGAATAAGCGCCCCAAAAAAAAATAAAAAAATCTTTCACTTCATTAAAGGATTACCTTTATTTTTATTTATTTTTTTAGCCACTTCTTTCATATACACTCTTGACTTGAACACTTTATGACGTTGTAGGTGCTGATACAAAAAGCTATAATATCAAGACTGTCAATTAGTGATGACCTGGTGTAATAACTAACAGCCCATTGACCTCACACGCACAAATCTCGTTCGTTACATCCTCATACTTTGTCTTTCTAATTATGTCTAATCAAGTTTTCAAGTATTGATTTTTTTTCTTTCTTTTCTGGTTTCTTCTCGTGTTATCATGTTTGTAGGCATTACTGGTCCAGTGTTGTTTTCTTTTGACATTAAGGTTTTCTTATAACTGTTTCCCCTGCCGGACGTTTCTGATAAGTCTGTGGATTCCCTGGTCTTACCTCATTAGTTCTGACCCTCCCCTGGCTTTAGTACAACAATTAATCTTAGTCTCTAGATCTTCTGAGAGTTTTCTTTTTTAGTTCAGTTTCTTTACCAACTACATATTTTTTATCTCTTTCGGTGTTTCTCTTTAAGAGTCCATATCTTAATGCCCTCCTGACATTTCTCACTCTAGCCTCTCCTCTCTCTCTCTTTCTCTCTCTCTCCTTACTCTCTCTCTCTCTCTCTTTCTCTCTCTCTAAATATTTTTTTCTTCTTAATTTTCCACTCTGTGTATATATATTGTTCTTTCTAATTTTCTTTTCCCTAATCCTCCCCATCCCAGTCATTTTATTACCGTATTTTTCTATTTTGTAATATTATGTCTTTATAAATGTAGTTTGTATACGACAAGACCATACATAGTCTCTTGGGTCATTTGTCCAGTAGTTGGTCACCCTGGCCAAAAAAAAAAAGACTCTCCTGCTTGGTCAATTTCAGCCAGTAACACCTTACAGACGCAATTTGCCTTTTCATTTTTTTTTCCCACTTATTTCTTCCGGATTTTCTCCGGCCGTTATTTATTGCTATGTCAGAGACTAAAATGTTGGATTGGACAGTTTGTGCGTGCTGATCTTGGACGTGGATTTAGATGGACACTAGCCTCGTGAGGATTTAGGCTCTGGGCCTTTAAGTAGGAATCGCGTTTCTGGAACATTCCAAAATGTATCAATTTTACACTGTGTAAAGAGCGTGTTTTATTTTTAGGTTTCTTTCAAAGTTCTAGGGAGAAAAGAGAATCTGAAGTTTAAAATAAATGAGTGTTTGTATCAAAAGAGAACACTCACACATACACAAAAAGGTAAACAAAAATTCGCCTGACGTTTTCGAGGCTACACTGGCATGCACTGATAAATAGTTTCATGTGCTTATGTATACCTGTGGTACTGTTGATTTGTTCTTTTTAAATTCATACTTCCCAATGGAGACATTCACATGAAGGAAATACCCCGCCGTTATGATGAAGATGGAATTTATGAAACAAATTATAGTAAGGACTGATTTTTTTACTCAATTGTAAATATTGCCTTTTTACAAGAAAATGTGCATTCCTGGTGTGATTATATGTGAACATTTCTTTTTGTAATTAAATAAGCTTGCTTTGAACCGTTTAGCAGTTACAATTAAAGGGACTCAATTAGTAATGAAATTATTACATTTTAACTGACCACGGAGAATTCAAATTCTAATAAAATAAGCTCATTTTCAAACTGGTTTACAGATGTGTATGTCAATTTGGGAGAATGTTTTATTCAATACGTGTGAGAACTATGTTTTCAGTAGCTATGCCCCTGCAGATCATCAAATGAGAAGCTAATAATGATATAGTTCAATGTTTTTAGATTGGTGACAAATATTTAGTAATCTTCTCTTTGTTTACATTTTGAAAGGTCCAGTTGTCAGTTCAAATGCATCCTTTTAAGCATTATGCTATAGAAAAAGAAAAGAAGAGAAAGCGATACGAGAAAATGTGGAGGCCTTATAATGTATAACGTTGGAACATGAAATAAACAATTCGGCCGAGATTTAGAAAATAATATAAACAAAATAAACTATCAAAAATCCTTGTCATACTAATATTAGAAATAGGAATGGGAAAGGCAGACAGGCTGTTTGAACTTGCAGGGCCGGTCTTAGATAATTGGAGACCCTATGCGAAGTGAATTTGGTGACACTAAATAAAATAGAAAAATAAATACTACATTTTTGTAATTTATAAAAAAAAACAAACTAGTGTGCTCCAAGCAATAACATTGACGACAAGTTTCGGTATTTCTTCTCTAAAAAATTACTTCGAGTCCTTTTCCAGTCCCCCGTACCTATTGGAGACTCTATGCGGCTGCCTAGTTTGTCTATGCCAAGGCTGGCCCTGGAACTTGGGACACTCGAGGAAACAGTCCAGAGCGCATACCACACGACCAACAAGACAGCTATATGGAAAGATAACTGGTACCTACAAGATAATAAAATTTACTTTGCGCTACAAACAGAGGAGCTACAACATTTCATTCTCGAGCCGTTAATAGTGCACACACAAATACATACAATCTGTTCAAAGTACTTCTCACTGTCACTATTTCTTTGTCCTGGACCTAAGATCAATCAAACAAAAAAGCTATTTTAAGATTTGCCTCCATTTATGAGAAATGTATCTTTAACCCTTTAAAACCCTTTATTTCTCGGAAAACCAGGGTACGTAATTTGATGACTATGAACTGCATTTATTGAATTATTACACCTCTGTTTTTGAGTCCTCTATTTGGTTGATATGAAATCCAAATGTGTTTGTGAGTTGCTTTGACTAGGTTAGGGTTAGGTCATGACGAACAATAAATTGATATGATATGAAACAAATTTAAATGTTTAGAAATGCATTACACTTGTCACTTTGTGTTGCTCATACTCGGGACACACACTTGTCCTGTTGGAAAGAAATATATTAAAAAATTACAAAGTTGGCATTGATGGTATTTGTTGTATGTTTCTATAGTCTCTCTGCCTGTGTTTCTGAGATGCAGTCTCACGTCTGCTCGCTATTATTTTTTCACATCAAATATTTGGTTTAATCTGATTGGTCTTACTGTTTCCCAGAATTCAATTTCCGGAACAGGCTTTATCAAATACTTGCATATTTATTCAATTTCTTTTTTTCATTTTTGTCCTTAGTCATCAGGAGGTTATCCTGACCTGATCTTGACATTTACAACAGATTCTTTATTTGTTGATTAATTATTATTATTGTTAGTATTATTTGTCTTATTTATTCTTGCTTGTTGTTTTGTTGCTGTAGTTTTTGTGAGTATTTCCTGTAGAAGAGATGTTGGTGGGCAGTCCAGGAGACGAGATGGTAAAGCAGATAAGAATTTTCATTAAACATAAATGCATTTTGTAAGGCAAAGATGACATAAAGTGGCCTCAGCATTATAGACTAATGAATGTTTGGTGTTCAAATATCCTTTTGTTTTTTTAATGCCTGGTGACGACTATAGAATTATGTGGCCAATACACAATATGAATTCTAGAGTACACTAGATGGCACACTTCCCAGTATATAGATAATAGAGTATAGATGAAGTTTCATAAAGCACTATCTAAATTCACGTTCCAATATTTACCATCTTAAAGTCGTCATCTCAAATCGTATATACACACACAATACTTAAAGAATGAAGACAATATAAATCAATTATAGTAATAAATGAACTCATAGAGTGTTGTAACTAAAGTCAATGAATCCCTAAAAACAAGAAAAACATAAAAATTATTATTTAAAAACAAAGCATATATTAAGTGTAATTGTATCAATTAGTTTAGATCAGTCATGTAATTTTGTATGCATCTAGGCATAAATAAATCTCTGCGATTAGAAATATTTTTACCATTTTTTTTGTTTGTTTAGCTTTTAGCTTTCTCAATGAGCTATAATTCTATCACTTGCCTTGACCGGTTGTGAAAGGGAGAGGGAAGAAGGGGGTATCTTGCAAATGTTTACATGATCGTTTTTTTAAATACATAAATAAATGTCACTTAGGACTGAAGATTCCTCAATGGAAATAATTCAACTTATACCACCACATCTGTCAAGTAAGATTTCTTTCAAATGTTTAAGATACCAAAGCAACACCATAGTTTATTAACCAATTGGTTTCTATTTGTTTTATTGATTCTTGTGTTCTCGGGTAAAAGAAATAATAGTGCAAAATTTGAGCTCATTTCAAGAATGGTTGTGGGAGAAACAATGTGTAAACATTTTTTACCATACAGCAGACAGAATGAGTTGATATAAGCTTTGTAAATAAGAATTTTCACTTTTTTCCCATATACTATTTGACCTAACCACCTTAGAATTCTGGATTATTATTAGTGTATGTCGAAAGTTTATTTAGGTCCCTTGCGCTTTCAATGTTTTCCTGACACATTTTCAGGTGTATATATATACATGTTGATTGATATTGGCGACACTGACACATTTTATCACGTGGCAGTTATATATATATATACGTATGTATGTGTGTGCGTGTTAAAGCTTACCAGATAAAATCTAATTTGCACAGTGTTTTATATTAGCGCCTTGATTAAATTTAACGTTTAACCGACTTTGTTTTCTGTAAAAAAAAATGTAAAAAAAGGAAATAATTTTAGTCTTACGCCGAACATATTTGCACTTCCAAATATCAGGGGGGGGAAATGTAATTACGAAAATTATGAACATGTGCTTCTCGTTGACGCAATGAACGCGGCTTCCATTGAACTGGGTTTTGGCTAATTGTACTCAATCCTGAAACGTTTGCGACCGGCTGCAACCTTGCGCTAGTCCTGTTCTAACTCTATACACTTGTCCACACGTCTTGAACCAATACCTGAACATATTCTACATGAAACAAGGGACATAAAAACGTTTCTCTAAAAAAACATTTTCTCCCTTTTAAAACTGGCGCTGGTCTATAATCTCTAATTCTTTTTATTTCTTGTAATTCTTCCATTGCTGATTTTCAAGCTCAACTAAACTATGCCAAGGACACTAAATTGACCCTCAATACTACCGACTTAATACATTAGAAAATGAAAATAAGTGCCATAATTTTCAGTGTATTTTTACAATGCTTTTATTCAAGTTACTCCTTCATGGAACCTGGGTGGACGCGATTCTGGAATACTGCTCTAGCGATAAACACATGTAAATTTGGCTAGAGAATAAATCTAGGTCTAGATCCATCATCGGTTTTGAAAGGACTATCTCGTTCCTGAATGGACTATCGCGTTCCTGAAAGGACTATCGCGTTCGGAAATTTTTGAATGTAAGTCAGTAACAGTAAAATAAAAATAAATGTTTAGGAAAATTGTACGCATCGTCCTGTGAGTCTAGAATTAAAGACATAATTTCGGAATTATTTAATATTTGTACGTAAATCTAATATAGACTACATCTACATTATAGAACTAGACTAGATCTTAAGAGTTCTAAATCAGAACTTTAGGTTGTGTTAGATCAAGATTTGCATAGATCTAAATCTAATAATGTAAACCTATCATTCATTTACAACATTATTAAACTAAACTTTTTATACCTGAGATAATTTCGTTTGCAATCACATTGGAAATGGATTCTCTTCTTGATAACAATATCTCAAGCCTAGCAGTCGTTGTTGTTGTTGTTTTTGCTAAATCCTCGTATGAACTCTTCTTTATACCGCTAGTTAGTTGCTCATGTGTTGAAAAATAACTTTAGAGTTTATCTTGTGCTACTAACGAAGGACCTAGGATTCTGTCTTGCTAAAAAGTGTACAAACACTATCGTATATATTTATCGTCAAACTTTTAAAATATATATAGCGTATCAACACGTCCTTAACACCGGATACACCCAAATCGAATGGGTACGTGATTTGTAATGGTTTTTGTGTTGGCCACATGACACCCTGCTCTTTAACCGTTGGCTAAAGAATCAGATCTGCTTCTACTTTCTCTACTTTCTCTAAGTGTGGAGTTGTTTACAGGTGTTCTGTTCTGCTGCACTGGCATTGGTTATTTACATGGAGTTTATACATAAATTGAAATTATTTCTCTTTTTTTAATTGTTTGTTTTACATGTTTCGGAAATTCCTTCAAACTGCGTTGGAAAGGTGGGGAGTTGGGGGGGTTGAACCAGGGACAATTGAGACGACAGTCCTGAGCGCATACCGTCAGGCAGCCATCTTTTGAAACATAAATTCTCGTGTTAACACGTTTATTATCTCGTTCGTGTTTTTTTTTCTTAACTGAGCCTCTGAAGATGTATACAATGATTTGATTCGCTGTGCATGTGAAGCTATAAAGCGATACACACGTGCTTTATGTTTTATATTCGTCTTGAAAGCGCTGCTCTGGTGATGTAGTTTGGCGGGAAGCCTAAAGGGAGACATAAAAGTCTATTGTATTCCCTGCCTCAGGATCTAGACTAGACTTTTAAAAGCCTTTCGTTGTTTTTGTGTCTAGTATACTTTGTTTTGTCTGTTTGTATTTTTTTCCCTATTAGCTCGTGTCACTTGGAACTTTTTGAAAAATGAAAGCGACATTTTTGTTTTGTTTTTGTTTTTTTTTGTTTTTTTTTTTTTGCTTATAACATTGTTCAATGTGCTCTGGTCCACTCGCCCTGTCAGAAGACGGTTTCCGTTTTGCCTTTCGACGCTCTACAAACACAACTCAGCTCCAGTTAGGATTCAAACTCGAGTCCCCTTGGTAGCTAGCAAAGCGTTGTTTTTTTTTTCCCGCTAAGTATGAAGCAAAGCGCATTACTATTCACTCACCACGCCCCGAAACCCCTTGCCAATCAATAAAGGGGTATTTAATTTAGGCCAGGCGACCTTTGTACCTATATAGTCGACTATTAACAAGTCTTTGTCTATATCAGAAAGCAAGCAAAGCACTAACATGTTTAGGTTTAGTTTAAATTAAATCAGTGCAACATTAAACATCCAATAATTTTTTCCCTACAAGATCTGACATACCTGTAATGTTATGCTTTATATCTAATTAGATAACATGCACCACACCGATAGCATTCACCTGGCTTTTGACATATTCAATTAAGTGAACGCAATTTCATAATTACCACCACCTATATAGCTGAACATCTGAATAGTTTCCCCTTACATTTTAGTTACATATTAACATATGGGTTGTATCTTCGATTTAAAAAAAAAAAGTAAGTTATTATACCTTATCGTGTTCACATACAGATCTAGATGTATAGTTGAGGCCAACTGGTCAATAGACTGGTACATTTTAGAGGTCACTTGTGTCAGTACTTTGTTACATGCACAGGAAAACGGATTAAGGCTCTTTTTTACCCACTAAAAGCTATGTATGTATGTATGTATGTATGTATGTATGTATGTATGTATGTACTGTAACGAATCTCACTATCCAGGCTCTCTGTAAACTGCACCCCACATGACACCACCAACTGAAAGAACTTGACAACTCAGGGCTCCAAAATAACGTTAAAGTTTAATGTCCAAATATCAAATCTATGTATGTATGTAGGTATTTATGTATGTTTGTATGTATGTCCCGCAAAGAAATCAAACCGTTTGACCAATCTTGATAAAACTTGGCATAAATGTTTCTTAGATCATGGCGGAGACCGTAGTGTATGTTTAATGTCCTGAGGGGGGCAAGGTGGTTGAACGGTTCAACGCTTGGCTTACTGGGAGTCTTGGGTTCGAATCTCGGTGAAGAATGGTACTTTGAATTTCGGGATTTTCAGTACGCCCGAGTCCACCCAACTCTAATGGACATGACACTCGACTCGTTAACCTTTGGCCAAAAAACAGATGACCTTAACATTATTTGCCCTATAGATAGAAAGGCCTGAAAGGGGAACTTCACTTTTTACTACCGGAGGGCTCTAAAAATAGACAAAAAGTACCTAATTCTATCACTATTAAAAAACGGACCTTTATGGGGAGTCCGGTAAATACGTTTCCCCCGTATCTTATATTTGATATAAATATGTCGCAGAACGGGTAAACCCATTTACACACTGCTTTTATTTTCGTGGCAAAATAAAAAGAAATGTGAAGGGAACATTCTCCAAGTTTGATATAGATCTAAATTCAAACCAGTAGATCAGTAATACCAAAACTAAGGCCCGCATGCCGCGAGTCATATCCGGCTAGTATATATAAACATAATTATTTATTTATCTAATTTATTTAAAGCAATTAACTTTTTTGTACTTTTAGCATAACGGGGAGAAAATAAATAAATTCTAAAATCTTAATCTTTCAGGTCTAGATCTTTTTTTTATTTTTCTAACCAAATCTCCCGCCTTTCTTTTCCCACTGTTTTGTATAGGTAAGTGAATGTCACCTGGATGGATCTAAAATCAATCTAAATGCAAACGTAGAACAAATGAATGGGATGAAATTAAAGTTTGAAAATTCACAAAATGAAGTGAAAGTTGATGTACTAGAAAAGATGAATGTGCATTAAAAGTAAAAAAAAATAACCTATACTTCTATTATTTGAATTTTTACAAACTTTAGTACGTGGTCATTTCTAATAAATGTACCTTATATACGCTAAAAGGTCATGCATATATCTGTTTTGTATACATCTAAATATTTTTAAAAAGACATCTATATATTTATAATTTATCGCTAAACAGAAGTTTGACACAGCTACAACTTTTATGGTTCTGCACCAGGTAAACATATTTCTTAAGTAAATTTTAAAAGTTTTTAATTGATACTTTTTTTCACAAGATTTTGGAAAGTTGGTCGCAAAAAGAAGACTGTTTCAAAGAAAGATCTGGACTCTGTAGTTTGTTGAATAGAGACCAACTTCATGATCTAGTCATGAATTTCTGTTGCCAACTGCAGTCTTCAATGGAAGTTAATGTCACTTCCATTTTGGTGTTCAGGATAATCGCGTTGAGAAAAAAAAAGGGGGGGGGGGATTTCAAATCACTTCACTTCGGACGTAACAATTTGACATTAAAGTTTTGACAATGAAAATTTCTTTACTTCGAACATTTTTCCTTTTGAGGTGTAATATCTCTTTTAAAAGTGGGCTTTAGCTCTGAGAAGAAGAAAAACTTCTGTTTGAATAGTGTACTTTAGCTTTGAAAAGAACAACATTTGTTTGAATAGTGGACTTAAGCTATTTTAATAAAAATAACTTTGTATGAATAGTGGACTCTCCGTGAAGAAGAATTATTGAAAGATCATATTTTGGGAACATGGTGGCCTAGTGGTATTGCTCTAGGTGTCCGGACAGAGGGGTCTCGATTTCAAAGTCTGGTGAAGACTGCTTTTGAATTTCGGGATTTTTAGGGCGCCCTTGTGTCCACCAAGGTCATATGTACACCTGGCATACGCTGGGAAAGTAAAAGCCATAGAAACGAATGAGCTTTACATCATACGCCTTCATAAATCGCAAGGTCTAAAAAGGGAACTCTTACTGTACACATAAAGTTTATTATACTAGTGCGTAGACAGGAACTTTCCAAACCCTTAAATAACGTACCTTTCAAGCTTGGAATTTTTGTTGGCATTTATTTACATAGTGTTTCCTTTTGCCCTGAGTATTCCACAGCTATCTAGTTTATGTGTTTTTATATTGGCTGTAGGCAGTCTGCCATTTACCACCGAAACATTTTTTCTAACATATCGTGGAGTGTTTGCTTTCTGGACTTCGGCTTGACCAACAGAGACAGACTTGCGTGCCTAATTTGCTGTTCGTAAGTCACGTGTCTGCCGCGAGCTAGGTAGCCTGAACACAATTACTTCACCATTTAGGATAGGATACTTTCTTCTAAAGTGGCTACAAATCACGACATGTCTGCGAGGAATGTTTACATATATGATTAAAACACTAAATAATTCTGATGAAAAAGGACTAGGTTGGAAATGTTATTAGCTTCACTTCGAATGGTTTAAATGTGAGACTTTACTTACGTGGTCAATATGTATCAACATGATCGGAGAATGCGTGAAGGAGAAATAGCATTTACAATTATTTAAGGGGACTAAACACAACACATTTAGCCTTATATGTGAATACTGAAGGCTTAGTTTCTTTGTTAGTATAAAAAATAATTACAAGTAATTAATTGATTAATTGGTCACTTTTTTAATCGATTTACTTGTACACACATTTTACCAGACTGACAGAAAGACAGACAAAGTTGATAAGCTTTGTAAAATGTAATCGTTTTTCTGAAGTGTAAGACTGTTCGAGCAACATTATTGAGACAGTGTCCATTTAGTGTCCACTTTCGTCACAAAACGTTTTCACTTTTTGACGTCCTCCTCGAGTTAAGTTATTCTGTCTTCATGTTTGTCATCAATTTGGTAGGAGTCAAACAAGTTCTCGGTCACATTTGTTTGGAAGGTTCGTGGTTTTCCATGGACAGTAGAAAATCTCGTTGTAATCTCTAGCTCAGTTTGTTAAACGTGACTACAAATGTGAAGTTCAGTTCTGAAACACTGCATGAGATGCACGTGCCCTATGACCTCGTGTGTACACAGGCAGGGACCAAAGTTTTAATCAGAGAAAATTGTGTCGTTCCTTATGTTGATAGATTAAATTACCATTTTCTCTCATACAAAAATGTGGTACCTAGCACTGCCTTTATATATGTAATATGAATGCATCATTCTCAATTCTTAAAGGCCGAATTCCTAGTGGACATGAGATAAAAGTGAAAGTCAGTGTTCCCTTCAGTCACGGATTGATGATACTCGGTCGTTGGTTTGTAGCACCAAACAGCTAGTACAACTCAACCGATGTAGGCGTAGTGAATTCTTAATAGAGAACTTAGAAATAAATATCAACTAAATATAAACTAAACACATCTTTGTAATAAGTTAAAACCTGGTCTGTTAAAATGATTGTTAAATGTTTCATTCAGTCAGACATCATTTAAATCAAATCAACATTTAAATTTTCTTTCAATTCCATTCGTCAAATTTTTTTTAGCTGAAATAATTATCAAATGAATCCTTTGAGAATGATTAAATTGTTTAAACGGCAATCTATCAAAGTAGAGGCTTCAATTTTTTTTCTCTTCAAAAAGTATAAATATTATGTTTTAAATATTACAACTGGTCACAATTACAAATTGTAAATACTAACACATTCTTACAATAAAATCCACTCTTTCGAAAAGGTTTTTTTAACTGCTTGAAAGAAAGTCCAATGTATTTAATATTTATTTGTTGTTGGGAAACTGCCCTGTTTTTAATCAGAGACAAGTCTTAATGACATTCGGTTTTTTGGGGTATTAAGGAAATCACATTTCTAGGTTGAGCGTATTTCGCTGACAAAGAAATTTGGCATTAATTATGTTAGGTGGCCTACTCTTTCATTTCACGATAGTGGTCATGTCGGTCCTACGTTTAGATCGTTGTGTAATTAGGGCAATGGCCGGGCTACTTCAATTGGGTTTATTCTGAATAAAGAATAGCTTGTCCAACAGCTTGATACGTGTGACCATTTCTTTGGCTGTGTCTTCTTTTTTTGTTTTAAACTGTCTCTTCTTGTTCACTTTGAATCGACAATTCTGAACATTATAAATTCTAAGAATTATAATAGTATTAAACCTTTCGGCGGTCTCACCTTAAAGCAAAGTTAAGTTTTGAAAATGCAGCCTTTTCCTTGTATCCTAAAAACAAGAGTTGGCAACTTTTTAAAAGGGATTGGACTATGTGCCAGTTGCTTGGTGAAAGTGATCTAATTCCTTTTCTTATTCACTGTAAGATAGTTCATTTCCTTGTTACGTGACCTTTACATCTATATATGCCTAGCAACAAAAAAAACTGTTGACTAGTCGTAATAAAATCACAGGGTCCTTCAGTTAGCTAATTTGTATTTTAAACTTAAATTGTTACAAGATAGTTTTTGAGCAAAATGTGAATTAAAAATAGAAAAGTGTACCTAGTACAACGCATGGACTACCATTTTGTTTTGTATATGCCCAACTCATGGTAGTAAACAATTTATTTTGTAGTTAGAATTAGAATATCCAAGATTTGTATGCTAGGAGTTAGGAATATATCATGTAGATGAACGAATCCACTAATTCCTAAGTCACAATGACCTCTTCATTTATCAATAGCACCTGGTCATTCAGATAATCCGTAAGACAGTTCAGTCCTTTCATACCTCCACTTCAGCATCAATATACTGTGTAGGACTTTAATGCCCGAGTCACAAGTTGCTCACACCTTGAAATAGTTCACAGAAAGCTACAAAATGTTGTCGGTTATCTGATGACAGCCCAGTGATTGTTTATTGCAATAAAAAAAAAGGGTCGTCTAGCATTCATTCGATGAAAAGTGGTTGAGAAGTGAATTGCATCACTTGAATAAGTCTTCCTCCAATCTGTCTTCCTTCAATCTGTCTTCTTTCAATCATTCTTCCTCGAATCCTTCTCCATCCAATCTGTCTCCATCCAGTCTTGCTCCAATCATCCTTTCTCCACTCTGTCTCCTCGCCATCCAATCTGTCTTACACTAATTATTGTTTCTTCAATCAGTCTCCATCCAATCTGTCTTACACTAATTATTGTTTCTTCAATCTGTCTCCATCCAATCTGTCTCCATCCAATCTGATCTTCTTATTGCAGGAAATATAAATCTGTCTTCTTTTCGCCTTTTTTATTTATTTATGTTCGATCTTAAGGGACAGAACAACTATTAGATGTTAGGCGACTTTGTGAGAGTTCTCCACCCTTAGGAATAAAGCCACTTCAGCCAGACGTGGCCCAGTTATACCTCCGCAGGGGTGCTAACTCGCTTCTTATAATTATTATGTGTCGTTTTGGTATTTGCAAATGACAAAATGTCACCAATATCATATGATGGCTAAATATTGACGTTACAGTTCCCCAAGTATTTTTGTAATTTCTACAGTCAATGTCATTTGCGGAGATATGAAAAGAAAATATTTAAAAAATCTAATATGAAATAATGGAGTAAATATGCTGATTTTTTTTTTTATTCAAACCAATATTTATAGAATGAAAAAGTGGTCATAGTTATACAGTTTGAGAGTCGTCAGAAAATAAAATAGATATATATTATGTCAAATTCTACAAATGTTTATTACTCCCAACATGTAAACCAAAACCTAAACAAATAAAAGCGATTCTTACTTTAATGTACAAGCATGTGGATAGACTAAACATTTGCATTTTATTTTTCTTTGTGCAGCAATTGTAATCTATATAGATATAGTTGACCTTTTGATAGTCCAACGGTAACAGGACCGGATTCATCATCATCATTTTGTTTGGTGTAATGCACAAATTGTAAGACAAATTTCCATACGGACAATAAAGATTATTATTATTATTATCATCTTTCCTTTGCGTTCCTCATAGAACGCAGGGCCTCAGTAAAAACATGCCATTCTCCTGCTAGTTTTTAAATGGCTTCCCAGCTTTTTCCTGTCCTGTCTGCTTCAGTTAGTATACTGTGTCAACACGTTCTTTTTGGTCTTCCTCTACGCCATGTACCCTGGGGGTTCCACTCTAAGGCCTATGTAGCTCTGTTGTTTGGCATTTTTTCTAAGGGTGTGACCAATCCAACTCCACTTCCTCTCTAAGATCTGCACCTCTATATTTTTCTTTCCACTCATCTCCCACGGTTTGGTGTTTTCTATTTTGTCACACCAGTGTAACAGGATCGGCATAGTGTCGGATTATCTAAAACGTCGGATTACAACGGAGGTTGGATTTATTGTAACTTCATTTGACCTTATATGTCAAGAAAATTATATTTACAATAATGAAATATTCTCTTTGGTTTTCAACAGTATGGTTTAAACAATAGAAGAAAAATGAAACAATTCGACCTAAAAAAAATTAAATAAAATTTCCCCAACTTTGGGAGATTAGCTCGATGGAAATGTTTTTATCTTTGTGTGGGTCTGTCACCAAATGTTCTAGTTTCTCCATTTTTTTCCTAATTTCATAAATGGTAGGTCGCCTGATGCCATAAGTCGAAAAAATAGCTTCACCAGGCTCATAGGTCTTAATAATTTCCCATTTTTCAGGAAGAGATCGTGTTCAGTGGCGTAGCTAGGGTGGGGGAGGAGGGGGAGAATTTGAAAAGCCCCGTTGGCCATATTTGCTGGCCTTACTACAAGACGTAAGAAATACTTGAACCCTGAAAAACTGTCTGAAGTAAACTGTTCAAGGACAGAAACACACTCAAGGATTTATCACCCATTGGCTCAGCAAGAGTCACGAAAGAAGAGGCGAGACTTGCTTGTCAAAACACGCTTGTGCAGCTAAAGACGAGTCAGCGCCGCGTCGGATTACTGAGTATGTCGGATTAAAAAGTGTCGGACTATCAAGGGTCAGCTGTATATGATATTTGCCTGAAGACTACAAGCCTAAATGAAGCCTGTAGGAGGATATCGCGCAAGGTCGATCAGTTTGAAGACAGACTTTGCGTGTTTTAAGCTTCTTTTTTAAAAAAAAAAGAGATTGGAGGGGTGGGGGAAATGCTCTTTTCAAGTTATTTCTACATTTTAAATTTGTTTACTTTTTCTGAACAGGTGGAAAGGGGAGACGTGCCGTCCACTCGGCAGTACCTCAACAATTCCAAGCAGACAGGTATGAACCTGAACTGCCTGGATCCGCTGGGTAGGACAGCTCTACTGGTGGCCATCGAGAATGAGAACATTGAGATGATTGAGCTCCTGCTGTCCTACGGCGTGGAAGTGGGCGATGCATTGCTGCATGCTATCAACGAGGAGAATGTCGAGGCGGTGGAGCTGCTCCTGAACCACGAGTTGGCTACCAAGGGAGAACAGCAGGTAATGTTTTTTTTTTAATCTTTTGGAAGTTCTAAATACCTAAGTGTCACAAGTGCCCTACTGATCCGTTTTCCTTTATTATTTACTCATTGTAGATGTTAAGGTTTTATTCCATGTCAGGGTTTGACTAGTTCCTTACGTTTCTTCCGTTCTACTCATTTTTCTTATTTCCTTTTAAGTGGCCTACGCACCAACTTCACTTTCAAAAGTTATCGTTCTTTGTTTTCTTTTAGAAATGTGATAACAATGAAGACAAAAGTGATCAGTTATTGAAAGACTTTCTAAAACAGCGCACAGCCAGACCTAATTGCAGCAAAAGAACAATTCTCAATTTAAAATAATAAAGCCTCTATCGCATATTCTCACTAGGCCTTAACATTTCAAAGTTTGGCCTCGATCTAGGCGTTTGTTTTGAATTATTGTACTCTGGAATATATGTTCTAGACGACATAACAAAGAATTCACACTGTGTTGACTCTGAATAAACCAGCTATGGTGAATGGACATATTCAAAGCTTAGAATTAAAATCCACATCATTTACGCCGCCCTGAAAATATAAATTCAATCTCAATTTTATTTCCTTTCCCGTGGCAATCATACACCGACAAGCAAACACGCATAACAGCCTAGTCCACAAACAGTTCCGATAGCCGGTTATGCCAACTCTCACTCTTCATAGTTAGGCCTTACAGAGAGGGATTTCATGTTGTCATTTTAGGTTGTTGTTTTTGCTGGGTTTTTTTTGTTTGTTTGTTTGTTGTTATTTATTTTTTTTTGCTTCTTTTTTTAGGACTGTTTTAAACGTTTTGATTGCATGTCAAAATAGTCTAGTAGCTGTTTTATTTATATGTTCAACTATATTTCTTTAGCAAAACGTTTTTAAAAGTTATGTTCTCAAATATTACAACATTCTTCGATCCTTTGAACTGTTATGATTTGTAACTCCTCTGAAAGTAGATACATCCACTGTTTAGACGCATTAATAAAAACCCAAGCTGATACATAAACGTAAACACAGAAACACTTCTGAACTTTTCCTTGCACTTTTGTATCAATGGACGAGGACCACCCGTCTGGAATTTTCCCACTCACAAAAAAAAAAAAAAAACCCAGAGCTCTGGCCCGTGTAGATCGATGGTAACGTCTGAATGCAAGTGGACAGCTTCCGTTTACAGTCGATGAACCATAACAAAAATTTGTTCTGGTCATCTGATACTTAAAAAGAAAGCCGGACAGTAAGTGGACTTTATATTTAGGTAATCGATAAGTCCTTTTTTTGAAAAATGCATTCATTTACAAAGGATTAAAAAAATTGCTGTTTGTTATTTGTTGTTTGTAATTTCTAAGCTGTTATGAAACATTGAAACTTCAAAGTTCTTAAAATAATTTCCTTTTTCACCTGATCTTTCGTTTTGGTGAATGAGATCCATTCTCACTATTAGATTACATCCACTTTATATACTGAAATAAATGGGTGGAAAAAAAAGGTTTTTGAATTTCGAAAATGGCTCTAATGATTTTACTAGAACTTTGTATAATAGCTATCACGCCTTTTGTTTTCAGATAATGTGTGTTTGTATGTGGCTTTGTGTGTGTGTGAATGAGAGAGTGAGTGTATTAGTGAGAATAAGCTATAAATTGTGAAAGGGAAGTCTGAAAAAGAGACAGTGAAAAGAGAGATACAGAAAAGAAATATATAGGGAGACATTGTGGGAGTGAGAGAAATAAAGTTTAAGAGAAGAAAAAGAGACAAAATAATAAAAGGAAGAAAAAAGAGCTTGTGAAACAAATAGCGACGAATAGTGTAAATTCTTAATTTGAAATTCAGTGCTGAAACATCAACAAAATATTTAGCTCTTGCATGTGCTCCCACTTTAAGCCCTGCACTAACTTTGTGAATTATTCCGCTAGAAATAAAGGTAATCAACACGATTCTAAAATATTGTTTGTTCCACGTAAAAAAGGCATCCACCATTTAACCTCCCAACATAAATTGATGACGTAATTCAATAAACAGGCTGTTGTAGCTTTACCTGAACGTTTATTCAACCTCGCTCTGAAAACAAGGCATGCTGGTTACTTCACCTACCCATTTACAATGGTAATGAATGTTTCTACGCTGTTAAAAAATAGTCCAGTCGATATCGACTTACTTGTCCCTTTACATATCTTTGCATTTCTAGATTATTTATTGGCTATTTTCATTATTAATTAGCAAGTTTTTGTGTGTTTTTTTATTTTGGTGTATTCGGTAAACAAAATACTGAAGCATTTATAGGCGTAGTGTTTAATAAACTAAATAAATTTTTATAATATGTCTTCAGTGCTGTGTTATATGTATCTTTAACACACTTACAAAGACTTAACTATTAAAATATAACTTTATTATCTTGACATTCCATTTTATTTAGTATATGCTGTCTCCTTCAGCACTGTCCTGTTCACTGACCTCTTTCTACAAAGTCATGTCTTACACACTTTATTAGCTGTTCACTCAACCAAGTAAAACAACAAAGGTCATCTAGTCTGTCCGTTCACAGTCACACAAAATACAATGGTAGTCACTCAAAACAGACTTACTATCACACACTGTAGAATTATTTTCTCGTTTGTTACAAAGTAAAGTTAGTAATTACTGGGACGCAGCGACCTTTTAATATGGCGTTGACATTGTTTTTATAAAGCTTATATCAACACAACTTACTCTGTCTGTTTGTCTGTCTGGTAAAAAGTTTGAACATGTTTTTCTCACACTTCCCATTTTCGGATCAAGTTAAAACTTTGCACAATTATTCATTGAACCTGAAAAGACATGAATCAATAAAAAAAAATTAACAATTAGTTAATTGATTGTTCCTGATTAATTATTTTGTTCGATTTCAAAATAAGGGGAATAAATGCAATTTGATGAGATTTGTATATATATATATATTACGTCTTGACGTTTTCTCTCTTTCTCTATTTCCAAGTTGAAATTTTGCATATTTATAGTCGATAACCATACACGAATCAATCCAGAAATTAACCAGTTAGTTAAATATTTTGGTACTAATCAATAAATCATGTTTTACATAGCAGAAAGGAGATAGACTACCTCCCCTCATATTTTTCAGTTAAATGACAGTACTTAGCTGTTCCTTCCCTTAGATAAGCTTTGTTTTTAAAAGTATTCTTTTTTTCTATTAGTTGTTGTCTGTTTATTTTCGAAATAACTCCCAATCTTCCTTTTTTTCATTTTCTAGCGATTTTTCTTTGGCTTTCACCACATGGTCACCACATTTCTTTATATCACTTCCTCTTCGTTTTTTCTCCTACTGTAGTTTATCTCTTACAGAAAGTTGACAGCGTCTCAATAATAAAAATCCAAGTGTTAACAAAGAGCAGATTACTGTGATTAACACGTTTAATGTGAAAACCGCCTTCATTTATCTTCTCATGGTAAACACATTTTTAGGGGCCATTATTTAGTATTACCTTATATAGTCTTTCTCATTTTTTTAAAAATGCCACTGCAACTGATTGGAAAAAAATTCTGTACAAAAATATAAAGAGTAGGTATCAAACACACTACAGGTTATAATTCCAGAAGACCTGAATCACGGCAGCTGGAAACCAAGCATAAACAGTAGTTTCTCTGTCATGTGTGTTTTTTAGGCTATATTTAAAAAAACGGCTTCTATATAGCGCTACTCTTATGCTTATAGCAAGCTATCGTTTGTTACAAAGTAAAGTTAGTAATTACTGGTGTTTTGAGTGACTACCTACCTATCTCAGTTGTTGGTAGGGGGTATCTAGGAAAAGTTTTTTCCGTGCTGCCCTCAGGAAGCTCAGTAAACACAACGCTGCCCAAGTCGGATGTCGAACCTCGAGCCCTCTTCATAGGTAGCCAAGACAAGCCAAGTTCAAGCGTACTTAGCCTCTCGACCACGGTTCCCACTTCACCATCCTTACGCCAAATACAGTATCGATAAGTTAACTCTTTCTCTCCATAATTGTTTTGTATGTTCTAATGGAATCATTCATTTTGCTCATTTGTATTTCACTATCCTTTTCTAGTTAAACTTCAATAACTTTTTTTCTAATTAGAAAATTTTATATTTGGTATAGAATTGAATAGGATGGCATGCTCTTTTTATACACTGCAAATTAATGTTGATATCTAGACTACATCTAGAACTAGATTTATTCTATATTCTAGATCTAGTCTAGACCTGTAAAGTAGATACAGCGATTATGATCAGGATTAGTAGGCCTACTAGTGGGAAATACTGCAATATGCTGTTCGCATGGGTAACCGGTTAGTTGTACGGGCTAACCCTAGCCCGTCTACTCCAATATATTAATCGAAATTGCTGGGGAGAGGTCAGAGGTAGGCCACGTATCTGGGAGCAGTAGCGTCACTAGGGGGGAACCATTTTGGGGATGACAGCAAAGTTGAAAAAAATATATCTTGGCAAAAGCAGACACATCGGAAAAGATAATTATATTAAAATCTCTAGACATATACCCAAATATGCCTAGACACGTCTAGATGGTAGTTACAGTTCAAATGACAAAGCACAACGTTATACCATTTCTGTCTTAAAGTATAACCAAGGAAACCTGTTCAGGTGATGTTAAGTCTGTTTATAATTTTAATTAAATATCATTGTAAAGTTTGCAATAACATTGGAATAAATGTCGTAAACAGTGAGATTTTATAATAGCATTGATGCTCATTTTACATTTGAGTAAAAATTAATTATAGTAGTAAATCAGCTCACTGTATTTGTTTAACAAACATTACTAACTAGCAATAGTGTTTATTGGAACATATTTGAAGAAAGATGATGAGAAAGGGATGAGTTACCGCACCAGGTGCCACCGACACTGTCTGGGAGGCTTCCATTATGTTTTTAGGTGATCAGTTGGATAGTTGGATCTCTACTCTACTTTGTAGGTGATCAGTCGGATCTCTACTCCACTTATTCTAGAAGAGTCTTATCAAAGACGAAGTGTTGTCCTGTTTGCTTTTATGTAAAAAAAAAAAAACGGCTAATGATTTATTAATTTAAACGATCAACACAAGACTATGGCTTAAATATTCCTGGTCCATTGGTGACCTCGATGGGGGCGCCTTTGTAATCTTGTTTTAATTTCATTTGGGGCCACTAAATTCACTTCGCCTAAGGTCTCCAATTATCCAAATTCTGACATTTTTTTTGCTCTCGAGCTGGTGTATAAATTGTAAGTAGTTCAGAGTTTGTGTTGGGTTAAAATGGTATGATACAGAGGGCCCGGAAGCGCTATAAAAATCATTTTGCTCTTACTGGCATTGCTGAAAGCAGCTGACACCATATGGCCTCTGAAATAGACAGAGAGCTCTCACACGTTTACAAACCAGTGAACCACTCTGTATACTCAGTGCACAATTCTATATACTCAGTGCACCACTCTACGTTCCAAGTGCACCACTGTGCTATTCCAGTGTGGGAACTGAAAGCTTTCTTTGAAGAAGATGCAGAAGTCTGTGGCTGTGTTTCTGATTCGTCTCTTGTTTTAAACCAGGATATCAAGAATTTCAACTATTCCAACAACGACAGAAGGATACATTGGAATCTATTGATGCAGGTTTCAGAAACATTTTTGTTTATTAGAAAAAACATAGCTCAAAGAGACGTTCGATTTAACAACTAAATAAAGTCTTCACTACATGCCTGGGAATTGTTTTGTGGGCTAGTTCTGGCCTTTTTGATTTTTGATCTTTGAAGAAACTCCCTTTAAAAAAAGAATTTGAAATATAAATATTTTTACTGAATCAAATAAAATTGTATTTTTCAAGAAGGCTTTTTTTTAGAACCTCTGTCTGAAACAATGTCAGGATGCTCTTAGAATGTAGAGTAATGCAATTGCATGCATTGAGGAAGCACAGCTGTGCACTGAGGACGTACAGTGGTGCATTAAGCCTGTAGATTAGTGTACTGGAAAAGCATAGTGGTGCACTGAGTAAAGTACAGTGGTGCAAAGAGAATGTTGAATGCACAGTGTTGCACTGAGAATGTAGACTAGTTCACTGAGAAAGCGCAGTGGTGTCCTGAGAATATACAGCGGTGCCCTGATAACGTTAAACGCTGCACTGAGAAAGTATAGTGATGCACTTAGAAAGTGCAGCGGTGTGATGAGAATGTGCATGAGAAAGTATAGTGGCGCACTGAGTATGTTGAATGTAAAGTGATGAACTAATAATATAGAATCGTGCACCCAGAAAGTATAGTGGTGCACTGAGAATGTACAATACTAGTCGACCGGCGGCGTAGCATACGCCGCTATTTTGCAAGCCAGCCATAGGCCACAGCAACCTATCCGACCGCAGTGGGCCCCACACTTTCATAGGATCTGCGCTAATTCTATGTGTAAATTATTAAATTAAACCATTTTATAACTTATAACAGATTTCTCGCGGCCGCCTGATTTACCAGGAGCTCCTGGAAATCTCCTGAAATTGAAAAATATATGAAAAAGTCATGGAAATCTTTTGAAAACTCATACAAATGTCCTGAAATATATAGACAAAATTGTCATTTTGGGGTGTCATTCAATATGGAAAACGCCAATCCTACGGGCGATAAATAAAAACGGCATTATGCATTAGCCGTAATTGTTTAATCTGGTGAAAGAAGCTTCTCGCGCCTCAAACTAATGAAGAATTACTTTAGTTCAACAATTCTCGTAGATAGATTGAAACATTAGCTAATTGTTGCTATTGAGCGTGATCTATAAAGAAAATAAAATTTTCCTTATACACTGTAAGACTTCGCTACACGCAAGGCTCGTAAAGTTCGTGGGATAACTCTATCCGCAGAAATAAATGAGTGATCTTTCTTTACTTCTTCTTCTCGTCCAAACTCTTGAGGGAAGAAGAGAATTATATATATAGATATGTTTAAGTAACGAAGCTTGTAATGTTTCCCTCCGTTAACCTCAAAATTCTACATACTGAAAAAAAAAACGAACTTTTAAAACATTTCTTTGCTGTGAATCACATTTTTCATTATTTGTCAGAAATTCGCTATTTAAAACTCTAGGACGTTAGTATGACCTGGTGGGTGCGTGCTAGTTGTTCAGGTTTTCTCAACAAGTATTTTATCGGGACTGGACGAGCTGGCAGTAATTCCAGTCCTTGCTGGAAGAGAGCCTTTAATTATATTTCTGTGTTTGAACAAGCTGCTGGAAATGAGGAGGCGGAAGGGGGGGGGGGGTGAGAGTGGGAAATGTACCTGGAAGTGTGTTTACGTCTCGGCTCAAAGAGATTTGTTTATTGACAAGCAGTGGAGGAACAAGAATGTTGGATAGTGCTTTGAAATACATTGTTATTATATTATTATCTTAGCGAGGAACTGCCGTACATTCCTAGACACATTTCTGGTACCCTTGGAGAAAATGTAATTCTACGTGGATCCCATTCAGTTAGCATACTGTTTCTTTATAGTTCCCATTATATAGACTCAGGTCTGATGGTATCCACACAGTTTTCTCACACACTACACCGTTTACTCACAGTCCTCACACTGTTTTGTCAGTCTTCTCACATTTTACTCAGTCTCCACATAGTTTTTTAATCTCCACAAAGTTTTCTCACAGTTTTCTTATTCCACACAGTTTTCTTACAGTGTCCACACAGTTTTCTCACTCCACACAGTTTTCTTACAGCCTCCACACAGTTTTCTTAGTCTCCACGCAGTTTCCTCACAGTTTTCTCAGTCTTTACACAGTTTTCTTACAGTCTCCACACAGTTTTCTCACTCCACACAGTTTTTTCACAGTCTCCACACAGTTTTCTCACAATCCCCACATAGTTTTCTTACAGTGTCTTCACAGTTTTTCAGTCTGCAAAGATTTATCTGATTTTGTTCACGTGACTTGTTGAAAGGAACTTCGTTTCTTTGTAAATTATTTGCAAGAAACTGATTTTTGTTTTTAGTGATAATAAAGATACGAGCACACATGAGTATTAGAGGAACGACTGCTAGAGGGAAGACACGAGAGTAGAGAGAAGACAGGAAGACAGTGAGACAACAAAAGTGGGGCAGGATTATGAGAGAAAGAAAGAGGTTTTTTAAAAGAGAGAGAAATCAAACTACTGTAGGTAAAGTCACTGACGTCGTAAGCTATTTCTCCAAAGTAATTCGGTGTGACTGACAGTGCAGTAACTCAAATAGTTTCAATGTCTCAGTTCAGGACAATCCAAAAATCGTTTCACTCCATCCAGACAACAGAATCAGGAAATAGTTATGATGGGAGACAAGTCTGAGAAACAGTTGACTCGAAAGTTAACTATTCGATATTTAACACAAATCTATGTGATTCAGAACTTGATCTTGGATAACAAAAAAAAAAAAAAAACTCTCTTGCCCACCAAGAGAGAAAGATAAGAAGGTTGTTAATGGTGGTGATTGATCAACACCAGGAAGATTGTGAATGAGGGATCAACGACTGCCAAAGTGTGGTAACGTGTGTCTGATGAGATGAGAGAGATATTTACATGGAACTTGTCAATGTTTTGCTAAATGTTAAAGTGTTTGCTGCTGAGCGCGTGTTGATGATGACACGTGTAATCTGTATTGGTTGTAAATACACTTCTTTTAATGAAACACAATTTTCTTGAGTTTAGATTTACATGGTGTCGTAATGAGTAGCTCTTAGCTTATACAACTGAAGATAGATCTCTGTGTGATGCTCACATGCTAGCATAATTTGAGTCACTTTTACTTACGCATAACGTCAAACAGAAAACGGCACCTAGATCGTACTCACAATGATGTTTAATTTATTTTCTGACACCATTTTTATTATACGCAGGTAGAGTAAAAGAAAAAGGAGAATCACTTTTTGTTGTTGTTATTATTGTTATTGCTATAGTTTGTTTGTTTGTTTAATTTGTGTTGTTGATTTTTTAGTATACGTATCTGAAAATGTATGCTTTATGGAGCTATTGAAATATACAAACTGATTTTATTTTTCATTTTTGGCCTTATTTATAATTTAAAAGTTGCTTTTAGAGGACAATGATTACCAATGCATCTGTGGCACTTCTGTGGCATTTTACGTCTCGAGAGACGATCTTTTCCCTTTGCAACTTCTTGCCAATCATTGGAGAGGTCACCAATGCATCGAAGAACATCTAAAACTGAAAAAACTGAAATTACATTTACATCAGTAAAAAGCGTCATGAAGATAAGACAGTACATAACAACAACATTAAATATACATTTTTATTTATTTAATTTTTAATTAACCTTTTTAAACGAACAAAAGTGGTCGTTGGACCTCACGCTGTGCATGATGCTGGAATCGGATATTCAATAGTATTTTTCGTACGGTATTTGACAGATCAATGAAACAGACAGACGGACAAACAAACTGCACTAAAACAGTAGCAGTTTGTTCTCTACTGTAGCTGATAAAAACAAAATGCCTCTCCTTTTTTGTCTACCTCGTATAATTTTCTTTGAACTTTGAACTTTCATACCTTTGCCATTTCTGAGAGGAAACGTTTAATAGAGTCTAAGAATTTATTCTTGATTCACATAATATAATACTCCTTGATTCAACTTGCACTCCTTCATTTGTTGAATACACTATGATTCACATAATACTTCTTGATTCACACAAAATCTTGTTTTCAATTTATCCGTTTATCTTTTAATTGTTTAGACTATTTTTCTTCTTTCTTTATTTATTTTGTCTATGGACTGGGCGTCGCAGGTGTTTGAACCGGCACCGGTTTAAAAAAATAAATTGCATTGTTTGAATGTCGCAGACAGCGTGGGGTCGCTGCTGGTTATTTCTCTTTATTTATTCTCATTTGTTGGCGCCCATTTTTATCTTTTGTAAAATATACACAGTTTCTGTTGTCCTCTTACCTGTAACACACACTTATACACACATAAACACACAGGTATACAGAGTCAATGCCCACTCACTTTATCTTTTACACAATCACACACACACAGACTCATTGGAATGTCGCTCTAATCGTCCAAGTTATTCAAGAAACTGCTTCCATCTATTAGTAGAGCTTAAGATATTGAATCAGGGTCCTTACGCTCGTACCCTATTCGATTATTACTCAATCTAGAAAAAAACAACAGTTTTACCCGTAACAAACTTTTCTGTAACTAATCTTGAATTTTCCAAAGCTCACCCAACCTGGAAACAAATGAACACTAAATCACTTTGTCAGCAAGTTCGTTTTATCAGACGAAGGCTGCCTGTTCAAGTGTTAAGCGCTCTGGAATGTCGTCTTGATAGTCAGGCCCGTCTCCATTTCTCGATGTCATACGAGAGGTTTTAGTTCCCCTTTCAGACCTTGCGATCTAAAGGGCATCTGTTTCTGTGGCCCACGGTTAACGACGGTGTCATGTGGCCAGCACAACGACCAATAGCCTTTACTTTTCCCCAACTAATGTCAGGTACCAATAGAGGCGCCTAAGGTCCCGAAATTAAAAATTTTCGAAGGATTCGAACCCAGGACCCCAGGTTCGGAAGCCTAGCGCTTTACCACTCAGCCACCGCGCCTCCTGTATGTTTCGGCTAGGAGGTAATAAATTCAAATCTGAAGGAAATCTGATACAGGCTAAAGAAATAAAGGTATAGGGGAGTCGGAAACATTATTTGTTTTTATTGAGTCTGTACTATTCTCTCTGGACATCTTTAAGTTCTCAGTAAGCTTGGAATATAATACTGAGATTCAAACCTTTGCTCCTTCACTTTCTTCTCTCTAGTTCTATAGCATCAGTCAAAAGTTTTCCTTTCAAACCTTGCGATCTATGGGTGTCATGTGACCAACTCAACGATCAATCGCCTTCACTTTTCCCCAACTAATTAGAGCTGGGTGCTCTCACAGGCGCCTTAAAGATTCCAAAATTAAAACTCCTAGTTTTCAAAATGATTAGAACCCGGAACCTCTCTATTCGGAAGCCAAACGCTTTACCACTCAGCCAGGGCGCCTCCAACAGACAACTGAAATAAGATCCGACTGTTATCTACAAATTGTATAAATCTGATCGCCTCTGCCCTTTAAAGACATAAGTTTTGGACAAAGCATTATGATCAACATTCGTATCCATGACTCTGGTAACCATGTTGTTGAAGATGATGATGATAGTGGTGATGGTGATGACTATTGCAGGTGCAGACTGTAGTACTAAAGCTGAAAGCCAGGTAACATAAACAATGGCGTAGTTTGGAGAGATGTTGCTGTTGACGATGTCTGGCCAATGTGTTTGTTGTGAAAAGACGAAAGTGGTAACATTTCGGGGAATGTCTGTTGTTGTCATAACATCTACAGGCTCAGAAAGTGGATCTCAAATTAAGTCTTTCAAAAACAGAAGAAAGTGTCAATCGAACTTTTGACCTCATTCTTTGCTCATTCTTTCTCATAAAAAAAACAGTATACGGATTTAACTAGAAATAAAAACTACAAGGTACATTACTTTATTTGTTAAAACAATAGAAAAGTAAATTACATGTTAGCTTTTATTAAAAAATGACAAAAAAATGAAGTCCACACACATACTTTGAGCGTAAGTGTGCAGGATATGTAACTCTAGAAGTTATTATCAATTAGAACGATTTTTGTTCTTGATGTTCCCCATGTAAATACTGAACTGATGGCTTGATTGCCTTAAGGCCGAGCCCAAGGTCTATAAACCACTGACAGTTGATATCAGGTACATGTTTATTTCACCAATAAACTATATAGAGAAAATATGAGTACTTTAACTGTGGAGACTATAGCTTGATTTGAATATCATCCCATGGTTCTACCCGGTTTGTGCATAGCGTTATTTTATTTGCAAAATACATTTTTGAGCACTGTTTTAAATATTCATTCTTATGGATCACCAGTGACTTTGATCTTATATGTCTTTAGATTACAACATGACTTGAAGTATGGGAGGTTTACAAAAAACATGAAATAAGATTCGTGATATGGGAGGTTTACGGAGGACATGGAATACGATTTAAAGTATGGAAGGTTTACGGAGGATGTGAAATAAGATTTAAGGTGTGGAAAGTTTTCACAGTGGACCTGGAAGAAGACTGGGATATGGAAAGCTTCCAAGGGAAATAAAAATGGTTTTACTTGTCAGTAAAAAGCTTGCCAACTCCACCGCTGACATTTAACACTACCTGAAGATCATCATGGCATGAGTGATGTCGCAGCTTTCCTATTATATATTTATAACTCGATAGAATCTACCTCGATACGTCTAGGTGTCCCTGGTTCAGTTCTAGTTAACGAAATAAAACAATGAAACCACTAGATCAAACACATACACTTTAATCAGCTTTACTGCATATCACACACGCTGGTCTCTGTCTGACAATAAAACACACTTCCGGTCATTCACGCATATTGTAAAAATAGATTATACATACATTCATCCGTGATAAGTGATATCCTTAGAGCATAGACGGGAATTGCGGGAAACATCTTAATACTTGGTGATAAGCGGAATGCTTTGTTTGGTAAGCTGACACATGTCCATAATGTCCGAAATACGGTCAGCGGGCTATCTCCTGCCCTTTACGAATTGCTGTCGAACCTCTCTCAGCTTCTGCCTAAAGTACATAATGACCCTGCAGACGATTAGTTCTTTTGTGCTAGACGATTTTTGCGGTGTTACTGTTATTATTTAAGTATATGAGGAAACCAAACCTGAACTGCACAGTCCAAAGTAATACTTGCCAAACTCAAAATTACATGGAAAGAGACCAAAATCAAATGCTTTCACTGGTCATGGCCATTGTCTCATATGCTTGCGAGTCTTGGACGCTGACTGCAGAACTAGAGAGGAGGATGCTAGCTATGAACTGCTACAGAAAGATCCTAAGTATCACATACAAAGACCGCATCACACTTGAAAAGATTTGAGACTGGATTAGTTATTTAGCCTATGTGCGTTGTTTGTGCATATCTTCTGGTGTGGTGCTACATGTTACAGCCCATCCCTCGTCCACAAACGAAACAACTTGACCTCAAAACGAATAAAGTTCAGAAGAAATTATGGGCCTCATTTACCAAAACGAACGGTCTGATGACCAGTGATAAAACAACGAAAAATACTGTCACGTGATATCCATGTTTGATTTGAATTAGGTCATAAGTCGTATAGAATAGATAGGGAAGCACGTGGCTCAGGTGTGTTTACAAATTGTGAATGAGGTCCATTGTTTGTGACGATGTTGTGATTAAAAGGCAGAGACTTCCATCAATGATTTCAAATTCATATTTTACAAAGCTTATATCAACTTACTCTGTCTGTCTGTCTATCTGTCTGTCTGGTAAAAAAATTGAACATGTTTTTTCTCTCATTTCCCATTCTCGGATCAAGTTAAAACTTTGCATAACTATTCATTAAACCTGACAAAACATAGTTCAATAAATATAATTAACCAATTAGTTAATTAATTGTTGGTGATTAATTATTTTGTTTGATGTGTAAATAAGGCGAATAAATGCTAATTAATGAGAGATGTGAATGTATATATATATGGATTTAATCCCTTTTAACTTTTATATACGTTTTTTCTCCCACTTCCCATTCTCAGACCCAGTTGAAATTTTGCATATTATTCATATTCGACGATAATACACGAGCCAATGCAAAAATTAACGAATCAGTTTATCATTTAGTACTAATTAATTAATTTTCTTTTATTTAGCAGAAAGGGAGCTAAACCCTGTAATTTTCTGATAAATGTCAGTAATTAGCGGTTCTTTCTCTTAATAAGCTTTGTTTTTAAAAAGTATTCTTTTTTTTTTTCTATTGCTTGTTTTGCTTCCAAGAAGGGTCCGAAGCCCAACTTATGGAGGCAAGGATTTTATTTCAACTTAACCAGGAATTGAGAAGCAGTTCGTCGCTACATTTTGTTTTTTGTTTACGAATTTGACCATTCTCCAGCACTATGTGCTATAGTCATTTTTATCAGCAAAAGATTTGGCTCTAGTTAGTATAGAGGTATACCAAACTTCCGATATGAACAATGGTTTAAGTTGTAAGTGATAAACTTGACTTGAGCGCGTTTTGCCAAACAAATGCTTGAACTTAAGCAATCACGGTTCTTAAGAGTACACGATAGCGCCCCACATTTCCCCTACCCTGGACATTAAGACGCTAAAACTCTCTGCGGCCAAAGTGAATGTTTTTTATGAGGCCCTAGGGTAATCCGTGCAGGTAGCGGATCTGATCGACCATCTGCTATGCGTGTGGCTTTTTCAGATTTATTTTAATACACATTTACCCGATATACAGGGAATACATGTGGCAAAGCCTGGCATATGACTCAAAATAATCAATTAACTTACATACACAAATGTTCATGCGCTAATACACTCACACAAGCAAACAAGAAAAAAAAAACACACACACACACATGCATCCGCTAATACACTCACAGATAAGCAAGAAACACATGACCAAAATACCTTCCACAGGTTTGTGATGTCATAAATAGACATTTTAAAATCCCTGCTGGTTTATTTCTTTCAATCATTTTCCTTAAGCCGCTTGTACACTACACGGTGGGGTGGTAGCTTTGACATTGGACGTGATGTAGGCGTGCCGTATCTAGATAGTCTTAATGCTCAATTATTTCGTTTCAAATTACTGCTTTGTGATTGGTTCATCTCTTGTGGCTGTGCGACTAAATCATAGTCTAGTCTGGAGAAGACCAATATCTCCAAGGCGCTGTTCAATGGCTAGAATGTTTTAAAGCTCCACTTTACTGTCACTGTGTAATCTAAAAGCTCCAATTGTCCTTCTTCGCATCTTTCGTACTTTTTTTTTCCTTACCGTCAGAACCATGTAGTGTGCACGCAACCTTAGTAATAAGACAACAGACCATCAGAAACGATTTTATCCATAAATCTTTTTCCTCTTTGATCTTATTATCTAGAGAGATGGGTTCAGATAAATAATTTATATTTCAGATGAGCAGCACGGTGGCCTCTAGATCAGACAACTCTTCATGCATTTCTTCATTAAATGGAAATCCTGATGTTAGCATTTTGCAATAGATGCCATTCTATCTATACATGATTTGTTTCTTTATTTTAAGATGATTAGATAAGAGTTGATAGTATACAATTATGTTTTAAATTTGTTTACAAAGCTTACATTTATTCACTCTGGCTGGCTGGCTGGCGGGTTTCTTTTCCATGTTTTTTTCTCCCACTTCCCATGCTCGGATCAACTTGAAAGTTATTCATTATCGATAATAAGACATGAATCAATCAAAACATCAACCAATTTTTTAATTAATTTGTGGTAATTAATTAATTTTATTTTATACAGAAATTAATCTTAACGTATTAAAGATTTAGAAGTAAATGTGCAGTTCTTTTCCTTACATAAGGTTGGTTTCAAAATGTAATTTTTTAAAAATATTTTGCTTGTTTCTGTTCCTTTTACAGCTAAACAAAGTAGCGTGTCGCTAAAACAACCTTTGAGTTGGATGGTTTTTAAATCTGTGGCTTTGACGGGACAGTTGCCATGGCTACATTGTAAAAATTGAAAAATGTCTTATTTAAACAAGCTTTTTGTTTTCGTCTGGAATCTTGAACGATACGTTTGTGGTATGGGATATCAACTTTTTGATCCCAAAGTTCTTTTATATACATGGTGTATTCTTGTCATTAGTAGAATCCCAGTTCCCATATCATCATGGATTATGTACAGACTATGACCTGACTGTGTGGAAACGATTCTTATTTACGCACGCTTTGCATAATACTGTCATCTTCCGTTGTCCATTTCTCGTTGTAACATTGCAGTGTAAGCCTTCATCAAATTTTATCATTAAAAAAACATTTTACTAACTGAGGGTTCATTTAAAGCTCCAGCTGGTGAAAGATAATTAGTTAATAATTGAAGTTGGTTACGGTAATGTACATACACTTGCAAATACACTTCTAGAGATTATTCTTGCAATTCAAAAATAACGAGTTTGTTTCTTTAAGCATCTTCAGTGTAAAATGCTCTAAAGTTGTTTTATTTTTTTTTTTATTTTTTTTTTTACAAAGCTTCTATCAATTCACTCTGTCTGTCTGTCTGTCTGTCTGTCTGGTAAACATTTGTACACGTTATTTCTTCCATACTCAATCTCGTATCACGCTGAAATTTTGCTGAATTATTTATTTTACGTGTCAACACAAGACTCAATAAAAAAAAAATGCTAACCAACTAGTTAATTAAACTATTGATAATTAATTATTTTGTTTGGTATCTCGAGCAAAAGAAATTGGTTGAAGTGGTGGTATAAGCGGAATTCGCCTGGATGTGCTGCTACATAAGTTTGACACAGTTCCATAACGGCTTCACATTTCTCGGTTTTCTTTCTTGTAGGAAAGCAAACATAAGCTTCCCAGCTGTTGATATAATTTATCCACGATGACAAACTGCTTTAGATTCTCGAAGGATTCTTCAATTCCTGACGCTTGAACCCATTTTTCGAACGTTATTGTCACCTCAGAAACAAATTGCTTCATGTCGCCGTCTGATGGTTTTAGTTCATGGAATTTCTGTCGGCAGTCGTCCTGGCTGTAGTGATAGAAATCAAGTAATGTTTTCTGGAGGCTGGCATAGTTGGCTACCTCGTCCTCGCTGTAGTGATAGACATCAAGCAATGTTTTCTGGAGGCTGGCATAGTTGGCTACCTCGTCCTCGCTGTAGTGATAGACATCAAGTAATGTTTTCTGGAGGCTGGCATAGTTGGCTACCTCGTCCTCGCTGTAGTGATAGACATCAAGCAATGTTTTCTGGAGGCTGGCATAGTTGGCTACCTCGTCCTGGCTGTAGTGATAGACATCAAGCAATGTTTTCTGGAGGGTGGCATAGTTGGCTACCTCGTCCTCGCTGTAGTGATAGACATCAAGTAATGTTTTCTGGAGGCTGGCATAGTTGGCTACCTCGTCCTCGCTGTAGTGATAGACATCAAGCAATGTTTTCTGGAGGCTGGCATAGTTGGCTACCTCGTCCTCGCTGTAGTGATAGACATCAAGCAATGTTTTCTGGAGGCTGGCATAGTTGGCTACCTCGTCCTGGCTGTAGTGATAGACATCAAGTAATGTTTTCTGGAGGCTGGCATAGTTGGCTACCTCGTCCTGGCTGTAGTGATAGACATCAAGTAATGTTTTCTGGAGGCTGGCATAGTTGGCTACCTCGTCCTGGCTGTAGTGATAGACATCAAGCAATGTTTTCTGGAGGGTGGCATAGTTGGCTACCTCGTCCTCGCTGTAGTGATAGACATCAAGTAATGTTTTCTGGAGGCTGGCATAGTTGGCTACCTCGTCCTCGCTGTAGTGATAGACATCAAGTAATGTTTTCTGGAGGGTGGCATAGTTGGCTACCTCGTCCTCGCTGTAGTGATAGACATCAAGTAATGTTTTCTGGAGGGTGGCATAGTTGGCTACCTCGTCCTCGCTGTAGTGATAGACATCAAGTAATGTTTTCTGGAGGGTGGCATAGTTGGCTACCTCGTCCTCGCTGTAGTGATAGACATCAAGTAATGTTTTCTGGAGGCTGGCATAGTTGGCTACCTCGTCCTCGCTGTAGTGATAGACATCAAGTAATGTTTTCTGGAGGGTGGCATAGTTGGCTACCTCGTCATCGCTTAGGACTTGTAGTGCATCAAGGGTCTTACCTCCAACCTAACTGAGAAGTTGTATGGCCCATTCGTGTTGCGGTTCCTTTTCAAGTTTCATCAGCATTTCAAATCTGTTGATCAATGCTTCCATCTTCCGTGCCTTCCACGAATTTGTGTCTTTTCGTTTGTGTCGTATTTCTTTTCCTCGTATTTTCTTGCACATCAAGTTCCTTCACTTTTCTCTTCTTTTCAATTGCTGCAATTCTGGCCTTCGATTCTTCATCTCATTTTAGTCTCGCTGCCACTTTTTCTTCTTCTAATTTCCACCTAAATTTCATCCCTTCTTCTTGCATTGCCAGCTTCTGTTCTTCGCCCTTTCTCTCCTTGCTTCCACTCTAGCATCTCTCTCCTCGTTCTGTCTTATGATTTTAACAACTCACTCGTCCAACTCTTCTTTTTGGTAGCCAAGACTTTTCCCCGTTGCTCTATGCTCTTTCAGCCATTCTATGGACGTAGGTTTGTTCTTAGAATTTATTAGAATAGTCTTAATCACTGAGTTTCAGTTTTTCTGGTTCTTTATTTCAAGGCAGTGCAGCTTGCTGCTAGCTCACTATTCAATGGGGCCAGAAGATATTAGGTTTGACACGTCAGTAGTAATAGTAAAATCAAATAGTTCACCTGTCAAATTGTTGACACACTTGCTGCTCCACCATTGTTGTGAACTTCTAGCTTGGCTTATACATGACACATAAATGTATTATTTTCAATAATTCAAAGAGACGCCAGAGACGAATTAATAACAATATAAATTTCATAAAAGTAAACAGGATGACTGTAGTTGTAGGCAACGCATCAAAATGTTAACTATTAAATATGCACAATTATGAAAACTGACTTCTATCGCACTTATACTATACGACTAGGCTCCAAAACTCAGGCCTCTGACAACAACATAACCCCAAGCGCTGTCACTCTGTTCCAACCAATGCACCAATGAAATAATAATAAACAAACATAGAATTCCGTAAATCTTACACCCAAGATTCTATCAAGTGTTGTTTACAATCTATATATATATATATCTATAGTTCTCTTAATGGCTCAAGTGTTTGGACGAGAAGAAGTAAGTAGAATTAAAGGAAAGATCACTGTCTTATTTCTGAGGATAGTCACCCGCTCGAAAAAACAAGAGGGGGGGGGTACAAGTATTCACCGGCCACTACGGATGGCTGCCTGGTCGTGCGGTTTGCGCCCTGGACTATCGTTTGGATTTATCGATAGTCCCGGGTTCAAACCCTGCCCGCTTTCATCCCCCATCGTCCTTCAACTCTGAATGAACATCCGAAACATGTAAAACGTAAAACTTTTTACAAACACTACATAGCAGCGCCGGACTTAAACATTGTGACCAAGAAGTCATGGAAAGAGAACCAACTAATCTACAATGTATATTCACCAGTCACTAAATTGGCCCTATGCGAAACGGATTTCGCGGGGCCAAGTTAGGGTAGGGAAGCGGATAATAAGTGAAATTTAAGAGTTTGTATTAGAAAATAATTTCGTCTATGCATTTTATTCATTCTTTACTACGTACAGAATTACTTTACGAGCCTTGCGTGTAGCAAAGTCATACAGTATATCATAATAATTCTGTTTCCTACATAGAATTACCAAATGTTTCAATCTATCTTTCAAAATTGTTGACCTCAAGTAATTCTTCATTAGTTTTAGGAGCGAGAAGCTACTTTCACCAGATTACACAATTACGGCTAATGCATAATGCCGTTTCTATTTATCGCGCGTAGGATTGGCGTTTTCCACATTGAATGACACCCAAAATGTCAATTTTTGTCTATATATTCCGTATATTTTAAGGACTATTTGTTATATTTTGTAATTTCCGAAGATTTCTAGGAGCTCCTGGTAAATCGACAGGATAGCGCGGGAAATCTGTTAAGTTTAATTTAATAATTTATTACACCTAGAATTAGCGCGGGCCCTATGAAAGTGCGGGTCCTATGAAAGTGCGAGGCCCAATGCGGTCGCATAGGTTGCAGTGGCCTAAAGCCGGCCCTGCAAAATAGTGGCGTATGCTACGCTGCCGGTCGACTAGTACTATAAACACAATCACTACAAGTCCCCTTTGTAGGTCGACGCCAGAGTCTTAGTGATAACAAGCTTGAAAAATGGGACGAGACTATATAAACGATAGATACTATACAATATTCGATGTTCATAAGCCCTCCACTTGCAGAGTGGTTACCGTGTTGGCCTGAGAAGCCTGAAAAGGTTTGAGCCATGAGTTCGAATTCACGTTGTTCCATTTGTTTATTTTTATAAATGCTTTTTATTAGTCTAAATCTATTAAAAATTTAATTACCAGACTGATCCAAACAAATTGATACAAGTACCAGGTTTTGTTGTACGTTACTTTCCAGTGGCTTTGTTTTCAGTTCAATCCTCATTGTTCTCTGTTCTGTCTCCTTTTTGAGTTTCAGTTCAATCCTCATTGTTCTCTGTTCTGTCTTCTTTTCCAGCCTCTAACGACGACAGTACCTTCCAGTTCTTTCACACCAGACATTACTCCAATCATTCTCGCCGGACACAGGGACAATTACGAAATTATCAAAATCTTGCTGGACAGGGGCTATCGTATCCCTAAGCCTCACAACGCCCGATGCAGCTGCAAAGACTGCATCACGGGAAGCCAGGAGGACTCCCTTAGACACTCTCGCTCCCGGATTAACGCTTACAAGGCCCTCGCTAGCCCGTCGCTTATCTGCCTGTCCAGCAAAGACCCCATTTTGACCTCTTTCGAGCTCAGCTGCGAGCTGAAACAGCTTAGCAAGCTGGAGAACGAGTTCAAAGCGGATTACGAGAAGCTGGCAGTGAAGTGTCAGGAGTTCGCCGTGGACCTTCTGGAGCAGACAAGGGGCTCGAGAGAGCTGGCCATTATTCTGAACCACGACAACACCACAACGGATGAGCAGAATTGTGACAAAGTTCGTCTTTCCAGGCTAAAGTTGGCTATCAAATATAAACAAAAGAAAGTAAGTCTTACTTAATTACTAACCTCTCGAATTTTAAAATATTTATCCTAATATGTCGACTGAATTTAAATGTCATCATTAACGTTTGTACAATCTTACTTTTACATTTATTTTGAATTGTAACCCATTTTATCACATTTAACACATTTTTTAAAAGTCAAAGCTGGTGTTATTCGTGTAATCCTTTATCATCATCATCTTTCCTTTGCTTCCTCATGGAACACATCGCCGTCAGTAAAAGCACGCCACCCTCCAGGGTCTCTAGCTAGTTTTTTAATGGCTTCCCAGCTCTTTCAAGTCCTCTCGGCTTCATCTAGTGCACTGCGTCGCCATGTTCTTTTTGGTGTTCCTTTGTGCCTTGATCCCTGGGGTTCCACTCTAAGGCATGTCTAACTATGTTGTATGTATCTTTTCTGAAGGTGTGACCAATCCAACTCCACTTCCTCTCTAAGATCTGCATCTCTATATTTTTCTGTCCACTTCTCTCCCACAGTTTGGTGTTGTCTACTTTGTCGTACCAGTGTATTTTTAGGATATTTCTCAGACATCTGTTGATGAAGGTCTGTACTTTAGTTGTTGTTGCTTCAGTTATTCTCCATGTTTCAGAACCATACAGTAGTAATCCTTAATGAAATATTAAATGTGTATTAAGTCACTCTTAGACCTTATTACAATACAGTAGTGACATTTATTGCACTCTATTCCGTAATCACTGAGAAAGTGTCGCGTGATCTATAGGACGACCAATCACACATATTTGAATAGTATTTTGTTTGTAAAATAAAGCATCTTTCAAGCTGCTGATCCTCTGGTCCAATCTCTTTAGTGGACATGTGGTATCGGGATTTGAGCTCTAGCCTCTTGTTAAGTAGCCAAGTGGTTTCTGCCACTCAGACAGTGATTCCATATTATATGAGTTACAGCTGAATTGAAACAGCTAAGTCTGCTACTTTTAACTATTTTATTATAATACATACCGTACCGTAATTCTATTGAAAATGTTGAATTGTACCTTTATTAAAGATAAGCTGTATTAATCAAACCATCTGGCCCTTACTTTTGAAAGGTAAAGCACTGAGACGGTACATCTTGAATTTAATAATCATAAAAACACGTGCCTGCTTTTTATTCCTTAAACGCGACCTTTGGTTCCAGTCATAAAGCATGATTGAACTTGATGCATCCTAACTCGTCTAGACTGCCTAATGTGCTCTTGTTTGGCGAAGGAAGGAAATGCGACTTGCTTACCTTGATTAGCTTTTCTTCTGGTCTGGCGCCCAAGTCAAGTACACAATGGAGAATATGATACAAGGTGAAGGTCGTGAACTGAGCTATAACTCGGGAATGTGATAGAGACGAATTTGCGAGGAGGAATGGACCGGGACTGACATGGGTTTCACTCTAACGCTTAGGAAGAAGGAAGTCAACATTGATTGGATCACAGAAAAAAAGATTACCTTCAGAGCTAAAATGAGGCGCGGTGGCTGAGTGGTAAAGTGGTCCCTGGTTCGAATCCTGGTGAAGACTGGGATTTTTAATTTCGGGATCTCTGGGCACATCTAAGTCCACCCAGCTCTAATGGGTACCTGACATTAGTTGGGAAAAAGTAAAGGCGGTTGGTTGTTGTGTTGACCACATGACACCCTCATTAACCGTGGGCCACAGAAACAGACGACCTTTACATCATCTGCCCCATAGATCACAAGGTCTGAAAGGGAAACTTTTTTTTATAACTTAAATGATTTTTGAAAAAAATAAAAGTGAAATAATTGAGAATCTTACATATAATAATTGGAGGCTGATTAGTAAAGCGCTTGGCTTCTGAACTGGGGGGTCCTGGGTTCAAATCCTGGTGAAGACTGTGATTTTTAATTTCAGGATCTTTGGGCGGCTCTCAGCCCACTCAGCTGTATGGGTACCTGACATTAGGGGAAAGTTGTGCTGGTCACATGACACCTTCGTTAACCGTAGGCCACAGAAAAAGGTCTGAAAGTGGAACTTTATTTTTTTACATATAATAATTGACATATGGTCATACAACTTTTGTGACCAATGAGTTAATGCATTTCTTGTATTCAACGTAAACGTTCACTATCACAATAGCAAGGGGCAAATGTTTGTGAATTCTCTCACTCTCTTTAGAAATTAACTCGTGTAAATAGATCTAGAACGATAGATTTAAGTACAGATGTAGCTCGTACCTGCTAGTGTTTGGACACTGTTATAAAAGCGACACAACCTATTGGTTGGATCATTTGATTCATACTACAAGTTGGACTTGGCACATTCCTATTCATGGATTTATTCTTTTGTCAATAGAAATCTAGTTGTGTCATTGATTTTGCTTTGAGCCGCCGCGACAACAAAATCAGCTGTAATCAGGGAACTGCTATTTGCTGACGACTGTACTCTAAATGCTTGCTCTGAAAATGATCTGCAGAGCATCGTCAGTGACTTTTCAAGAGCATGTTCAGACTTCGGTCTAATTAGGAACACAAAAAAGACTGAAATCTTATATTTGCCTGCTCCAGGTAATGCCTGATCCAGGAATTAAGATAAATGAACAGGAAATAAATGCAGCGGACAGATTCACTTACCTTGGAAGCACACTCTCCAGAAACAGACAGATCGAAAATGAAATCAACTTGCTTATAGTCAAGGTCACTGCATCCTATGGCAGACTGTCTACAAATGTCTGAAATAGACAAGGTATCACCACAAACACAAGCTAGGGGTCTATCGAGCTGTCATCCTCACCACATTGTTCTACGCCTCAGAAAACATGAAGAAAAAAAACTGAGCCACTTCCATATGATCAGTCTCAGAAAAATATTGAATGTTAAATGGCAAGATAAATACCAGATACTGAAATTCTTCGAAGAGCTGGCCTGCAAAGCATTCACAAAATCCTGATGCAGTCCCAGCTGCAATGGGTAGGCCACATGTGCAGAATGGAAGACCCCCGCATCCGTAAACGACTCCTGTATGGCCAATTAAGGGAAGGGAAGCGCTCACGACACGAGGTGGACAAAGAAAACGCTTCGGGGATACCCTCAAAGGTTCCCTGAAAGTCTTCAGCATTGACCCTGCTACCTGGGAGACAGAAGCACATGACAGAGCATCATGGCGTCGCACTGCGAAAACTAGCTCACAAAGTGCAGAAGACAAGAGAACAGCGCACTCTCTCTCTCTTTCTCTCTCTCTCTCTCTCTCTCTCTGTGTATGTATTTAATTGTGTCATAAGGGGACAAATGATCTTCTTCAATGTATTAGCTCAACAGGACTGATCATTGCAACTGGGAATAGAGGTAATGAACTAAATGAAAGAACCAACATAGAGCCAATAGAACTCTTCATCGTTAAAAAATATTTGATTGAACAACGCATATTTGATTGAACAAGCGCATAGTTGATTGAACAACACATAGTTGATTGAACAACACATAGTTGATTGAACAACACATAGTTGGTTGAACAACACATAGTTGATTGAACAACACATAGTTGATTGAACAACACATAGTTGATTGAACAACGTACAACGAGACAACTATTTAAGTTGTTGTTTTTTTCAACCACCCTTTACTTAAGTTCGATTCGATGCCCGAGTCGTAGAAAATCACTTTTGACATTTTCCTTCACAACAGATAAACATTGATCCGGCCCCGAATCCAAGCATCAAAGATGGGATAACTCTGACTTTATCAAAGATTAGAATACCATTACTTCCCCTTTTGTTAAGCCATTGCCTTCTTTCCATAATGTTAGAGTTATCGTCTCAGAGTCCTCCAATAATGCCTTCGAGTACATGTTAACCTTTTTATCTTTATGTTCATTCATTATGTCTGAATTTATCTTTAAGATAACACTATGGATGTTTTGTTTGGGTTTCCTTAAGTAACTTATAACATTTGACCTGCTAACCGGTCTAAATGACATAGAAAAGAATGTTTGTAAAGTATTTCTTTGCATGGAGTGAAATAGTTGTACTCTGACAATTACTGGTCAGCATTACATTACATTCCCAAACCAGGCATGATGGCCTAGTGGTATATTGCTTAACTTCCGATCCGAGAGGTCTCGAGTTCAAATCCGACGACAGGGATTTTAAACTTCAGATTTCCTAAGACGTCCCTGAACACCTGACATTAGATGAAGACGATAAAGGCAGTTAGTCGTTGAGCTGACCACATTACATGCTCGTTAGCCGCTAGCCAAAGGAGCAGAAAAGCTTTACATTATCTGCCCCATGAATTACACAGTCTGAAAGAGATTACTTTTTACTTAGACCAAGAAATTCTTATAAAGATCTAATTAATTCCCCACGATTCTTATATATTATTCCGCCGTCCGTCCGTTCGTCCCGTTTAGATCTAGTAAACTAGAAAAGAAATAGAAAATCAGACATCATGATATTTTAGACCATTCAAAGTTCTGAAGCAACGGCTACTTTTTTATTTTCTGAAAGCGAAAAATTTAATTTTTGCAAATCAACTAAGCAAGCAGTTTTTTCATAAGAATACATCATTTTTACAACTATTTACTAATAATAGTAACAAACACGGGAGGCTATTTAGTAAGGGAGATGACCATTTACCATATTTTTTAACTCATTTATGCAAATAGTTTATATTTTTTTAATACTTTTTTATACAAATGTATTACTAAGTTAAATAAGTTCTTTCATACCAACTACTACATTAACAAAAAAATTTTTTTTAAGAGAAAAAGATCTATTTAATATGCATAATTTAAAACAACAATCAATAAGTAGTTGTTCATATTAACGCGTGTACTACAGCGCGGTGACGATTCATAGATGAGGCACTAAACCAGAGAAAATGTCTTTTTTCTTGAGGCTTTGAATAAGAGATTGACCTTTTACAAAACAATTAGATCAATTAGATAATCATTATATGACATTAGTTAGGCCAGGTTCACATTCACTTTCACCTATCCCTTGGTCTGCTGAACCGTTGGGGCACCACACAAGACCTGTCAGCCTTCTTTCTCCATTCTTCTCTGTCATTTGCCTTTGATAGAATTTCATTCTTTTATTCTTTCTGAAAATATTGAAACCTACCTTTTTACCTGCCTGGGTGGACCACTTTGCGGGTCGATTTTGAGTTTGTGTTTCCACACAAACTGTCTTTGTAACCTTGTTAAACTGTGAGATGGTTCACTCTCTTAGAGTTCAGCCAAAAGGTCATTGATACAATGATAGATATATAATCTGATAAATAAAAGGTGAAACTATCGTAAAGGAAATAAATCAGTTAGTAGAACACATACACACACACACAATTATCAATATCAAAAAAAAAATTCTGCCGGTAGCAAGCAGAAAATTCTAGTTCTGTCAGTAGCGAATAAAAAATTCTTTCAGTAACAAACAAGCAACAAGCAATACGAAAAAAAATATTTTTAAAAAACAAAAATTATGTAAGTGAAAAGCAATTAATTACTACCATCAAACATAAAATTACAGGGTTAGCTATCTTCCTGCATTTCAAAACAAAATTAATTGATTAGTACTAAATGATTAATTAATTGGTTAATTTTTGAATTGAATCGTGTATTATTATCAATTATGAATAATTATGCAAAATTTCAAATTGATTCGACAATCTGAAATGAGAACAAAAAAAGTGTCAAAACGTAATAAAGGGACTAAATCCATATATATATATATATATATATTCTTATATAATACAGACATTACTTTCAAAATGAAGATAATTACGTCCTACGCGTCATGCATCTAATCATACATTTTAACCAAATTCTGCTCAGGCAACATATATATATATATATCTGACACAGGAAACTACAGACCAGTATCACTTACCAGCATCAGCATGTAAAATACTAGAACACATAATATGTAGCAACATCATAAATCACTTAGTGGAAAATAATATCCTTGCTCCATACCAACATGTTTCCAAGAAGTATAGATCATACGAAACACAACTAATAGGACTAATTGATGTTTTTTTTAAAGGTTTAGATGATAGTGAGCAAATAGATGTTATCTTACTAGGCATTTGACAAAGTTCACCACCATAGTTTGCTTAAAAAATTAAAATATTTTGGCCTTGATGGTCCATTGCATCAGTGGATTAGGGATTTTCTGATAGGAGAGAACAAACTGTAATAATAAATGGCTCTAAATCAACACCGATAACAGTAAACTCAGGTGTACCTCAAGGAACAGTCTTGGGTCCACTACTATTTTTAATTTACATAAATTGCATTACTTCAGGAACAAAAGTCAGATTATTTGCAGACGATTGCATAATATATAGAACAATAAAAACAACACAAGATACAAAACTTTTGCAAAGAGAATTAGATGAATTACAGATATGGGAATCAAATTGGAGCATGTCTTTCCACACAGAAAAATGTCAGTTATTAAGAGTACCAAAAAATACTAAAACAAATTAATTCCACTTATTTTATTCATGGTAAACCAGTAACACAGAATAAAAACGCAAAATACTTGGGTGTTGATGAAACTTTCAAAAAATCAAAGAAAGCATTAGGGTTTATTAAAAGAAATTTCTATAAATCAAATAAGAACATAAAACTAAAATGTTATTTAACCTTGGTTAGGCCAATAATAGAATATGCCTCCTCTGTTTGGGACCCCTCAACTCAAGAAAACAGTAAGAAACTTGAACTGACACAAAATAGAGCAGTGAGATTCATAACAAACGAATATTCACATTTGACTAGAGTAACACCTATAGTAAAATCACTAAATTTAGAAAGCCTTCAGGACAGAAGACTCAAAAGTAAAGTAGGAATTATGCATCAAACACTGAACCATAATCTTCAAATACAAAAACAAAATTTAATTAAATACTCTGAAAGACACAACGATAAAGGCACATTCCTCGTCCCATATGCTAGGACGAATTTGTACAAATACTCCTTCTTCCCTAACGCTATTAGAGCATGGAATGCGTTGCCTGAGCCAGCCAGGAAAACCAGTGACTTGGCAGAATTTAGGTCATTGGTTAATATGCATGACTAGATGCATGACGCGTAGCGCGTATTGATCTTTTTTGAAGTAACGTCTGTATCATATAAGATAAGATTATATGTACAGGTAGTTCTCGGGTTACGACGGTCTCGACTTACGTCGTTTCATGGTTACGTCGCTGTTTACGACGGCTCAGTACACTCAGGTACACTAAGGTTCCCAGAGGAGTCATGGATTCCCTTAGGTGTTAAAAGGAGATATTGGAGGAGAAGAAGATGGTCTCCTTCCAAAGTAACCTGCAGCAGTACTTCAAGAAGGTAGACAGGCCTGCAACAGAGCCTCCAACAGAACCTCACCTGCCCTCTTGACTCACCTGCCCCAGTATCTCCAGCAAGTTCTGTAGCTTCCTCCCAATAAGCTTGTTCTCTCTTTGGCATTATTATTTTTGTTTATTACAGTACACTGTTTATTACTGTTACAGCACTTACAGTACTGTATAGTACAGTACAGTATTTCATTATTAAAATTACTTTTCTTCACAATATTTTACTATTTTTATTGATAATTATGTATTAGAATAGGTGTATGGATATGCTAAGTGTTTGCAGTACAATACAGTACTGTTATTATGCTATAGTACTCTGTACGAATGTATGATCCGACTTACGTCGAAATTCGGTTCACTTCGCCGCGTAGGAACAGAACACCATCGTAAGTCGAGGACTACCTGTATATATATAAAAATCTGTCAGTAACATTAGAAAGTCAGTAAAATAACATACAAAAAAGAATTATCATATAATGAACAAAATAAAAATACAGTTTGATTAAGCAAACGATTTATACATTAAAATTATCTGCATCGCATGAGCTTATATTTGGGAATTTTTATTATGACATGGAAAGCCTACTTAAAAGGTACATAAAAAGTTCTAGTAAGGTAATCTAATTATGGCGAGTCCTTACGACATGTATGTTTTCAATAGGTTAAACTAATCTCTACTCTCTTAACAAAACTGTTCTACTCTTGAGAACTTAACAAAATGAAAAGGAAGGGGGGAAAAAAGGCGTATAGAAATGTTTTTTATGATTTCCGTAAGATTTTCAGCCATAACTTTCGAAGTTGCTAGAACAAGAACGAAAAAGAAATGTGTTACAGCACCACACACTTACACACACACGTACACATACACTCCTAGAGTTCACTCACGGAATACCTTTCATCTTGATCAACTCTCGACCAGAGTGAGTGTTTTTGTCATCATGATTACACAAGCATTACCTCCATTTCCAGCAGTCCTCCTCCTCCCCTCCTCCCGTTCTTCCAAACCTTCAGATCGCCGGCACCCTCGCCCCCTCCGCTGGAACGTAAGTTCATCAGATCTCCCCCCCCCCCCCCACTTCCCGCCTATAATCAACCCCTTCTAAATATTTGTTCTCATGATCAGCGCACGCGCCTTGACAACAGAAGGGAGTCGAGGTGAAGGAGGCAGTCGGGACGAGCATGAAGGTCAAAAGGTGGTGTGGGGTATGGGTGGGGGCGCGCGATGTAATGTCTAAGTGCGCCTTGATTCGAACATTGATGAAAGACAGCGTCATAACCTAAATACTGCGCCTAATCGCTTGTTTTACGCTGGGTTTAAGTGCCATATTTACACTATGAGCCAGTCACTCTTCAGAGTTAACATCTGAGATAGGACATACACTGAAGATCTCTTCACGTTATAGTTTGATATAGGAATGTGCGCCACTTTTAAAAGACATCAGGATTGTTCAGCATATACCCATAACATATACAGTTACATTGTCTGATGTTTAAATCTATCTCCAGTCTAGTACTTTTATCAGAACCGCTATTGTTTTAAGTAATAAAAAAATATACAGATTCGTCCATCCTAATCAATGACTACAATTTCTGTCATCCAGAGTGGCTTAGGACTTGGCACTGGTTTTCTGTGCCTTCGTAAGTGTGTGAAGCCTGTCTTAGCCCGGAATGTTCGGGTACAACTGGTTATGCTTTTGTAGCTGGAGCCTGTGTTTATTTTTTTTAAATTTCGATGCCTTTTGTCTGCTATGGCTATGATGATTTTTGAGTGATTATCGCGCCAGAGATTCCAGTGATTTGTTGTTTGCTTCAAGTCTCTTAAGAGTCGTATTGAAAGTTCATAAAATTGATCTGTTAGACTCGTTTTTAATGTCAATATGGAAATATCCAATTTTTAGCATTGCCTGTTTCTTGCTCATAATAGGTACAACGGCTGCCTATGGTCTTTTGAAAGAGAAAATATTTGTTTAAAATTTTTAATTGAATGGCTCCTATTTTTTTTTAAAGCATACTTTTTAAATTTGGTTTTTAAAAAGGCAGCACGGAAAATATTCTCCCAGATACCCACACCCTCAACTGGTCAACTAAAGTGATTGTACCATAACCAGCTAAGCATGCTATAAGGATAAAGCCCTAAGCAAAATCATTTAATAAAAATATTTCTAATCATATTAATTTATTATTGTTAGTTTAGATCTATTAAAACTTGATTATATGATGGATTCAAAATAATTGATGCAATTTCACTCAATATAAACTTTGTGTTGTTGGTTGTTGTTTTTTTTTGGATTCTTTATATTTTACATTACTTTGGGTACCCCAATCTGATGTTACCATCTATCTGATTCTGTAGCCAGCAGTTAACGAGGGTTTTGGCCAGCACAACGACCAACCGCCTCTACTTCCCTAACGTGTGTTAGGTACCCATGAGAGTTGGGCGGATTCTGTTGCGTTCTAAAAATCCTGAAGTTCAAAATCCGAGTCTTCATCGGGATTCAAATCAAGACCCTTTAATTCGGATCCAAGTGCTTTATTACTCGCCCACCACATCGTTTTTTCTTGGAATTGATTGATATAGATCAGTGGTCTTCAACCTTTTTGGATCCTCCTCGCCACTCTTCAAATAATCCTAGCTTTAAAAAATCCTCCAGCGTCCCCTCCTCCCCCCCCCCCCAAAGTGGACAAATGCTAGCAACGAAACGAAAGAAGGAAAATCTACAATACCATTTATTTGTACCTCGTTGCGGTTGGACACTGTTAGAAATGCCAGGCTTTCATTTAGTCAAAGCAGTGCGATGGTTTCCCTTCCTCCAGTCTATCTATTTGCAAACTCTTTTAGTTTCACTACACAATTCAGTTTCAACCATTGATGTTGATGGGAATGCTCAAACTGACAGTTCCAGTTTTGACCGCAGTTTTGATATTTAACAGGAACAATGAAATGCAGCAGAATCTCTGTTGTGATTCCTCTGTTCCAATTCTTTTTACTGATAACATAATTTTGTAACTTACTTTTTCTGCAACTCAATTTTAACATAAGTAACAGAGGTTTAACAAATTATAAATGTCATCATTGTTTCAATTTTTGGATGTACTACATCCTAGAAGTGAGTCGTCATCTCTTCATTGAGCATTGCTAGGTGAGTAGCCTAGCCAGGGGCGGACTGGCTATATGGGCAAACGGGCAAATGCCCGGTGGGCCGGTACCAAATGGGCCGGTCTGGTCGCGACCAAAGAAAAAAAAATATCAATGCAGACAACTTTAAAAAAAAAGTGACAGCAGCAAGACACAAAGGCCCGAACACGTTTTCATGTTGTTGTTTTTTAATTCTTATTACAATTAATTTTGTTTGAGATTCAACAAGAATATAAAAATACAAAAAACAAAAGAAAAACACTCTACACTGTACGTATTATCATTTGCAAAACGTTAGACCATACTTTCTGCTATGCACGAGCGGCATGGACTGCTTTGTTGTCTTCGAGGTTGCTTTTGGCCTAATCATTTTGCTGGTCGGCATGGACGTTTGATAGTTCTAGCACTCCCCTTTTTTTTTTTTTTTTTGCTCCTTCCCTCCCCCGTCTTTTAATGGTTCCAATGAAATTTAACCAAAATGAGGGATGAGAGAGGTTAAGTTAGAAAACATTGATATAACGCAGCAAAAAAAAAATTTTAAAAGATAGGAGCTCTTTAACAATACTTAATAAAAATTAACTTTAACACTTACACACAGCCGCGAAATTGCAAACCACCCAGCTTATTCCCAGCTCAATATGGGTATAAAGCTCTACTTTCTGCGATTTGAAAAGAAAAAGGAAGTTTCTTTTTGCTTATTTTTAATAACATATAAAAATACTACACTTAAGGTTTACAAAAAAAATTATTTAATTAAAAAATAAATCTAGATCTAAATAAATTTTTATAATAATAATAATAATATGGCTTGTCTTCGAGTCCGAAGATTATTGAGGCATACAGTATTTCCTGTGGCTGCGCAGCCCCAGCTGTGACCTACATATTTTGCCACATCCAGGGCAAGCATTACCATTGTCCGCATGTGGTCGATTTAGATTTTCTTTTCGTCGTCTGCGTTTGTCCTCGGCAGATTTTCTTTTGGTCTCAAATGTGTATCCCGCGGCCTTCGTGAGTGACCTCCAGCTGTCTCGTTCCGACGCGCATGCAGCCAGGTGCTCTCTTCTATGTCAGCCAAGGAAAGTTGACGCCTAAGCTGGTCTTTGAAGCGTTTCCGTGGGGAGCCTCTGTTACGTCGATCACCTTTTAGCTCACCAAAAAAGACTGCCTTTGGCATACGTTCGTCTCCCATACGGGATACGTGCCCTGCCCAGCGTAGCTGTCGGACCATAAGAAGTCCCTCTATACTGTCCATACCGGCGTTCGCAAGGACATCGCTGTTTGTAGTGCGGTCCTGCCACCGTATGTCCATGATGGAGCGCAAGCATCTTTGGTGAAAGCACTCAAGAAGTCTTAGTTGTTTTTTATACAGTGTCCATGTCTCAAAGTCATATAGAAGGGTTAAGAGAACCACCGCCTGGTAGACATTGATTTTTGTAGACAGGCTTTCTCTTATCTTTTAATAGGATGGGTTGCCTGAGTCAGCCAGGAAAACCAATGATTTAGCATATTTTAAGTCACAGATCAACATGCATGACTAGATAGACACATGAAATGCGTAAGACGTAACAATCTTATTTTTTGAAGAAACGTCTGTAATCAAGTAATACCAAAAAGCTTCAAGCTCATTAAGGCTGCTATTGTAGTGTTTATAGTTTTCAGACTAATACGTGTATAAATAGAATACATTATGTAATCCTACGAATGCATACATCCAGTTTTCGATGCGTTATCAAACTTTATATATTTTGTAGAGAATTAGGCTTACATCTATAATATAACAGATGGGCGTAGCCGGGAGGGGAGGGTCTTCAAACTATCACTTGCCTCAGACCTGATTGTCTGAAAGGGAAACTTTACTTACTGCCCCAGTGCAGCCAACTTAAGCAAACTACAGTCACCAAATTTCATACAAAAGCTAAAGCAAAACTATAGTTACCATTTTCTACCAGTCGCTGGACTGCATTGAATAGCAGATTTGGTTTTTGATTTTTTTTTAGCAAAAGAGTAGCAGGCTAATTGCACTGTTGATACCCCAGAATATGCATTTTTTAAAGCTTAAAATAACGAAAATAATGCTTGGTTCCGTACCCCACTGGGGAGAGCTCGCGGCGCTCCCCCGGACTCCCTAGCTTCCCTTGGCGGTGTGTACTGTCTTTCCACTAATTATAGGAAGAGAGTATTCTAGGGTAGAAAAAAACTTTGAAAAAATGAAAGATCAGATAGTAATGTAGATTAATTACACATACACACACAAATATATATATATATATATATATATATATATATATATATATATATATATATAAATTGCGGAGTGGGGCAAAAATCCCCCCCTCACCGAAAATATATGACATGCGATTTGTGGGCCGGTTTATATGGTAATGCCCGGGCCGATTTTGATACCTAGTGCGCCCCTGAGCCTAGCCATCGATGTCCTCACGAAGTCATTCATTTGTCAACAATCGAGTTCTAGGAATGTGGAAATCTTTTTTCTGAAAACATTATAACCAAAGAGATTCAATGTTGTTGTTTTTGAAAAGAGAGAAGATTATTAGATTTGAATCAATGAAGGTCAATTTCTTTCCTTGCAGTCGCGAGTTTATTTCATTCCTTTGCTTTAAAAGTCTGTCATTTAACCGTCTTTAAGTCGTCATGCCAACGATAAATCTTCCTATTTCTAAAAAAATTCCTACATTTTATTAAAGAGCTCAACAAAAGAACAAGAGAATTCCCTTTTAGCAAAACAGCATACAATAAGATTTAGACCTGTTGCGGATTATTTGTTTCATTAAACTGTTGAGAGATGCGCCCATGTTTGGCATGAGTTTGTATCTCATTTACTGTTTTTATTCTGAGATGAGATTTAAGGATGCTTGAAATTGATGGATAAATTTAAAAGCAACAAGATGTTGCTTGTGAATGCCACAGCGAATTACAAACATTTTTTTTTCTAGATATTTCTTTTTAAGTTCAGTAATCCTTTATAGCATGAATTCATTGATGTTGAACCAATCACTTGGATAAGCTACACAATTAGTTATGATATTTCTTTATTTACAAAGCAATTTTGTACTAAAAGCAAAAAAAAGATAACCTCATTAATAGCATGAATATTTCGTACATATCCAAGTGCCAATGAAGAATTTTAATTGTAAACAGGCTTCATAACTTGAAAAGAAAATTGTATAGTTTGAATGCTCAATATTATAAGTTTTTGCTTCACATCACTGGCCGTTTCATCTTTCAGAACCTCATTGGGATCTTAAAGCATCAATTTAAAAAACTAGCTTGTTTATTTATCAAATTATAAATTTGTACGTGCATAAGTCCATACCCGGACCTTTAGCTGTCGTAGATCTGCCTCTACATCATCAAGCCACCGTTCTCGTGGTCTCCCTTTGGGGCGCCCTCCTTTTGTTTTGCCGGTAAACCATCTTCGCTCCTCTGGCATTCTTCATCTGTTTCTTTTTATTTCCGTCCCTATTGGGGGGGGGGGGCCTCTCATAGAGCTGCTCAATTTTCTGAGAATTTTTCTTTTCACAGTACTTAGCAGATTTTCTGTGGTTTTTGTAAGCGTCCAGATTTCGCGTGCATGTATGGACTACAGGCATGATGATGGTCTTGTAAATGGTTTTCTGTGTTGTTTTTTTCTTAGATATAAATTGGCTTTTCAGTATGTGTTGTGTGTTATAGAAAGCTCTGTTGTCTTCCGCTAGTCGTTCTTTTACTTCGGCCATTAGGTCATTTAATGTATCCCATGCTTCCTAAATATTTAAACGTTTCGCGTTTACGCTTTAAAACGCTTGGTTATTAATTTTAATTAGTTGTTCTAACCGACACTTATAGGTACATGGAATGTAAGAACCCTGAACCAATGCGGTAAACTGGCCCAACTTAAGTCTAAGTAAGTTGTTCTCCTGCCTGATTTTCTCTTGTCATAAAAATCCACTTAATACTAATACTTATATCTAGAAGCATGCCAAATTTTGGAAGAAAGAAATAGACAACTTGTAGGCTAAATTGAATCTCGTTTTCATTCTTGAAAAAAAAATGCATATGTTTTTGAGTTCATGGTAGGAAAGGCCCTGGCTTGATGCACTGCCGTCCATTGGGTGCGCATTTATATATTACAAGTAAGCTGGCCACGTTTAATGTATTATCGATAAAAATTATAAAAAATAATGTAAAAAAAAAAGACGTGTCTGGCCTGTCGAAACTCGGATATTTTTCTAAAATTCTTTTGTGGGGTCTCTCTCGTGTGGATGCCCGGGGCAGTAGCCCAGCCCTCCTTGCCTTAAATCTGGCCCTGTCATATAGTTATGCTATGCAATGCATCACGTATCAATAGTGTTCATATCAAGCATCTTTGTTAAACCATATAGTAGTGTATGTAGGCACAATGATGAAGCTGAACTTACCCGAGTTCTAAGTCTTATGAGAGAAGAGTGTGTACTTCAAGGCTATTATTTCTTTTATTGTGATTTACCTTTGAGCATAAGTATTGAAGTATTTTAAATATTCGTTAACATTTTTTAAATATTAGTTTTGTCGTGTTCTATTATTTTGATTTTCATAACACTACAATTCTCCTACGATTCACTTTAGGCATCAGTGTGAGCTCATTGTTACAAATGTAAACTTCTTTTTCAACATTGTGTTTTCTCTCTGAGTACTTGCAAATAGTCTGTACACTGTTTTGTTACCAAATGACTTATTGTTGGCTCGTTCTGAATACAAGTATTTGTTAAGACCAAAGATATTTTATTTCGCTTTCAGGCCTCGTCGCCTAAAACAAGATGTCAGAACTGATCAAATAGAAAAGATAGACGCTAATTTTTGTGTGTGTTTGTTTTTATTTTACCTGGTTTATCGTTCATCCATCAAGGCCTTTTATTGAATACGTATCCAAGTGGATCTTCTTTGTTGTGCCCAAGATCTAACTAGCAGCATTTAGTCATGTAGTGTTTTATATAATTTAGCTTTAAGCTATCTTATATATGACTATATGGTCCTGTGTATGACTATATGGCCCCATATATAACTATATGGTCCTGTGTAAAACTATATGGTTCTGTGTATGACTATATGGTCCTGTGTATGACTATGTGGTTCTGAGTATAACTATATGGTCCTGTGTATGACTATATGGCCCCATGTATAACTATATGGTCCTGTGTATGACTATATGGTCCTGTGTATAACTATATGGTCCTGTGTATAACTATATGGTCCTGTGTATGACTATATGGTCCTGTGTATAACTATATGGTCCTGTGTATGACTTTATGGCCCCATGTATAACTATATGGTCCTGTGTATGACTATATGGTCCTGTGTATAACTATATGGTCCTGTGTATGACTATATGGTCATGTGTATGACTATATGGTCCTGTGTATAACTATATAGTCCAGTGTATGACTATATGGCCCCATGCATAACTATATGGTCCTTTGTATGACTATATGGTCCCATGTATAACTATATGGTCCTGTGTATGACTATATGGCCACATGTACGACTATATGGTCCGTTATGGTCCTGTGTATGACTATATGGTCCTGTGTATGACTATATGGTCCTGTGTATGACTATATGGTCCTGTGTATGACTATATGACCCTATGTGTAACTATAAGGTCCAATGTAGGATTGTATGGTCCCATGTTACTTTGTATGACTATATCATCCTGTGTATGACAATATGGTCCTATGTATGACTATATGGTCATGTGTATGACTTTATGATTCTATGTATATGGTCTTATGTAAGATTGATTGTATGATCCTATGTAGACTATATGATCCTATCCAAGACTATTTGGTCCTAAGTATGACTATATGGTCCTGTGTAAGACTAAATGGTTCTACATAGGTCTATATGGTCCTTTATAAGACTATACGATCCTATGTAAGACTTTATGATCCTACGTAGGATATATATGGTCCTATGCAAGACTATTTGGTCCTAAGTATGACTATTTGGTCCTGTGTAAGACTATATGGTCCTACATAGGTCTATATGGTCCTATGTAAGACTATATGATCCTATGTAAGACTTTATGATCCTATGTAGGATTATAAGGTCCTATGTAGGGCTATATGGTCCTATTTTGTAGCTAAGATGTAATACTGTGGGTCCTTCTATTTTTCCAGTTTGTCGCTCATCCGAACTGTCAGCAGCTACTCGCCTCCATGTGGTACGAAGGTCTTCCAGGATTCAGGCGGCGGTCGATCCTGTCCAAACTGACCATCATGGCCATCATAGGCTTCCTCTTCCCAGTCCTGTCCATCGTTTACCTTATAGCCCCTAAGTGCAGCATTGGCCAGTTGATTACAAAACCTTTTGTCAAGTTTATGATCCATTGTTCTTCGTATATAGTTTTTCTATGTAAGTAATTTTGTAAGTATAGCATATTTTTATATAATTATAATACATTTGTATGCATATATAGCACATTTGTGTGCACATTTAGCACAGTTTTATGTTAGCATATCACATTTTTATGTAAGTATAGCACATTTTCAATATAAGTGTGGCAAACATTTCTTTTTGAGTAAAGACATTTGTATCAACATGTTAAGCCACGATTTTCTACGTAGGTAAAGCCCACTGGTCTGTGAATTTAGCGCTTTAATGTTACGCCAAGGATTTTTTTTATGTCTCAATTCCATAACTCTTCTCTATTAGAGCAAGATTAAAGCCAATACTTTATTGTAAATTGGCACATAGTTCCATTTTCGTTGTTAAGCGCTTCCGCTTGAGTACTTGAAATAGGAACAAATCTAAATGAGATAACACCTAGCTCAATGCTGGACATGAACACCGCCGAAAGGTCAACAATCGATAAATAAAGTTGACTCGGTGTTGAACAATAAGAAACACTTTGAATAGTCAAAAGGGTAACCGTCGGATGTCCTCTACTACTGGCTGCCTATAGAATTCTTATTCTTACTGTAAATAAGAGAGCGTCTTGATTCTAGCGTCTCTTAGAGCGTTCTTACTTTTTAAAGATCTATCACGTCATTTGTCACTTTCTTACTTTTTAAAGATTTATCACGTCATTTGTCACTAAGTAAAACTTTCCCCCTATTCCCGAAACAAATAACTAAATCCTAATCATGTAATAACATCGTTTGGCCAGTACAAAAAAGAAACTTTTGGAAATGTATTTGTTATATTTAAGAAACTTTCATAAGCACCAAGCCGTGATGTCCATTATACTCTCCTCTTTGGATCTCACACAATTCTAAACTATAAATCTAAACTAATAATACCCACTCAAGTGTAACTAAAGAGTTGACATGTCCCATTCGATCAATGTTTGATGGACTTGTTGATTTCTTTCTTTTATTTTCTGTCCACCCGAAGTTTTGCTCATCTTGGTGTCTCAGCGAGTGGAAGTGTTGAAAGTCAGCGGCGATGACGAGTTGAGGAGTGGGACCGGGAAAAAAGAGCTCAGAGGATCTCAGGCCTCCTTAGTGGAATGGATCATCCTCGCCTATGTCGCAGGTGAAGTGACTCTAAGCATGTTGACATGAAAGACTTTTTAATGCAATATAGAATGCTGTAATAATTTTGCAGTTTAATGATTGAAAGAATAATGAACAATTAATAAGTCAAGTCAATTTATTTACAAAAACATTCATGTTGAAAAAGGGAATTTTAAAGTTGTAACAATTATAATACCCATACTCTGAATTACCTTTTTTTTTTATAAAGTAATAAGAAATCCTATTGTATACAACTGAAAAGACAAAACAACAAAAACGAAGTAAAATATTAAGCTTAACTAATGGGAATAACTCCACATCTACAATAATTTATCTTAATATTGTAAGATGTATTTTCCTTTTTCGATATCACACTAAATTTTTAAATTATGACTGTTTAATTAACTAATCGGTTAATTATTTTTTTCATTGATTTATTGTTTAGTTAGGAACAATGAATAATTGTGCAAAGTTTCAACGAGTTCCAAGAATGAAAAGTGGGAGAAATAACGTGTTCAAAATTTGTTCCAGACAGACAGACAGACACAGTGAGTTGATATAAGCTTTGTAGAAAAAAAAAGAAGACATCATTAACAACGACATAATCAATAGCGCCAACTTAACAAAAATTACAGCAACAACAACATTAACAATATTATTAACAAAGACAACAATGACAACGAAAACACCTACATCAGTAACAACAACATCATTATCGACCAGAACAACGATAACACTAACAATGACAATTAAAATAACAACTGATTTTAGAACAAGAATTGAAATGAAAGGACAAAACTAATATCCAATTCTTGTTGACATAGTAGAAAAATACCAAACTGTGGGAGATGAGTGGACAGAAAAATATAGAAGTGCAGATCTTAGAGAGGAAGTGGAGATGGATTGGTCACACCCTTAGAAAAGATACCAGCAAGGCAGGGCTTTAGAGTGGAACCCCCAGGGAACAAGACGCAGAGGAAGACCAAAAAGAACATGGCGACGCAGTGTACTAGAAGAACTAGTAAATGATGATGAATGCTTGTTGCAGGCTATGCTAGTATTCACTCTATGATATTACCGTAACTGATTTAACATATGAAGTGGGGTGAATACTTGTTCAGGCCACACCGGCCACTCCGATATTCACATGACCTTTTTCCCTAGATGGCGTCTTGTGTCCGTGCGTAAAAAGGCAAATCAACGTGGACAATGTCCATTCTACCGGCATCTCTTGTCACTATAATGACTGTACGTTACTGGACCTACTTCGTCTCAACTCTACTTTTGTGCCTTGTTCTACACCACGTGTTATTGTGGATATCGGGGTGACCGCTGTGGCCTGAACAAGTATTCACCCCACTACACATATAAGCTATTGTTTTATAAGCTGTCCGCATAAACATAGACGAGTTTTCAGAAATAAAGTACAAATATACAAGCCTCAACTTTCTGATGTCTCCGTCCAAACAGACAAGTCTTACAACATATTCTCACAAATATGTTCACAACAAACTTATTTGTTTTCTTATACAAATACTTTTTTCATACCTGACTTTGAAAGCAGATTCAGTTTCGTTCCACATACTAACGAGACTTACACACAAATGTACATTGCATTTTGATAATCCCAACCTCCGTGTGACTCTCTTTGCAGGTCTAATGTGGAGTGAGATTAAACAGCTGTGGGGTGAGGGCGCCATCGAATACATCCATGACATGTGGAACATCCTTGACTTTTTCACCAATTCTTTGTACATTGCAACGTTCACCTTACGACTTCTCGCCTACCTGCAGGTAAACACAACCTTCAATAATTGTGACAAATGTAAATGTTATACAATAAGAGAGCTTTCTCCTATTGCTTTGACAAGCTAAGTCGCTTAAATATTTAAAGTGTTCTCCCCCTTCATAGGCTCAAATACATTTTTTATCACGAATCAAAGCTTAAAAAGAAAGTCCTCTTCAAAGTTTTACACCAGTCGCGCCTAACATTTTTCCGTCATTTAAATTTCCATCACGCCATGGAACTGAGCCGAGACGACTGTATTATCCTTTGTGGGGAAAATTTTGATGGGGCCGAATAGCACCGTGTCTGGGGCCGGATATGCCCCTTGGGCTATAGTTTAGGCATCAAGTTACAAGAGGTCCAAAGTAAAGGTGATGATTAGTATAAAGTTCACGAATGCCTTGTGACCAGCGGTCACAAACATCGAGTATCTTTTAAAATTGAGTCTTAATATTATGAAATAAAATCTAAACTACATTGAGATTATTCTTCAAGATGCTCAGTTCGGTATCCCAACAGTTCACTTTCCAACACTGCGAGTACTCTCAGCCAGAGTGTTGTTCATTCTACAGGTTCAGGAGGAGAAAAGAGAGGGAGACAGCAATGCCGATCGAGACAGAAAAGACTGGGAGGCCTACGACCCTAACCTCATCGCCGAGGCCCTCTTTGCAGCAGCCAATATTTTCAGCTCCCTTAAGCTGGTCAACATCTTCACCGTCAGCCCTTACCTGGGCCCCTTGCAGATCTCTCTGGGGAGAATGATTATGGACCTGGTGCAATTCGGATGCATCTTCTGCTTGGTGCTTTTCTCCTTCGCTAGTGGTCTGAACCACTTGTACTGGTATTATGCTGACAAGCACGCCACAGAGTGCAGGAATGCCACTCCGCCCCCTCACTTAACGGAGAACTCTTCTTGTGATAGGAAGTATCGAAGTTTTGCCAAGTGAGTGACCTTATCTGTATTTTTTTAACACTTATATTAACTTAATCTCTGTGTTTCTTGTATACCTCTGTTTTTGCTATCGATTTTTGACCACTCCTAGCCTACTCATCCAATCGTCATCACCATTTCCACTAATGATTTTATTCTTGGTATAAGCGCTGTTTTTATATATTGATATATGACACACTGTAAATATATATGATGTTAATAATAATAATAATAATCTTTATTATCCATAAGGAAATTAGTCTTACAATGTGTGCATTACGCCAAACAGAGATGTAGAAGTATAGTACATTATAATAAATATAATACATGAAAGTGTTCAGTACTACATAAAACATTGCACAGTTTAGTTAGTCTGTTAAAGCCTTTTGCATTATGTCTTACAATGTACAACGAGATAAAGGAATTATACTTCTAGAGCAGCCTTCCTAGCCGAGTTGTTTGTATATCCCAAGTACATTGTATCCATTAATTGTTAGGTATACTCTACAAAGTACAATGTTTTCAGCAGGTACAGATCAACATATAAATACATAATAAATTATTATCCCACTGAAAATTTTGTGAAAGTAATTAATTAATGTTTTATATATAACAGTTCACTGATAATTAAACACTAAGTTCAATCTTATTTCATTCTGTGCACATTCTTACATGTAGTTTTAAACATAGATGTTAATACAATTTCTATACCCGGACCTCACACTTTAAAGAATGTTAAAGAAAAAAGAAAGATTTTGGCAGCGTTACCGAGAGTGTCTTTTTAAATTCGTATATAGAATAAACAGTTTTCTAAAATTGATAGTGAAAATTTACAAATGTGAAAATTTCTTCAACATCTGAGTTATTCATCTGGGATTGCCTCCTATTTACAAACCTGGATGCTGGCATATTTGATGAAATAATATTTGATAAATCTTTTCTTAGGTCTAAGTAAACTTAGGTCTATGTGAACCTTAGAGCTACAAAAACTTTGGTCTACGTAGACTTAGGTCTAGGTAAATTTAAGTCTAAGTAAACTTAGGTCTACGTAGCGTACATTTTAAGTCTAAGTAAACTTAGGTCTAGGTAAATTTAAATCTAAGTAAACTTAGGTCTAGGTAAATTTAAGTCTAAGTAAACTTAGGTCTACGTAAACTAGCTTTACTTTTGGGTAAAATTAAGTCATCCACTTTTGTGGGATTTTTTTTTCAGTCTTTGGGAAATTGTCCAGTCGTTGTATTGGGCGATCTATGGCCTAGTGGACTTAGACCATGCCGAGCTCCGGCCAAAGTTCAACCACGAGTACACAGAGTTCGTGGGCAAGCTAATGTTTGGAACGTACAGTTGGATAGCACTGATAGTACTTCTCAACATGTTGATTGCTATGATGAGCAATTCTTACCAGAGAATTTACGTAAGTTCCTTAGAGATTTTTGAAGATTCGCTAAGTTTCAAATCTTTCGAAATTTCCGACGAAACCCCATTGTACTGTAGGATAGTCGTAGACGTAATCATCTTTTTTTTTTAAGCAACGCCTGTAATTTATAAGATAAGATGAAGATTTTATATTATTGTTATCGAATTGGTGTTGTTCTTGATTATTAAACTCTATTGTAAAGAAACCTTGATAGGCTCTCCTCCGAAAGTCTAGACAAAACGCATGCAATTGTGCGTGTCCATGTATATCAGTAATGTGATTACTTAGGCCTGTCGAATTTATTAATATATCTTGTTTAGTTGGTCTAAAAAAAGGCTATACTAACATACGGTACATACCTATCTAGTATACATCATCCACGACTACAGTACTGACCCGTCCTAACTACTATGTTGACATGGGTGGCTTCCTGGTTATACTCTAACACACTTCGGACTGCCGTCACAATGGTACGAGTCCGAACCCACCACGCTGCTATCCTTGGCCATCCTGCAAGAGGTTTGGGTCTGGGGTCAACTATCTTCATTTGTGAAGGGACGTCTTGAACATGAAGCGAAAACAAACGGAACTGATGGCATCTCTAACACTTCTACTGATACAACTAACTGCTATACTAATAAACCTAACTGCTTTACTGAAAAACCTAATGGCTATACTGATAAACCTAACAACCGTACTGATTGATGAACCTAACAACCGTACTGATTGATGAACCTAACAACTGTACTGATAAACCTAGCAATTGTACTGATAAACCTAATTGCTATACTGACATAATTAACTGCTATTCTAAATACATCCTTCTTCCCTAGTGCTATTAGAGCATGTAATGGGTTGCCTGAGACAGCCAGGATACCAATGTCTGGCAGAATTTAAGTCATCGGTCAACATCCATGACTAGATGCATGACGCGTAGGGCGTAATTATCTTCTTTTTTGAAGTAACGTCTGTATTATATAAGATAAGATACCTTACAGCTATACCCACGTAACTGCCTTGCAGACACAGCTACCAACTCTACTGATATGCCTAACAATTTTACTGACATGCCTAACAACTATGTTGACATGCCTAAAGAATTGTAATTTTAAACTGTTTTGTTGGGCTCAGAGTCAAGCTGATGAAGAATGGAAGTTCGCCCGGTCCAAGCTGTGGATCAGCTACTTTGAGGACAGCGGCACCCTGCCGCCCCCTTTCAATGTCATCCCCAGCCCCAAGACAGTCTACTACATCATCCGCTGGTGCAAGAACAAACTCTGCGCCTGTTTTTGTTCGAAAGCTGAAAAGAGGAACAGATGGCAGAGTATTAAGGTGAGTCACTTCACGGAGAAGTGGAAAATATTGGTAAAGTAGGTGTAACCACGTGACTTGGCTCAGTTGGCTGCTTTGAAAAAGGCAAAATTAAATACTCCTATATTTGTTTAAAAACACTTAAACTAATAGTTCATATTTATTTAATATTGACTCTTTTTAATAGTACAAACTGCAGATAAAGTAGCGTATAATATATGAGACAATTAGGAAGCATATAGCATTGCAAATATGGATATCAGTTACTTTCATTAGATCCGACATTGTTCTTTTATATGCCTATTTTATCTGAATAAAAATTGTCTTTTTTAAATAATTAAACCTTTAAGACACTTTAAGTTATGTACATTTTTAATAAGAAATATCTGTAAAATCTTAATATTTTAGCTGTTGATATTTTCAATGTTTTTAAGTATTTCACTTCACATATTTTACATATTTCAAGCGTAAAAGCAATTTGTTATGTTTCATTCTATAATGATAATAATGATCTTTATTATCCGTGACAAAATGTGTAATTGTGTTGTTTGTGCATTCCATATAACGATGTTAGTGTATTCATACATACGGTCCCTAGGACATTAAAAGATCTGTTTCAATGATTCTAGCATGTAGTCTATGGCTTAACAGCAAGTCGAAATATTACATGTACTTAGTCTTTAATATTACATATACTTAGGCTTTAATATTACATATACTTAGGCTTTAATATTACATATACTTAGGCTTTAATATTACATACACTTAGGCTTTAATATTACAAATACTTAGGCTTTAATATTGCATATACTTAGGCTTTAATATCACATATACTTAGGCTTTAATATTACATACACTAGGCTTTAATATTACATATACTTAGGCTTTAATATTACATATACTTAGGCTTTAATACTACATATACTTAGGCTTTAATATTACATATAGACATATATTAAAAAAATACGTACATGATTTTAACATGAGATTTGCTTATAGTGGTAGACCGATTTATATAATTTTTTATTCAACAAATAGCATTTCCAATTTTTTCTATTAAAATTTATAAATTTATTCTCAAAATAAAAAATACTAATCTTGTTGTAAACATATTTTTTATTTCTAAAACTTTAAAATTATTACGAAAAAACAAACAAATGTACAATAATTTTGTTCACAGTAGAATCGCTGTATTATATAAGATAAGAAGATAGGTGTCATTTTATGAAAGAAACATTTGGTAACAAAGATTTGACATACAGACACTAGACGTGTAAGACTTCAGACATGGAGATAGACATGGAGATAGCCATCAATTTGACACTAGACATTACTTTGAGCATCTCCGTGTCTTGCGTCACTAGACAAACATTAAATTCAAATGTCTTTCTCCTTTCACTGTTTCAGAAAATTGTGAAGAAGATCAACGAGAAAGAGATACGATATCAGGTAAATTGAATGTGTTGCAGGTAACCCGGAGGGAATAACCCTGACTCTTGAAATATCAGTTTGGCTAAATCTAACTCTAGCAGGTGACATATGAGATTTAAAATGAACTATTGCCAGCAAAAATGTATTCAATATGCCATGTATGACACTATTTGTCTCTTCATAGGGACTCGTCCATATCAATCAAAGTTTATAATTGACTATGCATTTTTCTAATTTGATTTACCTTTTCTTTAAAGTATTTCTTTTTTTTTAAATAAAACGCACCAATTTAACAATGTATACGAATTACGTTGTCATGTTTAGTTCCGTTTTTAGAGAACGGTGCAATGTATGAGCATTAGAGAGTAATGATGACATAGATTGATTCGTTTATCTTATTACCTTTTTGCAATCGCTTACAACCAGAGCCGCACGCAGAATTTTTTGCAGGAGGGGTGCAGGCTACAATCCGTAACCTCAACTATCTTGTTACGGAGAATATTGAACAAAAGTACTGTTCCTCCCCCCCCCCCCCTTCCCAATCCAATCCCTCTGTAGAAAAAAAATTCTGACGTAACCTCTGTGTGACATCTTCTTTAACAGCCGAAAAGAAATCCAAATGTATTAACAAGTCTGCAATGTCCAAAATGGCAGTGTCTGCAACTTGTGATTGTAAATGAAAGTAGTCAAAACCATTTCATCGTCTCGTATTCAAAATTGTCGCTACGATACAGTGCAGTGCGGACAGCGAGTAGACTTCGCATTCCAACTTCTGCTTCGTTGTAGAATGCAAACCAAACAGGTTGTACTCAGCATTTTTTTTATTGCTTAAAAAGCGAGACGTTAATCAAGCAACGAAAGTATCAAGTGACGGAATGTAAAGTCACGTGTTCTGGAATAACTATCCAAAGCCAAACCTGGTGGGTGACTGCTAAGAGTGTTTGTAGACAGCAAATCATCGACAGCACCAACTCAATAAATAACAACTTTGCAAGCGGTCTCGCCTTAGGATGTCATCCCTGAAGTGTTCCTCAGCATGGCCACCGTGGTTTTCGATTATGTCAATGAGAATGCTGGTGTGCTGTTGAAAAACCATTATGTTCAGTTCATAAGACTACTACAACTTGATTCAAGAAGGAATAAATAATTGACTACAATGAAAAGAAATCAGAAACGTAGATGAGGAGCAGGCACTGAATAGAACATGATCAGTTTATCTAGTTTCATCATACATTTAAGGATGTTCTCGAAGTTGGGACAGAAAGCGCCAAAGAATATATTTCTCAGTCCATCGTGGCTCACACAAGGTAAATTAGGTACCAACGCCCGCCACTGGAAATACTGCATTTCTAATAAATCTTCGGACTCGAAGACTAGCCTTATTATTATTAATTCTTTTGATATCCCCATAATAAGTTGTTTTTTTTTAACTAAAGGTAAAGGCCCCAATGAGTTTGAGATTGATGCCTGGTAGTCATTGACTCGATTATTGATCAAAACAGAATACAAAAAACAAATATAATTTATTATTCACTGAAGTAGAGATCATAATGTGTCTTTGTTGTTACTGTGTTCTGACAGTGTTGTTACAGTGATGTGTTTTAGTGTTACGTGTTGTCACTGTAATATGATGTTTATAGAAAGTCTGGCTAATGCCAACAACCCTTTAGGTTCCCTTCGAATAAGAATATGACGGATTAGGTCTCTTCACCAACTAAGTTACCAACAGCAATCAATGTCTATTAAAACGTGATTCCCCCCCATACTTTTGTATGGTTCCGGTACCCGGATGCTCAAAGACTTCTCAAGCGCTTTAAAAGGTGCCTTCGCTTCATAAAGGGCATACGCTGGCTGTTACAAATGACTTGGAGGCTGGTGAGGACAGTGTAGGTGAACTAATTACATTCCACAGCAGCACTGGGCCAGGCACCTTGCCTGTATGGGGAAATGACGATATGTCAAAGGTGATCTTGCCGAAGACAGGCGCAGAAGACGAAAAGAGCACTTATGTAGAGCTCGGCTGCTTATCGACTCTGAAGCTAAAGTGGTCACAACTGAATTCTCCTGGTCACGTGAAATATTGCACTCATCTTTGGAAACCAAAACAATGTCTCATTATTGATGCAATTTGTTGTCAAAGTAATGTGTTGTCACTGTAATGGGTTGTCACTGTAATGTGTTGTCACAGTAATATGTTGTCACTGTAAAATGTGTCATAGAGGACTCTGAGAGTTATGTGAAATTAAGCAAATATAAAAAAAAAAATAGATTTTTCTTTGCTATCCATTCCTCCTTTCTAAAGCTGGTTTGGATGGGTCTATGATTTCTCATTCTATTCAATTTTGTAATGCTTCATGATTGCAAGAAGTCTTTCCAGTCAGCTGCCAACAGTCATTCATCTCGAATCTAGTCTAGGCTCTATCTCTGTTTTACATTTTCAAAACATCCTTGGAGCTGACACGCGGACATTAGACCATGAGTTACATGTCCATGTAGGTCTTTGTGTATTTATTCACCCTCTTTGTTGAATACAAAGCAAAGACTCTATAACGATTGGTCTCGCTCGAGTGCGGGAGGTCCCGCTGAAGCTGTGTGACGTAATGTGTCCACAAAAAAAAATCTTTTCATTGGCGAAAAAACGTAAGCCAAATTTATTTTTAAGATGATTAAATATTCTTGACAATGATAAAAGTCAAACCAGAGTTGTTTTCAATGAGTGATCAATCTGTTAGTGATTTTCCCTCCCTCACCCAAATATACATAAAGAGACAATTTTGGTAGAAAATTGTAAGATCCGTTTTTGAAATACAAGGAATTGTTCCTTCCAGCTTTTACCCATAAAGAGAGAGTTCAAGGTAACAGCAGGAAAGGAAACAAATATTTCTGTCTAGAGAAGATTATCATTCATAGAAAAGTCTGAAAGAATTTTGTATCAAATTAACAAACAAAATCTCGAGTAAGAATTCATTATGTTAACGTGATTCCCTGGTCCCTTTCAGGCCGTGATGAGAGACTTGATCAAGAGGTATATCATGCAGAAGCAGAGAGGTTCTCAAAAGGGCGAAGGCGTCAACGAGGATGACATCAACGAGCTGAAGCAGGACGTGTCGTCTTTCCGCTTCGAGCTGCTGGAGATCCTCAGGAACAACGGGATGAAAACCCCGAACCCGAACCAGACGAAACCCACAAGTAAGAAACTCCGTTACTGGAAGACTTTGGTGGGTAGCACTAGTGTTGACTCGGTAGCCAGCTCAGAGCAGGAGCAGGAAGACCGCCTCTGACGAGCTGTTCCCGCCATTTTATTACTTTTCTATTAAATAACAATGGCCTACCGAGTAGCAGAAGTATTATTTTGTTTACATTTAAACAGAAATTATCTTTGAAAACAGTGTGTTGTTATGTATATAGAATCCAAGATGTACAGACAAATAATATTTTGATTTTTCGTTTCTTAAACCCATGCTTTTTGTTTCAATGAGTGTTGGTGTGTTGATTAACAGATTAAATTACAGGCTAATTTCGTTACATTAAAGTTGTTATGTAATAGGCTTAAAGCAGACTATATAAAAGAATCCACGGGGCAACAGTACTGGGTGCGCAAACAAAAGAAAAAAAAGTGTATTATACATTTTCTTGCAAATTGATTTTTTTTTCTGTATTATATTTCATTATTTTTAAAACTTTAAATTGGGATAGTGTCTACTAAGTAAACTTTCTGGAATATCAGATATACTGTATTCAACATGATGTTTTTGGTATTATGCACTGAAAAGCGATAAGTGTTCGGAGAATGTCACGAAAAATTAAGTATTTTTCATTAAAGTTAATCCTCGTATTTTGTTTTCTGTATAGCTCTCTTTACAAGAATTGAGCATGAGAATAGTACAGTGTGGGCATTGGTTTACATAGAATCAGTCAGCATGAGAATAGAACAGTGTGGGCATTGGTTCACATAGAATCAGTCAGCATGAGAATAGAACACTGTAAGCATTGGTTCACATGGAATCAGTCAGCATGCAGATATCCTTTACTTTTAATGTATGTTGCTCACACTGACATTGCGTTGTGTAGCAATTAACCCTAGCATTGCAATTCATATTTGGCAATCGTGACCGAAAAAAGCAATAAATTAGCAACTAGTTATTGTGTTACAATCGTATGGTAATAACACTTCGGATGGTTAATATTACTTAGTAAAATATTTGTATGTTTGTTTGTTTTGTTTTCGTCTTTAAGAAGTTATTCTTTTATTGTTAATGTAGTTGTTTAACATTATTTGAAAATACTCCCCCCCCCCCATTTTGTCACTTTTATGTTTTTTATGTCATTTTTATTTTTAAGTAACGCAATATTGAAGTGTTCGTAGATGCACGCTTTGCAAAGAAAACAATTGTTTCTGCACATCTGATGTTGTCGATTTAGATTAGAATTAATTGACTTTTCATTTTCTGCATGATGAGATGCTTTGAAAAAAATAGAAGTTTTTTAGGACAGGTCCTAGATAACTCATATATTTTGTATATATATTTTTTACTTCTTTCTAGTCGTATTCAGTAAACTAGTAATTGTTACTGCTATCTCTGTATGTGTTACTACTAATAGAAATTACAAATGTTATTTTTAGCATTCATTCGCTTGTGGAGTACTGCTTATATTGTTTTTCATTTCCTTGATTCTGACCTATGACCTTGTTAGAACTATTTGCTGTGATGGTAGCATTGTGATGCCTTCTAATAATTCGGGTGTTGTTGTTTTTTCCAGAATAATAATTCATTGTTTTAATTGTAGTATTGTCTAGTTCAGTGGAAGACACAGAGAGAGAGTGGTATAGCTGATAAATTGTAGATGTAACTAATTGTTTATATTGTCATTACTACGGTAAGCAAGCTAGTGAGTAAAAGTGATGTATTTAAGTAAACATATATCAAACAAGTAACATACAAAACAGTTTTTTTAATCACTTTCTCCTGATGGTGATCTAATAATTTCTCATTTTATTTATTTCTTGTTATTCTTGAATATTTCAATGAGTCCATATCCAGTGAGCTTTGCACAATCAAGTTTTTCTATATCAGTGCAGCTCATGTCTACATAAGACATTGCACCAAATGTTTACGAAGATCTAATTCTTTATTCAACTCTTTACTGAATTCAAAGAAACATTGGAGTCGAATTATATTTTGAAAAATTATAGCGGTCAAACCAGTTTTCGCTTTGTGGCCAATTAGTAAATTTTGTTAGTTTTTTTTTTTTTTCGTAAAAATGTATTGCCAAATTTATAGGAAAATCGTTGGAGCCGTTTTCAAAATACAGGGTCCAGTTTCTATGGGTCCAATTGCCACAGATTTTCCCCCGTCTACGAAGAGTTTTTCTAGTTAATTAGAGAAGAATTTGAAATAAAGAGTTGATGCGTAAAGCAGTACATTATATACTGACATAGAGATGTGTATTTTTCTTTTCATTCTGCAATTGGTTTCTCATGAACATAAAACTGTTCCGTGGCTTGTCTTAGCTTTGACTTGATCCAGGTGGCCCTTGAACAGACGCTGTACTTCTAAATACACCCAACACTCCCCACACCCCACAATAAGTTTTTTTTTTTACAGTACACGCTAATCCTAGTGGCCGGCTCTCTGTTAACATTTTTATTTGTTCGATCCCGTTCAATAAATAAAAACTAAACAAAAAATAATAATTAAATAACAGAGAAAAGGAGGAGAGAGCAATATGAAGAAATGTGGTGGCCATACAATGGAACCTAAAGTAATCCCGTTCAATAAATAAAAACTAAACAAAAAATAATAATTAAATAACAGAGAAAAGGAGGAGAGAGCAATATGAAGAAATGTGGTGGCCATACAATGGAACCTAAAGTAATCCCGTTCAATAAATAAAAACTAAACAAAAAATAATAATTAAATAACAGAGAAAAGGAGGAGAGAGCAATATGAAGAAATGTGGTGGCCATACAATGGAACCTAAAGTAATGAAAGAGGAAGATCGGGTGAGATTTTGAAATAAATAGAAAAAACGCAGAATGTCATGGACGCCATATTGTAAGATCAAGTCAATATTAAAAGAAAAATAATTTGTGTTACAAGCGAAAGAGCTAAGAAATGTGATTTTAAATTGCTGAGAATTGCACAAAAATTATTATTTTCTTCATTAAAATACTTCGCTTATCTATACTTCTGTTTCCTGTATACCAGGTATACCCCCAAAAAATCTATTTATAGATTTGCATCAGGTTTACTTTGACTTATCCCTTTGCCTGTTGAACAGGTGGGACACCACACCGAATCTGTTTCCCGTCTTTCTCCATTCCTCTTTGTCCTTTGCCTTTGATAGAATTTCTCCTGATGATTTGCCTGTCCATTCTTTTATGTTGTCTTCCCATCGTTTTCTCTGTCTGCCTCTTCATATTGTTTTTATGGTACTGTTCCCTAAAGGAAGGTCTTTGGGAGCTCTGAGGACCTTGTAATATGGCAGTAGAGTTGAAGTTTGCGTTTTTTGACAGTAGTTAGCAAGATTGGCCTCCTAGTAGGAAAATATCCAATACACAGACTCCGCACAAATCCATTTTTTTTTATTTACCTCCAAAGTCTGACGTAAGTTTACTTTCTATTGCATACATTGTTTAGTAGCCCCCCCCCCCCTCCTTTTTTTAACTCTCAAATTGTGAACTAGAGTACGCTCATATGTTCTTTCTATTGTTCAATATAAGAATGCCTGTATAGAGAGTCTCGCTCGATTAGTGTCTTTGCTGCAGTTTGTGTGCATTTTGTCTTCTTCTTGCGAGTTTGTATACCTTTTTATCAGGAGGCAGCCGGGCTGGTGCCAGTGATTTTATGCTACAATGGTATTTGACATGCTTGAAAGACTTCAGACCTACTGGACATAGTGTAGCAAACTTTGGGCCTTATGTCATGCGGACCTCTTATCAAACTTTGTAAGCTGTCACGTCCAGTCCCCGGGGTGACTGTTTTGTTTTGATGCGCTGTTCTCTTCTTATATAGACCAACTTCCAAAACTAGGCTAGCTACTATTTGAGCTATTTTTATGGGGAGTTGTCTGGAGTCAGGAGATTAAGGTTAGTTTTAGGATTACGGTCAGGGTTAGGATAGCATCTTCAAATCATAAATCAATGTTTGTGGTGTTTTGGTGTGTAAGCCGGTCTCCATTTGTTTGTGTTAAGGATTTCATATACAAGCCGAGTGAGTACACAAGGTAAGAGGTGCTCCTACTCAAGGAAACCTTGGAACCATCTCTGTGCAATATTATCTCAATATAAATCAAATGTTTCTACCTCGCATTATTTTGGTTTGACTCATTGGCGTAAAAGTTCGGTGTCAAGTTGAGTCCCAACAATAATAACTGTTATATTGTAAGCTATCTTCTGTCAACTTTGCGGAATGGTGTTTCTACCTAACAGCCGCTCTGGTTGTAGTCATGGCCTCGATCACTATATCTTCTATTTGATTTGTTGTATAGTAATTTTTTTTCCACTGCTTATTGAATGTAAGAGTGTCTTATTGCCTGAGTGTTTCGTTGCTTGTTGGTCACTATGTCCTTCATGGTAATACAGCAGGTTGCATTTAATTAGGTTTTAGTCAAAGTAGTTTCAGTATTATATAGCGTCCAGTGATGTTATGTCTTGCTAATGTTGGCTGGAACCTTGAGGAAAACCTTCACTTGTTTGGAACTTTTTTTTTATAAGAAATACTAGAGTGTGTATGTGCATGTTTGTTTTGAGTTTATAGATAGTGGCACAAGTCACATGACTGTAGTTCTATTTTTAGACTGCTGAATAGCTCGTATATATTCCAGGCTAAAATTAATTACATACAATAATTTTTTTTCCATTTCGTTATCTGATTTAAGCCGGACATCTGTAAATTTGTTGTAATATCATTACAAAATATGCCATGAAAAAAAATAATTTCTTTCAGTAGTTAAATTTCAATTTTTAAACATCTGTAAAGGATTATTCCAATGGATTATTGCCGTAGAAATAATATTAAACATATGAATTCAATATTTCTATTAAAGGTCATTCTCTTTTGTAATAATAGCATTTGCAATAAAATGTATATCAATTGTTTTTGCTAAATTGGTTCTCACTTGCTAGACATTTTCTTAATTATTAATAATAAGAATCCAACGGTTGGTCATACAAAGCACTGTTTCCTGTAAGTAAATAAAGATTATTTTGCACGCGCCAATTTCATTTCCTCCAAGTTGTACACCCCCTGGTGGTGATTTGTCTTCAACTTTCTCAAGTCTTACGTCAAATGAAAAACATTTGGGGAGCACAACAATTAAGACCTACCATGATATCGGCGCCCCTTCCTCGCCCTCCTATCCCTGTGCTATTAGTCTCCTCCTTGCACCTCTCGCACTGACCAGACCAGTAGTTGTATAAATAATTGTCTTGCAAGTTTACCACATCAAAGGAATAGGGAACACTTTCCTTTTTTTTTTTTCCATTAGAGGTTTATCTTTTTTTTGTCTTCATTAATTTGGCCAGGCTTCAGCCTTTAAAGCTTTTTTTTTTTTTTTGAAGTACTAACTTCCAGGTAAATCTCAGCATCAGTTGTCTTTGTAAGTTTTTAATTAATTTAAAAAAAAACGTGATAACTTCATTATAAAGCAAATCATCTCTCTCTTTTTCTCTCTCTCTTTCTCTCTCTCTCTGCGTGTGTGTGTGTGTATAAAAATGAAAATTGGTTTGATTTCAATCATTAGGAGAGGCATTCTTTTTTTTAACAGGCGATTACCATTATCTATTCATGTATGTCATTAAATAATTATCCCAAATGTTTCTTTTTATGACTTTTTTTTTTCAACTTACAATCCTGAAAGGTTGAAATAACTTTGATAAGAAATGTGTAAGCAATGTGTAATGGTAGACTAGTCGACACTAGCAAACACTTTCTTGTCTGTGTCAATGTTAACTTTATTCTTCTACATCGTCCCAATATGTAGGTCTATAAGGCGTCTCTCTGTGTCACTAGCGCAGTATTTCGACATGTAACCCCCCCCCCCCACCCCCATGTTACTGGGTTACAACAACGTTACGGGTCAGACAAAACAATAACATTTACTATTACAAAATGTTTGTTTGATTTCAAGAAAATGTGAAGGCTCTGATTCAAGCAATACAAGGTTGAACTAAGAGCTAAACCTAGCCCTCCATCGGAGCGTTTATCAAACGCTTAGCTCAGTACTAGCACTGTGTACGTGTCAGTATGGGTGTGGGTGTGTGTGATTTAGAAAAAAAAAGTAACATAAACAATAGATTTTTTAATCAATGCCTCCTTTATAAAGCTAATTTCTCATTCTATTTATTTATTTTGTTCTATAATTCTTCACTATTGCAAGGAATCTTTCCAGTGAGCTTTGCACAATTAGGTTCTTCTATTACAGTCCAGCTCATTTTTACAAAGGACATGGCGCTAAAATGTTCTTCACCGTCTATTTATTTGACACTTTACTGAATACAAAGTGTAGTGCGAGAATACCCGCTGGAAGCGTGTTCAAAATATCTCAATTTAATTTTAAGCAGACTGGATCATTTCTATATTTTGAAAATTATAACTGTCAAACCAGAGTTTTCACTGTGTGACCAATTACATGTAGTTAGTATTATTCCCAAAGATAAACAATAAACATTAACTGTCAAATTTCTTGAAACTTTGGGATTTTTAGGTTCCCATCCCCCGACTCAGCCAACTCTAATAGGTACCTGGCATTAGTTGGAGAAAGTAAAAGCAGTAGGTCATTGTTCTTTCTACATGACACCCTCGTCAACCTTGGCCATAGCAACTGATGATCTTTACATCATCTGCAAGGTCTGAAAGCGATACCTTTTACCTACTTCTAGCTTACAACTTACAGTCTTACTGTTACCTTGGAAACGGATAAAAATAGAAACGTATTTTAAAGGCTGTCAGTATAAATATTTTTGTTTCTATGACCACATGACTTAATGCAAATTGTTTCAAGAGAGAATGTTTGAGATAGAATTATGGGAGATTTGATTTATAGAAAATAATGCATTTATTATGTGACATTGTTTCTGTGTTATCTTGTGAGGGTTTGTAACAATAGGAAAAAGCAATATTTAAATTACCGGCAAAGTACGAAATCGGGCCTTCTATAAAATGCATACGTTTTATATAAAATGACTAAAACAGCTTCAAACAAAGTGTGAAAATTATTTTTAGTTGTGAAATATAGATTTAGTTTCTTGAAAGATTATTTTAATTCACCAGTTAAATGAAAAATGTCATGTTTTAAAAATGTGGTGTTCGTTTTTAATTACGACTAAGTTTGTTTGCTGTGTACAACTTTGTGACTTTATTAATTGTTAATACAGAATATGTTTCATACTGTGTTGCATGAAAGATGGAAGAAAATGGCATGTGATCAAGGTTGATATGACTACCAAGAAATCTAGATAAAATCGACTGAATTGTGATGTGTAAATAAAAACAAACGAGTTCGATTTAGGCAAATTATCATTTTCATGCCTGACCATCATTTCCTACTTTTGTTTGAAAACTCCAGGCATTCTATACCCTGGATTTCGCACTTTGCCAGTAAAATAATCTTTGTTTGACTTTCTATTTATTTCTCTACCAGAATCTCTTCCATTTCTCTGGGTGTATTTTATTGTGTTGTTCAACTGCCTAGTACCACAGCCTGACTGACATAACAATACATTTGTTTTTACGTGTATGTACATAGATTTGAAGGCAATTAGCTATCTCCCTTGTTCCTTTTTTTAATATCATTTGAAGACCAAACCTTTGTTGTTATTGTTTTTCTTCTGTATTTTCTTTTGATAACACTTGATATCAAGGTAAACCAATTAAAACATTTTGAGACGATCTTTCATGTGTTTTCATTTCACCATTTTTTCCCATGTTATTCCTTTTTTTCTCACAGAAATGAGAGATTCCAAAGTTACAGAGTGGGTCACTATGGTTGTAATGTGATCGATTACAATGTACAGTTTTTTTTAATAATGTAATATTGTTTGTTTTAAAGTACATCCTAAGAAAATGTATTTTCAAATCCTCCCAGCAATATTCGTTCTCCAATCAAGCAAGTAAAAAGTAAAGAATACTAATACAGTCATAGCATGCGATGTAAACTATATCACGTAATGTAATTGCTAAAATTTCTGAGTCTATAAGCCTTTGATTTAGACAATAATATGGGCATAATCATGAGACCTTTGGACAGAAGCGGGGGGCATAGTCTTTTTTTTTCCTGAACTTTAGGTAAAATCCTTCCAAATGAAGTTAGCTTTCATGGCGATCTGTCCATGGCCCCAGTCTGTATTGAACTTTAAATGTGCCATCCATATAAAATGCCTTAGTGACATACATCTCATCTGGAGTCTAGCAAGGTGTATAATAAAATAACTGTTTATCGCTCGTTTTTTAGAAAAACTATATTGTGCTTCACCTCATAAACTCAAAGCCATAGACCGGCACTGTTCAGGTTTATACTACATATTTAGAAGTTAGTCTTTAGTTTATATTTGTTTTGTCAATAGGTATTGGTGTGTGGTTTGAGATTTAGTACAAGAGATGGAGTTAGCTGTACGATAAAGTGTTATATGTTATTATGTCTAAGCATCTTATTTGGTTCAAGCTGGGTATGGAAACTTAGATATAGATTTAAGTTGAAGCTTGGTATGGGAACTAAGATGTAGGTTTAGGCTCAAGCTGGGTATGGGAACTAAGATGTAGGTTTAGGTTCAAGCTGGGTATGGAAACTAAGATGTAGTTTTAGGCTCAATGATGGTTTGGGACTTACAGAGTTTGTTTTTAAAGTTTGGCATTCAATTTAATGTATCTATTTAGATGAAGTTTAAGTTGGTAATTCAGTTTAATGTATCTATTTAGATGAAGTTTAAGTTGGTAATTCAGTTTAATGTATCTATTTAGATGAAGTTTAAGTTGGTAATACAATATGACTTCCAGTTTCTTTTTGAAAAGGTTTTTTACGTTTGATATAGCTAATTGATTAGTACCGTTCGGTAGAAAATATTCAGAAGGATAGCAAAAATATAATTCATTCTTCAATGTATATTAAAATATACTTTACCATCTATGTTTCAACATGATTTAAATAAATATTTGGATTTAGATGTAGGCTTACTTTTTTAAAAATGGATTTAGCTGCTTTCTTGAAAAGATTTTTCCAGTAACCATGTAGCAGACGAGATCTTTCAATGACACATTGGACAAACTACGCATGCTCTGCACAGGCTCAAATAGCTATGACGTCATTCAGCTTCAAGAAGCGCTAATGCTTTTGAGTTGCGTCCCTTTCGCTGCAGCTTACCAAGGTCCATGGGTCTGATATGGCGCTCTTGTCTTGGCTAAAAATATGCTAAGGTTAGACAGCTGGACTTATACATTTATTATTACAATATTATTTGATGCAAAATATACATTTTAACACTGAACTCACTGCTCTTTTTTTTTTTTCTTTTTTCTTTCTCTTTTGTATTTGTATTATTGTGCCTCGTAGAGAGTTGCTCTTTAAAGTAAGGCCTCTACTTTTATTAATGAAATGTGTATGAATCTATGGTCATCCTACTTATGATTAATAATTGAAGATCCAGGTCGATTTCAAAAGTTTTTTCAAAACTCCAAAATCAATCCTTTGTTTTATTCGTTCCTTTTTTATTTTAAACTTATGAAATATATCACCTTCTAGTAGATGACATCCTATAACACATTTTACATTATACACACTTTACATTGTATCATACGGGACATTCAGTCATATGTCACATGACATCGTTTTCTTTTGACTGTGAATGTTGTGTATGGAAGTTTTAGTCTGGCAGGAGCCAGGCACGTGCAAGATTAATCCCCAGTATGCTCTGTCATTGCTATAGAGCCTAAATTTAGCGCTTGAAATTTCCTATGCCTGACTGAAACCATAGGCTAGTTATATTTTTAAAAAATATCTTATTAGCTTTTAGAAATCAACTTCAAATCTCTATACACCAAAAAATAGAATATAGCCCAAACGAACAAACGAATGTTCAACTGCTTTTTGTTTTGTTTCACTTTTCATGTTTTTTAAAATTTGTTTTGCATGTTTTTTTTTTTTGTTGTTTTTTTTGCACTTAATATTTAAACTAGTGCATGTTCCCTTCTATGCATGGGCCCTGTATTCAGCACTTACATGTAGCCATTATATGTGTTAACTTATTATTAATATGTAGGCCTCTATAAACAGCATCTTGTGGCTTACATGTACAAGCAGTTTTGCCTTTTAAAAAAATCAGTGCTTCTCAATATATATATATATATATATATATATATATATATATATATATAAATATATATATATATATATATATATATATATATAAAAGTGGTCAAGTTGAGCACCATCCCACCATTTTGCTTGCAACCGAATTTGAGAATAGGTCTCACGATACTTTGTATGGGCCCTAGGTTGTTAAATGGCGTGGTTTGTCATGTTGAGATGCGCTGTTTTGAAGAAATCCTTTGTATCGCTTTATTTATTATTATGATTATTACTTTATATTTCTATTGCTGTTTTTGTCAAGCAGTTTTCTCTAGAAAGTTAAATATCACAAATATTAATGAATTCATTAGTAATAGGATTTGTATGTGTTCACAAGTTTTAAGCCTACACACACAAAAGAATACAAACAGTTCGATGAGGGGACATTTCGATATAGGCAAGTGGAAGGGAAAAAAAAAGAAGACTCTAGAAGCGTTCCCGAGATTGTGTTTTGGTGGCTACAAAATATTTTGTGTGGCTACATGTTTGTGGAGTTTCAGTGTCATTGTGTGTGTTTGTGTATGTTAAATTACATTGTATTAAATCCCTCAAGAAAGATTCGTACCGACATAAGTGGGCGAGGTAAAATTGTTTCTGACTCGACATTTTTTGTGGAATTGTGCTTTCTAGTCTAAATCAGGGATCAATACATGTTTCATGTCCCGTGATCTATAATAGACACGTGAATTATGAAAAATCTCTTTCTTTCACTTAGTATGTAGTATTAGGGAAAAAATGATCTGACTGAATGGGTAGAGAAAACGTTCAGATTATCAATGTTCAGAGCTTACATGTTTAAAAGAAATATTTCAACTGTACATTAAAGAGCGCAGTGGCTGATGGGTAACAAGCTTCACCAATTGACACATACACACACACACAAATATATATTCTGTTTCTGTCTCTTTCTCTATCTCCCTGTCTCTCTTTTTATCTCTCTCTCTCTATCTCCCTGTCTCTCTCTCTGTCTCTGATTCGTACCTATTTAAACTTATAAATATACACATACACATTATTACCGGCTTAAAATCTGCTCTAAAATACGAATCATTTTGTCCAAGGGAGATTATCACAAACAATTACAAATAACCTATAGACATATATATGATTGTGTCCCTTTGTGACGTACTTATGGCGTTAAAACCTTGGAAAAAAAGTTTCCTTTGTGTTCAGCCATACATTGACATGCACACTGTCAAAGCACATCTTATCTTATAAAATGCAGACGTTATTTCAAATAAAAGAAGATGATTACGTCCTACGCCTGTTCCTAGGTCAATATAGTCATGCATGTTAACCACTGACTTAAATTCTGCGAAGTCATTAATTTCCCGAGGAAAAAGCCAACGAATAAATTCCCTTATATTTATTACTAGGCGCCACAAAGCTCAAATAGTTTAGGGCCTTACCATGACAAAATCCGGTCCAGTTATTAGCGATGTTTTCATTTCACGAGTCAAAGCTAAACTTGACAGCAAGACTTTGGGTCTTTTGTAATTCAGAGTTGCGATAGGGCATTAAAGTTGAAGCTAGGAGGAGAAATAGTCATATAGTTTAGTACAGAAACATTGTATAATATCCTAAAAATGAAGATATGATTAATCCTAGAATCGCTGTTGGTCAGACAGATAACACTTAACTTAATGTAAACATAATGCAAAGGTATTTGTATACATAAAATTTAGTATTTCTATGACCAACTTTTAGCGAGGGTGTTAAGTGACCTGCACAAACTAAAGTCAGGTGTCTTACAAGATTTGATGGATCCGAAGCTCAAAATACATCCTCCCCTGGTTTTGAACTCTCGATCCATCGTTTCGGATGGCAAGCGTAAACCACTCAACCACCTCAAGTAGAAAAAAAATTTCAAGAGTTTTTAATTTAAATCTGAACTATTCCTTTGACACGTGATCTCATTTTCTAACTTGCTGTTTGTGCATCTGAGTGCGTTTCTTAATTTGTTTTGAAAACTTAGTGGATTGAGATATTTTAATCGGTATGCTTCATTAAGTTCTATTATTTAGTATCTAAACTAATCACAATATGATTGTGAGGTCTACAAAAGATGAGACAGGATGAACAGATGAAAAAAAAAAAAAGGATAGTTTGAACTGAATGGAAGTAGTTAAAATGCTTCAATATACTATAATGTTATAACAATACTACGATATATAATTGCACTAATAAAAGAACTAAGAGATCCAGGGGGAAAACAACAACAGAATAATAACAAACTTATGAAGCTCAACATTCAGGAGTCTGGAAATGAAAAAGGACAAAGAATGTGTACTTAAATACACCAATAGTAAATTAATAACACTAATAACAGATCAATAGTTATTTTAAGACATTTCTAACAAGAAAAGTGTTACCTACGCTTCAGAAGTGACTTTATTAACATAGAAATGAATGATTCGATGCTGTAGCACAAACCTTGTACTGAAGGACGAATTACAGCCAGTTCGAAATTAAATTATTCAAATTAACAAATTCAAAGAGCTTTACACCCAACCAGGCAGCTTTTCATTAGCACGCGACTCCTTCAGTTTTAATTATCATTTCTCCGTGACCTTTGACTTCTTTTTTTACTTGTTTCTTTTTTTTTCAAAATGACACTCGAAGTAGAAATGTGTATTTATCTATTTTTATCTATGTATTTATTTATTTATCAATTTATTTATTTATCTATTTATTTATTTATCTATTTTTTTTCTTTGTTCTACGAATTTATTTATCTATGTATTTATTTATTTTTTATCTATCTATCTATTTATTTATCTATTTATATATGTATTTGTTTATTCATTTATTAATTTATTTATCTATTTATTCATTTATTTTTAATTTATGTATATATTCAAGACGTTCCACTCTATTCCTCTCGCCTTTCAGTTCCACGGAATTCTCTCTGCATGACTGCCAACAATTGAGCATGTCTTCTTTCTTTCATTGGATCAGTTTTAATTTATTTCCAAAACGAAATCAATGCTGTATAGTGCAATAGCCTGGTCTTTGGGTAGCGGGCTTTCCTGCGATGGAAAGAAACGTTTAGAAAATATTGTGGGGAATAGTTGCCGCTTGTTCTGATAAAACATTGTGAATTCAAAGACATAGTTGTAAGATAGTGGTTTGTGTAAGTCAGTACATCGGGTGAACCCATAGACAATGTCGTAAAATATTGCTTTGTGTTGGCCAGAGACACAGCCACGAGAACAATATAATACATAATACTTTGTAATTCTTTTTTTTATGTAAAGAAATCTTATTCTAGTCATTGAAGACTTTGTCAAACTAAATACCTGATCTTTTTTTTTTCTTTCACAGATCGTCGATTGTCCAGAAAGAAAAGCCATATGTCACTTGACCGTCTGCGTCGCTCAATGTCCCTGGAGACATGCAAGGTGGAAAGCCCAGGCAAAAATCCTGTGGACGTCGTACTGGAGAGACAGACCAACAGCCTGAAATGTCGCTACAATCCCCCGGAGACCATCCCAGAGGAAGAGTTTGAGCGCATACGTCGAGAGTCTCTCATTCCCAGAGTCGGCTTGCTGGCCGGCGTGGGTCGGCGGAGATCTTCTGTTGTGCCACCTTCCGACGGAGCCGCTTCTGTGGTCTCCACCGCCGCCTCCAGCGGCGCTTTCTCCGCCGCCGTTACGGCCATATCGGCCCTGAAAGTCAGCACCACCAAAGTCGTTAATGGAAACTCCAACTCAGTCGTCTGCCCCGACGACGTTGTCGCCATGGCGACGGACAACATGCAGCTGGAGGGTTCAGACGGAAGCAACTACTCTCAGAGGCGTGACGAAGGGCTAGGGGAATCTTTCGATAGGTACTCGGAAATGAGCGACTCAACCTCCAGGATAGGCATAGTAGGAAGCGTCATCGAGCTTCAGACGTTGCACCCGACTACTCACAGTAGCTCTCCTGTGCGATACTCCAAGACTCCTGGCGGTGTCTCTTCAACTTCTCCAGACAACAGCAGACGGAACGGCGGCACCCATTGCGGCATAGACGATGAGGAGTACGACGGAATGTCTTTCACCGCTCCGCCCATGCCCGAGGGGTCTACGTGTGATCCGAACGAGATTGACCCTTTATCCTTTCTGACAGAAGCTCAGGCGAAAAGGGTTACGTTCATGTGAATGTTAAGAGTGAAATTTACTGGACATATGTTAAGAGTGTGAGATCCATTGGCTACGTCTGTGATTTAAACTCCTTTGTTGTCGCAACTATTGAGTATTATACATTAAATTAAATGTTATATTTGACCAGCAGTGATTCTCGGATCAATTTCATATCTTAAATTATATGATATTACACAATCAATCTGTATAGCTGATATTACCTAGCCATATTAAATGAGCATTACATTATATATATATATATATATATATATAATGGAGAATCAAAACTTTAAGAATTTGTTTTCATATTACTGACAAATGCTTTAAGATTATTTCTCCTACAGAAAAGACTCGAAACCACTGTTATAAATAATCTTGATCGATTGATTGAAATTGGTTCAACGTGCGAGGTTGAATATATAATTAAATGTATTAACTTTAAAAATGACATGGACTCAACAAATCAGAATCACTGGATTTAATGCGAGTTAGTTTTTTTAGAAGCCAGAGATTCATTGTTTGATCTGCCCTGGTGTCCTGGGGTGTTTAATTGCCATGAATTAATACGCTTTGTTGTGAAGAGTTAATAACAAACACTGTAACTTACATTGTATAGTGCCAAAGCTATATATATCAGAAACCAATGTTTACATAGAGCCACTGTTTCGTATTAATAGAGGTAGGGACTAGTATGTTGATATATTTGTATTTATAGTTTTGTTTTTGCATTATTGTATTTTTTGTTGTTGTTTTTGTTTTGTGAAGAGAGGGGTATTTGACATATGGTATTTAGAAGTGTGTAAAATGGATAACAATAAAGAACTCTGATAGTTTAAATTTTTATTTTACTTTACATGCAGAAGTTCGATCAATAATTATGTTTGTACTACTGTATGGTTTATTTAGCAGTCCTAAAGTTCAAGAAATCTTAAGTGCTTTCATTCAGAAATATCTAATGGAAACAATATGGTAAAAGAGCCAACTTACACATGCCCCAAATTTAGTAGCTTTTTAAGTCAAAGATTGTACGTCTGGGTCATTGTGATGTTCAAAGTGATTGGGGACTCAACTTCTTCTTTATATTCAACGTGTTCATTGCAAAGGAGGTGCTAACAACGTATATTAATGTTTCAATGTTAGATGTGTGTTTTCCTTCATCCTCATCCTTGACAACAATATTGTCCTCATCCTTGTCCTCATCCTTGTCCTCATCATAGTTCTCCACTTCAAACATATAAAGTTCCTCGACGCATGCAAAGTTTTAAACTGTTTAAGATTGACATTTAGAAGCATGTCTTACCACAATAGCTCAAGTTGTCTTTATGTCAATGGCGTCCAAGCTGTAGATTGGCTCTTTCAAAATATGTAATTGTAGACTAGTGATGAACTGACTCTCATCTTGAGATCAACAGTCTTTAGTTCTACAACTTGTTTACGTTCAGGCAAAACGCACATTTATTTATTACATTTATCTCTCAAACATATTTGTTCATGTTTATTATTACTGTTGAAAACCTATTTGCAGTCGTTATAAAAGTAAAATGACAACTATTGCATTCTTTCGATTGATTTATTTGTTGATGAATTAAAGCTTTAACCTGTATGTTAACAGAGTCATTCTCTGGAAAGATTTCGACTTTAACATTATCATATAATTGATGTATATATGTCATTTTCGGATGTATTTCTGATGTTGAAAGAGTTCAAAATACCTAAAAGTCTATACGTGTCAATATAATAGTCTGTGAGATTCAATAAGTCATTATTATTATGATCATACTTTCTCAACATTTTCTAAAACCCATGTTATATAGACTCTTATCTAAATAGCTGCCTGGTCGTGTGGTATGCCTGGTCGTGTGGTATGCCTTGGTCGTGTGGTATGCCACTTGGACAGCCGTCATGATGGTCCAGAATTCGAGCCCTGCAGGCTGCCATCCCCTTCCGCTTTGCAAGAGCTTTTGGGGGTAGGGTTTAACAGGTTTGGGGGTAGGGTTTAACAAGTTTGGGGCTAGGATTTAACAATTTTGGGGCTAGGATTTAACAAGTTTGGGACTAGGATTTAACAAGTTTGGGGCTAGGATTTAACAAGTTTGGGGCTAGGATTCAACTAGTTTGGTGCTATAATTTAACAATCTTCATTTCTGAAGAAATGTCTGAAACCAATTTAGAAAAGAAAGAAACTATCTTGTTCTGTCCCTTATATATTCTTTTGTCAAGTATTGATTCCTTCCTGGAAGTCAGACATCAATTTTTGGAGCTGAGTTTTACCACTACATTGTTATCAAGTTCCATTCTTTTCTAGTATGTTGACCTTTTTGCGTGTAGGCTACTTCAAACCATGGATACATTAAACACTCTAAATACTTTTAAGTTTGTTTTAATAAGGTTCCAGTCTTATGTTCATTAGATCTCATGATACGTCGCGTAGATCGTAAGATAAATAAAAAGTCAACTGATTTGTGTCAAGACTTTTTGGTCTAAAAAATGTAACATTCAAGTATTGACCATGTTACTCGCTGTGAAACTAAGGATCCATGGAGTCAGAAAGGAATGTTTCTATTTTGTTATTTTCATACTTGTGTAGCCAGTCCTTTGTACGTTACATTTCCTAACGTTCTCTTGTTTTGTTCTAATGAAGGATATTCAATGAAATGAATTTATCATATCACCAAAATCTTTGGATGTAACTATTCTTTATAAGAGTGATAGTAGAAGAGTGATGAAATAAACATATTTGAAGAGAAGTGTTGCTTCCTGTTTTCCAGTGTGTCAGCATGGTGTTCCAGTAGGCCCGTGACTCTTATGTAATTTTAATTAAATCAAGTAAGTATTTATTTATAGATGACGCTGCTAGGTCTAAGGGGTTCTAATAATGAACCGTAGACAAGAGTCTATTCAAGGTTTGGGAAACAGACACATTGATGACATGCACTTTTTTATATCTAAACAAGATTTAATGAATGGAAATATAAAAGGGGGAGGGGAGGGATAACAATAGTGGAGAGAAATTGTAATAGCTTCAAGTAAATTAGGATGATGGTTCCTTCCGTCGAGAATGGCTAGAGTAGAGTTCATACTAAATGGGTGTCTTACGAAGATTGGATGTGGAAGTACCTGTTATCTAAACTTGAAAGATAAACCTCTGTCTCTCATTTGCAAAGAAAACGTTGACGTTGATAAGGACTATAGAATATTAATATTATAGCTTTTATATAGCGATACTTTCATGCTTATAGCATGCTCAGAGCGCTTTGGTCCAATCTCATTTGTGGACCAGTGGGGGGGAGGGGGTATCTAGGAGTTGGTTTTCCGTGCTCCTTTAGGCGCTAAGTAAACACAACTCTGCCCGAGTCGGGTGTCGAACCTCGAGCCCCCTTCTAGGTAGCCAAGACAAGCCAAATTCAAACGCACATAGCCTCTCGACCAGACAGACATTTCACTTCCAAGCACAAAACTACAATATCAGACATTTTACTTCCAAAAACAACACTAGAATATTGGACATTTCACTTCCAAACACAACACTAGAATATCGGACATTTCACTTCCAAACACAACACTAGAATATTGGACATTTCACTTCCAAACACAACACTAGAATATCGGATATTTCACTTCCAAACACAACACTACAATATCGGACATTTCACTTCCAAACACAACACTACAATATCGGACATTTCTCTTCCAAACACAACACTACAATATTGAACATTTCACTTCCAAACACAACACTAGAATATCGGACATTTCACTTTCAAACACAACATTAGAATATCTGACATTTCATTTCCAAACAAAACACTAGAATATCGGACATTTCACTTCCAAACACAAAACTAGAATATCGGACATTTCACTTCCAAACAAAACACTAGAATATCGGACATTTCACTTCCAAACACAAAACTAGAATATCGGACATTTCACTTCCAAACACAACACTAGAATATTGGACATTTCACTTCCGAACACAACACTAGAATATCGGATATTTCACTTCCAAACACAAAACTAGAATATCGGACATTTCACTTCCAAACAAAACACTAGAATATCGGACATTTCACTTCCAAACACAAAACTAGAATATCGGACATTTCACTTCCAAACACAACACTAGAATATTGGACATTTCACTTCCGAACACAACACTAGAATATCGGACATTTCACTTCCAAGCACAACACTAGAATATCGGACATTTCACTTCCAAACACAAAACTAGAATATCGGACATTTCACTTCCAAACACAAAACTAGAATATCGGACATTTCACTTCCAAACACAAAAATAGAATATCGGACATGTTACTTCCAAACACAACACTAGAATATCGGACATTTCACTTCCAAACACAACACTAGAATATCGGACATTTTACTTCCAAACAAACACTAGAATATCGGACATTTCACTTCCAAACACAAAACTAGAATATTGGACATTTCACTTTCAAACACAACACTAGAATATCGGACATTTCACTTTCAAACACAACACTAGAATATCGGACATTTCACTTCCAAGCACAACACTAGAATATCGGACATTTCACTTCCAAACACAACACTTTTTATGCATCCATGACCGATGACAAAAGGAAATATAAAAGACTCAGGCCAGCAATTTTTAAATGTGACAATTCTAAGAACCGAAGGGTCTCTGTTTAGAATCCTGGTAAATACAATGATTTTTTGGGCGCACCGATGGTTACTTGACAGTTGTTGGGGAAAGGGAAAATTAAAGGCGTTTGGTCGTTGTGCTGGCCACAGAAACATAACATCATCTGCCTGATGCAAGGTTACGTTTAGTTGTAAAGCTGTATAATTAATTATTATTGTTTAATTAGTTTGATTTCCAGGTGAGTGTAAAGTCAGTTCAGAATCCATCCAGGTAATAAGTACATACCTGTTTACTAATAGAATCACTAAATTTTATTTTTTTTGAAATCATGGAAGAATAAACGCAATTTTTTTTTCTGATATCACCAACTAGATTTGAATGACAACTATGTAGAATGTCAGTGACATTGCAGATGGGAAGAATGATGTTTTATACATAACAATATTCACTAACTTCTAAAGAATCACTCTGACAAAATGCGAAATAATGAAAGAGTAGAGAAACAAACAAGGCTTACATGAAGTGTAATTGTATCTATAAACTCTGGTTAATTTTTATTTATTGATTGTTGTTTTGTAAGGTACAATTGTGCTGAGTTACAACTTGATCCGAGATTTGGTGTGGGAGAAATAACGTATACAAACCTCTAACCAGATACACAGACAGAGTGAGTTGATATAAGCTTTGTAATAAATGTTTACACTTTCAAACTTTACAGAAACAAAAATTGCTTGAAATACCTAAAAAAATAAGTAAACAATTAATACCATGAATATAAATAAACCTGTTAGTCATTTAGCTTAAAATGAAACATTTAGCATATAGAACCTCTAACAACAACACTGCAGTAGACATGGCAATTCCATAGCCACAAATATAGAAAAGGCCCTCCATATAGAGCAAGTACAGAACCATATTGCTGGAGTCTGTACCTTGTGATATCTTGTTTTTAAATACATTCATGTTGGCTTGGAGTAAGTGGGGCAATATTCCCACATCCGACATTAGCATTAGTCGCTCAGTCGTTTAAAGTAGATTTTTTGGGAAATATAAGTCCCATGTATGTTGTCATGACATTGTTCTTCAGGATTACTAAATGGGAAGAGTCCATACATCCACGTAAGTATTCCAAATCATCAGAAAAAAAAAACGAGACATACTTTTCAGTTTGCATTTTCGTCATTTGAACTTCAAATGACCCTGTTACACTTGGATCACTTCGTGCGAATTGTTCCATCGAGTCGAACAATCGTCTTAAAGTTGTTCCTGGCCTGGAGTTTTTCATGATGTCAAAAAAAGACAAATCTTCAGACAATCCCCATTTATAATCTCTGCGCTGCAGAAGTTGTTCAAAAGTGGAGAATGGAATAGATTCGTCCTGGTCTACCAAGTTGGCGGTAATGTTTCCAGTAAAAACAGCGGTCAGAAGTAATATCATTAAACACCATGACCATGTCAAAAGGCATATTGAGGTATTCCATGGCTCTGGTAAACTGTCATGACCAAATATGGAACCCAAGAATTTAAAAAATAAATGTATAGTATCTTTATCTGGTAGTTTATCGATTATGGACACTTCATGTAAGCATCCGACTTTTTCGGCTCCTTTTAGAAGTCCAGCACTTGAGCACAAATCTTTGAGTTTTATTTCATTCATTTTTTTATTTATCTTACTGTCTTCTTTTTCACTAGTTTTACTGTAAGAATACTTTAGTTGTCGGAGAAGTTTGAAACTTGTGCTGATGTTTTGATTTGTTTCTTCATTTGTTTTTTGAGTTTCAATATAGCGATATTGTATATGCCTTTGGGTATTTACATCAATACTATTTTGATGTTGAAAGATGATTTCTTCTTCAGAAACTTGAGATGTTTTGTTGTTAGATGTTTTCTGAAGTTTGTCTAGAGTCTCTTGTTGACGAACGCCAACATCAGATGATCTGTTAGTAAGGTCAGTAGTCCAGAAGTCTTGGGTTTTGGGCGAACGATTTTCTTGACCCATGGCTAAATTAGAATGTATGTGTTTGATAGAAGACATTTTATCAAGACACTGACGTTTAAGTCCAATGTCTGCATTCGCTTTAGTTGGTGTTTCATTGGTAATGGAACTTAGATACTGATTTGCTCTAATGTCATTTTCCTCCAGGTTCCGATAGCAACTTACAATGTCTAATAAAATCTTTTTGGAAATGTTTGTAACAATCACATAGAGAGACATGGTAAACAATATACTTGTCAACAAACAGAGATAAACCTCAAGTTTGCATAATTTTAAAGGCGATATGACAGTACTTCTTTCATTGTTGATATACACTGCGCTGATGTTGACCCAAAGTATTGGAAAAGAAATGGAATAGTTCGAATACAGTGCAGAATGTACCAAATAAGAAGCTGCCCCGAAATCCACTTCACCGAGACCAACTCTGTCAGAGAAATCACTCCAGTTGATTGTATTCTCTTCATTGGGTCCAGGAGTAAAGTTGAAAGTAAAATTAATGGAAGAAGATAACGCGTTGATAATGTCTACATAGTATCCAGTATATTCAATTTGTCCAGTTTTACAATTAGTTTGCATGCGTAGGTGTGAAAGCCACTCTTTGGCCATAATAGTTAGATTTCTTCCGTTAAGTCCATACATTCTATTTGGAAATGTAGTACAATACAATGAGATCGTGTTAGAAAATGTCTTAAAGAAATAAACAGCTTCCCATTCTCTTCTTCTCTGTTCTCTGTACATTAAAGTAAATATCTGTGCCACTTTATTAGTTGCCACGTCGACCATCACTATGGCGACGTTATCCATAACAGCATCGTCCATTTTTGGAAGATTCACTTCAGAATCTGTAGATGGCCAAACAATAATGAACGTAGTTTTGTGAGGAAACAAAGCGCCCTCTGCTGTCTGTCTCTCGTTAAATAGTTGATGAGCACTATCCATTATAACTTTGTAATGTTTTGTAACTATGATAAAATTTCTCACTTGTTGTATGTAATAGAAATCCCATAACACGTTGATCAAATGACTAATAGATGTATTTGTCATCGTCATATAGTCCACATTGAAATGAGCCATGCGCATTCCGGAAAGTAATGGATGACTCAATATCCAGTGAACAGGCCAGAAGTTTTCCTCGGACGTAGTCAGTAACAAAACATGCTCAATATCACAGGCTCCGAACACCTGGTCCAGGCCGTCCATTTCGTCAGTAGGTGTAAGACTCGAATTTAAACTAGATCTATAAGAGTCAACATAGAACACTCTGCTGAAGAAACACTCTCCATTAACAATGTACCATAACATATTGAGAAGTATTCTCATGATTGGTCTGTTTCTGTTCTCGGTTATTTTAAAGAACAAAAATTAGTTTCCATTTTGACAAAAGAGCAAATACTTAATGCTGAAAGTCAAATAACTTCGTGTTACTAACAAAAACAGTTTGATCCGCATCCCGGACGCAAGGCGAAATTCCATACAAGCTGTCACTAACGTATTCTTTTTTATTTTTGAAAATGGTGCGTGGCGGGGAAGGGTAGGTGGGTAAATAGCATAAATAAAAACCCTGACATAGCAACAATCAATGTTAGCCAAGAAACACAGGCAGACACAAACACACACATAAAAAATTCATCAAAATTCATTCCTTTAATGGCGTCCATAACTTTACACGGACTCTCAAGTTGTGCATTTTTACTTTTTTTAATAAAATTTTACATATTTTAACTTATGATGTTTTCATAAACGTTTGAACAAATCTTCTATTCTCTAAATGCTGTTCAAGTCTGGGAGAGAAGCTGATGGAAAAAGATGGAACTATAGATTCTTGTCATTGTATTTGCCACCAAAGTATTGTTACGCTTGATTATTAAAATCATAAATGTGTTGCTAACAATTAAATATCGATTGTAATATTGAATCTCAAGTGGCTTTTTTTCTTTGAGATGGGCCCCTGTAAGAGCTTGCAACAAAAAAACGTTCTGACGTAGGAATACTTTTTCTAAAAAAATGATGACTAAAGTAGCTTAGATGTTATATAATTGTATGTGACTTGGCTGAAAAGCATGTTTATCCTGACAAAAATAGTGTATTCGAAAAAAATATTTTGCACTGTATGTATATTTGAACATATTATTTCGAAAACTATAGGTAGAGGAATTTGCTAATTGGAAACTTTCTTAGAATAATTAAAAACACGGGAGACTATTTAGTAAGGGAGATGATAATCTATATATATATAATTCTCTTCATGGTTCAACCATTCCTGACACCACCAAGAAGTCATGGAAAGATCACTATTTCATTTCTGTAAGTCGGACTACAATTACCACACGTAATTAGCGACGAAAAAATTAGGGGAAGAACAAGTAGTATTCACCCGTCACTAAATAGCAGGGCCGGACATAACCATTGTGGGGCCCTATGCGAAACGGATTTCGCGGGACCAGGTTTGGATAATATACGGATAATAAGTGAAAATTAACATTTTGTATTAGAATATAAATTTGTCTTTGCATTTTTTTTTCATTCTTTACTACGTACAGAATTACTTTACGAGCCTTGCGTGTAGCTGTTATATTATCAATTAGGATGTGAAAACAACACTGCTGTTTAAATTACAACTCCATTTTTATTGACATGACAAGAAAGTAAAACAAAAATAAAAGAAGACTATAATACACACTAATAACATACATTTCGAAAAAAAAAAAAATGCGAGCACGCGAACATACTGAACAGTAGGACAAGGGAGACAACAAGTAAACAAAACACACACACACACACAACATACAAGTCATACAGTATATCAAAAAAATTCTTTTTCCTACATAGATCACTCTCAGTAGCAAGAATTACCAAATGTTTCAATCATCTTCAAGAATTGTTGACCTCAAGTAAATTTTCATTAGTTTTAGGCGCAAGAAGCTTCTTTCACTAGATTCCACAATTATGGGTATTGCATAATGCCGTTTCTTTTTTTGCTAGCCTAGGATTGGCATTTTCCATATTGAATGACACCCCAAAATGACAATATTTGTCAATATATTTAAGAAGATTTCAATGAACATTTTAATATTGCTAGGCTATGTAAGTTTTGCCCTACTAACTACTACATTTACCAAAAAAAATGTTACTTTTTTAAAGAGAAAAAATCTATTTAGTATGCATATAAGTTGGACATAATTTAAAACAACAATTAATAATTAGTTTTTCATATTATCGCGTGATCTGCAGTGCTGAACTATAGCCATAGAACACTTAACTAAAGGAATTTTTTTCTACGGAAATGGTTTTTTTTTCTTTTTTTAATGATTTGAATAATAGATTTACCCTTTACAAAACAATTAGATCAATTAGATATTCATTATAAGACATCAGTTAAGGCCAGGTTCACATTAAACTTCACATTTACTTTCACCTATCCTTTGGTCTGCTGGACTGCTGGGGCACCACACAGGTCTGTCAACCTTCTTTCTCTATTCTTCTCTCTCATTTGTCTTTATAGAATTTAATTCTGATGATTTTCTGAAAATATTGAAAGCTGCCTTTTTACCTGCCTGGGTGGACCACTTCTGGGGCTGATTTTGAGTTTGTGTTTCCATACAAACTGTCTATGAAATCTTATTTTTTTTTTTTTTATGAAACTATTATAATTGATAACTAAGTTGAATTGTTGACCTGGATTGACTATTCTAGCTTATTATATGAGGCGCAAATCTAAATATTATATATATATACAGAGAGAGGGAGAGAGAGAGAAAGAAAAAAAACATCGATAGATAGATAGATAGATAGATAGATAGATAGATAGATTAGATAGATATAGATAGATAGATAGATTAGATAGATATAGATAGATAGATAGATAGATAGATAGATAGATAGATAGATAGATAGATAGATAGATAGATAGATAGATAGATAGATAGATAGATAGATAGATAGATAGATAGATTAGATAGATATAGATAGATAGATAGATAGATAGATAGGTAGATAGATAGATAGATAGATAGATAGATAGATAGATAGATAGATAGATAGATAGATAGATAGATAGATTAGATAGATATAGATAGATAGATAGATTAGATAGATATAGATAGATAGATAGATAGATTAGATAGATATAGATAGATAGATAGATAGATAGATAGATAGATAGATAGATAGATAGATAGATAGATAGATAGATAGATAGATAGATAGATAGATTAGATAGATATAGATAGAGAGATAGAGAGATAGAGAGATAGAGAGATCAATGAGACATTAGCTTGTTCGCAATGACTTAAACGTTGGCAAACATGGCAGTGGTCTTCCTATTGATTTTATTTTTGTTCACATTCGCAACGCTCTGCTGATTCAATAATTTAATTGTATCAATCTTGGTTCAAATGAACTCATAAAGTATTTCCAAAGCATAGGACAAATACAAATCAATGAAAGTTGAAATAAAGATGTAAACTCAGAAATCCAAGAAAAAAATAAAACTAAAAAACCAGCTTACTCCTTGGGAATGACCACAAGCCTTAAAATGAAGGAAATTAGATGAAGCCCTAAAAGTCATCAAACCAAAACAAGCCCCGGGCCCATCACTTTGGTTCTCAAGCCAAAAGAAAACTGCTACAAATATTTAATGCTAGCTGGAAATCAGGCAGAATCCCAAACATCTGGAAAAAAGCCATTATGATCCCTATACTAAAGCACGGCAAACCAAAAAATAAACTGGATAGCTACCGCCCCATCAGCCTCACTAGCTGTACTTGCAAACTGATGGAAAGAGTGGTGAATAACAGACTCACCTGGATCCTTGAGTCAAATAACCTACTCACTGAAGCCCAGGCTGGCTTTAGAAAAGGCAGATCAACAGAAGATCAAATTGCCTTCATCACACAAGAAATAGAAGACGGCTTTCAAGAAAAGAAACAAACAACAATTGTGTGGGTTGACTTAGAAAAAGCATTATACTCAAGCTAATCCACCATCAATTTCCCACAGAATATACAAATGGATAAAGGAATATCTAAATAATTAAAAAGCTTTAGTTTGCATGCAAGGGCAAAGAAGTAACACAGTGGGTATAAAAAATGGTGTCCCCCAAGGAGGAGTCTTCTCCCCAACACTTTTCCTAATATTCATAAACGATTTACCTACCAAGAAAAGTTAAAAGCAGCATGTATGCAGAGGACTTTGCCTTAATTAGCACAGAAGAGTATGTAGGAACATCAAAATTTCGATTACAAGATGCTCTCAATAAACTCAACAAATGGGCCAAAGACTGGGGCATGTCCATCAATGAACACAAAAAAGACAACATATACCATCTTCTCACTGTCAACAAAACAACAAACAATAAACTTAACATTAGATAAGGAAGCTTTAGAAAAAATAATAGCCCTACAAATCTTGGAGTCACCTATGACCCGAGATTAACATGGAAAAACCAAATAGATAAAACACAGTAAAGCCATCCAGAGACTATCTCTTATGAAAAATTAGCTGGCACAGATTGAGGAGCTAATCACAACATCCTGAAAAAGACCTTTACCAGTTACGTAAGACCTGTTCTAGAATATGGTGCCACAACATGGGGCTCAGCAACCCCAAACCAACCTAAGAAAATAGACAAGGTTCAAAACATTCGTCTAAGGATTATGACAGGAGCAATCAAAACAACATTCATAAGAGCAGGGACGGACTGGGTATCAAAATCGGTCCGGGCATTACCATATAAACCGGCCTACAAATGACATGTCATATTTTCGGTGTGTGGGTGGGGGGATATATATATATATATATATATATATATATATATATATATATATATATATATATATATATATATATATATATATATATATATATATATATATATATTAGTGTGTGTGTATATGTAATTAATCTTCATTACATTCTGATCTTTCATTCTTTCAAACGTTTTTTCTACCCTAGAATACTCTCTTCCTATATTTAATGGAAAGACAGTACACACTACCAAGGGACAGGTAGGGAGTCCGGGGAAGCGCTGTGAACTCCCCCAGTGGTGTCCGGCGAAGCCCCGGAACCAAGCATCATTTCCGTTATTTTAAGCTTTAAAAAATGCATATTCTGAGGTATATGCAGTGCAATTAACCTGCTACTCTTCCGCTAAAAAAGATTTCAAAAACTAAATTTGCAATTCACTGGAGTTCAGCGACTGGTAGAAAACGGTAAAATGCTTTAGTTTTGTATTGGAGGGGGCAGGGCAACCACAAAACCCCTTTTGGCTACGCTCATGAAATTTGGTGACTAGTTTGCTTAAGTTGGCTGTATTGGGGCAGTAAGTAAAGTTTCCATTTCAGACAATGAGGTCTGGGGCAAGTAATGGTTTGAACCCATCCCCTCCCGACTACGCCCATGTGTTATATTATTGGTGTAAGCCTATTTCTCTACAAAATATATAAAGTTTGATAATTCATCGAAAGCTGGATGTATGCATTCGTAGGATTACATAATGTATTCTATTTATACATGTATGTTGTCTAGAAACTATAAACAATACAATAGCAGACTAATGAGTTGGAAGCTTTTTGGTATTACTTATAGATTACAGACGTTTCTTTAAAAATAAATAAGATAATTACGTCCTACGCATTGCATGTGTCAATGTAGTCATGCATGTTGATCTGTGACTAAAATTTGCTAGATCATTTGTTTCCTGACTGACTCCGGCAACCCATTCCATTAAAAAATAAGAGAAAGCAGAAAGGTTTGTATATAAATGAATATACCATGACCAATTATTTAAAGTATAAATTAAATCTCCTTTCATTAAATATCGGATGTGATATAAATTATTGTAATAATTTTCATCATTAATGACTTCATACTGAGCATAAGTTTGCCATTAATTATAAAAGTATAAAAATTTATTTAGATCTAGATCTATTTTTTAATTAAATAATATTTTTTTGTAATCTTAAGTGTAGTATTTTTAGATCTATGTTTTTAAAAATAAACAAAAAGAAACTTACTATTTCTTTTCAAATCGCAGAAAGTAGAACTTTATACCCTTATTGAGCTGTGAATAAGTTGGGCGGTTAGCAATTTCGCGTGCGTTATATCAATGTTTTCTAACTTAACCTCTCTCATCCCTCTTTTTCGTTAACTGACAATGGAACCATCAGAAGACGGGGGAGGGAAGGAGTACACACAAAAAATGGGAGCGCAATCAAAGGTCCATGCCGACCAGCAAAATGATTAGGCCAAACACAGCCTCGAAGACATCAAAGCAGTCTATGCCGCTAGTGCATAGCAGAAAGTACAGTCTAACGCAGTGGTTCCCAAACTTTTTTATCTCGTAGACCCCTTGCCTTGTTTTGTGGGTTGTGATAGACCCCCTGCCTTACTTGTATTTCTTTTTTTTTTTTTTTTTTGCTCATTCATCAATTACGTTTTTTTAAATACTAATTTCTAACTGCAGTGAATCGAAGAGTGAACAAGTAATGTAAAACTTCATTTCAAGTTAAAGAGATCTTTTTTATTCAAATTTAAACCAATTAAAATATCAATTAATATGTATAACTGGAATCACCAAACACACTGGACATTTTTTTTTCATCGGTTGCTACGGATACTGTGTATCATATAGAAATGTGTTGTTACATGAATTAGTCCTTCAAACATAAGAGATCTTGTAAGACGATCATAAGCCACTATCTTCTCTATAGGATGTTGAAGACCTCTATATGATGTTGAAGACCTCTATATGATGTTGAAGACCTCTATATGATGTTGAAGACCTCTATATGATGTTGAAGACCTCTATATGATGTTGAAGACAGATTTTGTGGGTCTATTCTAAACTTTATTTTTAAGAGATCGAAAGTTTTTCAAACCTTATCTTTTTATCAGGGTGGCATTGTCTCAAATCATCCTCCAGCGTCATTGGTTTCATATTGTCATAAACTAGGCTCTTAAACAAGAGCTCGTTCGACAAGGAAGAAATGAAGCCCAACTTAAGATAATCAACGCTGTACAATCTACATTTCTTTTTGTTAAACATTAGTTACATGTAGACAAAATGAAGCTATCTAAATAAGTATTGAAATTAAATACAATAATTTTTCGTTGGAATAGCAGGATAAATATTTATAGTTAACGCACAAATCATATATTAGTTTATTAAATGAATACATTAATGGAATATCAAAATTAAAGTCACGACCTGCTTAAATGAAATCTATTATCGTAGACCCCCATGGATTTCTCATAGACCCCCAATTTAATATTTTCTTTTCGTAGACCCCTTAGAGGTCTTCGTAGACCCCTGGGGGTCTATATAGACCACTTTGGGAATCACTGGTCTAACGTTTTGCAATTGATAATACGTACTGTCACGTATTACGAATTGAATTCTACTTTTAAATGGCTTGCCTAGGGGAACGTGACAATAGAATAGCAGTTGTGTCACTTATCTTAAGTCTGAATTTAATCAAAGACTTACAATGAATAACAAAAAAAAATGACACAAGAAATCGGAAGGTAAAATATCAACTTAATGTTTAATCATAATATAACTCAATACAAAATGGAAGGGTTGACCAAAACCCTTTTACAAAAATGGCATGTAAAAATATTACAATACAATAGTTTGAAAATATAATTACAAATACAAGCAAGGCCTTGAAAAAAAGAAAAATCTTAACTTACACGATCAAGTGGTATACCACGCACGGGTCGCGCAATGTCTCCGCTATTCTGTCTCACGGCTGTCTCCGTATGTCTGTCCGTCAACGTCACGCGGGCGGTCTTTATATAATCTACCGCGCGTCGATCTCAAGACAAATCTAGGAATTTCTCGAACCAAATACGTCATCAATTTCCCAGATCTAGAACGCTCTTCAAAGAGACAGAAGAAAAAAAAACACCCTCCTTTCAACCAGAGGTACACACACAGGTCAAGGACCGGTCACTGTCTGTGTGGCTTGACGAATAAAAAAAAACTTATTACACAAGGGGCGGACAACCTACCCGTCTCTCGACCGCAACAGGTCAAAGAAAGAAAAAAAAAAACAACGCCTAGATACGTAACACCTCCCTCCTAAAAATAAAAAGTTTACATTTCCACGAAATGGAAATCTTTTTAGAACTAAAAAAAATATTTACATTACAGAATGTATTTATCATGATATATATAAAAAAAATATACATCAAAATACTTTTTACAATCTAGATAAGGCATCAGCGATAACATTTTCGCTGCCTTTTATGTGTTTAAGATCTAGGTTGTACTCTTGTAAAAATAAACTCCACCTGAGAAGTCGTTGATTCTTGCCAGACATTTTGTGGATAAATGTAAGGGGATTGTGGTCAGTAAATACAACCAGTGGCCATCTGGACCCACTGATATAAAAATCAAAGTGTTGTATAGAAAGAATCAACCCAAGACATTCTTTTTCCACAGTAGAATAATTTCTTTGATGTCTATTAAATTTCTTGGAAAAGAAACAAATAGGGTGCTCTACTTGGAAATTATTTTCTTGGTAAAGGACTGACCCAACACCTGTGTCACTGGCGTCAATAGCTAACCTAAAAGGTTTTCCGAAGTCAGGAGCCATCAAAATAGGGGAGCTAGATAATATCTGCTTAATTTGGTTAAAGGCTTTCTGACATTCATCCGTCCAAGTAAATCGGACGTTCTTTCTCAGGAGGTTTGTTAAAGGACTGGCAATGATAGAAAAATTTTCGCAAAACTTTCTATAATATCCAGACATTCCCAAAAATCTTCGGAGTTGTTTCCGATCAGCAGGAATAGGGAAAGCTTGGATAGCTTCTACTTTGGCCATTACAGGTTTCACCTGGCCTTGTCCTACAATATGGCCTAAGTATTGGATGGAAGCCTGGCAAAAATCACTCTTACTCAGGTTTACAGTAATTTTTGCATGTAAAAGTTTAGTAAAAAGACAATGCAGTTGTTTACAATGGCTAGAAAAATCTTGGCTAAAAATTACTACATCGTCTATGTATGCGTGGCAATTCTCCATGTCAGCAAGCAGGGCATTTATCATTCTCTGGAAAGTGGCAGGAGCATTCTTCATGCCAAATGGCATCACTTTGTATTGGTACAGACCATCAGGGGTGACAAAGGCGGAGATTTCCTTTGCCCTATCAGTCAGGGGAACCTGCCAATAACCTGAAAGTAGGTCTATTTTGGTGATGTACTTAGCGTCACCAATACGATCTATGAGATCGTCTATCCTAGGGATAGGAAACGAATCGGTCTTTGTTACAGCATTTACCTTACGGTAGTCTGTACAAAAACGATAAGTCTTGTCCTGTTTAGGTATCAAGACACATGGGGAGCTCCAGCTACTGGAACTTGGTTCAATGAGGTCATTTTCAAGCATATACTTGATTTCTGACCTAAGTATGGCAAGTTTTTCAGGGTTGACCCTGTAAGGATGCTGCTTGACTGGATTAGCCTCGCCAACATCTACATCATGCATTATAACATTAGTCTGTTTTGGTACATCAGAAAAAATGTCATTAAATTCATTAATGAGTTTCATGATAACTGGCCTTTCTGTCGAAGACAGATGAGACAGTTTTACATCCAAATTCTGTAATACAAAAGAATTAGGTATTTTGTATTGTCCAAATTTCTCCTTTACAATATCATCATCAATAGGAGAAACATGGCTATTTGAACAACTTTTGACTGTATTTAAAACACAATTACTCTTCTCTGAGTGATCTGGCCGAGATACATAAGGCTTCAGCATGTTTATATGACATAACTGAGTCTTTTTCCTACGGTCAGGAGTTTTGATTGTGTAATTGAGGTCACTAATTTTGGTCTCAATTTCATAGGGACCAAAATATCTGGCTTGCAAGGGTTGACCTGGTATGGGCAAAAATACAAGCACCTTATCCCCGGGAGAAAATTCTCTAACACGGGCCTTTCTATCATACCAGCGTTTCATGCTGGATTGGGTGTTTTGTAAGTTATTTTTGGCCAGAACACAAGCATCATAAAGTCTAGTTTTAAACTTAATTACATATTCTAAAAGTCCTTCAGTGGCTGTTGGTGACAACAAAGTCTCTTTTATGCATTTCAAGGGACCGCGCACCGAATGGCCAAAGACTAAGTCAAAAGGGCTGAATCCCAAGGATTCCTGGACGGATTCACGGGTTGCAAACAGCAGCATGTGGATTCCTTCGTCCCAGTCATTTTCGTGCTCAAAGCAATAGGTTCGGATCATGTTCTTGAGAGTCTGATGGAATCGCTCAAGAGCGCCTTGCGACTCGGCATGATACGCACTCGACATGCAGTGTTTGATGCCCAACTGAGTCATGACTTGCTTGAAAAGATTGGCCGTGAAATTCGTTCCTTGGTCCGATTGGATGGACTTTGGTAGACCAAATAGAGTAAAGAACTTGATTAAGGCCTTTACAATGTTCGATGCTTTTATGTTCCTTAGAGGAATAGCCTCAGGAAAACGAGTTGAAGCACACATAATGGTCAACAGGTATTGGTTGCCAGCTTTTGTCCTTGGGAGAGGACCAACACAGTCAATAAGTACTCTGCTGAAAGGTTCTTCAAAGGCTGGAATCGGCTTCAGAGGAGCAACAGGGATCTTTTGATTTGGCTTGCCAACCATCTGACAGGCATGACACGATCGGCAGTACTGGATGACATCTTTCTTCAAACGTGGCCAGAAGAAGTGTGACATAATCTTGTGGTATGTCTTGTGGATGCCGAGATGACCTGACATTGGTGTATCATGAGCCAGATTCATGATGTACGCTCGGTATCTTTCTGGTAACACGATTTGATGGCATATTCTCCATTCTTCTTCGTTGGATGCGTCTGGAGGTTTCCATTTCCTGAAGAGCATATCATCTTGGATGTAGTAGCACGTTGATGCTAGCTCTGCCTCTTGTGATGTCATTGCGGTTTCTCGGAGTTTGGCGAGCTCTGGATCCTTCTTTTGGTCCTCAATCAACTGTTTTCGAGTTGATGCCGGCTTTTCAGAATTTGGCGTTGGTTCTTCTTCAAGAGAAGCAAAGAATGTGGTGCTCAAGTCCACATCATCTTGGTTACTGTTGGCTTTGATGACGTTCTCTTCTTGAGATGCTTTCAACCTCATTGCCCTTGTTACTGCACACGCTGGATATAACTCTAGGTCTTCCTCGGGTGTGGCAGATAAGTCGGGTGTTTGAGTGACGATGGGTTCGGCTATCACCTTTCCACCTGCTAAGTCATTGCCTAACAGCAACGAGATGCCTTCCAATGGTAATGTTGGTCGGACACCTACAACAACCGGTCCAGTAATGAGATTTGACTTTATGTCGATTAGATGTAGAGGCACATCTATACATCCAAGCTCTACGCCTCGTAACAGGATGCTCTTCCCAGTCGATGATGATTTTGACAAGGGCAAGATACCCTCTAAAAGTAACGATTGTGAGGCACCTGTGTCTCTCAAAATGGTGATAGGTCGTAGACTTGTAGAATCACCGGGTAGTGATACAAATCCTTCCGAAATGAAAGGCTTAAAATCCTCTAATAAAACATCAATTTTGGTTGATGCAGACTGGACTTGGGTCGAACTCTCGCTGGAGTCATTGACATCTCTAGGAGACGCAGTGGAGAAACTCTTTCTTGAGTCAGTAGAACATCTTTTGGATGTATTTGGAGAACTCTTGATGGAGTCATTGGAACATCGGGGGGATGTCTTATGGGAACTCTTGATAGAGTCATGGGAACATCGGGATGATGTATTATGGGAACTCTGGATAGAGTCATTGGAACATCGGGGTGATGTATTATGGAAACTCTGGATAGAGTCATTGGAACATCGGTGTGATGTACTAGGTAAACTCTTGTTTGAGTCATTGGAACATCGGCTTGATGTATTTGAAAAACTCTTGTTTGAGTCATTGGAACATCGGCTTGATGTACTTGAAAAACTCTTGTTTGAGTCATTGGAACATCGGCTTGATGTATTTGAAAAACTCTTGTTTGAGTCATTAGAACATCGTAAAGATGAATTTGAAGAACTCACTGTTGAGTCATTTGAACATCGTGGAGACATTTTCGGAGAGTCTTGTACAGTCAATACATTTGAAACAGGTGGTGTCGAGGTATTCTTGATATGACTTGATGATGAGGGAGTAAACCTCGCCGACCACTGTACTGTGCAAGCGCTGACTTTTGAAGGAGCTTTTTCGTTTCTCTTCCTCAATTTCCAGCAATCGTCAATTTTATGGCCTTCTCGTTTGCAGTAGGAACAAGTAGCTTTACTTGTAGTAGGTTTTCTGTCATTTGTACTGCTGTTCTTGATGGAGTTGCTAGCAATGGACTCAGGCTGTTTGACTTGTTTTGGCTTGACATCCGTCGTATACTTGGCAAATTGATGTGATATTATATAATCGTCTGCCAACACTGCAGCCTTGTGCACATCTTCCTCGCCACGATCAGCTATATGCGTACGGACGTCCAGCCGCACACAACTCTTGAACTCTTCCATCAGCATTAGGTTCTTGAATTTTGCAAAGTCGGTGCCGATTTCCCTGGAAGTGAGCCATTTCTCAAAGCGTCGCTCCTTTTCCCGCAGGAATTCTACATGGGTTTGGCCATCTGATTTGCGACAATCCCTGAACTGCTTTCGGTAAGCTTCCGGAACAAGTTCATATGCCTTAAGAATTAAGGCCTTAACAACATTATAATCTTTTTGTTGTTCAATGGTCAGAGAACAAAATACCTCTGCAGCTCTACCAGTCAAAACTGTTTGCAGCAAAGTGGGCCACAAAGTTTCAGGTACATTAAAATTTTTCACAGCAAGTTCAAATTGTGGAAAATAATTGTCAATTGTGGCTTCATTAAAGCGTGGAATTATTTTCAAAAATTTTGTTGCTTCAGCAGTATGACTGGCAGGGGAAGAATCTGGTCTTACATTAGCAGCTAACTCTAATTTTTTTAACTCTATTTGTAATTTCATTTCCATTTCTTTCTGCTCTAATTCTTTTTGTTTAATTTCCTTCTGGGCTTCTATTTCCATTTCTTTCTGCTCTCTAGCCGCTGCAAGCTCCAATTCTTTTTGTTTAATTTCTCTCTGCTCTCTAGCCGTCTGGGCTTCTATTTCCATTTGTTTTAATTTTATCTGAAGTTCTAAATCTGATTTACCCTCATCGGGTCTAAGGGTTTCTAAAAGGTCTTCAGAAAACACTTCCTCGTCTACATAATGGATTACAATGTTATCTCTGATTTCTTGTTTAAGGGCATTTGATTTTATTTTTAACCCTAAATGTTTAGAAATAAGGACCAGTTCCTTCCTAGTAAAAGCATCAAGCTCTTCCACAGAGGGATTTGCAAGAAAAACCTGAATATCCATGACTAACTAACAACTATTACAAGCAAAAATATGTATACAATGTAAATATACAGTACAAAATCAGTACAACAAAAAAACCTTAAGAGAGTTTGGTCAATACTATTGATACTTTACTTCCGACTCTTTGACACAAAAAATGTTTTGTTAAAGTCAACTTCGCCTTTACAAAATTACTCAAGTAAGACGAAAATAGGTTCAGAAAAATATCCGGGACGAAAGCCCTCAAACTTCTTTTGTCACGTATTACGAATTGAATTCTACTTTTAAATGGCTTGCCTAGGGGAACGTGACAATAGAATAGCAGTTGTGTCACTTATCTTAAGTCTGAATTTAATCAAAGACTTACAATGAATAACAAAAAAAAATGACACAAGAAATCGGAAGGTAAAATATCAACTTAATGTTTAATCATAATATAACTCAATACAAAATGGAAGGGTTGACCAAAACCCTTTTACAAAAATGGCATGTAAAAATATTACAATACAATAGTTTGAAAATATAATTACAAATACAAGCAAGGCCTTGAAAAAAAGAAAAATCTTAACTTACACGATCAAGTGGTATACCACGCACGGGTCGCGCAATGTCTCCGCTATTCTGTCTCACGGCTGTCTCCGTATGTCTGTCCGTCAACGTCACGCGGGCGGTCTTTATATAATCTACCGCGCGTCGATCTCAAGACAAATCTAGGAATTTCTCGAACCAAATACGTCATCAATTTCCCAGATCTAGAACGCTCTTCAAAGAGACAGAAGAAAAAAAAACACCCTCCTTTCAACCAGAGGTACACACACAGGTCAAGGACCGGTCACTGTCTGTGTGGCTTGACGAATAAAAAAAAACTTATTACACAAGGGGCGGACAACCTACCCGTCTCTCGACCGCAACAGGTCAAAGAAAGAAAAAAAAAAACAACGCCTAGATACGTAACAGTACAGTGTATCTTTCTTGATATTCTTGTTGAATTTCAAACAAAATTAATTGTAATAATAATTTTTAAGAAACACGAAAACGTGTTCGGGCCTTTGTGTCTTGTTTCTGTCAATTTTTTTTAAAGTTGTCTGCATTGAATTTTTTTTTCTTTGGTCGCGACCAGACCGGCCCATTTGGTACCGGACCACCGGGCATTTGCCCGTTTGCCCATATAGCCAGTCCGCCCCTGCATAAGAGCCATGGAGGAAACCGCTGCCCTCTAGATGAAAGAGAAATAAAAATCCTTTCCCAATTCAATAAACTGGAAACCTTGGAGAGGCACCCACTCAAAGCTAAAATCCACAAAACTGACACAAAAAACCGTCTCAAGAGGACCATTTTCATACAGAAGTCTCTGGACCTAAAAGAAAAGAAAGACCAACTTGAAAAAATAACTCTGAAATCCACGATACATTCTAATGAATCTCCATTCTCCACCCTGGGACCATAGCTCTCTACCTACTATAAGAGACCATATTGAAAATACAACAAAAATCCATCTGACTACATTCCAACAGAGCTCAAGGAAATAGTGAACTCTTTTTTTGTTTTTTTTACAAACTCATTCTCCCAGCAATCTGTGGATCAGAGTTTACACTCATATAGCCGCCACAAATGGAGGAGCTGGAATACCCATCGAATGGCCCGATGGAGAAAAACTAGAAAAATCCATTGCAACTGGAGAGCTCTCTGACAGTCACAGAGCAGAAAGGGAAGCACTAGCACTAGCTGCTATCATGCTAGCTAATCATCCAAGTTCCCCACACAGTCAGATTTTCTTTCTAACCGATGCGAAAATAATCCTCCAAAGCCTGAAAAACTCTTATTCCTCCTATGACTCAAGACAGCATTTATAAAGCTCAACAACAACAGCAAAAAAAAAATATTATTCAATGGATACCAGCACATATAGAACTAGAAGGAAATGAGAAGGCTGACACACTCGCCAAGAGTGGGAGAACAAACTTGCTTTTCTTTAAGTGTGTTTAAAAAAAAACATAGAGGCACCTCCAAACTCGAGTATATCTTGTAATTTGGGGAAACGATACAACTCTTCAAAACATACGGTTGTCACCAGAGAATTCTGAATAGGTCCTTCAAAATTGCTTTCTTTACCATGAGGCCCGTACAAGACACTGGCCCTAAAACACCCCAATAGAAAGAAAACTATATGGAGAGCTTCCTGATTTGGAAACCACTGCGCAGTTAATCTCATATATTGGTCTAGTCATCTGATCGCTCCAACATAAAAAAGAGAACTAGGAAGAAGAAGAATCTTGGTTAATTTATAAAATTTATAATAAAAAAAAGTGTAGCTTCGCAATATAGAACTTGGTTTCTGTTTAGTGTAAGAGATTATGATTATTGAAACCTTTTAACAAGAACGAAGAAGAAGAAGAAGAAACCTCTTAACAATATGTCTCTATTTTACTTCTGTTGAACTAAATGAAATGAAGTGATCAGGCGTTGTGCTTGGCAGAGAAAAAATCTTACTTCATCATTTCATTGCAGAGTGATTTATTTCTGCTGTCAATGTATAACTTAGACCTTCAGCACTAACCAAAAAGAAAGGCTCCACTCCAGAAGGAAGATGGTTTGTTGACCTACTACAAAGTGCGAAAGTAAAATCATAATTAAAACATACTTCTGGAAGATCATATTACAAGACCATTTCGAGTATCTAAATTAGAAAATAGGAGCGCAAAGATTCCAAGCAGTTGCTAAACACTTTGAAGGAACATTCTATAGAGTTCTAAAAGTGTTTAAGAAACTCGAGTATGCAAAGTAATGCTGATGGAAAAGCCTAACAAATAAAGAAACAGCAACAGAAAAATGTATTAGTGAATAAGAAATGTATTTACAAGAAGACAAGGGTCGCAGAGAAAGTTGATAGACAGTTTATCACAAAAAGACAGACCTGATAGAAGATAGCTGGATAGGGAATAACAAAAAAAGACAGAGGCTTCAGAGAAGGTAACGGACAACGAATCACATTAAGACAGAGGCTGTAGAGAAGATAGCTGGGAAACAAATGACATGGATGTAATAGAAAGGACAAGAACCTTCAAGCAGTGCAAGATTTACCTATAGGTAACATAACCTATAGCTAAGCCTCCCTCCCCACCACCATGACTAATATTATTTTGAAGAAAAGGCAAAGCAATAAATAATTCTTTTTAAAAATTTTACTTTGTAGTCAGAGACATGAACCCATCGTTTGGAAAGTCATTTATCGAACATAACATAACCGACCCATCTGTTCGAGACTTAGTTATTTTGGCAGAAAGATTTGTCCAACTGCGACATTTACATAAATCTCATCCGTAATGTGATTTTGTAAGTTCACTTGGTGCATTTGTCTAAGACAGTGCCGGTGAGAAAGGATCAGCTGTTTGGTATGGCGGTATGGTAGTAGTAAGGTGACCACGAATCTGAGGCACATTGAGGCGATGTGAAATAACCAGAAAACTATATTATCAGCTTTGTTAAGATGCTGAAGTCTTTAATGAGTCAACAATAATACTTCAGTAGTCAATCAGAACATATTCGTCAATTTATTAATCTTCTTAGCGGCCCCCGAAAGGAGAAATCTCGATGTTAGTTTTGTGTAGTATGTCCGTCGTTTATGTTTATATCTCAAAATCTAGAATTCTGGTACAGGAGCCCATCCGTGCATCTAATTAATATTTTCTGAAAGCGAATTATTTTGTTTTAGAAAAAATAATAAGTTTTTTTTTAAAATAAAATGCTTCATTATTAAAACTATTTACTACTTATTGTAAAAACAAAGGTTATATTAATAAAGGGGGGTGGTTATTCGTGTATTTGTACAACATCTATGTGGATACATTTTGTTAACCAAAAAAAAAAGTTATAAAAATTATAAACATTTTACTAAATGATGAGTTTTAATACTTTTTATTAGTACTAAACACAAACTGCTAATAATTTAACGGATCCCTTTAATTTTGTTTTAAAAAAAGAAAGGAGAACATTTTAATACACATAATAATACACATTTTATAAAACAAGAGTTTGTAGTCCACGTTACATACATTCTTCTACAAACACAGTTACAAGTATCCATTAGTTTCAAACATTCCGCTAAATGGAAACACTTCTTCCATCCCATGTATGAAATACTGACCATTCCCAACACTTTGTACTGTATGTAAACTATCAAACGTTTCTCAGTTGGGGTGAAATCACAAACTCTTAGCAATCTTTTTAAAATAGTTGTTTTTTTATTCCTACCGGGACTATAAAAGTTAAATTGTTTTATTTCCAATCGACAAAAAGTTTTACAGTTTCTTTTTTTAAAAAACATTTTATGAAGTAAGGCTACTTAGCTAATATATGCAAAGGAGATTGTTGACTCAAAAAACCTTCCCTTTAACAGACAAAAAATTTACTCGCTGCAAAAAAAAAACAAAAAAAAACTTCAAGACAATGTTATGTGAAAGCATGTCTTCCAATTCGATCTGTTCAATTTCATTTGTATTAATTTTTTTTTCAGATTGTTTATGTATTCCATTTAGCGGCCCCCGTAAGGGGAAAAAGCCGCTATTAGATTTGTGCAAAATGTCCGTCTGTCCGTCTGTCTGTATGTCCGTCTGTCACACTCAGATCTCAAAAACTAGAAGAAATATGAAAAATATTATTACACCATTAAATGCGGCTTGAAATGTTTAGGTGCAACGGCTACTTTTGGTTTTCTAAAAGCAAACCGTTTAATTTATAAAATTAATTATGCAAGCGATTTTTTCATAAAAATACACCAATTCTAAAACAATTACGTAAATGTAAGGGAGGCAATGTTACAATATGCTAACAAAGGTGGACAATTGTTGTGTATTTTCAGTATCACTAAATCAAATATGTTTATAAAATGTACAAGAAATGTTTACAACAAATATAAATAATAGTTAAAGGTGTTTTTTCTGGTCAACTAGCTGCTAAAATTAATAGAAAACATTTCTGTTTGTTTATAAAGGCTAATAATGCACTTTGTATGTAAATGTCACGCACATTTTTTAAAATGGACTTTTTATGCAGCGACTTTCGTGCAGTAGCGTAACGTCGCAACATACCATGGTGCTAAACCAATTCCTTCAACTTTTTTTAAAAAATCAGATTTTATATATTTTTTGTTTAGTGCCACTCATCCGAATAAAAGAAGCTTATTTTGTGCGTTTTGTCTGTTGGTCGGTCTGTCCGTCATGATTAGATTAACAACACTAAAGGAAATCTATTGTAAATCTGATTTAACCTTTAATTTTTTCATTCAGGAATATTGCAATAGTTTTAGATATCTAAAATAAATGGTTTCGGATGTTTTGTGAAAAAGAAATCAATGCCAGCGAATATTTTTTTGCTCTTCTAACTTATATTAAATTTTATTTCCATGCTTAAACGTTGCAATAAACGCATCATCTTTTATACATTGTTCCGGATTTTTAATGTAAATAGCATATAAATGCTAAATAAAAATATCTATACCGATTTATATTTCAATAACTATAAAGTTGTTACGGATATTGTTTTATAAAAAATAAATTATGTCAAATGATTGTTTGGAATCATATGATCGACAAATATTACACTTATATTCTTTGACACTATGTCACTGTAGTTTAGTTATCCATATCAACTGTTCCTAATTTTTAACTTAAAACAAATTTATGTCAAATGACTTAATTTTTTTTTTAAATATCGACTTTAGGTTGTTCAGGATTTTAAAATAAGAAAGTAATTTACTAGAAACGATTATTGAAAATCACTTTTTAATTTATTTTACAGTTAATTTTCTTGCTGAAACATAATAAAAGTTGTTTAATCGGTAAAGAATGTTCCGGATTTTGTTTCGAAATGTTTGAAATCCTTCTTCTAATAAATAAAGAAATAAATTTCTCTTTTACGAAAATAGGTTGTTCCGGATTTTTTATGAAAAATATTTTAACTCTATTTATGTAAAATCGCACTTCTTTCTTACACTACATTTAACTTTCTAGCTAAAACGTTAGAAAATCTTAATACCGTTAATATTATGTTCCGATTTTTAAGGAAAACAACTTCCTAACACCAAAGTATGGTTTGATAATCTCTCCATAAGGCTATGGTACATCTAATTTTCATAATAGACCATCCCACAAATTTTATTGACGGTATCTCACTATAAATACATAAACATCCGGAACAATCTATTATAGAAACTTAAAACTAATGCAATGTTTCGGAAAGGAAATTACATTTTAATCAGATTTAATCAGATTTTCAATAACTTTTAGTCTTTTTTTTTCTCGCTATTAACATGACGGACAGACAGACTGACAGACAAAACAAAAAAAGCGTCTTAAATCCCTATATATATGTTATATACATATTTAGTCTAACTAGCCCATCAAATGAAATGCTAAAAGAACTCACTCGGTGCACCAATGTCTATGAACCCTCGAGAAGCAGTTGACATTTTTTAGTCTAGGGACGTGTGACGTAATGGAATTTTTTTCCTTTGACGTCATATGGAGTTAATTCTTTAAATGAAATGCTGAAAGATCTCACTCGGTGCACCAATGTCTATGAACCCTCAACAAGCTGCTCGTATAGATGATATTTTTTAGTCTAACTAGGCCATGTGACGTATTGGATTTTTTCCTCTGACGTCATATGGAATAAATTCTTTAAATGCTAAAACAACTCGGTATAGTAATGTTTATTAAACCTCGTGATGTGACTCGCATTTTAAAAATACAATAGCTAGATTTAGATCTAATCTAGATTTTTTATACTAGATCAGATTTTTTTTAAACACTAGAACTAGATTTTTTACACTAGAACTAGATTTTTTACACTAGATCTAGATTTTTTTTTTACACTAGAGCTAGATTTTTTAAAATTAGATTTAGATTTAAGTTCTAATTAAAATCATTGTAGAATCTAGATCTAGAATTTCTTGGTCTAGTTTAGAATGTTTGTTGTTTTACATGTTTCGGATGTTCCTTCAGAGTTGTAGTCCAAACCTCCCTCAGGACGACGGGGGATGGGAGCGAGTAGGGTTTGAACCTGGGACCATCAATGAATCCAAACGACAGTCCAGCGCGCAAACCGCACTACCCGACAGCCATGATTTGGACTAAAAAAAATTTTTTACAACGTCAAATGAATCTTTGGAACATTATTACTTTTAACAATCAAAACAAAATCACGTCTTGGATAATCCTTGTGAATATGCTGATCCGACAACAAACTCTCTTTGTAATCTTTTTTCTTACAACATTAATCTAAAAAATGTAGCCCCCAATGGCTCCTTAACAATAATGGTAATAATAAGTAGTGAATTGTTAAAATACAAAATAACAAAAATATGGAGAATTAAATATTTATACTACAAAAAATACCTGTTTTTTACTTAAATAACATATTTAAACATCATTGTAACACATTTTAGTGTGTAATCCAGAGTGAGCTAGTCACGCTTCAGTGCGCCAGCAGAGGTGATTAAGTTAGTAAGACCCATTGTGTGTATGTGTGAGGAATACAAAGTTGTTAACTGTTAGGCTGAGTTCTCTCAAAAACCTTGAAGAAATATTAAAGTAAACAAACGGAATTTAGAAACAATTTTAAATGATCCAATGTCACGAAAAAGTTGAATTAGCTTGAAGAGTAGACTAACGATTCTGTAAATAATGCTGGAAAGTCTTTGTAAACTGCTATACAAGGGACTTAAAGCTAGCTATAGGTGTCATTGTTTCGAGATTGTTCAGTGTTCTTTGATGAGTATTTAGTCATCGTCAGTGTCTTCACCGTGCTTCATTTATTCGACGTAATACTATATATCAGTCATTATTCTAATTGTACAAGTGATTTATATTTTATTGTTGGTTCTTCACTGAATGACTTGTTTTATTACATTAAACTCAGAGAAAAAAAAAGAATTTTACTTTGTGCTTTTTTAGTGTGTTCAAATAAAAACATAGAAGCACCTCCAAACTCGAGTATATCTTGTAATTTGGGGAAACAATACAATTCTCTAAAAACAAGTCGTGACAATTATGTTTATAACAAATACTTAGCTAAAAACTTTGAATATAGAAATTCCAAAAGTAAAACAACAGTTGCCATGGCTAAACCGTAGCCACAGCTATAGAAAAGACCTTGCATGTAGAACAAGTCCAGAGCCATGTTACTGGAGTCTTTACTTTGTGATACTTTGCTGTTTGTAGAAACATTCGTGTTGGCTTGGAGTAAGTGAGGCAATATTCCCACGTCTGACATTAGCAATAGTCGCTCAGATATCAAGTCGTTTAAAGTAGAATTTCGGGGAAATATAAATCCCATGTAAGTTGTCATAAAATTATCCTCCATTATCACTAAATTTGAAACATTATTTTGTTCATATAAATATTCCAGATCGCCAGAAAAGAAAAATGTAACATACTTTTCAGACTTAACTTTCATCACCTGAACTTCAAATGACCCTGTTACACTTGGATCACTTCGTGCGAATTGCTCCATAGAGTCGTATAATCGTCTTAAAGTTGTTCCTGGCCTGGAGTTTTTCATGATGTTGAAAAAAGACGAATCTTCAGACAATCCCCATTTATAATCGTTCCTTTGCAAAAGTTGTTCAAAAGTGGAGAACGGAATAGATTCCTCCTGGTCTACCAAGTTGGCGGTAATGTTTCCAGTAAAGACAGCATTTATAACTAACAGCATTAAACACCAAGACCACATCAGAAGACGAGCGGAACAATTCCGTGGCTCTGGCAAACTGTCTTGGCTAAATATGGAACCCAAGAATTTAAAAAATAAATGTATGACATCTTCATTTGGAAGTCTCTTGGCTAAGGAGATTCCATGAAAACATCTAACTTGTTCAGATGTCTTGGGAAGTCGAGACCTTGTAAGCTGTATTTCAATCATTTTTTCATTTTTCTTAATAGCTTCTTGTTCATTTCCTTCACTAGTTTTACTGTAAGAATACTTTAGTTGTCGGAGAAGTTGGAAACTTGTGCTGATGTTTTGACTTGTTTCTTCGTTTGTTGTTTGAGTTCCAATAGAGCGATATTGCATGGGCCTTTGGCTGTTTACATCATCTTTGTATTGATGTTGAAAGATTTGTTTTTCGTAAAATTGATATTGACATGTTTTCTTAAGATGATCAGTGCTATCAGTGATAAAATCTAAATGTTGAAATACGACATTATTATCTTTAAAATCAGAGGATTTATTATCATGATCAGTAGTCCAGAAGTCTTGGGTTTTGGGCGAACGATTTTCTTGACCCATGGCTAAATTAGAATGTATGTGTTTGATAGAAGACATTTTATCAAGACACTGACGTTTAAGTCCAATGTCTGCATTCGCTTTAGTTGGTGCTTCATGGGTAACGGAACTGGGATTTTGACCATCATTAGGTTTCTTGAAGCAATTTATATTTTCAAATAAAATCTTTTTGGAAATGTTTGTGATGATGAGGTAGAGAGACATGGTAAATAGTATGCTTGACAACAGACAGAGATAAACCTCAAGTTTGAATAATTTTAAAGGCGATATGACAGGGCTTCTTTCGTTGTTGACATAAACTCCGCTGATGTTGACCCAAAGTATTGGGAACGAAACGGAATGGTTTAAATATAATGCAGAACTTCCAAGGTACGTGGTTGCCCCGAAATCCACCTCACCGAGCCCAACTCTACCAGAGAAATCACTCCAGTTTATTGTATTCTCTTCATTAGGTCTAGGAGTAAAATGGAAAGTAAAATTAATGGAAGAAGATAACGCGTTGATAATGTCTACATAGTATCCAGTATATTCAATTTGTCCAGTTTTACGATTAGTTTGCATGCGTAGGTGTGAAAGCCACTCTTTGGCCATAATAGTTAGATTTCTTCCGTTAAGACCATACATTCTATTTGGAAATGTAGTACAATACAATGAGATCGTGTTAGAAAATGTCTTAAAGAAATAAACAGCTTCCCATTCTCTTCTTCTCTGCTCTCTGTACATTAAAGTAAATATCTGTGCCACTTTATTAGTTGCCACGTCGACCATCACTATGGCGACGTTATCCATAACAGCATCGTCCATTTTTGGAAGATTCACTTCAGAATCTGTAGATGGCCAAACAATAATGAACGTAGTTTTGTGAGGAAACAAAGCGCCCTCTGCTGTCTGTCTCTCGTTAAATAGTTGATGAGCACTATCCATTATAACTTTGTAATGTTTTGTAACTATGATAAAATTTCTCACTTGTTGTATGTAATAGAAATCCCATAACACGTTGATCAAATGACTAATAGATGTATTTGTCATCGTCATATAGTCCACATTGAAATGAGCCATGCGCATTCCGGAAAGTAATGGATGACTCAATATCCAGTGAACAGGCCAGAAGTTTTCCTCGGACGTAGTCAGTAACACAACATGCTCAATATCACAGGCTCCGAACACCTGGTCCAGGCTGTCCATTTCGTCAGCAGGTGTAAGACTCGAATTTAAACTAGATCTATACGAGTCAACATAGAACACTCTGCTGAAGAAACACTCTCCATTAACAATGTACCATAACATAATCAGAAGCCTTCTCATGATCAGCCTCCTTCTAATATCGGTTTCTTCAGTGCAAAGCTCATTTATTCAATTTTTTTTTAAACAGCATAAAAAGGCTGTAAAAAATATATATAATTGGCCAGTTCTAGACAGTACCCCGTTAAGTGATTCAGTTTCACTAACCAATACAATTATTTATTCAACCTTTAATCAGTTCGTACGAGCGTGTTTACATCTCCTTAATGAGAGGTAGGTTGATGGTTGAAGAAAAAGTAGGATATTTTATGCAGCTTTTTTTTTTATTGGAATATTTCTCGGTGGAGGGTAGGGGACATGGTACATTTAGTTTAAATTAGAAAAGATGTTTGAAGATTATAAATACTTGTAATTATTGCATTGAAAAAAGTCAGTTTTTATTTGAAATATATATAATTTAATATATAAATATATAATGTGGATTATATTTTTGTTTTACAGCGGCAAAAAAAAGGGGGGGGAGGGAGGTAAAAAATTAAAAACAAAAACTGGCATTGGAATAATCAATGTTACCAAAGTGATTTTCAAGTGCAACATAAACATTACGGCTGTTCGCAAAAATGCGCGAAAAAAAATGCATTTTACAAAATTAATACTATGAGGGATATTTTTTTATAGAAATTTAAGCCCACAGAGATGTGGTAGTCCAAACTTGGTGCAAATATTGTCTGACCACTTCTCTAACGTTCATTTGTACCGATGGATTGTACAAATATATGAAGAATGGCTGTTGTATTTCATTCACTAAGTTCTGAGAATTTTACACTTTACATATGAGCTACTCAAATTAAGAACGAAAATCTGTAGGGATTTTATAGACAGTTGCTGAGTAAGGGAAGAAGATGGTAGAAGATTTGATCAATAGTTAGTTAACAGATCTTTTTTTTTTCCTTTTCTTTTTTTTTTTTGGGGGGGGGGGGGGGTGTCCTACTGCGTTATAATATACTTTTCCAAGTCTTTATTTTTATTTCATAATTTGGTGTACAAGATCAAGGCCTCTCACAATAGATAGATAGATTAGATAGATAGATAGATAGATAGATAGATAGATAGATAGATAGATAGATAGATAGATAGATTAGATAGATAGATTAGATAGATAGATAGATAGATTAGATAGATAGATTAGATAGATAGATAGATAGATAGATAGATAGATATAGATAGATAGATAGATAGATAGATAGATAGATAGATAGATAGATAGATAGATAGATAGATAGATAGATAGATAGATAGATAGATAGATAGATAGATAGATAGATAGATAGATATAGATTAGATTAGATAGATTAGATTAGATAGATTAGATAGATAGATAGATAGATAGATAGATAGATAGATAGATAGATAGATAGATAGATAGATAGATAGATAGATAGATAGATAGATAGATAGATAGATAGATAGATTGATAGATAGATAGATAGATATTATCGGACTGTTCTATGGTTGGAGGATTATGGAGCATAGCACTAGCTAATTTACTCCTTTCGAGCTACTAGACTTTACTGGTCAAAAGTATGTCATTCAGAGATCTATCAGGTTTTACACGAACAGCATTGACTATACAAACACCACTATGCATAAAAAAAAAGGTTGTCGAAAAAAAAATCATCTTTCTGTCCTGCTAATGATTTCAAGTTGCAGGCGAGTTCCAGTACCATCATTAGCATCAATACCCTATTCCTTTATTTACAGTAGGCATGGCAATACATCATTTATACATGCGTTTGTGTATTTAAACCAGAAGATATGGATTGAATTCAATTGCCCGATAATGTAACAGGTAAACAAAAGAGTAAAAGCCGGACATTGCCTGCCGAACGGAGTACACTACTGGACCGTGACTAAAGGCTAGGAACCCTACCATTGATCCAAATATAATTTAATCCTATCTAATATATACGTACGTATCACTGGCGGATCCAGATCCGAAACCCAAAAGCGTTTTCTTGCATTTTTCACGGCTGAAACGCATTCTCCTGACATCTACATCTCATTATTTATCAGTGGAATTCGGGGCGAAGCCCCGAGGCCAAAAGCTTTTTCTTGCATTTTTTACGGCAGAAACGCATTCTCCTGACATCTACATCTTATTATTCATTCTATTATAAAGGACCTTTTGAAAAATGTTTGAAAATATTCTAATATGAATTTATAGTCCCTGAATACATTGCAAATAAAACCGATTTGTTCCTTGAAAAGATAAGATACCACATATATTTAGATTAAGGCTTTGAGGATCGCAGCCGAAAAAAAAAATATTCGATAAATAATATTCAATAAAATTCAAGCATAAATTGTGAGTTATAGTCCTAAATTTATTTAACTAGAAAAATATGAGATAGAGTAAAGGTTGGAAAAAGGCGACTAGGAAAAGATTATCTGGCTTTTGAACTCATCTTAACCGTGACTGTTGTATTGAAAAATTTTGTTTGAATTATAACTTTTCCAAAGCAAAGTCTTTCTTAAAATAGTTATGATAAATTCATGTGAAATTACACAAACTCTGTCTGGAAAGGGGAAGGGCGGTAAAATGAAAACGATTAATCCTCGCTCCTTTTTATAATTCTATAAGTCGTCCGCCCCCCCTCTACCGCCCCCCCCCCCTGGATCCGCCAGTGGTACGTATGTATGTATGTATGTATGTATGTATGTATGTATGTATGTATGTATGTATTATGTATGTACGTATGTATATGTATGTGTGAGTGTGTGTACGTAATTAATCTTCATTGTAATAACTTAAGGGAGACGACTCAACGAGACATAGATGTTTATTCACAGGATATCACAAATACATAATAACATAATCTAATTCCAGCGGAACCTGATGCAGTGGTGTATGAACATTTGATTATGGAACATTATAAGAGTACTTCATACATACCTTACAGATGAAGCTGAGAAAGACTATGTGTTTGAAACCATGGCTACCAGTGGGCCTACAACTATGTCACGAGACTTCCATGGAAAAGGTCCGCTGACTTGGCGTCTTAAAACTACGGCCATGGAAATTACAGTGATCGCCACAACCTCCATTTGTGTTAAGTGGCTGGAAACCCTAACATCCACTAACTCCCCCTGTGTCAGCTGACTGACATCAACGACTATCGTCATGAGGTCGAAGCAGCATCACGATATCGTCTCAAGCGTAGACTGACCAACTGGAAGAAGAGAATGCGACAGCCGCGGAAAACTTTGCACATGGCTTCGTGGGCAACAGGTTCCCTGTCGTCTGTGACTCCCACTGATCGACCTCCACCTGAACTGTCAAACCTCCACTGCACCGTTTCTTTTCGGGACGAAAAGCTCTAAGAAGGAGGCAATGTTATAACCCTGCCATGCACACCGCCATTCAAGTTAGTGCAGAAGGTGCGCACTTATAGTGACTAGATTGTGAAGGATGTTAACATTAGGGAAGTGAAGAACGATTTCCGCCCAAGTCTAGAGCCGAAATGAAGAAACTGTGCTAAAGGAAGATGTTATTATGTATTTGTGATGTCCTGTGAATAAACATCTAAGTCTCGTTGAGTCGTCTCCCTTAAGTTATTACAATATTCTGACTCTTCATTCTTTCAGACGTTTTTTTTTTGTACCCTAGATTAGGCTCTTCCTTGCGACAGTAGACACATTCTGAGGTAGCTTCTATTAGAAAATTGTATGTCAAAACCCAAATCTCCACTTCATTTATGGAGCCTAGTGACATGTAGAAAAGGATAACTATAGTTTTGCTTTAATTTTTTATTTGAAAAACATCTTTTGGCTACGCTCATGGAATTTGGTGATTGTAGTTTGCTTTAGATTTTTTTATCGAAGAGGGAAGTTTTATTGTCAAAACCACTTGATAAGGGTTTTAACATTTTAAACTCAAAACCATCTGGAGAAGGGTTTTAATACTAAATCCCCATTGGCTACGCTAATGGAATTTGGTAACTGTCGTTCGCTTTATTTTTTGTTTTATTAAAGAGAGGGGTGGGGGTAATTTCAAAACCACCCTGGGCAAGTGATGGTTTAACACAGTGAAACCAAAAATACGGGTCGCGGGCCAGATCCGGATCGCGACGCGGTTTCATCTGGCCCGCCGAAATGTCTATACAAATGTAAAAAATACTCCTTCCCTCCAAAAAAAAGTTGGAAAATGTATCTTTAACTACATTAGGGCCCTCACATTTTGTCTGATGGATAGTTACCATGACATTGAACATTTGTATGTTTATGAAATGGGAGAGCCGAAGTATCTACAAGGGGATTCTGAATTTAGATCCAGGAAAATTTTTAGGATACCTTTTGTGGAACACGATAATAAGCAAACATATTTGTTGTGTAAAGTGTGGCTGTTTAAAAAAAACAACAACATATAAACAACATTATAAAACAAATAATAAGCACTCTTGGTTTGACACGCGATTGTTAAACTACTTCTAGAGATTGGATGATCGTTGGGAATATTTACCAAAAAGAGACAAGAAAATGAGTCGCTGGTAAAGCATTCTACACATTTTAAGCAGACAAATGAAGCCAGTATATTGTATATTTTCGGTCATGTAGTCCGCGACACGAGTGTTGGAAATTAAAATGTTCCGTAGGTCGAATTAGTTTGGGCAGCACTGGTTTAACAATAAAATCTCACAAAACAAAATTAAAGCAAACAAAATAGTCACAAAATCCATGTGGTGGGATTTCATTTCGAGGTGGGTTAAACTCTGCCCCCCCCCCAGGCTACCCAATGCTATAGTAGGCCTATAGAGTATATAGTATAGAGCAGTGATGCCCAAACTACGGCCTGCGGGCCAGATCCGGTACGCGACGTGTCTCTGTCCGGCCCGCCAAAACATTGGAACAAAATGTACAAAATAATATTTTAAAAAATGAATGGTTGAAAAAATATTTACTTTAAGTTAGGAGACTCGCTCTTTCTTTGATGAATTCCATTTTAATGTTTGTTATTCTAATATTCTTATTAAATATTTTTTTATTGTTCGAACACTAGAGTTTTGTTATGGCCTTAAGACTTGACAGCTATTTTGAATTGTTGGAAAATTCCGCCACTGTCTCGAGCTAGCCGTTCCCTTGACACCTTGTGTGTACAACACAGAACATCAATAATGCATCATATTGGGTCGTTTTCTTTTGATATCAAAGGGGTTGGTATGGTATTGTTTAACGTTTGTGATTAAATGAAATGGGAGTCTAAGAAACGAAAAGTGGACACTGAATGTAGAAACTTTCAGGAAACGTGGACAGATCTTTACTTTTTTGAGGAATATGAAAATAAGCCAACATGTTTGATTTGTTAAGAACCTGTGGCAGTTTTTAAAGAACATAACATTAAAAGGCATTATGAAATCAAACACATAAAAGCATATGATAGATTGGTAGTTTGAGCCGCGAAGACATGATTGCCAAGTTACGACTAGAGATTGGGGGATCGACGAGAATATTTAACAAAAAGAGACAAGAAAATTAGTCGGCGATAAGGGCCTTTTTACGAAGGCGAATTTGTAAAAAAGTGCTGGAAGAAATGTGTCCTGAAAAGAAGAATGCAGTAGAAGCTGTCAGCCTTTCTCGCATGACAATTACAAGGCAAGTGGAAGATATGGGTGAAAATCTCAATTCAAAATTAAAAGACTGAGCAGCAGAATTCAAATGTTTTCTATTGCCGCTGACATAACTGATACCGCTTGGTATTTATTCGCGGTACAAACTACAATTTTGATATAACAGATGAGTTAGCAGCTATGAGGAGCATGCACTGGACAACAACTGGAGAAGACCTGTTCGAAGAAGTGTCAACCATCATAGAGTACCTATCTCTTTCTTGGAATAAATTAGTTGGAGTGACTACTGATGGCACCAGAAATATGGTAGGATGTCACAGCGGACTGACAGCAAGAGTTATTAAAAAAAAAATTTTATTCGAACGAAACTGAACCTCTGGGCGGCTTTACTGCATCGTTCATCAACAAAATCTCTGTGGAATGGTTTTGAATCTGGACCGTGTGGTGAGGATTGTGCTCAGCACTGTAGATTTCATCAAATCACAGGTGTTGAAATTACAAAACTTTCCAAGATTTTTTAACAGAAATAGAGTCCGAATATGAAGACAGTGAAGTGCGGGGCTGGTTAAGCCGAGGAAAGGTTTTAAAACATTTTTTTATTTGAGACATGAAATTGAAATATTTATGACGGAATAATCAAAGCAAGTGTCACAACAAAACTACCCCTCATGGCTGTGGGATTTGGCTATTTTATGAGTCATCACATCTAAATGAACTCAACACCAAAGTACAATGGAAAGACAAATTGATTTCGCATGTGTTTGTTGACATAAGCACTTTCCAAACAAAATTGCAACTCTTCGTTCAACAGACCGAAAGGATACACTTTGTCCACTTTCCAACCTTTACCACTCTACAAAATGATAAGCAGCTAAATATGTCTTTTCTAAAAGAAAGAATGATCCAACTTCTGAGGCTCATGGTGGATAAGTTTATTAAACGTTTTGTGGAGTTTCATCAATTGAAGAATGAAATCCGTCTTTTCGAAATTCCGTTTGCTGCCGATGTGTCAAGTCAGATCTACAACTGGAACTGATTGACTTTCAAAGCCAGACATTCCTGCTTGACAAATTTCAAGTGATGCAGACTATGGACTTCTACTCCGTGTTACCTGCAGAAACTTTTCCAAATCTTCGAAAACAAGCGTTAAGGATGATCACAATGTTTACAAGCACTTTGCTTCTATTTGTGTGAACAAACTTTTTCAATAATGAAATGGGCGAAAACCATGTTACGTAATCGCCTCACGGGTGAACATCTAGATTCAGTGCTCCGACTTGGTATTTCATCTTTGCAGCCTGATATTCAGAAGATGGTTTTGGATAAACTTCATGAATCACATTAATTTATGTAAGTAGGTCCACAAATAAATCTATTTAAAATAGCTTATTGTATATATTTGTTTCTTTTCGGGGATATGGCCCGCGACACGAATGGCGAAAATAAAAATGGCCCGCAGACCAAAAACGGTGGGCATCACTGGTATAGAGTATAGAACAGTGGTTCCCAAACTTTTTTGTCTCGTAGACCCCTTGCCATGTTTTCCAGTTTTCGGGGTAGACCCCCTGAATTTTTCTGAAAATTCATTAACTTCAAATGTGTTTTTCTTACAGATTCTAGGCCATTGAAATTCAAAATAAAATTTAATATACAATACTTGATGGATTAGATGATATTTGACAGTTGGATTTGGAAATTTGGAAACTAAGAAAATTCATGCTGTCCAATGTATGCTTCATTCATTTGATCCTCACAAGAAACACTGAGATTATGGCTTCATTTTGAGCAAAGTTAGGTTATCACCTTGTAGCTGCAAGTTAACCTCATGAAAATTATGAAACAAGTCGGTTAAATAGACTTCCTGCTTAATTTTTTTGTTTTTAAATTGTATCTTTAGCACCCAAGAACTCAGACAAAACATTGTCACTCTGGTTAAGTCACGCATAAACCTTTCGACAACTATCAAACTTCAGTGTGAAGAAGCCATTGATCATAAAGTAGTTCTTTATAATGTTTTTAGGCAAGGTTAACTAGTCCAGCTTTTTTTTAGAAGTATGCCGTTTACAAGTAATAACATAAGAACCTTTTAGTGTCCTAACTCAACCTTTGAATTGTATTATTGCTTAGAGGATTTTTTATCATGATATCAGATATAGGAATGTGTAAAACAGGTTTTAAAACCTCTTCAATGGCTGGCAAACTCAATTTTTTTTGCCTATAGTGTGAAGTTTTCTGGAGTTTGATAAAGTAAAGTATTGTAAAATGCTCACAAACCTCTTTTGTGATGTTTAATCAAACTTTTTTTTTACTCCGGGTCTATTCTGAAGTTAGTGTTCGAAAGTATTTCAAATCTCAATCTATTTGATCATGTTGGCGTTGTCTCAAATGATGTTCCAGATTTAATGGTTTCATAGCGACATAACTTTAAACTTTATTGCATAAAAAGAACATATGCAATTGTTTGACTAACAGGGTTAAAATTCAAAGGATTTACTTTGGTACAAATCGTTAATAGAAAATTAAAATAAAAGTTTAGACATGCTTTAAAAGAGATCCACTATCGTAGATCCCCATTTACAGGTCATAGACCCCCAATTTATTTTTTTACTTCCATAGACCCCTTGGAAGTCCTCGTAGACCACTGGGGGTCTGTATACACCACGTTGGGACAATTCTTACTGGATAGACTATCAAACCCGTTGTTTGCTTCAACCACTGACCTAAATGTATATGGGTCTGTGACTACGCGCTATCTCTCTCTACAGTCAAGAGGTGTAAACTTTAAATTTGTTTTTATCTTTCTACAGATAAGAGTTATAAACTGGGTTGTTGTTTTTTTAATCTAATTTATAGGTCAGTCGTACTGTAGTTACTATTCAATGAATAGTAGGGTCTATTTGTGATAGTTTAGTCAGATATACCTTTGTTTACGGAAGTAGACATAGAGTCTAGAGTCTATAATAGATTCAAGTCTAGATCTGGATTCTGGACTCTTAAATTTACCTAGTCAAAGTGTTGATAATAATTAATATAGCTTTTAATAATGTTATCACTGTTTTAAACAATAGATAGACTAGATCTAGACTTAAGACTATAATTAGTATAATTACTATAAATGTAAAATTAATTAAAGTCACTAGACTAGAGTAGAGTAGAGACTAGACTAGTGACTAAATCTAGATCTATAATTCAGTAACTCTCTAACTGTAGTCAGTATAAATATTCTAAATTTGCTGCCTCCTTGATGATTGGAGCTGATTGACTTTTGACTATCTTTATTGAATTTATTCTTATTACACTTAGTCGAGTGACTTAGACTTACCAACTTAGTGTAGTAGTATCCACTCTAGAGTTAGAGTCTAGATAGATCTAGAACTAGATGATCTAGAAAAGATCTATATTATTCATATCTAGTCTATTGTAACTGGTTCAATGTTTCAATTTCAATAATTTTTTTTCGCAAATTGCTAGTCTAGAGATTTTAGAAATTGAGAACTAGACTAGGTCTAGGACTAGAGGTTTAAACATGAACTATCCTTTCGTTGTATTAGTATATCTAGTTTTGATGATTCTTTCCTGTGTGAATCAATGTAAGTTTAAATTTTTAAACTTGTTTTAAAACTAATAAAAATTAAATTATTAGATCTAAGAAGATAAAATCATCCAGAGCTCTGCTATTTAATCTAGATCTAGATTGTAGAACTATTAAATTTATTTTAGGCGGACCCTATTCCCAACCAGTTGTGAATAGGCTTCAACCCTATTCCCGGATGGATGGGTCAAATAAGGTCAAAACCCTATTCACAGTCAACAGGGTCAAATTTGGTCAAAACCTTATTCCCAGTCCACTGTGTTTAGGTCAAATCCTATTCAGTTAAATGTTAAAATTTTTTTTAAGTGATTGATTTAAAAGAAGATAATAGAAAATAGCTATAAAATAAAATTTGTTTGATATTGATAAATCTTTACAATTTATTAAACTTCTATTATTTTTTCCCTAATGTAATTAAAGGAACAATGTATACTTTATAGATTATTTTATTATAGAATTGTTAGGTCATATTTTTGTTAAATCTTTGAGCTGAATATTTGTAATAGCTATAAGATAAATAAAATATATTTATTCACTGTTTTTGTTTTCATTTCATTCCTGGTCACATCATCTCCAATTAAATTTTTTTTTTTGACTTGGCTTTGACTTAAGCACTCAATTCAACTTTTTTGTTTTTTAGGCCTATATACTGCTTGTTGATATTTTTTGACATGTGTTTACAATGTTCCCTCTCCCATCTTCATTATAAAACTTAGTGCATTGAGGATGGCAATAATAAAAAAGAGGAACTATCAAAACTAGGCAGAGATAAAAATGTAATTGGGGAGAATGGGGTGTAAAGTTTGTTGCAAAGCAATAGCATGTGTAGACACATAGTAAAATGCTAAGTATATTGTAAAGCTGAGAGTTTTTTCATTTATGTTGATTCTATTCAATATAGGATAGGGGATATCAAAGTTTTTTGTTCTCAAATAGGTGAAATAGGGGAGGCAGGTGGGTAGGATATATCCTACACAGGATTTTATAATCTAAGGCCAAATTGTGGTTATCTTTGAGAGATTGTACCGCAGTAAGAATCAATGGATCATGTTCTATACATATGATCATTATCCAACCAATCTTAGCACCATTTCAATAAATAAATATTTCTCTCATTTCATGTCAGTAATATACTTGCATGATTTCTAGGTTTGAAATTTTATAAAATTGAAAACATACACATTACTTTGTAAATTTCCATTTTTCTATGTCATTTATGTTTTTTTATATCAATAAAATTTTTAAAAAGTTTGTCGATCAACAGAGACTTTGTTTTTGTTGGGTTTTTTTTTTTGGTCACATGTATGACATACATTTATTAAAGCAATAATAATAGAGAAGAAATGTTATGTTCAACTATTACTGCTAGTTTGATATGTCATACATATTTGGTTTGTTATACACCTTTATGTATAGTAGAAGAGGAGATTTACTGAGAAAAAAATCTTTACTTATTAAGTCTTTTTTTGTTAGCATTCTTAGTTAATGTTTATAATTTTAATTTATTATTTATGAATGACCTATAGACTAATTATAATTTATAAACATTTTTTAAACAATTCATATACAGGGCAACGGGACTTTTTTTGTGACTGTGCGATCCGATACGGCATACGATACTGGCACCTTTTTAAATGTGGGGAAAAATTATTATTTTTCTTGTATTTTAACCTTATATCATTAACAAAGCTAGAAATCAATGTGTCCTTGCCATGCAGTTTTAAATCTCCTACATAAATAGCACAACACAATCAATAGAGACTTTGGTGTTTGTTTTTTTTGTCTTATGTATGACATACATTTATTAAAGCAAATAAAAGAAGAAATACTATTACAACATTACATTTAATTATCATTGCAAAATTCTTTTCATGCTGTTTTTTTTTTAATGTAATGAAAGAACTTTAGATTCTAGATCTAGTCAATCTAGATAAAGTGAACAATACTATAGGAAAGTGCGAAGTTCGAACAGCCCCGATTTGTCAAGAGGTTCGAACAGTTCACTTTTTATTGCTAAAACGTTTTTATTTGAATGTTTACCAAATTACTACTATATTGCTAATGCACATGCACCTTTTTTCTTCCCTTCCTACACATACTATTTTCTTTTCCTTGTAAAGGCTAAGTTCATGGTGAGGTCAAACTCAAGAGGTGTGGAGTTATTCTTTTTTACTACCCGGTAGTGAAGGAAATGGGTAATGGGCTTAAGGCTATTTTTAAGTCTGATTGCTCATCAGCTTAAAGAGACTATTTGAAGTTGTGGAGGGTGGGAAATGGTGCAATGGATGGTGTTCTTGCGCTGGAGTAAAAAGAAAATGACTTTATAGTAAAAATTAAATATTAAAACATGTTTTTAGATATATTTTCTTTGATCTGTTCGAACCTTCCATCAACCCGATCGAGCTTACTAACTGGGGAAAAATCCGCTCAAGGAAAAGTACGCTTGGCGATACTTACCCTACACCTCTTTGACTTCGTATTTAATTTTAACTAAGCCTAGTGGTACATTAAATCCAATCTATTTTTATAGAAAAAAGGACGAGGAATTCAGAGATACTATCAGTTTTTTCATAGGTCAGACCGTTACGGTGCTATAAAAATCCAAACTTGAAAATTGCTGCCAGCAGGCTTAATGCGCTCGAACTTCGCACTTTGCTCTATATCTAGTTTTACTAGATCTATGTTAAAACTGTAAATCAAATCAGTGACTGTGGACAAAGCATGTATGATTGATTCCTGCCATCTTGTTTGACCTTTAACATAAGAACCACTTCCGGTTGACTGGGAATAAGGTTTTGACCTCATTTGACCTGAACAAACGATTGGGAATAGGGCTAAAGCCTATTCCCAGCTGGTTGGGAATAGGCACTTCGTTTATTTTAATATTATGAAAATATACATAAGCTAATATAATATTATATATATAATTATATATATATATATATTATTTGTTATATGCCTAGATCTACCATATTTCTATATATTGATCTATAGATCTAATTCTAATACATAAGGTTTTTATTGCATAACAAATGCCAGTGGTAACGAATTTAGTATAAGCACTCAATTATCTATGAGTTAGACAACCAGTTCAACTCTTTGCCTTACACATGACTCAGATATTTGGTCCAGCAGAACAGTTACACTGATAGGAGAAGGGACAAAAGCTAGTCAACCCTGAAAAGCTGGCAACCCATAGGCAGAAACTTGCAGCACACAGTGCTACACCCTGGCAGAGTTGATATCAAACCATATCTGCACCTGCCGTTCCTTTACACACATCAGCTGAATGGAAGGGGGGGGGACAGAACTGCTCTGTGTAGGCAACATTGTTCCAAATATTGCTTATACCCAGGCATTCATCTCATTATGAGATGATCCATGGTCGCTTCATGACTGAATGGGGCTTATAGATTTAACTCTTAAGTTATACTTATAAAGATATCTAGACTAGTACTAAATTCTATAGTTATAAAATCTAGATTGAGTCTAACTTTAAACTTAATTGTTGCAGAATAGAAAGAATATAATATAATTATTTTGTTATGAAAATATAACTGTAGGCCTATCAACAGTTTATAGAGTGATTCTGCTGCTTGTTTCAATCTTATCATTGATTATCATTAATTTTATTTGGCTGGTTTTGGCTTAGGTCTTAGTCTCAATTATTTATTTATTTTTTTTTTATTTTTATATATTTTTTGTATCTAAAAAAAAAAAATCTTTTTTTTTCCTTGAAGGTTCTGCCATTTACTGCTATGTATGCAGCTCTACAACCTTGGCAGCATGTGGAGATGAGTTTTCAATTTCACCTAGTGATGGCAAGTTGCGCTTTTGGTGTGATGGTGGCAGTTGTGTCAAACGTAGAGGCACAAGAGTGGGTAAGTTAAGATTCGCCAAAATGTCACAGCGTTTTGTGACCTTGGTGCTTAAAGTTATTTTATTTTATTTTTTTATAATCTAGTTAAGAATTGAGATTTGTGCTTAAAAAGTTCCATGTAATAACCTAAGCAATCATAAAAAATTAAGCTATTAATTAGTTCAAAAGAGAAGGTTAATAGTGGATAGAACAACAACAGAGAAAAATAAAAGTTTTTTGTTTTACATGTTAAGGAATTTTCCTTCAGATTCAAGGTTTATTACATCTTAGCCTAAACCCCGCAGGTCAGTATGAAGTAGAGGTTTACAGGGTTAAAGCCCAGGTCCATTGAGATCATCTATTGAAAGTACAGTATTCATACCTCATGACCAGGCAGCCATCTGTTATTTACTAAAACACTATTATGCACATAGATAACACAATTGTCATTTTGCAAAAAAATATATATATGTATAAGGAAAAACAATAATTTACCATTCCGAGTGCCATTTGTGGAAGTAGCTTGATCCTGACATTTTTAATTGGGCATTTTAATGATAAATTAGTTTAATATTTAGTTTTTTGCTAGATCGAACCCAGAACAAAGTTTCTTGTGTAACCAAACTCTACAACTTAAAAATTAAACACAAGGGATGTAAAAAGATGTCATTGTATAACAGAAGCTTATTTATCCTTTTTTTTTTTTTTTTAAACCTTTTCATGAGTAATACCATGAGTTAATTATGTTGCGGGTATTGTAGTTTCTTTTCTCAGCTTAACACAGTATGATTGATATATAAGTTGTCACAAGCTTGTAAGGCTTTCCCTTGGAGGTAGTTCATAATAACATATTACAGTACATTCAAACTTACATTTATATAACATTCACTACAGTGACCTTTAATTGACCAAAGTAAGACCAATCTTCGAATACGACTTTATAGGAGAATAAAGGGAATAGACCTCACCTTATTTATGGATGGCTGCCTGATCATGCAGTATATGCGCTGGAATGTCGTTCAATTGTATTGATGGTTCAGGGTTCATATTCTGCCTGCTGCCATCCCTCATCATCCTGCAGAAGTTTGGAAATGGAAGTAGATTATCTTCAACTCTGAAGGAACATCTGAAACGCAAAACATTTTACAAACATTTTTATGGATTTGTAGATAAAATGTAAATGTTACACAATGTTTTTACAACTGTAATCATTGAATCTCAAAGACATTGAGGTCAGACAAACATGCTTTACTACATACATTCAAGGAAAACATTAAGACCTACTGTTCAAAACTTTTTTGGATTAGTTTGCCTTTTTAAGTCTTATGTTTATGTCTTATGCCTTGAGCGCTATATATATGCCAAAAGCAGTCCTTTTTTGTGTGCTTTAAAGACCAGCTTAGACCCCAACTTGCTTTAACTGACATAGAAGAGAGCTCTTGGTTGCAGGAACAACACAGGAGATCACTTACAATGACATTTGGATACACATTTAAGGCCAAAGGAAAATCCACTGCTGAGGAAAGATGTAGATGGCGAAAAGAAAATCTAAATAGACCACAGGCTAAAATTGGTTATGTCTGCACTGGATGTGGCAAAATATGAAGGTCGCTGCTGGGGCTGCATAGCCACGGGAAATACAGCATTCCTCATTAATCTTTGGACTCAAAAGACAAGCCTTATTATTAGTATTATTATATAATATTATTACCTCTGTGGGATGGCTGCCTTGTTGTCCAGTATGAGCTTTGGACTGTCATGATGATGGTCCTGAGCTAGACCTCTGCTCACTTACATATCACCTCTGTCCTACAGGAGTTTTGGATTAGGATGCAATAATCTTCATTTCTGAAGGAATGCTAGAAACTTCATAAAACAAACAAATGGCAAATTTAAGAATATAGTTCTCTCAATCCTATGGGCTCAGCTTAAAACTTCATGATAAAGAAACCATAGGTTGTTGTTGTTTATTTACTACACAAAATGTAACTAATTTATTACAAATTGAGTTCATGAAAAATTAGTTTTGACTTTTATATTACTTTTGTTGAATATATCCTTGTCTCACTGTCATTATTTTTGAAGATGGTTCTGTGAGACGAGTAGAGATTATGCGTGGCTGCATTGTGAGACGTTCTGAAAACTGTTACTCAGAATTCTACAACAACTTGGACACAAAAGCCTGCTCCTGTAACACAGACTTTTGTAATGGATCCCCGCAGAATAAACAGAGGAAGTCGATGCTGCTGTTTTTTACTTCTGTTTTTTTCAGCTTATTTTTGGCTCACATATCTTATTCCTAGTATTTGATTATGAATTGTTGTTGTTTTTTATAAAATAATGAAATAATCTCAAATATAAATATGTTTCTGTTGCCTATCATTAAAAAGTGTTTGAATCTCTGAACTGCAATATTACCTGTACTTGAGAAATATCTATTTATCATGTAGAAATTTTAATATATCAATATACACTATAGACAGGTTAGTGTCACTATGAATACTATGATAGATAAGAAATAGCTGATATACAGAAACATGCAATGGGCTTGCACTTGTTATCTCTCCCTCTCTTTGATGTTAATTGTTGTAAATATTGTTTCTCTGGTACAAAATAATTTTCTTTGTTTAAAATTAAAATGATTGTAAGAGACAACTTTCATTGTTTTGATCATACTGAGACCTTCTTGGTTTGGACTCAGGCTTGTTAATGATATAGTGTTCCAAAACTCAAGTAGGTTTTGTTTTTGGATTGTTATTGAATTGTATTTTTTTTTTAAGACTTTTCTACAAATTTCTTAAAAGCATGAAAAAATACACACACATACAAACTTTTATACTTAATGTAAAATTTAGCATACTGATGTAGGTGCAAAATTAAACATTATCATTTTATACATTCTGAATGACATTCTCAGTTTTCATGTGCAATCTAAATCTAATTAATAGTGGCCAGTTGTATTGTATATAATTAATCAATTATATTTATAGATTTAATTTGGATTCCATAACCAAATCTTAGCTTTTAGTTATATCCACAATAGAACTTCAGCTATTTTTTTTTTATCCAGATTTTTAAAATTTATCATGAGTACTTTTACTAACAATTGTTGTGTACACACTTGAGAATGTCAGCCATTACAATATTGCTCAAGTAGGACAATGTCCTTTGTAAAGTATTAACATTTGCCATTTGGTAGTTTCATTTGTTACAGTCTGCATTTAAAGTGGTCTTCTTACTGCAACATTGCCTTGATTAAATAAATGAGAAATAAAACAAGTTGTCATTTGTTTTCAGAGCCAATGCAGCAACAATCTGTCCAGGGGTGTAAATGCAGACACTAAAAACTGAAATTACCAAACATTTGACTTGTAGTCTTATAAAAATCTGAGTTGAAGTAGAATTGTTAATGCCTAAAACAGGTAGCTGTAAATAAGAACAATGTCTACTATGAATTGTTAGTTCAATTGGTGTTCTTTATAATTACTCTGTGACCACATGACCATGTGTCACTATGTGGTTGACCATAGGTACCAGTTAATTAGGATATGTTGCTGTAAATTTATTGCTTTGCTTTTTTTTTTGGTATCACAACTCTGCTGTTTATCTTATGTACATGATGTTAATTACCATTGTTGTTGGCTTATAAAACAGAAAGAGAAATGTTAACTCCAGAAATAGAATACAGAGAACACATTCTATGTACAGCACAACTCTGCTGTTTATCTTATGTACATGTTTCTAGCAGTAAATGTTTTGACACTTCATCATGTGGCAGTGGAGCCCTATTTTGGAGAGACACTCCCGTCCACAGATAGTGCAGGTTAAGGTGGCTTTTGCCTCGGTGGTAGAGGAGCTGGCCATTTTTCAGATTGTACGTTTTTCTTCCTGAGCTGAGACCCATGTACTGTCACTGTCCATAGCTTTCTTAGTCACTGTCTCTCTCCATCTGTTGCGGTCTAGAGCTATGTCTTCCCAATTGTCAGTATTGATGTTCACTGATTTGAGGTCACGTTTTATTACATCTATGTAACGGAGGGGGGATACCAGTTTTTCTTGTGCCAGTCGCAAGTTGACCATAGAGGATGACTTTCGGGATGCGCTTGTCCTCCATCCGGCAAACATGTCCAAGCCAGCGCAAACAGCGTTGTCTGAGGGCTGTAAAGATGCTGGGAATACCTGATCATGCAAGGATCTCAGTACTGCAGACTTTTTCTTTCCATGTGACATTCAAGATGTGAAGGAAAGGGTCTTGTAGCAACCCTAATTATCTTTACCCAATTGATCATCTTAGTGGCATTTTACTTCTCAGAGGGGGGGGGGGATCTTTTCTTTTTGCAGCCTCTCATATGATTGCAATCCAGGACCCTTTCTCTATGCTTGCTCCTCATGTGAATCTATCCAGTGCCTCATTTTCCTAATGATTCTATCCAGTGCCTCATTTTCCTGTTAGTGTTGATTTTGAAGAGCTTCATGTTGTGTTTGCCTTAAAAGTGGGTGAACAGCTGCTCTCCTACTTTCTGTTAGATCACCATACAAAATGTCTTGAGGCTGTCAACCTTGTGGCATTCTGTGAACATGACCAAGCCAGCCAAGGTGCAGATTCCTGGCACCCTGCTCTTCCTCATTAGTTTTTTTATCTTGCCACCTTATTTTTAAAATATGCCTTAAGCATCGAAGATGAAAGATTTTCAGCTATTTTTCCTGATAGAAAAATAGGTTGATCATGTTACACTACCGTATAGCAGAGTGCTCATCACATAGACTAGGGCTTTGGTATTGGTAGTCAACAAGGTTTTGTCCCACACTCTTTCTGCAGCCGTGACATGGTGCCCATTGCCTTGGTTATTCTGTTATTGATGCCAATCCTATGTGGGATAAAAGAAATAAGGCATTGTCAGCTTTCATGTAAAAATGTAATAGGCCTAATCAGGCAAATTTTCACCTAAATCGGAAGTTCCAATACTTTATTTTCTTTTTTAGTCTTTGGCATATAAATATCCCATAGGTTGCAAGGTTCGTAAAGTAAAGTTAATTTGATCGCAATTATGTACTTAGTAAAGAATGGATAAAATTCAAAGTCGAATTTCTTTTCTAATATGAAAATCGTAATTTTCACTTTTTATCCTTATTCCCACTCAGACTAGGCCCTGCGCAATCAGTTTCGCATAGGGCCGCACAATTGCTAGGACCAGCCCTGCATAGTAACATTGAAAAGTTTGATCTACTAAGTAAATGGTATGAAGGTTGATGGAAGTGTTCAAACACAGATGTATGTGTAAATTATGTATGGTCATGGAACAGCCATTGCTCTATAAACATTCCTTTTAATAAGCTAATGAATAATCATTTATTATTTTTTTTTGCTAAGTAATTATAAAAGAAGAATTCTAATGTGAGTCTTAAATTGATTCCTCACATGTAACTTTCTCAAGCTGATAAAAAAAAATTGTTTCTCAAAGCATAAGTGTTATGAATTTATTCTTTTGACATTAGTTTTCTGTTGTACAAATGTTGAGAAAACACTGCCCAACTCAACAGTTTGGAATGAGAATAGTGTTGTCTTTTGTTTAGTTCAGACATCACACATTTTAAGAGGATAGCACTGTTTCTCTTTAAAACAAGACCCAGCTAGTGGTTCAGAAATGAGATGATGATGATCAGATTATTTGAGGCTGTTAAAAAGTGACCACTGAAGATTTCATACTGAAATTAACACACATTGGCTGTTGCTAGTAAGCTCTAGGTACCTGTCAACCTGTTCACAAGAAAAGGATCATTAAAAAAAAAAAAACAACAAAGGATGTCATCTTACAACTAATTTATATTTTATATTTTTTTTCTTTCATAACAAAAACATGATGTCCAAAAGGAGAAACCTATCATGTAAGCTGTATGTAATTGAAACACTATACAACAACATATGATAAAGTGTCTCTTCAATGGTGCCAAGTTAATGCACTAAGATTAACACATATAGAATTTTTTTTTTTTTTTTTTTATGATGATTGGTAGTGTTAGACAGCTGAAATAGAGTTCAAAAAAAGTTTGAATCCTAATTGAAAGCTGGCTATTGATTCTTAGATTTGTGTCTTAATGAAGTTACTAGAAGCAACTGGAGCTTTGGTCATAGAACTGACCACAAAAATACCTCCAATTCTTCACCCCCAGAAACAAAAAAGAATGCAACTGAACTTCAGTGTCCAGACATTTAGATCCAGGAAAGCACTGCTGATCATTTTTCAAGACAAAATCATTCAAATACAGTTACTAGAAAACAGTTGACTCATACATTCAATATTTTATTGTCTTCCAAGTGAAGATTCAAAGCAAACATTGGAACAAAATGTTTCATATAGATATATATATTTTATATATAATTCATAAACAGGCTGCATGTTTCTAACAATACTAAGTATGTACATTAATTGGCACACTATTGATTACAATGCTATTAATACAAATGTCACACTTCTGGGCACTCAGGAAAAAGTTGTGCCTCAATGACAAGCTCTATCACATGAGTGCAGGAGGCAGGATCATTTAGAGACTAAATGTACACTTCATCAATGGAACGAACAACAATAAAATGCACTCAGTCTCTGACACTACTTATGGTGGCAAGCATACAGAGATGACATTCTAAACAAAATCAATTCATGATCTTTTAATTATGACCTATCGGGACCCATTAAAAAGTCAAAACTTGACCAAAATTGACACAAATTAAGATTTACTGAAGACTATCATGATCCAAATTGAATTCCTTTAAAAAAAAGTAATTTGAAGAAATTATGAAAATAAATATTTATTTTTTTTGTTTTAAGAGGAACTTTTTAAATTTCTAAACAAAAATAGAATCTATAATTGAGTACAATTCTCTCAGATCCATGAAAACATATGCTATGAAATAACACCACATAAAGCTAAAATAGTGATATCAAACATGTTTTTGACATGGTTGCTTTAGTGCAATTATTTAAATTGGGGGGAAAAAAGTAGTTAACATTTAGAATGTGTTAATAGACTTTAACAACAACAGAAATATTTTGATCAACCAGTTTAAAATCCACTTTTGTTTGTATATGTTATCTAGATTTAGTCAAAGTGACAATGATTTCGGAAAGTACAATAAGCAGTCTTATTCAAAACCTGTTTTCATGCTTATTCTTAACTAGATGAAGTCCTAATTTGCCAATGTTTTTCTAGTACCAGAGCGATGCTATTCTAAAAGCACTTGGTTTTTGTAGCTTAATAATACTAACTGTTGATGTTAAATTATCACTGAAATAAGATGAAAGACAAAAATTAGGCTTGAAGCCATTTTGTTGTAGCCAAGGAAAGAGCTGTTTTAAAATAATTTATAGCTCAACTTATCATAAATTTATATTAAAACTACTTTAACTTTTTAGGCTTAAAACACAAGACCAGAAATTATGTAAAAATAAAAGTTCATACTTCTGTGTAAAGCAATGAAATTTGATTCTGACACTATTACTTTAAAATAAAAAATATGTTTATTCATTACTTTAATTTCCTAATAATCATATATACATCCGAGCAATAAAAAATGTATTTGACAAAATTGGGTCTTATTAAATTTACAATACCAATAATCTACAACTAATATTGAAAATGATACAAAGTTGCAACCTTTTTTTTAAAGCCTTCCACTAAGGTGATTATGTGTTGCAAAATTTGAGAATTATCAAGGTCTGGAAAAACAGGGCTACCAGAATGCTACTTCACAACATTGCAGTATTGGGGATGAAGCACATTTCTCCTGCTGCTTGTTACAGAGAGTGAAATACAGACACAGGAATAACTCTGATCCTTTGCTTCTGTGGCCACCAGATGACTTTGGCTCTAGCAAGCTGGTGTGATAAAATAGAATTGATGTAAGTCTATTATGGAGTAAGTGAAAGGCTCTACATGAACCTCAAGATATCAGAAGGTTTGCCTCTATATAAATTATAACAGCCTAGTCATCTAGATGTCATTGACTGACTGAACAGGAAAAATATCCTAATCACCCTTTTGACTTATTCATTGAGTGGAAATTATTGTGTGACTTAGTAGATCACTTAATAAAAGTTGAATTAAACTTTAAAAAAAAAAAACTATACACATATAAAATAACAAATGGATCACATAATAGTTAATCCAAAGTTTAACAAATAACATGAACAAAGATAAGGTATGTATTACTATTTCAAGTAAACATTCACTTGGGCACAGGTCCATCCAAGACACTGATATAGTTCATGTTAGGTCAATCTGCGAAACCAACAGGTCTATATATAACAAGCTGAGCTCAAGGAATTAATCCAATGGATGAAATATTCACAGAATGCTTTGTATAAATTTTGTTCTGCTGTTCTGCACTGCATAACACTATCAACTATCCCCAGATCCATCTTGTTTTAGTTTATCCAAAGTCAATGTCTCTTCTCTAGGGGTTACCACTGTTGAGGGGTTAAGAAGGGCTGATGTAACCAGGACAGTCTGTAACATATTTACATTGCCCCCACTGACTGGCACTTGACCAAGGTTGGGCAATTTCATGCCAGGTGGTGGTGTGATGATGCGTGCATACACTGGCTTGCCTTTAGGAGATCCTCGACCAGATGTTTTACTGCTTTGTTGGACAACCTGTTGGAAAAATACATTCAATTTTACTTCAATTATTAAGAAAGTTCTAAATAAAAAAATTTTTAATGTGTATACAAGCTACTTTGTTTTTTTATTTCTTTGTACTGTCTAGAAGCAGACCAATCTTAAACCAATTAGAGAGCCCACAATTATAGATAAACATATTGAAGACCAGGCAAATATCTTGCAGAAATTTGGGGAAAAAGGGAAAAGCGATGGACGTGATTGTTCAGCTGCTAAGTATCAAATGAAGAGGAGCTAAGAAAATATGATGAATGACTTGCACAAGTTTTCAACCCCAAAAAAATCTTTTGTTCAAACTAGTTCTGCAGCTTCATATTTGACAATTCTTCAGTCATAAACTAAAACTGCCTTTAAAAAAACAAAACAAAAAGAATGTTTAAACAATTTCAATAAATAAACAAGTTCTACCACAACTATCATAAGAGATCTGCCAGCTTGTATACTTGTGATTACCTGTCCAGCAGTAAGACCAGTGGCAGAAGTGACAACTCCCTGAGGTAGAGCTGGCTGTGAGATGAGTATGGTTGCTTGTCCAGGTTTTAAATTACTCTGTGACAAAACTGTTCTCACCATCTGGAACAAATGAACGTAACATATTTATTAGGTCAAATATATACAGTGATGGGAACTGACTTTGCAAAAATTTTAAGAAATTTTGCACTGCACTGAGCATTACTGCACACAAAATGCATTCATAGCACTATTCCTAACTATTGTTTGTATATATATTGATGGGAGGAGAAAGCTTTTTGCAGTCTGAGTATTCTATAATAGATAACTGCTTTACAGATATTGTAACATCTTCTTTCTCAAACAACTATAAGGATTAAATGTGTTTGAAAAACATGCTTGAGTTTTGGAAATACTTCAAAAGTATGAGCTACACTTCTGTTTGTTTCACTAATTATTAAATTTTGTACAGGAGAAACTGTTTACTAAGCTTTGCACATGAAGTCCACCAAAAATGCTTTGAAAAGCTGCTGAATCTCAGCTGAGTTCTTAAGCAAGATGAGCAAGAACAACCAGATGAGGAGCAATGCTTAGAGGAAGAGAATGTTTAGCAATAAAACTGCAAATTGAGGCTTCCTTATGTGACCCTTTTTCATACTGATACAAGTTGTTTAGAAGAAGTGGATCTCTACCACACTGGGCTTTTATAGCATTAGTAATGATAAGCTATTAGTTAGAGAAAATTTTTAAACTTTTATATTAAAATATATATACATCCCTCACTATAGACAGATCTATAATCTAGAGCTACTTATATCTAATAACTTGACTCTAGATCCAATATATTATTATTAGCTATCTACATTCTATCAGGCTTATAAATACTCAGTAACTCACTATAGTTATAGTCATGTAAAGAAGTTTAAGAAGGCCTACTTACTACTATATAAAAAAAAGTATATTCTATATATAAATCCAGATGGCCGGTACACGGTAAGTCTATCACAGTGTCACTCTATTATTAGATTTAACTAGATCTTATTATTATTATAATAGATTAGATCTAGATGTCTAAATCTAATCCCATTTGAACTCATGGAAGTCGGCAGGCAGGGTTCAAATTAGACAAATCTAGCGGCCATCGTAACAACAGTGAAAAAATAATAGATCTAGAATTGTGGTAAAAGCGGCAATTAGCGCTACATACGTAACATAGCGACCGGGCATCATTCATGATACTCTTAAGTTTAAGTCTAATTAGTCTAATACTTTTCAAACGCTGGCAAGCAGCCATTGAAGTCTAGATCTAGATCAAAAGTATTCAAATTAAAGAATCTAGATATCTTATCTAAAATATATCTATCTAGACTGATTCAAACCACTCTAGTCTGAACAAGATCTAATCTAGACTTAGACAATACGGTAACACAAGATTTTTTTTAAAAATAGAACTTTAACTGTGTCAAAAGATCGGATGTGCGCATGTTCAAAACAAATCAAAAATCTTATTTCGCATTCTTCCGAAAATGGAAAAATAATCAAATCAGAATTTTTTTTTTCATTAAAAAAAAAAAAAATGGGGAAAAAAAAATCGGCTTTTTAAAAAAAAAAATGTCTTGAAAACTTCAGATTTTTTTGCTAGATATAAAATCGGATCAGAAGAAATTATCGGAATTCCGACAATTGTCGGAAAATTCCCATCACTGTATATAGTTGTCTCTTTATAGTTCACTTTGAATCCTTTCAGTTCTGCAATGAGATGGTGCTTGGGAAAAGAGCAACTTGCAGTGGAGAATGAGATAAGACAATAAGGAAAGGCCCAAGTAGCCAATGCAGAAAAGGAGAAATAAATTCAAACAGCATGGAGTATTCATGAACTTAACCTCTTTGTGTTATTAATTGTAACAATGCTTGTATTTGTATTTATACTGAGGTCTGTTTTCGTGATCCACCCTATAGGGCTGTTTTATTGCATGTATCTGTCATGTTTTTATTGAAATAAAGTTTTACTTATAAGGTAATGTGTTAATTTAACATATTTCACAGCACCTTGTGTTATTTGTATTATACTCCATGAATACACAAACATACAAGAAAAATATAAAAATACTGTTTTTAAAAAACAAAGCTTATATTTAGTGTGATTGTATCAATTAGTTTGGATCATTCATGTAATTAAATTTGTAATAGATCTAGACTAACTATAATAAATCTGTGCGATTAGAAATATTTTTACCCACTTTTAGTTTAGTGCAATGTCAGGCTTTTGACTTTCTCAACGTGCTGTGATAGTATCATTTGTCTGGACCAGTTGAGAAGGACGCGGGGGTGGGAAAATGAAGGAGGCATCTGGGTGATAGCTTTTTAAATGTATTTTTATATTTTTAAATAGTTGTAAAAGTTTAAATTCCAACTTGATGGTTCAAGCTTCCTCAAGCCAATACGCTAACCACAATGCAAGCAAAGTGCTTACAAAAATAGAAGGTTTCATTACTATCTATTGTTAGTTTCAAACATTTAAGTGAGGACCTAATTCTCTACACAAAGTATAAAGGGGACTAATTCAACTTGTGCCACCACATGTCAGTACTATTTCTTTCCCTTGTTTGATAACAATCAATTATTCAACTAATTGGATAATTTTTTAAATTGATTCTTGTTTTGTCAGGTAAAAGAAATAATTGTGCAAAATTTCAACTTGATCCTAGATTGGGTGTAGCTGAAATAATGTGTAAAAAAATTGTACCAGAAAGACAGAGTTTGTTTATTTTGTGGATTAAAAATTATTAAACTACTACTCAACTCTAATTTACAGCTGCATTAATTATTTGAATTATTTGGATGATCTGGTGAAACAGGATATAGTAGAAAATATGCATCACATCTAGATGTACTGTTTAATATTAACTTTAAGATGGAGTTCAGCAGTTTCTACAATGAGAGGTATAGATCTAGTGTAAATAGCCAACTTCCTGTTGCTTTCAAGAAGCTTTAGACTACAGCATAATAATACTTTTACAAAATGAATTCAATTTTAATTGCCAAAACCTCATGAGATTAAACTTCATCAACCTAATACACAGTTAGTCCTGAGTACATCTTAGAATGATAGACTTAAAACTGTCCGTTTTGTATTGATCACTCACATACATTTATGTGCTTCCTTATCCTAGGTGATTCAAAAAGTTTTTCACTAAACATCACTTAACAAAGTATATAAAGCAGTGACCACAAAAATCAGATAACCTATTGCTACTGAAACAATTGAACTAAAAATGAATTAATGTGGTACACTGAGTTTCAAGTACAAATATAATGCTACTTCAACAGAAGAATTTCAGTATGCCAGTTAGCAATGTTATCTGATGACCTCGGTATGATAGAAACATCAAATGATATGTAAGGCTTTTCAATGGCTTTTATCATAAAAACACTTGCCGTGAAAACAAATTAAAAAAAAATATTTAAAAAACTAATCACTTTAAACACTTCAATAACCTTGCTCCATAATTAATAAAAACATGTCTCGACTCACCTGAAGATTCTGACCTCCTTTAACACCTGGGGCTGCATTACTTACAATAAGAGAACCTAAAAATAAAAATTGCAAAACAATTTAAAATCAATTTGTTATCTTTCACATTTATTGCATACCGGTAAAACAATATTTATATACAAAGTCATTTAAACAGATATTAGTGAACAAAGCTGTAAGTAAAAATAACAGTGTCCTCATTATCCTTTCACTTGCTTAATGATATTTTTTTGTAACAATGTGGGGAGCCAAATTCGCCATCCTTGAGTATCAGTATCAAACACCCTCTAGATTTATCAATCAGGTCCACTTCTTCATGATGTTCAACCAATTTTTCAGACCCTGCTGCATGCTCCTTATAATATAATATAATCACATCTGTGTGTCCAAAAACATCCCAGCTTCCTCAATTTTGAGGAGCTCCTACTATTGGCCAGCCGTAGTGGACTTAAAAGCATAACAAACTTGTTTTTCTTTTCCTGAAATCTTATATTAGACAATCATGAATATCATTTAGTTTTCATTAGCCTGCTTTAGTGACAATTAATGAGTGCAAAAACCACCAAAGAGTTGTAAGTTTTATTGGAAACTTATGTTACTTCACAAATTTTCCATAGATTGCTGGAAAACACTCTACTGGGACAAGTTTTTTTCCTCAAATAATTATTTGATGTGATAAATAAATGCCCAATAAAATGTGGTTTTTTATTGATACGGTACAAATAGTGACGATTTAGTTTTTAATTTTCTTTGCACAGGAATGAGATAAAGTAATTCTAGGATAGAAAGAAATGTCTTACCAGAAGAGGCCTGGCTGACTCCTGGTGCATGATGAAGTATAAACTGTGTGGGTACTAGACTAGCAGTTCCTGTTGGAATTACTTTAGTCTGATTGTTACCTGTTCCAGCAGCTAGCAGGACAAAAAAGTGTTATGTTTAGTTTAGGTCATATACTAAACACAAAGCTTAATTAAAATGTATCAAATACTAAACTTTATTTTTAAAGAATTTTATGAATGAACAGGTCTGTAGCCCCACTGTATAAGCTCCCACCCAGGAAAACCAATAATAAGTAAAAGTAAAGGTCATCACTTAAAAATTGTTGTATTTAGATCTTGTTTACGGTCGTAGTGCAGCATGATGTGAATGACAAATGGTGCAAATCTGCTTATTGAATTAAAGAGAGGAAAAAGAGAGGACACAGAAAAATAAGGACATGAAGCGAGTTGAAAATATTATGTTGACATTATTTGTAAAAATATTTAAGTGTTTCTAAATTAGAACCTGATAGTTTCTTCTTAATTTTGAAGGGTCTTATGTCATAACAAGTGGCGCCCAATGGAAAAGGCAACACCTATGTTTTATGAGTACTAAGGTCCTAGGTCAAAGTATTAGCAGTCAAAGTATTAGATCTAGTTCTATAATATATTGTAAGAATATTAAAGTGTTTCTAAATTAGAACCTGAGAGTATCTTGTGTCGTAACAGAATTGTTCCTAATGGTATCAATTTGAAATCTCTATCTCACAAATTTTACATTTCCATTAGAAAAAAAAACAACACAAAATGATGTGCAAGAAAATTTTTTTACAGCTTGTCAACATTTTTTAAACATACTGACCTCTTAATGTAATATTTCCTTGGGCTAACTGTGTCACCATAAGACCAGCTTGTGGTGGGTTTAACATTTTGGCCTGTGTGCTGGACACAGCACCTTTTGAAGCACCAGCAATGACAGCTGTAGCGGTGGGTGTTGCAGTGGTTATACTTGGACTTGAAAGTGATGAGGGTGATGATGAGTTGCCTACAGCTTCAAAAGAAAGTACAATTTCAAACAAAACAAAATGAAATAATAATTGTTAGTACTAAATAATAAGTAAGTGGCACAAGTTAAAAATCAAAGTCATAGTTAAAATAAGATCATTGTATTAGTAATATTTTTGATTTTGTGAGAACTTTGGATTTGGTGGTAGTTATCTTGCCTGTGAACTTTATTTCTGTGGTGTATTATTACAAAATGACTCCCAAGTTTACCAATGTGTATATACATAAGTTCTGACAGTTTTGTTTAAAATGAATAATTGTAAAGATAGGTCATAAAGATTAATGTTCCATTCTATTAGTAAGTGATATGTGAATTATACTAAAAAGTAAAGTACTTCCTGTAAGACCTGGCTATCTATAAGGTAATGAATGATGTAGTCATATGTTTCTTAATGGCCCACAGTTAACAACCAACTGCCTTTACTTTTCACTAACAAATGTAAGGTACCACAAGAGTTGGATGGACTCAAAGGCATCCTAAAAATGCCTAAATTTAAAACCCCCAGTTGTCACTGAGGTTCAAACTGAAGACCCTCATTTTGAATTGAGATGGACGGCTGGGTATTAGCTATGGTTGGAACAATGTTGTCCAGAAAGCAGTTACCAGCTCTCAACATAGCTGATGTATCCAAGTGCTGATTTTTCATCAGGGTTGTCTCCTGAAGCCATTCCCATGTTTAGGAATAGTTGCAAGACAGCCCAGAGGTTTGAATTCAGATTTTTCCTTCTAGGTGGGTAGCCAGCCAAGGCTAACAAGCCCCTCCTTCCCAAAGCTTACTGGTTTGGGCACCTGTTACTCACCTTTGCCCCTCTCCTGCCACTGATAAAAGTTCTGCCAAACCCAATATCTGAGCCACCCGTGGAGGCCAGGTTGTTAGAGGCTTTTTGAGATGTGCTATTGGAAGCATTTTTAAGATAGGAGAGTGCTTCTGGTAATAACAACATTATGAAATTATTACTCAAATACATTTTATGCGCTTCCTAATCTGCATATGAAATAATGAAAAAATTATAAAATGCAATTTATACAGTTGAATCCTATTAATTGGATCATTAGTTAATTAGATTAGTCACTTAATCAATCAGACTAAATCTTCAATTACTGAGACAAATCATATAAGAAGATTGTACATGTTTAATCAGACCTGGCGATTATTAACTCTTTCTCTCCTAATTGACGATACCATCGTTGATTCAACCTCAATAAATTAAATTAATGTTTGATTTTATAAACTTTACTTTGTGTTATATAAAAAGTGCATCCATTTACCTTTAATTATATACTAAATAAAACACTTTCTGATAACAAACAAAAAAGTTATTCAAGCTTAATCATAACAGGGTAGACAAATGCTAATGAGCAAAATGAAGAATTCGTAGATACATGAAAAATAATTATGGAGAGAAAGAGTTAAGACCAAAATGACAGATCTAGATGTGATTCAATTAAGTGGATTTGACTATATAAATTTTTCTTACCAAGAACAGTTGCCGTCTTTCCAGGGGCAGAAGATAAGGCAGAAGTCACAGCTGAATGGGGTATAAGATTGATTGTTGATAATGAGCCTTGTGGGGCTCTGATAAGTCCTATGGGTTGTCCCCCTTTGCCTGCTAGCTGAATCAGTCCCTTTGCTTGTGCAAAAGGTTTACCACTGATTTGTACTGGCTTACCGCCTATCACAGATTGAACAAGACTGCCTCCTGCAATAAAAAATCATTTATTCAAAATACAAGAGAAGATACAATTAAGCAAAAAAAAAAAGCAACAGACTTTTAAATAATGACTAGTAATGCTTTTCTGAACCAGCAAAAAAAAAGTATGAAAAATGTGCAGTTTTATTTCTGGTGCAGTATACATATACTAAAAAGACTCATTCATTTCTCTGTTAGTTAATTCATAAAAATTCTTTCACTTTGTAAGGACTAAATAGCAAGACATGGAAAAAATAAATGTTAAAAATCTGATTGTTTTATACCTTCCAATGAAGAACAATATTTGCAAAAATCTTATTAAAAGTGTGAAACATAATTCATATTTATCTTATTTTTATTTTAATTAAATTATAGCTTTTATATAGCGCTACTTTCATGCTTATAGCATACTCAGAGCTTTAAGGTCCATTCTCATTTGTGGACCAGTGTGGGAAGGGGGTGTTTGGGAGAAGGTTTTTCCGTGCTGCCTTTAGGAGCTCAGAAAACACAACTCTGTTTAAGTCGAGAGTCGAACCTCGAGCCCCCTTCATAGGTAGCCAAGCCAAATTCAAGCGTAAATAGCATCACGACCATGAATCCCATGAAAAAAATGTATAATTAATAAAAGAAAAAAAAAGGTCAAGGGATTTAAAGAAACACAAGGTGACCCACACTTCCCACACCTGAGCTCTCACATTAAGTAAAAGCTTTTGTCAACTTAGAAAGGTACTTTAATAAGATTAACTTACAATTTTAATGACATTAAAATAAGAACTGTACATTAGTAAAAAAAAAAAATTTTTTTAATTGCTAGATGATACATAAATAGCTTCAAATGAAAAAAAAAAAAAAAAAAAGGTAATAGGCGATATTATGCCGCCCACGCCTGATCTGGTTCTTTCTGTGGTCTTACTGTAGACAATAGGCTCATAAACCTATCCTCCAAAGCTGTACCATAGCAAATTAATATTAAGCCAAAAAAAAAAAATTTAGTTTCCAAGTTCTTTTATCATTGTTGTAATGAAAAATACGCCATTTTGTTTGTTACGTTCTTAAGAGGATGTAACTCTCCATCCCAGAATTTAAAAAACAATAAACTAAGAGCAAGTATCACTGAATTATATATTATTTTGATGGAATTTAGTATGATCAAAATTTAGATTTAGTGCTAGCTTTAGGGTTAGGATTAGGTTTAGAATTAGGGTTAGGATTAGGTTAAGGGTTAAGTTTATAACTAGGGTTACGTTCTTAAGAGGATGTAACTCTCCATCCCAGAATTTAAAAAACAATAAACTAAGAGCAAGTATCACTGAATTATATATTATTTTGATGGAATTTAGTATGATCAAAATTTAGATTTAGTGCTAGCTTTAGGGTTAGGATTAGGTTTAGAATTAGGGTTAGGATTAGGTTAAGGGTTAAGTTTATAACTAGGGTTACGTTCTTAAGAGGATGTAACTCTCCATCCCAGAATTTAAAAAACAATAAACTAAGAGCAAGTATCACTGAATTATATATTATTTTGATGGAATTTAGTATGATCAAAATTTAGATTTAGTGCTAGCTTTAGGGTTAGGATTAGGTTTAGAATTAGGGTTAGGATTAGGTTAAGGGTTAAGTTTATAACTAGGGTTACGTTCTTAAGAGGATGTAACTCTCCATCCCAGAATTTAAAAAACAATAAACTAAGAGCAAGTATCACTGAATTATATATTATTTTGATGGAATTTAGTATGATCAAAATTTAGATTTAGTGCTAGCTTTAGGGTTAGGATTAGGTTTAGAATTAGGGTTAGGATTAGGTTAAGGGTTAAGTTTATAACTAGGGTTAGGTTTAGTGCTAGGTTTAAGATTAGGTTTAGAATTAGGGTTAGGTTTCGAATAGGTTTAGTGCTAGGTTTAAGATAAGGTTTAGAATTAGGGTTAGGGTTAGATTTAGGATTAGGTTTAGAATTAGGATTAGGGTTAGAGTTAGATTTAAAATAGGTTAGTGAAACCTTAAACCTAATCCTAAACCTAGCACTAACCCTAAACCTAATTCTAAACCTAACCCTAATTCTATACCTAAAACCTAACCCTAAACCTAGCACTAACCCTATCCCTAACCCTAAACCTAAATACTAACCCTAGCACTAAACCTAAATACTAACCCTAACCCTATTTCTTATTCTAAACCTAACCCTAAACCTAGCAGTAAACCTTTTATTTTGATCCTACTAAACCTAATCCTAAACTATAATATAGTGCTCCAAACAATATATAGTTCAGTGACATTTTTTTTCTTTACTTCCTCTTCAGAACATCATAACAATATGGCGTCGCCTCTATTACAGCAATAATAAGGAACCGTAAAAACTACATTTTTTTTTCGGCTTAATATTAATTTGCGATAGTACAGCTTTGGAGGATAGGTTTATGAGCCTATGATCTACGTTAGGACCACTGAAAGAACCGGATCAGGCGTGGGAGGCATAATATCGCCTATTACCAAAAAAAAAAAGTTTATCTAAGAGAAAGAACTCCACCTTAAAAAGTTGTATCTCTTAATACTGTAAGATTTTTTCCCCTTTTCAACATCAAACAAAATTAATAATTTACTACTATTAATTAAATGGCAAATTTTTTTTATTGATTCATGTTTTGTTAGGAATAAAGAATAATTGTGCAAAGTTTCAATTTGATCTGAGAATGAGAAGTGGGAAAATATTGTGTTCAAAATTTTTACCAGACAAACAAGTGAGTTGATAAAAGCTTTGTAGAAGATAACTGGGGAAAAAAACAACTTACCATGCAGTCTTATAGATTGAGAAACTCCTCTTGGAGTACCTGGATTTGTTGCAGCCTGCTGCATTATTTGAGCCATGACAGTGCCATCAGCACTCATGGCGCCTGGAACAGAGGTCAATGCTACAAGTTTACCAGCAGGACCTTGTGTCAGATTCCCTAAACCATCCTGAGCCAATATCAGAGATGCTTGCTTCATGCCAGTAGACTTAAGAGAATTTACTGCAGCCTGGTTCTTTGTGACTACAACATTGGGAGGAGGGGTCTGTCTGGCTGTCATAGTAAAAGTCTGCTTGGGGCCAGCTGGTGTCAGCTTCCCCACAGTGTTAGAGTTTGCGGTGGCAGCAGCTACTGTCTGTCCTACAGCTGCAACAAGGGCAGCATTTTGTTTGAGAACACTCTGCGATGCCGCCTGCTGTTGCTTGAGAATCTGCTGATTCTGCAGCATACTGATTGTGGGTACAGCAAGGGTTTTGCCTGTGTTACCCACAGACTGCGATGCATTCATGGTAGTCACTAAGCTGAAAGTGGTGGCAGTGCTTGTTGGCAACATGCCAGGCTTGTGTAGTTTCCCAGCCACCATGCTGGCCTGGGTCAACCCAGGAGAGTATAAAAGCTGTGCTGCCAGAGATGAGTTTACACTTAAACCCACCGACGTCACCGTCAGAACAGAGGTCGTCACAACTGATGTGGTAGTGGCAGAGGGAAGTGTGGTTTTCAGATTCTGAGCAGCGGTGAGCTGCTTAATTGTTTGCAGCTGGCTCACTGTGTTTGCAGATTTTGCCATAGCAGCTCTTGCTGCTTGGAGCTGGGCTATACTAGAGCTGAGAGTAATGCTTGTGGAATTGTTGCCAGCCAGACGCACAAGAGATGTTGCTTGCTTGGCTCCTTTCCCCAGTAAAGAACTAGGTGCCATTTCAGTGGTGGGAGTTTTAGCAACAGCTATCGGTGTAGCAGCTGTAGTTGTGGGCAGTGTCGATAATGTAAAATTCTGTTTGGTTGGGGTTGTAACCGCTGAAGCTACAGGAGCAACAGGAGTAATTTGTAAACTCAATTCTTTGGCCTGGAATTAAAATTAAATGAAATTTAAAAAGCATTTATTAGCCAAAAGTATAATTGTTTATTACTATTATTAATAATCATTTATAAATTGATACAAATAAATCTTCACAAGAAAATTAACATTCAAACAAATATTTTAAAACTTGAGTATAGTATAAATAAGAATTCTATTTCATATAAAAATAAAAGGAAGGCTAACCACTTTGCCAGCTTTAGGCCTTGTCAATGTCTTCTTTGCCTTGACAGCAGCAGCTTGGGCCTGATGAATCCTCTCTGTAGAAAACATGAAATGGTTTCACAATATTACTTTTAGTACCCCAAGCCTAGTTATATAAGCAACTAAACAAATATAGTAGTCTAGCTGTCTAACAGCTGTATTTATATGTGATGGGGCATTTTAGACAAAAATATTTACAAAACGTTACCAAATTCATCTTCCGTTCTATTGCGATGTAAATAGATCCACAATTTTCTAGTGACATCATACTTTACACAGGGATCTTTTTCTGAATGTAGCCTGTCTAGGGCACCACTAACAACTGCATTGATCTGTTAATCAGTCAAAATAATAGTGATTAATATTCCATTTCATAAAAAACGCCATGATTCATTTTTTTTTATATCAAAAAATCTTTGGGCATTTTGTTTTTGTAGAAAGATAATGCTTTAGTGTTTTTCAATAGAAAAATGTAAATTTTTTAAAGAGTTCAAAGAAATTTTATTTGTTTAACATCTGTACTTTATTAATACTGTGAAGAGTGATTTGACAACCTGTTTTTAATTCAATTTTTATTTTATTTAAAAAATCAGTTATTAATATAAAATAGCACATAATGAATTCTTTCATTACAGAAAAAAAAATTAATACAATTTATTTTAAAAAAAAATAATTTGATTAGAATAAAATAAAGAATAGCAACAACTGATGTCAGAGAGAAGAAAATAATTCCAAAGGAAAAAAAAAGTTTACCTGTGTTTCTGTTACACCTGGTGCAAGGAACTGAGAGTCTTTGAGAAGTTCACATATATCACCTCGAGTACCTTCACCATTTGGTAATCTTGCTGCAGCATCACGAACTAAAAAAAAAATTTATATAATTAAATTTTGCCTATATTGCAGGACAAGGTTTTTAGATTATAGTATAGCGTTATACAAACTAAATACCTAGCAAGGAAATCTGCAAACCTATTCTACAACTTACCTAATGTTAATATTGTCACAAATGGAGGTCTGTCAGAAACCAGTAAATTGTGTTCCCTGGCTTTGTTGGCCCCACTGTCCTTATCATAGACTCCTTTCACAGGGCCAACCACAGAGTCATAGCCATGCATCATAAATGTAAACGCTTTATGTGGTGCTGCAAATCTGCGTCGCTCTTGTTCTCTAAACAAAGCTTTTTCATTGTTGGAGGTGGGCCTAACTATAAAACTGGTCTTACTGTAGTAATAATACAAATACAAACTAATCAATATGTTAATGGTCATTCACTACTCTTTTTTTTAGGAGCAGCAGAGGGAGGTTTTAAGTTCATTGCAAAATATTGTGTTTACTTAAGTTTTTAGAAGGGTTACCAGACTGGCAAATTTGAGTTCTCCTATTACTATTAACAAAGTAGATATTTGACAACAAAAGTAAAAAATAAACAAATGGGTGCATGCATTAGGTAAAACTCATAAATTTTGCACTTCAATGTTAAACTAAACTAGTCAAAATGATACAAAATATTGTCTAATAGTCAAAAAGATATGCTTTTAAAATTGAAATGCATTTTAAGTTATCTAGGCATATGAAACATGTAAGATTAAGTTCCAAAACATGAATAAGAAGATTTTTCATAGTGAGCACTTATTAACAAGTGCAGAGAAGAGGTTGTTTTCAATAAAATCACATGAAAACCTATTTAATATATAAATAAAAACCTGCTAAGCCATTCTATATTTAGGTTGCTAAATAAGAAAATACACCAATTTTGCTATTTTACTTATAAGAAGACTATTTTAGATCTATTATAGTTGATAGCATTTTAATCAAACAGATCCACCACCCAGAACTGCACTAATCTTTTGATTTATTACCAAGCATTTCATTCTCTGTGCAAAATGTCTTAACAATTACAAAAACATAAACGAGGGGAATTATCAAGGTCATCTCAAGCTGAATTGTAATGTACTAGGTAAAAAAAATAAATTATTTCAATAATAAATATAAGGCTTAAAGGTATTGGTACACATTTAATATTTATAATTGTTTTTTAACAGCGCTCTATAAATTAAATTATTATTATATCATATGTAAACATATGTTAGTATACAATAAATAGCTTTTCTTACGCCTTGGGTGGTGGTGGTGAGCCTTGGGTAGAATCAACACCATCCACAGTGACATCATCCTTGTGTTGTAACCAGTAGCGAAACAATGAGGATAGTTCAGGATCTGAGTCACGACCAATGCCAATCCATTTCCACTGCTGAGCCCGCTCCTTGTAATCCACTAATGGCACAAAGTTTTCCACCTTCAAGCCTAAGAAAAAATTTGTTGATGGAAGCAAGGAAAGTAGTTATCAAAATAAAGTAGGATCAATAAAAGAGTTAAGATCAAACCAATACACAGAAAAGATATCAATTACCTAGTTCACTTCCAGACAGAAACTTCAGAGCAGATACAACATGGTCCACCCAACTTTTCTGTAGTGCTAACCAAGGGTTAGAGATTTCATCATTAAGGTCCAGCCATTCTCTCACTCTATCTTCTATCTGAAAAGTAACAGAAAACAAATTATGATAAATAAACAAATCCACCCAAAATATCTCTTTTAATATAATAGCTCTTGCAAAGTTGTTATAAAGGTATTTTTGTTCTAAATCTATTTATAATTAATCAAATTTAGAATGTGACATTTTATTTAGACACTTACTTTTGGGGTTGAGCATTTACTATCTGGAAATTCAGACAAAATGCTTTTTAGTAAACAGAAGAAATTAGAAGCAGGTCCAAATACTGTCTTGGAAATCCTTTTGGAAAAAAAAAATGTTTAAGTTTCACCCCCTTGAGGACATAGCCTAACATGGTGCTTTAATGTGATGAAAGAATAGAGAGATATTATAAGAGAGAGTAATTGCCAGCGACCATTGTTATTCTTTTTATACTTTGCAGAACTAGTATGTTCTGATTAGATTTTAAAAAATTATCTTCTACATTTTTGAATACTGAATACTGAACTTCATTCAACATTGTAATGGAATACATTGTTTTGATTTTAAAATGCTAGGGTGAGGGAGGAGGGGAGAATTTGAAAATCCCCCGGGCCCTAATTTGAGGGGGCCCCCAAATGAGTGTTTTTTACATTAAAGATTAAATGTTAAGCAAAATGCAGGGGTCCCCAAAGAGGTCAAATTCCCCCACCCCCAGGCCCCAAACAATGGAAAATTCCTAGCTATGCCCCTGAGGTAAGCACATCTAACAGTTCTTGTCACTTGAACTATGATATCAGTAAAGCAGATCAACTTGCATTTGTCTTAGAAGACTTTGAAAAATAATGACTTTAGACATTTGCATGGAACTTGTTAAACATTTCAGGGTGGATCCTATAAATCATTATCCCTAAGATAAAATTCACTGACATAAATGTCATCATAATCATTTACAATTTTAAAAGACTACTGCTCCTATTAAAGATGGCATTTGGAAAAGTGTGAGTTTGTGTAGCAATTATGTGCAACCAATAATGCCCTTATTATATATGTGTAGATAGTAATTGTACTTTGCTTATTTTGTAATCTGTTGGGAAAATGTAAGGTAAATAATATATGACATTGTTATGCTCTATTAAAAATTATAAATAAAAAATCTCTAAGCGACAAAATATATTAAGCAATAAATGTGGCCTCAATTCTAAAACAGCACTTCCCTTCCATCAATGACTTTTCTCTTTAAAAAAAATACTCCAGCATGTATGAATAGTCTTTAAAAATTTTTTTTAGTGCAATAATAATATATGAGAGCAAGATTAAAACAACCCCGCAACTATTATTAAGTACTGAAATTATTCTTTGCCTGTTCTAATGTTTAACAATAAGTCTACACAAAAACTGACTTAAGTGTAGCTACATACTCTTCTGACTCTTCATCAACACCCAAAAAGTTGGAACTCTGATCCAGCTCAGAAGTGGATAGCAGGGGTGGCATGACAGCATCTTCTTCTTCCACAGAAGCAGCTGGTAAATCTTTCACCTTCAGCTTCTTCTTTTTTTCTCCCTTGGCTTTAAGCTTCAGTCGTTTCTTAATCATGGCTGGGTTACCTGTTGTGGTGTCTGCAGTGCAGGTAGGTGAGTCTGCCAAAACAATAACCAGGTAATTAAAAGCTAAACAGAACCACAAAGTTTATGCTAAAGTTATTATGTGCTACCATCCAATAAGATATTGGATCTGGTTATTTATTTTGAAGTTTTTTGTGAGTCCTTACAAAAATGACTGTTTAATGAAGTTTGACCTTTGAATGAAAATAACAGATCTATCAAACAAACTAAGTCTGTCCAATTCTATTCAATTTAATGGGGTTTGGGTGTAGATGATTTTTTTTTTACATTTCATAAAAAAAAAATATTATTTTAAAATATTATTTTTATTGAATTAGAATCATAGTAGACATTTTTAACAACCAATAAAGTATATTTTATTAAAAAGAAAAATGCTATGCATGTTAAAATATCTATCTCACCTGCTGTCATTTTCACATTTTTCTTATTAGCTTGACACCTAGATAAAATGTCTTGCAGTGTAACACTACTTGTATCCAGTTCTGGCAACTCCTGCAAATTATAACACAGGGGCTGGTGAAATGTTTTAATATTCAAATGTATGTTATAAGGTTTTCCTTGAAGTGGGGGAAAATTATTTTTTTTATCTTTTCATTGCTTAACAATAATTACATTACTAAATAAACTAAGGCAGTGCGTGCATTAGAAAATTAATGAGAAAAACAAAACACTTCTCTTGAGAACAATACAGTACAATCTATTTCAACTAAAAGCTAGCTTTGCACTGTTAACCTTGTTTACATGTTTGTAGCTAAAAATGTTCTAGCAGTCCAAGCATCCATTGCTTTTTTATCTACATTTCTTATATTTCTCTTTTGATTTGTTTATATAAAGAGGTGCATGGTTAAACAATTAAAGCAAACTTTTTTTTTCCCTCCACAAAGGGCACTAACTAAAGGAGTAACAATTAAACTTCATGTTGATCTTTTCTCCAACTCATCTCCCCTTCACTGTTGAATAGGGAATGAATAACCCTTTGTTGAATAGGGAATGATCTATTCCAATCTAATAACATTATATCTATAATAGCAGCCTACAGAGAAAAAAAAATTTGGGGTTAAAACAGCATTTTGGAAAATATTGTCAATTACAAGAAAAAAAAATTTTTATTGCCAGTATGCACATTTACTCATTGGAGCATCTTAGACATATTTTATAATAAAAATTGTTCATGAGAATCCCCAATGTTCAAATGATTCCATCTTTGTCCTCACATTACTTAAATAGCATTAATAAAATGTCTCTAGAAAATGTATATTTTTTAAGTTGAATGGATTTAATGAAATAAATAACTTACTGGATCCAACACTTTCTTCTTTTTATGTAACTTCAGCATGAGTTTGTATCTTTCTTCAGTCACCTCTACAGGACTAATCGGACGAGCTCTCTTATTGTTTAAATTATGGACTGGACTGTCGCTAGAAATGTGATTAAGAGTATTTAGATCTCCATTCACTAAAGATGGCTTGCTGGCAAAAGTGGAAACCACACTTGGGAGTGTGGGCTCTGGGGATGGAATGGGACCCAGAGACTTGAAAAGTTGCCTTCTGCTCCTCTGTACTGGACCTGCAATGACAAATTATTAATCATGTTAACTCCCTAGCATCCAGCGATAACGTGCTGGAGAGCATTAGAATAGTAATTTTTTTTTAAAGTTAATTTTTTTGTCAAAGTAAAAGTTTGTACTTAAAAGATGGAAATTTAATTTTAAAAACTACTTAGAAGATGTTTAATTCTACAAAATAACATTTTGTTCCTTTCCATCCTGCCTCTTAAAACTATTTTATCTATTCTTTTTTATTTCATTTACCCCAAACTTTTACAACAGATACAATATAAGTTTTGATAAGTAATATATAGATTTTATCTAGGTTGTTGTATTAAAAGATGTTGTAAGAAGCCACGGACACCTATACATGAATGACGTGGAAAGCATCCATAAACATCAAAAGGAAGATAAATATGACTAAACACCAAAGGCTGAGATAAAACCTAAGAGTCATACCAACATTTATCTCCAACACAGAAATCACTACCAGATGGGCACTCACCCCCTTTGCAAAGTTATAATGAAAATAGAAAATGAGATTTGCAGGACATTTCCTTGGAATAGGTTGATGCAAATTTCATAAAGACAGCAATAGCACTGACGCCATAACAATGAAAAATAAAAACAGGGCCATCTCTGTTTAATGTCTATGAACCGTCTTGGAAGACTGTTAAAAAACATATAAAAGGGATAGCAGGAGGTTTGAACCTACTTGAGGTTTCATCTTCTTCTTCCGACGAGGTGTCTGGTACTCCACACTCCTCTCGCACCTCTTTGAGAATTCTGAAATTTGAAATAAACAGTCAACTCTTAAATAAGCCTAGTAAAAAGAACAGATAAATACAAACAAAAAAACAAATATTCATTCTCAGCTACATGACCAAAAGGTCACTCTATACAACAGAACACTACACATAGCACATGAATTTTGAAGAAATTATCAGTTGTGACAGACACTCAGTACCCTAGTAACTATAAGATTACAATAACAGAATCAATTTCACTCAACTCCAATAGAGTTTCACTATTATACCACAAATATATATATAAATCATACAAAGAAACTGTTATTTAAACAATTTTTTTTTACCTAGATGTTTTTTTCTTGACTGTTTGCTCTAATGGTAAGGCTTTCCTTTTTGGTGGTGGTATATACTGAAATTTTATTGGTTCTCCTGGTGCTAGAGTAGAAGCATGCTCAAAAAGACCCTATACAATTTATATAAAAAAATGTTTGTTAATTTAACAAAATAACATTTTATATTATTATATATATAAATGTACCATATTTATTTATTTTTTTTTAAAAGTAAATATTGTTGAGCAATTTTGTGAGCAGTATTTTAAAAAATATTTCTACCAAAAGTTCAAGATACCTGTCTGGCTAGCAACAAATGTTTTAAAAGATCTGATAAATGACGCTGCTGTTTCATTTTATAGTCTCTGTAACGAAACAGACGTGTCTGTTTTCTGTACCTAGCTATCTCAGGATGTAAATAGCCTTCTGAACAAAGGAAGAAAATTAAAAAAATGAGTCCAGGCTATTCATTATTCAGCTGTATACATAAATACATTGTGATAATGGCCAATTCAGGTTAAGAGTGTTGCTGTCAGCTAGAAAGTAAATTTATAAAATGGATAAAATGTAGTTTTAATTGTAAAAATTACAAAAATTAACTTTATAAAAAAAAGTATAAAGCCTCAATTTAATTTTTCTCAGATAAAAAGAATTGGCTTACTAGATTTTTTTTCCTCTCTTTGTTGGCCATCATCACAGCAGTTGACTATAAATAATGTAAATATACTATCATTAAGGTATGCTCTATTTTTCCATTGACACTCTATTATTAGAGTTCGTTCTAAGCAGAGTGTCACTACAATGCTCAATTGAAATACCTCTCAATTTCCTCTGCAAATCTTCTACTGGATTTCCAAATTTAAAATTTTCACCATTAAACAGTCGCCTGGAAATTTTAAAAAAGCTAGATTAAAAAACAACAGAAACAAAAGATGCATACAAGTGTGTTGTTTTTCATTTCTTTAGGGATAATTTAAAAAGAAAAACTTCACTATCACATTCAGATCTATAAGCCATACTAAAGTACTTTAAATTTTTTAAATATATGCATCATTTTTGCAGTTGACATCAACCCAAAATATATTTCTATTGAAAAGGACAAACCTTATTGTTTCTCGTTTTTCTTCTCCATCATTGCTTGGAAACGAAGGCAGTAATTGCTAGATTTAAACAAAATAAAGAGCCAACATTGTTATTATGGGGAAAAAAAAATTAAATAAAATTAATAAACTAACAAGTCAATAATTTGATTGTTAAAACAAGCATAAACATTACAGCCAGTGTCACCTCTAGCCTTTGTTTTTGGTCATCTGTTAAAACAGTGTCCCAGGTATCCGTTGACAGCACTGACATTAATATGTGTCTCTGAAACAACAAATTCATGTTTCTTTTTATGATAAAGTTTCTAATTTAAAGGTTTAAGAACTTTAATAAAAAATAATTAACATGACATTGTACACACACACACACATATTTCCAGCCATTCCTTTAGCTTTACCTTGCATCCCGAATTTTCTTTGATAAACTTTTTTTTAACCTTTATTAAGACTTTTGAAACATATTTATAATTTATTTTTTGCTGAATATGTTAAAATGTTAAAATTTATTTATTGCTGAATATGTTAAAATGGTTCACCTTCTCCAAGAAAAGCTCTGGTAGCTGCAGTGTTTCTTTGCCCACTTTGCACTGCTCAGTTCTTTCATCTGGTCCAGGTATTGCCCCTGACCAGGCATCATTGTCACTGTCCATTTCTTCACTCATCTCTTGATCAGACTCATCCATTTCTTTAATTTCTAAGTGAGGTAATTCTAATAAAAGAGAGAAAAATATATTTTGCATTCTGATTGTCTCCAAAGTTACTTAAAGTTGCCTTTGGCAGCAATCAAGTTCTTTTTACTGCTACTCATGGCATTTAGAAGAATGATTGTAAGCTCAGCAAAGCAAATTGTTAATATGCATTCTGCTATGTTTTCAGTTCTTTTTTTAAATCAATTATTCTTTTTTTTTTTTTTTAAATTCTGATCCAGAAAATTATAGCCTAGTTTGACTCTTAAGAATCGTATGTAAATATTAAAAACACATTATAATTATGATTTATAATAAGCTGCTACATCATAAATCACTTAGAATTTTTAACAAAATGTTTTAAACCCAGAATTAAAAGGCTTTAGGGAAATATGATCATGTTAGCTCAGAATGTTTAAATGATTTTAAAATAGTTGAGATAATAATGACCTAACAGAAAACAAGTTATTGACTTTACCAAGCTTACAATCTTACTTTTCTTTAAAATTCTAAAATACTTTGGCATTTCTGGTTCACTACAATATATCTATGATTGCCTAATCAAAAGAAAGCAAACTGTAGTTATAAATGGCTCTACACCCTAATAACTGTTAACTCAGGTGTCTCAAGAAATAGGTGTAGGCCCTTTACTGTTTGTAATTTTATCCATATCATGCCCTTTAATCCTTCAAGGATTATCTTCGTCTACTTAAACACAAACAGCTTATTTATAATTCAAAATATTTAAAAATCTAGTTCAAGTTACTAATTTAATGTAATAAAATAAAAGTATGTTGTAAATACTGGATTACTTTCCAAATAAGCAACTAAATGTTTACTGTTAGGTCTAAAATGAAAAACTTTTGATCTAGTCAGCCAGAGTCTACATATTGTAATTATAGATCTATTTTTACAGATTATACAGATAGATCTAGAATCTACACTTAAAGTCTGTTTAGATCTATACTTGACTCTAGAAAAGTCTAGAATTAGTAACAAGATTTATAGTCTGAAGACTTAGTCTACTTTTTACAAGTCAACAAGCATTATTCCTTTCTTAGCTGGAAGTATTTTTAACACACTATAATGAATATATACAATACTCTATACAAAAATTAAATTTATTTAAATCTACTATATTGTAATATAATTATATTGTATATAATGTAATATAATATTACACAAAAATACCACTCATTGATTACAAGATCTCTTAATCTATTACATTGTTCTTTTTACCTCCTAGGTGCCCATTAAGAACGCTTTCTGACAGTATACACAGCCTGATGAACGATATTGGTGGAAAACCACAAGCTCTATCAAATCTATGTGTATTTTATTTTTGGTATTTCCCAGAAGGGCATAGTCTACATATAAAGCTTTTTTTTTAAACGTCACGAATTCCGTAATTTCAAAGCAATATTTTTCTTTTTTCCTAAACCTATTTAAGTCAAGGTAAGTAGATCTAGATTTTGTAACTCAACTGCATTTTTATAGTCCTGTAACTGTGTGTGATGATAAAGCCTATGACGAAACTATGTAGCATGCCTATACTTCACTAAGCCTAATTAGACCATATAAGCTGGCTAAACTAGTGAAATAGAGCCAATAGTCCTATTAGACACTCAGTATAATAGCCTATATAAATATATATTAATACTATAAACTATAATACTACATTCTAGATTTAGATTAGTAACTTTATGACTATATTATATATAGTCTATAGAGATCCTATTAGTACAAATGCATACAACCTATTAGTACAAATACTCCTTCTTCCCTAGTGCTATTAAAGCATGAAATGAGTTGCCTGAGCTAGCTAGGATGAGCATTTGTGCTAATAGGTTCTATGCATTTGTACTAGTAAATTCTATATAGACAAAATTTTAGACTCTAAATTGGTCCAATGACTTGGCAGAATTAAGTCATTGGTTAAAATGCATGACACAGAGAACGTAATCATCTTTTTTGAAGCAATAGTCCTGTATTTTATAAGATACGATAGTATTACAATTATTAGAGTCATTAGACAAGAGTCAGACTATATTCATATTTAATACTGGTGTAATTGTATAAGTATCAGACTTATTGGACAAGAGTTAGACTATAGTCATAATTAATACTGCAGTTTATTGTCTGTATACTCAGTGTATTGACTGTATATAGTTAATATAGTATAGTGAATATACTCTATATCTCTTTAAGACTCTCCCTTCTGAACTAGCCTCTAGAGACTAGTCTTATCTAGAATGTAGATTAATGTAGATTTAGATTAGATCTATTTATTATATATATCTAGAATCTAGATCTATACTATATAGATCTAGTTACAATCTAGTATATATCTTCATATGTGAGATAATATTATATAGTTTTATAGTAGAGATGTATATTATATATATATAATACTATATAAAGTATATTAGTAATTACTATACAATACAGACTAGGTCAATAGATCTATAAGTAAAAGGTCAGAATCTAAATAAATAGAGTTTAATAGACATAATAAATAATTTAGTAGATGATAGAGATTACTATTAATTTTATCTAACTCTAGTTACACTCTAGTAAAGATTGTTTTTAAAGTAGATCTAGGTCTACTTCATTACACTACTCACTAGTTACTAGTTTAAACTTTATTTTATATTTTATTTACCATCATTATTCTATAGTATAGTCTGTATAGTACTAGTACCACTGACAATAATACTCAATACAGTGTCAATACACTAATACAGATTATTAATTTAAATTTAATTATACTATTATTATACTTTTATACTTAGATATAGAATTCTAGATCTATTTATTTAACTTATACTTATAGATCTACTTATTATACTTTAATTTAAAATTACTTAGTTTAGACTTACTTAACTTTACTGAGTTTACTTAAGTTAAATCTTACTGACTCTTCTTTTTTTAGTCTTAACAATTATATATACAATAAGTTTAAAGTTAATAATTTTATGGGCATAATAGACGTACTTAGCAAGCTATATGTAACTAATGTAAGTGATAATTCAAATTACAAGTACACGTGGATCATGTGTAAAGTAATACATGGCAGAAAAATAAAAATTTAAATGGTATACTTTAATTTTAAAATGTGAATATCCAATAAAATCCTTCAATGTAGCCGATATAAGCGAGAAGAGAACCATGTTCCGGAAGTTAATTTTCTTTCATAATAACTCTGCAGTGCCAATCTAACAACAGTGAATCAAATTGCCAGCTGAAACTGAGGGGTCTAGGGGGTTTAGAAAATCTAGATATATAATCTGTATCGGTGTCTTAATTTATGCATTAAAAAATGTCTAGCATTACTGGCATTAATAGATTTTTTTAAATATTGAAAATCAATGTAGAAATACACTATATAGATTTTATTTATAAAATCAAATGTATATATAGATCTTTTTTAATCTATATTATATCTAGATTCTCTAGATTCTATATCTAGATCATCCTTAAACTCAATAACAAACTTTTTTGGCCAAGTTGACTTTCAGAATAAAACTTTGTGCAGTGCTCCAAGATACATTTTTATGTTTCTATTCAAATACTTACTGCTGTTGTTTTTTGTTTCATGTTGTTCTTGGTTGTTGATGTACTTTTATTTAGATTCTATAAATAAATTCTTGACCAATTATTCCTTTTTATTCATCTGCACTTTTAGCAAACCACAATACAAATTGTTGTTGCTTTTTAATACGTTTAGATGCAGTAAATCAAATATTTGAAATAAGTTATGTTGTAAATTATAATATAAAAAGGTACGATCACTTTATAAAGCAAACTATAACGATAAGATTTTTTATATTATTTTAATAAACATAAAAATGTACAAATATCTGGTTAATGTAGTAACGCGGCGAATGATACATAAGAAAAAATAATCGATTTCACCGATACAATAACGATTACAGTTATAGAGAAAGTGGACAAGCTATCTCGCCGCTCCATTCTCTATATCTGGAGATTATCTTATGATTCTGACAATGTATTTTTAAAAATCTTTTGTTCTTAAATAAGTGTCATATGGTAAAGTTTCATTTCAATGTTTTAATTGTATGATTAGTATTGCCATCAAATCACATAAGATAAGAATTAAATAATATTATCCAGTTTATTAATAGGGGGTAGTTCTCACATTTCTCTCGATCTATTTAATATGGTTATGTCGTTTTCTGCCTTTGTGTTGACAGATCCATGGCAGCCCCCCCCCCCCCCCCTGTATCTGGCATCTGCCTTGTTCAAGAGCTTTGAGATTTCGGTATGCTAATGGGTGAATAATGAAGTATTGTTGAGCCGGTTGTATGTGAGCCACTTTATTGACACTGTTGGGGAATCGATCTTCTAATATCACTCCTATCTAGTTAGGGCTTATCCCTCGAATCTGACCGCTGAAAAGGATTTCTTTCAAGGCAATCAGGGGCAGGCGTGCATCTGGGAGATTTTCTCCCCCCAGTTCATTTTGAAAATTCCTCAAAATAAGAGACCAATACTGTGAATCAGGTCACACCATTGTGCACAGTGCGGACCTCAAATATAGTGCCGCCTAGTGACCATTATAAGCTACAGAAAAGTAGCGCAACAAGTGAGTTTCTTCACAGTCTTTATTTTGAAGAAAACACCAAGCGTTGGCAGCTCTGTTCAAGGTATCGATTCTTGCTATCTGACGATACCTAAAATTTATTATTGATGACAATACAATCAAAATGTCTGCCAATCTCGTGTGTAAGGTTCATCCAGTTGTTCTGTTCAGCATTATTGATGCTTATGAAAGGAGAAATGAAGACGCAAAAAGAGTAATTGGAACTCTATTAGGTACTCTAGCTATATTTTATCTTACATCACCTCAGTTACTTGAGTTAGGTAGGATAATAATTTTAAGTATGTCACTAGGTATGTGACAAAATTTTTAAAAACAAAAAAAAAATAATATGATATGAGATTGTTAAAGTGCTTTTTCTGAGCTTTCCAATGATATATAGATTGTTGGTATAGGTGCAGCGAATAAATAAAAAAATATTTTTTTTACGCATTTTCACTTAACATTAAGTCAATGGAAATGATGACACCAGATTTTATGAAAATTGAAGGAAAATTGCTAATATTTTCACCAATTTTCAAAGCCCATTTAAAAACCATATATCAAAATAAAGCTCATAGTGTGTTTAATTGAAGTATGGTATTGTTTTATAAAATTTATTTATAAAAATTTTATTTTTTTATTTTTAACTAAGCCAATATGACATTGTTATTTTTAATTTATTAAATAAAACTTTAATTTATTTTTATTTTTAAATTTTATGAATAGTATAATATTAAACCACTTGTTCTGAGCTTTCCAATGATATATAGATTTTTGCTATAGGCTCAACGGTTAAAAAAATATATAAAATTTTAACGCGTTTTCACTTATATTGTAAAGGGTTTTCTGAAAATGTGTAACAGTTCGCTAATTTTTACCTCACAGCTAAAAGCTTTGTATATATATAAAAAGATTAGGATGTGCTTAATAAAAGTATACTGTTTTTTTTTACATTTTGATTCTATTGAATTATTTTTGTGATATATTTACTTTGTTTGTGGTTTTTTTTTGTAGAAACACATTACTTAGTAATATGTTAAATCATATTTATATACATGTATATCTAATAGATATAATGATCTTAAAAAAACAACAACCCAGTAGGAACATTTGAAACAAACAGCGATACTTATCTTCATCTTTATTTAAAGAAAAAAAAAAGAAAAACTTAAATTATTTTGTAAAGTAAAAAAAAAAAAAAAAAATAAAGTACTTACATAGATTTTTTTTTTAAATGGTAGTTGGAATTGATAAAATGACGTTCATTGTAAAGTATATGATGGTAAGCTGACCACGTTTATTGATTATAGAAGGCACAAATGATTGCTGAATTTGTGCTGATAACGTAAAAGATGAATGGGATGACATATAAATAAAGATCCACAAAATGATGATGAAGTCTTAGTAACAGAGTGAATCTTATGACATGCAAGTTAGGCTGTACTGAATGATGATTAAGTGAATGGTGGCTTCTTTGTTAATAGCATCATGAATCAGATATCATGCAAAGTAAGCAGCATACAATGATGATTAAGTGAATGGTAATTCATTTGTTTGTACTGTAGGGATTCTGATGACATGCAAGTTAGGCTGTACTGAATGATGATTAAGTGAATGGTGGCTTCTTTGTTAATAGCATCATGAATCAGATATCATGCAAAGTAAGCAGCATAGAATGATGATTAAGTCAATGGTAGTTCATTTGTTTGTACTGTAGGGATTCTGATGACATGCAAGTTAGGCTGTACTGAATGATGATTAAGTGAATGGTGGCTTCTTTGTTAATAGCATCATGAATCAGATATCATGCAAAGTAAGCAGCATAGAATGATGATTAAGTCAATGGTAGTTCATTTGTTTGTACTGTAGGGATTCTGATGACATGCAAGTTAGGCTGTACTGAATGATGATTAAGTGAATGGTGGCTTCTTTGTTAATAGCATCATGAATCAGATATCATGCAAAGTAAGCAGCATAGAATGATGATTAAGTCAATGGTGGTTTATTTGTTAGTATTGTTGGGACTATGACGACATGTAAGTAGTGGAAGGACTGCATAACAGTATAAATAAAACAATGACTATAAGGCACATGTGGGAATTTTGGAATGTTTAAATTTTGGATTTAATGAAGGCTTTGTAATAAATGAATTTGAAAAAAAAAAAAAAAAAGTTTATTTTGGAATTTATGGAAAGGTTTATAGGATATACAATGATTATTGTTGGAAAAACTACTTTAAAAAAAATCAATATTAAGTAGTACATAAATATAAAAAGGAAAGTTTACATATCTTTATAGTCACAAACTTGAAGTGAAGAAAATTTTATAAAAATAGAAATATTATTGTTTATAAAATTATTAAATAAAGATTTCAACTTTAAAGTTATAGCTTTACATTACACATACTTTAAATTGTTTATTTACTATCATATAGAATTTTACAAAGGAACAGTATCTAAAAAGTGTTGATGTACCACATATCATTAATCTCAATATAGTAAAAATGGCAAAGAAAGTTAGTTAATTAGCTTTATTTAAGTAGATGCTATTATAAAAAAAGTGTGCTAAAAAAGCATTATTGACAATGCAAAGTATAGGTAGACAACAACTGGTGTTATTTCAGATCTACTTTGAGGATTAGAAAAACACTTAGTATGTTGGTAAGTCATGATCATTGTTAAATTTAAAAATTGCAGTATTGTATGTGATGAAATGGGAAAAAAATCTTCACATTTTAAAACAATATGTAGGTTTAATAATTTTAAAGTTATACTAACATAAAGAAAGTAAATAATAATCAAATTATCAAAAACAATCCCAACATTAATGCTTATTGTAAAATTAAAGAAAGAGGAATTTTACTTTTTGTTTTTAATACATACAATTACATATTATTCAAAACAAAAAAAAAAAAAAAAAACAACCTTGATTGAACATTTTTCTTTGAAACTGGATATTTAAATTTACATCTAAAAAAAAAGTTTTTATTAATGTATTAGCTTATTTCAAAATGTTTATATTAATTTATATTGACTAGTTATTTATTGAATAGTTGTAAAGCTTAAAACAAATAGAAGAATATGGAATGGACTATGGTTACAATGTGTTAATTCTATAATACTATAGAAAATGTAAATCAAAATAAATTTATAAGTTTAAAATTTTTACAATGAGAAACTTTATAGAAGTATTATTTAATTAAATGTACTGGTTATTAATGATTAGCTAACAGATTAATTATTGTATTATTTTAATTATAAATAATCCCTGTTTGTCAGACAGAAGTGAAACTGGAACAATTTTTGTCAATGGTTAGGGAAAAATCCTTGATGTTAATGGATACTACAGTAATGTCAAGTCTTTGAACAGTATGTCACAGGCAAGCTGATACTTGCTCATGTCATAGTCAACCCCTCTACTCTCGTCCTCATCATCCAGCCAATATTTTACCAAATAGACATCTTTCATTCCTTTTTGCAGTCCCTTTACCCTGCCACTATATAATACAGGGCCTGCACTGTACCAATAGTGACAGATCAACCTGTCAATAACTTTTCCAGATAACAATTCCTGCACATCCATCCAAGTCTGTTCAGTCACGTTAGTAATCAGTTTCTTAATTTTGTCAATGTAATTGTCTTTTTTTAAAAGGTTTTCAATTTTTTTTCTTTCTTTCTGTTCTGTCTCCTGGTTTTTTTGCTCCGCCCTCAGAGCAATCTCCTTAGCCACCTCTGACGTCCTCACTCGATTAGCCTGCCTCCTACTGCGAGAGACACCAATGGCCCAAGTCACCCTTTCAGTCATATCTGAGGCACTCAGAGAATCTAGATAGGCTACAGTTCTGTTCTTTAGGGAACGGATTCTAGAGGACATGTAGCACATTGTTGCATTTGGTGCTTTTTTCTTGGCTGCACTAAACATGCCAATCACCTCTTCAGAATCCATGTTATGTAGCCTAGCAGATTCTGTCTGAGTGCTCATCAGCTCAGACACATTCATACAAAGATACCTCTTATACTGCCTATTGATAGTTTCTGCAATAGAAGACAGACTAGCTTTTATCATGTTTTCAACTTCCTTATCTTGAGGGCAGAGCAAAAGAACCTCCAGTATGGGATCATTAACATCAAGGATTTCACCAAAGAAGTCTTGGTTTCTTGTAAAAATACTGAAGGGATTATTAAGGCATTGATTTATTTGGGCTAGAACTTCTTTAATGACTGTGATAGCCCCAAGATGAGAAACAGCTTGCGCACCAGGCGCAATGTAAAATTTTTTCATCCAAGGGCTTGTCAGCAGTTTCCCTACCATACCCATAACAAACAGTTGCCTCTTCCCAGTTTCACTATTGAAGTCACTGTGCAGACAACTTATCAGCGATCCAGAGGAAAGGGCAGGGGATTTCAAAAATGACAAAATTTGGTCAAAATGAAGGACCAGTATTCCACAAGTATGGAAAAATATGTGTAAACGATTTCCCCTATACCGTGGAATAAGGCCCTTCGGTAAATTTTCATTTAGGAGAAAAGAAATAAAATTTTTGGGGTCACCCTTTCCATCTCGATAGCGGAGTTTGTCTAATTGCAAGACAATGTTGCCTGCTATGCAGTCACTCCCAATAAGGCTGCTCCTTTCTGTCTGCAGGGACTTAAGTGCCAACCTGCAGCCTTTTGAAATACTATCAAGTGGGTGCAGGTGACAATTAAGTTCATTTAAGGTTTTGTCCCATACTGCACTTAATCTTATGATAGAAGCATGATTAACAGATGCCCGATCTGACATAGTGTTGGAAATATTTTTGATAATTTGATCATGGCAACTAGTAAACTCAATTTTATGAAAATCAGAATAAACGTAGGCTAAATTTTTTATAGATTCAATTAAGTGTTTTTCATAATCCTCTGCCCTCCCACCACTCAACTGATCTAAAGCTATAACAAAAGTATCAGTTGGAGTGGTGAGATGTACTGAGTTGACAAGTACACCCTCTTGGGTTGTGGCATCAAACCCAAGAGTTAGATGTGGTGTTTTCATGGCAACTTCAGCGACTTGTAGGTCTGAAATAACACCAAGTTCTCTTACAAAGTTGTCTACTGAGGTTCTGTGAGGGACACAATCAAGAAGAACACCCAATCTCTGTGATAAACTACTTACTATAGGGGAGATAGAAGAGGTTGGGGCTTGGTATAAAAGACAATTAAAAAACATTAATCTAGTCATTACATCATAAGTTTTTTTATTTTTTTTAAGGGACCTAGCTTTATTTTCTTTTAATTCTTTAATTTCATCTTCAAGATGTAATTTATCACTTTGAAGGGATGTAATGATTGCGTCCCTCTCAGCAAGTTCTTTATTATATGAGGATTTCATTTTATTAACAAGTTCTTGGTGAGTTTTTTTGTGTGCTAGATGTTTTTTACATTTGAAACATTTTCTTTTTAGAGATTGAATTTTAGATTCATGTAATTTACCTAGTAGATTTTTTATTCTTTCATTTTTTCTTTTTATAGATTGTCTTAGAGTTTTAATAAGGGTTGGCTGGGAGTTGATTTGAGATTTTAATAAACATATTTTTTTTCTATATTTACTTTTGTCTTCACTTCTTGCCTGTGACATTAAAGAAAGGCATCTTTTTAATGTTCTTCTACGAGGGGTTAATTCTTTATTGCTTCTTAAATTTGATGAAACAGTATTTAGTTCTGTTGGCTGATTAATATTGGAAATATCTATAGCTTTAGCTGGAGTTAGATCAGGGTTAGGAGCAGTTGTATTTGGTAACTGATGAAAAATTTCACAACAGATTTTTTTAATTTCCGGCAAATATGTTGTAATTTTTTTTTTGTGTATGGTGTATTCAATTAAATTGTTAACTTTTTGAGTTAAAACTGGAGTAAAGGGAAATCCAAATGTGGAAGCAACAATTTCAGCTGTTGATGTATTGGAGGATTGATTTTGCAAATAAATGAGTAGTACATATCCTTTAAGGCATAGTTTATTAGTACTATCAGATGCAAGTTGTGAGTAGTTAAAATTTTCAAATAGAAACTTGTACAAAACAGTGTCTTCCACATTTTTAAATGATGAAAGCTTTCTTTTTCTTTGTCTTGGCATTATTGTAATCTGATAATAGCTTATGATTAGGATGTGTTAAAGAAGAGTCCAGTAAACAATCATACAAAATTCTTGATAAGTCTTGATATTATATTTTAATGTAGATCTACATCAAGTAATTATTTAAACATTGAAGTAGCCTAGATTAAGAAAATAAAAAAGAAATATTAAATGTATATATCTAATATACTGAGATATTTATATTTTTACAACTGACACTAAAATTATATACAATCTTGAATAAGTATCACTAGTGATACTTGAAGTAATTTAATAATATAAATTTTAAAAAATCCACGAGTCATAAAGAAAAATAAGGTATTAAGGTCAATAGAGACAATTTTTAAATTGTCAATTACCATCATTTAGAACAAAAAAAAACTTATACAGGCCTAATTAGTCACTATTTAAAGTAAATTTATATATAAACCAATATAAAGATTTAACATGATTTCTTTTTCTTAAAAAAAAATAAATTCTAGATCTAGATACTCTTTTAATAGATCTAGATCTATATAAAGACAAACTAGACATATAATGTAAAGATAATTATATTCTATATAGCTACCCCGTATAGATATAACAAGACAGTGAATGCACCGCAAAGTTATATTATAGATTTACTATAAATGGGTAGCGTAGTCGAGAGGCCAAGTGCACTTGAACTTGGCTTGGCTACCTAGAAGGGGGCTCGAGGTTTGACACCCGACTTGGGCAGAGTTGTGTTTACTGAGCGCCTAAAGGCAGCACAGAAAACCAACTCCTAGATACCCCCTCCCCCCCACTGGTCCACAAATGAGATTGGACCAAAAGCGCTCTGAGCATGAAAGTAGCACTATATAAAAGCTATAATAATAATATATAATATTGGTAGATGGCTGTCCGGCCATGCGGTTTGCGCACTGGACTGTCATTTAGACTTATCAATTGTCTACAGTTCAAACCATGCACGCTCCATTTCCCATTGGAAAAGGAAGTATATTATCTTCAACTCTGAAGGAATATCCGAAACATGCAAACATTTTATTATGATTATATCATCTTGACCTGTTATATCTAAATTTGTAATATATACTATCTATTACTATTATAGATCTATATCTAGATGATGATTTAATCCACTCAAATTGATATAATACAATATGGATCATTGGATAATTTCCTATACTCTATATATTATATGTATGATATATAAAAATAATCATTATCATCACAAAAATCATTTCATTTTAGCTTATATATCTAGATTTAGTAATATTTGTGTAATAGTAAAATATATATATAATATAGTAATATAGAAACTTTAGTTTCCTATGTCTAGTCTATGGTCTACACATAGTAAACTCTAGTTATAACTTATTTATTAGGTTTAGATCACTTTAGTTTCCTACGTCTATACTTAGACTCTAGTTATAACTTATTAGGTTTAGATCATCATGACTCCTGATGATTGATTAAGAATCTAGATTTTAATTTAAGATAATTAGATATATCATAAAATCATATACACTATATAGATCTAGAGTAGAGTATAATTAGATCTAGATCTATAGTACTATACTATTCTATACTGACTATGACTATACAGTAGATTTAGATCTATTAGATAATTAGTATTGGAGTATTGCTAATAAATAATTATTAATATTTATTATGATCTCATTATCTCATATGATGATATGTCTATTAGTCTATAGTCTAGATTGACTAGATCTAATAATTCATCTAATCTACACTTTAGAATAATGTACCTAGTATTGATCTTTTACTAAGTCAATACTAAATATAGATTCAACTTATTACTGAATAAACAATTTGATCTAGAATCAAGACCTAAATCTAGTATTTAGATCTAAGATCTTCCATTCTCAAATTGAATGTTTACACCTGACTACGGGGCAAAATTGTATTTTTAATCATGTGATCAAATAATTTGTATTCGCCTTTTAACATATAACCTGTATGATTAAAAACTAAATAGGAGCATTTGTGCATTTTTAAAAATATAAAAACCATATAAAATAAATGCACAAATGCATATTCTACACAATGAAATCAATTTCAATGAAAGCAAAACACATAAATGTATTTTTTTCAGCTAGAACTATACAATACGGCAAGGTCATGTCGATCTGTCCCATAGGACGCCATTTTGTAAACTAGCAACTCACGGTCACCTCACAGAAATCAAAATAGAATTAGATGTGCATTAGATAGGATAGTTACTTTTCACTGATTATATGGTTGCATTAATTAACTACACAAAAAACAAAGCTTCTAAACAAATAATTCAACCTACATTTTGTGGTACTTCTGCAAAAATGACAAACTTTTATCGAGATTATGTAAAAGAAATTTTTTTACATAAAAAAAAATTTTCTTGTCATTTTTAACATTAATTATTTTAGAAAATATGTTCCCACTTCTAAAATAACAGTTGAAATCCTTTCTAACACAACTATTTATTTATAGTTAATTAAAAATCAATAGCACCATTACTTCAAATAAAAATAAAAGTTCTAAATGGCGGCACACTTTTCGCGCCACTCAAAATTAGTAAACATCCGGGGAATTTCGCATAGCTAATGTCACGTATCATCATCATTATCATGTAGCCAATGTAGGTATGTGACAAAATTTTAAAAAAAATAATAATAATATATCAGATTGTTAAAGTGCTTTTTCTGAGCTTTCCAATGATATATAGATTGTAGGGTTAGGGAATATAAAAAAAAATATTTTTTTTACGCATTTTCACTTAACATTAAGTCAACGAAGTGCCTATTCCCAACCAGCTGGGAATAGGCTTTAGCCCTATTTCCAATCGTTTGTTCAGGTCAAATGAGGTCAAAACCTTATTCCCAGTCAACCGGAAGTGGTTCTTATGTTAAAGGTCAAACAAGATGGCAGGAATCAATCATACATGCTTTGTCCACAGTCACTGATTTGATTTACAGTTTTAACATAGATCTAGTAAAACTAGATATAGAGCAAAGTGCAAAGTTCGAGCGCATTAAGCCTGCTGGCAGCTATTTAAGTTTGGATTTTTATAGCACCGTAACGGTCTGACCTATGAAAAAACTGATAGTATCTCTGAATTCCTCGTCCTTTTTTCTATAAAAATAGATAGGATTTAATGTACTACTAGGCTTAGTTAAAATTAAATACGAAGTCAAAGAGGTGTAGGGTAAGTATCGCCAAGCGTACTTTTCCTCGAGCGGATTTTTACCCCAGTTATTAAGCTCGATCGGGTTGATGGAAGGTTCGAACATATCAAAGAAAATATATCTAAAAACATGTTTTAATATTTAATTTTTACTATAAAGTCATTTTCTTTTTACTCCAGCGCAAGAACACCATCCATTGCACCATTTAATTAATTAGATATATCATAAAATCATATACACTAAATGACTATATAGATCTCGAGTAGAGTATAATAAGATCTAGATCTATAGTATTATACTATTCTATACTGACTATGACTATACTGTAGATTTAGATCTGTTAGATAATTAGTATTGGAGTATTGCTAATAAATAATTATTAATGTTTATTTGTTATGATCTCATATGATGATATGTCTATTAGTCTATATAGTCTGTATTGATCTTTCACTAAGTCAATACTATATATAGATTCAACTTATTACTGAATAAACAATTTGATCTAGAATCTAGACCTATAACTAGTATTTAGATCTAAGATCTTCCATTCTCAAATTGAATGTTTACACCTGACTACGGGGCAAAATTGTATTTTTAATCATGTGATCAAATAATTTGTATTCGCCTTTTAACATATAACCTGTATGATTAAAAAGTAAATAGGAGCATTTGTGCATTTTTAAACATACAAAAACCATATAAAATAAATGCACAAATGCATATTCTACACAATGAAATCAATTTAAATGAAAAAAAAAACACATAAATGTGTTTTTTTCAGCTAGAACTATTCCATACGGCAAGGTCATGTCGATCTGTCCCATTGGACGCCATTTTGTAAACTAGCAACTCATGGTCACCTCACAGAAATCAAAATAGAATAGATAGGATAGTTACTTTTCACTGATTATATGGTTGCATTAATTAACTACACAAAAAACAAAGCTTCTAAACAAAAAATTCAACCTACATTTTGTGGTAGTTCTGCAAAAATGACAAACTTTTATCGAGATTATGTAAAAAAGAATTTTTTACATAAATAAAATTTTTTCTTGTCATTTTTTAAATTAATTACTTTAGAAAATATGTTCCCACTTCTAAAATAACAGTTGAAATCCTTTCTAACACAACTATTTATTTATAGTTAATTAAAAATTAATGGCGGCACACTTTTCACGCCACTCAAAATTAGTAAACATCCGGGGAATTTCGCATAGCTACAATCATGGAGTTAGTAAGTTACTCAACTCACTGTGTAGGGATGTGAAATAAAAATTATCTTTGAAAAATCAATTTTTCATTATTACATCATTAAAATACTTTGAAAGAACTTTCCAATGGTGTATAAATTATGCTTTAAGTGAACAGTTAGAAAGTTATGATTTTTTTTCTGGCGTTTTGACCTGGCATTTGTTGACATGGAGCATGTAAGATGAGAGCGTCTCGCTCGCTCAGCCAGCAAGACACACCCCCTGCTCAAAAAGTTAAAAAATTGGAATTGAATTTCGTAGAGGATAAATCTACTTATTAAATAAGAAATTTAATTGTAGACCTAGCATTCGTAGTAAATTTCTAGCTCACAAATGTGATTTCATTTATATTTATGAACTCCACTTGTTTAGAATATAGATATTGATGAAATTAAAATAAACAAATTATTGGGTCTAGAGCTACAAGAAATGTCAGAGAGGTGTGGACAAAATGGCGGCTTTGTGATGGCAGAAAATAACAAAATATCTAAAAAGTGGGATCAAATCGTCTGAAACAATTTTTTTTCAAACTGGCTTTAAAATTATAAATAAAATAGATCCAAACATTAAAACTCTTCTAAAACTATCAAGAAACATGCATAATTGTTATATATCTACTAGCCTATGCATGATTTTATTCATTAGAAAGTTTAGTTTTCAAAAAAAAAAAAAAGTCCATATGGAGCAGTGCAAATTTATGTTTTCAACATTATAATCAATAACAATTGAAGAAAGTAATGTATCGTGATAAAACTTGGCAGAAATATGGCCAGATATATAATCTGGGAAAAAAACAACTTCTTAGGACTTACCTGAAATGAGTATCAGTAAAAATACATATACCTTCAAGTTTAAAAAAAGTAAGAAAATACACATTTTTTTAAAAGTCCACATGAAAAAAAAATGTTCCTCAATATAAAATGTATCCATATTCACCCATTTTGGCTACGATTTCAATGGATTTAAAATTATAATCGATTTCAACCAAGGGCCTATGTACAGAAAATAAGAAAAACGCATCTCAAATTTTGACGGCATTTTTTTACTTCCGGTTTTACGGATTTTCACATATCTACACTGTGAGTGTGACTGTGTGACTACTGTGAAAGCAATGGACAGCATCAGTATCATAGACATATCAGTGGATGATGATGTCCTATCCATTTGTTCCCATGTATTATATCTAATAAATCTAATTTAGAATGGAGATAAGTCAAGTGTCATTTTATTTGTTATACTGTTATAGAGTCTAGTTATACTTTTTATAGTAAATTTATGTGTTATTCAAAGTTATTGCCATATTGGGATGTCATTGTCGATATTCATATTGTCATGTGAAATAAAAAAAAATTATCTTTGAAAAAACTATTTTTCGTTAGACTATAAGTGGTTAGTACATCATTAAAATACTTTATAAGAACTTTCCAATATGTCGTTTTGACCTAACATTGTTGACATGGATGATGGAGCAAGTGAGATTCACTGAGATGAGAGCTTGTTGCTGGCTCAGCCAGCCGGCGAGACACACAGACCCTGTTCAAAAGTTAAATGGATGATGCGTAGGACGTAATCTTCTTCTTTTTTGAAGTAACGTCAGTATTGAATAAGATATCTAGCTCTAGTACTAGACTTTACTAGAGTTATTAAATCCTTGGTTTTCCTGGTTGACTCAGAATTCCCATCCCTACCATACAATGCTGGATTTCTTGGCAATGCCAATGACCATTCTATGTTATGTTCTTCTTGATCTAGCACTACTACTTCTAGTTTCTAGGGAAAATGAGCACTTGTTCAAATTCGTCTAAACATGATATGGAATAAGATTGTGCATTTATCTTTGTCTGAACATTTTATTTAAATTTATTAATAGGTTGTGTGTAAGTAATTAATAAGTTATGGTTCAGAGTTTTAGATCTATCTATCATCTAGAAGAGAATACATTTATAATGTAGAATAATCTGGATTCTATATCTAGCTTAACATAGTAACATTCTAGTAAAGTACCTCTGTTGGTTAGAGATCGATAGATTAGATGCATACTTAGAATCTAGATATGTTTTAAAAGCCCAGCATGGCAGTGCCCTAGACCAAGAGATCTACTTCTTACATTGAAACAAATACCATGTTTGCTAGCAAGAAAGCATGTCACACAAGGAAGCCTTAAGTTATAACTTCAAATAATATGCTCAATATGCAATCTTGTTGTACATTCTCTCCATGTAGAGCTTTTCTCATGCTCTTAAAGTCTTAAACTCAGCAGAGATTCAACAGCTTAGTACTAAGACATTTTTAGTGGACCCAGAGTAACGTTCCTTTTCATTCATTAACAGTTTAAAAATGATCGTTGAAACAAACAAAAGTGTAGCTCACACTTTTGAAACTTTTAAAAAACTCAAGCATGTAGGTCCACAACAACACAGAAATTGTATAAATAGAATTCTATTAGATGAATTACAGAAATAGAAATCAAATTAGAGCAATTCTTTCCACTCAGAAAAATTTCAGTTAAAAGTAACCCAAAAAAAAAAACGAAATTAATACCACTCTATCTTATTCATGGTAACCAGTACACAAGGTTAAAAACTCTAAATACCTAGGTGTTATATATAATAATAAATGAGAAATTATCATGTAATCCTACAGACACAGACAACCTTTTGGGATATTTTGTGTCACATAAATTGTTTGCTATTTGTCTAAAATAAACCTTGTCTTGTTCTATTGGATTTTAAAAACTTACTACTGATCAAAATAATGAATTTCAATTATGAAAGCTTAAAAGTTGTAAGTAAGCAAGCAAGCTGTAATTGTATGTAATATGCAATGAAGAGTCCTTTTCTCTGAGAAACTTAATATGCAGAATTGTGTTTCTGTTTTTCAGGAGTTGCTGAAAAGAGTGTAGTAGAAATTACTAATTGTTTTGCAGTACCTCATAATGAATCAGAAGATGAAGTAAGTTAAATGTTACATTTCATTATTGTAATGCTACATAGTATCTCTTTACATAATGAAGGCCAGACATGTGTAAACATTAAGTTAGTGGTTTTGCTATTTTAACTTATAAAGTATTGTCTTTGTGGACAAAATCTTTGTTCTGATCTTGAGTTCTATTTAAAGTTTGTATATAAGCTCTTTGGAATGATAGCTCTTAGGTACATATAGAATTGATCATAAAACAAAATATGAATAAGAGGATTCTTTATGTTTTTATATATACATTTTTTTTTTAGTTTATATGTTTATTAGAAATAAATTTACAATTTGTTTTAGGCAGGCATTTAGCTTAGGACTTTTTAAAATTCCTGTTTTATTCTTGGATTCGTTTTTAGTAATTTAATAGAAATTGAATTTGCTTCAAGAATTATTGTATTTTTCCATTCTTTTGGCCATCCTTACATATTTTCTTAATTTAATTTTTCAAAGTTTTTCATGTGATATAAGAAATATATGTATTAAAACAGGGTTGCCGCAATGCCTGGGAACCTGGAAAATTCCTGGAATTTTGTTTTAGCCAAAATAATCCTTTAAAACAGCGGTTCTCAACCTTTTAAGCTCGGCGACCCCTTTTTACAATCTCCCACTCTGCCGCAACCTTTCCCCCCCCCCCCCCCCCCCCCCTTTCCCTAGACACACACAGCAATAGAAGAATAGACAATAACAATCCTTATTTTTGATGGTCTTAGGCGACCCCTGGCAAATCGTCTATCGACCCCCAAGGGGGTTGCGACCCACAGGTTGAGAACCCCTGCTTTAAAACCTAGGAAAAACAGTATTTTTTCTAAAGAAAAATAATGAAAACCTGGAATTTCTCTATTATAGCTTTTTTTTTAACCACTAAAAATAATTGAAAAAGAAAACCCTAAGAAATTTAAAACAAAACAAAAAAAGAAAAAAAAAACAAGTGCCACTGAAGTAAAATCTAGATTTATAACTATGTATGGGTCATTGTTTTAATTTAGGTAATCTGTCGTGTTTATTAGTCTTAGTTGAATGAAAGATTCTTATGCAGACCTACCTTTGGGTAAAACTAAGGCTTTATATTTGATATGCTTTGGAATTGTTCCATATTTGAGAAACCTGTTGTCCAAAAAAAATAAAACTGCAACCATTCATCTTGTTTTGCAATGGATCTTTAAAAAAGAACAGTGGTATAAACAAATGAATGTTCTACTCAGTTCTGGGATGACTTAATTTGTCAATAGGTATTTATCAAATTTTTTAGGACTTGCACAGCGGATGATCTTTTTTCTGCTCTGGGTGAAAAGTTTGGAAGAGGTGTGTCATTATGCAACTTGATGCATTTGTCTATAAATGGGCCAAGCATTAATTGGCTATTGCAAATGAAAGTTGACAATAGTCCTTTTAAACATCCTGGCAAAAATTCTTGTGAACTTGGCTCTTGTGGCTTGCACACCATGCACAATGTATTTATAATTGCTGTCAAAAGAACCAGATGGGGAAAAGGCAAGATTCTCTATGCCCTCCATTCTCTTTTTGATAATCCTCCTGCCAGAAGAGCTGATTGTGAAAAGGTTATCAAACAAAATGTTTTTCTATATCTTGACCTTTTTTTTTTTTGGTCTAACCTTTACTTTATATTTTATTTGACAGGTCGCGGTGGATATTGAATATGCCCGTAATATGTATGAGCTTCATAAAAAAGTCAACAGTAATGAAACAATTGTTGGGTGGTAAGTTCTAGGGTTCATTGTTGCCTACATTTGTTTACTGTGCATGGCTAGAGAAAAAGTTTGGAAATACCTATAAATTTTTTGATGATGTGTACTTGTTAAATGTAGAATGATTAATAGATATCAAACTTCAAATGCTTAATTATAGTCTATAAATGTACAGAATATTAAATTGATATAGGTATGATTTATAAATAGTGAAATCTCATTATTTTATTTAGCCAACCCTATTTCTTGTTTGGAATATCGTTAACGTTCCCTAAACATAGAGGGGTAACTCTGAACATAAAAAAAAACTAATAGTGATAAATAAATAGCTTTAAAAAAAATAGAACACTAGTCTAATTTCAAAAAAAATATATATATTCTTTTAATACCTTTGTAGTATTAGAAATTTTCAAAAAATACTCAATTTCCCAGTTAGGGGCTTATATACATATACACTGTCGGTATGGGCACTTTCATTTTAAAAATACTTTTTAAAAAAAAAAAGGATGTTCACATCCGTTTTTCACACTGCTTCTAGCATCCTAATCAAGGGTTATGCTGTTGACTCCACATCCTAAGTGGTAGGGTCAATTGGGTTATTATATATTAAACTATTTTGGCTAATCAAGTGATATAGCTTTTAAGTATCTATATGCTTCTAAAATGCATTTCTTTTCTGTAATTGAATGTAATATGTTGTTTCATTCTTTGAATATTTAGGTTCTCAACCGGGTCAGAAGTTTCAGTGCATTCAGTTCTTATCCATGACTATTACTCCAGAGAAGCTAAAAACCCAATTCATTTGACAGTAGACACTTTTGTTAGAGGTGGAAAGATGGGAATTAAAGCCTACCACAGGTAAACTACTTTTCTTTATTGTGGGTGTGTTACTCTGAAATTGTGGATAAAGATGTGCAATGAATCCTTTATTCCACTCAGGTGCTCATGTTCATGAATAATGCAAACTGGTCAATAATTAAAGTTCAATGCTCAACAATTCTATATCATAATTCAATCACTGTTCAATCATTTATCAAGCTCAACTAACAATGAAACAACCCTAAATCTGGCATGGCCTTCTCTTATTATTAGTTGTTTTTTTCATATAATTTTACTAGATTTGTCATTAAAAATTTTCTGAGCTTTTTTTTTTTTTTTTGCCCTTCTAGTAATAAGTAAACAGCATATCAACCAAAACACCTCTGCTGTGACATGCCATACTGGTACTTCCATTGCCAAGTCAGCTTGTAACTGTCTCTCTCATGCCTTAATGTTCATTGTCCTCTTAAAGTACAGATCTCTTTAAACTTATTAGTATTGTTTCCTGAAATGTGTTTCAGCTTTTTAAGTAGGTTTTGACAACTTTGGGTTATGGGAGTTTACTATCTTTAAGGTGAATGGTTTGGGGGGGGGGGGGGGGGGTTATACCGCATGAAGTCATATATCTGGTTGTAAACTTTACTTTTGAATTTCAAAGCTAATGAAGATAACTATTAAAACAAAATCTAAAAAAAAAAAATTTTTTTTTTTTCAACAAAAAGAATAGTAATGTAAAAAATAATTCTAAAAGGCACATAAAAAAATATAATAATAAATGTATTTTTTTTAATGTACCAGTATGCTTTTAATAATATTAGTACAGAACAAAGTCTCATCATTTTTATGGTTGGCCTTGTACACTGAAGTATGTCCACTTCCCCTTTCGGACCTTGTGTTCCATTATTAGTATAGCTTTTATATAGCGCTACTTTCATGCTTATAGCATGCTCAGAGTGCTTTGGTCCAATCTCATTTGTGGGGGGGGGGGGGGGGGGGTATCTAGGAGTTGGTTTTCCGTGCTGCCTTTAGGCGCTCAGTAAACACAACTCTGCCTGAGTCTGGTGTCGAACCTCGAGCCCCCTTCTAGGTAGCCAAGCCAAGTTCAAGCGCACTTAGCCTCTCGACCTTGCTTCCCATTGGGCAGATGTTCATCTATTTCTATATTTATTAGCTAACAACAGTGTCATGTGTCCAACTCATTGATCAACCACCTTTATTTTGCACAGCTAATGTCAAGTGTCAGTGTTGGTCAGATTTTGGGACAGCCTAAAATTCAAAATTTCAAAATTCCTGTTTTCACAGGCATTGAGCTTGTGACAAACTTTTGACCATTTTGTTTGTAGTTTTTTCCCTTAAAGTTCACATTTTTTTATATTTTTTTAGCACATCTATTGGTGTTCCAGGCAAAACAACAGGCACTATGTTCACGCCTGTGCAGGTTGAGACGATATCTTATGACCCAGAACAAGTTGGGGGTGAGTTTGTTTGGTTTTGTTTTGTGAAGAGATAGCTTGTAAGACTTATTTCTTACTTTTTAAGTCTACCAAATGACCAGTTTTTTTTAAACATTAAAGATCTCATATTTAAAAGTACTTAGTAATTTTTAAAATTCCATTCTATGATTAGAAATATTATCCATCCTCTTATTACTTATGCACTACGCAAGACAACAGGGTTTCTTTCCAGGGCTTTAACAAGAGAGGATTTGAGCCTCTCAAGCCCTCACTCTAATGGAGTTTGATGATGATGATGATTACTATAATAACTACAAACCATGTTGTTTTTTTTATTTGGTTTCAAAATTATATGTGTCAATTAAATAAGTGACAAATTACTTGATTAAAAATTATTTTTTTTTTATTTTTTTTTTCACACATTAAAATAACATCTTTACTCTCCATGGTCTCTTGCTAATTTTTTAATGACTTCCCGGCTCTTTCCTATCCTTAGTACACTGCCGCCTTATTTTTTTCTGCATATTTTCTCTTGGGGGGGTTCCACAAAGACCTGTCTGTTGTTGTTGGTATCTTTTCTAAGGGTATGGCCAATCCAGTACCACTTTCTTTCTAAGATCTGCACCTCTCTGTCAACCCATCTCCCACATTTGGTGTTTTCTATTCTATTCAACAACTATTAGATGTGCATTATGTTGGTTTTATTTTTATTTCCAGTTGAGGTGCTACAGAAAGGCAAACATCCTCAAAAACGTTTTGTTCATTTGAAATCTGACCTTAAACAGGTAGAAACATCCTCTCACTGGTTGAAGGAAAATCTTCAGCATGTCACACAGTATGTGGATGATGTCTTGGTGGGTACAGTTTGATGATTACTCTATTTGTCTGGGTTTTCACCTTATCAAATTTGTAGGAAATAAATCCCATTAATTGTTTACAAAATCAGAATTACATTTTTTTTTTTAACCTCCTATCCCCTAAAAGAGAGAGAGCACTGTATATTATAGTTTAAACAAAAATATGAATGTTTTTTTTTTTTGTTTTTTAAACCATTTGTGAAAGCAATTGAACTGAAAAGTGCTATCTTTATTGTCCTGCAACAAATTACTGCTAATTGTCTGGCACTTGAAAGAGAGAAAAAATAACTAACCTTGAGTTTCCCTATACCACTTATCTGCCTCTTTCTTTTTTTTTTCTTTTCTGCCCCTTCCTTTTGATCCCTTTTCTTCTCAGTCATTTTATGTTATAATGCAACATACCCATAAGGGGCAGTATTGAAATCTTGGAAACTCTTTTAAAGGGGGATGAAAAAAAAAAATTTTTTATTCCTGTATCTGTAACAATAATTTTTTCTTCAACATGCTGAAATTGAACTTTTAAAAATCTTGAATTAATTTTATCTGAACTGTCGCTCTTTTTGTTGCAGGCTGGTAAAATACAATCAGACAATGTGACTGGTAGATTTCTTCTTGATCTAGTCACAGGTGTTCCACAGATTGATCAAGACAAGTTTGAAGACATGCTCAATTCCAACATGAAGGTAATTTAAATTTGATCACAAGGTTATATACCATTTTATAAGAAGGGTATCTCAATTACTTACTGGCCATGTGGTCTAATGCTCTAGGGCGATAAAACAACAGCTCTAATTGTGTCATCTATCACATCCCCTGTGTAAGTTTGGAATTAAGGATGCTATACATTTATTTCTGAAAAAAAAAACTGACCCGACAAAATAGAGCTAAATTTCCTGACAAAATAGCGCTGACTTTTATATGATGTGTATAAAAGTACCAAATTATTAGTAATTTAATTTCCTGGGCAGCAATATGAATAGATCTGAAAGTATGCAACATTTGCAGAGAACGACAGTAGTTTAAATTTATATCATTCCCCTTTTCCCCAATGTTTAAAATGCATAACTTGCTAAAAATAGGATTTTTAAATGTGGTGACCCCCGTTCAAGCAGTGATGGAATTTGTATGTGACATTTCCTACAATTTAACTTTGTGAACGTTTGTGTGTGTATGTTTGTATAAATCTGACAAGTATCTTCGCCTGTTTCAAAGTACACTTTTGGAAGATAAATAAATGATATATTTTGAAATTATTCATTTTAGCTCGTTATAAGGTTTGCTTACTGTTTGCATATTTATGTTTAAAACCAAATAATATTGGCTCTATTCATATTTTACAATATCTAAAGTAGTTCTTTCAAAATGACTGAAATATATTTTTTCTGCTGTATTTTGTCGGGATACCCTAAAAACCATATCTGCCCATCTAAAAAAAAAAACCCAAATGTGTATTTTGGTGCCTCAAATCTATTAAGTTGCAAAATATACTATTTTCTACAGAGTTAGGCCTAATATCATCATTGAGATTAATAACTGACAGAACAAATACTACATCTAAGATTTCATTTAATTTATAATCTATGCGTCATGGAAGATAAAACCAGTAATAGTTGAGTGGTAAAAACACTGCAATACATTTTTTACATTTTGTTTGAAGAATATTGTACCAAGAGAAAATCTGGTTGTTCTTTCAGAGTACTGAAGTAGCTATTGCACCTCTAGAGGCTCTAGTTCTAGATTAAATATAGAGACAAAAAAATAATGTAGAATCCATTAGTTTTCTCTAGATTTAAATACTTCTAGATCACAATATAAATTTCATGACTAGATTGTAGACATCAAAAGTTAGTAGCGCCTAGATCTAAGTAAGAAGTAGATGTAGGATCATTACCAGCTAAAAAGGAAAAGTTAGCACTTGAAAGGTTGAAATTTGGATTTTCATTAGGTCTATTAGAATAGCACTTATTTCGTTTTTAGCCAATAGCTTTTCACCCTTTGGATACTGAAGTTTCTAGAGCTACCTAACTAATGTACAATGTATTAATTTTGTCTCATATTTGTAGAAAATTCAATGGGTTTTTTTTATTCAAATAAATAGCAGTGAACTTGAATGTAATTCCTATCATAGGCTGACAAGCTTTTAAAAACATTTACATTCTAGTCAATATAATAATTCAAAAATAATAACAGTTATACATCAAATAAATTGTCTAAATTTTTATAGTATTTTGTCATTATATATCCAGAATAGACAATGATTTCCCAAGGTTGTTTTTTAAGTCATAATTACAGTTCTACTTTCAATATTTTTTTTTTCTAAATAATGGTCATACATACAAAATAGCTTAACTCTTGATTTTGTATGTTTAAATAAGTTTGAAACAAAATATATCCAGTGATGGGAACAGAGGTTACTGTCTTGAAATTTTGTAAACAGTGTTGCAGTAACCCAAATGAGTTGCTTAATTCTTTGAAAAAAAAAAAACAAAATTGAAAAATTATTGAATGTTTTGTTGCACACATACACACAAAAATGAATACAAGACATTATTGTTTGTACATTTAGATCTAATCAGTTTTTTTGTTTTTTTTCTTTTAGGATCTTCTTATGGTTGTTTATCTGGCTAATTTAACCAAGACTCAACTGGCACTGAATGAAAAACTAAACCAATTGTAATCTGTTGAATATATATACATTAGTTTATTAAATTATGATGAATAAGAACAAACGTGTTTTTGTTTGTTTTTTTTTTATTCACATTTTAGTGCAATGTAAGATGGTCCTCAATGTTGGATAAGGTTTATCCTATAATTTGGGTTTTCATATCTCAAATATTTGGAGTAGTCAACTTTATAAATGTAAATACCATTTCATTACCATTAAGATTACAGTCAGTTTTCTAGAATTAATTTTCTTTTTCTTTAAAGCTACTAACAAGGAGTAAACACAGAAAAAAAGAAAAATTACAGATATGTTTGTGTTTTTAATTATTTGCCAACTAAAATATTTATAATTCTGAGAATAAAATAAGATATTAGCCAACATTGTCAGACAAAAAATGTACATAGCAATGGTCAATCATAAGAAACTGTGTTAATCTCTACAGATTATGTGGAATCTTTGTTTTCAAATCTTTTTGTCTTGGTAGTATAAAAAAACATTTGCAATGTTTCCTTCTCCATCACAGGTATGGTTTTAAAATGACTTGCAACTGCCTGAGAGGAAATAGATAAAAATATTAAAATACAAATAATTACTATTATTATTCCATTACTAGGTAAAAAAAAAATCTAATCCTACCAGACCTTAGTCCCTCAACCTTACTAGAGGAACACATCTACTTCTCTTCCTATAAATTCTAGCTCTAGAAGTATAATAATTTTGTTAATCAAGTGCTCACTGTCTCATCCAGTAGTTATAACATCATGTAACATGGTCATGGTTGTTGATACAATTCTGAGTGTAAATATCAATTTCTGGACTGTGATAAGCCTTAATACACCATTAATATTCATATATACAAATTTTCAGAATTTATTCATGCCAAACCATTAAGTTAAATTATGACTGCTGGTTATTTTATATTGTGCATTTTTTTAAGGTATTTGGCAAATACCTAATATAAGTGCAGAGGCCATTTAGAGAATCACTGAAATATCTGTATAGCATTGTGGAAGAGTTAATTTCCAACTTCAATCTTTGTCTTTATTTGGCCTAGACTTATAGACCATTGACTAAACAAAAGTAAATGATACATGGTTATCAGCTCAAAACAAGATCAATGGCCCTAGAATTATTCTGTTGCACATGCAGTAAACAAGATACTGTCTACAGAAGTCTGCAAAGTAAAATACATTTTATTACAAATGCTTACATCTGCTAACTGAGCTTTACTTAGCCCTGGACGTGTAGGAAGCTTGTAATGGCGCTTATACTTGCGTAAGGTATTGACGGGCATCTGGTAAAAGTCAATCTGCACAAATGAAAAGATTACAAATATTGAATACTTTGATACAAAAATATTGCAACAGTCAACTTTTGTTAATTCAAATTAAATAAAGATTTAAAATATGAGGTTCAATAGAAAGTGAGTCTACTTTCACTTTTGCATGCTGACTCTTCCAAAACTTAATCTATCTCCGCCTCTGTTTAAAAAGCAATCTAATATAGAAAAAACATTTAACCTACTGGCCATATGGTGTACTAAAAAAGTGTTATCCGAAAATTCTTTTTTCATAGATTGAAATTTTAACAACAATAAAAAAAAAAGATGTATATTCACAAAGGTATTTAGAATATTGTTATAATTCTGATGGTGCGGATAGGGGTAGTAGTGTGTGTGTAGTGAGCTCATACGAATTGCCACAGGCCAACGCTAGATGAATCATCAACCATGACAAGTTGCACTGGTCAGCCGCAACGAGTAACAACATGACAGTTCAGAAAGGATCTGTGTTGTGAATAGTACTCAAACCAGTCACATCAGATATCAACTAGAAAGACAAGAGATCTTTTGGGTTCTAGAAAACCTTTAGATAACCTATATAAAAGTAAAGGTGCTGATGTCATGAGGGTTCACTACAGCAGAGTTTACTTCAGACGACTTGGTTCAGTTTTGTTCAGCTGTGTGATCTGTATTGCGCATTATGAAGATACGGTGCGTGAATTGTCAAGACACCTTGCAAGTACAAGCTGACATCTTGATCTGCATCAAGTTTGACACAATGAACCCAGTGTGTGAAGTCAGTGCTGAACCCGATGCAAGTCCAGGACGAGGCAGAGGCCATTGCAAGAGTTGATGCGGCAGTACAGTTGTTAATTAAATTAATGGAGAAATATTTGTAAAATCTGTGTTGCCAGTTGTAGAGTATTGGCTGTGATTTATTGGACATTAAAGTGTTACGTTATTTTGGAGCCCTGATTTGTCTTCTTTTTGAGTTGGTAGTGTCATGTGGATCAGTTTGCAGTGAGCTTGGATAGTGAGATTCATTACAATATTATGCATAAATAAATACATAATGAATATGTTACGTATCTAGGTAACAATGCCTAGATACTATTTTTTTTTCTTGACCTGTAGGTTGTCTGCCCCCTTGTGTAATAAGTTTTTTTTTTCTTTTTTATTCGTCAAGCCACACAGACAGTGACCGGTCCTTGACCTGTGTGTGTACCTCTGGTTGAAAGGAGGGTGTTTTTTTTTCTGTCTCTTTGAAGAGCGTTCTAGATCTGGGAAATTGATGACGTATTTGGTTCGAGAAATTCCTAGATTTGTCTTGAGATCGACGCGCGGTAGATTATATAAAGACCGCCCGCGTGACGTTGACGGACAGACATACGGAGACAGCCGTGGGACAGAATAGCGGAGACATTGCGCGACCCGTGCGTGGTATACCAATTGATCGTGTAAGTTAAGATTTTTCTTTTTTTCAAGGCCTTGCTTGTATTTGTAATTATATTTTCAAACTATTGTATTGTAATATTTTTACATGCCATTTTTGTAAAAGGGTTTTGGTCAACCCTTCCATTTTGTATTGAGTTATATTATGATTAAACATTAAGTTGATATTTTACCTTCCGATTTCTTGTGTCATTTTTTTTTTGTTATTCATTGTAAGTCTTTGATTAAATTCAGACTTAAGATAAGTGACACAACTACCTTTTTCTATTGTCACGTTCCCCTAGACAAGCCATTTAAAAGTAGAATTCAATTTGTAATACGTGACAAAAGAAGTTTGAGGGCTTTCGTCCCGGATATTTTTCTGAACCTATTTTCGTCTTACTTGAGTAATTTTGTAAAGGCGAAGTTGACTTTAACAAAATTTTTTTTTTGTGTCAAAGAGTCGGAAGTAAAGTATCAATAGTATTGACCAAACTCTTAAGGTTTTTTTGTTGTACTGATTTTGTACTGTATATTTACATAGTATATTACATTTTTTTTTTTTTGCTTGTAATAGTTGTTAGTTAGTCATGGATATTCAGGTTTTTCTTGCAAATCCCTCTGTGAAAGAACTTGATGCTTTTACTAGGAAGGAACTGGTCCTTATTTCAAAACATTTAGGGTTAAAAATAAAATCAAATGCCCTTAAACAAGAAATAAGAGATAACATTGTAATCCATTATGTAGACGAGGAAGTGTTTTCTGAAGACCTTTTAGAAACCCTTAGACCCGATGAGGGTAAATCAGATTTAGAACTTCAGATAAAATTAAAACAAATGGAAATAGAAGCCCAGAAGGAAATGGCTAGAGAGCAGAAAGAAATGGAAATGAAATTACAAATAGAGTTAAAAAAATTAGAGTTAGCTGCTAATGTAAGACCAGATTCTTCCCCTGCCAGTCATACTGCTGAAGCAACAAAATTTTTGAAAATAATTCCACGCTTTAATGAAGCCACAATTGACAATTATTTTCCACAATTTGAACTTGCTGTGAAAAATTTTAATGTACCTGAAACTTTGTGGCCCACTTTGCTGCAAAACAGTTTTGACTGGTAGAGCTGCAGAGGTATTTTGTTCTTTGACCATTGAACAACAAAAGGATTATAATGTTGTTAAGGCCTTAATTCTTAAGGCATATGAACTTGTTCCGGAAGCTTACCGAAAGCAGTTCAGGGATTGTCGCAAATCGGATGGCCAAACCCATGTAGAATTCCTGCGGGAAAAGGAGCGACGCTTTGAGAAATGGCTCACTTCCAGGGAAATCGGCACCGACTTTGCAAAATTCAAGAACCTAATGCTGATGGAAGAGTTCAAGAGTTGTGTGCGGCTGGACGTCCGTACGCATATAGCTGATCGTGGCGAGGAAGATGTGCACAAGGCTGCAGTGTTGGCAGACGATTATATAATATCACATCAATTTGCCAAGTATACGACGGATGTCAAGCCAAAACAAGTCAAACAGCCTGAGTCCATTGCTAGCAACTCCATCAAGAACAGCAGTACAAATGACAGAAAACCTACTACAAGTAAAGCTACTTGTTCCTACTGCAAACGAGAAGGCCATAAAATTGACGATTGCTGGAAATTGAGGAAGAGAAACGAAAAAGCTCCTTCAAAAGTCAGCGCTTGCACAGTACAGTGGTCGGCGAGGTTTACTCCCTCATCATCAAGTCATATCAAGAATACCTCGACACCACCTGTTTCAAATGTATTGACTGTACAAGACTCTCCGAAAATGTCTCCACGATGTTCAAATGACTCAACAGTGAGTTCTTCAAATTCATCTTTACGATGTTCTAATGACTCAAACAAGAGTTTTTCAAGTACATCAAGCCGATGTTCCAATGACTCAAACAAGAGTTTTTCAAATACATCAAGCCGATGTTCCAATGACTCAAACAAGAGTTTACCTAGTACATCACACCGATGTTCCAATGACTCTATCCAGAGTTTCCATAATACATCACCCCGATGTTCCAATGACTCTATCCAGAGTTCCCATAATACATCATCCCGATGTTCCCATGACTCTATCAAGAGTTCCCATAAGACATCCCCCCGATGTTCCAATGACTCCATCAAGAGTTCTCCAAATACATCCAAAAGATGTTCTACTGACTCAAGAAAGAGTTTCTCCACTGCGTCTCCTAGAGATGTCAATGACTCCAGCGAGAGTTCGACCCAAGTCCAGTCTGCATCAACCAAAATTGATGTTTTATTAGAGGATTTTAAGCCTTTCATTTCGGAAGGATTTGTATCACTACCCGGTGATTCTACAAGTCTACGACCTATCACCATTTTGAGAGACACAGGTGCCTCACAATCGCTACTTTTAGAGGGTATCTTGCCCTTGTCAAAATCATCATCGACTGGGAAGAGCATCCTGTTACGAGGCGTAGAGCTTGGATGTATAGATGTGCCTCTACATCTAATCGACATAAAGTCAAATCTCATTACTGGACCGGTTGTTGTAGGTGTCCGACCAACATTACCATTGGAAGGCATCTCGTTGCTGTTAGGCAATGACTTAGCAGGTGGAAAGGTGATAGCCGAACCCATCGTCACTCAAACACCCGACTTATCTGCCACACCCGAGGAAGACCTAGAGTTATATCCAGCGTGTGCAGTAACAAGGGCAATGAGGTTGAAAGCATCTCAAGAAGAGAACGTCATCAAAGCCAACAGTAACCACGATGATGTGGACTTGAGCACCACATTCTTTGCTTCTCTTGAAGAAGAACCAACGCCAAATTCTGAAAAGCCGGCATCAACTCGAAAACAGTTGATTGAGGACCAAAAGAAGGATCCAGAGCTCGCCAAACTCCGAGAAACCGCAATGACATCACAAGAGGCAGAGCTAGCATCAACGTGCTACTACATCCAAGATGATATGCTCTTCAGGAAATGGAAACCTCCAGACGCATCCAACGAAGAAGAATGGAGAATATGCCATCAAATCGTGTTACCAGAAAGATACCGAGCGTACATCATGAATCTGGCTCATGACACACCAATGTCAGGTCATCTCGGCATCCACAAGACATACCACAAGATTATGTCACACTTCTTCTGGCCACGTTTGAAGAAAGATGTCATCCAGTACTGCCGATCGTGTCATGCCTGTCAGATGGTTGGCAAGCCAAATCAAAAGATCCCTGTTGCTCCTCTGAAGCCGATTCCAGCCTTTGAAGAACCTTTCAGCAGAGTACTTATTGACTGTGTTGGTCCTCTCCCAAGGACAAAAGCTGGCAACCAATACCTGTTGACCATTATGTGTGCTTCAACTCGTTTTCCTGAGGCTATTCCTCTAAGGAACATAAAAGCATCGAACATTGTAAAGGCCTTAATCAAGTTCTTTACTCTATTTGGTCTACCAAAGTCCATCCAATCGGACCAAGGAACGAATTTCACGGCCAATCTTTTCAAGCAAGTCATGACTCAGTTGGGCATCAAACACTGCATGTCGAGTGCGTATCATGCCGAGTCGCAAGGCGCTCTTGAGCGATTCCATCAGACTCTCAAGAACATGATCCGAACCTATTGCTTTGAGCACGAAAAAGACTGGGACGAAGGAATCCACATGCTGCTGTTTGCAACCCGTGAATCCGTCCAGGAATCATTGGGATTCAGCCCTTTTGACTTAGTCTTTGGCCATTCGGTGCGCGGTCCCTTGAAATGTATAAAAGAGACTTTGTTGTCACCAACAGCCACTGAAGGACTTTTAGAATATGTAATTAAGTTTAAAACTAGACTTTATGATGCTTGTGTTCTGGCCAAAAATAACTTACAAAACACCCAATCCAGCATGAAACGCTGGTATGATAGAAAGGCCCGTGTTAGAGAATTTTCTCCCGGGGATAAGGTGCTTGTATTTTTGCCCATACCAGGTCAACCCTTGCAAGCCAGATACTTTGGTCCCTATGAAATTGAGACCAAAATTAGTGACCTCAATTACACAATCAAAACCCCTGACCGTAGGAAAAAGACTCAGCTATGTCACATAAACATGCTGAAGCCTTATGTATCTAGGCCAGATCACTCAGAGAAGAGTAATTGTGTTTTAAATACAGTCAAAAGTTGTTCAAATAGCCATGTTTCTCCTATTGATGATGATATTGTAAAGGAGAAATTTGGACAATACAAAATACCTAATTCTTTTGTATTACAGAATTTGGATGTAAAACTGTCTCATCTGTCTTCGACAGAAAGGCCAGTTATCATGAAACTCATTAATGAATTTAATGACATTTTTTCTGATGTACCAAAACAGACTAATGTTATAATGCATGATGTAGATGTTGGCGAGGCTAATCCAGTCAAGCAGCATCCTTACAGGGTCAACCCTGAAAAACTTGCCATACTTAGGTCAGAAATCAAGTATATGCTTGAAAATGACCTCATTGAACCAAGTTCCAGTAGCTGGAGCTCCCCATGTGTCTTGATACCTAAACAGGACAAGACTTATCGTTTTTGTACAGACTACCGTAAGGTAAATGCTGTAACAAAGACCGATTCGTTTCCTATCCCTAGGATAGACGATCTCATAGATCGTATTGGTGACGCTAAGTACATCACCAAAATAGACCTACTTTCAGGTTATTGGCAGGTTCCCCTGACTGATAGGGCAAAGGAAATCTCCGCCTTTGTCACCCCTGATGGTCTGTACCAATACAAAGTGATGCCATTTGGCATGAAGAATGCTCCTGCCACTTTCCAGAGAATGATAAATGCCCTGCTTGCTGACATGGAGAATTGCCACGCATACATAGACGATGTAGTAATTTTTAGCCAAGATTTTTCTAGCCATTGTAAACAACTGCATTGTCTTTTTACTAAACTTTTACATGCAAAAATTACTGTAAACCTGAGTAAGAGTGATTTTTGCCAGGCTTCCATCCAATACTTAGGCCATATTGTAGGACAAGGCCAGGTGAAACCTGTAATGGCCAAAGTAGAAGCTATCCAAGCTTTCCCTATTCCTGCTGATCGGAAACAACTCCGAAGATTTTTGGGAATGTCTGGATATTATAGAAAGTTTTGCGAAAATTTTTCTGTCATTGCCAGTCCTTTAACAAACCTCCTGAGAAAGAACGTCCGATTTACTTGGACGGATGAATGTCAGAAAGCCTTTAACCAAATTAAGCAGATATTATCTAGCTCCCCTATTTTGATGGCTCCTGACTTCGGAAAACCTTTTAGGTTAGCTATTGACGCCAGTGACACAGGTGTTGGGTCAGTCCTTTACCAAGAAGATAATTTCCAAGTAGAGCACCCTATTTGTTTCTTTTCCAAGAAATTTAATAGACATCAAAGAAATTATTCTACTGTGGAAAAAGAATGTCTTGGGTTGATTCTTTCTATACAACACTTTGATTTTTATATCAGTGGGTCCAGATGGCCACTAGTTGTATTTACTGACCACAATCCCCTTACATTTATCCACAAAATGTCTGGCAAGAATCAACGACTTCTCAGGTGGAGTTTATTTTTACAAGAGTACAACCTAGATCTTAAACACATAAAAGGCAGCGAAAATGTTATCGCCGATGCCTTATCTAGATTGTAAAAAGTATTTTGATGTATATATTTTTTTTATATATATCATGATAAATACATTCTGTAATTTAAATATCCTTTTTTTTAATTATTCTAAAAAGATTTCCATTTCGTGGAAATGTAAACTTTTTATTTTTAGGAGGGAGGTGTTACGTATCTAGGTAACAATGCCTAGATACTATTTTTTTTTCTTGACCTGTAGGTTGTCTGCCCCCTTGTGTAATAAGTTTTTTTTTCTTTTTTATTCGTCAAGCCACACAGACAGTGACCGGTCCTTGACCTGTGTGTGTACCTCTGGTTGAAAGGAGGGTGTTTTTTTTTCTGTCTCTTTGAAGAGCGTTCTAGATCTGGGAAATTGATGACGTATTTGGTTCGAGAAATTCCTAGATTTGTCTTGAGATCGACGCGCGGTAGATTATATAAAGACCGCCCGCGTGACGTTGACGGACAGACATACGGAGACAGCCGTGGGACAGAATAGCGGAGACATTGCGCGACCCGTGCGTGGTATACCAATTGATCGTGTAAGTTAAGATTTTTCTTTTTTTCAAGGCCTTGCTTGTATTTGTAATTATATTTTCAAACTATTGTATTGTAATATTTTTACATGCCATTTTTGTAAAAGGGTTTTGGTCAACCCTTCCATTTTGTATTGAGTTATATTATGATTAAACATTAAGTTGATATTTTACCTTCCGATTTCTTGTGTCATTTTTTTTTTGTTATTCATTGTAAGTCTTTGATTAAATTCAGACTTAAGATAAGTGACACAACTACCTTTTTCTATTGTCACGTTCCCCTAGACAAGCCATTTAAAAGTAGAATTCAATTTGTAATACGTGACAAATACCTCAACTATTTCTTCCACACCATCATGAAAACCCTGATCATCTTCACTGTCTTTGCGTTTCCTCTTAGTTCTTATGTTCTGTATCTGTGTCTTGTGGTAGTCGCAGATGTAGATGTGAGGACTCTACATAAAGGTAAAAAAAATGTCTAGTTAAACAGTACTAAAAGTATATGTTTAAATTACATAATTTATTTCATAATTAATAAGTGATAAGCAATAGTTACAGTAGTGAACAGACAATAATCATTTATGAAATACTTAAACAGATGTCAAAAGTTGACAAGCCAAACAAATAAAATGCAATTATGAAGATGGTTGATGCCATATGAACAAATTTATAGCCTAATAAGTAGAAAAATTGTAAGAAAGCTAACCAATCAACCACAAAGAGTTCATCTGCTACATATTTTTGATATCCACCAGAGTCAAGACTATGTCTCTAGAGATCCTAGATGAGAGGAGGGATCCCCCCCCCCCTCCACTGGCCTGAATGAAAGATTTGTTCCCAAACTGAAGTAAAATTTTCACAACAGTTATTTGTCCAAGGCCCAGCATTACAAGGAACTCATTTTATTTTTCTATTGCATATCACACTACAAGAAAAAGCCAAGGCCATTTTCTAAATGTCTTAGCAACTAACCCACTAGTAAAATAAATAAACGCTAAAATGTAAAAAATATAAAATATAATTTCATTTCAATTATTTATAACTACAATCAATCTGTATAAAGATATATACATATATATTTACTTATATTCAAGACCATCAAGACTAACCATTTCATCTCGAATAAGCTTCAATTTCCTAGCCTGATTTTGAATACGCTTACTGTAACTGGCATTTCCAGCCTGCCTTGTGCACTTCTCATTGTTATCAATTAAACAACAGACTTGATCATGACTTGATCGACTTTCATCTTCTGTGCTAAAACCATTGGTACTGGGGGGAAAAAAGATAAATAAACTGTGTTATACAACAATGGTGCAAATAATCAGTACTAATTTAGTTCAATCTCATTCTAAATCTATTGAAAATGATATTAAAAATTAAATTTTAACATTTTTATAATAAGTCTTTTATTTCAAAGCATTAAAACAAAGAGCTCAATGAATTAAATGCCCTCAACAGTAAATTAAATATTTAGTTATTCAAAAAAGAATTCATAAATTAATTTAGTGTAACTATTGGTTATCAGTATGTTCAAGTACTTGATTAGATTGATAGATCCAGCAGATGGGCTTAATGAACTTGTCTACATTCCAACATCAACTAATGAATGAGTAAAGCTCTAATCTTATTTGAATATGAACGACTACATTTAACACACAAGTTATGTAAAATCTTTTACAAGAAACCCCTGAGTGTTATAAGTTAAGAGAAAGTAGAGTAAGCAAATATTAAAATAAAATGAGTAATATCGTGCCTATATTTTGTATACATGTACCATGCAGCTATTAATGAATGCACAAACTTAAGTTTATAGTTGAACAAAATAAACTCCACACAACTACCCCTTTGCAGACACTGCGCCCGCCCCTTTGAAACCGTAAACCATATCCTCTTTGAATGCCCCTCCCTAATCCACCTTAGGCAGACCCTACTTCCACTACAGCCCAACATAACCAACACCCTGTACGGCAGTGCTGAACAACTGAAGAAAACAGCGCACTTTTTTTCCTTGGCACAGTCTGCAAAAGAGCTCACAGCTCAGCAGCAATAAAGCTGGCTAGAGGAAGAAGAAGAAGTTTATAGTCAATACAAAGGGGTGATGTGGCAGAGTGGTCAAGCGCTTGGCTTCTGAAATGAGTGGTCTAGGGTTCAAATCTCTGTGAAGTCTGGGATTTTGCTGAAAAGGAGTCCATCAGACTAATAAAGCCATCTGTATCACCCATAGTGCCATATATTCACTTAAAGCGAGTTGACACAAATGCCAGAGAGCTCTGGCACCTTTTTTACCAATGTTTGAGACATAGCATAAAAAATTATTAATGCCTTCCCCACCAGCTCTATCTTTGTATATACTGGTGGGTAAGGCTGAGTAGACTTTGATACAGCTAGCTAAGAAGTCTATATTGAGTTAACTGACTCTAACTCAGTCAAACTATATTCTCAATGTGGAAACATCTGCAGCTTGGAGGCAGAAGTGATAAACAATAAACAATGCTCTGAAGCCATATGAAAATGAACTCACCAATGCATGGAGACAGGTTGTCATATTCACAGACTCAATGTCCAAATAGCAGGTTATATAAAGACCTAGTTCCTAGACCATGGGTACCCAAAATGACCAACATCACATCACATAAAATGGGCTAAAGCTAATGGTAACACTGCATAGGGTACTAATCACTAAGGTGTCTCTTAATATCCTTATCACAGACTTCCTGGCCCAAAATGAAGGGCTGACAATATCCATCAAGCTTACTAGTAACTTTCATCATGCCCAAATGACTTCATAAGTTGAAAAAGAGGTTTGGGTGTTAGGACAAATCCTAAAAAGCCTGCAAAGTCTTGGAGCACATGAAACACTCTGGCTGAGCATTCTTTTGGTGGGTGTAAAACAAGTTGTTATAACCCAATATGTTGCTTTCTTAAATTGAAGGAGGCCTATTATTGAATGGAAACAAATTTAATGCATATAAGCAACTGCAGGGTTTTTATCCAGGGCTTTTAAAAGGGAGGATGAGCCTCTTAAACTCTTACTCTGAGTTTAGTGGTGATGAGACCAACTGCATTGCAATACTAATAACCGGTACTGAAGGAATAAATCTTGTGGAAAAATTAGATAAAGAACTCCCTGGATGTTAGGATCATACAAATTATTGAAATTATGATTTTTCTTTCCAAAGTTCCTGCAAGTCAATTCATGTCCATTGCAATGCCTAGCTGAAACAAGGTGAAACTACCAACAATACAAAAATTAAAAGACAGCTTGTATTATATTAGAATGCATCTAGTCAGTCTTTAGACTTATTTTGTAGCCATAGTATTTGTGTAATAGATTAGAACAGCGCTCTTTTGCTTGTAAAGTCCATTCTACAAAAGAAAAAAGCACATCAGCTTTCCCCCCACTGGCCAACTGAGGTCTGGAGGAGTGTTGCATTTTGAGATGCAGAAATGGTTCTCCTGGTGTCTACAGTACATACTTCATTTAGAAAAAAGAGTGCAGGCCAAGGTAAAAAAAAGAGTTTTAATATGGAAGTGTACCAAAGGGTCTATACTAAAGTGTGAAAGACATTTGAGCCTGTAATGGACTTTATCATTGTAAATCATTTTATTAAAGCAGCCCTGTTTTGGTAATGAAAAATTATTTATAAATTCCAACATTCTTATCTAAGAAGGAGGAATAAATCATGTTGACAGAAACATACTCTGAAATGTCTTCTCTGTATGGCAATGTTTTTAATTGATATTGTTGCAGCCATCTCATAATTCAATAAATCAGCACAAAAGCACTGCTAACAGTAACATTGGTAATAATGTCACTTTACTTTCATAAAACACAAATGTAAACTTTTTGTCCATAGAAAAAATGAGTGCCTTTATGCCCCTTTGTCAGAACAATGCATGACACAAATTGAGAAACATTGGTCTCTAGAGTCTTAATTTTTTTAGAAATATGTTTTAACCAATCAATTACTAACAGTGTACTCCCAAAATAGATAAATGTCTAAGCCTAGGCTAAGGCTAACCCCCATGCATCTATTCCAGTCCTAGGGGAGAGGTCTACTCACTATTATTTTAGTCTGTCTAGATAACTAGGTGTAAAATATATCTAGATATATGTAGTGAGGAGTGATATTTCTTCAGCCTGCACCATCCACCCTGCTGATAGCTACACAAACTTTTCCCCTAGATGGTGTCTTGTGTCCGCACTTATCTTTTTATCTTATTAAATCTAATACACAGGTGTTACTTCAAAAAAGAAGATGATTATGTCCTTTGCATCATGCATATAGTCAAGCATGTTAACCAAACGACTTAAATTCTGCCAAGTCATTGGTTTTCCTAGCTGACTCAGGCAACCCATTCCATCCTCTAATAGCACTAGGGAAGAAGGAGCATTTATACAAATTTATCCTAGCATATTATATTATAGGGAATGAGGAACGTGCCTTTATCTTTGTGTCTTTCTGAGTATTTTATTAGATTTTGTTTTTGTATTCAATTTGAAGATTAGAAGATTATGGTTCAGTGTTTTAGGTATAATTGCTACTTTACTTTGAGTCTTCTATCCTGAAGGCTTTCTAAATTTAGTGATTTTATTAAAGGTGTTAAACTCTAGTCAAATGTGAATATTCCTTTGTTATGAATCTCACTGCTCTATTTTGTGTCTCTTAAAAAGCAAAACAACCTGGGTTTGGACACTATCTCTATTTTACCAGCATCTCTTTTCACTGTAGTGACTGTACATTACTTACAGGTGCCTTGTTCTACGCTATGACTGTGTTATTGTATGGCTGCAGGTCTTGAGTGTACACTAGATATTTAGATCTAAATCAGCCTACCAAGTTGCCTTCCTTCTCATTTATTCTTCTGTGTCAAACCCACCAAATATAGATCTAGAGTTAGAGATTCTGAAGATTTTAATTGTGCAGATCTGGAATTCTAGATTTATATTATAAGCTCTACTTTTCTAGATCTAGATTTAGAGTCTAGATCTATTGAGATCTTGACGACAATTATTTCATTAATTTGAATTATAATAATAATTTAGATTCTAGGACTAGATCTAGATCTTTTACTTCTAACTTCTAGTAATTATGACCTAGGACCTAGATTTCTATCTAATTATAAATAATATATATTTATATCTATTATTATACCCAGTCCCAGTCTCAAATAGTTGATTCTAATCTTGCCACATACAATAATACATTTATAATTATATTATTCGAATCTAGATCTATAATCTGATTATTTATTATAAATAACTTTTCCGCGTATCGCCAGTCACCAGGGCCAGTGTTAATAAAGATTGAGGAGGGATGGGGCTTACCTCATTGTTGATCCCGAATTCAAGGCTACCGAATAATTGTTACTGTTAGATTGCATGTAGAATCTAATCTAGATCCAGATTAAATATATGTGATTAAATGTTCTCCTTCACTCAGAATAATTAAAGTATAATACACAAATCGTCAAATAAATGTCGCAACACATTGTTTGTATGGCACCGAGAATTATTTGTACACTATAGTTTACACACAACACAGCGTTTGTGCTTCTCTTATTATTTCCCTAATTCCGGTGCAGGCTAAAATTTTACCCACTTCAAAACTATCCCTTCAAATCAAACCCCGAAATTCCTACTAGTTTATCGTGGATCAAGAACTTCGGATGCAGAAAAAGGGTGGAGGGTATTTGAGAATCTTAACCGTGTGCATGATTGAGACGCATGGGCGCCCGCAGGGGGGTGCAAGTTGGTGCCCCTTGGATTCTGGGCAGCTAAATTCTAGCCATTTTTTTGCACCATCAGATTAACCAAAATCTAATTAACAACTGAACATGTATTGTTTTCACTAGTGACTGAAGTACAGATGTAGTAGACTAGCCTAGGCTTATCAGGAATTGATGGATGACCATGTACGTGCACCCCTCTGAATTCAGACTAACCAACTTATGCCAGTTTTTTACACCTTCAAATCAATTAACTTCTGTTAGGAAGCAACTTAACATGTAGTGCTTCCACTGAAATAAAATTTATAAGGATAAGCTATTATTGTAATAAAATAGAATAGGATAATCTACAGTTCATGTCGACCATGTGTACTATATTATAGGCTTGCGATTCAATATTCTATAGCATGTTAGTCGTGACGATTTGTTTTCACTTGCACACTATTATAGTTACCATATTTAATAAAGGCTTAGAATATGACCTTCAAAGACCAGCTTAGGCGTCAACTAATTCATTGGCTGACATAGAAGAGAGCACCTGGTTGCATGCGGCCTCAGAACAAGACAGCTGGAGGTCACTCACGAAGGCCGCGGGATACAAATTTGAGACAAAAAGAAAATCCGCTGCCGAGGACAAACGTAGACGGCGAAAAGAAAATCTAAATGGACCACCTGCGGACAATGGTTATTCTTGCCCTGAATGTGGCAAAATATGTAGGTCACAGCTGGGGCTGACCAGCCACGGGAAATACTGCATTCCTCACTTATCTTCGGACTCGAAGACAAGCCTTATTATTAGAATGTGATAAAAGTTTTTTTTTTTTTTTTTTTTTTTTTGTCTTGGAGGACAAGTCCTTGCCAGCTATCTTTTGATTTGATATATAGCCTATGGCAAAGTTTCTTTGAACAAGATTGAGGAGTGCAGTTATCTTGGTAAATGTATTTACGTCTCGCGGAGTTGCGGTCATTGTTAGCGCGTAATAAGATAGCAGGTTAAAGACGTCCACTCCAGTTTACGATAGAAGAAATATAAGAAAGTTATTCCCATGCCATCTGAGTCAAAACGTTGATTTGTATCGACGGCGTACTGGCAACAGCATGAATTAATTGCGTTTTCTTGATATTTCGGTAATGAAACTGCAGATATCTCTGGCACTGAATAGATGTGTTTGAGCGTTGGATTTGTGGCAATTGTATTCGAGAAGAATTCATTGGTTTTGTCCCTGTTGTTAAAAGAGACGCTCTGTCTGTCTCAAACGTCATTGTCAGCGAATACATTGTGTATAGTTTAGACATGGACAAACTACTTGGTCAAGGCTACGATGGCTGCCCCCGGGATGAGTAGCATTCAGAACTGTGTTCAGGCTAGGATTCGTGAAAATTTTCCAAAAGCAGACCTTGTCCGTTGCGCGTCCCACAGACTTAAACTTGTTATCATTGACCTGAATAACGTTTCATATAGACTATACATAATGCTGTTGGTGTCATCAAGAAGAATATTTATTTCATCCATACAGTACCAAGTGAGAGCGTTGGTGCTAAATTTACCTCTTTTGTGTGAGACACGATGGACAGAGAATTACGAATTAATTCGCGCTTTAAGTCACAACTTTGAGAAGATCTTTGACTGCTTTAAAATAACGATTGCATGTGTACTCAGTGACTGCTTCTCATGGTTTTCTGCTTTGTGTTTTAATTGTCGTCAATTATTCACCCGTTCTTGAACTAGTTTCCGTGATGTTGCAGTCTTATCACAAGCGGCCGCTCAACAGCACATCAGCAGTCACATTAATGTTCTAATCACAAACCAACTTGACCATGCTGAGGAACACTTCAGGGATGGCATACTGAATAAGGTGACACTGCTGGCAGACAAACTTGGTAATGAGTTGGTGCTTGCGAAACTTTGGAGTCGACAGATACACCGAGCAAAAACCACATGTTTGAATTTTGGGATTAGGCCTATAACAGAATACGTGACTTTACATTCCGTATCTTCATTCGTTAGTTTCTTCATTAACGTCTTGCTTTTCGAATAATAATAATGCTCAGTTCAACCTGTTTTGTCTTCGTTCTAAAACGATTCAATAATTGCGACGTACAGGATAATATCAGAACTGCCAGATAAGCGTTCATCGCCGCTTGTCCATCGCGACGAGAAGCAATTTAGTAGTAAATTTACTGACAGTTTTATTAGCCTTTGCATTTTTTGTTTGATCGACAGTTGGGATATAGGGACCCTCACGAATAAACAGTAAATACTTTTTTCACGTTGGTTTTTTATTTTTTTATTTCATGAAACAAGTATTTACAGTAAACTTAATATCACATAGGTATGGGGGTGGGGGGGGGGGTGCGAGGGGGAACCAATTCTTTTCTTTAATATTCTCTATAAAAAAAAAAGTTGAAGCTACGACTTTGAGCCATAGGTGGCAACTTGCACCCCCCCCCCCCTGCAAAAATTCCTGCGGGCGCCCACGTACTTCAAATTCAAATGTAACAGCAATGACCAACAAAAAGAGAGGTCGATATAGATCTAGAAATATCTAAAAAATATAGGACCTATTTAATATATATTTATATATAAAAAAATATGAAGTAGGTCGATCTAATCCAGCATTTCACAAACTGGGTGGGGCCATCACTTATTTTAATGTTGTTTTTTTTTCAACATTAGTAATGTCGTGTTTTTTTCTTGACTAAGACTCTAATGCAGTGCAAATAGGGCCTACAACATGTTTTTTTTTTGTCCTGGAAAATAAACGCCTTCGCCTATTCTATTGTTTCAGTCTATTTGTTAAGACTGCATATGGCGTTTTTTTTTTCCCTTAAATAATTAGATATTCTAAAATAATTCAAATAAAAATTATTCATATTGTAAATAAAAGACATAAAAATGGCTAAACACGGCCAAAAGATCTAGTGTGGTGCCCAAACGGTTCAAGGGACTAAGGGATAGGTTAAGGTAAAGAAAGGAAAATAAATTATGAATTAATGCACTCGCTGAATAACTTCCATTAGCCACCCTTCGTTGTCTCGGTGTGATCATTTGATTAAACTTTTTTGTTTTTCTTTGAAGAGCATAAGCTTCTTCCTTTCACTTGTGTCCTGCAAGCGCAAGATACGCTGGTGCATCCAGGGGAGAGAGACGTGGCAACCCTCTCAACCGCATCCACCCTCGTCCACATGAACCACACACACACACACAAACTATGCAAAGTCGCAACTCAAACAAATCTCTCTCAAAAGTTGGGAACCTGTCCTTGTTTCTAAACACACAAAAGTTTTAGACTTATAGTGTAGATATCCTCATTTTGAACAATTGTGTTTTGGTGTCATAACTTATGGCTTATATTTCTTTATCATCTACGATAGATATGATAATAATATAAAAGTTATGGAATCCCCTTGTTGATGAAATTATTTTAAAAATCAAACAAAACATTAGGGTTTATTCATAGAAATGTTTTTTTAAATCAAACAGGAACAGGGTTATGTCTCATAATTCCTATAGAGCTCCATAGTCTCAGAGCCATATAAAATTGTGGTGAGAAACACGGATTTAAAGACGTTGATTTTCGAAGGTAGGTTAGACCTATTCCGCCATACTCTCATTTAGAGGCGATCAAAGGCGCAGCTGGTCTTAGCCAGACGGTTGTCTATTTTTTAGACAGTTGCACACTGTACTTCCCAGGTAAGTGAAGTGATCGACAACAGGGGTGGCAACTCACATTGATTCATGGAGATGAAATATGTATGGAATATGTATATTTATGAAACATGACCTCCATTTCCCTGGGGGTTGATAGACCAAATGAGGCAGCAGTCATTGACGGCATGTTGAAGCTCCTGCTTGGTATGCGCAAGAAGGGCTCAGCCATCCTCATAAAGAAGCCCAGTAACACTTATTGTTTAATAATAATAATAACCTGCAATCGTCATTGACCAGTGATCTAAAATAACCCTGTTGTTATATCAACATAAGGGATAGTAACAACTGACCTCAGTCACCTCATAGTTACAATTCAGATACCCTTTACATCCATAAGAAGATTCTCGTTACCTGTCCGAAAGAAGTACTGCCGGTCACATGCCAAAAAAAAAAAACACCAGACATTTTCTCAACGGACACTGTCAAAGGGACTACAATAAATTGTGTTTCTAGAGAATGCACAGAGCGCTCTGGTCCAATCTCTGTAGGCCTACACGTGGAAGGTTGAAATTTCTGGAGAAGGTTCAATCCATTCTACGCTCAATAAACATATCTCGCAAATCTCGAGTTAATAATCCTTAAACTACGTAGGGATTCAAATTCGTACCCATTCAGTTACCTAAGCGGTTTTCGCCACAATAGGCCCAACAATGTTATTCCATCCCTTTTTATCTCTCTTCTTTTTTATCTACATTATAGAAGTAAACTTGTTATTGACTTATTGTTGAACATCTGAGTATCCACTCGCATTACACTAAAACAGGTAGAGGTACACAACTAAAAACACAAGATAAATACAGGGATAATTCAAATAAACAATCCTACGCCACAGGCACAAACGTTGACTTCCTCCACTGTACATTAAAGTATTTCATAGTTAAAGAGGAGTCCTAGATGGCAGAAACATAACTTATCTACTCATCTAGTGTAAGAATGCAGAAAATCGATCAGCACCTGATTGTCTCATTTATAGGTTCAAATCAATGAAACCCTACATGTGCCTAAAATCGGCCTTTTCATCTCATCTTCCGAAAGAAAAAGTGCAACACGATAGACCACTCAAGCAATGACACACATCCAGAGACATAAGCTGCAGGATTGTGATGACATTAAAAGGTGTTTCCTAATTTCATTTCACTTTTCTCACTAACTCATCCTCCTCATCTGTCCCTTGAATTTCAACGTTGGTTTACTGTGGCAGTTCGCGTAACGAATCCCTCCACTCTTCCCGGTCAACAGCTGTTCTTAGAAGGATATCAAGAGAAAGGCCGGGTCCATTGTTTTTTTTTTCTTCTTGCTCCCTCCACTGTAGCTTGAAGTATGACTTTCGACGATGAGTCAAATCTTACAATATGACAGAACCAGCTCAGTTTTCGTCTCTTTACAGTATTGATGAGTTCCTCCTTTTTTTCCAGCCAGATTGTTGATTTGTAACAGTACAAACTCATTTGTCTTCTATTTCTGGTATCTGATACCAAACATTTTTTCCGTAGCATTTACTCTCAAATGTTTGAATTCTTCTTTCAGCCTCAGCGTTTAGTGTCTAACGTTCACCACCTTTGTAGAGACCACTATCGAACTTTACAGTTCTAGATCTAGTTTTACTTGGAAGCTGGTGTTAATCTTTCAGATTTTCTATGGTTTGCTCATGACAACGGATGCCAACTTAAATGTTTTTGTTTTAAAATATTTTATACAGGGACTACATAAATATTGAATCATTTTCTAAGTTATTCAAATTCTCAAACTAGACTTCGAGAAAGATAGTAAATATTTGAACATACGTATAGCCTAGTCTGTAAGCCTATTCTAGTGACAAAAGCTGACACTGATCAGACAAAGATTACGACTACTTGTTTGTTTTAATTAGGCATGTGTCCGAGCTAATAATCTAGAAAAATGAAGATCTAAGCTTATTCAATACCTCAAAAAGGAAATATCGCAATATAATAATATAAAATGTATTTTAAACATGTGTACATATTTTTATATAATATTGGGTACATATCTAGTCTTGAATTCTGAATCAATATCGGTTTGTTAGGTCTTATTATTAGTCAGGATTATTTAGCAAACAACACCGCTAAGCTAACACAACAAAGTCATGTGGGTTAGTAGGTAATGTCTCATTCGTCAGAAAATTAGTATTCAGCTCTATAAGTTAGGATCCGAATAACCCTATTGGCTCAGCGTGACCCGCGAATCTAAAACGAGCCAATCAACAGCCCCCAACAGCTTCCACTGCTAGACCGAAAACATACTGGCGTGGGGTCGATTGCAAAGGCTTGTATACGGAGTTTTAACAGAGCACTTCATATAAGGTACGTAGTGTGATACTTAGTTAATAAAATCTATTGAAAATTGTATGATTGTTAATGTAAAAGTTTGAAAAATTTCAGAGGGACATTTGCACGCTAGTCACTGCGTATGTTCATAAATTTTTATTTCGTATTCAAAGTGAAAGTTTAAGTTGAAAGATGGTAATCTTTGGCTTTTTACCAAGCGGGAGTACGCCATGTTTTCTAAGAGATTATTCCTCCAATGCGATGTCCGCTTAACATGATTTTTCACACAATTCGCTTTACTCTAATGCTTTAAAGCTTTATTCAAATGCTTATCGAATATCCAATTATCATATTCCATAAGCATTTTGCTGATTTTGAAACTATTATTGTCGTAAACAGTTTTGAAACGCGATTACCCGTTCCCATTAGCAATACACAAGAGCTAGGCTATGTTGAACTATTGGCCAGGCTTCCATTGCATTGCGTCTGCTGCTGTAAAGAAGCCTGCCGTAAGCCCAGTGCTGTAACATTTTCCATAGACCCAGTGCAAAGCTATGGTTCTTATATGGGTGTCAAGAAATTATTTTTTTACACATCTTAATGTCATACAAACATAATTATTTTAATTGGAACTACTCACCGATAATGTATTTATCTTTTAAAGTAAAAATCGCTGTAATTTGACATTGATACACTGGTTTTGAGGTCGTTGTTCGCCGGGCTTTCGTTGCCGCCATAGCGGCAAGCTCTTAGATTTTAGATCTATACTATACAGCTAAGCCTACGCAGTCTGTCATAGACCAAGAGTCCTATAAAGTATGCATTATGATGTAGCTCTATAGAGTCTAGGTCTAGTGTCGAGAATATTTGTAGATTTCTATAGTCTTTCAAGATTAAGTTTAGATCTACTAAAGTAATATCTTAATAATAATATGCTAGGTTATATTGATCTAAGTTGTGTATTAATTTAAATAAATGCAAATCATTCTTTGTCATATTTTCTATCCTTGACCTAGATTTATTTTTTTAATATCTAGATCTAGTGTAATACTAATACAGTCAAACATATTAATAGTATCTAGATTTCAGATCTAGATTTAGATCTATATTGACCATATTATAAATCTAATTATTATACAGATCTAGAATAGTCTGAATAGATCCTAGAGTCCAGATCAATCTTAATCTATCATATTTTCATTGAAAAATACATCTACCTTTTAACTTTATTTATTTTCTATACTACTCTAGATTCTATACTATTTACTATAGACATCTATAATTTTATCCTAGATCTATTTAGAATAATATAAATCTGTCAAATCTGTTTCTTTCTAGATGTGTAATTTGATCTAGAATTAGAATAATCTAGGTCTAGATTATAGATCTAGACCTCTATCTATAAGTTTAAAAGAAGATAAATTAGTTTGTTATAGACTCTAGATCTATTATCTGTAATTATCTTATTATAAAATAGTTGCTTCATAAAAAGATGATGATTATGTCCTATACTTATAGGTCTCCAGCAGTATAGAACTAGAAAAATGACTTAGATTCTATTATAGATTTAAGATCTACTGATTCTTCTTATTATATTATGCTCAAACAACATGTATAGATCTAGATGTACATATTTTCAACTATATAGAACTAGATTTTGATATAGAATCTAGTCACTAAATCTATACTACAATAGATTTTTTTGTTATTTGAGAATAACAATAATAAGATTCAGTAGAAGATAGTTAGTAACACATTTATTTTTTTTAGCTTTATTATAGATCTATAAATTACAGATGTTCTTTCAAAAGAGAGGATGAGATCTGATCCATGAGTTAGTCAATATTTTCTAGGACTACTTTAAAAAAAAAAATTTATACGAGATTCCAATACTTTAATCTATTTTATTTTCTAAAAAAAAGTTTGTTTTTAAAAAAGGATAAACACAATTTATTAATGTCAAAGCCAAGCAAGTTGCTCCCAATATTAAAATTGACAATAATAATAAGCATTGTAACAAATTACGTTTTGAAAATATAGAGAGAGATGTTAATCTAGCTCATATTTGTAAAAGCTCATAATTAATTAACATAAATTTTAAGAGCTTAACAAAAAGACAAAGTCTGTATGATCAAATTATTTTAAGGGGACATACGAGTCGGAAAGAAGGGAAAAAAAAGTTCTCCATTTAGACTAAATATTTTATATTATCTTAATAGTACTTTATTAAACAATTGAAAAAATATAGTTTTTGACTTTATAACTTTACTGGTTGTCATGGAAACAATCCAAGATGGCCGCCAAACAAACTATAATTAAAAGCTTATAACTCAAAAAATACTTAAGATAAATTAATAATTTTTACACATAAATATCATACATGACAAGTATTAAAAACGCATGAAGGGAAATATTATCTTTTATTGTCTTTTTTTAATGATTTTTTTAGTGTTGCAACCTTGAAAAATACATAAATATTTCATAATTTTAAACTTTGAAACGCTAAAACAAAAAAACTACTTAAAATATCAAAAAGTTTCTGCATGCGTTTGTAGATATCTATGTACAGAATAAGTATGCCAAATATGAAGTATGTAGCTCAAGTAGTTTCAAAGCTTTAGCGTTTGGCAGATAGAGATATAATACAAAAACAAAAAAAAAGGAGAAAATGCAAAAATCAAAATAAAATTTCAATTACAAAAATTTGTCAGGAAAATACTAGATAACAGGTATGTAATTTATAGGTTAGTATAATAACTATCTGAAATCATAAAAAAATATCAATATTTAGTAAAGGGCATATTCTAAATTTCATATAAATATAGCAACCAATTGGTAAAATAAAACGCAAATTGTACACAATTGTATTAGAGTAATATTTCAAACAAAAAATCTACTTATTGAGATAACAAAAAATTTTTGCATGCGTTTGTAGATATCTATGTACAGAATAAGTATGTCAAATATGAAGTATGTAGCTCAAGTAGTTTCAGAGCCTTAGCGTTTGGCAGATAGAGGTATAATACAAAAACAAAAAAAAAGAGAAAATAAAAAAAAAAAAATTTCAATTACAAAAAATTTGTCTGGAAAATACCAGATAACATGCATGTAATTTATAGGTTAGTATAATATCTGAAAACATTAAAATTAGCTATATTTAGTAAAGGGAATATTCTAAATTTCATATTAATATAGCAACTAATTGGCAAAATAAAACGTAAATTGTACGCAATTGTATTACAGAGTAGTATTTCAAACAAAAATCCAACTTACGCAAATATCAAAAAGTTTTTGCATGCATATGTAGATATATATATGTACAGAATAATTATGCCAAATATCAAATAAGTTCCAAAAGTAGTTTCAGAGCCTTAGCGTTTGGCAGATAGAGATATAATACAAAAAAAGAAAAATTAAAAAAAAAAAATTCAATTACAAAAATTTATTCAGAAAATCACTGAATAGCAAATATATGTTATTTACACTTTAGTATAGCAGCTTTTAAAAATAGCTATTTAGTATATTCCATCCAGATTACATTATAAAATAATATATTATATACCGGGTATAACATTTAGCAACCATAAAGAAAAAAAAACTTGATAAGAATGTAGGATGTACCGGTGTGCAATCTAAAAACCTAAACAATTTGCAACAATAAATATTAAATATTAAAGAAAAGAGCTTGCTTGAAGTTCACAGAAGATTTAAATGAACAAAAATGTCATATATATATAACAATGTCAAATAAGAAAAACGCACTAAACTCAAAATCTGAAACTCGTGATGACTGTTCAGTAGTTCTGTTATATCTTTACTATTCATCTAGGGAGTTCTTTAGATAGCATATATATAATTGTCAGTTTAGATAAAACTTGCTAACATTTTCTCTTGAGTTAAGGTATCAGAATATATTTGAAAAAGTTTGTTGATCTATATTATTTACATAATCAGATGGTGTTGTTTAAATTTTGCTACAAATTAGTTATTACATTTTTGTTTCAAATAATTAAAACAGCAGCTAAACTGTCAATATGCTCTAACAATAATGAATAAAAACAAAAAAAAATTATATAATACAAAAAAATATTGACAGTAGTATTGCTAATGAGCACCAGCACCATATACATTCCCATCTTTGGCAAATTCCTCTCTGACTTTTTCAAACCGAGTTAAAGAAACAGTCTTTCTTCTTTTTCTATAATCCTCTTGGCTAGTAGTGTCAGACTGAATAATTCTTTATCATTGACCTTTTTAAAATTATTTAACGTTACATAAGAAACATCAATATGCATCTTATTCATCACGTTAATTAATTCGTTGGCGCCAGCATTAAATATTGACACAGCTCTAGCAACACTGCCTTTCACTCTGCCAAGTCCCATGAAACTTGTTTTAGGATATCTCGCCCAAATCATAGCATTAAGGCTTTCGTTGTTGTTCTGAGTACCACCATGAGCCATTCTTTGAAGCAAGGACTCATCTGACATTCTTCGATAAATTGGAATTAGCTTGTGAGCCACCTCTAGAGACAAAAACGTTGATGCCTTATGATTAGAGTGGCTGTCAGGGTCTTGTCCCAACGAAACAGCTTGTTGGTACCAGCACCAACTATTTTCTCCTAATGGACATTGTTGATGATGGTGTTCAGTATCTGTAGACATGGAGTGGTATAATCCTGCCCAAACAGCGTTCCTCATTTTGGACACATCTGGAATATTGTCTATTATAGCACCACGATAAAAATTTTGCAAACTGTCACATTTTTTTTCTGTTAACCTGCCAACTCCTCTGCCACCAAGATGGCTTTCTTTGGCAAGTTTTCGAAGCGCTGTCCCCATACGTTTATGGGCATGGTTGATACAGTCAAGTTTAGTAACAGCTTTATCAGCATATGGCTTAGACTCCAGCACAGCTTTAAAAGCAGAAGAATCTCCATCACTCAGCATCTCCGCATATCTAAAATTATATTTTGCCACAGAACGATTCCACAGAATTACAGCACTGTCTTGTTCCATAGACTTGCTGGATTTGTGGTGATTAGTACAGCAATCATGCTGTTCTTTCCAAACTGCGAGGTCAGTTGCATTCATGCTCTCAGCTTTCTGTATGTGGCATGCATGGCATCTAATATCGAAGTCGACAACAAGACCTGTTAGTAAATCGATGCAGACACCTACACCATAAAGCGATGTAAAGCCTCGCTTTTGCCAGGTCCCATCATAACTGACTGAAATGTCAATCAAAGGGTTTTCTCCTCGTTCAATGGCTTCCCTAATGTCATCATCCGTCTCTGCATAAGCTTGACGTATGGCGTTGGCTGTGCGGTAGAGCATGTCTTCCCCAGATTTCACTTCACAGTCTGAAGAAAAAAACAAAAAAACATTAATTAAAATGATTTATATAATATATATATAAACTTAAAAAGAAAAAAAAAAGATTTAGATCTCTAGAGAGCCTACATTGGCTACATCATAGTGATCATACTACATGTATTTTTTATCAAAAGTTAGAACTTTGTAAAGATTGACTAGATTCTAGATCTATAGTTACTAGGTCTAGATCTATAATTTTTATATGGTAAAGATGAAAATTTTTTAAGAAATAATTCTAATAGTAGATTAATGTGTAATTTAACATACCTGTGATTTTATTATCATGGTCTTTAAAGGCTCTCTGGCTGATTCCAGAAATTCCTAGGACGCTGCTAAATGTCTGCAGCGAAGTGAAACCCTTTCCTATCTCATGGCTGTATAAAACCATCTTGGTGTTTATTTCAAATGCAACATTTGAACAGTTACTTTTATGTATTCTTGGAGATGAAAACTTTGATTTAGTATATCCAAAACTACTACAACATAACTTCAACTTTGATGCGAACCCCATGTTTTCATCTTTTATAACTCTAATAGTCAAACTTGACTGAAAACAATTTGGGCATAATGCATCCGACATCAAATCAGTAAGCTGATTAGTATTAGCGATAGTCCATAATTGCTCTGTTTCTTGTAAATCTAGATCAATGGCACTTGGAACATCAGTATTTATTGAAAGACGGTCTAATTTCGATCTGGATGCACCTCGTTGTCCTTCTGATGCTGGATCTAAACTAGGTCTAGATCTAGAGGAATTTCCACGCAGCTTGCCAGATAGCATAACATTTCTTGCTTTATTGAGCTTCTCTAGCATTCTTCGTCCCTTTGGTCGAGGCATTTTAATGTAAAAGATATTTTCTTTGATGTTTACAAATACCAAACAACTGAAACTGCCTTGTGCAAGGCTTTCAGTGACTTTCACTACAAGAATGTGTTTACGCTGTTGGCCATTTTGAAACGCCTTTTCTGGATGAAATGGCGCATTCTGATTAGTCGCTTTTTTCCAGAGTTTTGCCCATGTGCCATATAAGGAAATTTCCGTAGTTTATATAGCTCGGAAAAATACGAATTACAAAAAAACTAAAAATCCATTAGTTTGAACCCCAGATAAACATATAAATCGAATCATGACCTTTCTTTTTATGTATCGTGGTCCTAGTTTTGTTAGATAGGTAATATTGTATCCAACATTGATAAATTTCTATAATTTGTAAATAATCACCAAAAGGTGTACATGTTCAAAGTCAAAATACACATATTTACAAACATTTTTATGCTAAAATATAATATGATTCATATAAAAAAAAGGTTAAATTTTCAAAATCTGAAAGAAAAAAAAATTCGTCATTTTCCGACTCGTATGTCCCCTTAATAATATTTTTCAGTAATAAATTTTATTAAAATTTTTACACTATAAACCTTTTATTAACTTATTTACTAGTACTATCCCAAAGCAAATTTTTTTTTTTTAATAAAAAAAAATTAGATTAATACATAGCATTTGAGTTATTTAAATTTTAAGTAATAACAATAAATTTTACACCCAGATTTTAGAGTGTGATAGAAATCTTTGTATATGTTATATTGCAATTATTGGTGAACTACATAATGCTGACAAATTTCATTCGCATATAGGAATAATATGTTTTACTCTGTGAAGTTAAGCTAAACTTTCTGTTTATTTAGCTACATGTTTATTTCATAAAATTTCCCCTTTTTGTTCATATATATCTAGTTTTCATTACCATTATTTTCTTAATTTAGACGTTCTAAGCAATCCAATGGGCTTTGGACCTAAAAACCATTAGTTTTATCTTGTTGGAAAAGGTTTTTTTTTTCTTCTGTGTTATCATTATTGGCTTAAATGTTCAATATCAAGTGAATTTATTATTTATTTACAACTTAATGAACCTATATCACTTTTTTTTTTTTTTATTTCTATTCATTTTCATAGGAAAACATTGTTGACTGAGATCTGATCTTAAATCACTTTCGTAATGGGCAAAAAAGATAGTGAAGGAAAACCAAGAGGGCGTATGTCTTCCTATGCATTTTTTGTACAGACCTGCAGAGAAGAGCACAAGAAAAAGCACCCCAATGATACAGTTGTCTTCACAGAATTCACAAAGAAATGTGCTGAGAAGTGGAAGGTTTGTGAAACCGCTTCAGATTTGTATGAAACGTTTTTTAGGAAATTTAGCTTCCTGCTACTTGGGCTAATATAACTTCTTAGATCTATTTTTTTTTTATATGCAGCTTATATCTAGTTAAGCTAGTAAACCTTTTCATTTATATATCTGAGACTTCGCTACAAGGAGTCTATAAAGATGTTCCCAGATTGTTGATAATGAGGATAATTATTTTCTGACTAAAAAAAAAACAAATACATATCTTTATCTGTATGTGTATATATATATATATATATATATACTAGACATGTTACCAGCGACCCGCAGGTCTTTATTTGCGCATTACTGTCGATATAGTCACAATTAAACGAAATAATAATGTAATAAGTAAAGCGAATGTGTCAATGTAAAAATAGTGTGAATGAAGCTATCAAATAAAATAGCTAAAAGGCTTAAATCCATTTTTTTCAAATAAAAACATTTGCTTGTAGGCCTACATATATTTGATTAAAATTTGAGATGAATAGACTTAATTTTGTATGCTCATGTGTTAAAGTATAAAGTAGATCTTGAGGTAGACATAGATCTAAATCTACACTAATCTAGAGTTAAAAATTGGCTTTTATAGAGTTCATTCTGTGTTGCGCATGCGTGACCTTTTTTCATGAATGAATATAGGCCTATCTCAACACGGCTACGCAACTTTAGCGAACAGCGAACGAATGTATTAAAAATGCTTTAGAAAAACAAATTTGAATGTTAAATTGATTAAAATATCAAATGAATGGACAATAATTAGTATGTTTATGTGTTAAAGCACAAAACTATCTTTGCGAAAAGAAGTTTTATTATCTTAGGAGTTCAATAAGAGTCCTAGACCTAGGAATAGACTCAGTAGAGAGATGTGTTAATGTGTAACCAATTGGTAATGTCTAATGAAAGAATGTTCGCCAGGAAATCTGTAGTCACGGATATCAGGAACTAATTTATGTAAAAAATGCTTTTGAAACACAAAATTAAATGTTAATTTTATTACATAATGAAATCAATGGATCTTCTTTTGTATTTTCATGTGTCAAAGTAAAAAACTATGTGCGCAAAGTGTATTTCTTAATATTAGATCTAGGTCTAAATCCTTTCGATCTTTTCTCATGTCAACATTGTAGACATGGCCTAGATCCATAAAATACTATAGCTGTAATAGAGTCGGACAACTTTATTTTTTTTGAGGGTCTTAAGTTTGTTTTAGGGCTACAATACATACACTACGGTCTAAGTTAGTACCCAAGGAACATTCCTGCCTAGTTTTATCAAGATTGGTCAAGCGGTTTTGATGTCTATAAGTAACATACATACACACACATGCATACATACATACACACACACACACATACATACATACATACACACACACATACATACACACACACATACATACACACACACACCTAGCTCACATTCTACTTTATAATATAGGTACATAAAATAGGAAAATCCCTCATTTGGTTATACTTGTATAATTTATACATATTATAGGAGATGACACCGAAGGAAAAGAAAAGATTTGAAGACATGGCAGAGAGAGACAAAGCACGTTATGAAAGGGAAATGTCATCTTATGTACCAGCTGGAGGCCAGACCAAAAAGAGGAAGAGAACTAAAGATCCCAATGCTCCTAAGAGGGCTCTGTAAGTTTTTTGTTGTGAATTAAGCATCTTGATACTTGGTTGGTAACTGTTGGTGATGTATAAAAGGAAGATAATCAGTTTTTAAAAAAAATTCTACATGTCTATAATATTTCTTTTTCTAATCTGTGATTTAAAAAAAAAAATGCTTTATTTATATTTACCCAAAGTGCAATATTTTTTTTACTTCAACATATGAATAAAAAAAAACTTTAAAAAAGATATGCATTCAAAAATTTAAGATAATAAATCCATATTTGTTTGTGGTGAATCACATACTATGTTCATATCGCAATTTATCATGTTTCCACATTTTTGATTTGCAGGTCAGCATTTTTCTTTTTCTGTGCTGAGGAACGTCCTAGTGTAAGGGCTGCTAACCCAGGTATAGGAGTTGCAGATGTTGCAAAAGAGTTGGGGAAGAAATGGGAAACATGTCCAAATAAACACAAATTTGAACAGTTGGCCATTGAAGACAAAGCAAGATATGAGCGGGTAAGTTAATAGAAAAAACAAAAATTTTCATTGAGTTATAAGATTAGGAAAGTATTGAGTATTTCACATCACTATTAAGACCTATTTGTAAGCTGTTGTCTAAAAAAGTTCTTCTGCCATCTATGCCTAGCAAGGGCTTTTATTTTTTTTTATGAACATTATATATATATATATATATATCTTCAACCATGAAGGAGGAGCTATATGAAGCATTTTATTGTAATGTTTAAGTAAAACCTATAAAATTGATTTATTTCATATATATTTAATCAGATAGTAACAAATACCATACTAAAAAAAATGTATAAGCATGGCTTGTGGAGAATTATTTACCATTTGATAATTCTGCATACTTTTAATTTTAATATCAGTTTTGGGGGGAAAAAATCAATGAAACTAAAAGTAAATTTGGTGACTATATTTCTTTTCCCATAAGGATGAGATCCTTTTCTAGATCTAATGGCACGTTATTCAGAAATGTTTTATATTTAAGTAGTATTCTTTTTATTAAGTTGATATATAATAATAAACTGCTTCTTCAGAAGTTTCTTTTGTTCTTATGTTGACTATAATAATTTTCCTTTTAATTTAGGACATGCAATTATATCGCAGTGGTGGTGGCGCAGGAGCTGGTGCAAGGGCGTCTCCTAAAAAAGCCAAAGTTGAGGATGATGATGAAGATGATGATGATGATGACGATGATGAATAAACTAATAGATTGGGTTGTTTTATGATGTATATTTTATTTGACAAAAATCCTTTTTTTTTTTATTGTACATATGCATCTATTTACACATTCATATTTTCTTCATTGCTCTACCACAGCTTGTTTAATCACCATTCTTTATGATAATGGGCGTAATGTTCTTAAAAATCATTCAATATTTGAACAATTTGTTGTTGTAGATGCTATGTTGGATTTGTCAACAACAATGTCAACTTACTGTTTACTGCAATAAGACCTTGGAAGTGGGGGGGGGGGGGGGGGGAAGCATCAAAGACATTTAAGGGGATTGATCTTTTCTTTTTTTAAAAATAAAAAGTTTGATTTTTTTTTTTAAGTGGCCTAGAAATCAAGGCTGTCCATTATGGCTTTGTAATACTTAGCAACAGTTCTGTTTATTTGATCAATTTGTTATAAAATATTGGCCCAGGGTGACAAGTTTTCTTTATGGGACTCAAAGTTTTTGTTTTTCCTCTGATTTCTGTTATTGTTGTAATTAGACATTAATATTTTAGCAACGTTTATGTAATATTTCTTGCCTTGCTGTTTGACTTCTCTTCAGTGTAAGTATTTTGTCAAGGATGCATTCAATGTAGTGTTCACTAAAATAGGGAGATGGTGTCTTCAATATGGTTCATATAGTTAGGATAAAGTGTGTTCAGTTAGTCAACATCACTTTTCATTTCTTTTTTTTTCTTTTTCTAAAAAGTTATATCTTTGTGAAAAATCATTGCTAAAAGTGCAATAGTATTTTCATAAACATTGAATAAGTGAAAACTATGTTTTGTAGTTTAAGCCTTCATTGTTTTTTTTTTTTTTTTTTAATTGTGAGCAAAAAAAATGTTTATTATGGACATAGCAAAACAAAATAGCTGCAATGTTGCAAATGGTGAAGAGAAGGGATTTCAGAATGGCCAATTTGTTGTGCTCACTTCAACAAAAAGTTCAGTAGATTTTACATTCTTTTATTTTGGCCATTTTAAAATCAATATTTGTGCATATTTTCTCCAGGTTTATGAAAACAAATGTATGTACATTATTTTGACCAAATAAATCTGCTTTAATTTATCTGTTTGTAGTTTGCTTTTTTTTTTTTTTTTACTTCATTAAAATGTTATTAGATGTCTGTTTTTTTCTAGATTTAATTTGTGTAATAACACATTTTGTTAACTGTTATTCTTTAATTAGATTTTTTAAGGAACTTAACCTAATTTTACAGGCTTGTATTTAAACTTTTTGCAGTACATTCATGCACTAACTACAAAATGAACCTAATTTGAATAGGTTATGGCCCAAAAAGTGTAATAATAAAGGGTTCTAAGTGAGAAAACTGCAAATATCAACTAATAAGCCTACTAAATCAAGTACAAGCAATGTTTGTCCTTCATAAATCTTTAAACCATTGGACCATTAAGATCTATGTTTAAATAAGTTTGTTTTTAAATTAAAAGCAGACCACTCCTTTGGTAAACTTTTTTTGCCCTTCCCTCAATTGGGTGCTAATAATTTCTTGCATGGGCAGACACATATAGCACTTAAGTGTATGATAATTAAGATATTTTGACTTTTCATGAGTAAATTAGCAAGTAATTAAAAAAATGTGGGCTGCTTGCACTTACAGGGCTTTGTCTTTAAAAAATCTATGCAGACAATAAAATCCTTCAACCATTTTGTGATCCTGGTAGCTGCTTTTGAGACCACATTTTTTTTTTCAGACATCATTTTAAGTTAACTGTCTGTCCTCTTTTCAAAGTTCGTGGGAGCTAACAGCATTAAATTTAGTTACCTAATTTTGCATCCTCATCAGCACAACTCTACTGAATATGTGCAGTTATGGCTACAACCTTGTCATCTAAGATACTGTAAAGACTAAAGGTCATCTTTCTATGATTAGTACAAGCACTGACTGCATTTATTTCCCCAACATATGTTAGTACTACCTAAGAGTCTACTTAAAGGCATCCTAAAATCCAGAAGTTCAAAATGTCAGTCAAGACTTGGCTCAGAAGACAAGCCACCACAATGTTATTTTACAACACCACCAAAACTGCCATTTATCTCAAATTCAAGTGAAACTAACAATGTACCAGTACCATGATATAAACTTAACATTAGTTTTAGATGCTTAATACATGTCAATGATGAAAAAAAAACAGGCTTATAATCTGAAGTGAACAAAACTTGGGGAGACAACTGAACTGAGACACAGTTACAGTTTTTAGAGCCCAAAACAGAACAAGTACCTTAAGTAAGGTAGGCTCAATTACAATCTATTTATACATTTTATACTGAGCTGGTTTGGTCATATAGTCTTTCTCAAAGTGAAGGGAGCATGAAGAAAGGGTCCTCTAAAGAAAAGCTGGCTGGATAACATAAAGAATGGATCTGACCTCTCTAGATATCCTGCTAAAAACCACTGCTGACCAGGAAAAGAGGAATTTGGTTGCACAAACTGTCACAGCACCCTTACCACTGAAGTCAAGGGACAGATCAGATGAAACTTTGTGAATGACTGTATTTTGCAAACACAAAGTTCATTAATTGATTTTATTATTATTTATTTTATTTGGTAAACTTAATTATGTTAACTTTTTTCTATTACCCTACATATAATTAGTGATAGATTCAATTTTTAAGCCTAGTCTATAAACTGAAGAAGCTGATTGTGGATGAGAAATGTTTTTTTTTTTTTGTTTTATTATCAATATTTTAAATTATATAATTTTATCTTTAACTTTGAAAGGGCAAACATTTCTTTAGTTAATGGCTATAGTAGATCTCATCTGAAAGTTACAGTCAAACAATATACATTCCTGATACAACACAAAGAAAACAAAAATGCTTTGTTTGTTAACTACGCAATGAACTTTTGTTAGCTCATGAGAATTGTTACAAACATAAAATAGAACTTAAAAAGCCTGTGGTTTGCTAACCAGTAATTGATCGATATACTTTTGGTTTTCATTTTAAAACTCAAATTCATGTGAGACACTCCTTGCAAATGTAATGATTGTTGCCTCAAATCAGCTAGTGAGGAAAATAAATAAGGAATGATAGCTAATTTGTATAAATATTTGTGTATGTAGTGTCTATTCAAGTAAAATTCTGTGCTCTACCATAATTTTTAGACAATACAAAAATGCTTTACTATTTATCAAAGAAAGTGTTGCATGATCAATACTAAATAAAATAAAAACTCTGTTCCCCTTTTGAATGAAGATCTTTTTATTCCATACTTGTACCGGTACATAAAGGCAAAAATGACATTGAAACGATGCAACCAGACAATATTCAATTGAATAAAAAAGTTTTGCCATTAAGTCATACAAAATATTGGCAAGAAACATCCAACTTTTTTTTTTACTTATTGATCAGACTGTTCCGATTCCACCACCTCTAAGAATTTTATTCATGACATTTAAATAGATATTTTTTTCATACATATCTGGCACAACATCACACATTGTTAGAAGATTAATTTAAGCCTGATAACTACCTAGGCACATTCAACTAAAATTTTAGTACAGTAAGTATTGTATAGACATTTTCACACTGCAGTGGAAGACAGAAAGTCATATACTTGATAGCTATTAAAAAAGTTGGCGTTTCTATGTTTTATAAATGAGGTATTACATTTTAAAACTTTTTCAAATGTTAAAAAAACAAAATGGTAACAAAAATATCACTGCAACAATTGATACAAATAAATGAGCAATAAAGTTCATAACAATGTAACAACAAACTGAGTTTAAAAAAAAATAAATTATACAAACAATAATAAGTCATTGCTATCGAGCTTCTTTTTCAAACTACAACTAAGCTCATTCTGTCATACGTTCTCTATTTAGTAAGCATATACTGAGAAAAAAAAATAGTGCTCAAGTTTAAATAAAAAAAAAAAAAAAGCAATTTCAACTCTCGTAAAACAGTACCAGTACTACCATATAAAAGAGCATGCTTACCTTTAGGCAACATTTTAAGGAGAGTTATCACAGAGGGCGATTTAGATTATTACCTATAGGGTTTGGATTTTTTTTTATTAAATCTGAATACACCAGGAGATAAAATAGGAATTTTATTTTTAAAAGAAAATAAATGCTACATAAATGAAAAAGATGGATTCCCACAACTCAAACAGACATATTAAAAAAAAATAAATTTCTAGGGCTTTTTTTTTTTTTTTTTTTGCTGTGATTCAGCAGTATTAAAATCTCAAAAGAGTCAAGTTAAAAAATGCAATTCAGTCTCTAAAAGATAAAGTCAAACTCAGGAATGTTGCATGCTAATTTCATAGGTACCATTTAGAAAAGGTATTTTCAGTTTATGTCATGGCTTTTTTAATTATAGGGGTGGCTTGGGGGAGGGGGGGGGGTTTGGTGTATGAAAAGGGTGGTGGATAAATTGGTGTCAAGTGTAATGTCCCAAACAAATGACTGCAAATTTTGAAATGAAAAAAACATAACTTTCTTTATGAGCAAAATGTATATAAATCATCAAAATATTCAGAAGAGACTTTAAAGTTATAAAAACGTCAACTCCAACAGATTATATATAGAATAAATGGCACGATTTTTTTAGGAATAAAATATAATTTGTTCTGAAAGCCAATATACAAAAAAAATGTGTTATGTTTCTTGAGTTAGACTAGACATAGATACAAAATTAGTTTTCTGGTAACAAAACTGAATTAAATTAAATCAGAAATAAAAAATTATTTTATTAAACCAGCACATATTTTAGGTAACAATAAATGAGATAATATAAAATCCTGAAAAAAACAACAAATTCAATAATTGAAAAACAGAAGTCTATTTCAAAGTTCATTCATTGTTCAGTTCTGTAAGGATCTATTAAAGTTTACATATGATAGCTAGCAAAAAAAATTTTCCTATATAATGAAAAAAACAAAAAACTGTTTTTCTACTCAAGTGAGATGCACTATGCTCTTGTTTTTAATTCCTGAGTTCCAGTATTTTTTTTTGTAATAGGCTTCAACTTTTTATCTAAACAGCATTTGTGCTTGAATAAATAAAAAAAAAAAAAATCACACTAAAATAATTTCACAAAATACAATAAAATTATCCAAATTATAAAAGACAAATATTGATCTCTTAAGTTGTTCAAAGTTATAAACACTTAAAAAAAATATAATATATGAAAATGTGTGTTGATTAGAATACAATGCAATGTGTTAAGGTATAACTCAGGATGTTTCACATTGCATTCAGCACAAAATTAAACCAGTCCAATACATTGAGCATGACATGCAAAAATATAACAATTATTTGTTTGAATGACTTTGCTGCTCTAAATAATAATACTACAATGGAATTGAAAAAAAATATCTGATAGATGAGAGACATTGAGTGGTTCATTCCATTTTATTTCTTTATTCCATTCAACATTCAATTGAATGGATATTAAAGAGATTGGTACTTGAAAGATATTTTAATTTAGCCAGATGAAGGCAGTGTTCAGCTCTAAACCTGATACTTGAAGCTTAACCTTTATCAGAAAAGCTGGTGGACAAAGAATATAAAGAAAACTATGGCAGCTGGGATGTTACAGGGGCTAATCTGTATTACAACATATCATTATAAGTATGCAATCTAGGTCTTACCAACACTGAGTATGAACTCACCAGTGTAATTCTTAGAGTAGAACTTCATGCAAAAGTGTATTCTACTATTTATCCTAATTGATTTAGAGTGTGGGTTAGTTCTATGGAGCTTTTGTCTGCTTCATTCTGCTGGTCCTTTCATGTTTGAGTACTTGCAATATTTCTAACCATGGCTTGGGTGCTTTGTAAGCTTTCTATGGAGACTCATTGCAATAACTACTTAATAACTTGAAAAAAAAAAAAAGAAAGGAATTCGCTGCATATAGATAAGAATTATAAAAAGCTAAAAAATATTAATTATAAATATTTTGTAAAAAGAAAAAGTAGAAAAAAAAATATACATCTACTAAGCTCCTTTTTTGCAGATAGAATTTTTTTTCTATGTACACGAAAATGTCTGGAGTCTGATGTTTGAAAAGACCAAATAGCACTAGTTCAGGAAAGTAAAGTGGTTGGTCATTGTGCTGGCTACACAGCATCCTCCTTAACCATCGGCCTTAGAAACAGATGACCTTTTCATCATCAGCCCTATAGATCACAAGGAATACTTTATTTTATATCATGTTTGGCAATCAGGAATGTTGATGTAATTTTCTAGGAAAGATAAATCTAGAAGAATCTTCCATCTTAAAATTTACAGATGTTCCTTCAGGATTGAAGATAATTACGTCCTACACATCTCCAAGTTTTCATCTAGTCTCACAGACTAAAACTCTGCCAAGTCCTTAGTTTTCCTGGATGCATACAATTAAATGCAAATAAAAAAAAAATCAAGAACTACAATGTAGCACTCTGTAGCAGTAGTCTTGTAGTATTGAAAACATTCGTATATTGTTGCCTTTTGTCTCGACAAAAAAAAATATGTACATAAATAAATAAAACGTCTAATTATATACAGTAACAAAACTTGTTTAAAAAAATTGTTAGTTTAAAGATATAAATAAAAAAAAAAATAACAAGATTTTAACAATAAAAATAACAATGCTGTTTAACATTAAGAGAAAGATAAAAATACATTTTGAAATAATGCAGAACAAAAACAAAATAAGAGAATGTTTAAGTTAACACAGAGAGAGAAAAAAGGTTTTGAAAATATTCAACAATAGTAGTATAAGCCTAATACAGATTATTTAAAGATTTTCACATCTACATTACATAAGCATTACTGTAGGGTCAGATTACATTTAATTTATAATTCTTGTTAAACGTATGACTTGACCAATTAACATTATATACAAATTCTTAAGAACATGAAATGTCCCAATTTTAATATCGCTTAGTAGACCTATATATATATATATATATATATATATATATACACACACACATATATATATATACACACATACATACATACACATACATATATATATATACACACATATATATATATATATACACATACATATATATATATACACATATATATATATACATATATATACATATATATATATATACACACACACACAAACATATATATATATATATATATATATATATATATATATATATATATATATATATATATATATATATATATATACATACATACATATGTATATATATATATATATATATAAAATTGTTTATTGCTATCATTGCACCTGACATTTGAATGTGAAAGAAGCTACTTTTTTAATATTATTTTTCTGCTTCAAGCTTAGAAAAGGTATTTAGTTGAGTAACAAAAGAGAATACATGTGAACTAATTAGCTTATGATTAGGAAACAATTATAGCTACGTTGGCCAAACAGAATGGCCACAGAGATGAGATATCACCCACCAACATTTATTATTGCAGATCTGTCCCTGAGCACTGGACTTCATGTACACATTGTTTTGCTTTAGAAACCTTGTGGTTTGGCCTGTCTAGTGTCATAAGCACGAATATACTCAGCCTGTAAAGGTAAGCATGCAAATAATGTTTCATGTAGATTGAAAAAGAAATCCAGAAAATTACTTCAAAAGTCATAGCTGACATATAATTGACTACAAAGAAAAAGAGGAATGATGAATTAGAAAATCACAAATAGACTCAATATAATTGCTTAGTTGTTGTATTTGCTGGCATTGGAAATGAATATAAACCATTCCCTACCTATAAAATGCTACCAATACCATGCATCTTAAATACCTCTTGACAACCAGTCCAAATCCTGCCTTCATGTGTAGCAGAACGGTTGTCATTGTCAGAATAGGTAAAGGCAAGCAACTGGCATCTATACCAGCAAGCTTTGGGAAGAGAGGGCTCGTTAGCCTTGGCTGGCTACCCACCTAGGCGAAGGAACACTCTGAATTCAAAACTCTTCTATCTTGAGGGCTAAACCATTGGCAAAAATAATGAAACATTGATTCTTAGGCAGCTTGCATCACATAGTGGTCCACCCAGGCAGCACCTACGCTACCACTGATCCCAAACTATATATGCACCTACTGTTCCCTGGGACATATCAGCTACATGGAAAAGGGGGAGGGGTGAAAGATGTCTGGGCAACATTGTTTTAACCATAGCTAATGCTTAGGCTTTCATCTCATTTCTGTGAGATGAAAGGAGGCCATATAATAATTACCTAAAGGATGCAAGCTCTTTTTAAAAAAAAATTGTTATGCTGAAGTAACTAATTGTTAATAATTACAAAATTTAAAAGTATTTAAAATATAAATATTTCACTGAAATCTACACCAAACAGAAAGCACTCACTTGATTCACAGCACCATGTTCTTCCTGGGAGAAAGCAAATCCATCTGAGAAAATAAAAGAACAAAATGAAAACAATAAGAAAACAGTAGGAAGTGTCACTGATGGAAAGATAACTCTTGAACTTTTTGTGTTTTATGAAGTGGAAAACAGAGGCAATATTTTTTATTTTAAAGATCCTTTTAAACATTCAAGGTATATCAATTAAATAAATAACAGAATAAAAAAAAAATGAAACTAAAAATGGAGTATGTAGTTTTCACTACTTTGTGATTTCAATAAATCCATCAATAATTCAATTTTGTTTAACCAATAAGACAGGTTGCAATTAACTTTAAAAAAAAATATTTTTAAGAATTTTAAACTATAGAAAGATGTATTCTATTTAGCATTTTGTTGTGAAACAAAAGCAGATATTATTTAATAAAACAAAAACGTTTATTAAATGTATTCATTCCAAAAATGTGTTTATATCATATAAGAAAAAGTGTATTTAAGTTGAGTTTGTGGTTTGGGTTGTGTTTGTGTACCAATGGAAATCTCAAGAGCACAGAGTTGATTATTGTTTCAAGAGAGAGAGAGTCATGCTGTCATGGTGGTATTGAATGTACATACAATATAGGTTAAACAACTCATATTTTGTTTTCAAGCTAATTCTACCATAACACAAGAACTGTGAGATAGTTAAAACTTGTCTCCAAGTAAGAGCCTAACCAATTTTTTGGGACCCCTGACTAGTCATTCGTTTGTAGCTATATGTCTTAACAAGAACATGTTCTTTAAACTGAACACAAAAAAAAACCCTCTACAAATCTTTTCAAAGCAACACAATGCAGTGAGCACATGCAGATACAGCTCCTACCTCTTGTCTAACCAGATACATCACAAGTTTATTCAAATAGTAACATCTATAAACCTGTGTTCAGAGTAAGCTGTAAACACAACTAAATTTAACATGTGACTAATAATAGTTATTCCAAAGTTCTTCTATTAAAAAAAACAACAAAAAAAACCCAGTAAAATGCTAAAAAAAAATTTATAGTCACTGTGGAATCTCGTATGTATATAGAAGAAATGCAAACTGCTAGAGAGAATAAATGAATGGACTAAATTCCACTGTTGTAAAATCAAAATGCTGTTTGTGAGCACAAATGTAGAAAAACTACAAGTGACATTACCATCTTAATCCTCCAACAATTTTTTTGTTTGCCGAGAACGTCTCAACATCATTGTGTACAATAAGGAGATTTAAGATTACAATAGCCTCCTGGACAAAGCGGTGTGAGATTGCTCAAACACATATGGATGTACTGTAAAGTAGTGTGTTGATAAAGTGTGTCATGTAAAGAAGTGTGTTGATAATATGTGTCATGTAAAGCAGTGTGTTCAGTCTGCTCAAACAAGGCTATGTGCATGGTATCATAACAGGAGCTCTAAAGTTTCACATTGTTAAAAAAGCAAAGCCAAGATACTTAGTGCAAATAAAGATATGAATTCAATGCAGGTATTTAAAAATAATAAAACACATTCATCAACCAAGAAATGATCTGCTTTGCAAGTTATTTCTCCCCTTTGTTTTTTTTTTCTTTTAATATTATCCCTTGCTTGCTGTCATCAGGCCAGTCTATCTTTAAACCTGTTACATTTAATAAGGCTTGTCTTCGAGTCCGAAGATTAAAGAGGAATGCAGTAATACATTTACTAATGTTTAAATTTACTGGAGTCATAAATGTTTTTTTTTCCATTTGTTGTACATTGCTTTAAATAAAGCAACAAATAAAAAACATGTATTAAATATTTAATTTTAAATAAGATATTTTTCTAACTAGACAAAATTATGATTCACCATAAAAAATATCATTATATAAATAGATGCCTGCTTGCTTCAAAAACGAAACTAATCCATTAGGGTTGAATCTCAAGTTTACAGCGATATTAAGAATACATTTTTTACACTGGAACTGGAGCTCTTCTACTAATTAAGTAGCATACCCTTTCAGACCTTGTGATCTACAAGGTAGCTGATGTAAAGATCATCTGTTTCTATGGCTAATGGTTAACTTGAGTGTCCTATGAGACCAACAGCCTAAACTTTCCCCAAATAATGTACCCATTAGAGTTGGGTAGTCAGTGGCCTCCTAGAAATCTTGGGGTTTTAAAAATCCCAGTATTCAACAAGAATCAAACCCAAGAACCCTCAATTTGGAAGCCAAATGTTTCACCACTCAGCTGCCATGCCTTGACTAATTATGCACGTTTAGTTAAATTTTAGAAATCATTAAATGATATAAAATATATTGTAACTATCTGTATGTAACAAAATTATACTCCCAGTGTGTGGTTTAATTATTGCTCGTATTGAACAAAATCCTTTTTTTCCTTTATATCACAAATAAAAACTTAAGTCATAATTCTAATTATGAAAAAATGTAAACAAAGTTTGAATTAAGGTAAAATAACTTTTTTGTGGAGAATACCCAGGAGTTCTATACTGAAGGAATGAGTGAAGTGAAATGAAGCAATATTTAAGCTTAAGCCATTAAAAAAGTGTTTTTTAAAGGTAAGCATTCAATCCTCTTAAGTATCTTATGCTACATGTTTAGATTGCTGGTGAATAATACAGTAATTGAATGATTGAAAAAAGTTAAACTTATTTTGATATTATATTCCAGATTTATATTTTGCCCATACATTCATCAATCACAATCTTCTTCAAAAGCATGAATCAATCAGCGAGGCATTAAATATTTGCAGCTGAACAAAGGTGCACTTAGGGCAAGAAGAATGGGGGCATGAACGCTCTTACCTGTTCTGGTTCTAAATCATTCCCAACTATCGGGCACATTACCCTAGCTGTGATAAATCATTGTAGCGTCAATATAATTACAAAAGATTGAATGTTTCCTCATAAGATTGCTATTTAAAACCTTTTGTAAACATTTTAGGGTTTCTAGGAAAAGAAAATTAAAATCAATGTGCACAGATCTAATTCTAGTAGATCATCTCCCATTAGGAATGATTTGAATAGTAAAAAAATTTGCTGTGAATGTAAGCATGAAGGTTGCTTGCTTGCCCTTGGCAGTGTTGTTGCTAGTCTGTGATAGGAATCTTAATAAAATAATTCCTTTCCAACTTGAAGGTAGTTTGCGCAATAAGGAGAAAATAATTTGGAGATATGAGAATGAAATATTAGGCATAAACCAGGATGATGGACAGTAAAACCAGAATATTCATCATTATTAGGTCACAGAAAAAGGAAGAAAAACTTTTTATTAATTGAGATGTCTTGTTGCGTCTGCAATAAATGAGTGTGTATTGCACTCTGTGTTTGAACACTATATCAAACTATACTGTTTGACTGTGTACATTATGAGTTTGCAATTTACCAATATGCACAGTTTGACTGTGTACATTATGAATGTACACTGTATGAGAGGTTTATAAATAAACAAATTTATATTGCTGAATTAAATGGGCCTTCTTAAGAAACAGAGAATTTCAAACAATAAAATATTAAAGTGGCATATTTCATACTGAGACTTCCATCTGTAAACTGATTATATTGTTGTGTGCTAATACAAAACTTATACAAGATAAAAAACAATGAGAAAAAAAGTTTCCTTATACGATAGTGGCAAGAATTCAATGGGGAAAGTAAGTGCAAATACAAAAAAAAATATTGAAAAGGTTAGTTCAATAGAGAATGTCTACACAACATAAAAAGATTATAAACAAAACAACAAAAAAAAAACATGTTAGAAATTTACAAATTTATAATTGTATACATAATACAAATCTAATAATATAGCATACAAAATAAATACAAAACAAATCAAGCAAAAAGTTAATAAAATACAAACAAATTAAACTAGCATACCAATCCTCCCTTCTCCCCCAGTTCAGCACCTTATGTTAAGCTATGCATACAGACAGACAAGCCGTAGTTTGACAAGCCTAAGCTCAAACAGATTGCTTCATTTCGTATCTATTAAATGTAGCTACAAAACTGAAAAACTGCTTATCTAAATAGTTTTCTTCTGATTACAATATATGTTACCGGCAAAGTGAGTAATCCTGAATTCTATAGAATGCCTCAAATCGTGCTTTAGGTATAGTGTGAAATTAAAGTTATCTTATTACTATTATTAATTTAGTTGTGTTCTTAAAAGTGTGGAGTTTGTTTTATTACCACTGTCTAGGTGTGTTTGCAATGCCACAACTTTTTGTTGATACAGAAAATGTTTCATATTGTGCTGTATAACATTACATCAAATATATTATAAGCTAAATTTTAAAGTTTTTAAGGGTTTGTTCTATGAATGTGCAGGTGTTTTCATAACTTTTAAGTTTCATCTACCTACAAGATATTTGACTAGAACTAAAGGCTGAACAAGGGTTGCGAAATAGAAATGATAAAAGTGAACAAACAGAACATGTGGTAGAAGATAGTTCATTTCTTTGTTTTATAGACAGAGTTTGTTTTTTTATTACTGTCATTGTGGTTGTGTGGTACAGAAAATGTGGTAGAAGATAGTTCATTTCTTAGTTTTATAGACAAGAGTTGTTTTTTTATTACTGTCATTGTGGCTGTGTGGTAAAGTGCTTGGCTTCTGAACCGGGTGTCCCAGGTTCAAATCCTGGTGAAGACTGAGATTTGTACTTTTGGGATCTTCAGGGTGCCTCTGAGTCCACCCAGCTCTAATGGGTACCTGACATTAGTTGGGGAAAAGTAAAGCCAGTTGGTCATTGTGCTGGCCACATAACACCTTTATTAACTGTGGACCATAGATTCAGAGAATCCCTGCCCCAAAGATCTCTAGGGGGAACTTTCCTTTTTTTTTTTACAACTTTATTTTGGAGAGTAGCACAGTCTGCCCAAACTAGGGGAGTAGGCTACTAGAGTACTAGAAATTACGCAAAAAGTTTCTGCATTTCATTTCTCCTTGTAGACTACTTAGAAGAAACTAAAACAAAATATATTTTTTTTTACTAATGTCTATTAATCTTTTAAAATATTGTTATAAACATCATGGTGGCACAGATGGGGGGTAGTGGTATGTGTGTAGTCAGCCAACACAAATCGCCCCAGGCCAGCGCTAGACAAGCGGTCAACCGTGACAAGTTACAGCGGTCAGCCGAGACGAGTGTCAACATGACGGTTCTGGAAGGATCGGTGTCGTGAACAGAATTCAGGAGCGTTACGAGGGATGTAGTCATGTGACGAAACTAGAATTGTCGAGTGATGCTCTGCCCGGTTCTAGAAGGCCAGCAGGGACTCTATAAAGAGCGAAGGTATCAGAGACGAGTCAGTCACAACTTCCCGATCTACGGTTCGTTACGGCAGCTCAGTACAAGTCCGAAACGAGACAGAGAGGCCAGTGCCAGAGTTGATAAGGCGGTACGGTTGATACGGAGAGATATTTGTACAGTCCTGTGTTACGTGTTGCAGTAGTTCAGTATTGGCTCAAATTTATTGGACATTAAACTGTTACATTACTTTGGAGCCCAGAGTTGTCAAGTTCTTTAAGCTGGTGGTGTGTGGTGCAGTTTGCAGAGAGCCTGGATAGTGAGATTCGTTACAATATGCTTCATTGTATTAAAGAGTTATTTGATAATCTGAAAATGGGACTTTGTAAAGAGACATACAAATGTATTTTGAATCTAATGATATCTTGTTGTTTATTTTGTATTTCTTCTCTTTTATCCAGGTTTTATTTTTCAACTCTACTTCTAGGCAAGATATTTTCTACTTTGCCTAATGTAGATCTAGTCATTCTAAACAATGCTTTAGCAAAGTAGGATGTTGTGAAAACACACTTCGCCGATAACATATAAAAAGTTAAACAAATAAAAGAACAAAATTTTATATATGATGGCCTATAAAAGAAAAATTATAATTTGTGAGCATAACTTAAATTAAAGAATTCTTTTAGTTATTATACTGTATGTATTTTTGGGTGGTAGAGGATTGAAGTAGGCTGATGAATTAATGAAAAACTATATTTAGACTTTTGTTTTTAGTAATAACATTTCTCTTTTGTTGGAAACAAAATGCCAAGCTAATTCTGAAGACAACAATGTCTTATTGGTTAAGGAATATTAAGTAGTACAATGAAACATGGTGTTGTTAATATATCAGTCAAATTATTTTGCTATTATATAATGAAATGTGTTAGGGCTAAAGTTATTAATATCAGAGAGAAATTTATGTACACATATTTTATAGGCTAGATCTTCCCCCCCCCCCCAAATGGTAAAACTAATTGTGTTATTATCAAGCAGTTAACAATACAACTACACAGCTGAGTAATGTCTCTTTATTCAGACCAATAAGTCCAAAATCTTAGGATAATTGTACATAAGTTTACAAGTTTTATTTAATTTTTTTGTTCCACTTAGTTAGATTACAAATGTTTTTTTCTTTCAACTCTGTTTACACATAAGAAACATTTCTGTGAACAAGTATTTAAAAAGTAGAAATATGTTGACACTTAAATTTATTCACTAATGAGTAAGAATGATTGGTCTGAATAATAAGGGTTTATATATATTCTGAGATTTAATTTAGAAAAAAGCATCAATAGCTAAATTTACCATAATGAATGTTTTCTCTGCTCACTATATGGATGGGCACTTCAGAAAGGCTGTCATCTAAGAGTAGGAGTTTATTTTTTTTCTCTTTTAATCATTCAATTATATGGGGCTTTCACAAGGCATAAACAAAACATAAGGTGCTATAAAAATAATTTCAAGATACTCAAAGCTATTTTGTTATGGGATTAAAAATCTTCATACAAAAGATAAACAAAGTGAAAGTAAAAAAAAATGTTTAAGATATGGCCCCTAGCATGCCACTGAGTAAAACAGAGCAAGTACGAAGACTAAAAAATAATAATAAGATTTACAACTGTATAAAAACGACAATAAACATCGAGTAAGGACACTCTGTTGGACCAAAAAAAAAACAAAGGATGTTCAGACGCTACCAACAAAAGGGAAAAGACAAACAATCAAGACAAAAAAAGAAGCTGTTAGTTCACTTCTTTGCACTTTTCCCATTTATCTTAGTCTGCACTGCACTGCCTCCTGATTTACACCAGCCTCTTTTGTTTCCAACAACATCTGATACAGATACATTAACTGCCCAAGGATACAGATACATTAACTGCCCAAGGATACAGATACATTAACTGCCCAAGGATACAGATACATTAACTGCCCAAGGATACAGATACATTAACTGCCCAAGGATACAGATACATTAACTGCCCAAGGATACAGATACATTAACTGCCCAAGGATATAGATACATTAACTGCCCAAGGTCCTTTGTTTTTTTAGTTTGGTTCAGCAGGCTTTCCTATATGTATGTTTATTGTGTAAAGTAGGGGCACATTGTGGAGATGGTTGCATCAAGTAACAAAAAAAATATTTAAAAAATCGTTCAGCTAGATGACTAAAGTCAGTTCTTTCATTCATTTTTTTAACCATAATTCCAAATACTTTGATTGAAAAAATATAAATGTAATTCCAAAGGCAACAGTTCTCATCGTCTAGCAGCAGGTATATAAGTGGTGACAAAAGTTGACCTTAGCATGGGAACTGGAATAACACTAGAAACAGGCAGATAAGTTTTGTGAGAAACATCAGACCAAGATATCATAACACAAGTTTTTTTTGGAGGGGATTTAAAAATTAAATTATATATTTATATGTATAATATATATATATAACTTAAAAATAGCTATGGTCAAAGATATTCCAAATGTAAAAAGACAAAAAATGGTAGAACTTTCAAATTATGAATACAAAAGTTGAGTTAATACAAATAAATCACAAACTCCATCCTCCTATGAAAGGTCAAAAAAGCTTGCAGTGGGTTTGTTGACGTGATTGTGGTTTGATAGAAGACAAGTTTTAAACATTTTTTTAAAAATTTTATTAGCCTGATCTATACAATTTTAGAATGCTCACAAACATGCAATATGCTAAACATTAGGAATTCCAAGTAATTAAGTTTCAGTAAGTAGAGTATTGCTGCTGGTAAAACATTCCAAGTCACTCTTCAGCAGCCATAATTGTTATAGTATAAATACATTATCTTCTTTAATTATTGTTTTATGAAGTTGGCTACCGTATCCCTTTTATAAAGAAATAGAAATTTTTTTTTTTTTAGACTGTTCCTATTTCCATAATCACACAATGTGATTAGCACAACAAACACCTCTCTAGAGATTCAGAAATCAAAATGTGGATAGCAACATGCAGGAGGGGAAGGTAACTCTAAACTTACGTGCAGTATCTCCGGCTTTAGGTAATCAAAAGTATGAAATTAAAAAAAAAAAGCAGTGACATTTATAAATATTGGCATCTAGTGAACTAAAAACAAGCAGTGAAACTAAACACAAGGCATTTGTGAACCAATAGATGCCACTACTGTGAATCCTCTAATTATATATGGAAGTCAAATCAGTGGTTGTACTAGTGCCCTTAGGAGAGAGCATACTTGCATATATTCCTTGTGGCAATGTGATAGTGAGCTAAGCTGCTCTGAATACACTCTCAACTAACAGGACAGTTTGTTCTTGAACGGGCCAATCACCCTCAACTTCTAATGTAGTAAGATTTGCTTCACTTGTTCAAAGCACTATAACTGAAGCTATCTGTCTGGGTCGCATTCCAAAGTTTGCTGGTCATAAACAATACGGGGGTTCAAATCTTCCACTATGTAAGACATAAGCCAATACACATGCTCTTGTCAACAAAAACAAAATAATTTACTCTTCATTGATCTTTTTTTAATGAAATGACCTCAGTATTGGATAACAGAACTACATTTTTAGTTAACTCAGGATTGCTGCATCTAAAAACCCTATTTTCAGTCTAAAAAGATCTTTAACATTACCTAAACAAAGAGAGGTAACTACAAATTTAAAAAAAAACTAAAAAAAATTTATTTTTTTTAAAGTAATTTAAGATCTCATATTCATAAATAAATAAACAACTTAAAAAAAATATTAAAAAGCTGCAAAAATACTTAATTTCTCAGGTGGGGACTTATACACTGAGAGTATGGGCATTTTCATTTAAAAAATTCTCAGAAAAAAAAAAAGTTACACATCCAGTTTTCACTAAAAAAAAAAAGTCACCACTTTCTCGTTATCCTTCTAAGCAAGACATGGTGAGCTTTTCTAATAGTAAAGTTTAAGAAACAGCTGCTAGTGTCTTAACTCATCCTAACGCAGTAGGGTTGGGCCGTTGACATACCTCGGTAGAGTGGATTGGGTTAATGTGGTAAACTGAGGTCCTATGAGCCATGAAGGATATGTGTAGGTTAAAACATTGTATGTTCAAAAAAGAAATAAAGCCAATGTTGGTTTGTCCACCCAACTACCTGGTGAGTACTACACAGTACACTTGAACTAAAGCACTAGTGGGACTATCAGAGTAATAAAAAAGTAGTACAATTCAATTTCAAACTCTGTAAAACTACCAACAATATAGACAGCAAGATTAAATACATAATTATACTAGCTACTAGCAGCACTATTCTGGATGAAATAAATTCTTTTACCATCACCCTATATTTAGTTTAAGAAATGTTTAGAAGGGGTGAAGTTAATCTCTTTATGTTAAAGGGAAACTCCAAAGGTTTTTTTAAATTTGAGTTATTGATATTTAAATTGTGTGAAAAGTTGTAATAGTAAACATTTTACCATTTTGTATTTAAATGCTTAGAAACATTTATATTTAATAAATTACAAGAATGTAAACTTTGCTGTATCATCTCCCGTTATACAGAAGTCAATAGATTAAATTAAACGTATTTTTGACGTCACATAGAAACCCGGTGAAAGTCTGACTGTTTAAGATGCGCAGGAAAATTACGTTGGATAAACATCAATGACTAAGTTATTATTGCAAATAAAAAAAAAAAGAATATTATATATTCATTATCTGTAAATCAAAACATATATTATATAAAAAATTGTCAAAACCATCGGAGTTTCCCTTTAAAGCTTTGATAGCTGGAAGCATATATTGTCAAGTAAAAGGAAGCATTGACATTGTCTTTAAAATGACAACTGTCTCCACTAAATCATTTTTAAAATTATATTTAAGCAAGTCACATTGCATGTATCTGTTATTCCTATTTATTAGCTTTGCCAATGTCAACACATATTTAAACAGCTATTAACTTTGTGTAGGGTGAGAAGGGTGATACTTAAAGAAAATGTCACCAGAGCGTAGAACATGAAATATGAGAATCATTTTCATTAATGACTTGTAAAGAGAAAATAAAGATTAAAATCCAAACTAAACACACAAACAAAGAATGTACAATTCTCATATGATTTGAAGGTAGAGGATTAAAAACAAATGTAAAAAAAAAAAAACTTTTATGTCCAAAAGTAGTCTGGCAAATAGGATTTACAATCCTCTACATTTGAAGAACTATGTCCCTGAAGCTACAGATGTCCACAACAGATTGTCTAGTGTTTGTACAGATTTAAGCTGAACAGAAGGTCCAGAAGATTTAACAAACTTTTTAACAAGTTTTTTTTTTAAAGTGCAAATAAAAAAAAAAAGAAGCTTGAAAAAATATGGCTTGAAAAAATTTTTTTTAGTAGGTGCCTAGATGACAAACGATAACACTGTATGTTAAAAAAAACAACACACATTTACAAAGAATGACTAAATAATTTTTTTTTGTCATTGCTAAGAACTTCTCATCCTTCAACAAAGCAAAACATTCTTTTCAAAAGATGTAAAAAAAAAAAGTTAAAAAAAATAAAACAATAAAGCTTATGACATACTGGATTTTGCAAGAAATTTATATTGCTTTAATATCTATTGAATAATAGAAATAGAAAATCTCTATGTACAGTTCAAACTCACTGAGAACTCTACAATTAGCTTTCATGGGCTTGATATGTATATAAAGTAAAGTGGCCACTTTAAAGGGAAAAAAAGAATAATAAAAAGCCGCAGGTTAAGAAAAAACAAAACATCTGGCATGCGATAAAGTCTTCCCAAGACAGAAAAAAAAGGCAGATTTTTAAAGTCTTATTCTGAACAGGGGAGCAACAAGAAATAATTGCTAGATGAAATCAAAGGCAGAGGCTGTGGCATGGTGAACACAGCAGAATGAAAGCAGCTGCAGCTATGGATGAACATAGGCACAATGAAAACAAGTCAATGTTTAACCAATCAACATACACTTCAAATGTGATGGTGAATAACATCAGTCATTGTTTCTGCAAGGAAAAAGAAGATACTTCTATTGTAAAGTGCCTCATAGAAGGAAGCTAGAAAGATACTTCTATTGTACAGTGTCTCATAGAAGGGAGCTAGAAAGATACTTCTATTGTACAGTGCCTCATAGAAGGGAGCTAGAAAGATACTTCTATTGTACAGTGCCTCATAGAAGGGATCTAGAAAGAAGATACTTTTATGCTAAACTCTACCCATAATGGTAGGACTAATTTCTCTAGTAGAAAAACACAATGAAGAAAATATAAGAGGACCTGGACAAAATATGGCTTTATAATAAAAATCAAATAAAGAAGTTAAATTTGAAACAAAAAAATATTCATTTGCTTGGTGACTCATATATATTATAAATCTTCACATCACTAGCAATATTCCAACTATCTATATATAATAATAGGCAGTAGAAAACAACTTCATATTTTAGTTGTCAACAATTATTTGCACTAAAGTGACTTTCATCCAATGACTAGAACATAGTACAAAGTAGTCTATAAAAAGAACAAATCTTTTCTTTTCTATTATCAAGAAAGTGTTTGCTATTACAACTGTAATTACTGAACTAAGGATCACTGACATAGGACTGAAAGCATTAAGAGATTATTCTCAAGGACATTCTATCAAAAACTGTAGGGTTTCCAATCTAACCCAGTTACTGTTGCTATGAGACCTTAATACTAGTTACTCTTATCAAAGCATCCTAGAAGTAAATGTGTGAATACACTCTAACTTGCAGATATAAGTCAAAAATATAAAATGTTTGGCATTTCTAACAAACTTAAAACACATCAATATCGCTGAAATCAACACATTCAATGAAATTATTTTAAAAAGTAAATCAAAACAAATCGTGCTAAAGTCACAAAGAAATCTACATTCAGCACTGACCACCAACAAGAAATAATCAATACAAAAAAAAAAAAACAACACAGACTAGTGTTGCCAACTAAAAAACAACAATTCTATACTTACATGCACTGGTCTGTGTTCTTCTACCACCGACTATTCGATCCCCAAGGTTCATCAGATTTCTACTCAAGAGTCGAGCTCTTTCTGATATGGGCCTGTGCAAAACAACACATTCAAGGTTTTAGTTCAAAATTGCAATCAAAACATTTTCTTGTCAAATGGTAGTGTGAAAAACAACAACAACAACAAAACTGTCTCATAAGATCAAACAGTTGAAAGAAAAGAGAACATCTGAATAATCAATGTGAACATACAATAACAAAAGTTGATTCATTCAAAATACAAAGTTATAAATTAATTTTTGTAATGCTGCTCTTGTCAATATAATTTAATTCGAGAAACAATAACAAACAAAACAAACAAAGCCACTAAATTTTTATAATTTATAAAGATGTTAGTACTTTGGCCAGAAATTTAACATTAAAAAGAAAACTTCAACAAACTGTTTAATTTCTTTTAGCAAATAATAAGGAAAATTATGGAATAAATCTATCTCACCATAAATCATTTTATTTACTCATCAGTATATTTTTTTTATTAAAATCACAGCCATATCATTTTCAAAATAAATCTCAAATGATTTATCTTACTAAATGGAATTGCATCAGCATCACCATACTCATATCATAGCCCACACTAAGCAATGAAAAGCAATACACTTGATTTTTTTGCAATCCTTCATTTTAAAATTATACGGTCATAGTTCAATAAACATACAACAAAGACCTTCGTATTATTCTTTGATTTTGAGAACTTTAGATCCTAAGAAATAAACAAAAAAGCATCTAGATTTATTTAGCTATGGCAGACTTATCACCATGTGTCCAAATTATTACACCAGAAGACCAAAAAAAAAAAAAAATTAACAATATCAGGAATGTTTAGTGTTACCAAATACAAAAATAACAATAAAAAAAAATCTAAACTGAAGACTTTTAATTTTAAGAGTAACTAATATTTAGTGGGAATAATCTTAGCCTTTTATTTCAATGTCATCAATCATCTATTAATCATGTCTTCTTGTAGCAACCTAATGTTTCATAAAGACATTCTCTGCTGTAGGCCTACCTTGTCAGATGAAAAAAACTAATAAATAATTTCAATAGCTGTATTAAGAGCACTTTACTTTGGAGCAAAAGTCAACTAACATCATGGTAACATTTTTCTTTTCACTAAATGAAAAGAAGTTTGGAGGCGAGGTGACTTAGCAGTAAAGAGCATGGCTTCCAAACCGGGGGTCTCGGGTTAGAATCCTGGGATTTTTAATTTTGGGATCTTTGGGCGCCTCTGAGTCCACCCAGCTCTAATGGGTACCTGACATTAGTTGGGGAAAATATAGGAGGTTGGTCATTGTGCTGGCCACATGACACCCTCGTTAACTGTAGGCCTCAGAAACATGACCTTTACATCATCTGCCCTATAGACCACGAGGGGAACTTTACTTGACTTTAAATGAAAAGAACAATATTTGGATATTTTGAATTTTTGGTACATTGGCTCAAATTAAAACTCCTTTAAAGTAAATGAAATGTATTCTTTTGGAAACCTTTTTACTGGGACTTGAAAATTCAAAATTTACTTTTGGATAAGTTTTTTTAAAACCACTAACACCAGACATGTCAGAAGCGAACACAAAATTTACTAAAATATATGGCAGAGAGAAATGAACATACTCATTCCAGTAGTATACTCTAAAGGAGAATAAAATAAACATTGGAAATTAGAAAATAATAATACAAAGTAACACAAATTAGAGTGTCTATGTAGATCGCTAGGTCTGAAAGGGGTACTTTACAGTGATGGGAATAGACTAGAAAAATGGTTCAGAAGAAATTTTATGAATTCTGAAAGTTTTCTGAAAATTCCCACACTAACTTTAATATTTTTTTTATCAACTATTGCAGCTTGGAGACATTATCTTTTTTTTATCAACTATTGCAGCTTGGAGACATCATCTAAAAATCAGTTGGGATCATTTTTACAAATATATATATATATATATTTCATGAAATGAATACAATTAATATGAACAACTTAGTTTGATTCACTGTTTTTGAATCTGAGCTTTTTATTATCAATACAATAAAACATTAGTAATAAAAAAAAACCTATGCAAACCAGAGTTTGTCCGATGCTCTTGGTGTACAAAATTTTCAGTTATTTAAAAAAACAACAATATAAATTTAGGTAGATATTTTTCTTATATTGCTTTGAGAATAAATGAATTCTTAAAGCAACAAAAAAAAATCCATCAATCAATACAAGAATGACTGAGAACAGAAAGATGAATTTCAATGCTACACAAAATTACTAAAGGGAAATCAGTGATCTAAGTAAGTTTGTGTTTCCTTTCAAAACCTTTTTAACTGTTTATGGAGCAGGCAAATGTCGTTTTACAACAGTATTATGTGGCACATTCATTATTCAACTACTTTGAACCTTATTGACCTATTTCATTAGCTCACTTGAGCTCAACAACAAATTTTGAACAGGAAACCTTAGGATTACCACTCTACTTGCCAGTCAAGCTTGGAACACACTAGGTTTTTGTAACATTTCATCCATATTGTCAGTATATAATCTCAACATGAGCTAACTAAATGCTAGGTACTGGAAGAAGAAGGATGGGACTCGAACAGCTAGAACAACTTCTGCTGGCCCTAACATTTATTTAGAACCTCAAAATGCCTTCCAACAAAATACAATAAATAATGGAAGTCACAACTTTAAGAGATCAATCTTGCGTGACCCCTACCAGTTTTGTTGCTCTGTCAAGCCTTGGGTTTTCTAATAATGGCTGTTGTGCTCCACAATAACTGAATAATTAGTCACATGATGTGTCTAAACTTGTGACAGGCCCACTGTGCAGACACAAGCAGTGTATTTATGTCAGATTTATTTAAATTCATTAATCAAAATAGTGTACATATGACGAACATACAATAATCAAAAGACAATGGCTTACAGACTATCCACAATCAAAGCCTGTACACTTCTAAAACTACATCTAAATAAGGCATGCGTATTAAACCAGGTTCAGTGATGCCAGAGTTCAGCATTATGGTTCAGTGTTCACACCTCACTCGATTTCCTACCAGCCAAATAATCCTGACTTTTGAGACTAAAAAAAAATTAAACATATTATCAAAACAAACTAGAGATGATTGAGGTCATCTTGTTTACAGAGGGCTAGAATACGGAGCAAGACAGGGAATCCCAGCCACTAAGATAAGTTAATGACAAAAGACATTGACAGCATTATTTTAGCACAGTGAAGCCTTGTTGGTAAATGTTCACAGACAACTTTATCCAGCTAGTGGGCAAAAAAAATATGAATGAGTCCAATAGAAACAAATGACAGAGTATGGGTTAAAAAGGCTGAAAATAGTTGAAGAGAGTTTACTTAAAAAATATACAGTTATCTTGACACAAAAATCCACTTTGAGCAACAAAATTACATTGGAAGAGCAGGAACTTAATTAGTAAAACACAAGGAACAGAAAGAGAAAGACAGGAATGAATGTGTTTAAAAAAAAAACAACTTCTAGCAACATTTTACATGGAACATACCTTAATTTCTTTCTAAGTGTTGATTCAATTTTGATCTCTTTGTGTGCCTTTTCTAGTTCTTGAACAGACTGTCGATGAGTTTTGAAAAATTCTCGACGAATCCTATGAGTAAAATGATAAGCCAAATATTTTAATAAACCATTTAATAGTTTTAATTTATTGCTTTAAGACAGTAAACAGGATCTTAAAACTACCGACATGTGGTCCCATCACTTAACTGTTCCCTATAGCTGAGTTCCTGAGGGTTATGTTACTTGCAAAAATTTCACACAATTTTCACATAAATCCACACCAATTTTCATGGGAGCAGACATTTGTAATGGTTTAATTTAACTTGTTTAATTATGATTGGTTGGTAATTTTAAAAGTCTGCATTTTTTTCAAGGTACCACAGCATAAAGCCATTTTAGAAATGACCAAAACATCTGTACAGCAGTTGGGTCGAGTTAAAAATAAAAGTGTCAACAAGAAGTAGTTTATTGATATGAACTTTAGAGTGAAAATCCCAAACACGTTTCATAAAATGCCTCAGTTAGTTGTTCTTGTATTATCACTTCTGCATAAAATGTAACTAGTTAAATTGATGTATGTTTTTTTTTTTTTTGTAGCTTTTCTTTTTTGTTTATAATTTACAAGTAATAAGCAAAATATGTATCCTAAATAGTTGAATAGCTTGTCTAAAAATCCATTAGGATAATTTACAAAAATGTATATAGATGCATATTAATATTTCATCAAATGAATACAATTAATATGAACAATTTAGTTTGATTCACTAACTTTGAATCTGTGATTTTTAACATCAAAACAAACTAGTAATAATGGCTAACATTAAAGAAAGAAATCACTGAAGATAGATTCTATCCCATATTTACTTACACTTTCCAGACTATATCCCTAAGTAATGCAGTAAATGGAATGAGGAGAAGACCAAACCAAAACAAAGAGCAGCTCAGAACATAGCGATCCTGAAGAAGAGAATAAATGCAATCCTCTTGACAACAACTTCTGGTCAAGTTAGAGAAAATTAGAGAACAAAAAATCTCCTATTTCAAGAAGAATTGTTTTGTACTTACCATTCCTGTCATTTCGGCTGAGAAACCAATCAGCTCATAGACATGACTGTAGACCACGAGGAACATAAACCAACAGACTATACTGCCCCATATAGCCAGGTGAGTTAACTGAAAGAATGTATGTATGATACATGGCACAAAACTAATTGCACTACCATTACATCCATGTTAAGTTATCATGAAAAAAATCAAATCATTACAAAATAGTTGATTCCTTTTTTTCTCAAAATAAAAACTTTACATTTACAATGTTTTGACAGTTAACGTTTATGTAATAGATTTCAAATACAATCAAAGATTATATTGTCTACTTCAGTCAATGACAAGATATACATACCCATGTCCAGGCTACTATTTCCAATCCTGCTTTAAAGCTGACTGTTATAACCACATACTGAAATAGTCACGAACCATTATTGAGTAGTAAGTGTTCTATGTGTTCAAAAGAAAACAACTGACATAGAGCACAAGGTTTGGTTCACTTACTGTATAGACAAAATTTCCTAAGAAAAGATAATCGCCTACTTTGCCATCTGGGAATGCAACATCTGTCATAAAAAGAAATTTAAGCAAATGATTAAAAAGATATTTATAAACAAAATTAATCCAAAAGTTCAAAAATTTAATTGATGTTTTCTAAATGTGTCCTCATTAATAAAAAATCTGCAGAAGTTGTTCTTGTAACAAATTTCTCTTTTCACTTTTAAATTGTTGCATTGCTCTGAAAGTCTGCACAATTCTTTAGGGGGCGGGAGTGGCAAAGCTTCAGCTTTAAAATTTATATTTATAGCCCTATATACTGATGTAAATAATCGAATGAATTTCTACTGCTCCAACACAGGTTATAAGCTATAAAAAAAAAAAAAAATAGACTAGTAATCATAACCTAAGTTAGGAAGTTATACTTGATAAAACAGGTATTTCTTGCATGAAATCTACATGAAACTTGTTTTTACTAACTCATTTTCTAAAATTTAAAAATGTAAAGTACGCATTTGTAAAAGATACAGCCTAGAAAGCAATTATTTAATAAAGAACAAAAAACAAAGGCTTGACAAACGACATTCTTTTTTTTGTTTGTTTATTTGCACCAAATAGACTGCACTTACCATATCTTAATGTGGCCACTGTCATCCAAAATAAAACTATAGCATGAAATATGGCATTAGTAATCCACACCCAGAATGTCTAGCAAAGAAACACAAGAGTTTAGAGTCAGTATTTACTTAACCATTTCACAAAGAACAAGATACCAAAATTATTAGGTCAAATTCTTTTTCTTCCCTATTTCTACTCTGTCAGCCTGAAAGCAAGTTACATATTCAGGCACCATCTGTTTTAAATAGGCTTCTTGAATACCAGCAAGATACAAAATAGTTAAAAATAAAAAAAAAGAACTATATTAGCTCACCACAACATTAAAGAGATTGCCAGTTTGAGAATCTTTATATAAAATTGGATTTTTCATCATTGTCTCTGCTGAACAGAATCTATCAAACAGACCCATGGCAATGGGCGGTGCTGCTGTAAATATCTGACAAACACAAAGGGATTAGTCAATCAGGAGAAGAAATACATATTCTTTAAATATAGCAAAACACATTTCAAAATAGTTATGGACAATTTGATCAATGATCAAAATTTTACAAATAATTATTTAAGAGAACTAATGATCACATTTAAAACTTGACATCCATCGAGATGAAATATTGTTTGTTCTGAATCATTCTCAAATCACGATACACAATACCTATGGCTAAGGAAATGAATCAGCACAATTGGATAGATATGTACAGGATCAAAGCATGTCCCTAAAGTAAACATGATAGTTTTAGACTTGACTTTCAGGAAAGTTAAGTAAATAAATAAATAAGAGGTTATATATCTTACAAGTTTTCTCTATACATCCTTACCTTAGTAATAACAATGTTCACCAAAAATATATAAAAGGTAAATACATATATTCTTGTAAATAAATTAAATAGATCTACATCTTCTACACTTTTTTACATCACAAAGTGTTCAAAGATATCTTTTTAAAAAAAAATAAATTAACCTATTGTAAAATGTCTTGGTAAGCTATATAGTGGCCAAACTTTGTCCAACTATATATTGTTGTAATTTTAAAAATCTGCTTTTTTTTTTTTTATACTAAATGTCTAGCACACTAGCTTATGATTTCATCATATAATCAGCTCTCTTTATTTGTGCTGTACACAGAATTAGACAGAAGCTCAAATTCTTGCTTAACATCTTTAGAATAAATCAAGTCTGTAGGTTAATGAACGTGGTACTTCATTGCATTTGCTAGTTTAGATTAAAACTTATTTAAAGCTTTTCTTTTTTAAACACACTCACTCAAAATGAATCTCAATGTTTAAGAAAAGCAATGTATAGAGAAAAAATAAGAAAGATTGAGGCATATTCAGTTTTAATAAAACAAATGAAAACAAAGTAGAAAAAAAAAAAACATGCTGCCACACGTTTTTTTTTTTAATAATAGAATTGCATTAAAAATAACAAACCTAGACTAGGTAAAGCAGCCTATTTAAGCTAAAGTGAAAGTAGCTATATTGATGACTTCGATTTTTTTTAAATTTTAAATTTCAACACCATATAGAAATATTCAATATAGTTTTAAGAATGTAAAATGATCTGATGAGTTTTAATAAATGTTATAGACATAATACATTTTAACGGAACTGATACAAAAGTTTTTGTCTGTAGTTACATTTCAATTATTAACTATTCAAATAATCAATAATTATTCACCCCAAAGCCTGAGCACTCTTACTTCTGCTTCACAAGCAGACACTAAAAGAACACATTAAAATATGGATAGCATTTACTTGTATATAAAACTGGCTTCACTTATACTGGTGTTAAAATTATAGAATTCAGTTTCAACACTATTTAAATACATTTTCACTACATAGTTTTGCATGCCTGGTTCTAAATGAGGTCAATACATGCACAGTAAATCAAAGCAGATGAGTCTAGCATGCTACAATACAAAAACAAATAGTGTGTTTAAGACATAGTGGTTAGTGCATTTGTCCCATTAACTTGGTAGAATCCTGTTGAATCTAATAGCAAATCTAAGATAAACTCCAAATGAAAAGAATATGTGTAAGATTGATATTGAGGACTGAAAGGAGTTCAGACAGAGCACAAAGATTAGCATGTTAGTGGTAACACTGTATTCATGTATCTATATCAACAGCTGTCAGTTACTGTCATTCCAATAAAGAGATTCATAGTACACAAAAAGATAACTCTAGCCCAACAAACAAACAAACCAGAAGTGTAGAATTAGTATTATTTGTTATCAGTGCACCTTCATGCTACTGTTCCATTCACATGTGTAGGGTTGGTATGCAATGCAGTGTGTCTGATGTAGTCAAATGCTTCAGCAACAGTTAGTGTTTCTACGAGTTCATGTTTCTATGAGTTCATAAATATATCACAAGCAAGTGGTGCAAGTCGAGTGGTGGGAGAGGGTTAATGATAATGAAAGATAAATGACAGATCAATACCTACCACATTATAAAGACCTAGAGTCCATCTTTCAAATAGAATTTGACCAGAATACCCGTTACTTAGCTGGAACCAAAACTGTTCTCAAAAGGAGCATAAAAAAAAAGACAAATGTAAAAAAAAAAAAAATGAAACAAAACAAAATGTGTAAGTGCAAAATCATTTCAGTTAGTCCAACCTGAAAACAAAACAAAGATATTTAAGAGTTGTCAAAGCTTACTGAGCTAAAACAAAATCCAAAGATGCCTGCAACTACAGGAGGCAAAGTAATCACATTGTGACACTGAACTACAACACAAATGTTGTTGAAAAATACTTGATAAATGTCACCATGTTAATTTAAAGGAGATAATAAAAAATCTACAACTAGAGACTCTTGTTCAGCAAGTAAACACTATCTGATTAATTCACTTCACAAAAACTATGTAATACCTGGATACAAAAGTTGAAGATGAAAATCACAAAATTATTCTCAGTGGCCAACAATTCCATTCATAAGTGTGTGCACCAAAAGCTATATTTGCTAATGGGGCACAATTCCCCAGACACCTCAAAGTTTATCCAGGAAACAAATGGCATGAAAAGTCTGATTAAATGAAATACAAGTTTTCAAAGCCAATAGAGAATTCAGCAATGTATTCAGCAGCCATGAAATGTATCAACTTTGGCTAAACCTAAGTTTGTAAAACTAGGCTCAGATAAAAACACATGGAAACAAAACAGTTTATTTAAACTGAGACAATGGCTGTACAAAATGATACGGTTCTGCAAAGAATGATGAAAAATAAAAACTTGTTGAAAATAAAAAAAGACATTTAATAATCATGCCAAAAGTTGTGTGCTGAATTTAAAATGACATCATCTGAAAGCAAAGAAAAATAGAAACTAAAGAGTGGTGACAATAACAAAACAGTCATGCTAATAATACACACACAAAACAAAAAAACATCTAAGATTTCTCTCTGAAACAATGAAAATTCACTTCTATTCAATGCTAAATCAATGAAAGCTCTTTGTTACTGCTAACACTCTGGTTTGGTTTCTAACAAAAAGGATTCAGAAATAACAAAATAGAAGTGAATGCTAACGTGAAATTGTTAAAACGTTAAAATAATCAAAACCAAAATAAAGCTACATGGCTACGGACACTGACAACTCATTTTAAAACTTGTCTAAAGGAAATGAAGTATAGAACATTGATGACAAAAAACTGTAATGGGCCCAGGCAAGAGGGCCACATACCACATTGTACAATCCTAGAGACCATTTCTCAAAAAGTGCCTGACCAGAAAATCCATTTTCTACTGTAAACCAGAACTGAAATACACATTTATTTTTAGAACAAGATCCATAGCTACTGTGTTTTTCTTACAATTCCTAATCTGGATGTTAAAGAGTGAAGGAAAGATTAGGCAAAGGTTTAAAAAAAAATTAAAATGAATGATTAAAAATAGAATGAACTTTGCTAATTTAAAAAACTTGGGTTGGATGTCTGAAAAAGATTAAGCTTCAACTATAAGTCATGTAAGTGCCTGACTTGAATGAACTTATGATGTCTACTGCTGATAATGTTTAACTTAACATTGAAAGAAACTTGCAAACTGCAGTTGGCCATTTCAATCATACAACTTTTTCAATAAGATTCCCACCTTTGGTTTTTATTACATTTTTCTTTTTTAATGTATGTTAAACATAACATATAAGTGTTTCGATGCTTACCTGTATCACATATAAGCATATATTTTTGTAGAAACAATATAAAATAAGTTTACACACTCGACTATAGCTCCAAGCACCATGTACAAGTAGCAACTTCTGAAGAAAGCGGAACTGGAATGTACAAACAATAGACATTCAATAGCTATTCTAATGAACAAATAATTGAATGGGTAACTAGGTAATACTTTTTGATTCAAATAACACTATTACAATCAAATTAAATTGAGTATTAATTGCATGGTATGTGTTTGAAAGCTCACTAACTAACTATCAGACAAGTATTTAACAAAGTAGCATCCAAAAGCATACTGAATGGGACAAGGCTTGGGTGTTTTAAGGGTTTTATAGCTTTATGAAATCAAGCAGTATGATATCAGTTGGGATTCAAATTTTAACAAAGACAAAAATTGTATGTTAGAATTGCTATTAGTTTAAAAAATACAAAAAAATAAATATGAGATGTATTTCTTCACAAAAAGTTCAAGAATGATCTTTTTTGAGTACAGGTGCCAGAAGTTCTAATTCCTTCTAATTTATTTTTGGACTTGATAAAGTGCTTGTTTCCATACAAAACAAGTTGCAGCCTGGTCAGGTGCTATGGAGGTTCATCTCTCTCAATGGTCCCGGAGTTTGAACTCCTGCCTGTCACCATCCTCCCACCATCTTATGGGAGAATTGGGCTAGGATGTAATAATCTTCAATTCTCAAGGAACATATAAAACAAAACATGTGGCTTTTCTGGGAATTTTATGCAAGATTCCTTCAAATCTGCCTAGAGTATCAAGAGCACTCCTACACCAACTGAACCTGCCTTAAAAAATGAAATCCCCTCAACAAAAAGGGTCTACATAATGATTCCAACTTTAATAAACACAAAACTAGACATTAACAAAATGAGTGTAACAATTTGAACTTAAGACACTTATCATTTGAATTTGAGACACTTATTACTTCTATTTTCAGCGAATGAACTATACCTGAGCTATGGAGTAGTCAGAAGCGCATGCTGCCTGAAGACCCTCTTCACCACTAATGCCAACACCTACATGAGCAGCCTGGAATATCAAAAAAGAATGATAGGATAATATTTTCTAATAAAAAGATAAAAGTTTTGATATGACCTTTTCTAAAAAATTTTAGTAAAGCCTTTTCTTTCTTCAAAAGGTTGAAACAAAAAAAATGACTAAACACTAATCAAAATGAAAATGTTTTGACATGACCTTTTCTAAAAGAATTTAGTAAAGCCTCCAAAAAATGTGTAGAAATAAAGAAAATGATTAAGTTTTGACATGACCTTTTCTAAAAAAAAAAGAGAGCATGGACTAAAGCCTTTAAAAGCAAAAAAAAAACTACTATGTAACTCAAAGACTTCAGCAATCACTGTTAAACAAGAAAAGCATTGAACATTTCTTGAAGGTTTTCGTCACAATTCTAAATGTATTAAAGTAAACTGTACTACCTGAATCATTCCAACATCGTTTGCACCATCTCCTATGGCCAGGGTGATGGCATTTTGAGAGACTTTAACAAGTTCAACTAATTCAGCCTTCTGGAGTGGGGAAACCCTGAATACAAAGTGTATATAATAGTAGATTTCTTGGCTCAAATCAGTAGTATGTATTACACAAATGACCTACTCACTAATTAAGTGATTTAGCAGATAATTTACTGTATTTCAAACAGCAATCCATAAAATAAATTACTATCACATATTTAGTTTTAGCTTCTTGACCAAATTAGGAATGTAATAACAATTTACAAAGTAAAGTACTACACTAACTTACCGACAACAAATGACAGCTCTGCAACTGAGAGCAATATCCAAGAAATCTTGTTTACAATCACAAGTGAGGGCATACTTTAAGCTCTAGGCAACAACAAACAGAGAAAGACAAAAGAAATTAAGTTCTAAATGAATTAAATATGTCATGAAACCATTAAAACTAGATTCAAGTTATCTGTTAAAAAGGCTATTGTTGTTTTTTTTTAAATTCTTCTATTCAGCTTGCAAACTCTTCTGGAACCTGGATGGGAACAGATGTCGAAAATGGCTCTAATGATTTTCCTAGAAATTTGACTATTTCTGTATATATTTGGAGAAGCTAATTGGCCACACAGGGAAACTGGTTTAAGTGTTCTGAATATAATGATGTGAAAAGTAAATTTGGTCTGAAGTTAAAGACATTCTATATCTTCAAAACATGTCAGCAAGTATTCCTGCACATATTCATGATTAAAAAGTTAAAAAATAAATAAATGTTCATTTACGTATCGTCTTCTACTTCGGGTCTATAGACCAATCATTATAGAATTTTATATACTTTTGAGTAGATTTACACATTCCATTAACCATGACTTTGGGGGTGGGGAGTGGCAAGTATTCCTGCACATATTCATGATTAAAAAGTTAAAAAATAAATAAATGTTCATTTACGCATCGTCTTCTACTTTGGGTCTATAGACCTATCATTATAGAATTTTATATACTTTTGAGTAGATTTACACATTCCATTAACCATGACTTTGGGGGTGGGGTGGGAAGGTGGGGAGATCTATTTTTTCTTTAATCTTTCATTATCTTCTTATTCATAACTTATTAAGAGCAAAATAATCACTCTTATAAAAGTTGGTCAGCTGTATAAATAAAAGAGGAATTGTGTTTTAAAAAAACAAAAAAAAAAACGCTACTTGTTTACAAATAAAAACATGGTAAACAGTGGACATCAAAATCATCTTTAACAATTGGTCTGCCATGAAGACATTCAAGACAGAAATAAAACAAACAGCAATGATCTTTCAATTGATCTCCATCAGTAAAAAACAATTTAAGTACTAACTACCACAAAGACACTTACTTGGCCATCAATAATAAGACCAACATAATTTTCTTTGCCAAGCATTTCACCAAACTGAGCTTTGTGACGCACTAAAGCATCTCTGGTTGTCTATTAGGAACAAAATTCACATTTACAAAATACCAAGTTTATTTACTGAACCAATAAATGTTTTAAAGACAGTGTAATCTTTATTTAAAAAGGCAATGCCAAGCTACAAACAGATTATACTGTTGTTTTAAAGAAAGCTATATATTGTAATACTCACATCTAAAGAATTCTCATTAATAATGACTAAATCCAAGCTATGGTTGAGTAATTTGCAAGAATAACCTTAAGAAAAAAAAAATTATATATAACAAAAATTGATGAGGCCAACAAAATTATGTTCAAAATAATATAATGAAAAATAAAAGACTTTCCAGTTTTAAATAATATTTATCAAATGCTTTTTTGTTACTTTTAGAGAAGGTTATATAAATCCTCAATAAAAACGAATGCATCACCTACCTATATTTATAGCTGTCTCTTGTTTATCTCCAGTGAGCACCCAAATTTTGATATCAGCTTTACTAAGTATGTCAATAGTTTCTGGTACTCCCTACAAAAAAAATCAGCATTTACAACACAGAAAAGTAACACAGCTTTTTTTCTATTACTAGTTTAAAATATATTATGATTGATTTAAAACTTGTACAACACTGGCTGATTTCAAACATATCATCTTATAAAATACAGACTCTACTATGCATGGGCAAGTTTTAAGTAAATCAAAATAATTGTAAAATTTCAAAATAGGAATTTAATTTAACCAATAATCAAAGCAATACAAAAAATACAAATCTACTTTTGTTACTATGAATATTTATTAGATCATTTCTTTGAAACAAGTATTACTTACATCTTGTAATCTATCTTCAATGGCAGTAGCTCCGAGAAGTTGCAAGTCCTATACAAAATAAAAGAGAAACAAGAGAAATGTGAAACTTAATTTATTGAGCAAGAGATATTTGGTAAAAATGTTGACAGAATACTAGCTGTAATACTAAAGTCAATGAATGTCTATTCAATAAATCAGTGACAGAGTCACTTGAATCAAGAGTAATTCAACAGACCTTCTCAATAAGTTCCGCAGCTTCTTCAAGTTTCCGTTCTCTGTCCTGAATGGAAGTGCTTGCTTTGTAGAATGTGTTGGACCACTCTTTGTAAAACTCTTCAGAGATTTCTGTTTTAGCTAAACACAAAGTTCTTAACCCTAATCAGACAGGAGATCAAAGTTGATATACAAAATGAATAAATGGGATCATTGATCAATTGACCAAGTGCAAGTAGACTTTTCCTGTATAAACTTACCAACACTGGCAAACTGTTCCAAGTGGGATAAGGTTTCTTCAGTATAGGTTTTATCACTTCCTAGTCTTTCATAGATTACATTATCCTAATGGAAGCCAAAAATAAGCATAATAGTTCTAAGATGATCAAATGCTTATTACAACAGATAAAAAAACATACATATAAAGATTAAAAAAAAAAAACATGGATCAGAGATTCTTTGAGTTCATAACAATTTCAGACAAATGTGTAGAATGTTTAATTGTCTAAATGTAGACTGAATGCTGTCTAAAATATCTTCTAAGTATTGCTCTAAACTGTACTTACTGCTCCTTTACACAATAACAAAATTCTATTGTCTGGAGTCCTGACTATCACAGACATTCTCTTCCTCTTACTGAGCATAGAAACAATATCAAAACAAAGTTAACAAGACAATAAAGGATTTTATGTTAGATAGTTCTTGTGTCTATTAAGATTAAAATTACACTACATACATTATAGGAGACTTTTTAATGGTACATGTATTTAATTTAAAAAACTAAAAATTTTGTTTTCAGAATAATCACAAGAAGATTAGCATTAATACAGTGGTGACATTAGATTTTTAATAAAGCTGTTACTTTTTTAAGATCTAAATTTGTTGAATGGACAGCACAAAACCAAAAATGACATTTCCTCATGAGGGCTGCTAATAATATAAAGTAATGCTTTTTATTTTATTGTTGCTGTTACTGTATGCAAATTTAGCACCAGTACAGGGGCGCTAGACCTGTGTCCTAAACTGATCCAGTGCATAAAAAACCATATTGCTATAAATGAACAAAATGATCAGCAAATCTTTTGCTGCCCAGGCCTGGGAAAGGCCTGCAGTCAACTACTTATGTAAGTTATTCAAGACTGAAAACATTAACAATTTGCAATGCAAGGATAAGACAATACAGATTCTCTCAATGTTTCCCAAGGCTCTTTAATGTTAGCATTTAATGTGAAATCATTTCAGCTAATCTAAAACTGAGTCAGAGCCTAAGCAAATAATGACAATATTTCTAGCATAATGACAGAAGAGATAGAATGTAGAGTGGTCAACCTGTCTTACTACAGTACTACATGATAGGAGACAAAATGTACAATTGTATACATTCACTACTGTTAAACTCACCTAGTAAACTCTAACACATTTAGTATTAAATATTTGGCTGGCTGCCCCATCTGTTGAAGCAAATTAATTTCAAACAGTAAGAAATTATTTATGTGTTAAATTATAAATAGATATTTGGAAAAAAATAATTTTATAAACGTTTTTTATCAGAAATTAAATGAGGAACAGATAATTATAAGAGCTGAATCACAAAGTATTTGAAGTAGCACATTTTGACTACATGTTGAGTTTTTCAGAACAGACGAAGAGCTAATGAGAGAAGTGACTGATTCATCCTGGAATCAGGTATTTCCATGTAAAAGGAAAATGGCAACCTTAAGGTGCTTTGATGAAATAATCTCAGTTTTCATTTGTCAAAAAAGGGGCTTCAGGTTACGTTATAGGAAACTTGGAAGCAACTTATGAATTTTATCAAGGATGTTTTGTAACAATTTCAAGCTCAGAGCCTTTGTTGTCTGAATTAGACTGAAGCTTTGGCTATTTCTCTCTCTCTCTCTCTATATATATATTACAAGACCTTCTCCACAATGTAGAAAAGCAACAATGATAAACTCTCTAAGCATGAAATTTTTATATGTCCATTATAGAGACAAATTAATTCCAGCTAGGCAAGGAAGTAGTTCTTTGAGGTGTGGTCTTTAAAAAGAATTAAGCACTAGATTTAGAATCCACTAAATGCTATTTGATGAGTTTAAAAACGATATTTGGATTTCAATGAATATCTACAAAATATATCCAGTCTCCAAAATTGATTGTAAATCAGACTGAGACAAGCTACTCACCATATCAACCACAACGTAGTCTGGCGTTCTAGTTGTAAATACATGCTTCATCTCTTTAGCCGCTTTAACTAATGCTGCCTCATCTATAGAAAATATTTTTTTAACGATTAAAAAAAATGCAAATGTTAAAATGAATTTTTTAAAATATCAAACTTGATCTGCACTTACTGTTAATAACTCAGATCGAATGTCTCCAAATATCTTAAGCTTCTGATTTCAAATGAAAGTTTTATTCTATTTAAAGTGTGAACGACATTGTTGTGTGACTGTTACAAAGAACATGCTTCTTTATTGCTACTAGACTTTCCATATTGGGTTTCTAATCTTAAATGTCTTTTGTACATTTTTGTCTTGCACAAAGAAATAATAATCACAATATTTTATTTGGTTTTGGGTATCTTCTTCTTCTTCTAGCCAGCTTTATTGCTGCTGAGCTGTGAGCTCTTTTGCAGACTGTGCCAAGGAAAAAAAGTGCGCTGTTTTCTTCAGTTGTTCAGCACTGCTGTACAGGGTGTTGGTTATGTTGGGCTGTAGTGGAAGTAGGGTCTGCCTAAGGTGGATTAGGGAGGGACATTTAAAGAGGATATGGTTTACGGTTTCAAAGGGGTGGGCACAGTGTCTGCAAAGGGGTAGTTGTGTGGAGTTTATTTTGTTCAGGTGGTAATTTAATAGTGGTGTGTGTCCTGTTCTTAGTTGGAAGATTGTAGATTGTTCTTTGCGGGGGAGGAAGTTAATACTGTCCAGTTTGTTAGGCGTAGTCATTTCTCTGTACATGGCTCTGCCTGTGTTTCCTGATGCCCATTGGTTGAGCCACTCCTCTTTGTGATTGTTGACTAACATTGACCTTAGGGTGAGGTAGTTAACAGGTCTATCTGGTTGTTCCATAGATGAACCTGCCTTTGATAGCTTATCTGCCTTTTCATTTCCCATGATGCCAATGTGTCCAGGGATCCACTGTAGTGTGATATTGATATTTAATTTTGATATCATCTGGTGGATTATCACAATGAGTGTTGTCAACTCTCTTGGGCTGTTTGAGGTGCTGCTGTTAAGTGCTTGCAGAGTAGATTGGGAGTCTGTAAAGACAACAATATCTGATAGTGGTTGCACTCCTTCATATAATTTTTTTTCCACTGTCTGAAGTGCTATGGTAATTGCCTCAATTTCAGCTTGGAAGTTTGAGCAGTAATCGCCACAGGGTGCGCTTAGCTCAAAGTGTTAATTTTTAGGGAAGACAAGGAAGGCACCAAGACCAGCATTGATGGTAGCTTTGAAAGCCGATCCGTCTGTATAAATATGGATAGCTTTTTTTTGATAGCTTTTGATTGTTTCAAGCGTGCTTACTTTGAGCTCCAGTGGATTTGATTCTTTTGTTAAGGTGTTATTTAGTAAATGTGTTTTGATGGTTGGTTGTTTGTAGTTTAGTCCGGGTGTAATGTTTGAAAACCTGGTAATTTTTTCTCTGTTATTGGGTAGGTGGTGTTTTAGGGCTAGTTCATCAGTAAGTTGGATCAGAGTCCTTTGCTTTTTTTGGTTGTTTTTCCTATTTCTCTGTGTTAGTAATTTATTGGGATGATTGTCCTCCAACCTTCTGTATCTCTCAATAGCTTCTAATGCTGCTCTGTTGCGCCTTAACTTAAGAGGTTCAATATTGGAGTCTATTTCACAGGCTGCTGTGGGAGTAGTTCTCATACCTCAACTAATTAGCCGCAAGGCTTGGTTTTTGATTGTATCTAATGATGATTGATAGGTTTTGTTGGCAGCTACTTGTATGGAGAGACAGTTATCCATTACAGATCTGACATATCCAGTGTATAACTGTCTTAAGGTTTTCTTTTCAGCTCCCCAGGATGTTCCTGCTAGGTGTTTTATTATGTTTAATCTTTGTGATGCCTTTTCTTTTAAATCTGCCATAAAGTGTTTTAGAGACAGCCTTTGGTCTAGTTTTACACCAAGATATGTTGGATTTTCTTCTTTATTTATTGGCTGAGAGCCTATTTTTAGGATGTAGTTTCTTTTTGCTGTTTTGCTGCTGTGGCTAAAGATTGAATAAACTGACTTTTCTTTGTTTATTTCCATAATTTTGAATATGTGGAGATAGTTGTGAGGGCTCTATTTAGTTTGGATCTAGTCAGCACTGGATATTTCTCTGTAGTCCAAATTAAAAGGTCGTCTGCATAAAGTGCCTTATTGACCGAAATGAGGTCCGGGAGGTCATTCATGAAGATTAGAAAGAGAGTGCAGCTAAGGGCTGAACCTTGTGGTAGTTCTTCTTCCAAACTTTTTTTTACTAGAGATGGCACCTTCGAATCAGGTTTGGATGGTTCTGTATTTTAAGAATGCCCTGATCCAGCTGTACATTTTTCCATGGATGCCCATTTTTTTCATCTTCAAAATAGACCTTTTCTCCACACTCTATCATAGGCTTGCTGCTAATCTATAAATACTGCTGTAGTGTGCTTGTTTTCATGAAACCCTTCTACTGTGTCCTGGATAAAATGAAAGAGGTGGTCTTCTGTTCTACTTGCTTTCCTAAAGCCAGCTTGTGCATTGTGGAGTGAGCAAGTACTTTCTAGCCACCAATAAAGTCGGTTATTGATCATTTTTTCTGCCATTTTGCCAATGTTGGATGTTAGAGATATTGGTCTATAACTTTTTGGGTCTCCAAGTGGTTTATTTTTCTTTAAAATGGGTATTATGTTTGCGGTTCTCCATTCCTGTGGTATGTCTCCAGTTTTCCATGTATGGTTGATAAAGTTAAGTATACAGTTTTGGGCCTGTGGTCCTAGTCCCCGAATCATATCATTTGTTATTTTATCAGGTCCAGGAGATTTTCTTGACTTGAGGCTTTTTAGGGCAGTATTGAGCTCATGTATAGTGAAGGGAGTGTCAAAGATCTGACAGTTGACTGTTGGAGCTTTTTCTTCTTTATTTAAGATATTACTGAAGGCCTGGTCCAGTTGTTTTCTTGGCTTTGACTTGTTAATGATGGCAAAATATTTATTGAAGGTTTCAGCCTTTTTAAGGTTTTCTGTTATTATGTCGTTAGTGCCTTTTATAGGTTGGGGGTTTGTTATTTGTTTCTTTCCTGCTAGCTGGTGCAGAAGGGTCCAGGCCTTTCGACAATCCTTGTTTAGATCGCATGTTGTGGTCCACTTTTTCTTTTTTTCTGTTTTAATTTTGTATCTAATAAGCCCTGTCAATTTGTTGTACGTTGTCTAGTTCTCTCTAGTAGGGTTTTTTTCTATAGTCTTCCTGGCCATGTTTCTTTCTTTTACTAATTTATCTAATTCAGGTGTCCAAAAAGGTTTGTATTTCTTAACTTGGCCTCGAGGGATGTATTTTTTTGCTGTTTGTAAGATGTTGGAGACTATAGTTGTGTAGGTTGAATTGACTCTGTCTCAATTATGCTTGATAGTCTTGTGTCTGTTTCTTGTGAAAAAGCTGCCCAGTTAGCTTTTTTATAGTTCCATCTAGTTGTTTTGCTAGATTGGTATCTACATGGCGTTCCAATATTGAGGAGTATAGGCCTGTGGTCACTACCTATGTCTTCAAGTACTATTATTTTAGAAGAGTCGGTAATGTCTGTAGAGATAAAAGTTAGGTCAGGTCTGCTAGTTGTGTTGTGTGCTCTGTGGAGGAAAGTTGGAGGTGAAGTTTTGTTTTGCAGAAGTTGTAGGTAAGAGGCATTTGTTACATCCTCTATTTCTTTGCCACGCTTGTTGTAGTGTGGGTATTCTAGGGAAGGTGTGTGTGCATTGAAGTCGCCAGCTATTATTGTCCTTGTGTAGTATGGTAGTTGTATGTCTATTTCTGCTGTTGATGATGGTGGGCAATAGTAGTTTTTGATGGTGTACTTTGTTCCTCCTCTCCAAAGAATTATTTCCTGCGTGTCGATGTCTGTATTGTTCTGTATTTGTTTTACTGTGGCTTGTGTGTCGTTTCTTATGAGGGTCATAATTCCCTGGCATTTGGTGCAAAGGCATCTGTACTGTGTGTAGCCTGTGATGTTTATTTTTTTCTTGGGCAGTAGTGTTTCTTGCAATAGCACTATGTGTATATCATGCTTCTTGAGTATGTGTTGGAGTTCTGTTATCTTGTTTTGTAGGCCTAAGATGTTGAGTTGCAAAAGGTTTAGGTGTTTGCTGCTAGTCTGTTTTTTATTTCCAGTAGCTGACTTATCACAGGCAGTCCTGGAAGAAACTGCCATGCGCAGACCTTTTACGAGGCGACGTCTGAGCTCGTATGGATTTTTCGTTAAATTCCTTAGCATTTAGTGTAGGCTGGGTGTTTCCTCAGGCTTTTAAAAAATATATAAATATATAGTCCCCGCATTTTAAGGGAGTTTTCGGTCTTGGCAATTTTCTCCAATACTGACATAAAAGGAAACATCTAGGTCTGAAGACTGTAACCGGAATATCCATGGGACAAGGTGGGGTTGGCCAATGGTCCATTCTCCGCCATCCATAGAGCTCTCCAAATGGAACTTTACTGCAGTAGAAAGCTTAAAGTGGACTGTGCTCTGGGTATGCCCTGTGGAATCATCACATCCTGGATCCAGGCCCCTTCACGATATCACATTCACCAGATCCAGAAAAAAACCACTACATGATGGATTTATATCTAGTATTAGAATGTAGTGAGACAAGGACCTCCGTCTGGTGTAGTGCAATACAGACCTCAGTCAAAAAGCACCTAGAGGGGGGGAAGGTCCACTATTATTCACTTAGTGAAATACAAGTGGAAAGGCAGTGGGGTTATTTATTTCTCTTGGTCATTTCCAAGCCCCGATACCCACACGGGGGAGTATCGCCACAGAATGGAGGTTTGGAGTCAGAGTTTTCCTTCTCCTAGATGAGTTGCGTTATTTAGGCTGACGTGCCCCATCAACATGAAGCTAAACTGGTTTTGAGGTGCCAGTGTTCCGCCTTTCATCCCTTCTCCTGTCAGTTTGTAAGAACAGGTTCCGCCGGATTTTTGAGAAAATCACACGTGGAGGCCAGGAGCTTGATTTGACTGTCAGAGGCATTTAGAGACGCAAGCCATGGTAACTGTTACGTGCGCATCTTAGTGTAAATGTGAAATGGTGCGAATGCGTGTTGAAAGTGGGAGGAGAACAAAAATGGAGGAATATGAACAAGAAAGTGTTTTCAGTGTTAATAAAGATTAAAGTATTTATAAACGGTGATTTGTCGTTTACATGTCTAAAGAGTCTTATCTAATGTGAAGACGTAACAAGTGGCGCCCAACGTAAAAGGTAAAACCCACATATCCCTCTATACACAGTGGATCTCCTGTCAACAGACAGTAGAGATAGTAAAGTCTAGATCTAGAGACAGGAGAACATTCGAGTGGATATTATTAGCAATAGACTATGGCGGACAAGGCTGAGGTAGCAGCGTTGAAGGAAGAGGGAAGGTTGTTGGATTGAAGGGGCAGAACTAAGAAAATACGTGCAAGAAAGGTTAATGGAGAGGGAGAGATTAGCGATGGAAAGAGACAAAGAAAAGGAGAGATTAGCGATGGAAAGAGAAAAAGAAAAGGAGAGATTAGATAAGGAGGACAAAAGAGAAAGAGAAAAGGATAAGGAGATAGTAGCAATTGAAAGGGAAAAGAAAAATGAATTAGTTGCCATTGAAAGAGAAAGATTAGCGTTTGAAAAAGAGACAGCAGAGAACAAATTAAAAACAAACCAAGAAAAAGAGAGTGATAAAAGAAAGAATGACACTACAGGGAATAAACTGGCCAAATATAAAGGTTTGATATTCAACGAAGACAAAATGGACATTGACATTTTTTTGAAGAAGTTCAAAATAGAAATGAGAGAACTGGAGTACCCTGAAGACAAATGGACATTCTTATTGTCTAGATCATTTACAGCGGAGGTGCCATCAAAAATATGTATGAACCAGAGTAACTACAGCATTGTGAAAGAACAACTACTTTGAACTTTCGGGAAAACAGAAGCTTTCTATCGCCAACAGTTTGTTAATTGTGAGATAGAACCAGAGGATGACCCGCAGACCTTCCCGGACAAAATGAGCAGCCATTTCGATAACTGGATAGAGACCGCTGAGGTAGAAAAAACCTTTGACAGTCTTAAGACATTTCTCATGCTGGACAAAGTGATGTACGAGTGTCAGGAGTGTACATCGAACTTGTTACACAGGGGGGGTGTTTCGTGCGCATCTTAGTGTAAATGTGAAATGGTGCGAATGCGTGTTGAAAGTGGGAGGAGAACAAAAATGGAGGAATATGAACAAGAAAGTGTTTTCAGTGTTAATAAAGATTAAAGTATTTATAAACGGTGATTTGTCGTTTACATGGCTAAAAGAGTCTTATCTAATGTGAAGACGTAACAGTAACATTTCTTGGAAAGTGGGTGCTTATCCCCACTTTCACCCCCGGTATATCAGTCCTTTGGAACTCGGTTTTGGGTATCAACCAAATGATTTATTAATGTGTAAGGTAAACCAATAAAAAAATTTATTGTCCTCCTAACTGAAGCAACCCTGCTAAGTCAATTTTTAAACAAATTGTATGTAATTCCTTCAAAATAAACATGAAATAAAAATGATATAATTCAGTTATTTACAATCGATTAAAATAGAAATCCTTAACAAATTACTGAAGATAAAAATTGAAGAACCTGGTGACGATGCTAAATAGTGAATTTCTCCAGTGTTTTCATCTATTTGAGGGACAACTGTGTGGCAAACTGCCAGCAACATTAAAAAATCTGATATTAATGGAGAAGTTTCCTGAAATAGTGAAAGCAAATAAGATTTAAAACTTACATGAAAAGTTTTTGTTTTTAAAAGTACTAAAACTTACAACCTTTACATACTTACATGTTCTGATTGGAGATTTTTAAGAACTCTGTCATCATTAAACTTCTCTTTGCTCTCTTCATTGTTTCTGGATGAGAAACAAAATCAGACATATTGTCATGACAACATTTTTATCAGTAGCTTATTATTTCTTATTATGTTGTTTTAGTAAGATTTTATTACTCAAAATAATGAAAAAAAATAAAGGAAACAAAATCATTTTATGTAGAAAATTTTTATAAGCAAAAAGTTTAATTCATACATCCTTGAAATCAATTTATCAAAATGTATATCTAATATATATAAGGAATGTATGTATGTATGCCGTGCATAAATGTTCCTTAGATTATGGCATAGCTGTAGTGTATGTTTATGTCTCTTGCACATTCAGGGGTCCTAAAAATAAAATACCTAAATTTATCTCTATTAAAGAACGAAACTTTGTAACAAATCAGGTAAATCCATTTTCACAGTATTTTATATACTTCATAACAGAATAAATCTGCTAAACCCATTTTTTACATTCTACTTTTATTTTCGTGTCAAAATTTTAACATGTGAAGTGAATATTGGCCATGTTTGACATAGATCTAAATCAAATGCACTAGATCAGTAATACCCAAATTATAAGGCTTGTGGATCCGGGTCGTATCCAGCAAGTAAAAATATATAATTTAATGTAAATATAGTATAAATTTCTGACTATGGCTCTACTTTGTGTGAAGAGACCTTTCTACTTACCCATAAATGATACCTGCTATAGAACATTTACTAAACCTCATTATGTTCTGGGTAAGGGTTCCAGTCTTATCAGAAAACAAAAATTTTATCTGAAAACAAAAATTTAAGGTCATTTTTCTTTACAATGTTCATACAATATTTTTAGAATATATACAATACTCATCACTTTGTAACATTACTTTAGCATTGCAGACAGTCGAAAACAAATTATATGAAGGAGTACAATCACCATCAGATATTGTTGTTTTTACAGACTCCCAATCCACTCTGCAAGCACTTAACAGCAGCAACCCAAACAGCCCAAGAGAGTTGACAAAAATAATTGTGATAATACATCAGATGATGTCAAAATTAAATATCAACATCACATTACAGTGGATCTCTGGACTAAGTGGCATCATGAGAAATAAAAAGTCCGATAAACTATCAAAGGCAGGATAATCTATGGAACAACCAGATAGACCTGTTAACTACCTCACCCTAAGGTCAATGTTAGTCAACAATCACAAAGAGGAGTGGCTCAACCAATGGGCATCAGGAAACACAGGCAGAGCCATGTACATGCCATGCCAAACAAACTGGTCAGTATTAACTTCCTCCCCGAAAAGAGCAATCTACAATCTTCCAACTAAGGACAGGACACACACCTCTGTTAAATTAACATCTCAATAAAATAAATTCAACACAACTCCCCCTTTGTAGACACTGTGCCCACCTTTATGAAACCATAAACCATATCCTCTTTGAATGCCCCTTCCTAATTCACCTTAGGCAGACCCTACTACCACTACAGCCCAACATAACCAACAGCCTGAACAGTAGTGCTGAACAACTGAAGGGAACAGAACACTATTTTTCCTTGGCACAGTCTGCAAAAGAGCTGACAGTTCAGCAGAAAAAAGCTGGCTAAAAGATGAAGAAGAAGTAACATTACTTAGATTACCAATAAAATAAAAACAGATTTGTTGAAAAATTGACTAATGCACGAAAGCCCATAATCATATAAATCTCCAAAAATACAAATAAATTATCACAAGAAACATTCATTGATAAGACCCAGTTACAAATAAATATAAAAATAATACCACATGTAGCTATAACATATGCCAAAAACCTGAACAACTACTAATGTATAAAAAAAAAAAAAAAAAAAAAAAAAAAAAATCCTCTAGCCATATTTCTTTTCAATTTAAATTGAATCTTTCTACATTTCTGATTCTTCACAAATAATTCTAACTAGGATTTGAATATCATTTCAATTTAATTTCTATATTTGATTCTTAGCATAGCTCTTTATTTTTTTAATTTTTAAAAACGTGCTCCAATAGAATGCTCAGTACACTCTAGTCAAATCTCTTTTAAAAATAAGTGTATGGATGGGGTATGTAGGAAAAGGTTTCTGTGTTGCTATAGACACTCAGCAAACACAACTCATCTTGAGTCAAATCCTAAAAAATCCATAATCTACATCAGGATTATAACTTGAGCTAACTCATTTAAATAGTCAAGCAGTTTATGCAACACACCCCAGTATTGTGCTGTAATGCATTTTAGTAGACTTCTTCGAGGCAGAATTGAGTCAAATACTGAAATTCAGAATAGCAGACCACATCCATAAATGTATTTGATTACTCACCTGCCCTAGTTCTTCATTGAGGTTTGAAGTTCTAGCATTAGCATGGGTTTTAGTTCTTTCATAATACATGTCTTGATCCTTTCAACAAAATAGAAATAAAATAAATGCAATGCTGAACAAAAGGTGCAATATACAAATCTAAACACTTCTTGAAAGAGAAGGAGAAATTAGCACATCTTGAAATAAGAATCATTTGTAGTCAAAGATAAGGTGACATTGCCTTAGAGAAATTAAGTTCTAAATAAAGAAATCTCTGTGGTAAATCAATTAAAAGACACTGTGTAACTTTGCAACAGTGCCATATACTTATAAAAGTGATCATTCAGCATAAAAGTGATCAGTCAGCTACTTGCTATTCAACTCAGTTACTAAATCTCTTATGACAGGAAATGTCACAATTAGTCAAAAGGTCTAATGGTTGTAATCTTTTAAAAGGAGATAAAAACAATGTTCCAAGTATAAATTTCTCTCTAAAGTAACAAAAAAAAATGTAAAAATAAAAAAAAAATGATTGGATATACCCAGTTGATAAAAATAGCCTGAACAAACTTCACCATTTCCAGTGTGACCTGAAGACTGATAGGGATGAGGTTGTTGTAGAGAATGATGAAAGTGAGGAGATTATAACCAAAGTTGGTTCTTACAAGATCTGAAAGAAATAAAAATGCTATTAGTGTTTGTTGCTTTCATGTTTACTCTATAAAGTAGATACTAATTGACATGCTCAAACAGATAATTCATATACTTTATATAACTAATCAATTCAATGAAATACTTTTGAATTTTGTTTTTATCAATTACAATGCTCTGTTACAGCATATAAGTTGCTTATATTGATTAAAAAGAAACTTTCAAGCAGCATTTGGAATGTTCAAATAAAAGAAAACAAACAAACATAATGTAACGTCTGTCAAACAAATAACAAAAAAAAAAATTAACTGAATATAAACAACTAACTTTAAGCAAGGTTCAGTTCAAGCATAAACAATTCTTATACAATAATTAATGCGCAAGGAATAGCACTCTGACGATATCCGTCTGAGAATAGATCAATAGGAAACAAAATCTATAGAATCAACTGCCTCAAATGAAAACTTGAAAGACATACAAGATATAAAAAGAAACCGCAAAAGACGGATGAAAAGAAGGAAATAAAAGAAGGAAACTGTTTTCCAGGGATGTGCAATGAAACAAAAAAGAAGGGAATATAATTCTACAAATTGAATGGAACAAGTATTTCAAAAGAAAGTAATCAATGTCTGAATTGCAAAGATTCAACATAGCTTACCACCATATTCCCACTTGACTGAAGGTTAGATTTGATCAGATTAGTCATTGAACCAAGATGATCAGTGACATTACATAAGGGACTTATTCTTATTGATTCTTATAAAAAGAGTTATTCAGCTTGTTAAATGATATTACTGGGGGTGACAGGAAATGACTATGACAAAGAATGAACTAGATGTTATATTAAGAAACATTAATGACATTAAGTAATGAGGAGGAAAGAAGAAATATTTACTAACATGAATGATTTTGAGGGTCTTACAATGTTATGTTGAAAGATAAGGGTCTAATTAAGTGATAATGAGGTCAGAAGAAATGACTAATAGAAATTAATGAATGAGGGTTTGACAATGCTATTATGAAAGATAATGCTCATTATGAATGATTTGGCAGATGACACATAAATAGATTATTACAATGAATGTTAAATAGATTTCTTATGTTATCTCTCTCTCTCTCTCTCTCTATATATATATATATATATATATATATATATTCTCAAGGCAGATAAATATTTGATAAAGATAAAACACAAAATTAACCAATGGAAAACGTTTGTTTCAGTATTCTTTTTTTTTTAAATAGATAAGCATCTGTTAACTTTAAATGTTTTTAACTTAAGTATGAAATTTAAATGTACAATCATAGTGGCTAATATCAATTGCAAACAGAATTTAAACTAGAACTACGATGACTAAACCTTGCTGGTTTGCTAAGAAAGACTCAAATTAATTATGTGTTCAAACATTGCTCTCTTTACCAATATAAGCATTCTCAAGTCTCTCTGGGATGAAAAGACAAACAAACATAGTGTATGAAAACAACCAACAAAATTGTTAGAAACATTTTTTAAAAAGTAGTGACAAGATGTTGCCAACAGTAGACAAAGCTAGATATGTGATGAATGAGCACCTGACATTAAGCAGGGTGAAAAGTAAAAGGTCTTTGTGCTGGCCCCATGGCACACTTGTTTACAGTGAGCCACAGAAACAGATGATCATTACACCACCTGCCCAATAGATCACAAAGTCTAAGGGGGATACTTCACTTTAAAAAAAAAAATGTATTCTAACATGTTCGTAAAACATTTCAACAATTAAATGTCAAATAAAAAAAGTAGAATAGACTCTAAATGTGTTTCTTTAGACATGTGAATGAGGAAATACTTTTTTTTCTAAATTTTAAAGACCAACCCATGTTTCTCATTTGAAAAAAGAAACCATAACCACATTTAAGGACTATAATCAGGACATTTCACTTCCAAACATAACACTCTTTATGATGAAAAAGGAAAATAAAAAAGATGAAAGTCTCAAAAAGAATAATTAAGCCAGCAATTAATATTTTGTATTTCATAGTTACACTTTCTGGAATAATTCAAGTTAGAAAAGTTTTATGTTTTATCTGATACTAAATTTCTGTTTTCCTATTTTTGTTAAATTATGGCCTGTCAAAATTTTTCATTATTTTTTGGCCTGCTCCTCAAAAAGTTTGCCCATCACTGAAGTAGCTTTTGTAGAAGAGCTTTCTACTATCATGGGAAGATAGGTCACTAGAGTATCATATAGCCAGCGAAATGTAAATCAGTCTTCTCTGCAACTGTTGTCAGGTAGCAATCAGAGCTAGAACAAGACGGAAATGCTTTTAAAAAATCAAAAACAATATTGTTGATTATCATCAGCAGCAAAAAACCTTTTACTCAGCAGTCCAGAGCTCTTTGATCTGAAGAAAAGGAACTATGAGCACACTTATCTAATAATGGAGAAAATGAGCATTTAAAATGCACACTCACACACAAACACACTCATCATTCTATTTATAACAATGAAAAAAGAAGTGGCAATTCTTTAGAATTGGTGGTTGGTGTTACATGATGTTTAAGAATACAAAAACCTTTTTTCTTTCAATATTAGATAATCTCTGCTGACCACACCATATGTTGTAGCATTTCATAAAGTTTCACATATGTTTATAATAATCTATAATTTCAACAATTGATTTCCTCGAATGTATGAATGATTTTTAGACAGAAGACCTTAGAGTGGCTGTCTGGTTGTGAGGCATGCGTTTGGGACAGTCATTTGGTCATTTTGATAATCCCGGGTTAATACCCCTTCCCACTGCCATCCCCCTGTCATTCTGCGGGAGGTTTGGACTTGAAAGTAGATTATCTTCAACTCTGAAGGAACATCAGAAACGTGAAGCATTTTAGAAAACAAACATTTTACAAACTAAAAACATAGTCAACTATATAATATTAACACAAGATAGAGCATATTGAACTAATTAAACATCTTTAGAGATGAACAATCACTTATAAAAAATCAGACAAATCAAACTGGAGATAGATGCAACTAATTTAATTAATGCTAATATTTCTTAACACTCCACCAGCACGCTTTTCTGGGAAAGCCTATATCTGTGAACCAGCTAAAGGGAGAATATATTTTTACCCATGTAGAACAATCATGTGAGAATCTAAAAATAATTAAAAGTAGTGAGGCTTTACATTGAACATTAAAAATGGCTACCTCCATCACTTTATGTGTTTACATCAAAAATATGTTGATTTATGTGAAAATTTCAGAAAATATCAAATAAAATTTAATCATGCACATATACAGTAGGTTTAGGCTCTTAATAAACCTTAAGGTAATCAATATTATAGTTGATTTAGAATAAAAAAAAGTCTACATTTTATTTTTAAAAAAAAAAGTTTTCCATTCCATTCATAGAAAAAAAGAGACAGCTGGATTGTTATGAAAAATTTGAACTTTATTCAGTCTAGAGCTAAAAAGATAGTAAAAGGGAGGCATGGCTCTCAGGAACCCAGGCATAGGGGAACTTAGATCTAGGGACTGAGGGCTGGTAAATTTAACACATATTTCAATTTTTATATATGTACAAATATATGCCACATCACTAAACAAAATCACTTGCATTAACGAAACACAAATGCAAATAGATTCATTTTAAATACAATTCATTATTATAATTTACTTTGGATACAGTATGGATCTACAAAATTGTCCACACCAATAAATCAATACCTGTCATCATAACAGAAGAAAAGTCAAAAGACAAAGTCATTTACTTGAAACAACTAGATTAATCTAAAAATATGTTCAGATAATTGTATTCTTCATTCATTACAAGAGCTAGAGTCAATAAAAAAAATTGTTTTTCCTTCTTGCTGAATAAGAATAAAACTTACACTTGTTATTAAATTAAATAAAAAAAAACTGTAATGGAAGCAAGAGATAAACATACCATGGAAAAAGAGGTACCAGTGAGCATCTTCATTGGACAGCACCCATATATGATTGGCCACAGCACAAACTAGTGACAGTAACACCAGCAGAAGGAACAGGAGTAGAATCTGTTCAGATATCACAGTTTATATTGACATGGATCATAAAATAGATAACTTTGGTTCTTCTCCATTAAAACCTAATGGAACAGTTTTAATTTTTTTTTTTCAGTATTAAAATATTAATAATATTTCACTTCATTGGACCCTTGACTTGAGGTGTTTAAATAATGTATGGAAAAGCTCACCATTTTTCTATAGACAGACCAGACCCCTACTTTGTATCATCCTACCAACTTTATTTTGCTGACTTGTTGTGAGCATTGGATCACATCTCAAATGGTAAGGAATCAGATCTCAAAGAGCAAGGGATCATGTCTCAATGGGCAAGGGATCATGTCTCAAAGGGATAGAAATCAGATCTCAAAGGACAAGAATCATGTCTCAAAAAGCTTTGACCAAGGAATCCTGTTTCAAAGAGTGTTCAATCATTTAAGTTTAAATTGCTTGACAGTAATAAGTCCTGTCAGCAACATCTTATACTAATAGGATGACAAACTCGATAGCTTTCTTTCCTGCCATCATATACAATCTTCTACAGTACACTAAGTCTTCTATTGGAATACAACAGCAAGATTTGATGCCACACATAGAGAAGTCAATGCATTAGATCTATGTCTTGGTGGATTTATGGACTTAAAATTCAAATTTTCAGATTTGCATAATATGTGGAACAGATGCTTAAAGAAAATGGCTTTTCCAAGAACAGAGTTAAACCTTAAGTCATAAAACAAATTTTGACATGACATCAACTTCCAACCTGTATTCAACTTGCCCTAAACTAGACAACTTTGCATTTACTCTTTAAGCTATATCATAACATCTCAACACTCACCTGTTTGTTGGTCATTTTCTCCACGTTGGATCGTTTAAGAGGTGTAGTTGTTGAGTTTAACATTAGTTTAGACTGATGACCAGTGTAAATGACTAATCCTGGTGTAATTAAACAACAATAGTCAATATACATTAAATATCAGTATACAATAAATGTCAGTATGTATTATTATATTCAATTTGTTATGTAAATCATACAACTGAGGAAAAAACATTACATATGACGACTCTAAAAACCTATTTGATTAATTTATACATGTCATTTAAATATTTCTTAATATAGAATTTTTTTTTGTTGTTGTAATAATTGACTCTCAAAGACTGAAAGATTATATCTACTAATTTTATAACTTGAAAATGACATTAACAATACTTCAATTTATTTTATTGTCGATATTTCTGTTCCTATAGCACATATTGGAAGCATAATTAATAACATTACCATAAATCCAACTTGTGTTTTTTAAACAGGCTCCTCTAAGCAATATTTGATCTGGCCCAAGGGGGACAGCACTAGTAAGGAGAAATAGCAGAAACACTTGCTTTACATTAACCTATTTCAAAAGTTACATTTTAAAATCATACCACTACAACATACAATCTATAGATTAGCAGACAAACGATAGAAGTCTAGGTTTGATCAAGTCTGGCAATAAGGTTCCTGTGCTTTCAAGAGAAATAAATAAAAAAAAATTTCTAGAGTCTAAAATTGAACCCGAGTTCTCTAGCCTCCATAATAGGTCGACATTAACAACTGAGCTGTATAATAAAATATAAAAAACTAAAGGTTTTATGCCTTAAAAAAAAGTCAAAAGTAATTTTAATTTTTAAAAATTTTAAGCAAACAACCTAATTCTCTACGCAAGGCTTTTCTCCCCTTAGATTAGTACATCTTCTATATAAAACAAAAAATTAATTAAGTACCACTAACTGATTAAATAATTGGTTAATTTTTATTTTTTTTATTGATTCTTGTGTTCTCTTCAAAAGTGAATAATTGTGAAACGTTTCAACCTCATCAGAGAATTGGAAGTAGGAGAAATAACACATACAAGATTTCAACTAATCAGACAAAGAGAGTTGCTATAAGCTTTGTAAAAAAAAACAACAACATTTACAATCATTGTAAAAAAATAAATTTTTTAAAAAATTTTAAAAAGTGAGCGTTTAACTATGTTGAAAAATCAATAATCATTGAAAAATCAATAATCAGAAAGAAATCAACCATGAAAAAGAATAGAGTAACAAAACAGCCAATTATTGAAATAAAGAAGAACAAAACATAATTATGTCATCAACAAGTACGTCATGTAAGATTGATTTTTAAACAAATAAAATGAAGATATTTCTCTAGAAAACAGAATTTGAATTATCTAGAGAACTCAAACTGTAACCAAACAGATACACTCACTTTAAATGCTGCCAGGCAAGAGACAAACTAATTTTTTTCATGAATTTTGATTCAACAGCATCTCTAGGTATATGAAATTGTTTCATACAGAATAAAATGTAAGTAATAGGCATTTTGTTTTAATTTTAAGTGACTGACTAAGCTGATGAGAAAACTAGACATGAATGTTTTAAATGGCCAGGTGAAGTTCTACGTCTGAGTGACAGCTTATAACAGCTGACTATAAGTGTTTGAAATAGTGAAACCTTAAAAGTATAAAATGCATTTAATGAGCTTGAATGTTTTTGTTTTTTTATTGACAATGACATTATTGACAGTCTTGTCAGCACAATAAATAGCTATGCTGGCCAAAGGATTAAATTGAACACCCCTACTAGAATAAGATCCTTTTTCAGAGAACGGAGACCTATAACTATAATGAAAGACAGAGTATGTAAACAATGTAGGTCAGGGAGAATGGTTTATGTTTGCGCTGGATGGGAGTCAAACCCACACATCCATATTGACTGCTTCCATGAATATTGCAGCTAGAAGGAATATGTATATACTAAGTACATGGAGAACTTTAGGAGAAAATACAAAGTATATATATATATGCTGTACAGTTGGACTAGTTTTAGGGTGAAGTTTTTTGTTCCAAATGTGTTGCTTTTTTTATGGACTTTTTCGTTAAAGTAGTGACATTGGATTATTAGTTCCAGTTTATTATTTTTTGTGTCTATTGCTGTTTCTTCTATGGTGTTCTGTTAACAAATGGATAAAAATGAGAAAAAAAGTTCTTTGGATTCTATTTGGACTATACATTTCTTATTACATGCACTTGGATGGATATTGTTACGTTTCTCTCTCCTAATCAGGCCTTCTGTAAACACTGCTAAACACATCACAACACATTAACACATCAAGAACTTGACAACAAGGCTCCAAATAATCTGGTACTTTAATAATGAGTGAATAAGTAGATAACAGCCAATACTATACAATTGGCATCAAACACATCAACAACTAAAATGTCACTCTGTACATCACCGTACAAAACTCTACTGTCTCTCTTTCTGGACTTGTACATCAACACCTGAGGACTCAACCAGGACGACTTCATGGCCGACTAACAGTTCCGGTCTCGACGCTCTCCGGTCTTGAACTGCCGCTTTCCTACACACTGTGTCCTCGTACATGCAGGCTTTTGATCACTTGACCATAACATTGGTCATATTTGCGTGAAATCGAGTAATCGTAGTACTGTCCCTTGTCCATGGCCCCGCTGACCTGAGTGATTCACGTGTGTGTCAGCTGAGCCTATAGTTAACCCTTTTGCGCCACCAATAGGGTCATAACAATATTTTCAATGTCAGTTGGTGAGTTTTTCATTTTTAATTTTATATTCAAAACCCAAAATTACAACATGATTTGCATGCTAGAAAATTTAAGAAATAGAAAGAGCATGCATTTCTCTTTAGATCTATTTAAAATTTATTATTTTCCAATAATAAATAAAAAAGTTATACAAGTTAAATAAAAGCGAAGTAGTGCACTCCAAAATGGCGGAAAAATTAATTTCGTCCAAATGTGGAAAATAATTCCAGAGTCAAAGAGTTAAGATTATTTTTCATGGATAATCTTTTTGTCATTAATTATTCAACATTGTTTAATAAGTGACAGTCTATTAGTAAAAAAAAAAAGTTTAACAAGTTATTATTTACCGTTTGGCGCTTATGTTGGAGCCTATTCTGATATTGCCAACAAATTCATATAAAAATCTATTAGGAGGTTCACATTCCACCATTCCTCGCAGTTCTGTTAATTTTTCTCCAGTGACTATACTTGATGTTGCTGTCGATCCCTGTGAAAGGTATACACAGTATTATTTACACAGAACATAAAGATGTCCATAATCAAATCATACCATGGAACTTAACTAGCAGTTTAGTAGTTTGATATGGTTAAAAAGTTTAAATTTACAAATTGGTTTCCAAATTAAATTTTTTGTGACAAAACACAATAGTGTAAAAAAAAAAGTAGAATGTAAGTGAGAGAAGTAGATTCATTTATCATATTGGACAGTAACTTAGTAAATTGTGCCATCCCTGGGTAGTTTCCCTTGAAATTAGTACATCCAGCTTAGCCAACTTTTTCTTTCCATGCATCCAGCTTAGTCAACTTTTTCTTTCCACCCATCCAGCTTAGTCAACTTTCTCTTTCAACACATCCAGCTTAGTCAACTTTTTCTTTCCTCACATCCAGCTTAGTCAACTTTTTCTTTCAACACATCTAGCTTAGTCAACTTTTTCTTTCCACACATTCAGCTTAGTCAACTTTTTCTTTCAACACATCCAGCTTAGTCAACTTTTTCTTTCAACACATCCAGCTTAGTCAACTTTTTCTTTCCACGCATCCAGCTTTGTCAACTTTTCCTTCCACACATCCAGCTTAGTCAACTTTTTCCTTCCACACATCCAGTTTAGTAATTTTTTTCTTTCCACACATCCATCCATGGGGGCCTTTGCTTAGGGAATGTTTTTCTTTGATCAGGGGTGTAAATACCTATTAGCTTACTCCATTAATGATAGAAAAAAAGATGATCCTTTATTGCAACTAGAGACTTTAAAGCCTTACACAAGTAGATGCAGATCTAGATCTTTTTAGATATTTAAAATAACTTTATAAAATAAAATAATAATAATATAATTAAATAAGAGTTTTATTCTTGAAATGGTTTTTTTTTTATTTAAAAAAAAAGCAGTTTGTTAATAATCAAGTCAAGATCTAGAAGTATATAATTATATATTATAGTAGTAATGTAGAGAAAGTGATAGGAAGACAACATAAAAGAATGGAAGGGCCTGTCACTGAAAGAGATTCTATCAAAGCCAAAAGACAGATAGAAATAGCCAAAGACGGGTCAACAGATTATGTGTGGTGTCACAACAGTTTAACAGACTAAGAGATAGGTGAAAATGAATGAGTGTAGTATGAAGTAATAAAATTATCAAAACTTAGATTTATATGTAGAAAGTAGATCTAGATTTAGATAGCCTGCCCTATATGTTTAGCCTAGGCCCTAATGGCTTCTTTTGAAAAAAGCTCTTGGAATTTAACAAATAATGTGAGGGATCTTAGTTCTAGATGTCTAGACCAAGATTAGATCTAGACTAGTCCGAGATGCATGTATTATACCAAGCAAAATTTACCCAGTAAAGTAAAGAATAATACAATTCAGGCCTAAAAGAGACTGCAAGAGGCCTGCAAAGCATTTAAAAATGAAACTTTTACAATGAAAATAGGTAAATACACATGGACAAGATGCCAGTAAATTAGAGAAAAGCAGAAAATGTGTAGCCTAGACTTAAAAATACTATTTAAAATCAAAATCCGCACACACCAAAAAATTGTGTTTAATTTTTGAGGATTTTTGCCATTTCCTTAAAGTAAGTTATATCTCAAAAATGTTATTTTTTAAATGCACTTTTTTAAAATCCCAAATGGGTGACAATATATAAACTCTTGAACCAACCTGCCTCAACTTTAAGTTAGTTTCTCCATCTAAATTTGAAGTTTCTATATAACACATAGCTTGGGGCTCACTGGGTAGAGAAAACAAATATACTGTTAAAGACATTTTTTTTTCAAAGATTTTAGAAGTAATTATTATAATATAAAGAGTATTAAATTTCTAAAAAAATATACAAGATTGAAAGAATGGAGAGCACCATTTAATCACTGCATATCTCTTAATATTGCAAAGTTTAACTCCATTTTCTTTATAAAACAAAATTATTATTTACCACAAAATGATTAGTTAGTTAATTAATGGTTAGTTAATTTAATTGATTGATTCATGTGTTATCAATGACAGTTAATATTTGTGCAAAATTTTAACTTGATCCGCGAATGGGAAGTGAGTGAAAAAAAATGAAAAAGAATTCTCCCAGACACACTGAGTGTGTTAATCTATGCTATGTAAAAAAAAAGAATTCGCCTAGACACACGGAGTGTGTTAAATCTATGCTATGTAAAAAAAAAAAAGAATTCTTTAGATATAAAATATTTTTTGCAGTTAGTGAAAATGTTGTGACCATGGCTGATCAAAAGTTGTATAACATTTTACATACTACATTATCTAGATACATTTAGTTAAAATATTTTTAAATGTACTAATTAGGAGCCTCTATTTCAAATTACATATATATAAATACATGTGAATATATATTTATATGTATGTATGTGTGTGTGTGTGTTGTTGTTTTTTATTAAGATCTAGAGATTGTGAGATTAGTAAAATTTTAATAAGCAGAGAGTGTGAAATTGAGCTACAGAAAATGATTAGTGGTAACAGTTACATCATGTGATAGTGTCTGACTAGTTGTAGGCACTGTATGATGAAAGATCTATTTACCTAGATGACAACAAGATCAGATCTGCTGGAAAATAAGCCCCATCATCTACTTTGACTATATCACCCACCAGAACATCTTTCCATCGCACATCCATCCATTTTCCATTTCGATGAACTACAAATTTAAATAAATGAAAAGTTTTAGCATTGAAAAAAAACAAACAGCAAATGCATTTCAAATGTAATCTAATTCGTTTCTGAGACCCGCCCGACCCAACTGATACTTTTAGAAAAACATAAATCACAAACTAGGTTAGATTGCATTATGTCATATATACTCGTAGGCCCTGAAGTAATGTTACAATTTTAAGTAAGGTAATCAATCAGAATTGAAAGATAAAATATTAAAGGCTACCATAATGTAAATGATTAAGAAACCCAAAGATCAGGAATGATTTAAACTTACCAGCTACTAATCTATTGTTGACATTGCCATCTGCTCTATGCCTTTTCTAAACCATAAAGAAAAAAAAGAAGATATGATAAATATAGAAGTAGATATCTGCCTGTAGCCTGGCAAATGGACCATAATATATTTAATACATAACAATATACATTTTACAGCTAAGCTAAATAAACAAATTATAATTCTGTACATCAAACTTTATACAAATTGTAAGACTAAATAACTTACAATATCTTCAATAATTTCTTTAATGGCTGAGACACTAAGTATTAACATTAATGGTACAGCAGTAGTATAGCGTCCAGTTGGGGAGACATTAGGAATTTGCTACAAAAGAATACATTTGAAAAAAAGGATAAATTTCATATATTTATAAATATGCTTGTATAAATATAACAGTTAATAAAATGAAGACCCATTTATTCTGTATTGTGATTACCTGCATTAGTGCGATGAAAAGGAAGAAGATGTTAGCATATTTTCTAAACTGTTCAAACAAAAATTTAGGTAAAAATGTAAAGAGGTTGTATTTGGCTGTGCTGGAAGAAACCAAAAAAATTGAGATTAGAAATGTACCACAACATAACAATACTAAAAAGTGTTGACAACTCAAAAAGACTGGGAAACTAGTTTTTAGTAGATCATTTTGATACATTTAGAATAGTTTAAAATTGTATTATACAAGCAATTAACAGAGATTAAAATTATATGTTAACATTAGATTTTTGAAGTGAGTGACTTTTGTGTCAGAGTTTTACTGTACTCTAGACAGCAGATAATGAGATTGCTTTTTGAAATATTGTTTTCAATTTTCCTCTCAGGCAAAATAAAATAAAACTACATGCTAAGATAACTTAGAAATGGGTAGAATCAAAGAAATAAAAAAAATCATGGGCCCAACTTTAACATGTGCCAAATTATTTAATTAAATCTATCATCAATCTTGACTAGATCTTAATTTCTTTCATTCTATTATAACTCCTTCCATCTGTCTGATTCAAGCCCTACGAAGCTTTCTGTGGTCCTATTTTGTTTTTTAAATATGAAACAACCAAATCACAATCAAGGTAACATGGTTCAATAAATTCTTACCTAATTTCATTAGAACAAAATTTTTGTGATTCTGTTTTATTAATAAATATTAGTCTATTGTGAGGCGATGGTGAATAGGGTGATTCTGGAATGGCTGGCTCTTCTGGAGGAGGCTCACTTAAAGGCTGATAATCTGAAAATGTAAACTTTGTAAATGAATTTTTTTATCCCCCTAAATTAAATTTTATATCATCCAGATTGGTGAAACTTAAAGAGATTTTCTTCACCATATCTTACAAAGGTTCTAGAAAGTAAAGCTCAACAAATAAAAGGAACTCTATATACCCCAACATTCTATTTCTAGTTGACTACTGCTTCAAGGAATGAGTTATTGCCAATGTTTTCCCAAGCTTACAGTTCCAGCAATATGCGTATTTTTTCATAGCTTAATAGGATTTAATGAATATATCATTTGGTAAATTTAAAAAAATTGAGAAATGTAGAAGAAATATATAAAAAATTGGAGTGGGAAAGTCATTTTTTTCTATATATATAACAAGGATACAAACTATACAAATAAGCAATTGCCGATATGTAACAGAGTTTGAGAATCCGTTGGAAATGCCCTATGTGAACAAACAAAAAGTCAATTAGAGAGTAATCAGGAAGTCAAATGTTTGTCGGTCGGACCTCAAGTTTTGTTTTTCAAAATGAGCTCCTTTCCTTAACTGATAAGACAATCAATACTGCACTTGTAGGAATAATAACAGGACTTTTTTTTTATAAAGACTTTCATGTGATTATGTTTCATGTAAGCCATCGGTATTGATGAATCATATGACAATAATCTGAATCTGACTTAATTATTCATTAATGGTCTTCTGACACCACTACCGGATGTAAACATAGTCACACACTCATATGTATAAACCTAGAAAAATGCTTAGCTTGAAGCTTGAGTCTGTTTCAACTAAACCTAATCACTAACTAGCTTGATCAAATTTCACTCTAGTACACTACTCGGATGGATCTACCTTTGCGTAAAGAGAGACGAGCGAGAAAAGACATCTCTAGGCACTGAACACAAAGTGTAATCCCTCCACAAAATGGCACACGTTGCTGTACGATCTACCTGGCCAGTAGGACATGGACACTTAGCGTGTGAGCACATTCAGGAGACATCAATACAGATATAAACTAGGTGCAACTTGATCAGTGTGAAATAACAAGGACTGAGTGGGCTACAGGAAGGAGGCCAATATCCCATTCACACTAACAACTCTATAGTCACATAACAGAGAAATTCATTAACACTTCGAAACCTAGAGACTGAAGTTTTCATTGTAAGTAGATTGAAGCTAGTAATGAAGAGTGGCATACATCTCAAGACCCAGAAGAAGAAATATTTAAATATTTAGGTCAGTAGATTAAGATCAGTGCGTGTGTCATCAGTTTTATACTGAATTAATACGATGCTAGGAAAGGCACAAAGAATATGATAGTAACATTATTAAAAACATGTATAGACTGTCACAAGATCTAGCAAAGAAAAAAAGACATGTCATCTATCAGTCTTTTAATAAACTGTTCAATGTGTGCACTAAGAGTTTTGCAAGCTGAGGACTAAATGTGTGCTAAGGAATTCAGACGCTCTGAAACAGCGATTGAGCTGTTTAAAACTCTTATCGCTCTTTAGCAGATCCTAAAATGGGTTAAAAAAAATAGTGGACGCTAAATCCTTTAACCGATTATAAAGTAAAAAGGCACTTTACTGACATCTAGGAATCAGAGGTCTCTCTTAATTTTTCTCCTCTCTCCACCCAGGCCTATGAACTTCGACAAAGAATGTGACTGACAAACGTGACGAAACTTAAGGGAGACCGGAGGTCGAGAGTATTGGGGTGAGAGATAGCGCTTACGACTAAATCTTCCATCTTCTTCCATAGCAAATAGTCTCTGGGGAGAGGCGGTGGATAGCATGCGCACTGGCCAGCCTTTCACCTTATTTTCACCTGAACGTTTTCCTCGCCCTTAATACAAAAGGGTTTGCGCAATACTAGGTTTCGTATATGTCTTTATTGCACGAATGCTCGCAGATCTCCCAATGTTTACATGCTGACCACACTCTTTGTATTGACCCTTGCTCATGCTTATAGTATATGTTCTGATATCTCTTTAGTGGACGTGTGAAAAGAAGGGCTTTCTGGTGCCACAACTCGAGTTCAATCTGGAAATTTAAATTCCTAGTCTACATCTCGATTCGAACTCAAGCCTTCCCGCCCCCCCCCCCCAACAGGTTTATACCGCAGCCAAACACTTCACATTAGCTATACTGAACCACTAACATTTGTCCACATAAGAACTTAGCTATACTGAACCACTAACATTTGTCTACATAAGAAAATGTATTTTCGGAAAGAAAAAAAAAAGCCCTCGTCTATAAATTCAATTTATTGGTGAAATATTCCAATGAACAAAATTGTACAAAGTTGAAAGAATGTATTTAAATACGAATGTCTTGAATAATCCTCTAGTTTCTTCAGTGTCTGACACTTGAAAGTATCCTCCTGTGTTCAAGCACAGTGAGTGACGTCTACAAGAAGATCTACTATAGCCACTCCAAACCTAAGACTATAACCACATTACAGAGAGAGAAGAAAAAGTCTTCATTCTAATTATAAAAGGGTGTTAATGTATTCAATGACATCTAAATACAAAACAGTGTCTTTGACTGTCGGGAATCAAAATTGACCAGAATACTGCTATGTGTGAAGAGTATGCCTAAGCTTTATAACCTTTACAATGTAGACAGGCGTATGCACTTTAACCACATGGAGAAAAGGTAGAGAAACTGAAGAAACCTGCATCAATAGAAATTCAATCAATCGATCCATCATGATCAACGGCATCAGGCAAAACAAGCAATATATTGATCGATGCTGTGTAAATGTCACGTGGGAGAGAGAAAGAAAAAGACTTGACATTACTAGCCCCCCCCCCCCTCCCGTTCCTTCCCGAGTGTCTCTCTGAGTTCTCGCGGTGTAGGGCGTAGCGTAGGCCATAGTTAATGACATCTATCTAGGACTAAACTATCGGAAAACTTGTTGCTGGTAATTGAGGACTTGGCGGGTGTGGGCAAGGAGGCTGGGGAGGTCGACCTGTCAATGGGTTAACCTGACACACGACAAATGAACGTGGTGTGCTGGTGCGAGAGCAAGTCAGGTCACCGGCTGCATTCCCATTCACCCCAACGACGGCTCTCGTGACATTGCTACATTCTAGCAATCAATACATAGAGTGATGTAATAGACTTCACGCTTGATAACTTTCATTAGCACAATATTCATTTTAAAAGAATGAGATGTCAGATTTGAAAAAAAAAATTTATCGAGAGAGAAAAAGATTCATAGATATAATAACCATTCGTTTACTTATTAAATGCCAGGTTCCATTGACGAAACGATACGACTTGAGACCTGATATAATAGGTCAAGTTGCCCCGAGCGATGACATCATATCGTGTGACACCACGCGTCACATGACGTATCGAACAGACCTGCAAGACGATTAACAGTGCATTCTATTTATAGCCAAAGCGGGTTAACTATTGAAACCATTCCTTTAAATGTATGCAGGCCAAGTTCCTTAGAAAAACATTGCAATGTTTAGTCAATAGTTTTTGCAAAAGGGGGTGTCATACAGTGGGTCATACAGATATTTTTCTAATATCAATTGTTATCAATGGAGACCACAGTTTTGGACGACTTAAGGAATTTCCTACAAGTCCAGAGAAATAAAATGCTTTCAACTGAGAAGTTTCGAATTAATTTGCTAGTAGCTCCACACATCTAGATCGACATCAGTGGCTAATTTAAAAGGAAACAAAGAGAAGGTGGAGTCATGTATCAGGTCTTTTTTTTTAAATACCTCTATTCAAATCATAACTTCATGGAGGGGGAAGTTGGACGTTGATCTCAAAAACGGATCTATTGATATTTCTAGAAATGTAACAGTTGATTTAGGCCCTATATAGAGCTGAAAAAAGAATTTCTAATTCGTTGGCCACACGGGGAAAACTCTAGTTTGACCGTTTATAATTTGACTAAGTAAAAAAATGAAATAAATTGAAGTGGCTATAAATTGGAGTTAAAAAAAGAAAAAAAAAAAAAAACAGAGCGTAGTCAGCCGTAGTGTATCGATAACTGATTTGTTGATTACATTTAAAGTTGCTTAAAGTATATTGATAGATTCTCTCAGCTGCGCTTATATTTTAACGTAGATGTAATACTGATTAGGTCTATATTCTAGATCTTGATGTAGACTACATCTTAAGAGTTCTAAATCAGATACGTGTCACCCCTAATTGATAGAATCGTTCGTTTAAGAAGCTGTGTCATTAACCCGAGTTCTTATACCCGGTTTATTATTTTGTTTTAAATATTTTATTTTAATATAAATTGTATTATGGAGGTATTGTTTTAAATTATATATTTAAAAATATATGCGTACGACCCTTACGCTAGATGCACTCCAAAGACATTTTAGCTTTATCAAAGTCATTGACCTGGTCTGACCTGACGAAACACATGACAGAGCGGGGACAAAGGGGAAAGGCTGAATAAAGGTTTGTCTCATGGTGGCGCTATGGCCCACTAAAAAATTGGATCGTGGGCTCTTCTGGCCTAATCAATAACAAGCTGTCCACATTTGCATGACTTCTCCTTGATGGCCGGCCAACGCTTAATACAGTCGTGGTAGACATATCCTGTTGACTTCACCGGGGTTATCTTTCCTCTGGTCCTATATGATGTTAATATATACATGCCCCCGGTTCTTACATGAGAATATTTTCCCTGGTCCAATATGATGTATACATGTCCCCGGTCCTTATATGAACATATTTTCCCTGGTCTTATATGATATCAATGTATCCCCGGTTCTTATATGATGGGAATCTTGTCACATCGTGTCTAGATACCAAAAGAAGAAATAATTAAATAAGAAAATCAACGACAAGATTCGACTAAACAAACAGTATACTAGACCCGTTATGTCACTTGAAATCCTGGCTTTGTGCTTAAGTTGTTACAGGAATACAAAGAAATCTCAGAGAAAGGTGAACAACTAGTCTAGTCCCTTTTTTTTCCAGTCTCATTCCTGTCCTCTGAGTAACTTCCTGCTGTTGGTCAAGGGAGCAAGCCTGACCCTTGTGAAAATTCTACAAAGGGACAAAACAAAGTCAGCACAACCCTCAGGCGAACTGGTTTAAATATTCCCAGTCGATCAAATGTACCAGTGGAGTTGTAAGATTACTAAGCACGAGATAGACCACCGAAATCAACCGAAATGTCAACATCTATCTGTAATACGGGTTGTTAAGATGGGCTATTTTTAATAAGGTGCCATTCTAGATCTAGATAAAACTAATTATGTAAAGAGTGGACTAAGTTGTGAGTAGTGATGCTTCTTCTATCAACCTGTTCCGTGGGAAGAGGCGTTTCAATAAAAATATTGTGTGTGTATGTGGGGAGCGTTTTAGTGCAGGGAGATGGAAGGCTACAAATGATGGGCCTACGAAGTGTTTGTGCTCCATTATAGGGGTTTGCAGGATGAAAGAGACAAAATAAAGAGGTTTTAGTGGTTTAAGAGTGTTACGGGCAAAATTAACATATATACCTATTTAAACTGTAAGGGGGCATGGTGGCCGAGTGTTTAAGCGCTTGGCTTCCGAACCCGGGGTTCTTAGTTCGAATCTCGTTGAAGACTTGAGATTTTGATTTTCGGAATTTTTTTGTTGAATTTGAGTTTTAAGTTTAGGCACATCGGCACAATTTAGGCCATGTCGTGCCCGTAATCCTTTAAGGATTACACTCCCTTTAAATAACAAGGGCTAAATTCTAAACAGTTAAATCATTAAAAACAAGGTCTATTCACAGTTAAAATAGTAAAATGTTTAGGGCGTCCTGGGTCCACCCAACACTAACGGGTACCTGCCTTTAGTTAGGGAAAGTAAAGACCGTTGGTCGTAGTGCTGGGCACATGAAACACTGTTAACCGTTAGCCAAAGTTTTTATCAATACTATCAAATAAACAAGGAAAACAAGCTTATATGAATTGTAATTGTATCCATTAGTTTGGATCAGTCATATAATTATGTGCATGCTTTACATATACAGACCTTAGACGTAATAAATCTATACGATTAGAAATATTTTTAATAACTGTTTTGGTTTAGCTTTTAGCTTTCTCAATGCGCTATGGTTCTATCATTTGCCTGGACCAGTTGTGAAAAGGAGAGGGAAGAAGGGGGTATCTTGTTATTGTTTACATGATCGTTTTTTAAAGGCATAAAAAATGTTCACTCAGGGATCAAGACATCTCAAGGAGACTAATTCAACTTAAACCACAACATCTGTTAAATACGATTATTTACCTTGTTCAAGATACAAAACAAAATGATTAATTACCAATAATTAATAAACTAAGTAGTTAATTTGTTTTAATCGATTCTTGAGTTGTAAAAGAAATAATTGTGCAAAAGTTCAGCTTGATCCGAGATTGGGTGCGGCAGACTTTTGACCATAAGGACAGACTGAGTGAGTGAGTGGGAAAAAAATAGTAGGATGATGTAACAAAAAAGTTACAAGCAAAAAAAAAGTTAATGATAAAAAAAACAAACGATGTAGAAGTAATATAAACGAATAATGATGTCACAAATATAAAAAAGATCAACTTTTAACCCTCAACTGATCTAATAAATAGGTGAAATGTGCAGATACCTGACAGTTTCAGTCAGTTAAACAAGACAGAGCAGAGCACATTTATTGTGAAAGTAACATTGATCAGTGGCGTCACTAGGGTGGGTCTCACCCCCTGCCCCCCCCCCCCACACCTTTTAAAATTACTGTTTGTTGAGCTGAAATACATATAGTTCATAATTACCAACGTTTTTTAATTGTTGAGCAACTATAAAATAAGTGTCAAATTTTAAAATTCAGCTGTTTATTACAATTATTCTATAGTTCATTGGGTTTGTGTTGTCATGTGAGACTCTGCACGAAAGAAAAAAGTATTTCAATCGTACCAAAAAATGCTGGGCAAAAAGCATTTTCTGAAAAAGAATGTTGACCTCATAGATTAATTGAATGTTATACACATCTGTTAAATAGCTTTTCTGTTAGTTCTTTATTATTTTCTGTACTTCTCAATGGTTCCAGGCATTGAAGATGCATTTTCATACCGGTACCCCTGAACTCCACATATAAAATAAGCTTTTTTTTTTTTTCTAAACATTTAAAGATATTAAGTTGATCTCATCAGTATACAGTCACGGATGAATGTGTGTATATATGTATAATCTATTTTTACAAATGAACGAATGACCGGAAGTGTGTTGGTTGTCGAAAAGAAGAGAGTCCAGTGAGTGATTTATGACGAAAAGTTCATTAACGTTTCTTTGTTTTGATCTAGTTGTTTCATTGTTTTTATTTAATAACTACAGCGTAACCTTGGGACACCTAGACGCATTGAGATGGTAGTTGCCAGAGAGTTATAAGTAGATATAGAATAGAAAAGATGTAACACATACTTTCTTCATTAAAATCTTATTATAACTTCTGAATCTGATCAGTGTGTGCTATGTTAGGTGTGCTATGTCAGGTTTGTTGTCATACAAAATACAAAGTGCTTACTGTCATTCTGGCTCTAATATCTTTTAAATTAAAGTAAGCTACACATTTCTATTTCATTTCCATACAATTAAGTGAAAATAGTTGACAACAAAAGAATACAGGCTTTTTTTTCTATTAAGAGACTAAATCGTTCCCATTAGGAGGCACCCGAACCATTCTTTTGACTACTGACGTATTTTTTTCTTTTGCGCTGGATAATTTCCTTCGTAAATCATGTGAAATTGCCAAACGCCTAGAAGAAAAATCCCTAAAATATTCAAATATTCGACTGACACGTAACATTTCCTTCATCTTGGCTAAAGCTTCTTTTAATAGAAAAATGAAATTACATTATCATCTTCAGAAATCTCAATGGCCACTTATTTAGTTTCCAATTCTAGAAAATTTACATTAATTACATGTGAGATTTTAATAATATTTTATACCTGAAGAATGTCGTCATTTGTTTAATACTAAAATTGGTTGCATTTTGATATTACGATGCTAGCTACAAATTCAATAGATTCAATAAATACTTTTTAAAAAAAATCAAAACAGTGTTCATATACATGCATGCAGCTGGTATACATCTAAAAGTAACGTTGCATGTTTTCCTTGTGATATTAAGTATGATATAATATTTTAAACATTTTGATAGAAATTCATTAAAAATTAAAATATTTTAGTCAAAATTTTAAAAAAGTATATAGATCTATATATTAATTGTGATTAACATGTTCTTCCCTAGTGACGCCCCTGGTATTGATTTTAAAAAAAAAAAAGAGATTCGACAATTTCTAGATATATCGATACATGAAGCTGTCGAGAAACTCTTAGCCGGCCAATGTACAGGACGGTCCAGCATTAATTAAAATTCTGAATGTTATTAAATACCTCTTGAAACTACCTGGTAAATTCGCTGCAGCTCAACACTAAAGGTATACAATAAGAGTGAATTATTAAAGACGAAAAACAACACCCAATTAAATTCGAAACAACAACTACACGCCAACCTCGATATAACGTTTTGTTTTATAAGACTTCAGATCCTATCAGGAAGAGTTGCGTCCCCTGTCTTCCAATTGTAGTAAGAGGCAACTGTTGTGCAGTGTCTTTAGAGCTACAAAAAATAAGGCTGTTTTTGTCTTTCTTATCGTATCTGTCATCATTCACCATTATTCCTACCAGAGGAACTCATACACTCACTGCTGTCCACAAGTTTTGCCTTATGCACTCACCTTCCAACCCACAACATGAGTGCCACACATCACACGAAATACACCTTTAAGGATTTAGAAGAAAAAAAAATGTAACGTAGAGGTATAACACTGTTCTTGCACTAGTCAAATGAAGATAAATGGACGATCAGGGTCTAACAAAATACAAACACTTTCCAGATAGCGCTGCAGTTAACCACAGGCTCAAAATAGATAGCAGTGATAGTGATAACACAAGCTGCTGCGTTCGAATAGCCTGCCAACCTTTGGAAGATATGGACACAAAGCGCCTGTAACTGTTCCATCATGGTCAAACAATGGACAAGTAATGCTATATTCCAAATAAAACTATCTCCTAAAAAGTAGTATCAGATTACAAATAAAACTGCTTCCCTTAAAAGTAATGCCATCATATAAAAATACACATAAAACTGCTTCCCTTAAAAGTAATGCCATCATATAAAAATACACATAAAACTGCTTCCCTTAAAAGTAATGTCATCATATAAAAGTACAGTTAAAAATGCTTCCCTGGAAAGTAATGCCATCATATAAAAGTACAATTAAAACTGCTTTCCTCATTTTTGGTTCTCATACTTGTATAAGGCCGCGATGGTGAGTTTGAAAGATAACTTCGAGATTTGAGAGTAAACGGAATGGACTATGGACGAGAGCTGCTTTTCTAGAAACAATTTGGTTGGAAAAAAACGTTTTCTGTAAGTGCAAGTTTCTAAGTAGGACAGAAGAGGCACACACACACACACAACACATGAGACAAAGAAAGATGGGATGGTTTGGACACGCAGGCGACATCATTTCTTGGCTTATTTGGTAATACCGAGGACGCTAGTAGAAATGTTGGCTTGATGTGTCTGAACCGTCCTGTCTCCTGATAGGTATATAGCTTCTGAATAGTACCACCTTACTTTCTCTGAGGCACGAGAAATTCAGTTTCAGAAACGTGTTTAATGCTTGGTATAAAACCCTCCATGGCGATCGACGATCGTTGCAATTATCAAGGGAGGCGATCAATTAAAGGAACGCGCAACCAATTCCATAAAACCAAAACGTTCAACGGGGAGAGTGTTCAAACTAACGACTAGGGCAATGTATCAATAGAAACCATCTGGCAAGTGTGGACACGCCCAGCCATTTATTTACAAATATTGCACTTTTTTGTGTTCGGTGTCAGGATAAACGATTAGTATTCCACTAATCAAATAATTATTGAGAAATATAAACTAAAGTTTAGAAAGTAGTCCCGATTAAAATTGTAGAAATAGGTCAGAACCAAGCCAAACTGATTACTTGTGAATTAAAGTATGAAGTGGACATATTTCTTCGACTAGCACAGTGCGTGCGAGAGTGTCTAAGCACGTGCACTCATTGGACAAGCGAAAGCGTTGCACTCGCGTGAATGGCTAGTCGTCACTGCGACCTGGCACTACCATTACATCCCTTTGTGCCAAAGGTTGAGCAAGTTGGACAGAAATAGTGGATCAAAGTTCTCATTTGAATATCAGCTGTTTCACTTATCAATAGCCTATTTGGACAAGAAAATCTATAGAGCTCATACAAAAATGTTGCAATCGTACAGAAGAATATAACTATAATAAAACAAATGGGAAAGTTTCTGCTGTTTCTATTATAATCATTTAAATGTTTAGTTTTACAAGCATATAGTATTTCGATCGTGATATTTAAATAATACTTGAGAGACTTGATATGCTTCTAAATAAAGGGATTAGAAAGGTACATTGGCAGACGGACAGACGTTTAGACACCTGGCATGTTTGTGAAGTCTTTGAAGTCAGAAAAAAAAATCTTTTCAACATTCCCTCCTGAAACCAATGGGGTACATACTTATGCGAAGAGAATAACGCTTGAAATGCACACACCATTAGGGCAGTTCAATCTACGTAGTCCCTAGTAATAAAACTGTTACCCCATCTGAGCAAAATTTCATTTGTTTCGCAGAGCACTGGCATAAGTCTAACAAATCTTTCATACATGCTTATGTTTATGAATAAGTAATACTGTGTTGTCGGCATAAAAAAGGGGGCGCTTATCTCAATAAAGATACTTTTATTTCAGTACAGATACTTACCAATGAATGACGTCATAGTCACTTTAGTTTCTTCCATCATTAAGTGCGTTTTTTTGTATAAGTAACAGTGTAAGACAAATCCTACTGTCAGAGAGGACATACAAAGCTACATTATCTCTGGCATTAATGCGAAGCTACTAAAAGAAATCAGCGGTTGACTTCAAACTCAGCTGATGCCATACTTCTGATCAACTACTAGAGTCTAGCCGTCAGAGCTGAACTCCCAGAGATCTCGGCTACTTGGCACAACACGCTTCGAAACCAGCAACGCTCACCATCAATGAACTAACAACATAGTGTGGCTTGAGGTATCGATTATCATGAATAATAGCACACGCCATAGACACACCGGTACAATTGTAGTCAAATGGAAAGTAGAATGTGTCAAGTCGGTAGCAGCTAGAACAGCGTTTCTCAACCTAGCCTTTGGCGTTCCTGATGGAATCCGGAGGATTTGCTGGGCATGCTCAAAAGCAATGCACGATCGAAATTAAAGAAAAATAAAAACATCCCTGCTAATTAAGGGGAAAGGAAGGAGGTTGACATCACAGCTGCTCATGGGCTGCTGAGAACCGCTGGAACTTAACTATGATGTGTGTAGTTTAAGAAAATCTATTTTAATGAAATGCCTATAATTTACATTGCAACAATATTTCGATACAGAAGTAGAGAATTGTTTTTGTGTGTTATTTTACCCATTTTATAGGGGGAGGGGGGGGTTCTCTGCGATGCAAAGGTTCATATTACAAACCATGTAAATTTCCCTTGTTGTGACAAACAAGGATGTGATGTAACCAGACAACCACTTTTACTTTGTGTACATTCACCTCATCTAAATAAGGTAACCAGTTTTATTGCTCACTTCGACAACTTTACATTTACTACTGTATCATCAGATACGGGAAAAAAAAACAAAGATTAGGTGATTACTGCGCCACTAGGGGTGATGGGAGAGTCCGGAACCCCTGACCTGGCAAGTTACGAATTTCTCGAAACGCCCTTTGATGTCTTTGTGTCTCCAAAAGTTTGGGAACCTTTTTATTTAAGAAAAAAAAAAAACACTGAAAATAATATGACTTAGCCCACGTTATAAACTGGTTGTGTCCCCCGTGGGAGAAAGACGTATCGATTCTTGTTTACTATTTAGTAGCGTTATCCCATTTTGAAGAGTCCTACAGACCAATAATGGAAACGTTCAATAATAGCACGCTCTATTACTGTAGCATGTTTGTCAAATAAGTGTTGTTTTGAAACCAAACTTGCGACTTAACACTAGAACCGGATAAGACTTCCTGCGTGTGACAGGAAAAGACGTGAATACATCCTATGACACAGATTAAACAAAACAAGTATACACTGATCAAACGACCAGCAAAAAATCTACATATGAAAAAAAAAATACCTATAGTCAAACATAACAAAAGATGGAGGATCACTAAAAGAGATAAAACCCCATTTGAGCTGGGCATTCGCCATCGTGAGCAAACTGGAAAATCTGGAAGCAAATCAGCGTCAAAGTAAAACTATTCTTCGTTAGTGGTCTTTTAACTCCTATTTGCTTGTGAAAGCTGAACGCTGGGACGGAAAGAATACATCAAGCCTTTCATAGTCAATGCTACACAAAAATGGATATCAGTCAGATTCCAGGAAAGAAAAGAAAATGACTTTGTACTGATACACGTCAACACTCTCGCTGCAAGACAGGAGGAACTCCTCAATACTGTGAAGGTACGAAAGCTGAGCTGGTTTGGTCAAATTGTAAGACATGACTCACTGCCAATGTCCTCCTGCAAGGTACAGTGGAGGAAGCAGGAAGAAAGGGCCGTCCAAAGAAAAGTTCTAAATTCTAAATGCTAATAAATTCCCTGAGTCTCGCGAAAGGCGCAAGATGAACGAGTTGCCAAAAGAAACGTTGGTTGAGTGAAAACGCTTTGCCTCTTGATTTTCTCTCAGTATGTGCTAGATTGGTGGTATATGTTCTAAGCTGAAACTTATAACTGTGTCATTGTAAGTATCGTGATCCCAAGGAGCCGAAGGGACCAGTTATGGAGGTGCAGCTGTGATCTGCAAGGGTGCAAAAAATATATTTTGGGTGGATAATATTTTTTTTAGGGGGGGGGGAGAGGCTTTTTTTTTTTTTACCTTTGAAACAGGTGAGCTTAAAATCATAGGCCTTATAGATTGAAGATGGCACTTGGCCCAGGTGTTGATATCAAGGTGAAAATGTTAAGCTTAATCTACGCCTACATTTCTTAGTAAAAGGACGTCCAGTAGACTTCTAAACTAAATCTAAACAGGTCTTGGGTGAAGAATAGCACTAACAGAATAATAGCCACAGAACTCTGCTTCTTTTGTAATGGAAATTGTAACATCTGTATTCGGACATTTTTTTAACAACAAAATAGTTAAAATAGTTTAAAATAGTTCTATGTTAAGAAGAATAACCTTTGCATATCAAAGATTAAGAACTAGATCAATGAATCCAGTCCAACTTTCTGATGTAATTTAGCTAATAGCCTAATGTTTTAGTGGGATTGCGGTTTGAACGAATACTTCATTCGCTATCGTTAAAACTTTTTTTTATTCATAGTGCCCACTTATAATACAAATTTCCTCAAGGATAATAAAGATAAATTATTCTTTCATGCGTTATCACAAACAGGATAATAAATATATAAATCTCCTTCTATCTTAATGTGTGTCAAACACCAAGAAAAAAATATCAAAATTTAATACAATTTCAGCATTTTGAAAGAAAGAAAAATAAAAGATAAAGGCAATGATTCTTCTTCTTTTAGCCAGCTTTATTGCTGCTGAGCTGTGAGCTCTTTTGCAGACTGTGCCAAGGAAAAAAAGTGTGCTGTTTTCTTCAGTTGTTCAGCACTGCCGTACAGGGTGTTGGTTATGTTGGGCTGTATTGGAAGTAGAGTCTGCCTAAGGTGAATTAGGGAGGGGCATTCAAAGAGGATATGGTTTACGGTTTCAAAGGGGTGGGCGCAGTGTCTGCCAAGGGGGAGTTGTGTGGAGTTTATTTTGTTCAGGTGGTAATTTAATAGTGGCGTGTGTCCTGTTCTTAGTTGGAAAATTGTAGATTGTTCTTTGCGGGGGAGGAAGTTAATACTGTCCAGTTTGTTAGGCGTAGTCTGGATCCAGGATGTGACGATTCCACAGGGCATACCCAGGGCACAGTCCACTTTAAGCTTTCTACTGCAGAAAAGTTCCATTTGGAGAGCTCTATGGATGGCGGAGAATGGACCATTAGCCAACCCCACCTTGTCCCATGGATATTCCGGTTACAGTCTTCAGACCTAGATGTTTCCTTTTATGTCAGTATTGGAGAAAATTGCCAAGACCGAAAACTCCCTTAAAATGCGGGGACTATATATTTTTTTAAAAGCATGAGGAAACACCCAGCCTACACTAAATGCCAAGGAATTTAACAAAAGGCAATGATAAAGAATACAAGCCAAAAAAAAAAGTTTTTCCTTATTTAATTTAACTAATTTTAAAACTTTAAACTAAAAAGATTTAAAACTTTTGTTAAGTTTGTGACTAAATAAAACTAAGAAAATATAACACAAATGCTAATGCAGGAACCAATTAGAAGTTTAACAATGGAGTAATGGAAATAAACAGACAATGGTTAAAGAAAAGCAGGTAAGTTATGAAAGTGTTCAGTTCTGTCCCCCTTTCTATGGCTTATAGTTTGAATGGGAAATGTGCCCACCCCTATTCGATCAACCCCAACAAATGTTAGCTATCCATTAATTTTGAGAGATCTGCCTTAAGTTAGCATTCATCCCTAACCATTAGTTTTAGGAACCCACTCTGCAAGTAAGCTCTTCCACACATGCCAGTACATCAATAAGAGGAACCACCTTACCATTTAGCAATCATACCCACCATTTTTTTTTTTTTATTTAAAGTGAATTTTAAAAAAAAAAGTAAAAATTCTTACTCACCACTTGTGACACCAACAAGTCTTTTCATGTTGTCTGGTGCATCCATTTCAATAGCTACCTCCACAGCCACTGGAGCCATTGGTGCATTTTTTTCAATGGCAGGATGCTGTTCTTGTGAAGGTCGCTTAGATGATGACTCTTCATTGAGAGCAGCTGCAAGGCCTGGCTGTACAGCAACTAAAGCTGACTCAGCTCTAAAATCAATTTTATTTTCCTCAGTGAAAACAGACACACTAGGGTCTTCCATAACACTACCATCATCAGTGTAAAACATATCTTCAGAAACAACAGACGGTGGCTTTTGGTCATCCATAGTTGAAATATTAGCAATACTCACAATTATAAAACCAGTGAATTCATCAAATAATACTTTTGTTCATCGTATTTTACAACTAATGTATTTGTTTAAAAAAAAGAGTATATTTTCCTAGCCTCCTATTCAAAAATATTTAGCACAAACACAGATAAACACTGTAACACATACTGATAAGAATATGTTCCTCTTGAAAATAAACCACATATATAGAATCCTCTAAAGAAATGTTATGGTCTACTTTCCATTCTAATATACACTTTTAAGAAAGTTTTTTTTTTTTGGTTGCGTTTTGGTTCCACATTGTAATACTTCAAATATCAATGCTTACAGTCACTAATTATCAGCAACAACAAAAAAAATTTACTTGTTATAACAAGTTAAAATGATCACACATAGACTATTTTAATAAACCTTAAAAAGGTATATAAAAACTATTATTTTCTTTCAAATGTTTTTAGCCTTGGAAAACTAAAACTAGGCCCAATATTATATAATTCATTTCAGACTACCCACACTTACACATGAGGCATAGTAATTTAAAAAAATACAAAGCTTTTGCTATGACACTACCTACTACTGAAGGAATTTGTGTCTAGATACTAGTTAGAGATAAGGCATGTTATGTAGTTATCCAACAACCTAAAGCAATGTCTAATTAAATAATCACTATATGTATAGCACATCTCTGTGTTACTAAAGCATCTTCAGTACACTCTTGTCCACTATCTAGACATGGAGAGTTTGGCTGTCTGGGAGAAGGTTTGATGCCAATGATATCATTAGGTGGGTAGGAAACAAAGCTCCAGTTTATTTCTGGTATCCAGCAGGATGGAAACTTGTGATTCTCAGTTTGACAGTCAAATGATTTATGCCACCCATTCATACCCACACCACATTGCACATTATCTCTTACAATTTATTATGCAACATCTATTTTGTTTTGTGTTTTATTTATACCTGTTAAAGCTACAGCATATATTCCATTATAATAAAGGCATTCATAACAGAGGAAATATTCATAAATCAGTAAATAATCTCAATGAGATCTACATTTTTATTGATAGCGATATTAAATTATAACAAGAGTTATTAGACCAAGTTGAAAAAAAAAAACAAAAACAGTGGAATCAGATGCATACATTGAAATGCCCTTCATCATTAGTTTTTTTTCTCTTTGTCCTTATTGAAAAAAAAAGATAATTAAAGTCAATTAAATCTACTTCCAGATAATTCTATTATTACAGCTATATCATGATCTGTTTCTAAACTTAGTCATCAGCCTCTTGTTAGTGCAAAATTAATCATGTCAACACATAGAATGAGTGAGAGAACGTTACAACTAGTTTTGCTATTGATTACAATTTGAATTAATTGATACTTTTTAATTGGGTTTTTTTTTTTTTGGGGGGGGGGGGGGGGGGGGGGGTTATGATTAATCTACACAATTACAAAAATTGTAATTTAACATTGAGCATTGATTGATTGCCCACATTTTAACTATCACTCTTTTTCCAGTATATGTTATATTTAATTGGAATGCCCTCTTGAAAATGCCCTCCCAAACACAATCACTTCTCACATTTGAATTATATACCACTTTTCTTCCACAACCCCAGCCCCCTAAAAAAAACTTGAATTTTAGTATGTTACATCTAATTGGCATGGCATACTTTATAACGCCCCTTTACCCCAAAATATACTACTCTAAGCCTTAGAAAATAGTCCTTTGTACAATCTTTAGCTTTTTATCAACATATTTAAAAGTTCTATGATGCTTTTTGGTCAGAAAACTTTTTATATTACTCCATCCAGCGCACTGAACCCTCAAATAAGTTTTGTCTGAGTCTCCCCCTCCCCCCATTTTAACACTCCACTAACATAATTTTGGACCATGTGTGTGTTGTGTTTTTTTTTTTTTTTTTTTTTTTTTTAAGGGCTTATTTTTAAATGTACTCAATGTAGTGAGTTGAAGAGTAAAAAAGGTAATCAAAACCTACAAGTTAATTTGTATTAATATGTGAAAATTTAAATTAAAGTGAAGCTACATTAAATATGTATTACACATGAAATCACCAAATAAAAAATAAAGGCTTGTTTGTGGGAGAGATGAGCCTGATGCTTTTAAAAGTAATAAATTTGGCTTCAATTTAGCGAGGCTTAATCTTAATTCTCCTCAGTTAACAAGAAAGGAAAGAGAAGCCAAATTTTAAATAATCAACACTGTCACTGTACTGTCTACATTCTTTTTAGATTTTATGCTAAATATTAATTATGATCTCACAAAATTAGGTCAGCCATTTAAACGTTATTAATTTTTTTAAAAGTTGGTCATTCGTAAAGTAGGATTAAAATTTAAAGGATTTGTATAAATTACAAATTGTATAGATTTATATATATGTGTATGATGTAATTCCATTGATGGGAAATTAAAATTAAAGTCATGACCTAGATAAATGAGATCCATTTATTGATTATTAGATCTGAATTCCCCTCCCCCATTTCATTTTTTCCCTTAGCCTTAGATAGATCCCTTGGAAGTCTTCATCATAGACCTCCTAGGCCTGGGTGTCTACAGACCAATTTGACTTTAGGAATCAACGATCTAGAATGTAGATCTATTAAAGATCTAGTCTACATCTAGATCTTCTTTATACTAGTATATATCCATTAGTCTAGATCTAGAATCTAGATCCTTTTTATAATTTAGATAGATCTATTTAAAATAGACTTAGTTGCAGTAGCTAACCTAAATCTAGGCCTAGGTAAACAAAATAAATAAAAATCCTAATAAATTTAAATAAAGTGATTATGCACCAACATCTCAAACTATGAACTCAAATGACAAAGTATCTCAATTTAATAAATGACTTTGACAGTAACAATAATTTGAATAATTAAATTATATTAATTATAAAATTATTAATATATTTTAATTTATATCTATATCTAGATTTATATCTATATAGATTCTAAATCAAGAAAATCTAGATATAGAATCTAGATGTATAATTAATATAAAAATATTGATCATTATGATTATCTTATAGATCTATCTAGTAAATTCTAGTAGTAGTAGATCTACTCATCATCTAGATTCTCTAGTAGAAGAATCTATTATTTATTATTCAAAATTATTGTATTATAGATATAGATCTATTTTATCTATAGATCTATTACTACAATAAAGTATACACTATAATAAAATAATACACCTTGTGAGACTTGTGACTGTCAGTTTATAAAAATATAATAATTTATATACTTAATTGTCATTATAGACTAGATAATAATAATATTATATTTTTTTTATCTTAGACTTAGAATATAATAATAATCTACTAGAGTCTATACTCTATTAAAAGTATAAGTATTAACTCTATGAGTCTATACTAATACTCGAATCTATTCTATAATATATAATAATAAATATTAAATATTAGACTAGATCTTATTTATAGTTATTATAGTAACTACCTAGATCTAGATTAGATCTACTATCATCTAGACCTAGACTAGTCTATAGATCTATGTCGACTATGTTATAATAAATTTATGCTTCATAATCACAATGATAATCAAGTTCATCTCTGACTCTAGTCTATCTATACTCTATACGAGATCTAATCTATACTAGTCTATAGTCTACAGTCAGTATACTCACAGTACTCACACTGTCACTGTGACTGTATTATGTATACTGACATACTATACTATAGAGTATAGTTATAGGCGTAGTCTATAAAAAGAGTCTATTAGTATTATCTATATTGACTATAATAATTATTTAATAATATTATTAATTATATATTAATAATAACTAAATAAGTCTAATAAGTCAGATCTAGTTAATAAGTCAATAAGTATTATTATATAATAAAATAATAATCAAGTGATAATGACTATAAATTAAAATATTTAAATCTAGATTCTAGATCTAGTCAATCTAGAATGTCTGGATAAACTGGATTAATTTCGATTTAACAATAACATTAAACAAATCAATCTCAAATAATTTTCCAACGACACAAACCTTAATTTTAAACTTAAACGTACATCGCACTACTAGATCTATTCATTTTTGGAGCTCCAACAAGTGTGTAAACAGTGAAGTCACTAAAAGTGTACACAACATTTCAGAAATCCAGCTAGAATCTTGATCTATATTTTGCAGTTGGCCTGACTGGCCCGGAAACTACCGTTATTATTTGGGGGTGGCGCTAGCAGTATATTTATGTAATTTTAGCATCTTTAGCTTCGTGCTTTTTTTGAGCCTAAATTAATTAAACTTTTGGATCTAATCTAGACCTAGATCAGCTATTGAGTCTAGCTCTAGACCTATGAAATAAAACAAACATTAATTAAATGATCTATTCTAGACTTATGTCTTTTCCCCCCATGTTTACCGTATTTTGATTAACTCCGCCAGGGTACGCCTTTGCCTTATAGAATAAGGGCATTTGGTGGTCCCCAAGCCCTGAAAAAGGAGGTAGTCGAGTAGATAGAGAGGTGATCGTGAGGCTAGTAACCTAAAATCACAAAACTGTTGCTACAGAAACCGGGACAGGAAGGTTCCTCTCTAGAAGAGTTTATGACGTGTACTGGTGTCTGGTGAAAGAAGCTATAAAGTACACCGACAAACCTGACGACCATAAGATTTCAACCAGGATAGAGCCATTTGGGGCCTGGAACATTAGAATCCTTTACGATAGTGGTAGAGTAAACGAAGCGGCAAATGAAATGAGAAGGTACACAATCAAGGCAGTGGCGTAGCAAGATAGTAGCCTACCCGTCGGCACGGTTTCAAGAATATCTTGGTGCCCCCCTTCCCATTAAGACCTATGTTGTTTATGACAAAACAATTAGGCCTAAGTAATCTGAATGTGATGGGAAGTTGGAAACAGCATTTGGTGAGATGGCCCAAGACTAACATATAGAGATGTCTGAAAGCGAGACATGAGAGCCACATGCATCAGCGAAAGTATGTGGGAAAACATAGCCAAAGACCGGAGTGCATGGGGACAGACTGCGCGTGCTGGGACAACCCTCGCTGAGAACAAAAGAATTGAAGCGGCCTTTATCAAGAGGGAAAAATAGAAAGCTGCCCTGTCCGCTAGCCCTGAATCAGAGGCATACACATGTATGAATTGTGGCAAAGTTTGCCGCTCTAGAATTGGCTTGATTAGCCACACCAGATTCTGCCCCGTCTCAAGATTAAACCAAAACCAGTGACTTATCTGGGTGCATCCATCGCCTTTCGAGACAAATCTGAATGTATCGTTAAAACTACCAAAAGACATTAAATTTAGAGCTACAAATATTACTCATATGAGTTATATGCAAACTTTTGTGTTTTCTTTTAACCAAATCTCTCTCTTCTCTCTCTCGCTCTCTCTCTCCATATTCCTGCAATAGGCCTACTATCAATGATTTTTACGAACATCTATATATATAATTATCTTCTTCCCACAAGTTTAAACGAGAAGAAGTAAAGGAAAGACAACTCTCTTATTTCTGCGGACAGTCCACGAGAAAACAAGAGGGGGGGGGGGGAGAACACGTATCGTCACAAAATAGAAGGGCCGGACCGTTGTAACCAAGAAATATCACTTTTTTTTTTATTTCTATCTCACGTTATAGAAAAAAAAGGGGGGGGGGGGGGCAGTAATCTACTCTTTCGACAGAGCACGCTCAAGAGTTTGGACACCATGGAAAGATCACTCTTTTATTTTCGGAAGGTGGGAGTTCATGTAATTTAAGAGGTGAAAAAAAAAGAGGGGCGGGGGGGGGGGGAAGTAGTATTGATCCGTCACTAGATAGCAGAAACGGACTTAACCATTATAGAGCCCTATGCGAAACTGCAAAACTGCGAAACGAAATTGCAAAATATACGAAAAAGTCCTGGGAATATCCGGAAAATATAAAATCTTTTGAAAAATCAAACAAATCTCCTGAAATATATTGACAAAAATTGTCATTTTGGGGTGTCATTCAATATGGAAAACGCCAATCCTACCCGCGATAAGTAAAAACGGCATTATGCATTACCCGTAATTGTGTAATCTGGTGAAAGAAGCTTCTCGCGCCTCAAACAAATGAAGAATTACTTGAGGTCAACAATTCTCGTAGATAGATTGAAACAATTGCTAATTCTTGCTATCAAGCGTGATCAATGTAAGAAATACAAATTTTATGATATACTGTATGACTTCGCTACACGCAAGGCTTGTAGAGTAGTTGTGTACATAGTAAAGAATGAATAAAGTGCTAAGACGAATTTATTTTCTAATGCAAACTCTTAAATTTCACTTATTATCCGTATCCCTACCCAAACTTGGCCCCGCGAAATCCGTTTAGCATAGGGCCTCACAACGGTTGAGTCCGGCCCTGCCATTAAGTGACTAAAACACGTGGGGTAGAAATAAAAAAGAGTGATCTTACCATGACTTCTTGGTCACAACGGTTAAGTTTGGCCCTGCTATTTTGTGACGGGTGAATACTACTGTAGGCCTACTTTTCTCCCCCCCCCCCCACCTCTTTTTTTTTTTCGTAGGGTAACTCTAGTCCGTCCGACTTGCAGAAATAAAAGAGTGATCTTTCCTTTACTTCTTGCGTGTCCAAACTCTTGAGCCATGAAGAGAATTATATGTATATATAGATCTAGGCATTTTCTAGGTTTACCTCGTAAATGTGCTTATTCGATAACTCGCAGGAGAGAAAATTGCGAGCGTACGGGTCATAAAGCAAATGTGACATCTTTTCACACAACAGTGGCCGTTTAGCTCAGTTGGTTAGAGCGTCGCGCGCGAATGTCTTGGGTTCGATCCCCATACTAGCCATTTTTTTTGTTTGCTTTTGTTTTTGCTTTGAACTGTCATCTCTATGGTCCCGGGATTGAGCCCTACTCGCTGCCGTAATCTTGCTGAAGGTTTGGATTTGGTCGTATTAATTTTCATTTCTAAAGAAACATCCACAAATTTAATTCATGACCAAAACAAAACATGGTACTTATATTTATGGGGGAATTGTCTTGCAGGCATTTGGACAAATTGTTGGCTTGCCTCCACATAATGGACCACTTGGTCTTGCAGTAAGACCCAGATTATGCTGTAACCTATAAGATTTTATAATATTCTCTTGTAGAAGTAACCCACGGACCGTCGTGAATAATTGGTCCTAGCATCACCTTTTATAATCGACTTTATACAGAATACAGTTTCGGCATAATAACGCGAAACGAAAGTAGCTAGGCCTAAATTAAATTGAGGCAATAAAGACGTTATTGTTAATGTTGACTTATTTTTTACTTATATTTACATTTCGAATATCTTTTATGTTGAAATTGCAGTTATATAATCTTATATAGGCTAAGAACGTGAGCCACCTGCAATAAATTGCTTTAATTTGATACCATGGGTACTGCAAAGAATTTTCGCAGGAAATTGATAAATCTAGCTGAGCGACTGAGCAATGGGACAGGCTAAAAATAAATCCTCCTCAGATAAATGTAGACCTAAGTTAAATCTGGAATGGCCTACAAAAAATATGAAAAGGACGACTGCGAATGTGGTTATAATGGCATGGAAGCTGAGAACAAAGTCTACCGTATTTGTCTAATACTAGCTGTTCAGAAAATTACAGAATTTTAGTTACAATTTATCGACATCTTGTAATTATAATGGCTTGGCTCAGAGTTCGGGCATGGAGACGAAAAGTTAAAGAGAGAATGGAAGGATGTGTTAAAGCAATACGGAACCCTCCATGGGCTGTAGCGCCACTGGGAAGGAGGGATTATATATGTTAGTTCGCAAGTAGCTTGTGAAAGAAGTGAAACCTTGTAGGCCTAAAGGATAAGATAGAGCAGACGAAGGATATAATATGAGTGATTTCACGTCGTTTGCTGTTGCTAAGACGTTCTATAAGAAACTTTGGACACATAGGCTTAACGATCTGGCAGCGAGCTTTTTCTTATGCCTTGCATGTGGATGTCCCATAGACTGGCATAGACTATAAAACATATTAATAGGCAAGTTCTTTTTCAACTGCATGCTTTACTCATTTAGTAGCCTAATATTAATCGGTATCAAATTCATGCAATAAATTAATGTTGGCCTACATTACATGTATTTAAAATGTTTTGTTCAAATTTAAATTAGATTAAATAAAGCATACAGCCTACATACATGTAGAAATACAATGCGTTACGAAAACTCAGTCGTTTTGTTATAGTAGTAACGTTGAGCTAGTTGTCGATTGTAGTCAAACTGAATTTCCATTTGATTGGACCAATAAAAATTATCTTATCTTAACATACTCATGACTATTGATGGGAACTAAACAAATTTTTTTTTTAGTTAAACTAAAACTAAGCTTGAACTAAAAAAAAGTAATTAAACTTTTAGTTAGTCACAAATTGAAAAAAATAGTTAAACTAAACTAAGAAACTTAATTAAACTTTTACTAACTATTTTGACCTTTTTAAAGGACGAAACAGCCGAACATGAAAAATATTAACAACAACCAATCTTTTTACCAAAATGTAATATACATTTATTTGTGCACATGAAAAAAGATTTAAATGTCTTTTTGGCATAGATCTTAATAGAATCACTACATTAGACTAGAATTATACTATTATTAGTATTATAGAAAGAAATAAGAAGTAATTGTCCAAGTTCTAATATAAGTTACCTTTTGAGAAGTAATGATAAAACTGCATGTTGACTCGCTAACTAACTCTGGAATATTCTGGATCTAATATCTTCTACAAATGAAATGATCAGAAATATAATCTGAATCTAGAATTAGATCTAGCTACTAGACCTAGATCAAATAATTAATATTTTAATCTAAAAATAATTTAAGAAAATACTAGTTACTACTACTACTACTACTAGATCTAAATAGAGTCTAGTAGATATCTTAGTAACTCTAGATCTATCTAGAGATTTTAGATTATTATAATTATGATTATAACTAGATATGGGTATTTAGATCTATATTTTCTAGTAGATAATACTAGATCTAGATCTAATAGATCTAGATAGTAGATATAAGTATAATTATAATAGAAGTAGATGTAGATCTAGTCTAGATTTAGTTAATTTAGTATTAGGACTAGTATAGTGACGACTATTATTAGTAGGCCTATTATAGTCATTAATATTATAGATTTTAGTTAAACTAAAAGTTAGCAACTTTTTAGTTAACTTTTGCCCATCACTACTCATGACGATCTTGGTCAATGAATATGTACACGTGCCTCAACAATCCCATCCCAGCTTCTGTAATACAACACATTTATGGGTAGCTCCTATTTAGTGATGGACTTCTTGCAGAACAAAAGTTTAATTTTAAGTTTTTAACTCTTTAGTTTTCGCTTGAACGGAATCCCCTCCTGCTTCTCTCTTTTTGTAAAAAAGTATTTATAAATATTTTGCCGTCAAGCATTTAGCAGCAACCACAAATTAGCATTCTGACATTCGTTTTCAACCCTCGTTAGAAGACGTCGACTGGCAATAACCGTATTGCCATATTACCAGTTGACTGCGAATAGGTGTGTTGCAATTTTAAACTGCGATTATTACAGTACAGCACATCAAAAACTCCATGCAACAATAGTCAATACAATCATACAGTGATATATAGATCTAGATCTATTTGTTGGTAAAACTTTTTGTCTTGTTGGTCAGTTATATAATCTAGATCTTGAATTTATAAAAACATGGTTCATACAACTTTTGTAAAAATGAATTCCAGACATTAATCTATGTTTTCCAGACTCACTAACAGTAAAATGCATGGCTACCTGAGCTTGTGGTATGCGCTCTGGACTGTCATATTCATGGTCTTGGGTTCAAACCCTTCTTATAACTAACCCCTGCTTCCTGCTGTGGGAGATGTTTCAACTAGGATGTAATAATCTTCAATTCTGAAGGAACATCCAAAACATGTTTTAAAAAAGTCACTAATCTTGCAGCACCTAGACTTAGGCAACTCAATAATATATTATAATATATAGATCTAGTTAGTATATAGCCTAATAGAGCTAACTTAGTTGTAAAATCTATTTTTAAATCCCAAAGAATTTTCATATATAAATTTACAGTGGCTTAACCATTAGATACTGGTTAAAATGCAAAGAATTAGTCTTAAACTTCAGGTCTATTAAGCCTAGGTAGGTTAATTACCTCTAGTCGAGTCTAGTATAATTCTTTTGGAAGAGATAGCCTAAAGATCTAGAATCTAGCGAGTTACTGTATTGAAATTTAATGTGTAATAGTGGTCTACTTGTCTTATGTCTAGATCTAGTTCCCAATCATTATTTGTCAATATTGATTTGATTGTGTTTTTTAACTGTATAAATATTGACATCTAGTCTAGATCTAAACTAAATTAAATGTATATCATACTAGATTATCTACTATAATCTGTATTCTAATTTAAGAATGCTAGATCTAAATCAGAACCTAGATCAAGACAAAATCAAGTAGTATACCTAGTGTAACCTAGTAATCTAGTCATTCTTGTGGCCTAGTCTTTTAGTTTTTAAGTTTAGACTCAAGACATATATGCCTAATATAAATATGCTACATTGACTAGATATAATTTGTTTTCTTTATTTTACGGGGGGTACTTCCTGACTTGCGATCTTTATTTACCGGGGGGGGGGGGGGCCTTCCTGATTGCGAACTTTATTTACCGGTCGGGGGGGACTAACTTCCTGACTCACGTTAACAAATTCAAGCGTCCATATTAATATTAGTGTCTAGAACTTTAAATCTAAACATTTCTAATTCCATAATCATTAGATTAGTTTTGGATTTAGATCTAGAAAGTAGTCTAATAACTAATTCCAGACACTGAATTGTAAATCTAGATCTAAAACTAGTTAAAATAGATTTTCCAGAATCCAAGGCCTAAACAGGTTTTTTTTTTTTTTGTAATTTACTCTAAGCATCAGATTTTGTTTCAACTTTAAAAAAGTTTCATTGACCTTTAGTCTAGACCTAGATGCTAGACCTAGCGTTATAATAACTACATCGATTTTAAATAACTTAGACATATAATCTAGCCTAAAGGCTAGCCTACTAGCTGGTGAATGTCGTGGATTCATGTTTCGTTTTTTTTTTTTGTATAGAATACAAGATCTAGACTATATGTAGATCTAGCAAAAGTCTGTATTAAAATTAATTAAAGCTTCCTTAGCCGCAAATTGGTTCTGGATTAGATCTAGACTATATCTATCTAGAAAGTTTGATTGATCATGGCCATGGGTGTGCTCTGCAATCGACTGAATGACCAGTTGTTTTATTTTCAAAAAATTAAATTAGCTGGCATTTCGCGACAAAGCCGTGATCGCGCATGACTTTTCCAAGTCTGAAATTTTATTTTTGAAATTCCAGACTTTTTCCAGACCGCGTACGAACCCTGACATTAAGTGCTTTGTTGTTTTTTTAACTGTATTCAATAAAAATAATTATAATAATAATAATATAAATATAATATTATAAAGAATAATATTATATAAAATATAATATAAATAATAATTAAAAAATTAAATTAGCTGGCATTTCGCCGACAAAGCTTTGATCGCGCATGCTTTCAACCATGACATATATATAGATCTTATAATCTAGCCCCTATATCCAACTAGATCTACCCATCTAGCGTTTTACCGGTCCACATTTTTTATGACATCGGATTTTTAATTTATTTTTTTCAAATTCCAGACATTTAAAAAATTCGCCTAGAAAAGTAGCGATTTTCCAGGTCTGAAATTTTATTTTTGAAATTCCAGACTTTCCAGACCACGTACGAACCCAGAAAAAGAAAAGAATTGTAGTGATTCAAGTCAAGTGTCATTTTTAAGGTAACAGACACTGAGACTGAGACAGTCACAGTAACACTAACAGTATTAACAGTGGGTTAGTTATAGTTAATCTAGATAAATAAAATAAAAAAATTATAGTAAATTTCTAGATCTATATACTACTACTAGTAGATACTCAACTAACTCAGCCTATTAAGTTAATTAAGTCTAGGCTTAGCCTTGCCTTGCCTTGCCTTAGCCTTAGGCTTAGGCTTAGGGTAGGCACTTGGACTTGACTTAGGTCTTTGTCTTAGGGCTTAGCTGGCTTAGCTTAGCCGGCTTAGCCTTAGTTATTAGTTACTAAGTTAGGACTTAGGCTTAGGGACTTAGTTAAGACTTAAGTGACTTAAGACTAAGAATTACTAGATAGAGTTTGATAGACTTAGAGTAATATATATCTACTCTATATTATAATTATTGAATTTATTCTAACATCTAGATATATAATAATAATTAATATTTTAAATTATTATAATTATTTATAATAATAAGGCTTGTCTTTGTTTATAATAAATAGTAATAATATGATAAATTGAGATCTCATACAGTCATACAATCTAGTTATCAATCTAAGCTATTTATATATAAAATCTATAAATATTTTAAATTTGCATGAAAAATATAATATAATATAGCTCTGACTCTGACTTAAATAATCCTGTCAACTCCCAGGGGAGCATAGGGCCTCAAACTCAACTCTTCACCGAACTTGTTCTGAGCAGTTTTTTTCATTTGCTCCCATGTCATTCCAGTATCCTCAGCTTCACTGATGTGATGACTGACCTTTTCAAGGTTTGCCTAGGCCTGGTCGCTTTCGTTGCGGATTTCAATCTATAATAATATTGAGACTGATAGTCTAAGACAGAGAACTTAACTTCTTATGCAAAACATATTACAGAATATTGTTGAATCCTCTCTTAAAACCTTTATCAAGCTATTCAGGGAATTTTGAAAGATTTTAAGACAAGTTAGTAAATAAAAATAAATTACATCTAGAATAATCTTGTAATGTATTTAAAATATATAATCCATACATGTCATGTAACATGGAAACACCTTTCTTTATAAATGATGCGTAGACAACAAAATGCATTAATAATTAAAAAATTATACTACAACAATTAAAAATAATAACTTTTAAAATCATTTTTGGTGGTGCATAAAAGGAATGTCAGTGTACCAAAATGAGGGGCATAGGAAAAACCTTTCAGTCTCAAGCTTAAGAGTATTGGTTGTACATGACTTCCTTTTCACTTTGACTTTCAGTTAGTTGAACGGTCTTAACAATGCGAGAAACACCCCTTTCAAATTGTGAGAGAGAATTTATACTTAAATGTATTGCTCAGCATAAAGTAAGTATCTAAACTTTTTATTTGTTCAGTTTTAATATATATATAACATCTATTATATAAAGCAGAATGTTTGGCGTATGTATGTATGTATGTCCCCGTATAGAAATCAAAACCGCTTGACCAATCTTGATAAAACTTGGCAGAAATGTTCCTTGGGTACCAACTAGACCGTAGTGTATTGTCAGGGTTCAATTTATATATATTGCTGCTTGTCTCTTGTTATTGTGTTTCTTGACTTGGTTCCTGTGGCTCACTAGGGGTTTCTTGAATATTAAATAATATTTGCTTGATACTTTCTTTGTTACTCAATTATAATTCATCAATACTTGCTTAACTCAAATACGAACACTTAATATACATCAACTCTAACTCCTTATATTCATGAATATCGATAACACTTTAATACTTAATAAAACACACAATTATATCACTCTTATGAAGTAGTAATACACAAAACACCAGTCCATCAACTTATAAATATATAAATGCATAAATACCTGTCCAGGAAGTAAACGTCCAACCTTCCTGGACCGGGAGCAAGACCTTACTGACTTAACACATTCTCTCGCACATTCAACGAAGACTTAATCACTCAGTTCATAACACGTGCAACACTTCGCATTAATAAAAAGGGGATATAACAATCATACCAAAATATCAAACTAACATTCATTCTCGCCATGCCTCTCCCTGACATGTATGTATTGTAGCCCTGAAACAAACTTAAGACCCTCAAAAAGAAAAAAAAGACCAACTCTATTACAGCTATAGTATTTTATGGATCTAGGCCATGTTTACAATGTTGACATGAGAAAAGATCAAAAGGATTTAGATCTAGATCTAATTTTAAGAAATACACTTCGCGCAGCTAGTTTGTTACTTTGACATATGAAAATACAAAAGAAGGTCCATCGATTTCATTATATAATAAAATTAACCTTCAAATGTGTGTTTCAAAAGCAATTTTACATTAATTAGTTATTTATATCTTCAAATTTAGATATCCCGATGCACATTCTTTCATTAGACATTACCAAACCCTTTGTCTATTCCTAGATCTAGGTCTAAAACTCTTATTGAACTCTAAGATGATAAAACTTCTTTTCGCAAAGATAGTTTTATGCTTTAACACATGAACATACTAACAATAGTCCATTCATTTCATATTTTAATCAAATTAACATTCAAATTTGTTTTTCTAAAGCATTTTTAATACATTCGTTTGCTGTTTGCTAAAGCTGCGTAGCCGTGTTGAGATAGGCCTATATTTATTCATGAAAGAAAGGTCACACATGCGCAGAGCAAAGCCTTCACGCAGCACATAATGAACTCTATAAAAGCCAATTTTTTACTCTAGATTAGTCTAGATCTAGATCTATGTCTACCTCAAGATCTACTTTATACTTTAACACATGAAGATACAAAATTAAGTCTATTCATTTCAAATTTTAATCAAATATATGTAGGCCTACAAGCATGTTTTTATTTTTAAAAAAAAGGAATTAAAGTAGATTAGCTATTTTGATTTGATGGCTTCATTCATACTATTTTTACATTTACACATTCGCTTTATTTATTACATTATTATTTCGTTTAAATGTTTTAAAAACACTCTCAGTGACTATATTGACAGTAATACGCAAATAAAGACCAGCGGGTCGCAGGTAAAATATGTCTAGTATTTCATATAATACTTTCAGTTATCCATAGTAGGTCTAGTTATTTTATTTTTTTAAAAATAAAAACATAAACATAAAAAAATGATTACTTGTCGCGACAATTGTTTTACAGTCTAAATATCTACACATCATGTTACAATGAAAGTTAACAGAATTTTAATGTTAATAAATTTATGTACATGTATTTATAATTGCAGAATGAGATTGATATAAACAAAAGTATTGTAAATTAAAAAAAAATCATAATGGCTTTATTTATAATTGATTTTTAGGAAACATTAACAATTCTTAATAGTATATAAAAACATTTAATTTTCTGTTATTTTTGTTGCTCTTTTCTTTTGAAATAATTTCTTTCATGCTCCTAAAAGCGACTAGATGGAAGAAGTGCTTATGACTATAGAGACATCAGAATAGCTTTTGGAGTCAGTCTTGGATGTTGTCATGTTGAACTGGGCAAAACAAGGTAAAAACTTTCATTTATGGGAAATATTATTAAATCCTCCACACATCCAAAAGTTTTTGGAATTACAAAATAAAATGAGTCCAGCTCTATTACTTAGCATTGTTTGTTCAATTATGCCAAAGCAACAACATATAATTTCCAATAAGGATCATTAAAACAATCTTAGTCATCAGTAGTTCATAGGTTTGACTCCATTATGGTTCTTTTATAATTTTGAATATCAGACTGTAAAGTTGCATATCTATATATATATACTAATTTATGAAAAAAAACAACACAACAGGTTTAATGCATTTAATAACTCCATTTGAGTATGATAATGTTTTTAATAAAAAAATAAATGTATATGATATTAGTAAGTCCAGAAATTTCATTCCAGAGTTTTGGCACAAGTCTCATGTGAAGTAGGCCAGCCAAAACAAACACGTCCTCATGATGGAGTGCTCTTTGTTAATGTGGAGATGTCACCAATGGCTTGTCCATCATTTGAAGCTGGAAGGTTGGTTAAGTCTAGTAAGATGTGTAAAGTAGCAATAATAGGAACAAAGTGGTCTAAATAAGGTAAAATATGTAACCAAGTAATAAGTTTAAAAACAAACTACATTTCTAAACAGGCAATCAGAAGAAGGAGTTGAATTGTCTAGGCTAATGGAACGATGTCTTAAGGAATCTCGCTGTATGGACTTAGAATCTCTTTGCATTGTTGCTGGAGAAAAGGTGAGGGTACAATCCTAACAGCTGTGAAGGTTCTAGAATAAGGTTTCATTGAAGGTGAGGGTACAATCCTAACATCTGTGAAGGTTCTAGAATAAGGTTTCATTCTATTAAAAGAAATTTTTTAATGTAGATAGTATGCAACCTTCACAACCATCATCATACTAACTCTCAGTGAGGTCTTGAGAGGCTCAAATCTTCCATTTTAATAGGCATGATTTCCTTTTTCATCTCATCAGATTTCTATAGTCTAGTACAAATCAGTGCTTGGAGGACCCAAGTATCCGCCTCAAATTCTGTATATAAAACTGGAGCCACCAAATAGATAAATTCCTAGTTATTAAAAACCTTTAAATATTGATGTTCTAACAGTCTTGACTATTACTGTGTAAAGTCATTTGACAGAAAACTAATAAAGTTCAGAAGCAATAATACACAAAACATTGAACCATACAAAAACACAATCTAATAAAATATTCAGAAAGACACAAAGATGAAGGGACATTTCTTATTCCATATATATATATATATATGCTAGGACGAATTCCCACAAGTGCTCCATCTTCCCTAGTGCCATTAAAGCATCAAATGGTTTGACTGAATCTGCCATGAAAACTAATGACTTATTAGAGTAGTTTAATATTTAAAAAAGATCCTGGACTTGCTAGACACATGGATATGCATAGGATGTATTTATATTTAAATTAAAAAAATTTTTTTTTTAAGAAACTTAAAATTTTTTTTAGATATGGTAATGATTCCAAGTGTCTAGTTTTTGTCGTTGGGAAACAATATTAATAAATATATATGTATGAAAATTTGCCAGTAATGATTTTAACAATATTGAACTCAAAGTAATATTAGCCCTTTTTGTCAGTTTTTGTTTCACAAAAGTATCCTTTAGATAAAAAAAATAACACTTCATTAAGTATTTACTAGTGATATTGAGCACAGGGCATCAACAAGCAAGCATGATTGGTTCTGTCTAGTGCTATAATCTCATCCTGTTCAAATGTTAGACCACTCTTGTTGAATTCTTTGCCCTTATATCTTCTCCATGTTTTCTTGGCCACCCTTTCTTTCTCTAACATTTGTTTGTCTCATTCATCACGTCTTTCTGTACTTAATATAGACATACAAGTGTTTTTGTTGACTCCACAGGCTTGGCATATAAGGGTGGACATTCATGTTCTAAACCATGAGGGCAATATTTTAGACTGTGCAAGTATTGCAGCCATATCAGCATTAGCACACTTTAGGTAGGGTGATATAAGATTAATAATATGAATTCTATTATAGATTATTTATAAAAATTATTTCTTATTTGCAAAAGCTTATTTACTACATAGAGTAGCAGTTACATGAGTTTGCCATTTCCATAATAGTGGCACACCATGGTGAGTTCTTGTTTGCCAATTTTTCCAAATTAATAATTTCAATGCTGGTTAGAATAATACTATGGCCTCCTTCAGTTGGAAGTGACTAGATATCTCATAGAAATGAGATGAAAGTTTGCAGTCCCCCCTCCCCCCTCTGATGTTTCCAAACAAATGTTTAGTTGAAACAAAAGAAACTACTATTTAAATTGCATATACACATAATCTATACAAAAAAAAAGCAACAAAAAGAAAGTATCTTTAAAATAAAAATAAGGAAAACTGTGAAGAAGCGTATGGTGCACACCAGCACACTTTTCAACACAACTATAGATATGTTGATATTGAGATGAGCAAGGAGAGACTGTTGATTCCAGCAATGTGAATGGTGAAACAGATCCAAAGCTTAGTTTGATCCCTCTTAAGCTGTAAAAGTGCTGGTGGACAGGCCAGCAGGTGAGAAACAGCATTGGGTCTCTGTGTGTGTTGTCTTGTTTGTCTGGGAAATTGTGTTAGTTGCGAGATTGTGAATGCTGTAGAAACATGGAGACATAAGCGGCACCAGTCAATCCCATAGGCCAGAGCTAGAAGACCTGATCACAAAGAAGAACATTTATGTTTATTGCCATCTTATATCTGTTATCACCTCAATAAATGTCATCTTTTACCTAGATCCCTTATTGAGTTGCTTCCCATAAATTCGTCACAATTGCTTCCAAAGCAATTGAAACAAATTCTAGATCTGTTTATTCACTTAGCTCAACTGTCTCTCTTTGCTGGTCTCAATTTCTGTTTATCACTAGTGTGGAACAGTCTGCTGGTTGACACCATAACATTTATTCACCCTTCATTTATTTGTAACTTGACTTCAGAATGCCTTAATGTACTTACCATTAGCATTGACCCATCCCTACATTTATCTTCTTCATACTTTCCTTTCCACTCCCATTCTTTTTTGTTTTCGTCAGTCACAACTGCATATCAATTTCAACTTTGTAATAGCCATTCAAAACAATTACTTTCATCAGGTGCTTACAAATCAAAATTCAATGAATGGTTTATGTTTTTTTTTAAAATTATTTTTAAACATTCAAACCATCTTGGTAAACCACTCAGGGGCATAGCTAGTTGGGAGGCCCCTACATTTTGCGTAATATTTAATTCTTAATGTAAAAAACGCTAATGGGGGGGGGGGGGGAATTCAAGTGGGGGTCTAGGGGGATTTTAAAATTCCCCCACCCTAGCTACATCACTGAAACCACTGTAAATAGTTTCACCTTAAGTACAAGTTTGGGTTTTGTAATAGTCATCTCAATAGTGCTTTGACCGATGTGTATGTATGCTTCCTTTTCAGGCGTCCAGATGTTACTGTTCAAGGGGAAGAGATCAGAATTGTAAGAGTTTTTATTTCTGTTGTGTCAGTGTGTCTGTGTTTGTCTCTTTGTTTGTCTCTTAGGTTGAGACATTAAAAATCAGGTTTAAAGAACAAAGTTATGTTTGTTTTTTGTTTTTTTTGTGTGCAGCATTCAATGGAAGACAGGACTCCAGTTCCTCTGAGCATTCATCATTTTCCTCTACTAGTTTCTTTCACATTTTTCTCTCAAGGGTAACTATTTTAAAATATATTTTTTTTTCTTTTATCTTCATTGCAAGCTTTGAATTGGGGCTGGTAACCTGTCTGAATGAACAAATAGTAGAGATCAACAAATTATTTAAAGACTAGAATTGTTTAATCTATACAATTATTCTTTGCCTTGTCTATACCTCAATTAAAAAAGAATCTGCAAAGCTTAAGGATGTTGAAATTATCCACCAATTTTCACTTTATCTTTCTTATTCTTATTCACTATCCTTTTCCTTTCTCACTACCTTTAAAACTCACCATCCTTCTCCTTTCTTACAGCCTTTTATCTTTCTCCTTTCTCACTACCTTTAAAACTCATTTTTTTAAAGATTTTCTTTTGTTGATTCCTAAATAGAGTGGAGGAAATGAATACAAGATAAAATGTTTTTCATTATTATAAACATAAATAGAGTTTGAAGCTTTTAGTGCTGCGACAAATTATGAATAAACATGCCATGTAACATATGAAAAAAAGCAGCACTTAGGTGCCAAGTTTATTGAGAGAAGAGGGTTAAAAAAATATAAATAAGCCCAGAGGAGGATTGAACCATGGACCCCAAATCTGCTCCGTCACCTACCAGTGACTAGGTACAGGTGTACCTTAGTGCTGCTATTATTATATATTATCTGTCATGCTTATTCATTATTGTAAAACTATTTTTATTTTGTTATTTGCATGATAGTCAAAATATCAGATTTTCATTCCAGTGTCTCAGAAGAAGTCAGTACATTCAGTACATACTTCCATGAGAAATTTGATGTTTGCTTTTAACTTTATTTTTTAAATAGTATGACATTTACATAAAATATTAAAAATTCACTTTTTGAATGAAAGAATGTAATTGGTTGGAATAGTTTAGTTTGTAGCATTTGTGTGTGTGTGTGTTGGTGTTCTTTTTTTAGTTTAAATTTTTTAGTAGCTTTATGTTTCTTTACTACTTATTATTAAACTAATGTCTATTTCATTGTTTTGAATGTCAAGTAAACACATGCTTGTTGACCCAAGTGAAAAAGAAGAAAAAGTGATGGAAGGAAAGATGGTCATAGGGATGAACAAGCACAGAGAAATATGCACCTTGCAAGTGACTGGTCAAATGTTGTTACTGAAAGAACAGGTAACGCACAATCATTTTATGTTTTTGAGCTCATACAAGTGATTGCTGCTGTAAAATGTCTGTTGAATGAGTTTTTTGTGTATAGTTGTATTATGAGTCCTCTGTTCACTTATGTAGAACTTTACAACAAACCTCAGGCATGCCATATAAAAATGCAACTTATAAAATAGACATAATCAGAGTTTAGTAGCATTGAGATAACTTTTAATCACAACAATTGGATGCAGTCCCTGTATCTGTCTTATGTAACGATGTTGTCGGTATTAAGTTTTGGAAAAACTGTCGACCTATGCACTCAGTTACTCCTATTCTAAACTGTCAAATTTGCTTTTGCATTCAACATCGCTCTTATTGGTAAGTCACCTTATTGAAATTACTTAACATTACTTTGCTGTCCAAATTGTTACAGTATCTCTTCTGGTCTAAAAGACTCACCTGCAATATTTTGGTACTGGCTGTAGGAGCTATTGTCTGTAAAGCAAAGCACATACTCTGCTGCTATGGGTGTTGAGACTCTAATTGATTTATCTCTATCAATTTGTGTCTTAGGTCTTAAGGTGTTCAAACATAGCTGTTACCAAAGTGACTGTCATCACGGAATTAATATTTCAAGCCCTGGAGAATGATAAACAAGCAAGGTGAGACATTTTTTTGAAGTTGATATAATGTATATTGCATTAAGCAGGAAACTCCTTGGAAATACTGGAATGCAATAAAATGACAACTCCATTTTAAATTAATTTGATCACAATTTATAATATTAAGGCACAATAGGGTCTCCAAATAGTTATTCAGTAGACTAAAAGTGTATGCATTAAATAAAGAAATGAGTTTGAAATAATATCACTGTTAAAACTTGCACCATGTTTTGTATGTGATTTTCTTGTTATTTTGTACTTACAAAAACAGCATGGAAAAAAATGTACAATATCCAGACTGTTATGTTTAGTACCTTTTTTTTTCATTCAATTTTTACTATTAACTCACACTTTTCTTATTGTCAAATATCTTCATATTAACAATTTTAATTATTTATTTTGACTTTGCAATATCTTACTAAGCTGAAATTTATATAAACTTTATTAAAAAAATGTAATTACTATAAAAACTCAGTGTTCCATCTTATGGAATTATACAGTTATGTTGTATTTTTCCTATTACTGAGTGTCAGTAATATCCATTTTATATAGGTCACCCATATGCAAAGGTAATACATTATAAAAAGAGAATAGTGAGAATGAGTTTTGTGCAGTAGAATTTAAAAAAAAAAAATTTAACAAGTTGTCAAAGAGACTCTTGACGTGGTGTTATAATATTACACATGAGACTGGTTACTATTAATGTTTCGCAAATGTTGTATAATGCTGGTTTCATGCTTCCTGGAGTCACACGTGACACGTGACAAACAGATATTACAGAGTGACTTAAATCCACTTTGGCAGACAAAATATTAAGTTTATTTGATGACAATAATAATACCGCACTTCTTGGCAGTTACATGATCCAATAAGAAACTAAGTCATATCCGCATAACAGCGGTATCAAATATAAACAACATGTCAAATTTTCCAAAATAGACTTCAAGTAACGTCCGCATCACAGCGGGTAACAAATACTTCCGTAATAATAGTACAGAGTAATAACTACTAGAAATACATGTCTCAAGTGACCACTGGCTTCGACAGCCCAAAAGATACTTCTTAACTCAAAATTACTACTTGACTCTCTAAGTCACTACTGTCCGTACCTGACTAAAGAATACTACTTGACTGCTTAAACTAAAAGTTGATTTAGTCATTCAAGCTTTTAAATCCCTCCTTGTTGGTCTACTTTTCATAACCATCGTTTGCTTTAAACAGTCATTCTAGAAATTTTTTCAGATGGAACTAATAAATGTTACAATTTAAAGAAAATTACTTTTAATTTACACACAATAAATTTTTATATATTTTTTGGGACCTAGTCTAACAAATACATTATTTATAATAAAAACAGGCTAATAAAAGCAACAAATATTGGAGAATTTTATGAATTTTTAAAGGATTTAATGAAATATTTTGGTTATTCATCTTTCACCGTTCACTTGGATTTTTCCTCAATATCTGCATCCATGGATGAGGAATTATGGTAGTTATAATACATGGAGACATATGAAAAGGAAAAGAATCACTTTCTCATTTTTGCTACTTTTGTGTGTTGTTAGATTTTATCATATATCTATATTCATTAGAATTGTTACAAAATTATGCAAAATAAAATCTTAATGTTTATATATAAATCAGATATATATAGAAGTCAAAAAAATTTTTCAGGTTAAAGGGAGAAAAGCATGGGTTTGCAGAACTAGTTTCTGGGGAGAAAATCACATCAAATAAACAGCCTGTGACAGATGTGCCAGTCAGTCAGACTATGGAGGAGTCAGAAGAAGATGGCTCCAGTTCAATGGACAGCGACAGTGAGGAGAGTGAAAGTTTTACACAGCATGCATCTGAAGAGAGGTAAAAGTGTGTTTCAAAACAAGTTCTGCCGACTAACACGTGCTCTATTATAAATACTTAACAAAGCAACATTTCGCTTTTATCTGACTTAGTTTAGAAGTAGCATCAAACAAGAAAATATATAGATAGAACATAGAAATTTCTTCTAAAAAAAACTAACAAACTTAGAACAGTAAATCTTGGTATTAGGCTATATTTGTTTTGTTTTCTTTTCAGCTTCAATTCTGAGATGTTTCAATTATTTTTGTTTATTAATTAGTTATATAAAATAAATCACTTGCGATTACTAGCAGTCATATTAAAAAAATATTTTACTTGACAGTCTTATATTAATTATCAAATCAATCTAATTAAAATATTTTTTATTCCCCAGGAAAGTGGAAATTTTGGTGAGTTTTTTTTTTACTTCAATTAACTTTAAATACACATTGCATTAAAGTTTATTTTTCAAAATCCACTTTAATTTGTTTGCTTTACTTTATCATGTGGTGTGATATCTGTATTGTTATTGCTAGCATTGTAATGCATACAAATTAAAATGGACGGCCAGTTCTGATCACACTAGCACTAGAAGCATTTATCTTGGTACTATAATATTTGTAACAGTGTTTACCATTGTCCTGAGTACCGGAGGCCTTCATGTTCCTAAATGTTGATCATAAAAATTGCTAGACATTTATTTAAATCTTGGCATGTTGATCACAGAAATTGCTTTTTTAAAAACCTTGGCATGTTGATCATAGAATTAGGTAGACATTTATTTGACACTGGAATAAAAAATTCCTAAATTCAATCAATCTGACCTTGATCTTTTTAGTCTTCATTTAAAATCCAACATTTGAAATACTCCCTTGTGTAAATGAATTACTTTTCAAAGAAATTCTTTATATTTTGTAGAAAGTTTAATTAATTTCTACAAATACAGCAACATAGGCAAGATTTTCTTTCTCATTGATTTAAAGGACTTTACATCATAATTAAAAAGTACAAATTAAGGAAATAATTGTAATTATAGCCTGACAAAAATTATATTGTAACACCAAATTGTTTTCTAGGCCAAAGGAGTGGGTATGATTGGAGATGGTGGACCTAGCAAGTGGATTGATTTGACTTGTGATGATGATCATGCTGAGACCAAAAAATCAACAAAATTCAAACCTGAACTAATAGAGTTGGGTAAGACACATTACATTGGAACATTTTCTGTTGATTTTTTTTTTTTACTTACATCATTGAGCTCAAACAATAAAGTTTACATGATAATCATAGATGGATTGATGGGATGGAATACAATGAAACTGGCCAGCACAAAGAAGGGAGAATGTGAACATAACAAATTTGGAGGAGCAAAATCAATGGGACCAACACCAAGTTAACAATCACTGGAAATGAAAAGAAATTCAAAACTATAATTTGAAATCCACATGATGACCATAAAATTTCTATTCACAGTGGACAATCTAGATAGACATTAAAAAACTCTCATGTTCTTTACATACAGCAACAAAAATTCAACTTGATGCCTTGCTGTTTTATTTTAATCCAAGGGAGGTAACTTTTAAAGAAGCGTTATGGTTGTTAAAGTGGTGCAAGTTTTATTGTATTGTGTATTTACACACAATACAATAAAACACATGTATGTTATATAAATGCTCATATATGTATATTACATAGATGACATAAGATGTGTTCATTTTTGTCTTGACTTTTAATAATCACAGTAAGGCTTATTCAAATTATTGCCCAACTATATGTACTGTTATAGATGAAACTGCATTATCTTACTTTATTTTTGCAAAAAACAAAATCGAAACCCTAACCCTTTTAATATTTTCATCAATTGTTTACATTCACAGATGGAGAGAGCAGTGAAGAAGAATGTCAAGTTGTTTTGGATGCATCATAACTGTTTTATTCCAAATAAATGTTTTTTTTTAATCTGCATTATTGTTTGTATAATTTCATGCTATCCTCTTTCACTTACGCTAATGATTTTAGACCATTAAAAAAATTAAAAATAAATTAAAATTATTTCATGCAGACCTAATTAATAATTCTAGTTTATAGATTGCAAATAGTACATATAGTGTTCCAACTTTTCTACGATGAATCCGTAAATTTCTAATACTAAATATTTTGTTACCATTCAAACTTTAATAATTCAAATAATTCTTTCTAATGAAAAAAAAAATTTGTTCTACTTTTTAAAAATTAAAATAAAACTAGAAATTATATAAAAGGGGCAAAAAACTTCTAAGTTATCAAATAACAACACCCTTTGTTTTGTACTGAACATATTCAATCCCTGCTAGGTTTTGTAAACAGCTTTTTTAATATTTAAAAAAAAATAATTTTTTCAAAGCTTTTATATAAACTCACTCTGGTTAAAAGTGTCTACACGCTTCTCTGACACCTATTCTGGGATCAAGCTGAAAATTCAGTTATTTCATTTGCCTGACAATACAATAATCAATTTTAAAAATTAACCAATTAGTTAATTAACTATTGGAAATTATTTGATTTGATATCTCAAACAAGGGAAAGAAATTGTACTTGACTGAAGTAGCAGTATGAGCTGATTTGTCATATATAAATACTGTGTTTTTTTATTGTTAGTTTACATCTATTACACATTTAATTACACCACTGACCCAAACTAATTGATACACTATGCTTAATATATGCTTTGTTTTTTTTCCAAAACATTTTCTTGTTATTGATTATGGTTGAAAATTTGGATTCACTTGGGCAAATAATTGCTAATAATAAAAGCTGAAATGAAAAAAAAGGGGGAGGGGGCTGACTGGTTAAGCACTTAGCTTCTGAACCTAAGGTCCTGGGTTTGAATCTAGGTGAAGACTTGGAATTTGAATTTCTGGGTGCCCCAGAGTCCACCCAACTGAATGGGTACCTGACTTGGTTGCTGAAAGTAAAGGCCTTTGGTGCCAAAGAAACATGACCTTGACATTATCTACCCTATAGATTGCAAGGTCTGAGAAGGGAACTTCACTTTTTACTCCAATAAGGAATTCTATAGCCATTAGCATTATTTTTAATTAGTGTAAGGAATATTTTACAGAGCTGTGTTGAGTGATATTGAGCCTATAGACTAAAACTATTTCTAGTTCTATATCTCAAGGTTACTTCTTGCCTATACTAAGTTCATTGATCCAGTGAAACAAGACCTATAGAAACCATATTTTCATCACCATTATTTTTTTAAATTGGTGTTTGACATCTGTCCTATACAAATTTGGAATGTTAACAGGCGTAGTCCAAGCACAAGTTCTACATCAGTGTTTACATAATTCAAACCATGTTTAAAATTACTGGTATGAATAAACTTTCTTAGATATTTAAAAAGATTTTTGAAGGGTCACACAGGAACTTTAGCACTTCAGCTTTTAAAATTTTCTGGGTGCACCACATCATCCTATTAAAGCTATTACATCAATCTTGGTAATAGGTCAACCTGTTTGTGATGCAGGTATAATCAATATACCAATAATAGTGATTTACACAATTAAAGGGCAAAAATTCAGCATGTACAACCATTACATATCCTAGCGAATTGTTTAATTTGTTATCTTCCTTATCTCATTATTATGAAAAGTTCCCACAAGTAATCCTCTATCTGCTGAGATCAACTGCATAGTGGTTTCCAGATCAGGCAGTTCGCCATATAGTTTTTCTTCTATTGGAAGGTTCCGGGGCCATTGAAACACTTAAAGTTGATAGTCTATATCGTCATCATGATCTGCATAAGCAATGAACATGAACTCGGATAGCATGGAAAGCATCTACAACTTGCTGTCCTCATATTTTGTATTTATAAAGAACTACACCCAGCTCTGAAGAAAATTTGCTTCAGATTTTTTTAAGCTAATAAACACTACAAAACATTTGTTATTAAATACTTTTATTAGTACAAAAGTTTAAAAATAAATTCTTTGACAATATCATAGAAGATTAGTTCAGTATAAAAGACGAAGTCGAGGCAGAAGAATTACTCTGAACTAATTGTCTACAATACATCAGAGACTAAAATAAATTGGTAAAAAAAAAAGCTATCAACAATCAAATTTGTCTAAAAAGACAAATATTTCATTAAAAATGTTCTATTACAAGTGGACATAAACATAAAATGCATATAATTTTGCTCAGGTGGGATGTAAATACAAAGGCTAAAAAAAGCCTGTTATAAAAATTAGATGTACAAAAAAAATTTGATTTTAATTTTTTTTAAGTACCAACATGTTTTGCAAATTCCTAAATAAGATATTTGTTCATGTTAAGCATAGTATGTTTATAAGCCATCCCTTATGATGTGATGAAAATGAGATGTGTATGATTGTGGTCTTCATGTTAGGTTTTTTAGAGATGGAAAAGTAAAATAAAAAATATACATTTCCATAAAAATAGATACATCTTGGTGGTTCTAAAACTAGAGTAATAAATATTGACAGATCTTAAGAGCAGATCAAAAGCCAGACAAAAGATGGATCGGATACTTAGCAGATCTTTGAAGCAGAAGATAGTTCTGTACACTATATACAATACTCACAAACAATACACCGTGCTTTCAACACACCATAATAGAAACACTTAATGATTCTACTATACAATTTTATACAACTCGACTTGCTTTGCATAACTAATGGCCAGTAATCACGTTTAAAAGCCAGTGAAACTTTTGAAGCTGGTAAAATTAATGTTAAATGAAACAGGATACTCTATATGCCAGTAAAATTACCATGGAATGTATCTGGATAATATGCAAGCTATATATTAGCCATGGAAGCGAAAGTCTTGTGAATTGATTATTTCAGCTGATACTGACCTGATAGCTATACAAAGCAGAAGCCCAAGTTCTATACAATAAATTGTAACTCCTAAACCTATATAATGCATTATTTTTTTACCCTACTCAATAATGCAATTTGTTTCAATGGAAGAAATGATCTAAGTAATGATGGTAACATTAACTAACAGGCTTTTTTTTTAAATAACAAGATTACAAGTGACAGACAGTAAGTAGAGACAAGAATTACTAGTTATCAGTGACAGGAAAACTAACTAAAAGACAATAACACAGTCATGCTAAGACTGAAGTGACAGACAGTGAGATGAGCAGTAAGGATATAACACAGTCTGGTTGGTTCAGTTTATCAGTGACAGCAAGGTTAGAAAAACATTAAGGACTATAACAGTCTGGTTTTGAAGTTAATCAGTGACAGACAGAAAGAACATTAAGGATTATAAGTTATATAAATTAATGAAATTGAATTTTTATTTACGCTTACTAGTGACAGCAAGATGGAGAAATGCATTATGAATAGATGTTTCTTGTTATTAGTTGTCAGAATTACAGTAACAGAAATAGATGTATTAAAGATTAGAGAAGATATTTTAAAATTAGGGATAAAGTACAAGAGAATTAGAACAGATACAGAAAAATACAAGATAGATACAACATAGAGATATGGTACAACAGTTTCAAGACAAGGTTTAGCAGTGCAAAGTTGTGTCAAGTAACAAGATATAGATCCAAGGCTGTGAGAAGTAAAATATAAATCAAGGTAAAATATACATAATAAAAATTTCATATAAAAATATTTTGATGATAAAAATGAATGAGCTATGTTGAATGATTAGATAATCTAATGGGCTGTACAGTAAGGCTGCCTGATCTTGAACACACTATGGTAATACATGGAAGTAACAGTTGAGTAAGGCACTGTAATGCATTGTTGAAACCAAGGCACTTTTAAAATAATCCAAAACATTTGATCAAAAAATCCTGCTTGGAAAAGCTGGTTTATAAAACACTTGCTATTAGAAATGGGCTCATAAAAATGTAATTACAGTAAAAAAAACAAGAAATTAGTAAACACTAACAAAAATTTGTGCTAACATTTTTTAAAACGGTAATTGAAATAAAAAAATTGAAACAAAACTGAATTCAAATTTTGATAGATTTCCCAAAGCTGTTATTGGTTTTAAAAATTGATTTAATTAAATAGAAATCCAAGAAAGCTGGTCAGCCAGCACCAAATTGGTAAACTGGCTGATACTCACACTTAAAACTTTTTTAATGTATAAAATTACAAATTTCTTTATATAATGGATTCAAAATAGTTGTTCGAGGGCTCAGTATGTCTACAACAAACAATAATCTAGGTTTGATCATTCAAATTTGTACATCGTCTTCAGAAGGTTAACAGAAACTTACAAATAAACAGCAATAACTTTTAGACTAATTTGTGATCCAAATATTAAGTAAATACTTTAAACAGGCAAACCAAGTTCTGAACTTGTTATGTTCATAAAATTTTGATTTTAAAAGTTGAGGTATTACTGTTGAATACAAAATGAGGACATACTCAGCCCATATGTAAAAAGCAAGTAAGAAAAACAAGCCACTGCAGTATAGTTCCGTAATCCCAAAGAATCTTGTATAAAGTATTTTTTTAGACTCCTTGCAAATTTTCAAACCTCCCAATCCAAATCATCTAATCTCTAAAATTATATAAACATATAAAGGAAGTTCCCTAAATTGCTTAAAAAACATTTTCTCATATAATATTCTTAAAAAATATAATTTTTTTTCTTCTCTTTAAAACATATTGCACTATTTCGTATCACAATATCTACTTTTACAACATCCAAAATGACCCAAGCTACATTGTTACTCAAACAAGTTTTCATTTGTACATTTTTAAGAAAGTCAGAAAGTCATTTTTGATAATCTCATAAGTAACTTATAAAATGTAATCAAACCTTTGTTATGAAATAAAACAGTTTTGTTTGAGTCAATTCCCGGATTTGTACAAATAGATAAGTGCAGAAATCAGGGATCAGCAGTCTCTGTCTTAAGATCTGGTTTTAATGAATAGCCAGTACAGCTGGTGGCTCCACTAATGCAACTCTTTGAAACCTGGTAAGACAATGCCAAAGGTTACAATTTATCCAAATAAAAAAATTGTATACTATACACTACTACCAGAGGCGTTGTGGCTGAGCTATAAAGGGCTTGGCTTCTAAACCAGGGTTCAAATCCTGAAGACTGGGATTTTTTAAAATGTATGTACCAGAAAGCTAAACCAGACCAGTGGACAGCTATTTCGCTATTTTACAAAATGGTCATTATGCAGGTGTAACGCTTTTTGGGGCAGGTAGGGGCATAATTTTTTTTCTTCTAAGTCTGAACTGTCTTTACAGGCAAATCCTTTTTCGGTGCGAATTATTTTGATGAAAAAATGGAGTTTTCCAGAACGAACACAAATTTTCAAGGGGGTAGAGTAACTAAAACAACTAACTTTTTTATTATAATAAATAATCTAACATATTGATTTTATTTTAAAGGAAAATGAATGGGCTACAAAAGTAAAGTAAATTAAATAAATTGTTCAAACAAAAATATTTTTCATTTTTTAAACTGAGTACAGGAAAGGAAAAGAAAAACAATTCATAAATAAATTGATATACTGAAAGATTTAACCTTTTAAACATTTAATCCATAAATATTAAAAAATCACAATGCTTGATTTACTTGACACATTTAATCACCTCAAATTTCATAAAAGATGAACAAATGCACTAAGAAATAGTATTATTTACATTTTTCGGGTCCCGGGAAATAAACTAAAAAAAAGAGGAACCATTAACATAATGTCTTTTTTTTAAAAACGGTACTGTATCGAATTTACTATCAAAACAAAGAACAGTTTCACATCCCGTAAATAAAAAAAAAAAAAGAAATTAAATGTTTAACATAAAAAAGATAGTGAAATAATGTGAAATAAACAAGTTACTCGCTGAGAGTAACGCCGCACTGACCAGCACTAGCAAAGTTACTCGCTGAGAGTAACGCTGCACTGAAAGAGTTAAACTACAACAGTTGTGCTGAATACAAGTACAAGACTTAGGAAAAGGAAAGTCTCAGGTTTAGTTTTTTATTTTGTAATGCTTTACTGGAAGAAAGTTCAAGCCAGTGATAAAAATAGCAGCTGTAGTTTATGGTCAGAAAATTATTAGATAAAAGGATGTTAAAAAAAGGTAGGTATATTTGAGCCATTTCAATATGCATATATAATTAAATGTTTTAATGTGAAATACAAATGAAATGATCAAGATGTAAAGATTATACATGGCAGTATAAACTGTATAGGCATTAATGTAAAGAATTGTTCTTCGATACCCTATGAATGCTTGTACACCATGTAAATCATATGTACAAAAAAATAGACAAGAGAAAATGCAAAATAGACAAGTAACTAAAAGAAAAAGAACAAAATTCAAAGAACTTACTTTTCTTGTTTGTACTTCTCAATAACTGCTTGTTGAGGCATGGTAGATTTTCTTGAATAGAGACGAAACAGACACTGAACACAATCATTGAGACTGCTCAAGGAATAGCCACTAAATTTCTCAACATTAGCAGGCTGTAAAATCATGTCAACAATTATTTTATCTTTAATACTTGAACAAAACTAGAATTATGTGAAAACATTTTTAAATTAAGATACTTACCCATGGATCTTTGATATCCAGAGTGCTCCTAGCCAAAACAATTGCACTGGCTGCAATCACACTTGGTCTAAAGTCCAGAAACTCTTCAACCTCAATAAGCGATAGCTCTGTCAAGAACTGAAAATAAAAAATTTTTAATGTAAAAAACAAACAAACAAACTTACTATTAACTAAGATAGACTAACCAACATACAAGCCATACATACATGGGTAAGACTTTTTGCTTTCTCTGTCATTGCCAGCAAATCAAGGAAGCGCTCACAAAACCAGTTAATGGTAGGTACAGCCACTTTGAAATTCAAGAGCTTTAGAATCACACTTTCCATTTTCAGTACCTGAAAGATACTAGATATTGGCAATTTCCAAGACAAAGAATTGTATACAAATGTAAGAACAACTTAACAGAGTTATTTGGTAATAACTTTCAAAACAATGAACACTAATTTTATATAGATGTGTATTAAATCAGTAAATATTTAAACAAGCACTAGAAAATATTTGATTGAATCAAATTTGTTTCTATGAGACTCTTTAGGTCCAACTGGTTTTATGATTCAGAACTTTTGTCAGAATTATATATACAACAGCCTTGTGAACTGAATGCCATTGCCACCAAGTGTTGCAACAAGTTTGGAAAGCTTTGCATAGGACAAGCCTATTTACCTGACTTCTGGTGTATGTGTCGTCTGTAATGTAAACAAATTCAGCCACATCAGGTGGGTAGATTTCCTCATATTTACTGAAAATATAGAGGAATTTTTTTTACTCACTTTACTAACAAAAGCTTGTCATGTGATGGCATTCAAGAAATGACAAGAAAAGACTTACGCCGCAATGAACATACTAGCAGCCCCAACCAGCTGAAGCTTGGGCCTGTGCACTCCAACTAGGCCAAGAAAGCGGTCAATGTAGCTGATAGCCAAAAACAATGTCTCCCTTTGAAGCTTGTACTCCTCACCAACCTTAAAATAATACATCCATGATTGAATCCTTTTCTCTAATGAATTCATGTATGATAAATATATTAGAAAGAAGACTGTCAAGTTATCTTACCTCAACCAACCAGTCCACTAAAATGTTTCTCATTGAAGTGCTTACATCAGTTTGCTTTCTCATGTATGTTCTCTCTGGTCTACTTGCAGGCTTTCATCAAGAAAGAAGAAAATATTTTCTTTAATGAATGTTATGTAAACCTACAATTATAGGAACTCATTCCATTTATTATTTATACAAAATGAGTAAAAAAGGAAAATTTGCTATAAAACTGAATTAAAAATTATTTTTTTTATTGTTTCTGGTGTCATTAGACATTAAATGGCATTACTAATAACTTTTTAAAAATTAGGAATTAAATCAAGGCCTACATTTTAAGCACCATTTCCCAAGTAATGAGAAAAATGTTACCTCTACTGCTCTCAGGTAGTTGTAAATGTCATCATTATATGGATCTAATCCAAACTCATCAGGCCTGCAAGTACTAGCTTCTCTATCTTCTTTTATACTGTCTATCAACATAGGAGAACCTAGAAACAATGCCAGATATTTATATATATATGCGTGTGTATAAATCTAAAAATATAAATATGCTAACAAGATTCTGAAGACTTAAATCACAAATTAAAATTTTAAATTTACCGTCTAGGTCTGGCACTTGAAGTTGGCGAGCAATAGCAGGAAAGGCATTGTTTCTATTCAATCCAGCCACTATGTCTCTGAGAACCAGGGGTTCTTCTGGAATCAAGTTTTCCTGGTCAAGCATGGACTCCTCTTTAATTTGAACTTCATGTCTAACAGTAGTCAAAGGTCTGGCTGGAGCTGGGGCAGCATCTTCAAAAATATTAAAACTCATCCCCGAGCTGCTTGGCTTCTGGCTATTAGCGGGTGGCACATTTTCTTGACCACTGAATCCTGCTTTACTTGGAAGCACAGAATGCTAAATAGATAAAGTTAAAGAAATTAGCACCTGACAAGCCTACTTCATATCGAATGTTCAGTTATCTTGCCACCAATACTCCAAATAATAAATTCAAAATGAAAAAACATGAAATAGTAAGGAGGAAAGAGTGATAACTCCATCAGCTTGTCTTGACTGATCTTAGGTACATATCCACAAGTCAAAAAAAAAAAGATGGGACACATTTCTAATGTAATCTCTGGGTATGCAATACCTAGGTCAGTGTACTAGCAACCTGACTTTCTAGGGAAATCGGGATGCCTGGCCAGTAACCAGATCTAATTATTAACCTGGATTATTTGTATTTTCATATCTATTTACCTTGTCTTTAGCGATCCGCTGAGGTTGCTTTCGAATTTGGTTTGTTACATTTCCTAAAGCTGTACGCCTAGTGCTTGGTTTCTGAGAAACATCCTTAGCTCTATTCTGATTTTCTTTCAAGCCAATATTTCTTGCATTACCACGAACATGTAGAGACATCTTGACTGTTAAAACTAGAACAATGTTGAAAAGATGTGTCACAAAACTTGATAAAATGATAATCCCAATATAAAATTGAACAAGTTTGAAATAAAATCCACTTTTCTAATTTTGAGCAGGCTGAAAAAGAACAAGACCTAGACTAGATTCATCTAATCTAGACATACACACATAGATTATCATAGAATGATTAGTCTAGATCTAGATAGATACTAGATAATAGTGTATCACTGGATCTTAAGTCTAGATGTAGATCTAGTAGACAAATCTATATACTAGATCTAGATATTGAGAATATTAAATATAGACCGTCTTAAGTGACACTAACTATAGTGACTATAGTGACTATAGTCACTACGTCACTAGATCTAGATTTATATATCATATAGAATAGATCTAGTAGAGTCTAGTAACTTATCTAGACCATGAGACTAGTTTTGATCTATTCTAGAATACTAAGTAACTTAGTTTACTTAGTAATTAAGATCTCTAGACTAGTCAGTCTAGATTAGTGATTGAGTCTATTCTAGTTCTACACCTTAGCTAGTACTAGTAGTAGAAGAGTAGAGATATAGCCCTGCTAAGTAAGATTCACTAGATTTAATCTAGATATTTGTAAGACTAGATCTATAACATGAATATTATCATACGATATTCAAGATATTGTGTTATCAATGTCACTGTGACAATGTGAATGTTGAATAATCCTGTACTGAATGAATTAATGAACAAATGTGTAGAGTCCAAAATACCTCGAATTCAAATTTATATTCACAATCTAGAATAGTCACTTTTTGCTTTTACAAACTCCACAAAGAGCAATAGGTCTACAAAATCTAGATCTATAATATAACTTTCTAGGCTGAGCTAAGTTCCACGAAATAAAATACTGCTGAATCCCTACTCGAACACTGCGAATGATGACCAGTCCATCTGACTGAGGTAGCCTTTATACTTACGATTCGTGCTCCACAAGAAAGAAGTGGAAAAAAAATTTGCCTTAGAATCTCAATTACTCTATGAAGTAGCCCCAGTGTTTATTGTTGAAACGAGGCAGCCAGTCAAATGACCCGCTTCGCTCAAAACAGCCAATGGGGAGAGAGTTACCAGTAGCAACGTTCATTATTTCACGTGAAATGAAGACTTTTTATTTTAGCTTTGATTTGTGTGTAACATTTTTATTTGCGTCATGCAACTTAGAAACGATTTGTTCTAAAAAATATATTTAAAAAAAAAATACACACTATAAATGTCCCAATAAGAAAGTGCATTTTTTTCGCATGATTTTTTTTTGTTCCGTTCCGTTGCTAGGTGGACAAAAACTAGACTCATTCTAATTCTATATTGATATGTCTAGATTCAAGAATGAAAGAGCTACTAGAGTCTAATTCTAGATTTATATCTAGATCTAGATAAATCTAGAATCTAGATGTTTTATTGATCTATATTATTTCATTATATTTTTTATATTAAAAAAAACACAACTTAGAATTATAAAAGAAAACGATAAAAATCATTCACTTGTCAAATATTTAATGACCACGCCCCTTGACAACGTAAACATTTGCTGTTGTTAATCGCGGAATGTTATTATTCTCAGAATCTATATTTTTAATTGTTGGAAGAAAAGGGGTTGTTGAGGTTAAGAGTTGTTTGTTTGTGAATTAAAATGGTTATTATTTTGGATTACTATTGTTACTTCTTTTCTTAACCTTTTTTTTTTTTTTTTTAAATATCATTTAACTTAAATAGGTTTACGAATATTTCAAGATCTAGAATGTAGCCTAATGTTTGTCCAGGCGTCAGTACTTTTCTATAATTTAGTAATTGATTTTGTGGGTTTATATCGATTGGGGGAGGGTAATAATTAGAAGGTTTAGATGAAAAGAAAAGTGAAGACTGGGGTGATATTTTCAAGGCTGTAGGTGCTAAAAAAACTTTTTAAAGGGATGTTGTTAGTCGTGCATATGAATGGAGCGGGAGTTGGGCTGAGCTGCATAAAAGGGTGCATACGACCACTTATAGAATTACATACAAGCTTTGTTACATAAGGTAATTCGTGAAACTGCCTTTTCTTCACACATTAAAAAAGCGTGTTTTCATTTCAGCGTGTGTTTTTTTTTTATTGTTTTACTTGTGAATGCATGGGCGTAGCCAGGACTTTTTTTTTTTCGGGGGGGGGGGGGGGATTTTTGCTGGGGCAAGAGACCTTTAAACATTAAAATCTCCCCTAAAATAAACAAAATTGAAGCAAAAAATCGCTCCAACATAAAAATGAGAACGAGGAAGAAGAAGAAGAAGCAAAAAATCTGTCACAAAATCCCCCCCACACACACACCTACGCCCATGATTGAATGACCAGAAAAGAGCTTTATTTTTTTTTTGATGAAAGTTTATGTGTAATACTCTATATACTTTACTAAAACATACTACAATCTATATAATATAATATATTAGTACATCTATTACTCAAAAAATAAATACCAATAATTGTAGGAACTAGACAAGTTCTGTCGTTGTTAATTATTATTCGATTCTCACGCCGACCTTTGTCTCCGAATCCTTTATGTTCTTAGAACTTATCCGACCAGCCCATTGTTTGAACAATCATCTCTTCATCACGTTCATCTGAGTAAATCAAAGCGACTCTAAGATCTACTGTGAGTCGGCGAATGATCAACTATTCATTTGATTCCTACCATTTATGACTCTCATTTGCAGCATGCCTTCGTTTAGTGCCCCGAAAAAAAAGATAAGTCACCCTTGGATCTAGCTCTTTTCATTACGACATATGTTGAGGGTCGTAAAAAGCCCACTCCGTAGAGGTGAAGAGGGTTTTTCTTTTAATGATCTGACCGAATTTTCACACCGCCTGGCTTTGTCTTTGCTGGCCAACCTCTTACGCCATTGTCTCTTACGATGAAAGTTACTAATAGCCATTCACTATTGCCCAATCTTGTGCTGGTACTAGATCTAGATGTTAATGTTAAGCGGTACTTTGTGCTTTAGTTCCGAAAGAGAAGTATGAAAAAAAAAACGTACACACACAAAGATACGTACTAAATATTGTGGTGAAAAAAATAAAATAATAAAGGCACATTTCTAATTTCCCTGTGCCAGGACAAATTCATATAAGTATACCTTCATTCCTATTGCTATCAAAACGGAATGCTTGAATTAATCAAGAAAGCAATGAGTTAGTAGAGTTTCTCTCTAATCATTTACAAATGAATACACTTAGTGGGCCTGCTTAGTGGATAGACATCTTTTTCTAGTCTAATCTTTCCATATTGGTATCTTTTAATGAACATCTGTAATTTATAAGATGTGCTATTAAATCTTTTAAAATATTTTAGGTATGGACTAAAGAAAAGATTTAATCGTAAGATTGAAAGTTTTAAAAAAAAACACGCATGCACTAACAATAAATATATTTTGCAATTTAAAACGTTAACAAATAATATATGAGTTAAAATAAAAGGTAGACTACATGTTTTCTGGTGGATGGGATTAGTTTGACCTCATTAGGCTTCTAATTGAATTTGTTGATTTTTTTCCACAATTGAATGTATCGCCTGCCTTGTTTATTGTCTCACGGCTCGCCATTTTCGCAAACAATGAGATTATCCTAAAGCGGCTATCGTCTTACGCTCTTAATCGTGTTTCAATTTCCTGAACCCATTTTTGTCTTCTCCCCTTTTGTTTTTTTCGCTATCAAGTGTTGACATCCAGTCTAGCACTCACACGCCCTTACACACACACATACGCGCAACTCTGGGCGCTCCTAGTCTCGTCTGCTCCTATAAGGACTTTTACTTATTAGAGTCTGCATAGAGAAAGATTCATTTGGACCAGATGAAGTGGGAGGACGAAGGGAACTCTTATGCCTCTTGAAACAACAATCCTTCGAGCTGTGTTTTCATCACACTCCAGGTACACGTTTCCATTTTAGTTTCAAATTGAAAATCGTCCCCCACCTTTCCATTGACTTGGTTTGTTTGTTTGTACGAGAGAGGCTCCAACCAGAGGGCTACGTCCAAGCCCATAGCCCTAGAAAAATAAAAGGTGTGTGTAGAGGGGAGGGAGGGCCATCCTCCATCCGTTCACCCCCCCCCCCCCTCAAACGTTTAAGCGCTGTAGTAATGTAAATATTTTGACATTGTCATAACCTCTTCCCTCATGCAAGACAAGATACATATAGATCTATCTAAATGATATCTTTACAATCAACACCTATTGAGTGCCTCATTACCGGTCGTCTCCCCCTTTGTTTGTACTCAAGCCTACGAAGGTGGAGATAATCCGAGAACGAAACTACTCGGTATACAATGGGAGGCAACTTATGTTTACTAGAATGATGTAATACTAGCACGCCCCCCCCCCCCTCCCGCCCCTAAGATACCTCAAGCTAAGTTGAAGTGAATAGTTTTACCCCAGGTACTGGAGATTTTTCATTATAGAATAAACTAGTTTACCTGCATTGTCTTTCTCATACATTAATTTGGAAGAATGGTTTTAATGTCAGCAACTCATGTGGTATTTGGGAGGGGGGGTGTCTTTCAGGTGCCAGTAGGATCATTGTTAGGATTGTTTACATTGTTCTTTGTTTTATAATAAAGCTGCTGCAATATATTGGAAAGGGTTTATATTAATTTTAAAAAGTTATTCAGCTGTCAAAGTCCCCCAATCGATGATGGTTAACCAAACATATTTCAGTCAAACAGCAAATGGTCGGTTTCGATTCCCCTTCCCGGCCTTTCACCTCCCCCTCAAATATAATGAGCCAAAGTAAGCTTTTTTTTTAGTTAAAAACAAATCACTGTACAGACGGACTGACTGGCAGCCAAGCAAGGCTTAAAGTAGACAACCTTCAACAAGATCAATATTTTCTTATTGCCCGGGTGGTTTATGACGAGAAAGAAACTTAAAGTGTAAAAACAACTTGAAGGACTTAGGCTCCGTCAATAGAGTTTAAAATTATCTGCCATTAATTTATCTTTAATTGTTTGTAAAGGCCTCGATCTTTTTTTTTCTTCTGAGAAGCACTCACAAAATGAGATTTTATCTAACCACAAGAAATCTAGTATTTGTTATACCGTTCTCCAAAAATGTCACGCTTAAATATTTTGACAGCTCCCTACATTATAACAAAATATTTGGTGCTACAAAAAAAAATATTGTTTTGAACGTTACAAAAATGTATTTAAAAAATTGGCATGTCCTTGATCGAATTCAATGTGAATAACATAGGTATCCATAGGTCGTCTTGACCTTCCTCCTAATGTTACATACTGTTGAGACACTCATACGACGGGTGACGGCCCATTTAGCTTTTTCTAGAAGAAGTTAAAGAGACCGTGTTTTCAAATGTTTCGGATGTCCCTTTAGATTCTGAAGATAATTACATTCTAGCCCATACCTCCCGCAGGACGATGGGGGATGGCAGCGGGCAGGGTCCGAACACGGGACCTTCGAGACCACCAAACGACAGCCCATAGCGAATACCACACAACCAGGCAGCCATTCAACCAAACAGCTCACAAATATAAAGTAACATAAGTAATGGAACAAAACAACATCAAAGGAACAAGCACAAAGTAAATATATCGATACACAATACAGAGGTTCTCAACCAAGTAACTTGCATCGCTTCATTCGCTTGGGAAATTCCAGAAGCAGATAGCTGGGTAGCGCGAGATAGATTTTGAGACTATTTTAGCAATGCAAGAATCCAAGAATGAAGAACGTCTTGATTAAATAAACAGTGAAATAAGCGAACAAAATTTAAATCTTTAATTAATTTGAAACCAAGATTATTACATCTCTAGGAGCGACTTTTTCTGAATAAGAGTCTGTAACCAAAATTTGAATCCTGAATATCGGACAGTAAGGGGTTTAATGACTCTGTCACTATAATTATTGCACAATAGAATAACGTCAGATGACTTGTGGGCGAGAGGATGGCTACTTTAACATTGGCAGTGACAGCTTCATCAGACCGTGACTTCTACAACACGAGAAGCTCTTAACTTGTCACGTCGGACTCTGGAAGACTTCTCATTTCCTTCTGATAAGGTTACGCCATACAATTGATGGACAAAACTTGTACATAACATGAGCTCTTCAACGACAAGAATACAGCTTTAATGTCATTGAGATTAGTGCAGAATTGAATAGAATAAATCTAGGTCATCGTTCTATCTTCTATCCCAGTAACACATATTCGCTAACTGGGTTCAAAAAGTGTCCAACCTTAATACGCTAAAAAGAAAGAGGAAGAGAAAGAGAGAGAGGGGGGAGGAGAGCGAGAAAGAGGGAGACAGAGTGACAGCGAGATAGATAGATAGATAGATAGATAGATAGATAGATAGATAGATAGATTGATTGATTGATTGATTGAAGGCATGTAGCATTTGTTTAATATGCATATTTTTAGCCCAGTGAACGGTTTACTATTGAATCATGACTCCAGCACAACGACGAGCTGTCGCCTTTGCACTTCCCCACGGTGGCACACACTCACGCTGGGTGTGTTCATTAAGTCCTTAATTACTTAATATGACTTCCCCAGTACAGGGGCATTCTCCACGGTAACCAGTTGTTTGACCACTTGGCCACTACTTCTAAAGGCTGCTCGTGGAGACTAATTAGCTTCAATTAGCTAGCCTAATAGGATCGACTCTGCTAGTCTTACTGTTGGACTAAAAATGTATGCAATAATTCGTTCAAAGCTTCCCTTGCGTAGAGTCAAGTTAAAAATATAATAAAAGTAATGAAAAAAACAACAACAACACTTAAATGTATTAACAGCTCAAACGTATGCATTTATAGGGCAGTGAGTTGGAGTAAAAGCATGTCAATTGCACTGGAAATGATCAGCAATTTAGATCTACTATTGACCAGAATTGACCAGTTAATTTATTGAAACGACAAGCAACAATATCTGCTCGGTTTCAGCCACCGGTTACATGAGATATCTGGACACTTTACCTTCTTTTTCTAAATATGCCTCTATGAAATTTATTTAGGCACCCGGAAATTTAGGCACCCGGATAATTAGGCACTTTTGACAAGGCGGAAAATTAGGCACCGGATAATTAGGCACTCTTTAATTAATTTTAAAATGTTAAGGTATATTTTATCCTTAGGCTATGGGCTATCGGTGACGTTATAATAAATAGCAACTATAACGATTCTAGCTTAAGAAAAGCTGACAAAATGGAAAAAAAAAGATAATTATGAGAATGTGTGGAAAAATGACTCCTAAGTCATTATATAATATAGACATCACAGGATTCAGGGGAGGGGAGGTAGAGATGATTCTCCGCTCATTGCTTCAGTCCATCACCAGTCCCTATAATGTTGACTGGTGATTTTAAGAACTTTAAAGATTTTCATCTGTTATAAGCAGAATGAGTATTCTGTTTATAACAGATGAAAAGAGACCAATATTCCAAAAATTAATATAGAAATTTTCAACTCATCTGTCTTTTCCATAAACTCTTTATTTTTTTAATTTCAAAACATATTTTAACGCGATTTCTAGCCATTTTGCAATGTCCAACCATATATATTTTATATAAATATTATAGATCATAAATTTGCATATATTGAATGTATCATAATATATGCGTAGTTATAGGTAAAAATTAATTACAACAAAAAACATTTGAAGGAGGTAACACACCTCTATATATAATATATATATATATATATATAATATATATACATATAATAGAGATTAATGCCGATATAAAAAAATAAATACTAACATATCTAATCCCCATAAGTAAAGCAATCAAAGCATCCTTCTCATTCCCATACCCTTTTTAAGGAGACAAGTTTCTCCAGACTTCCAATTTAGCACCTATGCTGTTCCATACCCTTGACCCCCAGTGAGTAGCCTTAAGATTCACTAGGTAACTTTTACGACCAAATTTACATGTATCTGCGAGAAATCCTCTCCCTTAAGTGGGAGTGTGTGCCCCCCCCCCCACCCCAGCCTATCCCATTTTAAAAGTACGACCCCTCCCTTTCCCACAAGCAGAGGGCGATTGTGATTATAGTTATCGCCAACACTCCCCGACATAATAAAAATATTTTATAATACTTTTTAATCTAAAGTATTTACATTAGTAACTAAATATTTACACAAATTGCATAGGACTATTTAAAAAACTCACCAGTCAACCTTAGGGGTTGGTGATGGAGGGAAGCAATGAGCGGAGAATCATCTCTACCTCCCCTCCTCTGAATCCTGTGATGTCTATATTATATAATGACTCAGGTGTCATTTTTTTCCACAGATTCTCATGATTGTCATTTTTCCCCATTTTGTCAGCTTTTCTTTAGCTAGAATCGTTATAGTTGCCATTTATTATAACGTCACCGATAGCCCATAGCCAAAGGATAAAATATACGTTAACATTTTTATATTTTTTTCAAAATTAAGGTCGCTAATTAAAGAGTGCCTAATTATCCGGTGTCTAATTTTCCGCCTTGTCAAAAAGTGCCTAATTATCCGGTGCCTAAATTTCCGGGTGCCTAATTATCCGGGTGCCTAAATTTCCGGGTTCCTAAATATCTGGGTGCCTAAATTTCCGGGTGCCTAAATATCCGGTGCCTAATTATCCGTAAATATTCGGTGCCAAAATATCCGGTGCTAAATTTCCTAAATTCCTCAGGGATTAAGAGGCACCCCAGATGTGTCTAGGAAGAGGTGGGGGTGGACGAGACTGCCAGGCGGATGTGTGAACATGAGACCTAGATACTAAATATCACAAGGACACGCAACCCATCGTTGTGTTACGTAACATCTCTGGTCACAGGGCCGGATTTACCTATAGGCAGCACAAGCTTAAGCTTAGGGCCCCCAATAAATATTTAGCACTGGCATATAATATCTGGACGTACAAACTAATAAAGAGCACCATATCTCAAATAACTTAAGGTCTTTTTGAGTCTTTTCATTACGGCGCTGCCTAGTTCTGTTTTACTATTTGCCAAAAAAAAATTGGGACAAAAAGCATGTAATAACTTGAAATCTTTCTTCTTTAAAAAATAAGTTCTGTAACAGCCTTCCGTGTGACTTTAGTGCTAGCTCAAAATATACTTATTTACTATATTATTTAGTATAGTAAGTTCTTTTGCTCGCAGCACTTTGGATGGCTGCTTGGTCGTAGGGTGTGATATACCGATTGACCTGGGCTCGCACCATATCTGCCCCCATCCCGTGAGTCCTGGGAGAGGTTAGGGCTAGCGCTTATTAATCTTCATATGTGAAGACATGCATGCAGGGCCACCGCTACCTATATACAGATAATGTAGACTGGGAGATCTAGATATAATTTTTATGCTTCATTTTAATGCCTTACCCTATTATATGCATGATGCATGACTAGGTTGGCATAGGGACACACGTAGGACGTAATTATCTTTTTTTTTTGAAGTAGCGTCGGTATCTTACTTCTATTTGTGGCCCACCGAAGACGCATCCTGCATTCTCCTTCCTTCGTTTTTTTAAATAATTTTTAGCAAAAACTTAAACTTTCAAGTTGGCATTAAATGCGAAAACCAACAGAAAACCAACAGAAAACCAACAGAAAACCAACAGAAAACTAACAGAAAACTAACAGAAAGCATCTTCTTAACATTTTTTTTTGTTTTTGTTTCATATCAGTGGCCAGATCATTTCACTGGAAAAAACGATGATAATTAATGTTGAGCAATAAAAAAAATTTGGTCTAACCACTGGATTTTCATCTTATATTTGAACATTTGTAAAAGTCTTACCCCTCCCCACCTCTTCTCTCATCCTCCTTTATTTTGTACAGCCTAAACTAACTCCAACGACTCGTAGAAATCAAAGTTTTCAAGTCTCAAAAAAAAAAAAAAAAAGCACGGCCTACTAGCCATCTGTTTACAACACGCAAAGGGGGATTCCAGCAAGGCCTCCATATATCGGACATGTCAACAATGAGATGATTACCTCTGTTGAGATGTCAGCAATCTAACCCCGGTGTGGTTTACATCCGACTGACCATTGTCCATCCAATGTCCGGCACGAACGACTTCAGCTCACAATGTGAATTAGGCGAGACAGTTTTTTCCCCTCGTCTCTCTCTCTCTGTCTTTACAAAATGGAAAGTACAAGTTCCGGATTTTCCCGTTTAGCAAACACTAGTAAAACAGTTGGGTTATGTGCTGGGGGTGACAACTATATGGCTGATATATGATGAAGACAGAGAAAAGTTGTTTTTTTTGTAAACATTTTACGGAATCTGAGATGTTGGGTGTAGGCCTTAAAGAGTGAATAGAAGCTTCATTTGGATTTAGTCGCACGAGGATACAGGTGTTCAAACATGACAAAACGTAAGCCTTGTTTGGGGAGGGGGAGGGAATAAGACTTAACTACTTGGGCTTGCCCACTTATTTTATTTTACCAAAAGGAATGAGGGTCTTCCCATTGATTTGCGTTATGAGGACGCAATGGTAGCCAGCATAACTAAGTCTATCCATTTCGCTCGTACAAAAGTAACCCTCTGTAGTTTTGTTCGTTTTTGTCCAAACTTTTACGTTTTGGAGGTTCCTTCAGAGTTGAAGAGAATATACTTCCTAGTCCAAGCCTCCCGCAGGACGACGGGGGATGGCATCGGGCAGGATATGAGTCCGGGACCATCTAGACAACCGAACCAGTGTGCAAACCGCACGACCAGGCAGCCACCTAAGTCACATTACTTAATTAATTTTTTATACAAAAATATTATTAATTGTATAAGCCATGTCAGTTATTGTATACGTTCTCTTACTCAAATAGAGACATCATTCCCCAATCCCGTTTTATACAATGCATCTACTGAGAAAATATGACCCCTCTCCGATTCGGGCTAATTTGGTTAAAATATCGGTAAGCTACAACTCCAGTACGACCAAAATATATCCCATTGTTGCTAAATGGGGCATGTTGACAAATGCCCCTTAAGGAGATGCCTTTAATTACCTATTGGGACTATTGTTTAGGCTTTAGGGTAAGGTCCAACATTAACATGAAAAGGCTATTGTAGTACTACATTGTGCCATTTATTTGAGCAGCTGGAAAGTGATGTCCGTAAAATTAATATTCACGTTTTAGAAATGCTTTCGCTTTCCTACATATAATGACGAATATACACACGTCTAAGCGCTATTTAAAACAGCAAAATATTTTGTGACAGAAAAAAACGATCGTCGCTAAAAGAAGGATTTGTGCGATTATCCCCCTTAGGCTCCTGTCCATTTAGAGATACGAATTATCTCCCGTTTTTTTCCATTTACCTCATTTTTTCCCCTCTTCATTGTTTTAATGTCATGTGACGCCTTGTATTTATTTATGTATCATGTCATGTGACGCCTTGTATTTATTTATGTATCATGTCATGTGACGCCTTGTATTTATTTATGTATCATGTCATGTGATGCCTTGTATTTATTTATGTATCATGTCATGTGACTCCTTGTATTTATTTTAACCGCGAAACAGAAAAACGAAAGTGACTGGGAAAGACCTTGCACTATTCACTCCGTTAAGTAGAATGCATCATTTTTCGGCTCAGAACCGAACACAATTAAATGAGACAACATATGTTCCGGAAGCTAAAAGTCAGGAGTAGAGAAACCTACCTTTGTGGAGCACCACCAGAGAATGCTGACCATGTCCTTCAAAAACTATACGGAGAACTGCCTGATCTGGAAACCACTGCGCGATTCATCTCGTCTCAAATCTAGGATTACTGAACTGAACCCTCCGGCATGTAAAATGAGAACGAAGAAGAAGAAGAACTTCCAAAAGTGGTCCAAAAGTAAATGAAAAGAAATAAAGTTATCCTCTGCTCTGTCGTCTGTCACATAAATTTAAGAAAAAGAAAAACAATGATTTTTTTTTTTCAACTTCCTGCAAATTGCAAAGAAATTAAACTTAGCATGTGCAGGCGTCTGCAAGATTGAATCAGCATATATCTTACACATTTAGAGTTGACAAGATTGATTGTCTGTCAGTTCCATTTATTTGGCATCAAGTTCAAATTAAGTAAAAAAAAAACGACTTTGTGTGTCATTTAATTAAATAATAAAGATTAAATACTGTTTGCGAAATAAAAAGAAAAATATATGCATGAAATTGGTTGGTAGTTGTTGAAAGGGTTCAAAGAAAAAAAAAGGAAGGGATCTTATTATATAAGATAAGAGAAAGAGAGGGAAAGAATGAAAAATAGATATGGAGAGAGAGAATGAGACAGAAAGAGAGAAAGAGCGGGTCGTTATAATTTAATGTAACAGATACTAGAATTTGGCTAAAAAGTATTTTAGAATGGGGTGGTGTTAATTTGCGGCCGTTTTATTGTAAGTAAAAAAAATTAAAGAAGTCCGTCAAAACAATATATAGCCTGGGAACGAATCAACGAGCGTAGTCGTTGTGTAATATTGGGTTAAATTCGATGTGGTATAATTTAAGAATATTGCAAATATGAGATTTGGCTAGAATTAAATTTATACTGCTGCATTTTTCCACAGTAAAACAGCCAAGGAAAAAAAATCTTACAAAAACAGACGACAATAATAAAAAGACCCTAGATTGTTCCCTATAATGTGTATAGTCAATGTCCTTGAGGTCACTCACTGGTCTATTTTAACACCCACGAACAGCAAAGTGGTTACCCTTGACTCCGCAGAGTTGGACAATGGAACTTAATTCTAGAGCGTTGCTTTGATTGCGGCTACATATTTGGAACCTTTACAATCAGATTGTTTATACACCGTTTGCATTACTTTAAGTTAATAGTACAACTAGTCTAAAAGCCAGATATTCTTTACAGTGTCCACTTCGTTTTTTAAGTAATCCCTATTATTTGTTTCTTGATTTCAGATTATGTTAATTCTTGTTAAGAAACAGAAATTGGTTACGGCTTTACGACTTCTAAAAAGAACACCTTCTAAGTCACGCCCCCCTGAATGTCAGTAATTAAAGCCCTTGAAAGACTCGGGGGCAGTAATCCGTTGCATCACCTGTGGGAATTTCTATTCGGGCTTTGCTTTGTAGCCCCTTTGGTAGCCTCCAATCTCTTGTAATATCCCCTGAGAGATTCTCAAAGGTCGAGAAGATCTGCGGCTTTTTGAAGATTGTTCCCCCTTCTTTTGGAACAAGGGAAGAACTGTTCGAAAGTATCCACGATGGTTACCAGTCTTATGAATGGCCCTCGGTGACCATCGCTACGTGAAGGACTACCACTAACGTGCAATTTGAAAGTTTATTGGATTCAGCTGGTTGTTATAAGTTTACGTAAAGTTCAAGCTATTTGCATGCTGCCGTGATGGTCACGTGGTCAATGTACTCATGTACTTCTTTTCTCTCTCCTATAACTCTTTTTCTGCTAATTGTACACGTGGTCATGAAAGTGAGCTACTCTATCGGCGTATCGCTTAACAAAACTTTTTTTCATACTGCGTAAGGATTCGGTAAGGGTCAGTCTGCCTGTAGTTCTAGCCAGACTCTAATGTTAACATACATTGCATTTTGACGACCACTATTTACTTATATAACAAACACGAGGACTCCCCCCCCCCCCGGTTCAACTGTATTTATTATATCTACTTGTGTGTGTTTGTATTTTTTTTTTAGGTGCGTCCGCCGTTTACTTTAAAAACCGCATGGGGGGTAAAAGTCGAGGGCGCCAACCTACCCCTGGATACTGACATGCCAAAAATGATTTCAGTTCAGGAAAGGAGGGGGGCAAAGGAGGGGAGTAGGGCGTTCGGAGCCGGGTTACACAACCACTGACCAGTCGGTTTTCTTCCTCGGCTAACGCAAGAGAAAGGCGTTAAGAACACGAAAGGGAGAAATTACCCCCGCCTGCCCCCCTCCACCCATGTGCTGCACTGCGGGACGGTGCTGTTCGTAATGCTACGCCCGGGGCGCCCTGGGGTCTCTAGGAGAATGTGTGTGTTCACTGTTGGCAGCCCCCTAGGTTTTCGTTCCAAAGAGCGTGGGTGTGACCGTGTTTTGTCTCCTCCCCCCCCCCTACTTATTTTTCCCCTTCACCCCCCTTATGGGCTTGGAAATGATCGAATTGCTTGTTTTAACAGCAACAATGATTGACATGATAAAGCTTGCAGGTGTTTGCATTCTATCGATACGTTGATTGAATCTATGTATAATTGAACGATATGTTTAAAAATCATAAACTTAAAAAAAAAAAAGAATAGACAAAAAGGCCTAAAAATAATTGTAATATTTATATTACTAAATTTTCATATAAATCAATAACAAATGGGTAAGGTTATACATCTAGATCAATATATCCAATTGTGCTGACGTAGAAATGTAGACATAGTAAATTAACTCATTTGTACAATTTATTCAAAGGCTTTACAACCAAACAAAAAGTGAGAGAGCTGTGTTGGGACCAAGCGGACCCGCCATACATATCTTAAATGCAGACATTATTTCGAAAAAAGAAGATGATTACGTCCTACGCGTCATGCATCTAGGCATGCATGTTAACCAATGACTTAAATTCAGTCAAGTCACTGGTTTTCCTGGCTGGCTCAGGCAACCCATTCCATGCTCTAATAGCATTAGGGAAGAAGGATCATTTGTACAAGTTTGTCCTAGAATATGGAACGAGTAATGTGCCTTTATCTTTGTGTCTTTTTCTGAGTAGATTATTACATTTGCTTTTTTTTTTTGTATTTGAAGATTATGGTTCAGTGTTCTAGATATAATTGCTACTTTACTTTTGACTCTTCTAACCTTCTATCCTGAAGATACATATTAGGTGTACTATAAACTACATAATACAATAAACAGTTGTAAAATATTAAAAGCATGTCTGAAACACAATATGCAAGCCCTGAATTTATGGGTGAACGCAGGGCTGCAGGGAACACAACAGGGCCGAACCGAAGAGCACCAGATGGTCGCGTGGATCCTTTTTTTTTTTTGTTGTTGTTAACAATGCAAACTGCTGTCTCAATGGTCAACATTGCTGTTCTTATTATCTCCCTTAACAGCCGTTCCCCCACGAACTGGTCCTCCTTGTAAATCTGACAGTTACATCTGCCGTCACTCACTGTCACACTAGTCCTTTCACAGGTCACACTCTCTTCGTTCAGTCACTGAGCGGTATACACGTATTGCGCTAGGAGACGATTTCAAACTGCGAGATGTACATTTCTACTTACCTACCAATATTTCTTAAAGGCATTTTAAAGGCATTTTCAAATGTTAAGGAAAACCCATAAGAAGCAAACTTTTTGGCGAATCTGGTGTACATAACACGGAAGAACAATGTATTACTACGCGAAGTAGCCTATTTAATAAACCATGTATTTATTTATTTTTTTGTTTGTTTGCATTTTTAACACTATGAAATCGAATATCGCTTGTAGCACAAAGTAATTACAAAACTTATATCAACTCACTCTGTCTGTCTCTCTGTCAGTCTCCGTGGAATCTTGTCCACCTTACTTCTCCTACTTCCCAATCTAGGATCAAGTTAAAACTTTGTAAAATATTCATTGTTAATGACAACACATGAATCACTGACACACACACACACAAAAAGAGAGAACCAGTTAGTTAATCAATAAGTCGAAATTAATTATTTTGTTTTATATTGAAACAGTAAGGCTTACTAAGCCCAGGGGAGATAAGCCTTGTGTGGAAAATTAGGTCGTTCCCATAAAATTTTAAACTATCAATGGACTATAAACCTTTTTCTTTTATTCTACTTGAATAGCTTAGTGTTTAACAATTCGGCCCTCCATCGTGGAAGCTCGAAATCAAATTCAGACTCAGAGCAACTTAAAAATGTTTTTGATAAGCCAGCGCGGAAATCTTCTCCCAGATACTACTTCACACCCCCACTGGTTCACAAAAGTGATTGGGCCATAGCGCACTAAGCAAGTTATATGCGTGAAAGTAGCGTAAACAAAAACAATTAACTCTTCTTCTCCGTAATTATTTGTCCACGTTTCGACGGAATTCTTCATTTTGCTCATTACTATTTCACTCCCCTGTTATTTATTAAGCTTTAATAGCTTTGTCGTTTGCTATCAGAAAATGTTTTATTTGGTCTAGAATTAAAGGAAAATGCTCTTTTTATAGAACACAAAATATTTTTTCTAACATTAAACATTTAATTTAATTTAATGAGGTCAAATCAACGTTGGTATTGTCATTTAGGAGAGCAAGAATTAACACAAATATTTTCAATGGTACACATTTATTATTGTTAGTCTAGAATCTAGGTTTATTCTAGATCTATTAAATTAATTAATGACATGATTCAAAATAATAAATACAATGTCACTCCATTTGTTTATTAGTTAGTTTTACACGCTCCTTATGTTCCTTCAGAATTGAAGATCATTAGATCTTAGCCAAACCTTCCACAAAACGGCTGGAATTGGCAGCGAGCAGGGTTCTAATCCTGGTACATCGAGACAACAGTCCAGAGTGCATACCACACGACCAGGCAACCATCCATTTTTATGAAAACACATAGTAGACTTCCGGTGCCGTAAACTGCTACTTTCTACTAACAATATTGTTTAACTAATAAGTCGTATTTGTGACGTCCGCTGTGCAATATAAGGGGAAAAAAAGCCAATTAGTAATCTTTGAAAAGTATGAGCTACATCAAAAAGTCAAATGATGAACGATCCAGGACTTGGTGCTTGAATTTATAGAAAAAATGAGATTACAGACAGACAGATAGATAGATAGATAGATAGATAGATTAGATAGATTAGATAGATTAGATAGATTAGATAGATTAGATAGATTAGATAGATTAGATAGATTAGATAGATTAGATAGATTAGATAGATTAGATAGATAGATAGATTAGATAGATTAGATAGATTAGATAGATAGATAGATAGATAGATAGATAGATAGATAAATAGATAGATAGATAGATAGATAGATAGATAGATAGATAGATAGATAGATAGATATATATATAGATAGATAGATAGATAGATTAGATAGATAGATAGATTAGATAGATTAGATAGATTAGATAGATAGATAGATTAGATAGATAGATAGATAGATAGATAGATAGATAGATAGATAGATTAGATTAGATTAGATTAGATTAGATTAGATTAGATTAGATTAGATAGATAGATTAGATTAGATTAGATAGATAGATAGATAGATTAGATTAGATTAGATAGATAGATAGATAGATAGATAGATAGTTAGATAGATAGATAGATAGATAGATAGATAGATAGATAGATAGATAGATAGATAGATAGATAGTTAGATAGATAGATAGATAGTTAGATATATAGATAGATAGTTAGATAGATAGATAGATTAGATTAGATTAGATTAGATTAGATTAGATAGATAGATAGATTAGATTAGATTAGATTAGATTAGATTACATTACATTAGATTAGATAGATAGATAGATAGATAGATAGATAGATAGATAGATAGATTAGATTAGATTAGATTAGATAGATAGATAGATAGATAGATAGATAGATAGATAGATAGATAGATAGATAGATAGTTAGATAGATAGATAGATAGATAGTTTAGATAGATAGATTAGATTAGATTAGATTAGATTAGATTAGATAGATAGGTAGATAGATAGATAGATAGATAGATAGATAGATAGATAGATAGATAGATAGATAGATAGATAGATAGATAGGATTAGATAGATAGTTAGATAGATAGATAGATTAGATTAGATTAGATTAGATTAGATTAGATTAGATTAGATTAGATTAGATTAGATTAGATAGATAGATAGATAGATAGATTAGATTAGATTAGATTAGATTAGATTAGATAGATAGATAGATAGATAGATAGATAGATAGATAGATAGATAGATAGATAGATAGATAGATAGATAGATAGATAGATTAGATTAGATTAGATAGATAGATAGATAGATAGATAGATAGATAGATAGATAGATAGATAGATAGATAGATAGATAGATAGATAGATAGATAGATAGATAGTTAGATAGATGGATAGATAGTTAGATAGATAGATAGTTAGATAGATAGATAGATTAGATTAGATTAGATTAGATTAGATTAGATAGATAGATTAGATAGATAGATAGATAGATAGATAGATAGATAGATAGATAGATAGATAGATAGATAGATAGATAGATAGATAGATAGATAGATAGATAGATGATAGATAGATAGATAGATAGATAGATAGCTTAGATTAGATTAGATTAGATTAGATTAGATTAGATTAGATTAGATTAGAATAGATAGATAGATAGATAGATAGATAGATAGATAGATAGATAGATAGATAGATAGATAGATAGATTAGATTAGATTAGATTAGATTAGATTAGATTAGATTAGATTAGATTAGATAGATAGATAGATAGATAGATAGTTAGATAGATAGATAGATAGATAGTTAGATAGATAGATTAGATTAGATTAGATTAGATTAGATAGATAGATAGATAGATAGATAGTTAGATAGATAGATAGTTAGATAGATAGATAGTTAGATAGATAGTTAGATATATATATATATATATATATATATATATATATAGATAGATAGATAGATAGATAGATAGATAGATAGATAGATAGATAGTTAGATAGATAGATAGATAGATTAGATTAGATTAGATTAGATTAGATTAGATTAGATTAGATTAGATTAGATAGATAGGTAGATAGATAGATAAATAGATAGATAGATAGATAGATAGATAGATAGATAGATAGATAGATAGATAGATAGATGATAGATAGATAGATAGATAGATAGATTAGATTAGATTAGATTAGATTAGATAGATAGATAGATAGATAGATAGATAGATAGATAGATAGATAGATAGATAGATAGATAGATTAGATTAGATTAGATTAGATTAGATTAGATTAGATTAGATTAGATTAGATTAGATAAGATTAGATTAGATTAGATTAGATTAGATAGATAGATAGATAGTTAGATAGATAGATAGTTAGATAGATAGTTAGATAGATAGATAGATAGATAGATATATATATATATAGATAGATAGATAGATAGATAGATAGATAGATAGATAGTTAGATAGATAGATAGTTAGATAGATAGATTAGATTAGATTAGATTAGATTAGATAGTTAGATAGATAGATAGTTAGATAGATAGTTAGATAGATAGATAGATAGATAGATAGATAGATAGATAGATAGATAGATAGATAGATAGATAGATAGATAGATAGATAGATAGATAGATAGATAGATAGATAGATAGATACAGGGCTTTTTTTGTGACGGTACGTACCGGTACTGCGTACCGGCACCTTTTTGAAAAAGTTATTATTTTTCTTGTATTTTAACGTATATTATTAATTTTTAGTAGTTAAAAGTTAGGCATTCAACTACTGAGTACTGGCACCTAATCACTGGGTACCGGCACCTATTTTTTTTAAAAAAAAGCACTGGATAGATAGATCATATAAACTTAATTCTTTACAAAGAGCTTTTAACGTTTAAACTTGGATGCTTCCTTGTGTCAAGGCCTGTCTGCCGTACGTTAGGCCGCGAGTATATTAAATAAATTGTTCTGACTTTTCTATCTACAATTATGTAAGGCTTTCGATTGTCCAATAACCAGACAATAAAGCAGGTTTTATGACCCCCCCCCCCCCCGAACCACCTTTTATTTTTTGTAGTTAAGCAAAGGGAAAAAAAAGTTTGTCTTGACTTTATCGCATCTACACACCACACTGCTCTGTTTGTCAGGGGAGACTATAATGTGTCGTTTAGGGTCACGACCTTGCACACCTCGGACAAATGTTGCCGTGAGTCTTAAAACCTTTAAAAAAAAAAAAGCTCCCGCACCCCTCCTCCTCTTTCGAACCTCGCTCAGCGTTGGTATCTTATCGAATGCTTAACAAAAGTGTCGCCCCAATCGCAGGATATTAGGAAGAATTTAAAAAAAAAGTGAACAATTGAGGAAAGAAGAAAAAAATGGAAGGGGGGGGGGGGGTGTTCCTCCAAGATTGACGCTGCAGACTGGTCACTCAAATAAAACTACTCAATGGATGGGGTGAGAGACGTGCAGGCGGGACTAGACGGGCCCCGATGGCGAGCAACCATTTTCACTGACACAAGCAAGATAAGAAGATTTACGAGCTGACTAGAGGGCTAGCTAATCCCTTCTTGTCTGATTATGGGGTCTTCCCCCCCCCCCCCCCCCCCCCACCGAGGTTATAAACACTGCTCTCGTCGTAACTTTTATCTTTGTTTTTCTCTTTCCTTTTTTTCACCTTCCTTTTTCTTTTCTTTTTTTCTATTTTTTGATCTGTTATCATCTCTTCTTCTTTCTTTGTTCTGTTATCATCTCTTCTTCTTTCTTTGTTCTGTTATCATCTCTTCTTCTTTCTTTGTTCTGTTATCATCTCTTCTTCTTTCTTTGTTCTGTTATCATCTCTTCTTCTTTCTTTGTTCTGTTATCATCTCTTCTTCTTTCTTTGTTCTGTTATTCTCTCCGCTTTACATCCCGTTTCTTTTCTCTTCTGTTCACTTCTTTCTTCTCTTCTCTCACAATGCTCTCTTTTTTTTCTCTTTCTGTACTTTCTGAGTTACAAAACACATCAAAACGAGGCACATCGATGCATATTTCACTTATAATTGAACCTATATCTTTCTGCTTTTTTTAAAAATTCATTTCTTTATCTCTTTTATTTCCTTTCATTTGTCATTATGAATGCATTTATTTGTATTCTTAGTGATGAAATAGTCATACAGCCTTTCACGTTTCTTTGTTTTTAAATGTTTTTTAAAATTATTATTTTTTGCTTTAAATATAGATTTATAGATCTTTTTTAGCATGCATGTAAATGTCCCCATTTCTTCCTTTTCTTTCTTTTTCTGTGTATCTAAATATTATATTGACTATCCACTTAGTATTCACGTCATTAAGTTTGAATCTCACAGTCAGTCCATTCAATTGAATAATAACGTCAACTATCACTAGATCTATAATGTAAGGCTTATTTATTTTGACGTGCGAATTAATCTGAACAATTAATGTCACCTCCTAGGTCACGATAGACTCAGACATGGTGCCAAGATTTCAGGAGAATACGGACTGGATCTCAACCATGACACTAATAATGAAACAAAGAAATGTTATCTAATTGGCAATGATGCGTCCAATGACTGCCTTTATCGGCCAAGGGAGACGAACTCGTTCTCTTAATAACTCTTCACTTCGCCTGGCGCCGAGTGGCTGATTCTGAGACGACCTTATCTAAATTTAGAAATAGTGTGTTTTGCTAATTCCACCAAACCCGCCCGCCTCTTTAAAAATAAATCTTTTTTTTTTTTTTTACCTAATATAATAATCTAAAACATTTTAAAATGTCAACTTATTTTGTAACAGTAATTTTTTAATCAAAACAATAAAATTAAATGCTATTTAAAATAACCAAAACATAATGGAGGATAGAATTAATGGGCGAACCAAGAGAACCATACTGTCGACCTCTATCTCTCTTCTTCAACAATCATGTACTTGATCGCGCGTAATCAATAATCTTCAATTCTGAAGTAAATTAAAGTTTCTCTTTCAGACCTTGCGCTCAATAGGGTAGATGATGTAAAGGTCATCTGCTTCTCTTGTCGACGGTTAATTCCAAATCCCTAAAAAAAAATAAACAAGCAAAATAGAAAATCAATATCCTACATAAATAACAGAGAGCTGTGGCTGACAGCTAACATGGACGTGTGGTATGCGCTTTGGAATGTCCTCTCGACGAACCCTACCCGCTGCCACTCCCCTGCGAGAGTTTTGGGCTTGGACGTAATAATCTACTCTTTGGAAGAAACGTCCGAAACATGTAGAAAAAAAACAAAAAAAAACATGTCCCATCGTTCTGACAGTTAGTCATCTATCTAGAAACAAATTCAAATCGTGTTGAGTTTTTGCACGCCTTGTGCTCCACCCCACTGTAAGTATACATCCACTAGTGACAGTGATATCAAACTGTTTTAACGCTAATTCCGCCTTTCCCCAAGCGTCTAATTTAGATCATATTAACCCATTACTGCCAGGGAGATGACCGAGGCGATATCTTGTTAATGACTACTTGGTACTCTCCCCTGTCTTGCAACATTCATTATTGTTCCAATCTACTCTATCTCGATTTGTTGGGTCAGGGGTATGTACGCCTTGTCACATATGCAAATTTATATTCAGATAGAGGGGGCTTAACACTAAGATAGGTTTACCAACATTCGCCTAAAGACTCATTTCTGGACAAGGTTGAAACACTGGTTCTCAAATGGGCATGCGTGTAAAATATTTTTTATAAACACTTGCAGTAACCTTAAGATAAAAGACGTCCGTGATCCAAAGTCATTAAAAATATTTTCTGGTAGGCTATAGTAGCTATACCTATTAGATATTCAGTCATATCGGCTGCACCCTACTTTTAGTAATGATCATTTTTTGTTCTTCATTTAACATTGCTTGAAACGTCTAAAAAAAAAAAAAATAAAAAAAAAAATTTACATTGCTTCAGATCACTTTAGACTTTTATTAGCACAACCGATTTCTTTTCTTTTTAAAGAAAAAACGCTATACCTGGGCGTCCAACTTGAGGATCCTTGATACAAAGTTACAGCGACATACCGGGAATTCCTTTAGGCAAAAGGTTTTAGACCTAAAAGAATGGGGGGGGGGGGGGGCCCATTCTGCCTCTTGACCGTAGCAGCTCTATTACCTCTCTACCTCGTCGTCTTCATTCCCCACGATACTCCCTTTAAAACGTAAGTCAATCACGTGACTTGAATTACGTCTTCAGTTCATATGACCTAGCTACGTACAGAGTCTTGTGGTTCTTTTCCCTTAATACATACATATACAGATATATAGTTTTATAGATATTTATACAAAAGCAAAAATAATCCGAAAATAAATGAAGAGTGCAGTATATTTATGATCAGCCGATACAGTGATTGACAAACAGGCAGCAAATGGTCTGAAGTTCTCTTTGTCTCTCACACAAACATACATTTTTTTACACTTCTTAGGTTAACGCTAGAGGGATAATTCAAGATTTGTAATAGACCCTTTTAGTCTCTGATTGGTGGGGGCCTCGCACAATACTTTATTTAAAGGCGAAACTTGGATCAGACCTCAAACATAGTACAGCTCTATGACTCAATGTTTGCAACATTGCGAGACATGAATTTCAGTTATTTGTCGATTTAGAAACTGGCAGGTTGCTTTTTTTTAAATACATTGTATGATTTTCGATTTTCGTATTTCTTTTTAAATTGCTTAAATTTCAATTAGGGCCACCAAATTAACTTTGCCTAGAGCCTCAGATTACCCAAGGCCGGAGCTGATACATCTATATAATAATTTGATTTGGCGAGAGGGGTCACTATTGAAACATATTTCAATTAAGGTACAGAGAAATACAGTTTTAGGGAGTGACCACGTAACAGGTAACAAAGGTGTGTGTGTGTGGGGGGGTAAGTATCAATTCTCCCTCAATACCACAACAAAGACTTTCTTTTGAAAATTTGGTTGTTAATTGTTTGTGTGTGTGTGTCTGTGGGAAACTATTGGAATATAAGTCTTAGAATAAGAAACGCCATTGTCCGTCTCTCTCTCTCTGTAGATATATTAAATACATGTGTATATAGATAGACCTAAACAGATGTTTGTTTTATGTCTTTCAGAGGTTTGTCATAGCCAAACGCAAACCTCTAACAAGATGGCAAGAAATGGTTCGAACTCGGAACTATCAAAACGACAGTCCGAAGCCCATACCACACGACACGATACACATCGGTACAACTAAGGTCTATCCCTTTCCCACAATGATCCCTATTAAAGTAATTAAAGAAATAAGATTTGTGCCTGTCTCACTTCTTCACAGCCCTCCCTCTAATAATTGGTGACGCCCCTGCACGTGTAACTCGTAAATTGACTTTGTAGAAAAACATGTACGTTTGTAAGTATACTTTCCTATTCAAAGTCTAACACTTAATGGTTATTTGTTAGGTCAACATGGTCCTGCTGAGCGCAGACGACAACAGGTGGCCCACTGGTCGCGCGCCATGGCGCTCAACAGGTGTTGGGGTGGTTTTAAAAATATGATGACCGACTACTGACCGACTGTCGGACTGGCCTATATCGGTGTAGTCAGACAAAGTGGTCTTGTGACGAATTAGTTGTAATTTACAACAACAAAAAATTCCCCCCTGCATATTTTAAACGCTAAGATCTATATTTCAATTTGTACATTGATCTAATATAGGGCCTACTATAAGAAAGAGAGAAATATAGATCAATATACATTTTAGCGAAGAAAGTAACATATGCTGGTATCAGGGCTTTGTGGAGATACTGAAACTGATATAATTAAAATTAGCTGGGATATTTTCTTCTCTTGTTTTCTGTTTCAACTCTTAAAATAATTAAAGTCCTGTACCCTTATGGCGCTTCCATGTATAGATTTATTTATGGCCCCACCCTACCCACGGGCACAGTTGCATGACACTTTATTCACCTTACACACCTCAAAGACTAGCTGAGCATTGTTCTAGTTCAGACTATCTATTGGTCACGACGCATATGTTGACCTACACATTTGGTGCATGGTTTGTAATTTTTTGTTTGAGATGGGGACAAAAAAAAGGCCAACTTAATCCATGGGCAGAAGTGCGCTTACAGAACAATAAGGACATAGTGTTTCATAAACACACATACTTAAATTTCTTTTTTGTTTGTTTATTTTTTCAATAAGCCATTTTCCCTTTCAGTTTCTTTAAAACGTGTACCGTGTATATAGATCTAGATTTTTTTTAAAAGATCTATAACATTCATTTTACCGTACCAATCGACACGCGATTCACACCGTCTCGGTAACCCACGAGGTTCAGTTTCAGTTTACGGGTGAATGAAACAGGCTCGCCTTTTTCCAACCACAAACTATAACTCCGACAGGTGGATCGGCACAAATCCGCCATCAGCAACAGGTGTTAACCAAGTTTGAAAAATACAAAGCACAGGGGCTACACTGGACCACACGGTAACCTACTATGGAGAGCTCAACAGGTTGGCACACTTTGAAGACTGAAGTTAAGAATGTTTGTATATCGAATAAAGTCACTAGATCGATAGACCTTATACAATTGTAATTGTGATACGTGGCTACAGTGGGTTACCAACAACAATTTGCAAGCTTTTAGAGAAAGAATGACACTTCCCCTCACATGACCCAGTTTACAACACATAGCAATAGAAATCTTGTGTGTATATATATACACATATATATATATATATAGGGCAGACTACTTGTATGTCGTCTACAAATTCTAGCAACGAGGACGTAAATTCGAAATAATTATTTACTTATAATATTTTAAAACATTATTTTATTGTTTAGGTCAGAACGTCAAATCCATTTAGATGTGTGTTTTACTTTTAAGTATTGGGAAATTATGATTGATGTTAACTTACTAATGTTAAGAAAGGTAACCTTGTTTGTCATGTAGAATTTGAGAAAGTGATTCGCCTGTGTTGTGAACACGATTATTCCATGTACCTAAATAAAAAGAAAAAAATCCTCTATATCTCATAGTATGTTTAGTAAAACCACTTACAAACACCCATAAATAAGGAAGAAAAAAAATGATTGTCATCCACGGCGGGATTCGAACCCGCGACCTCTGGATTAGAAGTCCAGCGCGCTATCCCCTGCGCTACGCGGACGATAGTGAGTGGTAGCCTGACAACGGTTAGATTGTGCCGTAGCCTACTAATTTTTAAAGACTTAACCCATAGTCATTGATAAAATAATAAAAACATTTTTAAATTAAATAGTCGAAAGCTACATTCATTGTAGACAATTTTAGACAGACAATTGTCTCCATGTCTCTTTTGCCATCCTTATAACATCATAAGCTAATGGACACCTGATAATTTATATGGTATTGCCCGAATGGAACTTTGTCTAACGAAAACGACTTATTCTTTTCCCTTGACAGTGTTCACAGAATTGGAATAGTTTTCTTGTGCCCTGGTACCCTACTGTTAACAATTAATCTTCCTATTCTTTACATTTATAATACAATATTTAAATGCAAATATACATATCAATACACCCACCTTATTTTCTAACCCCTTTCTTTCGGTACGTATGTTTTAGACGACAACATTACATAAGTATTTGAAATCAAATAATACGGTGTTGTCTTAGAGTCCTAACACGAAGAGAGGGCGGTTCCTTTGAACTAAATACTTTGACCTACATATTTTGGCACAGTGTAATGCAGAAGAAGCTGTTATAAATGTGCTGGCAGTTAAGAAATAAAAACGCTTAAATCTATTGACAAGAAATAATATCGCTGATACAATGATGAGTGTGTGTGTGTGTATGTGTAGCAGATGGATATCAAATTTAAATTTATTTATGGAAATAAAGCAATGGATCGATTTAATATTTTAATGCGAGCTAAGTGTTAGGTCGGGATAGAAACACCAGCCTTAACCGCATGATGGAAAATTATTTTAAAAAATATTAGGGCCTTAAGTCATTGGACAAAATTATCTATAAAATGAATATAAAGAGTCTTAAAAGAAAAAAAAAACAGCTTTTATTTTTCCTGTTTAGACTTTGGGACATACATTTCACCTACTTCTTTGTCGATTGGCTATAACGAGGGCGCTCTAAATGTTAACACGTTTTAACTTTCCGCCAAGTTATTGGACAATTTCTTTTTTTTTTTTTACATCCTTGCGGTCAAACTTGAGACGCTTAGAGGCTGTGTCCGAGCACTTCACTACCTGGGATTACTATGAAATAAAAAAGGTTATTTTTGCTACAATCACAATCTGTTTCGGTGGAAAAGCTAGCCGAGAGCTATAATCCTTTGGAGCATATTTTTTTTGTGTGTGAATTGTGTGCTAAACTCATGGCTGTAACAAGACAGAGATATCACGTCTGATGTAATTTTACGTTAAGACATTGCACAGCACTGTGACGACTGTTTCAGTACGACCAAAGATCTAGATTTAGGTGACAGAATAGATCACCGTTCGACACTTGTTACAGATACGTGTAAAAGAGCTGGACTAGATAATCAATTAGCTCTTTGCCAGCACCATCAACGATCTGATCTAGTTAGCGAGTGCCTCCCACATTTCGAAAGAATGTGGTGACCTTTTTTTTTTTTATTCGAATCATCGAGATCAAACATCAAAGCGCAGGCTGAGTGGCTCGCGGCCTCGCGTCGCACGAGGACCAAACGCTTGACGGCCTGTGCAAGATCTCTCGAGTCCGCAACGCTACGATCTCCCCTGGAGATCTCATACTAGCCGTGTCTGCTTATGACGTTATGGACTAAGAGACGCTGGAAAGCGCAGATCTATTCACACCGACTTGCCGAATGGGTTTGTGGCTGGTGGGCCCCTTTAGTTTTCAGTAATTTTTTTTTATCGGACTGGACTTCTTTAACTCTTCCTGTCAGTCAAACTGATGGACTCGTGGCACGCTTTTGTTTAAAAAAAATTATTGGACACATGTAACTGCAAATGTCAATCAGGTTCATGATACAGTTTTGCACCTACGAACATTTTCCCAAACTGAAAGTTTTAAAAAGTTAATACTTCGGAATACTCCTGCATTATAAACAATTCTATCTATTAGGTAGTTAGTCCTGATTCTAAGAGTAGACTAGTTAATAGTAAGTGACACGTGTTCAAGTCTACACGCTGGCTATAATGCAGGCATCTAAATAACATAATTCATTATTTCTAACTTAATTTTTTGTTGGTTTTGAGAACCCAAAGCCATAAAAACAATTGACGGTTTGGAATTTTACAAAGGATAAGGTGAAGGCTTTAAAAGGCAGCTATATTTGTGACATTTCAATTGTGTAGTTTGTAGAAAGACTGGCAACGTAACATCAGGACTAATTGTTCACTGGATCTATTAACAGCAAAATGAAAAAAACAACAACAAAAAAACAAGAAGAACAAAAAAACCCCCCACAATATTTCTGATGGTGAAGCTTATTCACTATTTTATTACGGAAGAGTAGCTTACGTAGTGACAATTCACTTTCTTTTCTTCAACTGGTTTTAATACAGCATTCAAAAGAAAGAATTTAATTTATGTGTATTTAGAATTGCAAACGTTTTTCTCCTTCTTATTATTATTTTTACATTGTTTATTTATAGTCTATGTCTCAAATTTATGCGCTTCAGACCATCGCCAAGAGGTTCCGAATTTCGAATCCTATCCGTCGCCAGGAGTTTTTTTAGTAAAGTGTACAGACAAATAATATACTAAAGAGGGGAAGAGAACAAAAAAGAAAAGGGGGAAAAAAGGAAAGAAGGGGGAAAGGAAAAACAAAAACAAAAAACTTTCTGTACGACTCTAATTGACCCCTGTGACTAAAAGACAACAACAGGGAAATTGTTGCAAAGCAGAAACTCCCAAGATGCTGACTCTAGCAGACTTAATTTCCTCCTTGATGATGAGGAAATAGTTTTCCGAATCTCAAGGGAGGAAATCAAAAATTGTCATATGAAGTGAGAAAATAAAATAAATAATATAAATGTTATGTTTAAACGCCTATGTACGTATGAGTGTGAACATATATATATGTATGTATGTATGTATTTGTGCATATATAATTATATATATATATATATATATGTAAAGGAAGAAGGGGGAAAGGAAAAATCAAAACAGAATAACAGAAAGTTATTTTAGCACCTGTCATCAGAGCAAAGAGAGATGCACTTGCTACTTACAAGGCAAAACCTATCCAACGCAACCTGCTAAACCTGAAAGAAGCTAGAGCCAATGCACAGAGGACAGCAAGGATCTGTGCCAATGAATACTGGGTAGAGCTCAGTGAGAGTATTCAGCTCGCAGCCCAAGTGGGCAACATAAGAGGGATGTACGAAGGAATCAAAAAGGCTCTCTGACCCTCCCAAAACAAGACAGCACCTCTGAAATCAACCACTGGGGAAATTCTCACAGACAAGTGCCAACAAATGCACAGATGGGTTGAACATTACTCGGAGCTCTACGCCACAACAAGCTCAGTCTCTGACTCAGCCCTTAAGGCCATCATACAATTACCCACAATGAACGAGCTAGATGAAATACCCACCCTTTCAGAGCTCAACAAAGCCGTAGACAACATTGCTGCCCGCTAAGCACCCCGATGCGATGGTATCCCCCCAGATCTTCTAAAACAATGCAAAACTACTCTAATCCAACCTCTACAAGAACTGCTTTGCAAATGTTGGCAAGAAGGTGCTGTGCCACAAGACCTGCGGGATGCTAAAATCATTACACTGTATAAGAACAAAGGTGACAGAAGCGACTGCAACAATTACAGGGGAATCTCCCTCTTATATATTGTAGGCAAAGTCTTTGCTCGAGTGATAATTCCCAGGCTACAAAAACTCGCTGATCGGGTCTATCCAGAATCACAATGCGGCTTTCGCTCAGGGAGATCCACGATTGACATGATTTTCTCCATCCGCCAACTCCAGGAAAAGTGCAGAGAACAAAGGATGCCTTTGTACATTGCGTTTATTGACCTGACAAAGGCCTTCGATCTAGTTAGCAGAGATGGCCTCTTTAAAATTTTACATTTAATATTCTGTCCACCCAAGCTACTAAATGTAATCATATCTTTCCACCAAAATATGATGGGTACAGTGCAATTCAACGGTGCCAGCTCTGAAAGTTTCAGTATAAACAGCGGAGTTAAACAAGGATGTGTCCTGGCCCCAACTCTCTTTGGAATACTATTTTCACTGCTAATCCACAATGCGTTTGACAAATCCACTGAAGGCATCTATCTCCATTCCAGATTTGATGGCAAACTCCTAAATATTGCCAGACTGAGGGCCAAAACTAAAATCAGAGTCACCCTCGTAAGAGATATGCTATTCGCCGATGACGCAGCGGTAGTGGCACACACACAAGAGGAACTTCAGTCACTAATGTCCCGCTTCTCTCAGGCCTGTAAATACTATGGCTTGACTATTAGCACGAAGAAAACAAATGTTATGGGACCACCTACTACAGCACCACATTCCATCCTCATAGACGATAACAAGCTGAACGCCGTAAACGAATTCTGCTATCTGGGATCCACAATTACAGATGACCTGTCCCTAGAAGAGGAGATGAAAAAACGCAAAGGGAAGGCTGCCTCAACATTCGCTAGACTCAGACCAAGAGTTTGGGAAAACCATAAGCTAACTACGGTGACCAAAATGGAAGTCTACAAGGCCTGCATTATGAGTACACTGCTGTATGGCAGTGAATCATGGACTATCTATGCAAAGCAAGAGAGAAAACTGAACTCATTCCATTTGAGATGTCTCCGTAGGATCTTGAATGTCACATGGAAAGAAAAAGTGTGCAATACTGAAATCTTTGCGCGATCAGGTATTCCCAACATCTTTACAGCCCTCAGACAACGCCGTTTGCGCTGGCTTGGACATGTTCGCCGGATGGAGGACAAGCGCATCCCGAAAGTCATCCTCTATGGTCAACTCGCGACTGGCACAAGAAAAACTGGTCGCCCCCACCTCCGTTACATAGATGTAATAAAACGTGACCTCAAACATCAATACTGACAATTGGGAAGACATAGCTCTAGAGGCAACAGGTGGAGAGAGACAGTGACCAAGAAAGCTATGGACAGTGAAAGTACATGGGTCTCAGCCCAGGAAGAAAAACGCACAATCCGAAAAACGGCCAGCTCCTCTACCACCGAAGCAAAAGCCACCTTAACCTGCGCTATCTGTGGACGGGAGTGTCTCTCCAAAATAGGCTACACAGCCACATGAGGAAGTGTGCTCTGAGATGAACCATAGTCGTCCAACGACTGAAGGAGGCCAATGAATATATATATATATATATATATATATATATATATATATATATATATATATATATATATATATATATATATATATATATATGTATATATGTATATATGTATGTATATGTGTGTGTGTGTGTGTGTATGCACGTTTGATAGAAGTTAATATAAAGAACTGGGTTAACGTAGCAAAAAGCACAAGGGAAAAAAACGTAAGCAATGGAGATAAACTGTGTAAAAAATGCGACTAAGAGGTTTGAAAATGTTTAAATATCATTCAATGTTCTACTCTTACTTTTTGATTGTTCTATTGAATTATCTATTGTTAACATCTTCACTATATACATTTTAAGTACTTTATATTTAAAATATATAAAATATTCATTATATGCTATTACAAAAAAAAAAAAAAAAAAAAAAAAAGCCGTGTGATGTACAAAGCAACTTAAAACGTTAAAATGTTATGACAACCTTAATGTAAATATTTCCATTGCCATGTTTGCAATCATTGTATTTTAAATGTAACTATTTTAATTTATACCCTTACTAATAAAAATATATCTTTTTGGCACAAAAAAATAAAAGCCCAATAAAGAGACCAATAGCCCCCAAAAAGAGGCAAACCCCCCCCCCCCCCCCCAAAAAAAAGGCAAAGAAAAGAGGCAAAAGCCCAAGGATCCCTAGGATAAAAATAGCTCGACAATTGATGTCAAAAGCTAAAAAGCTGAGGTATCTTAAAAAAAAAAAAAAGAAAAAAAAAAGTGTACAGTGAAATTCCAATTTCAAACCTTGCGATCTATAGAGCAGATAATGAAAAGGTCTTCTGTTTCTATGTCCTACGGTTAATGAAAATGTCGTGTGGCCAGCACAACGACCAACCGCCTTTATTACTCCCCAACTATTGTCAGGTACCCATTAGAGCTGGGGTGGGAGGGGGGCCTTTTGTTGAAATTGAAAATCTCAGTCTTCACCGGGATTTGAAAATGAGACCCCACGTTTAGGAAGCCAAGCTCTTTACCACTCAGCCACCACAGCATGGAAGGTTTTGTGAGGACTTACTAATTTCATTTCTTAAGTAAGAAACTAAAACAACTAAACAAATGGAGGTTTTATTGTCATGTAATGATGTCCAGACAACTATTAGAAGATTCACTTTTTTTTTCAACTGAAAAATGTCTGCTTCAAAATGTTTTGTCTTTCTGTTTTGCTAGGTTAACTTTGAAGTGTTGCTCCGTGGACGCCGTGTGTCCAGACAGACACAAATTCTGGGTTACTATCTAACCAGACTGTTATCGTCTTCGCTTAGCCCCAGGCAAAAAGATGGGCGCCAGTGATAATGTGGCGCAGAGAACATGGGTTTCAACAGGTTCACATGTGTCTCTTCCATTGTCTTCGCCCTCTTGGTGTATTTGTTAGCGATACGGGATGTTGTTGGGGGTAGAAGAACCTTATGTCTTCATGAGACTTGTTGACCCTGGACTGTTACATCGCCCTATCTCCGTTGCCCCTAACCAAAGCAGTTCGCATGTACGGAGACCATAGAAAAACCTTAGGACTTTCTCAAAATCCTCAAATAGCCCCATTCTAATGACATTTTTTTTCTTCAAATCAACGTTTATAAAGACATGACAATTAGGGAAATTGGAAAGATTTAATTTTTTTCTTCTTCTGAAACTTAGTATTTTCTACGCTTTTATCGGTATTGAAAAAGATAAATAAAAAATAACAGAATCATAAAATTGAACATGAATTTTCCGATTATAATTTTAAAAACACTGTTTTTGTGTATATGTTTGTGTGTGTTTTTGTGAGAGAAACAATGCCGGATTTTAGTAATTCAAAGCCCTGGACATTTTTAGGTGCTACCCTCTTCAAACTTCAATAGAAATGCATTTAATATTAATATATCCTGTCATATTTCTGAAGAAAAATTGTTATTTTACTTATTTCCTTATATTTAATTTGCGTATTTTGTATATAAATGAAGAAATAAATATGTGGAGGCCACTTAAAGTGTGAGGCCCTGTGTGGGTGCACAGTCTTGCATGTCTTCAATCCTGACTTGCTGTGCAAGGAAAGAAAAAGTGTGGTGGTAGTGGAAGATATTTGTTCATTTTTTTCCACATAGAAAATAACAGGAGTCTTACAGTAATAATAAGATTCATGTAAATAAATGAAACATTTCACTTTACATTAAAAACAGAGTGCGCTTTAACAAATTTGTCAAATCGAATGCAGTGGTGATGCAGAATCATTTCGGAGGTAGGCCTAAATACATTTAGTGCAGCGATAAATAAAAACAGTCACAGCGCCAACATTCCTATTCTCACCCCCCCTCCACTTTGACTGCGATACACGACTACTTTGTAGGTTTTTTTAAAATGATTATTTTTGTATCTTGGAAATAATATGAAAATAAATACATATTATTTTTTAAAAAATCACTCAAAAAACTTCTTTTTGGTGTTTTATTTCGTTTTTTAATGGCATCAATAGAAGCTGCCGCACCGGTCATCACTTATCCTAGTTGCGCCACTGCTTCTTATATTCAATGACTAGAGATAGAAATTAGCACTAAATTCTAGTTCTATGTGTGCACAAAATATTAATGTATCGGAATGAACACAAAAGTTTGTCTTAGTCAAATGTGTATCTTATTTCATCAAGCTTGAAATTCAGGAACAACCTGGAATAAGGGATAAAAAATTACCGAGGCAAGCGGTGACTGATTCGTCACCTAGGTATTATATCAACCACGTGGGGTGCCTATGGTAGCTCTGAATAGCAAGGGAGAGAATCAGCAAGCATTGAATGAGACGACTGGACACCCCGATAGCACAAATACGTATTGTTCCGGTTATGTCCCTTGGCAAGTACAACAAAATATTATCTTTCAAGCGGCATGCTAAGACAAACAGAAATCTCCAATGTAAAGAGATGCTAATCAACCAATTCAAGTGCACTTTAATGTTCACGACATATATGTCATCGCCTGATACTAAGTTTCATCCTTTATCTTTATTCTTAAATATTTTCATAATTATAACGTTTTTAAAAAGACTTCCCCAATTTTTTTGTAAGTGTAAGTGGAATTTGAAGCTTTTAGTGCTGAAGTCTGAGACAAATCACAAATAAATATAACCTGTAACATATAACAGTAGCACAAGCAGGACCGATCCTACAGGTTGCGGGGCCCTTATGCGAAACGGATTGCGGGAGGCCTAATTTGGGTTGTGATAAGGATAATAAGTGAAAATTAAGATTTTGTTTTAGAAAATAAATTCGTCTTTGACTTTTATTTATACTTTACTAAGTACAATTCACTGTCAAATTAACTTTACGAGCCATCTACAGTAGATAGTAGTTTTCCAACAAAAGCCAATAAACATTCAGTTCCGCCTTTTAGATTTACTATCGACTAGCGAAATATCGCTTTTGATTTTTTCTAAGAGGTCGAGATAGATTTAGGTCTATATTTGTATGCCAGTGACTATTTAAGGAAATGAAGTTTTGAAACTTCTTGTTTTGGTTAGAATTCGGGCTTATTATTACAATTTTATTAAATGAAAGCTGACAATGCCGTTTTTTTTAATTGCGCGTAGGATTGGTGTTTTCCTTATTGAATGACACCCCGAAATGACAATTTTGTTTGTTTTAAGGAGATTTGCATCAGATTTCAAAAGATTTTTTAATAATTTCTGGAGATTTTCACGACTTTTTCCCATATTTTATAATTTCAGGAGAATTCCAGGAACCCTTTAATAATAAGTTAAAATGGCTTAATTTAATAATTTACACATATGATTCGCATCACGCGAGGCCTATGAAAGTGTGGGCCCAATGCGGCGCATAGGTTGCAGTGGCCTAAGACCGGCCCTGAGCACAAGAGTACAATCGTTAATGGGATCATTAGTCTCGATAGCGATTATACCCTAAATTATAGACGTTTCTTATAATGAGATGATAATTACGCTGTGCATGTTATTTTAGAGACTTTTATCTCTACTAAGTCATTGGTTTTCGCAGCTGATTCAGACAGCCCATTCCATGCTCTAATGGCACCAGGAGCGATTGTAGGAATTTTTCCAAGCATATGTAAAAATCTTTCTAAGTATTTTTATTAGGTTGTCTTTGTATTTGTAAGTTATGGTTCAGTGTTATATGTATTATTAAAAGTTAAGTTATGTTCTGTCATCTGTTTCTAAGGCCTACGGTTTACAAGGGCGTCATGTAGCCAGCACAAAGACCAACCGCCTTTACTTTTCTCTAACTAATGTAGCCGTTAGAACTGGCTAGACTCAGAGGTGCCCTAAAGATCCTGAAATTCAAAATACTAATCTTTACCAAGATTCGAGTCCAAGACCCAGGTTCAGAAGCCAAGCGCGTTACAACTCTCCCACAACGCATTCTATCACTGCTGCTTTACTATTTTGTTTTCTGTCATGAAGTGTCTCTAAATGCAGTAATGGTACTAATGGTGTTACGCTAATCAAATATATACAATAGATTGTTATAAATCTCCATGGCTTCACTTTGCGTCAGTTTAGTTTCTTTGTTTTCTTGAGTTGATGTCCCAAACATCGGACGCGAGTATTTACTTGGTATGTTTCCAGTAAAGCACAAAATTATTTCAACTGGCGTGTTAAAGAAAAGTAGAACAAATTAACGTTCAGAGAAGTGACCAACCAATTCGAAGTCAAGTTCCCCTTTCAGCCCTTTGCAATCTATGGGGCAGATGTTTAGGTCGTCTGTTCCTGTGGCCCAGGATTAACAAGGGTGTCATGTGGCCAGCACACTGGCCAACCACCCAAATAAAGTCAGGTACCCATTAGAGCTACGTGAACTCAGAGGCGCCCTGAAATCCCGACATTTAAAATCCCAGTCATTGCAGTGGGGGTAACAATTGTCCAATCATTCATTAGCTTTTGTCTTAATAGAAAACAAACAACGAAACCAACTGTAAGAAAAATTAAATCTTTATATCTCGATTCATGTGTGGATTATAACATATTTATAACATATTTATATCTCTAAATAGTTTGAAACTTAGTAATAAAACACTTATAAAATAAGCAGCAGCACTAGGATACGATTGCTAATGATGGAAAAATAGGCTTGTTAATAGCTTATCTAGACAGTTCAAGATACGTATTATCTTTCAATGACTTTAGGAAGTCCAGTACTGAAGTATTGTTGACACACACTTTAAATCATAATATCGTTTTATCGTTTATTTCATCGTTTTTCTCACCTGCAACATATTTGTTTACCTCCTTTAGTAGAAGTGGAGCCTGAAGCTCTAGTGCTGCAACAAATGATGACTACACAGGAGATGCTACATACAGAGGCGTAGCTAGGGGAGGGGGGAGGGGAAGAATTGGAAAATCCCCCGGCTCCCAACTGGAGATGGGCCACCGAATGAGTGTTTTTTACATTAATTATTACAAAAAATGCAGGGGCCCCCAAAGAGATCAAGCCCCCCCCCGGTCCCCAAATGATGGCATTCCTAGCTACGCCACTGGCAACATATAATACAATTGTTGGATACAATTGTTACTGAGAGAGTGTAATAGTACGAACCATAGTTCTGTAAGACTGCTATAACATGTTACATTTGTTAGAGATAACTATAATTGAGGGAAACTGCATTACAATCATGTTACACTGTTATTTTTGTCAGTCACTCATATAGTTCATCAACATACGATGATAATGGCAACAAAATATACTCTATATTCCACGTCACCAAATGGGCTTTAGTTAGACTCTATAGGTAGCTTTAAAAGTGAGCGAATGGGATACGCACTATTTCGTCAGAACTGTTGGCGACTTCGGCAAAGAATAGGGATAATGACCATTAGATGACCAATGGAGGAGATAGATATGTGACTGTAGGCGATACGGTTGGGAGATATTTTGATTGAACGTGTGAGAAGAACAAAAATGGAGGGGAGGGGGACTTCTATTTACTGGCTTTAAGGGAGGGCATTGCATGGTAGTCTGGACGTCTAATTGCCTTGGCTCAAAGAAAGGGAGGGGGGAGTTTTTCTTTTTGATCAGCCACCTAGGATCACGGTAACCGGAGGGTTTGGGGACAGCGCAGGAGTGCAATGATTGAGAAGGGGAGATAGCGAACAAGCGGGGAAGGGGATGGACCCGGGTAGACGTGGGCGCACGCGACGGGTCAGTTCATGGGTCACTGGATCGCGCAACGGATGACTGGGCCAGAAAGTCAAACAGCGGGACGATATGTTGACACAATTCGCTTCCATTGTTTAGATCTCGGTGAATGGGGGAGGGGTGTGTGTTAAGTGAAGTGGGGTGGGGGAGAGGAGTGATCTTACCGCGTGTTAACAGACGAGGTTTTATTAAGGTCAAGGACTCCAAGAGAATGCGGAAAACAAAACAACAAAAAAACTATAAAATAATTTGTATTGTCATGAGAATAGTTGCACCTACAAAATTATTTATAAAAAGAAAAAGTAACTTATATGCAAATTATCAATGACAACGTACATGGTAGATTCAGAGGTTACAGTCTAGTTTCTGAACGAGTCAGAGGTTACAGTCTAGTTTCTGAACGAGTCAGAGGTTACAGTCTAGTTTCTGAACGAGTCAGAGGTTACAGTCTAGATTCTGAACGAGTCAGAGGTTACAGTCTAGATTCTGAACGAGTCAGAGGTTACAGTCTAGTTTCTGAACGAGTCAGAGGTTACAGTCTAGTTTCTGAACGAGTCAGAGGTTACAGTCTAGTTTCTGAACGAGTCAGTGGTTACAGTCTAGTTTCTGAACGAGTCAGAGGTTACAGTCTAGTTTTTGAACGAGTCAGAGGTTACAGTCTAGTTTCTGAACGAGTCAGAGGTTACGGAGATGTAGTTAATTTTCTGGAAGAGTTAAGAGATTTCTGAGCTCTAGTTAGGTTTCTGGGAGAATGGTTCAAGATCATCGGATTGGTCTTCAACAAAGTTGGTTGTCTCAGGAGGAAGAACTTTTAATGAGCTTGTCTCAATTTCAAAAAGGTTTTATAATTACAGATAAAAAGTGAAAGAGAGAGAGAGAGAGAGAGAGAGAAAAGAAGTGACTTTTAAATGAGAAAGAGAATGTTTTAATACACATTTCAAACAGTCTTTTAACGTAAGTTACTCTCATTGTTTTAGAGATTTGGGACACCAGTGGTATAGTTTTTACTGGTATGTTATGATAATGTTATCTCGGGATTATTTGTTGAAGCCATCTAGGTTCTGTTGGTTAGACCGTAATTAGGGCCTCCACATACTTAAATTGAAGATGGATATCGTGTAGATTGGTGGTGAAAAATAATAAAATTAAAAAAAAAAACACTACACTTTTTTAAAAACTAAGTAAAATTGCTTCAGTTATTTTGAATCAATCGTGTGAATACATTTCCGATAAAACTCAAAAGTACTCTAGACTAATGATAGTTCATTTGTGCTATTGGAAATATAGTTTAATTATTTTTATTTAGCACAACTTTCATGCTTATAGCATATTCAGTCTCTTCAGTGCGCTATGGTCCAATCACTTTTGTGCATCAGTTGGATGGGGGGGGGGGGGGGGGGGGGAGGCGGGGAAATTGTGGGGAGGGGGGTACCTGGGAGAAGGTTTCTGTGCTGCCTTTCAAAAGCAATTTAAACATTGAAAAAAGAAAATTGCTCGAGTATTAAGTCAAATTCTAGCCTCCACGACAGAAGACAAACGTGTTTGCCATTGAGCTATTTGAGTATTTATAAAAATAGGTTTTCGTCTATTGTTAGTAAGTTTGTAGCGAACAACTTTTTTTTTTACACAAAGCTTATTCTGACTTAGCTTTAGTACATGACGACTAATTGGTTAATGTTTTGATAGATTCAGTGTTGTCATCGACACTGAATAATTGTGCAAAATTTCAACTTGATCTAAGAATGGGAAATGGGAGAAATAACATGTCGAAGATTCCACCCAGACAGACAAGCAGACAGATGGAGTGAGTTAATGTAATCTTTGTAATAGTTTAAAAGAACGTAGATTCTAAAAGGTATAGCATCTGGCATCAAGGGAGACAAGCGCGAAAAATAGACTTTTAGATATAGCTGTTAAGTTTGTACTGACACTCGTGTATTACAGTACGTTCGTGATTCACACTGTGAAATAGATCTAGATCTGACATTGCAATAAAAAAATAAGATACATTATTCTGCAGTGGCGTAGCTTGGGTGGGGGGAGGAGGGTCCAAGTTTCAAAATCCCCCAGAGTGGGATCCCCTAATGAGTGTCCGAATTTTATTTTTAGATTAAATATTACGCCATCATGTCATGATGTCGAATTTCAAAATGCACGGGCCCCTTAATCTCAAGCTACGCCACTGCCATGCTGATCTTTTTTGTTTATTGAGGTAAGAAAAAAGGAAGAAAAAAAGGGGGAGGCGGACTATATTTGATGGCGAGAGCTAACAGAAATACATCACATAATGGCCGTAATACACTTACATAAATACAACTGATACTTTTTAGTAATTACACTATTTCACTGTAACACTTCTTTCCTCTTGGGTGTAGATTGGAAAAAAAAAAAAGTGGGAATAGACTCGCTCAGGACCGACACGCCTGGAGGTAGCCGATTGGTGGCCTATGCCCCAGACGGAATCTCAGAGATATGATTACCTGTAAAGGAAAAACTTTCGTCTTACTACAATACCTCTATTCAACTCGTAACTTCGTGGAAACTTCAAAAACCTAGGTGGGTGGGCACTGATCTCAAAAACGGCTCTAACGATTTTCCTAGAAATTTAACAGTGATGTATCTCGCTAAAAAAAGAATTACTAGCTTGTTAACCGGGGTGGGGGGGGGGTAAAACATGTTTCTTTTCTTTTAAATCTAACATTCTTCAGTTATTAAGAGCAAAATAATGTAGGTTGTATAAACGATATATTGTTTTTTTAAATTTTTTTTAAATTCTCTTGCTTTACCATCAAAATAATTAAAATTAAAAAAGTCGTTTGACATATACTGCGGTCATAGTACTTTTATAACGGATGTCATTGTCATTGTTCTTTCTTAAACAGAAGGCATCAGTTGATCCAAATAAACAAAATAACTGACGGAAAGAAAGAAAGGAAGACAGACAGACAAACTGATAGATAGATAGATAGATAGATAGATAGATAGATAGATAGATAGATAGATAGATAGATAGATAGATGAGTGGATGGATGGATGGATGGATGAGTGGATGGATGGATGGATGGATGGACACTGTTTAGTGACAATTGTTATCTCTTCTCCATAAAACTGTTTTCATTTCAATCTCGCGCTATCCAGTAGCATGTGACGGCATTATGACCTGTTTTCTACTCAAATATAAAATAACAACATTGCAAATGGCAGGATTTTTAAAATTGTTTTTCAAAGAAAGACCACATTTGCATCCCCCATGAAAGCCCTTAACGTTTTGGAAATCTGGACATACATAAAATAGATGAGCCTTGGCATGTTTGGCTATATATATAAATTTTTTTTTTTGGATGTGTCAGGCTTTTGTCCCAAAATGGGTGTCACCCGGTGCGGACCCCAGCCCCAGCGCACCTCTAGTGACGCCACTGACTAAAGTTGAAAGAAGTGATTAGTGACGCCTAGCGTTCCATATCGACTGGTAGACATACAGGTTAATTCTTCTTTCTACATATGTACTGTCTTCAAAATTTTGATCTTGAACGAATAATCAAATTAAACAAATTGAATTTTTATATTTCTTGCAAAATCCAGCACATTCTTTCACCCGGCATTCATCAAACCACATGGGGTGACATGAAAAAAAAATGGAGAGTATTAAAATAGGGGGGAGCAACTTATGTCAACACTCACACACGCATGTGATTACTTCCCCTTCTGGTTGGGTAAGAGTTTCCAAGTCATTGGCGAAGCTAGGCATTAAGTCAACTTTTAACTACCCCAGAAACGGGCCCACGGAAATACACATGGAAATATTTGGACACTTTTGTAAAGTGCTTAGATAAACGGACCCTGTCAGCGGGAGGGAAGCGCGGGGAGTGGTGTTCTCAATTTTACAACTGGCCATTCCAAACTGTGTAAGGCAAAGTCTAAAATGATGGCGTAGATATACAACTGTACTTTTTTTTCCCAACTGAGGAAGTATCGTGGTGGAAAGGATGAGGGGGGAGAAGGCGTTTGGCTTACAAGTGTTGAAAACAAACTTTGCCGTTGAGATGTTTGCTGGGAAAACAAAGTTGAAAGCCCTTACAATTGTTGACCAATTCCAATGTTACAAGTCCATGACCAAACTCACTGGACGTGTACATAGAGGCAACCAGTACACAATTGGTACACCTTACATATTGGAACATGGTGAACAACACTTTGTTTTGGGTCCTGTCCAGCGCTCTGTTATCATTTGTTGATATTGGAACAATGACCACCCCATAATATTTAAGTAATCTTAACCCGCCTCTCCCGAGATATTCGCTTTGCTAGAAGATATCAACGAACTCTTAGGCTCGTCATGTTCCTGTGTCTGAGTAACTCCGGTAAATGAGACTCTTACTCACGCATTGCTTCACATTGAAAGGGAAAAATGAAGAAGCAGGAAGACAAAGAGAGAAAGACACATTTCTTGTTAAGAATTGTTTAAAGTGCTCCTTTTTGTGCTCTAGTGATATAAGTGTTTGGGACGGGTTGCATGACTCAGTCAAGAAAAACAATGACTTGGTAGATTTTTAGTTTCTAATGTACATACATGACTATGGATACGTGAATAAAATACTTATCTTCTATTTATAAGTTAAGAAAAGAAAAAAAAAAGACAGAGCAAATAAACCAAATAGTTAGTTCTTCTAAATGTTGTGATGTAATTACTTTGTTGCTAGTAACAATCTTAACCATTCTTGTATGGATGTAGTGACTTCATATTTATTAAACAATGAGACTCATGCCGTGGATGTAGTGTGTGTGTGTGTGTGTGTGTAAGCCCTTGTGTCCCAGGAGTCACAATTACATTCAAGTTATTGTACTTGATGTAAAAAAAAATGTTTTTTTTATACATTTCTTTCTTATTCGTTTAAAAAAGTTTAAACAAGGAAAACAAAAAAGGAAGATTACAAATTTTATGACCCAGAAAGTCTGGACTAGAAAACAATGAGCTCCACTATCACAATCTTGAGTGCAAACAATCTGAACCACAGATACCTTTCCTAAACCTTTTCTAAATCTTTTCCAAATCTTTTTTAACTTTTATAAACCTTTCTTTCATCGTCTCTAATCCTAAACCTTTCCTCAACCAACTATCAAACTCATAAATGGTTCTTTATTACAAAAATAATGAAAACCAGAACTACCAGATATTCAATAACCTGAAAACTTGCAGAAATGTTTCAAACGTAAAGGGGTATAATCGCATTGGGTGGTAGAGTGAGTACCTAGGGTTGTACAACTTTTTTTCTTAATTCTATCCCAGGACAAATCCAAGCAAGTTCGCATCACTGTTTTAATTGCATTTTGAAAGCTGTCTAGGAAAACTAAGCAAACTCACGCAAATATCAAGGACAGTGCATGAAAAGGGTGTGGAGAGAGAGAGACACAGAAGAGAGACAGAGGAGAGACAGAAGAGATACAGTAACCAGAATGTTAAGTCTATGGTTGCGTTAAATGAAGAGAGGGGCTGGTAGCCTAAAGACAGACATTCTTTTAAAATACATTTCTCTTTTTTGTTTAAATAAACATACCCATTTCATAATTTTGATTTTTTTTCTTTAATGCCAGCAGATTTTGCAAATTATAGCAAACTAAAATGTACTTTTTGCTTTTTTATTGTGGAGGGGGAGGAGGGGGTAGTTGTTGTTGTAAGTTCTTAAATAAAAACTAAAGTACCCTTTTCAGACCATGCGGTCTATAGGGCAGATGGTGTAAAGGTCATCTGTTTCTGTGGCCAATGGTTAAATAGGCTGTCATGTGGCCAACACAACGACTCACCACTTTTACTTTTCCCGAACTAATGTAATAGGGGCCCTAAGAACCCCGAAATTAAAAATACAAGCTTTTCACCAAGATTTGAACCCGGGACCGAAAGCCAAGCGCTTTGACATTCAATCACCGTTCTATTTAAAATTTTAAATAATGCTTTTAATTTATAAAAGGTTCGTCTAGGATTCATTTCTAAGAAATCTAATGAATGCTGCAAGAAAAAAGCGCGTGTGTGTGTAGGGATATAGTCCCGTTATGATAGGCCTACTGTACTAGAGGTAGGGCGAGGAATGCTTACATCGGTGCTACCTTGCTAACTAATATAAGTAACATAGATATAATAGTATTAATAGACTATACTTTGGTAACGCAATAAACTTTTCTTGCACGCCACCGATAAGATAGATAAGGATTTCAAAAGAACTAGCATGGATATGCCCTTCACAACCAAATAATTTTACGCCATTGACTAAGATCACAAATATCGTCCGCGTAGCGCAGGGGATAGCGCGCTGGACTTCTAATCCAGAGGTCGCGGGTTCGAATCCCGCCGTGGATGACTAGTTTTTTTTTTATCTATTATATTTTTATTCTGAAACATTTGCTGTTCGATTTCTGTCATATCTTTTTAAAATTAAAAAACAAAACATTAGACAAACAATGTTTATTAATCGTTCCCGGCTTGGTACTTGACAAAAGTAGAAAAGAATAAATATACAGTGCAAAATTGCAAAATCTTTTATAAACTACAGATAACATAATAAAAAGTTGAATATCATTATGTCAGCGCTGCCGGGACAAATTGCTAAAATGTGATTTATAAAATGCTTTACATGTTTAGGATGTTCCTTCAAAGTTGAAAGTAATTCACCTACCCACGACCAGGCAGCAATCCTAGATTTGATAGATTTATGCATTGCATCAAATTGCATGTCACACACAACGCCACTTCAAAAGATTCAAATTTCTTGGAAAGTATAATTTTATTGCATGTATTTTGTTATCAACGCTAGTTATAACCTAGATTTCCACCGATGTTTTATTCCTGGGAATGACTTCAGGGAATGACCGAAGGAAAGGCTTGAGGGAATTATCTAAGGAGGATTTGAAACAACTTGTCTGGAAGAAACAGAAATCTCATTTATTTACAGTGAATTGGACTTATTGTGGATTTGTATTCACGCTTTACAACAGCCAGGTGTTAGGCGTAAACTTTCAGTCTATCTTTTTGAAAAAGGTATACAAAATACAATAAATTTACTCATGCGTGAAAACAGAGGGTAAGGAGAAATATTCTTGGCATCAATAGACCTTGAAAAGGTGGGGAGGGGGGCCGGGTCTCTACATTCTATTCCTTCTTGGTAGCTTCTGCGTTTTCTCTCTACAATTATCTTTATTCTTTTTAAAGATGATATCAACTTACATCAGATTACATCAGCTTACATCAACTTACATCAACTTACATCAACTTACATCAACTTACATCAACTTACATCAACTTACATCAACTTACATCAACTTACATCAACTTAGATCAGCTTACATCAACTTACATCAACTTAGATCAACTTACACCAACTTACATCAACTTAGATCAACTTAGATCAACTTAGATCAGCTTACATAAACTTAGATCAGCTTACATCAACTTACATCAACTTAGATCAACTTAGATCAACTTACATCAACTTACATCAACTTAGATCAACTTAGATCAGCTTACATCAGCTTACATCAATTTACATCAACTTAGATCAACTTACATCAACTTAGATCAACTTAGATCATCTTACATCAACTTAGATCAGCTTACATCAACTTACATCAACTTAGATCAACTTAGATCAGCTTACATCAACTTAGATCAACTTAGATCAGCTTACATCAACTTGAATCAACTTACATCAACTTAGATCAACTTAGATCAACTTAGATCAACTTAGATCAACTTACATCAACTTAGATCAGCTTAGATAAGCTTATATCAGCTTACACCAACTTAGATCAACTTAGATCAGCTTACATCAACTTACATAAACTTAGATCAGCTTACATCAACTTACATCAACTTAGATCAGCTTACATCAGCTTACATCAATTTACATCAACTTAGATCAACTTACATCAACTTAGATCAACTTAGATCAGCTTACATCAACTTAGATCAACTTAGATCAACTTAGATCAGCTTACATCAACTTAGATCAACTTAGATCAACTTACATCAACTTAGATCAACTTAGATCAGCTTACATAGACTTAGATCAACTTAGATCAACTTAGATCAGCTTACATCAACTTAGATCAACTTAGATCAACTTAGATCAACTTAGATCAACTTAGATCAACTTAGATCAACTGAGATCAACTTAGATCAGCTTAGATCAACTTAGACCAACTGAGATCAGCTTACATCAACTTAAATCAACTTACATCAACTTACATCAACTTAGATCAACTTAGATCAACTGAGATCAGCTTACATCAACGTACTCTGTCTGGTACCCTATCGTGTACACGTTCTCTCTCCCGCCTCCTAGTCTTGGAACATATTTCAAAAGGGCCCAACGTTTCTTCCTTGTCCAAGACATTACGTAAGTCAATAAAACATCAACCAATTAGTCAAGTAATTATTGTCAAATAATTCATTGTGTTTTATATGGATAGAAAAGGGAGGTAAATCTTGCAATATATTTCTCTCTCTCTCTCTATATATATATATGCGTGTGTGTATACATATATAAATATATTCTTTCCTTTAGATAACTTTTCGTTTTAAAGTATTTTTTTTTACTTTGCTTGTTTCTTTTTCTTTTTTTAGTGCATGAAACGTTCAAGAGTCACTGGGTTATATACATCGCAAGAGGAGGAAGTAGAGGGAGGATATCTAAAGGATGTGTAGTGGCATGGAGGATGTGTAGTGGCATGGAGGATGTGATGAATGAATTTTATCAAAATAGATTTGAACATTTATTTTTTTTTACTACTCATCAAAAAAATATTTTTCTTTCTTTTTCTATGACTAACTAAACTTTGTTTTAATAAAGCGATAATCGAGTTTTGTTTTGGAAAAAAATCTATCGATGGTCATTTCGAAATCAACTGCTTTACCATGTCGTACAACTTACAACATACAAGCCTAGCCCAGTCTATTTCAATGCGTTTTCATTTCTCGGGGTTTCCTACTGAGACATTGACTGCCAGGTTAAAAAAAAAAAAAAGCTGTGAATACACTGAACACAAGCCGCTGGTCAACTGTAAACGTAACGTTTCTAAAGCGAGACACTTTTCCGTGGGACACCCGAATATTAGGCTAATAAAGCATTCACTAATTGCATCTTTAGAAAGTCTATTCTGTTGAAGTACATGTAAAATTTAAAAAATATTAAAATAGCGTAGAGAAATTTTTATTTATACAGTAACAAAAATATAGAATAGAATAAATGAAATGTTTTCAACTGAATTGATCTATACTTTTCTATAGGCTCTTTCATTTCTTTGTTCTTGAGCCTTTACGTCTGTAATGAAAGATTTCCGGGACGACGCTAGTCACAAAACAAACTAGATCAGAATTTGTATTCTTTCCACTGTTCTCTTGTCCTTTTTTTTGTGTGTGTCGACAAACTCTTTCTTTCTTAATCACTTGCTAGACTGTGGTCTTATCACTGACGACTTTGATCATCCTGTACCAGCCAATCCGTTACATCAATGGCTAGTCGATGGCCAATTCTTAATACTCAAAAAGGAATCTTTGTAAAAAAAAATCGTAGTTTTCTTATATCTCTTGCGTGGCATAGAAGCTCAATACATGGTAACGTTCTGCAGTGTTTGAGATCAAACAAATGTTGGACTATCGGACGTGGTCGACTGTTTTAAGGTGTTAATGATCCGAGCAACAAGTCTTTCTATTCATTAATGTTTATCTCCAGGTCTAAAGAATGATAAGAAGTCACTATTGACGGCTGCCGATAAGTACATTCGTCCGCTAAGCGCTGTTACATTACACAAGGCGCGGCTCCTTTGTAATCCGAAATGTAGGTAACGATCCGGCTCCCACTTGATGGGTCTTTAATCATTGGATCAGTTGTGGATTACCAGGTTTTAGTTGTTTTTTTTTTGTTTTTTTACAGCGCAGGCGTTTTTCCTTAAATGAGCAAGTCGTCCGAGTTTAGTGCTTGGCTTATACATTATTCTGATGTTAGTGGAGGGGGGGGGGTAAGAGGGTCATGTGTGTGTGTGTGTAGGGGGGTATACTTCTCTGTTGTTTTGTGAAGCTACTTGTCCAGGACTTACAGAATGAATTAATGAATCGTGTACTATAGATGAAGTGGTTTGATGTGGCCGATGTCTAGCGCAAGAATGTATTCTTTGATAAGATTTTTATTTTATCTCGGCGTTTCTTAAATCTGAATACGATGAGAAAGAGTGAGTGAGAGAGTGGTGTAGTTCTATGCGTACTTGAGCAGGCTGGACAGAATGTGGGGGCGGAGAGTGAGGTAATGGGAAGTACACCCCCCCTTGAACAAAACGTTTGGTAGCTTATTACTTAATTTAATACATAAAACTGCGAAAAGAAAATCTAAAATGACCACATGTGGGCTATGGTTATGCCTGCGCTGGATGTGGCAAAATATGTAGGTCACAGCTGGAGCTACGTAGTCACTGTGATTACTGCATTCCTCTTTAATCTTCGGACTCAAAGATATAATATAACAACATAACGTCGCGTAAACAGTTAAATACTTTATATTAACTACAACCAGCTGGGAATATGTGGTACAGTGTTACATTGTAAAAAGACAATGATAAAATAAAAATATTCGTAAAATGAGTTTCAGATATCGTTTGCTCTTGTTGCAATTCCTCTATCGGTAGTGTAAAAAAAATGAAATGTAAATGTATAATACAGTATAAATGTGAATTAAAAGAAATAAACAGTTAGCTAGCGAATTTTTCTAATTCGTAAGTACATGCCGCCCCCCTCCCATTCCCCAATTTTTTAAAATGCGCCCTCGAAATAAAAAGGTTGTCTACCCCTGCCTTAGACCATTGAGGAGGTCATAAAATATATTAAAACCTCCGACACTACCCCGAGAAACCTAAACAATTTTTTTTTTCTTCACAGGTACTTGCTTGGTTAAATAACGCTTCGATTAAACACGAGTGGCGCCGTGTATTTCTGATGTTCGTATTAAAAATATGACATGCATTAAAGAATTCAAAAGTTCTAATTAAGAAAATTATTTAAAGTCAGTTAACTTGATAACAACTGTAAGTTCAAACATCAACAGAACCGGATATAGTTTTATAAAGGTGACGGTGCCTCATCCCTTTTCCAAACTTTTTAATCTAGGAAGGTGAGGCTAAGCTTATCCGTCTCAATGGCCGACCGGTAACGAGGGTGTCATGTCGCTAGCACAACGACCAACTACCTTTACTTTCACAACCTATGTCAGGTACCTATTAGTTAGGTAGACAAAGGTTTGATCTATTAGCAGTTCTACTTGACTTTCTAGCTGTCAAATACTTTTTACTTTATATAGATTGTGATCGATCAGATTTCTACAGACTTCAAGTAGTCAGGTAGATAAATCAATAAAGTTTTAAAAAGTTCCCCCCTTTCAGACCTTGCGATATATAGGGCAGAGGATGTAAATGTCATCTGTTTCTGTGGCCCACGGTGAACGAGGGTGTCATGTGGCCAGCACAACGACCAACCGCTTTTAGTTTCCTCAACTAATGTCAGGTACCCATTATAGCTGCGTGGACTTAGAGCCGCCCAACGATCCCGAGATTAAAAATTCCAGCCTTCGCCAGGATTCGAACCAGAGAACCCGGTTCTGAAGTCAAGCGCTTAACAGCTCAGCCACCGCGCATCCTTCAAGTAGTCAATAATTACATTTAAATTATAGAAGATATAGCCAACCCGCGGCGTAGCATACGCCTCTATTTATTAAAGAGAAGTATATATTTCTGAGCCGCGCTCTCTGTCGCCGCGAAAGTTACGAGGGTAACTCTAGTCTTACTTGCAGAAATAAAACAGCTGTTAAAAGAGTTATCTTTCCATGACTTTTTCATCGAGGGCTAGAGTTGTCGGCTAGTGCCGCACGGTTGGGCGACGTATATAATTATACATAGTATGTTTTTGTGTTCGCTCTCATACCCGCCTTCCTATTTTTTCCCCACAGGAAACACGACAATGGTCAGTGGGTTTCTAAATTCATCTACACAATTTGAATACAATTTCCCTATTACGTCACAAGCCAATCGACTCAACCTTTTTAGCTCCGCGACCCCTCATACGATTTTTCCACTAGGTGGCTACCCCAACCATGAAAAATGTTTCGTTCGTAGACCTAGATAAATGTGATTTAGATAGTGTTATAAAAATCGTTATCAAAACTATATATCGGATACCCCATGATGTTAATTCCATTGTTAGAAACTGAACATAGCAAAAACTTTATTTACTGTAAAATAAATTTTTTGCTTAAATTAAATATAAAATGTATCTTTTAATTTCATTTATGTACTTTTCCTAAATCATTTTGCATTCATAGCTAACAATTTAAAAAGTATTGCTAGGCAAGGAAAACGTACTTTGATACTGTAAACTATATTGCTACAAAATTGTTGCGTCAGTATTTTCAAACACGCCAAAGTTAGTGCAAAGATTGAGCTTCTTTTTTATTTTCACTAGATTAGGAATTCACATCTTCCGCACCATGTTTATTTCTGTATTTAGTATTAGATACCTAAAACAGGCAAAGATATGTTTGTTGGAAATGGAAGAGGAAGTCGTAAACAAAATCTCAACTAGAACCGAATGACTGCAGCCAACTGATCCAGAATATTGTAACTGACATTAAAGGGAAATCCTATTTAACTGAATTGTTATTGATGTAATGCTTGTGGCAGTGTTTGCGTTGCTAATATATGTGGTTGATTAATACAGTGAGGTACGAGGAATTCTTATGGTGACTCATTCTGAACCAAACATTGGAATCCAGACCGACGACCTGGCATGCCTAGAGCACCATCTGTGCAGACACCACAAATATTTGTCCAAAAAGGTCTTTTACTTTTACAAAAATCTACTAACTTTCTCAATTACATCACATGCTCTATGGGTCGTTTCAAGAGGTTGCATAGAAACTAACATTTAAACTCGACATTATGTTTACATCTCGTGTACACCATCTCATGAAAGGGACTTAAAGGGAGCTGAAAATGGAGTTGAAATCTGGGTTTATTGCATGAAATCTGGGTTTAGTGTATGAAATCTGGGTTTAGTGTATGAAAAGCAGAAGTTCTGAAGTGAGTTCAAACGTAGTTTGAATAGTTTGAACTCTTTCTCTCCGTAATTATTTTCCATGCTCTAGTGGAATTATTCATTTTGCTCATTTGTATTTCACTCTCCCGTTCAACTTCAATAACCTTTTTTTTTTAAAATCAGGAAATGTTCTATTCGGTATAGAATTAAAAGGTAATGCATGCTCTTTTTAAACAATACAAATTAAAGTTTATAAATCAAAAGTTAATTTAATTTAATGGGGCAAAATCAACGTCAATTAGGAGAGAAAGAGTCAAATCGTTCGGCATCTTGTCGTTTCATTGGTAATTTCTATGCTGAAATTGGACTGACTGTCTGAAGCTACAATGATTAGTTGGACTGACTGTCTGAAGCTACAATGATTAGTTGGACTGACTGTCTGAAGCTACAATGATTAGTTGGACTGGCTGTCTGAAGCTACAATGATTAGTTGGACTGACTGTCTGAAGCTACAATGATTAGTTGGACTGACTGTCTGAAGCTACAATGATTAGTTGGACTGACTGTCTGAAGCTACAATGATTAGTTGGACTGACTGTCTGAAGCTACAATGATTAGTTGGACTGACTGTCTGAAGCTACAATGATTAGTTGGACTGACTGTCTGAAGCTACAATGATTAGTTGGACTGACTGTCTGAAGCTACAATGATTAGTTGGACTGACTGTCTGAAGCTACAATGATTAGTTGGACTGACTGTCTGAAGCTACAATGATTAGTTGGACTGACTGTCTGAAGCTACAATGATTAGTTGGACTGACTGTCTGAAGCTACAATGATTAGTTGGACTGACTGTCTGAAGCTACAATGATTAGTTGGACTGACTGTCTGAAGCTACAATGATTAGTTGGACTGACTGTCTGAAGCTACAATGATTAGTTGGACTGACTGTCTGAAGCTACAATGATTAGTTGGACTGACTGTCTGAAGCTACAATGATTAGTTGGACTGACTGTCTGAAGCTACAATGATTAGTTGGACTGACTGTCTGAAGCTACAAGCCAATGACTACCAACACCAATACTTTACAATGAGAATCTAAGTTCAAACTGTCCCCTAGTCTGTTGGACCGGTCGGTCTCGACACATGATCCAATAGGAACAGAATTGTAAAATGCTCTGTAACCTTAGTTTGGCCAATATTAGAATATGCCTATATTTGGGACTCAACTCAAGAGAGAATAAAGCAACTAGAACAGACGCATATTAGAGCCGTGAAATTCGTAACAAACGAATATTCACATTTGATAAGAGTAACACCATTAGTAAAATCACTAAATTTAGTGACACTTTAGGACAGACATTGAAAAAGTAAAGTAACAATAATACTTAAAAAAATACTGAACCATAATTTAAAAATACAAAATCCTAATAAAATACTCAGAAAGACAGAAAGATAAAGGTATATTTCTTGTTTCATGTGTTCCAAAGTCCTACAAATGCTCTTATTTCTCTAGTGCCGCTAGAGCATGGAATGGGTTGTCTCAATCCGCCATGAAAACCAACAACTTAACAGAGTTAAAGTCACTGATTAATAAGCATGACAAGACTGACACACTACATACATAGGACGTAATTATCTTCTCTTTTGATGTAACGTCTGTAATCTAATATGAAGATCTCTGGGAGCAATGGGGACTTCGAGATATGCGTTTTCTGACTGTGGTCAGCAGTTCAACTTGGGACCCAATGCCATTGTGATTCTGTTTCGAAGTTCCTCATTTGTGATGCGTTTTTTTTTGTCGGTGATACTAGTATCCTTTTACAGCATCTCAATTCCATGGCCAGGACCCTCCTCTCTAATTCTGCATATAGCCTCCATGATTCACAAATGGGTGCTTTCTCTTCATACCACATCCTTCTATGTCTTTTTAACAAAGGCTAAGAGAGGATCACTCTAACTACATACTCTAGGGAATATTCTTTTGTAGTTTAACATGTATTGTGAAGAAAAGTGTATCATACAACTCGCTTTTCAGAGCTGAGCTTTAAGCTCTTTGAAGACATGCGTATACGGTAAAATTCCTACAGGAACGGACTAATTTAAATAATTATTTGCATAAATCAGGAAGAAAAAAAAAGGATCTATGCTCATCTTTATAACTAAAAGTCAGTGAAATTTTCAATATATGCAACATTTCTTTTTGGTATACAACTAAAAACGTGTCACAGTTCAATGACTTTGGAAACAGAAGTGGATAAAAAAAAAAAACACCCTCATTGTTTGATAAGTTATTGAAAGCCTGTGACGGGGATGGCCCAGTGAATACGCCAAGCCCTCGCTCCACCTCTTACAATGAACAAAATACAACTCTTGTAAAACTGACACCTAGACTACAGACTCCAGGATCTGACCGGTGCCTAGAACCTCGCAAATGTGAATGGGAGAGCCACTTTTAACAAGGGCTGAACAAAGAAGAGGCTACCCCCCAGACCCTGCAACACTTCCTTTAGCTGACCAACAGACCGAGCAACGAACATGACTGTCAAGGCGCGAATGAAAAGACAGGAAACATTCGTGGGCTGTGGGAAAACTCGCCCCCACCCCATCTCGAAAATTCCCCAAACTAATAAATTTATATATGCATATATTTTAATAAAATTTTAATAATCTTAAATATATATTTTTTAAAAAGTAAATAATCAATGTACAGAAACAAAATATCTATTTTGGCTCTGAAAATCGCGCATGCTCAAACGATTCCTGAAAAATTTCCAGACCAAAATAAATTTTGTTTAGGTATTTTTTTGCTTATTTTTGAAAAGAATATTGAATCTAACAGTTATTCAAACATTTTTTTTGGTTAAAATTATAAATTTCGACTTAAATTATAATCTGACATATTTCTTTGAAGGAAGCGATGAATTTATAAATCTCTAACAGAACGTGAGAGATAAGACAGTCCTATATAGTTTCCAGAATGTACTAAAACGCAAGTCAACAAAAGGGAGACAAGTAAGAAAATTAAACTCGTCATTTGTAACGTATTTAGTTATTTCCCTTTAAAAATGTAGCCCATTACCTAGTATATTTAATATCACATTCTGTAAGATAAGTCTACCTGATAAACAAGAAGAAAAATAAAAACACAGTGAAAAAGTTACGATTATACAAATTTGCAGGAAGTGGTGGTGACAAGAGACCTCGTAGACCTCTATGAAAAGCTTGAAGATTCTTGTCAGAAGTAAGGGAACCACAATTCATCTGTACAAAAACAAAACAAAAATCCCAACTGGACACTTTGAAAAAGACTATGAACTATTCTTTTCACGGATTTTGACCCTGGCAGTACCAGAGAATGATCATTAGCTCATTTCTAAAATAAAATAATAATTCTGACCCAGCAGATAGTAGATAGTTAATGTATATCGATGTGTCGAGGGTTTTATTTTAAGGGAAGGAATAAGAGAATATATCTCGAAAGAAAAGTATGGTGCAGATAAGATGATTATCTCTCTTTTTCTTCAAGGTAAGCCTATACAATTCTAATAAATAAGAAGTACCTTTTCTTAAAAAACTCAAAACAAACAAACAATTATCTTTACCTTTATCTCTTAGTCTGTTGGACCGTTGGGGCACCAAGCAAGACTCGACTATCGTCTTTCTCCATTCCTTCCTGTCTTTTGCCTTGTTTAGAACCTCTTTCACTGGCAGGCCCGTCCATTCTTTTATGTTGTCCTCCCATCGCTTTCTCTGTCTTTGCGAGCCCCGAAGATCTTGTAATATGGCAATAGATTTTAAGCTTGCGTTTTTTTTTACTATAGTTAACAGGTCTTCATGGGTTCCGATAACACAAACATGTAAAAGACGCATAGGTCAAAAACAATTGGCGTTGTTATATATATTAAAGATAGTTGGCAATTCTGTAGCTATTCAATAGTAATTCTGACAGAGACACGCGTAGGACATATAATAGCTCGACGTTGTAAAAGACATAGAAATATAAAATACACAATAGCAATAAAAGATAGACAAATATAAAAGACGGATTAGCAGAGAGATATAAAAGAGAAAGAAAAGCAGTCAGATATAAAAGACAGAATAGCAGACAGATATAAAAGACAGAATAGCAGACAGATATAAAAGACGGAGAATAGCAGACAGATATTTAAAAAAAAATATTAACAGACAGAGAATAGCAAACAGATATAAAGGACTGGCCGCTATAGAATGTAAATTCTAACTCCAATCAAATTCGCATGATATCAAAAGAAAAAATACAAACTTTGAAATAAAAAGCTAATACCAAAACCTGGCAACATCTTAGAGATCGAGCATTCTGCTGGTAATAATAAACTTTAGATTTAAAAAAAAAAGAAGAAGAAATTTCCCTGCATCTCAAACCCTATAGAGAAAAAATCGTGTGGTTAAGCGAATTATTAGATCTACTAGAAATTATAATATTCGAAAAAAAAAGTCCTTTAGATCTATATTTAAAAGGCAATGTGCTAAATGTTCCTGAACATTATTTTATAAAACACTTGAATACTATAATATCTACATGCGGATAAAACGCGTATAAACTGTTCTCTAGCTAAATTTAAATATATATATATATTTTTTTTGCTTTCAAACATTATACCCGTCAAACTCAAGTTTCCCCAGTAGTAGTAGTAGAGCTAGTAATTCTTGAAACTATCTAATTTCGTTTTCGTTAATAGCGTCCACCCTTCACGGTTTTTGAAGTTTCCACACAAAAAAATTAGAGCAGCGTAAAATACTTCAAGGGGGGAGGCGGTAGTGACCGAGTAGTTAATAGATTGGTTTCCAAACCTGGGGTCCTGGGTTCAAATCTGGTTTTAAATTTCTGGATTATTAGAGACCAAACTGCAATGGCTATCTAACATTTGTTGGGGTGGTTGGTCGATGTGCAGACATTGAATACAGTGTAGTGTATATTTTCTCCAAACATAAAAAGTTTGCAAGCTCAAAAGAGGAATTTTAATAGGGCATTAAAAAGAGGTGCTAAAATGTCCGTGAATGTTTATTTATTATCCATGTTTTAACTGAACGGTATTTATTTTTTTATACTAATTAAAAATTGGAACCCTTTTTTATTAAAAATACTTAGCAATGAAAAATACTTGAGTTCACTTATTAATTAAAATTTTCAAATTAAAACTTTTTTAAAAATGATAAAATTAAAAAAAAAAAGAGAATGTGAGAAGATAGCGCCAGAGGCTAACTGGATTTGAACCGGTAGATAAATGTAACAGCGATCATCGACTATACAGCCGAAATCAGTCAATTGTCACAAAGTAACCTCTTGACCATCGCTTCTCACGTAGGTCAATCATTTTTTCTAAACATTACTCTTCTAGTTCACTACAAAAAATTTAACAAATTTCTAAACTTTGTGAAAACGAAAAAAGCGGAAATTGTGTACATTTGTAAAATTATTAAAATCCAGGTAAAGTGCAAATTTTTAATTGTACAAGATTTCTTTGTAATAATTAGTAATGCAAAATACTTAAGTGTCCTTATAAAAATTTTCAATATACATTTTTTTAAAAAAATATATAAAAGTCAATCCTGAGTTTCCATATATCGACTAAAAACGTGTTCAAAATTGCCAATTTTAATTTTAAGATGATATTATTTTGAAAAATGATAACGGTCGAACCAGAGTTTTCACTGGCTGGCCAATAAGTTAGTAACTTTATTCCCAAAAATATAGAAAAATTGACAAATTTGTAGGAATATCTTTAGATCTTGGTTTTCCAATTACTCTTCCGAAATTCAGATTCCAGCCAGTTTTAAACCCACGAAGGATTCAAAAGATAGTAGGTGGAAATGTAATCAAAGGAATGTCATGTTAGTGTGTAAAATTTTGTTTATCTGACATTCATGCTCTTAAATTGTGTAACCCTACAGAGTAGGGCTGAAAAAATTTGAGATTTAGACTCATTTTAATGCTCCTCTGCACGGAAACCCCTAGTAAAAGGCGAGGGGTTTTGACGTTGTGCAGTGAAGCCAGAGTGAAAAGCAATTGTGAGGGGTAATCGGCGCGATCTAAACATTTTCGATACAAAAATGGTTTTGTATCTTTTGTATTTATTGACATAAGATCATTGACAAGCAAAAGATTCTCCGTACTAAGCGTTACGCAAAGTAGAACTGTTTTTGAAAGTGAATATGTGTTTGGTACTTTTAGAAAAAGGATATCATTTGTGCACTTTATCACTTAAAAGAAAGCTTTTTTTGCCCTTCAGGTAGTAACGCAAGAGCTGTCCCCCTTCCATTTACCAAAAGTGATTAACTTTTGTGGATACTTCCCCTTTCACTATTATTGGTATTTATTATACTTCCCCTTTTCACTATTATTCTTATTTATTATTTCTCACATGTCTTGATAATAAAGATCAAAAAACTTTTTAAAGAGTGTTCGCAAACATTGAATACAGTGTAGTGTACACAAATAGTTATATTTTCTCCAAACATAAAAAGTTTGCAAGCTAAAAAGAGCAATTTTAATAGGGCATTAAAAAAGAGGTGCTCAAAATGTCCGTGAATGTTTATTTATTATTCATGTTTTAACTGAATGGTATTTAATTTTTTATACTAATTAAAAATTGGAACCCTTTTTTATTAAAAATACTTAGCAATAAAAAATACTTGAGTTTACTTATTAATTAATATTTTCAATTCAAAACTTTTTTAAATTTGATAAAATTGAAAAAAAAAAAAAAGAGAATGTGAGAAGGTAGCGCCAGAGGCTAACAGGATTTGAACCCGTAGATGAATGAAACGGCGACCATCGACTATACAGCCGAAATCAGTCAATTGTCACAAAGTAACCTCTTGACCAGGCTTCTCACGTCTGTCAATCATTTTTTCTAAACATTATTTTTCTAGTTCACTACAAAAATTTAACAAATTTCTAAACTTAGTGAAAGCCAAAAAGCAGATATTGTTACATTAAAAAATATTTAAATAATAGAAAGTTAACATTTAAAATAGTTCCGATTTTATTTAGAATAATTGTAATAAAAATACATAAGTGTCCGTTTTAAAATTATTATATTTTTAGAATTTTTAAAAATTGTATAAAGTTAAAAAAAAAAAAGAAGAATGTGAGAAGGTAGCGTCAGAGGATAACAGGATTTGAACCTGTAGATAAATGTAACGGCGACCATCGACTATACAGCCGAAATCAGTCAATCATTTTTTCTAAACACTATTCTTCTAGTTCACTACAAAAAATTTAACAAATTTCTAAACTTTGTGAAAACGAAAAAAGCGGAAATTGTGTACATTTGTAAAATTATTAAAATCCTGGTAAAGTGCAAATTTTTTATTGTACAAGATTTCTTTGTAATAATTAGTAATGCAAAATACTTAAGTGTCCTTATAAAAATTTTCAATATAAAATTATTTAAAAAAATATATAAAAGTCAAACCTGAGTTTCCATATATCGACTAAAAACGTGTTCAAAATTGCCAATTTTAATTTTAAGATGATATTATGTTGAAAAATGATAACGGTCGAACCAGAGTTTTCACTGGCTGGCCAATAAGTTAGTAACTTTATTCCCAAAAATATAGAAAAATTGACAAATTTGTAGGAATATCTCTAGATCTTGGTTTTCCAATTACTCTTCCGAAATTCAGATTCCAGCCAGTTTTAAACCCACGAAGGATTCAAAAGATAGTAGGTGGAAATGTAATCAAAGGAATGTCATGTTAGTGTGTAAAATTTTGTTTATCTGACATTCATGCTCTTAAAATTATGTAACCCTACAGAGTAGGGCTGAAAAAATTTGAGATTTAGACTCATTTTAATGCTCCTCTGCACGGAAACCCCTAGTAAAAGGCGAGGGGTTTTGACGTTGTGCAGTGAAGCCAGAGTGAAAAGCAATTGTGAGGGGTAATCGGCGCGATCTAAACATTTTCGATACAAAAATGGTTTTGTATCTTTTGTATTTATTGACATAAGATCATTGACAAGCAAAAGATTCTCCGTACTAAGCGTTACGCAAAGTAGAACTGTTTTTGAAAGTGAATATGTGTTTGGTACTTTTAGAAAAAGGATATCATTTGTGCACTTTATCACTTAAAAGAAAGCTTTTTTTGCCCTTCAGGTAGTAACGCAAGAGCTGTCCCCCTTCCATTTACCAAAAGTGATTAACTTTTGTGGATACTTCCCCTTTCACTATTATTGGTATTTATTATACTTCCCCTTTTCACTATTATTCTTATTTATTATTTCTCACATGTCTTGATAATAAAGATCAAAAAACTTTTTAAAGAGTGTTCGCAAACATTGAATACAGTGTAGTGTACACAAATAGTTATATTTTCTCCAAACATAAAAAGTTTGCAAGCTAAAAAGAGGAATTTTAATAGGGCATTAAAAAAGAGGTGCTCAAAATGTCCGTGAATGTTTATTTATTATTCATGTTTTAACTGAATGGTATTTAATTTTTTATACTAATTAAAAATTGGAAAAATACTTAGCAATAAAAAATACTTGAGTTTACTTATTAATTAATATTTTCAATTCAAAACTTTTTTAAATTTGATAAAATTGAAAAAAAAAAAAAAGAGAATGTGAGAAGGTAGCGCCAGAGGCTAACAGGATTTGAACCCGTAGATGAATGAAACGGCGACCATCGACTATACAGCCGAAATCAGTCAATTGTCACAAAGTAACCTCTTGACCAGGCTTCTCACGTCTGTCAATCATTTTTTCTAAACATTATTTTTCTAGTTCACTACAAAAATTTAACAAATTTCTAAACTTAGTGAAAGCCAAAAAGCAGATATTGTTACATTAAAAAATATTTAAATAATAGAAAGTTAACATTTAAAATAGTTCCGATTTTATTTAGAATAATTGTAATAAAAATACATAAGTGTCCGTTTTAAAATTATTATATTTTTAGAATTTTTAAAAATTGTATAAAGTTAAAAAAAAAAAAGAAGAATGCGAGAAGGTAGCGTCAGAGGATAACAGGATTTGAACCTGTAGATAAATGTAACGGCGACCATCGACTATACAGCCGAAATCAGTCAATCATTTTTTCTAAACACTATTCTTCTAGTTCACTACAAAAAATTTAACAAATTTCTAAACTTTGTGAAAACGAAAAAAGCGGAAATTGTGTACATTTGTAAAATTATTAAAATCCTGGTAAAGTGCAAATTTTTTATTGTACAAGATTTCTTTGTAATAATTAGTAATGCAAAATACTTAAGTGTCCTTATAAAAATTTTCAATATAAAATTATTTAAAAAAATATATAAAAGTCAATCCTGAGTTTCCATATATCGACTAAAAACGTGTTCAAAATTGCCAATTTTAATTTTAAGATGATATTATGTTGAAAAATGATAACGGTCGAACCAGAGTTTTCACTGGCTGGCCAATAAGTTAGTAACTTTATTCCCAAAAATATAGAAAAATTGACAAATTTGTAGGAATATCTTTAGATCTTGGTTTTCCAATTACTCTTCCGAAATTCAGATTCCAGCCAGTTTTAAACCCACGAAGGATTCAAAAGATAGTAGGTGGAAATGTAATCAAAGGAATGTCATGTTAGTGTGTAAAATTTTGTTTATCTGACATTCATGCTCTTAAAATTATATAACCCTACAGAGTAGGGCTGAAAAAATTTGAGATTTAGACTCATTTTAATGCTCCTCTGCACGGAAACCCCTAGTAAAAGGCGAGGGGTTTTGACGTTGTGCAGTGAAGCCAGAGTGAAAAGCAATTGTGAGGGGTAATCGGCGCGATCTAAACATTTTCGATACAAAAATGGTTTTGTATCTTTTGTATTTATTGACATAAGATCATTGACAAGCAAAAGATTCTCCGTACTAAGCGTTACGCAAAGTAGAACTGTTTTTGAAAGTGAATATGTGTTTGGTACTTTTAGAAAAAGGATATCATTTGTGCACTTTATCACTTAAAAGAAAGCTTTTTTTGCCCTTCAGGTAGTAACGCAAGAGCTGTCCCCCTTCCATTTACCAAAAGTGATTAACTTTTGTGGATACTTCCCCTTTCACTATTATTGGTATTTATTATACTTCCCCTTTTCACTATTATTCTTATTTATTATTTCTCACATGTCTTGATAATAAAGATCAAAAAACTTTTTAAAGAGTGTTCGCAAACATTGAATACAGTGTAGTGTACACAAATAGTTATATTTTCTCCAAACATAAAAAGTTTGCAAGCTAAAAAGAGCAATTTTAATAGGGCATTAAAAAAGAGGTGCTCAAAATGTCCGTGAATGTTTATTTATTATTCATGTTTTAACTGAATGGTATTTAATTTTTTATACTAATTAAAAATTGGAACCCTTTTTTATTAAAAATACTTAGCAATAAAAAATACTTGAGTTTACTTATTAATTAATATTTTCAATTCAAAACTTTTTTAAATTTGATAAAATTGAAAAAAAAAAAAAAGAGAATGTGAGAAGGTAGCGCCAGATGCTAACAGGATTTGAACCCGTAGATGAATGAAACGGCGACCATCGACTATACAGCCGAAATCAGTCAATTGTCACAAAGTAACCTCTTGACCAGGCTTCTCACGTCTGTCAATCATTTTTTCTAAACATTATTTTTCTAGTTCACTACAAAAATTTAACAAATTTCTAAACTTAGTGAAAGCCAAAAAGCAGATATTGTTACATTAAAAAATATTTAAATAATAGAAAGTTAACATTTAAAATAGTTCCGATTTTATTTAGAATAATTGTAATAAAAATACATAAGTGTCCGTTTTAAAATTATTATATTTTTAGAATTTTTAAAAATTGTATAAAGTTAAAAAAAAAAAAGAAGAATGTGAGAAGGTAGCGTCAGAGGATAACAGGATTTGAACCTGTAGATAAATGTAACGGCGACCATCGACTATACAGCCGAAATCAGTCAATCATTTTTTCTAAACACTATTCTTCTAGTTCACTACAAAAAATTTAACAAATTTCTAAACTTTGTGAAAACGAAAAAAGCGGAAATTGTGTACATTTGTAAAATTATTAAAATCCTGGTAAAGTGCAAATTTTTTATTGTACAAGATTTCTTTGTAATAATTAGTAATGCAAAATACTTAAGTGTCCTTATAAAAATTTTCAATATAAAATTATTTAAAAAAATATATAAAAGTCAAACCTGAGTTTCCATATATCGACTAAAAACGTGTTCAAAATTGCCAATTTTAATTTTAAGATGATATTATGTTGAAAAATGATAACGGTCGAACCAGAGTTTTCACTGGCTGGCCAATAAGTTAGTAACTTTATTCCCAAAAATATAGAAAAATTGACAAATTTGTAGGAATATCTCTAGATCTTGGTTTTCCAATTACTCTTCCGAAATTCAGATTCCAGCCAGTTTTAAACCCACGAAGGATTCAAAAGATAGTAGGTGGAAATGTAATCAAAGGAATGTCATGTTAGTGTGTAAAATTTTGTTTATCTGACATTCATGCTCTTAAAATTATGTAACCCTACAGAGTAGGGCTGAAAAAATTTGAGATTTAGACTCATTTTAATGCTCCTCTGCACGGAAACCCCTAGTAAAAGGCGAGGGGTTTTGACGTTGTGCAGTGAAGCCAGAGTGAAAAGCAATTGTGAGGGGTAATCGGCGCGATCTAAACATTTTCGATACAAAAATGGTTTTGTATCTTTTGTATTTATTGACATAAGATCATTGACAAGCAAAAGATTCTCCGTACTAAGCGTTACGCAAAGTAGAACTGTTTTTGAAAGTGAATATGTGTTTGGTACTTTTAGAAAAAGGATATCATTTGTGCACTTTATCACTTAAAAGAAAGCTTTTTTTGCCCTTCAGGTAGTAACGCAAGAGCTGTCCCCCTTCCATTTACCAAAAGTGATTAACTTTTGTGGATACTTCCCCTTTCACTATTATTGGTATTTATTATACTTCCCCTTTTCACTATTATTCTTATTTATTATTTCTCACATGTCTTGATAATAAAGATCAAAAAACTTTTTAAAGAGTGTTCGCAAACATTGAATACAGTGTAGTGTACACAAATAGTTATATTTTCTCCAAACATAAAAAGTTTGCAAGCTAAAAAGAGGAATTTTAATAGGGCATTAAAAAAGAGGTGCTCAAAATGTCCGTGAATGTTTATTTATTATTCATGTTTTAACTGAATGGTATTTAATTTTTTATACTAATTAAAAATTGGAAAAATACTTAGCAATAAAAAATACTTGAGTTTACTTATTAATTAATATTTTCAATTCAAAACTTTTTTAAATTTGATAAAATTGAAAAAAAAAAAAAAGAGAATGTGAGAAGGTAGCGCCAGAGGCTAACAGGATTTGAACCCGTAGATGAATGAAACGGCGACCATCGACTATACAGCCGAAATCAGTCAATTGTCACAAAGTAACCTCTTGACCAGGCTTCTCACGTCTGTCAATCATTTTTTCTAAACATTATTTTTCTAGTTCACTACAAAAATTTAACAAATTTCTAAACTTAGTGAAAGCCAAAAAGCAGATATTGTTACATTAAAAAATATTTAAATAATAGAAAGTTAACATTTAAAATAGTTCCGATTTTATTTAGAATAATTGTAATAAAAATACATAAGTGTCCGTTTTAAAATTATTATATTTTTAGAATTTTTAAAAATTGTATAAAGTTAAAAAAAAAAAAGAAGAATGTGAGAAGGTAGCGTCAGAGGATAACAGGATTTGAACCTGTAGATAAATGTAACGGCGACCATCGACTATACAGCCGAAATCAGTCAATCATTTTTTCTAAACACTATTCTTCTAGTTCACTACAAAAAATTTAACAAATTTCTAAACTTTGTGAAAACGAAAAAAGCGGAAATTGTGTACATTTGTAAAATTATTAAAATCCTGGTAAAGTGCAAATTTTTTATTGTACAAGATTTCTTTGTAATAATTAGTAATGCAAAATACTTAAGTGTCCTTATAAAAATTTTCAATATAAAATTATTTAAAAAAATATATAAAAGTCAATCCTGAGTTTCCATATATCGACTAAAAACGTGTTCAAAATTGCCAATTTTAATTTTAAGATGATATTATGTTGAAAAATGATAACGGTCGAACCAGAGTTTTCACTGGCTGGCCAATAAGTTAGTAACTTTATTCCCAAAAATATAGAAAAATTGACAAATTTGTAGGAATATCTTTAGATCTTGGTTTTCCAATTACTCTTCCGAAATTCAGATTCCAGCCAGTTTTAAACCCACGAAGGATTCAAAAGATAGTAGGTGGAAATGTAATCAAAGGAATGTCATGTTAGTGTGTAAAATTTTGTTTATCTGACATTCATGCTCTTAAAATTATATAACCCTACAGAGTAGGGCTGAAAAAATTTGAGATTTAGACTCATTTTAATGCTCCTCTGCACGGAAACCCCTAGTAAAAGGCGAGGGGTTTTGACGTTGTGCAGTGAAGCCAGAGTGAAAAGCAATTGTGAGGGGTAATCGGCGCGATCTAAACATTTTCGATACAAAAATGGTTTTGTATCTTTTGTATTTATTGACATAAGATCATTGACAAGCAAAAGATTCTCCGTACTAAGCGTTACGCAAAGTAGAACTGTTTTTGAAAGTGAATATGTGTTTGGTACTTTTAGAAAAAGGATATCATTTGTGCACTTTATCACTTAAAAGAAAGCTTTTTTTGCCCTTCAGGTAGTAACGCAAGAGCTGTCCCCCTTCCATTTACCAAAAGTGATTAACTTTTGTGGATACTTCCCCTTTCACTATTATTGGTATTTATTATACTTCCCCTTTTCACTATTATTCTTATTTATTATTTCTCACATGTCTTGATAATAAAGATCAAAAAACTTTTTAAAGAGTGTTCGCAAACATTGAATACAGTGTAGTGTACACAAATAGTTATATTTTCTCCAAACATAAAAAGTTTGCAAGCTAAAAAGAGGAATTTTAATAGGGCATTAAAAAAGAGGTGCTCAAAATGTCCGTGAATGTTTATTTATTATTCATGTTTTAACTGAATGGTATTTAATTTTTTATACTAATTAAAAATTGGAACCCTTTTTTATTAAAAATACTTAGCAATAAAAAATACTTGAGTTTACTTATTAATTAATATTTTCAATTCAAAACTTTTTTAAATTTGATAAAATTGAAAAAAAAAAAAAAGAGAATGTGAGAAGGTAGCGCCAGAGGCTAACAGGATTTGAACCCGTAGATGAATGAAACGGCGACCATCGACTATACAGCCGAAATCAGTCAATTGTCACAAAGTAACCTCTTGACCAGGCTTCTCACGTCTGTCAATCATTTTTTCTAAACATTATTTTTCTAGTTCACTACAAAAATTTAACAAATTTCTAAACTTAGTGAAAGCCAAAAAGCAGATATTGTTACATTAAAAAATATTTAAATAATAGAAAGTTAACATTTAAAATAGTTCCGATTTTATTTAGAATAATTGTAATAAAAATACATAAGTGTCCGTTTTAAAATTATTATATTTTTAGAATTTTTAAAAATTGTATAAAGTTAAAAAAAAAAAGAAGAATGTGAGAAGGTAGCGTCAGAGGATAACAGGATTTGAACCTGTAGATAAATGTAACGGCGACCATCGACTATACAGCCGAAATCAGTCAATCATTTTTTCTAAACACTATTCTTCTAGTTCACTACAAAAAATTTAACAAATTTCTAAACTTTGTGAAAACGAAAAAAGCGGAAATTGTGTACATTTGTAAAATTATTAAAATCCTGGTAAAGTGCAAATTTTTTATTGTACAAGATTTCTTTGTAATAATTAGTAATGCAAAATACTTAAGTGTCCTTATAAAAATTTTCAATATAAAATTATTTAAAAAAATATATAAAAGTCAATCCTGAGTTTCCATATATCGACTAAAAACGTGTTCAAAATTGCCAATTTTAATTTTAAGATGATATTATGTTGAAAAATGATAACGGTCGAACCAGAGTTTTCACTGGCTGGCCAATAAGTTAGTAACTTTATTCCCAAAAATATAGAAAAATTGACAAATTTGTAAGAATATCTCTAAATCTTGGTTTTCCAATTACTCTTCCGAAATTCAGATTCCAGCCAGTTTTAAACCCACGAAGGATTCAAAAGATAGTAGGTGGAAATGTAATCAAAGGAATGTCATGTTAGTGTGTAAAATTTTGTTTATCTGACATTCATGCTCTTAAAATTATGTAACCCTACAGAGTAGGGCTGAAAAAATTTGAGATTTAGACTCATTTTAATGCTCCTCTGCACGGAAACCCCTAGTAAAAGGCGAGGGGTTTTGACGTTGTGCAGTGAAGCCAGAGTGAAAAGCAATTGTGAGGGGTAATCGGCGCGATCTAAACATTTTCGATACAAAAATGGTTTTGTATCTTTTGTATTTATTGACATAAGATCATTGACAAGCAAAAGATTCTCCGTACTAAGCGTTACGCAAAGTAGAACTGTTTTTGAAAGTGAATATGTGTTTGGTACTTTTAGAAAAAGGATATCATTTGTGCACTTTATCACTTAAAAGAAAGCTTTTTTTGCCCTTCAGGTAGTAACGCAAGAGCTGTCCCCCTTCCATTTACCAAAAGTGATTAACTTTTGTGGATACTTCCCCTTTCACTATTATTGGTATTTATTATACTTCCCCTTTTCACTATTATTCTTATTTATTATTTCTCACATGTCTTGATAATAAAGATCAAAAAACTTTTTAAAGAGTGTTCGCAAACATTGAATACAGTGTAGTGTACACAAATAGTTATATTTTCTCCAAACATAAAAAGTTTGCAAGCTAAAAAGAGGAATTTTAATAGGGCATTAAAAAAGAGGTGCTCAAAATGTCCGTGAATGTTTATTTATTATTCATGTTTTAACTGAATGGTATTTAATTTTTTATACTAATTAAAAATTGGAACCCTTTTTTATTAAAAATACTTAGCAATAAAAAATACTTGAGTTTACTTATTAATTAATATTTTCAATTCAAAACTTTTTTAAATTTGATAAAATTGAAAAAAAAAAAAAAGAGAATGTGAGAAGGTAGCGCCAGAGGCTAACAGGATTTGAACCCGTAGATGAATGAAACGGCGACCATCGACTATACAGCCGAAATCAGTCAATTGTCACAAAGTAACCTCTTGACCAGGCTTCTCACGTCTGTCAATCATTTTTTCTAAACATTATTTTTCTAGTTCACTACAAAAATTTAACAAATTTCTAAACTTAGTGAAAGCCAAAAAGCAGATATTGTTACATTAAAAAATATTTAAATAATAGAAAGTTAACATTTAAAATAGTTCCGATTTTATTTAGAATAATTGTAATAAAAATACATAAGTGTCCGTTTTAAAATTATTATATTTTTAGAATTTTTAAAAATTGTATAAAGTTAAAAAAAAAAAAGAAGAATGTGAGAAGGTAGCGTCAGAGGATAACAGGATTTGAACCTGTAGATAAATGTAACGGCGACCATCGACTATACAGCCGAAATCAGTCAATCATTTTTTCTAAACACTATTCTTCTAGTTCACTACAAAAAATTTAACAAATTTCTAAACTTTGTGAAAACGAAAAAAGCGGAAATTGTGTACATTTGTAAAATTATTAAAATCCTGGTAAAGTGCAAATTTTTTATTGTACAAGATTTCTTTGTAATAATTAGTAATGCAAAATACTTAAGTGTCCTTATAAAAATTTTCAATATAAAATTATTTAAAAAAATATATAAAAGTCAATCCTGAGTTTCCATATATCGACTAAAAACGTGTTCAAAATTGCCAATTTTAATTTTAAGATGATATTATGTTGAAAAATGATAACGGTCGAACCAGAGTTTTCACTGGCTGGCCAATAAGTTAGTAACTTTATTCCCAAAAATATAGAAAAATTGACAAATTTGTAGGAATATCTCTAGATCTTGGTTTTCCAATTACTCTTCCGAAATTCAGATTCCAGCCAGTTTTAAACCCACGAAGGATTCAAAAGATAGTAGGTGGAAATGTAATCAAAGGAATGTCATGTTAGTGTGTAAAATTTTGTTTATCTGACATTCATGCTCTTAAAATTATGTAACCCTACAGAGTAGGGCTGAAAAAATTTGAGATTTAGACTCATTTTAATGCTCCTCTGCACGGAAACCCCTAGTAAAAGGCGAGGGGTTTTGACGTTGTGCAGTGAAGCCAGAGTGAAAAGCAATTGTGAGGGGTAATCGGCGCGATCTAAACATTTTCGATACAAAAATGGTTTTGTATCTTTTGTATTTATTGACATAAGATCATTGACAAGCAAAAGATTCTCCGTACTAAGCGTTACGCAAAGTAGAACTGTTTTTGAAAGTGAATATGTGTTTGGTACTTTTAGAAAAAGGATATCATTTGTGCACTTTATCACTTAAAAGAAAGCTTTTTTTGCCCTTCAGGTAGTAACGCAAGAGCTGTCCCCCTTCCATTTACCAAAAGTGATTAACTTTTGTGGATACTTCCCCTTTCACTATTATTGGTATTTATTATACTTCCCCTTTTCACTATTATTCTTATTTATTATTTCTCACATGTCTTGATAATAAAGATCAAAAAACTTTTTAAAGAGTGTTCGCAAACATTGAATACAGTGTAGTGTACACAAATAGTTATATTTTCTCCAAACATAAAAAGTTTGCAAGCTAAAAAGAGGAATTTTAATAGGGCATTAAAAAAGAGGTGCTCAAAATGTCCGTGAATGTTTATTTATTATTCATGTTTTAACTGAATGGTATTTAATTTTTTATACTAATTAAAAATTGGAACCCTTTTTTATTAAAAATACTTAGCAATAAAAAATACTTGAGTTTACTTATTAATTAATATTTTCAATTCAAAACTTTTTTAAATTTGATAAAATTGAAAAAAAAAAAAAGAGAATGTGAGAAGGTAGCGCCAGAGGCTAACAGGATTTGAACCCGTAGATGAATGAAACGGCGACCATCGACTATACAGCCGAAATCAGTCAATTGTCACAAAGTAACCTCTTGACCAGGCTTCTCACGTCTGTCAATCATTTTTTCTAAACATTATTTTTCTAGTTCACTACAAAAATTTAACAAATTTCTAAACTTAGTGAAAGCCAAAAAGCAGATATTGTTACATTAAAAAATATTTAAATAATAGAAAGTTAACATTTAAAATAGTTCCGATTTTATTTAGAATAATTGTAATAAAAATACATAAGTGTCCGTTTTAAAATTATTATATTTTTAGAATTTTTAAAAATTGTATAAAGTTAAAAAAAAAAAAAGAAGAATGTGAGAAGGTAGCGTCAGAGGATAACAGGATTTGAACCTGTAGATAAATGTAACGGCGACCATCGACTATACAGCCGAAATCAGTCAATCATTTTTTCTAAACACTATTCTTCTAGTTCACTACAAAAAATTTAACAAATTTCTAAACTTTGTGAAAACGAAAAAAGCGGAAATTGTGTACATTTGTAAAATTATTAAAATCCTGGTAAAGTGCAAATTTTTTATTGTACAAGATTTCTTTGTAATAATTAGTAATGCAAAATACTTAAGTGTCCTTATAAAAATTTTCAATATAAAATTATTTAAAAAAATATATAAAAGTCAATCCTGAGTTTCCATATATCGACTAAAAACGTGTTCAAAATTGCCAATTTTAATTTTAAGATGATATTATGTTGAAAAATGATAACGGTCGAACCAGAGTTTTCACTGGCTGGCCAATAAGTTAGTAACTTTATTCCCAAAAATATAGAAAAATTGACAAATTTGTAGGAATATCTCTAGATCTTGGTTTTCCAATTACTCTTCCGAAATTCAGATTCCAGCCAGTTTTAAATCCACGAAGGATTCAAAAGATAGTAGGTGGAAATGTAATCAAAGGAATGTCATGTTAGTGTGTAAAATTTTGTTTATCTGACATTCATGCTCTTAAAATTATGTAACCCTACAGAGTAGGGCTGAAAAAATTTGAGATTTAGACTCATTTTAATGCTCCTCTGCACGGAAACCCCTAGTAAAAGGCGAGGGGTTTTGACGTTGTGCAGTGAAGCCAGAGTGAAAAGCAATTGTGAGGGGTAATCGGCGCGATCTAAACATTTTCGATACAAAAATGGTTTTGTATCTTTTGTATTTATTGACATAAGATCATTGACAAGCAAAAGATTCTCCGTACTAAGCGTTACGCAAAGTAGAACTGTTTTTGAAAGTGAATATGTGTTTGGTACTTTTAGAAAAAGGATATCATTTGTGCACTTTATCACTTAAAAGAAAGCTTTTTTTGCCCTTCAGGTAGTAACGCAAGAGCTGTCCCCCTTCCATTTACCAAAAGTGATTAACTTTTGTGGATACTTCCCCTTTCACTATTATTGGTATTTATTATACTTCCCCTTTTCACTATTATTCTTATTTATTATTTCTCACATGTCTTGATAATAAAGATCAAAAAACTTTTTAAAGAGTGTTCGCAAACATTGAATACAGTGTAGTGTACACAAATAGTTATATTTTCTCCAAACATAAAAAGTTTGCAAGCTAAAAAGAGGAATTTTAATAGGGCATTAAAAAAGAGGTGCTCAAAATGTCCGTGAATGTTTATTTATTATTCATGTTTTAACTGAATGGTATTTAATTTTTTATACTAATTAAAAATTGGAACCCTTTTTTATTAAAAATACTTAGCAATAAAAAATACTTGAGTTTACTTATTAATTAATATTTTCAATTCAAAACTTTTTTAAATTTGATAAAATTGAAAAAAAAAAAAAAGAGAATGTGAGAAGGTAGCGCCAGAGGCTAACAGGATTTGAACCCGTAGATGAATGAAACGGCGACCATCGACTATACAGCCGAAATCAGTCAATTGTCACAAAGTAACCTCTTGACCAGGCTTCTCACGTCTGTCAATCATTTTTTCTAAACATTATTTTTCTAGTTCACTACAAAAATTTAACAAATTTCTAAACTTAGTGAAAGCCAAAAAGCAGATATTGTTACATTAAAAAATATTTAAATAATAGAAAGTTAACATTTAAAATAGTTCCGATTTTATTTAGAATAATTGTAATAAAAATACATAAGTGTCCGTTTTAAAATTATTATATTTTTAGAATTTTTAAAAATTGTATAAAGTTAAAAAAAAAAAAGAAGAATGTGAGAAGGTAGCGTCAGAGGATAACAGGATTTGAACCTGTAGATAAATGTAACGGCGACCATCGACTATACAGCCGAAATCAGTCAATCATTTTTTCTAAACACTATTCTTCTAGTTCACTACAAAAAATTTAACAAATTTCTAAACTTTGTGAAAACGAAAAAAGCGGAAATTGTGTACATTTGTAAAATTATTAAAATCCTGGTAAAGTGCAAATTTTTTATTGTACAAGATTTCTTTGTAATAATTAGTAATGCAAAATACTTAAGTGTCCTTATAAAAATTTTCAATATAAAATTATTTAAAAAAATATATAAAAGTCAATCCTGAGTTTCCATATATCGACTAAAAACGTGTTCAAAATTGCCAATTTTAATTTTAAGATGATATTATGTTGAAAAATGATAACGGTCGAACCAGAGTTTTCACTGGCTGGCCAATAAGTTAGTAACTTTATTCCCAAAAATATAGAAAAATTGACAAATTTGTAGGAATATCTCTAGATCTTGGTTTTCCAATTACTCTTCCGAAATTCAGATTCCAGCCAGTTTTAAACCCACGAAGGATTCAAAAGATAGTAGGTGGAAATGTAATCAAAGGAATGTCATGTTAGTGTGTAAAATTTTGTTTATCTGACATTCATGCTCTTAAAATTATGTAACCCTACAGAGTAGGGCTGAAAAAATTTGAGATTTAGACTCATTTTAATGCTCCTCTGCACGGAAACCCCTAGTAATTTTTTTTTTTTTTTTTTTTTTTTTTTTTTAAGGATACCTCAGCTTTTTAGCTTTTGACTACAGTTGTCGAGCTTAGTACATCCTAGGAATCCTTGGGCTTTGCCTCTTTTCTTTGCCTCTTTTTGGGCGTTGCCTCTTTTTTGGGCTCTTGGCCTCTTTATTGGGCTTTTTTTTTTTTTTTTCTTTTTTTTTTTTATTTAAAAGAAAACACACAAAACATTGTTCTAAATTAAAAATAATACAAGGACAATTTCATTGAAAACATCATATCAAAGTCATATTCCAGGATTTTCAGTACGATCGCGGAGTAGGCTGCAGCGAAGATCTATAAAATGGTGACAGCAAGGGGTCCAGAAAATTATGACAGCAGAAGTCCAATAGAATGATACAGCAATGGTCCAGAAAAAGGTGACCGCAAAGGTCCATAAAATGGTGGCAGTAAATGTCCAGAAATTGATGACACCAAGGGTCTGGAAGTCTTTCACAAAAAATTTTGAAAGTGTTCCTTAAAATGAGTATTGCCAAAAGTAATTTTTTTTTTTCCTTTTTTTTCAAACTTATGAGTTATTAAAATTCATTTTTGTTTATATTATTTTTGCAACAATTTTTCCGTTAAGAACCTAAGACAAAGGACCTTCATCCTATATCCCTAGAATTCTTTGGGGTCTGCTAGAGTTACAAAAATGTACATATAATGAAGTAATTTGGTTTCTATAAAGGTACAGAGCTCAAAGTAAGTATGTGCATGAAGAACTTAAAAGTTATTTCATTTTGGAATATAACTCATTTTTAGGTTATCTCTATTTTTTTTTTTTTTTTTTTTTTTTTTTTTTTTTATTGTTTATTGTAATAGTGTTCTTTTTTTTTTTCCCCTCTTTTTCCGTTTCTGCTATGTTTTTTAAACAATTTAGTAGTCCATTTGGTTCATTTTCATGTAATCCGGTCCTGTTTGGGTTGTCTTGAAATTTTGTTGATCTGGTCAAATGGATGTAATCAAAAGAAGTTTCACCTTGCATCTTCCAGTCCTAATTGTCTCTCTTGTTGAAAGAAAATAAATAAATAGTTTACAGGTAATTTTTAGAAGTAATAATTTTTAAAGCGAATAAATGATGTACTAGATACATACACATGCAAATTTTAAATATAAAACACACACACCCATACATTCAAACTTGTTTTCTTCATTGTTTAAACAGACTTTGTAAATTGATAATTTATGATACAAATGTAAAAAAAAAAAAAAAAAAAAAAAAAAAAAAAAAATATATATATATATATATAACATATGTACATACAATGGATCAAAGTAAATTACATTTGGAGTTAGCCTTTATAGTTTTCAATTTTAAAATCAACTATATTTCTATATATTGTATCCAACATATTGGGGTTAAAATTGACATTTTGATACATAGCTTTAAGTCTACTGTTCCATACTAAGTTTCTGTATTCAGATATAATTATTAAATTGAAATTTTGTATCATTTTGTGTTTAGCTTTAGGCAACTTATTTAAGAGAATAGATGAATTAATGTTCACATGGGTTTCACAGTTTCCTTCCAATAACTCTCTTACAGTATTTCTGACATTACTAAAAAAAGAACATTCTAAATATAAATGCTTTTCATTATCACCATTAACAGATTGACAAATTTTACAAAATTTTACACCAGGTTTTTTTTTTGAAAATGGAGTCATCCCAAAGATGAGTCTGTAAGATATTTCTTTAGCCTTTGTTGTAATGTGTTTGTTATGAAGGTTTGTAAAAGTGTCTTTAAAATCTGTTATATTTAAATCTTTTCCCCATTTAATCCTCATAGCTAAATTTTCTTGTAACTGTTTTTTTAATGTTGTGTATATTTCTTTATATTTCTTGTGTATTAAGGGTTCATTGCTAGGAAGAGTTCTTGAAATGGATCTATAAAAAGGATGTAAGTTTGTACCAAAATAGTGTGGAGCGTTGTTTTGTATTGGAATTAAATTGCTTAATCTCAAACCATAATAATATATTGTAAAGGGGAAATCACTTGGATTTTTAACTACTTGACCTATGAATTTTAATCTGAGTGCACATATTTTAGTTTTGATGTCTTGTAAATTAATCCCCCCATCCTCTTTGTTTTGAATGATTGTAGTATGTTTGATGTTTTTAAGTGTGTTTTTGAAGATGAAGTTTCTAATTATGTTATTTAATTGAAATATGTATTTTGTTGGAGGTTCTATAATATTGGCTAGATAGACTATCTTTGGGATGACTAAATTGTTTATTAGAATGGCTCTACCAAAGATGGTAGAACTTGTATGCTTGTACATGTTAACTATATTGGATGCCTTAATAATAATATTTTTCCACTGATCTTCACAGAACAAAAAAGGGTTTCTATTGTATTCTATACCACATATTTTGATTCTGTTTACAAGTTTCAATGAATATTTTTCCTTAAATGTCCACCTCCCTACACCCATTATTGAGGATTTATTTATGTTAATTTTTGATCCACTGGCATGGCCAAAAAGAGTAAACTTTTTAACAATGTTATTTATATCCTTTTCAGAGGAGGGAAAAAATGTTGTGTCGTCGGCATAGGCCTTGACTTTGGCTACCGGGATGGGTCCCGGGATTTTTGTTCCTTTGATAGATGGATCTGACCTAATAGATTCTAGAAAAGGTTCTATACAAAGGATATATAAAAAGGGGGATAAGGGACAGCCCTGTCTAACGGATCTTTGAATTGGGAAAGGTTGGCTTAGAGAATGGTTGATTATTAGTCTACTGTTGGCATTGGTGTAAATTAGTTTAATAAATTTAATTAAAAAAGGGCTGATTTTACATTTTTCTAATACTTTAAAGAGGTAGTTATGACTGACTCTGTCAAATGCTTTCTCTTGGTCTACAGATAACAAGGAAGCGCTAGAGTTTTTTTCATGGCTGTAAATGATAAAATCTCGAATGAAGTGTGTCATTCCATCAATATTCCTGTCGGGGTGGGTGCAGTATTGGTCTTGTCCTACGAGTTGGGGAATGAAGGGTTTAAGACGTTTAAAGATCATTTTTGTCAGTAGTTTATAGTCTGTATTGAGTAGTGAAATGGGCCTGTAGTCACTGGAGAACTGTTATCTGTTGTTTTTTTGGCTATTAGAGTAATATATGCTTCGTTGAATTTTTCTGGAAGTTGTCCTGTTATGATAGCGTCACTATATAGTCGCAGTAATACAGGACTTATTAAGGGAAAAAAAGCCGTATAGAACTCGAATGTCAGACCTTCCGGTCCGGGGGATTTATTGTTTTGTGTCGAGTCTAATGCCGTTTTGAGTTCGTCTAGAGTAAATGGGGTCCCCAAACGTTCTGCATCAGCCTGTTTCAACTGTTTGCAATGTTTTAGAAAACATTCTTGAGCCTCTTTATTTATGGGTTCTTCCTGATAGATGTTTGTGAAATGTCTCGTGAAAACATCTTTTATTTTGTCTTCATCTTCAACTTTGGAGCCGTGTATATCAAGAAAACTTGTTATGCATTTATTTGACTGGACATTTTGTTCAAATGACAAGAAGAGTTTATTAGGACCTTCCTGACTAATATAGTTTCTGCATCTAACTTCAGCTCCTTTGTAGATGTAGTTGTTTAATTCTGCCAGCTTTAAAGAGGCTTGTGTTCTATCTATTTCATCCTCAGCGTGTAATAGAGTGTGCTTTAGTTTTTCTAATTCTTGTTTTCTCCGTGTTTGTACCAGTGTTGATATTACCTGACATTGTTGTTTTATTGAATTTTTAACTATTGTCCATATTTGTGCTAGGTTAACGTTTGGATTGTTTAAATCTTGCAAGCAGGAATTGAGTGTGTTTGAGATTAGTTCTATAAAAAGAGGTATTTCTAGGAGGGAGTTATTAAATTTCCAGTGACTAGTTTTCCTTTTCTTTTTTTTTCTTTCCTTACTTATTGCAACTATTACTGCCTTATGGTCTGAGTATTCCAGAGGCTCTTCCAAATGATCAATCTTATTTATATGGTACTCCGTTGGAACATAAATTCTGTCTAGTCTGGAAGTTGCGGGATAAGCTTTGCTCACCGAAGTAGTGTCCTGACCTGTGGGGTTTACTCTTCTGTACGCATCAATTATTTTGAATTCGCTCTCAATGTCTTTCAGAAAGTTATTTATGGTAGGGTTCATCTGTAGAGGAAGATTCGCCGTTGCTGTGTACTGCCTGTCTAGTGAGGACGTGATGTAATTAAAGTCCCCTCCTAGAATCAAAGTATCCCCTTTATATGTGTCATGTAATTTTCCGCTCAAGAATTCAAAAAATTCCCGTTTCTCAGTTTTTTTTGCTGGTGCATAGATGTTAGCCAGTGTAATTGTTTCATTTCTTGTTTCCACTTTTATGATGACTACTCTCCCTTTGTTATCACTATATTTGTGTACTATTTTAAACCTATCTGACACTTGAAAGATGGCTACCCCCCTGGATCTGCTACCATAACTAAAACACCCTTCCCTAAAGCCCATATCTGTTGTGTATATTTGTGCTTTGTGTTCTGTGCCCAAATTTGTTTCTTGTAAAAAAATAAAGTCTGGTTTGTACTTTCTGGATAAATGAACTACGTATTTTTGTTTGTTTGTGAGTCCGTGAATGTTGAGCGTCAAAAACGTGATGTCCTCCATGATTATATATTTAAATGGGGTTGTTTGTAACTAGGGCGTATGTGTGTTTTTATGAAAATTGAAATGGTATTTAATCCCTGTAAGAATATAAAGTCCAGTTTTCGTGTTTCTATTGGGTGAACTATGTAGTTTTGTTTGTTTTTCAGGTTTCGAATGTTAAGTGAAGGGATTGTAATGTTTGCCATGGTTGTGTGTTGGTGGGTTATTGAGTTGTGTGTGTGAGTATGACTCTGTGTGTGTCAGGATCCTCCCCTTCATCAATAACTAGAGGTCCAGGAGAGCTCGGGATATCTTCCAACAACACCATTTCCTCTCCCGTTCCCTCTCTTTCCCCTCTCACCTCAGAGCCTTCCCCCTGGTCATCCGAGGCAGAGGACAAAGAAAGAGTTCTTTTTCTGTTTATTATGTTTGGAGAGCTAGGCTCCGATCTAGCGTGACCGGTCGTTTTCATTTTTTTGTGTGTGTTAGACAATGTGCTACTTTCGCCTTTTTTTTGGGGGGGGGGGGGGGGGGAAGGGTACCCTTCCCACTGTCCATGCGTTTTTCAGGTGTTGTACCTTTTTTTTTATTTATTACTGGTTGGAAACCGTCCTCGTTTGTCTCGGGAGGTATAGCTATGATAGGTATAGCTTTGGTCTGCCCTTTTCCACTATCTTTCTTTAAGGCCGACGCATAAGAGGTCTTTTTTGCTTCAACGGACCTTTCGACGTCCTTTTTGAAGCCCCTGGGGGGAGCCCTGTTGGGACATTGGTTTGACCAATGATCCTCCTTTTGGCAGAACCAGCATTGCTGCCTTCTCCCCGGTGTAGTGATTAAGACCTTATAGGTCCTGGGGTCTTCTTCATACTTCAACTGTATGTAATGGGGTAGCTCGGTACCCTTGCGGAGTTTGATCCAAGCCGCCCACTTGTCACTGACCCCAAGTCTAACAGCTTCTGGTTTTGAGCCTTCTGCGGCGAGAGTGCTGAAAATCTCCTCAATTTTTTTCTTTGAGATGGTGGGTGACACCCAGTGAAGAGTCACTTTTACTCTCTCTTCCTCAAGAGTGGTAACCTCAGCCCTGAAGGTGTCCTCACTACCGAAAACCTTTCCTATGATCCTGTTCCTCACCACCGGTGAGGAAACACCCAGGGACCATAGGAAAGGGTTCTCAAACCGGTACAGGGAACCCACCTCCTCCGGCCCGAGCCTCAAGGCGGCGACGATGGACGCCATCGAGGCTCGAACTGCTCCCTGTCCGGACAGTTTTATTAGTAAAGTGCCTGGTTGGTGGACCAAACCACCCTCCAGATCCTTTTTCTCTATTAAGAATGTCTTAATAGACATAGTGAGAAAAAAAACAAACACTTCTCACAATCCAAGGAAAAACACGAAAAAAAAACAAAAAAAAAACGTAAGATCTCGAAGAATAAAAAAACTCCAATGAAAACACAAATAAAAAAAAATACTTCCAATAGATCTGATTTAAACCGTGGAAACAGAGGCTTAAAAAGCTGCCTCGACCTGGTAGACATTGCTGATCAGGGTAGTAAAAGGCGAGGGGTTTTGACGTTGTGCAGTGAAGCCAGAGTGAAAAGCAATTGTGAGGGGTAATCGGCGCGATCTAAACATTTTCGATACAAAAATGGTTTTGTATCTTTTGTATTTATTGACATAAGATCATTGACAAGCAAAAGATTCTCCGTACTAAGCGTTACGCAAAGTAGAACTGTTTTTGAAAGTGAATATGTGTTTGGTACTTTTAGAAAAAGGATATCATTTGTGCACTTTATCACTTAAAAGAAAGCTTTTTTTGCCCTTCAGGTAGTAACGCAAGAGCTGTCCCCCTTCCATTTACCAAAAGTGATTAACTTTTGTGGATACTTCCCCTTTCACTATTATTGGTATTTATTATACTTCCCCTTTTCACTATTATTCTTATTTATTATTTCTCACATGTCTTGATAATAAAGATCAAAAAACTTTTTAAAGAGTGTTCGCAAACATTGAATACAGTGTAGTGTACACAAATAGTTATATTTTCTCCAAACATAAAAAGTTTGCAAGCTAAAAAGAGGAATTTTAATAGGGCATTAAAAAAGAGGTGCTCAAAATGTCCGTGAATGTTTATTTATTATTCATGTTTTAACTGAATGGTATTTAATTTTTTATACTAATTAAAAATTGGAACCCTTTTTTATTAAAAATACTTAGCAATAAAAAATACTTGAGTTTACTTATTAATTAATATTTTCAATTCAAAACTTTTTTAAATTTGATAAAATTGAAAAAAAAAAAAAAGAGAATGTGAGAAGGTAGCGCCAGAGGCTAACAGGATTTGAACCCGTAGATGAATGAAACGGCGACCATCGACTATACAGCCGAAATCAGTCAATTGTCACAAAGTAACCTCTTGACCAGGCTTCTCACGTCTGTCAATCATTTTTTCTAAACATTATTTTTCTAGTTCACTACAAAAATTTAACAAATTTCTAAACTTAGTGAAAGCCAAAAAGCAGATATTGTTACATTAAAAAATATTTAAATAATAGAAAGTTAACATTTAAAATAGTTCCGATTTTATTTAGAATAATTGTAATAAAAATACATAAGTGTCCGTTTTAAAATTATTATATTTTTAGAATTTTTAAAAATTGTATAAAGTTAAAAAAAAAAAAGAAGAATGTGAGAAGGTAGCGTCAGAGGATAACAGGATTTGAACCTGTAGATAAATGTAACGGCGACCATCGACTATACAGCCGAAATCAGTCAATCATTTTTTCTAAACACTATTCTTCTAGTTCACTACAAAAAATTTAACAAATTTCTAAACTTTGTGAAAACGAAAAAAGCGGAAATTGTGTACATTTGTAAAATTATTAAAATCCTGGTAAAGTGCAAATTTTTTATTGTACAAGATTTCTTTGTAATAATTAGTAATGCAAAATACTTAAGTGTCCTTATAAAAATTTTCAATATAAAATTATTTAAAAAAATATATAAAAGTCAAACCTGAGTTTCCATATATCGACTAAAAACGTGTTCAAAATTGCCAATTTTAATTTTAAGATGATATTATGTTGAAAAATGATAACGGTCGAACCAGAGTTTTCACTGGCTGGCCAATAAGTTAGTAACTTTATTCCCAAAAATATAGAAAAATTGACAAATTTGTAGGAATATCTTTAGATCTTGGTTTTCCAATTACTCTTCCGAAATTCAGATTCCAGCCAGTTTTAAACCCACGAAGGATTCAAAAGATAGTAGGTGGAAATGTAATCAAAGGAATGTCATGTTAGTGTGTAAAATTTTGTTTATCTGACATTCATGCTCTTAAAATTATATAACCCTACAGAGTAGGGCTGAAAAAATTTGAGATTTAGACTCATTTTAATGCTCCTCTGCACGGAAACCCCTAGTAAAAGGCGAGGGGTTTTGACGTTGTGCAGTGAAGCCAGAGTGAAAAGCAATTGTGAGGGGTAATCGGCGCGATCTAAACATTTTCGATACAAAAATGGTTTTGTATCTTTTGTATTTATTGACATAAGATCATTGACAAGCAAAAGATTCTCCGTACTAAGCGTTACGCAAAGTAGAACTGTTTTTGAAAGTGAATATGTGTTTGGTACTTTTAGAAAAAGGATATCATTTGTGCACTTTATCACTTAAAAGAAAGCTTTTTTTGCCCTTCAGGTAGTAACGCAAGAGCTGTCCCCCTTCCATTTACCAAAAGTGATTAACTTTTGTGGATACTTCCCCTTTCACTATTATTGGTATTTATTATACTTCCCCTTTTCACTATTATTCTTATTTATTATTTCTCACATGTCTTGATAATAAAGATCAAAAAACTTTTTAAAGAGTGTTCGCAAACATTGAATACAGTGTAGTGTACACAAATAGTTATATTTTCTCCAAACATAAAAAGTTTGCAAGCTAAAAAGAGGAATTTTAATAGGGCATTAAAAAAGAGGTGCTCAAAATGTCCGTGAATGTTTATTTATTATTCATGTTTTAACTGAATGGTATTTAATTTTTTATACTAATTAAAAATTGGAACCCTTTTTTATTAAAAATACTTAGCAATAAAAAATACTTGAGTTTACTTATTAATTAATATTTTCAATTCAAAACTTTTTTAAATTTGATAAAATTGAAAAAAAAAAAAAAGAGAATGTGAGAAGGTAGCGCCAGAGGCTAACAGGATTTGAACCCGTAGATGAATGAAACGGCGACCATCGACTATACAGCCGAAATCAGTCAATTGTCACAAAGTAACCTCTTGACCAGGCTTCTCACGTCTGTCAATCATTTTTTCTAAACATTATTTTTCTAGTTCACTACAAAAATTTAACAAATTTCTAAACTTAGTGAAAGCCAAAAAGCAGATATTGTTACATTAAAAAATATTTAAATAATAGAAAGTTAACATTTAAAATAGTTCCGATTTTATTTAGAATAATTGTAATAAAAATACATAAGTGTCCGTTTTAAAATTATTATATTTTTAGAATTTTTAAAAATTGTATAAAGTTAAAAAAAAAAAAGAAGAATGTGAGAAGGTAGCGTCAGAGGATAACAGGATTTGAACCTGTAGATAAATGTAACGGCGACCATCGACTATACAGCCGAAATCAGTCAATCATTTTTTCTAAACACTATTCTTCTAGTTCACTACAAAAAATTTAACAAATTTCTAAACTTTGTGAAAACGAAAAAAGCGGAAATTGTGTACATTTGTAAAATTATTAAAATCCTGGTAAAGTGCAAATTTTTTATTGTACAAGATTTCTTTGTAATAATTAGTAATGCAAAATACTTAAGTGTCCTTATAAAAATTTTCAATATAAAATTATTTAAAAAAATATATAAAAGTCAATCCTGAGTTTCCATATATCGACTAAAAACGTGTTCAAAATTGCCAATTTTAATTTTAAGATGATATTATGTTGAAAAATGATAACGGTCGAACCAGAGTTTTCACTGGCTGGCCAATAAGTTAGTAACTTTATTCCCAAAAATATAGAAAAATTGACAAATTTGTAGGAATATCTCTAGATCTTGGTTTTCCAATTACTCTTCCGAAATTCAGATTCCAGCCAGTTTTAAACCCACGAAGGATTCAAAAGATAGTAGGTGGAAATGTAATCAAAGGAATGTCATGTTAGTGTGTAAAATTTTGTTTATCTGACATTCATGCTCTTAAAATTATGTAACCCTACAGAGTAGGGCTGAAAAAATTTGAGATTTAGACTCATTTTAATGCTCCTCTGCACGGAAACCCCTAGTAAAAGGCGAGGGGTTTTGACGTTGTGCAGTGAAGCTAGAGTGAAAAGCAATTGTGAGGGGTAATCGGCGCGATCTAAACATTTTCGATACAAAAATGGTTTTGTATCTTTTGTATTTATTGACATAAGATCATTGACAAGCAAAAGATTCTCCGTACTAAGCGTTACGCAAAGTAGAACTGTTTTTGAAAGTGAATATGTGTTTGGTACTTTTAGAAAAAGGATATCATTTGTGCACTTTATCACTTAAAAGAAAGCTTTTTTTGCCCTTCAGGTAGTAACGCAAGAGCTGTCCCCCTTCCATTTACCAAAAGTGATTAACTTTTGTGGATACTTCCCCTTTCACTATTATTGGTATTTATTATACTTCCCCTTTTCACTATTATTCTTATTTATTATTTCTCACATGTCTTGATAATAAAGATCAAAAAACTTTTTAAAGAGTGTTCGCAAACATTGAATACAGTGTAGTGTACACAAATAGTTATATTTTCTCCAAACATAAAAAGTTTGCAAGCTAAAAAGAGGAATTTTAATAGGGCATTAAAAAAGAGGTGCTCAAAATGTCCGTGAATGTTTATTTATTATTCATGTTTTAACTGAATGGTATTTAATTTTTTATACTAATTAAAAATTGGAACCCTTTTTTATTAAAAATACTTAGCAATAAAAAATACTTGAGTTTACTTATTAATTAATATTTTCAATTCAAAACTTTTTTAAATTTGATAAAATTGAAAAAAAAAAAAAAGAGAATGTGAGAAGGTAGCGCCAGAGGCTAACAGGATTTGAACCCGTAGATGAATGAAACGGCGACCATCGACTATACAGCCGAAATCAGTCAATTGTCACAAAGTAACCTCTTGACCAGGCTTCTCACGTCTGTCAATCATTTTTTCTAAACATTATTTTTCTAGTTCACTACAAAAATTTAACAAATTTCTAAACTTAGTGAAAGCCAAAAAGCAGATATTGTTACATTAAAAAATATTTAAATAATAGAAAGTTAACATTTAAAATAGTTCCGATTTTATTTAGAATAATTGTAATAAAAATACATAAGTGTCCGTTTTAAAATTATTATATTTTTAGAATTTTTAAAAATTGTATAAAGTTAAAAAAAAAAAAGAAGAATGTGAGAAGGTAGCGTCAGAGGATAACAGGATTTGAACCTGTAGATAAATGTAACGGCGACCATCGACTATACAGCCGAAATCAGTCAATCATTTTTTCTAAACACTATTCTTCTAGTTCACTACAAAAAATTTAACAAATTTCTAAACTTTGTGAAAACGAAAAAAGCGGAAATTGTGTACATTTGTAAAATTATTAAAATCCTGGTAAAGTGCAAATTTTTTATTGTACAAGATTTCTTTGTAATAATTAGTAATGCAAAATACTTAAGTGTCCTTATAAAAATTTTCAATATAAAATTATTTAAAAAAATATATAAAAGTCAAACCTGAGTTTCCATATATCGACTAAAAACGTGTTCAAAATTGCCAATTTTAATTTTAAGATGATATTATGTTGAAAAATGATAACGGTCGAACCAGAGTTTTCACTGGCTGGCCAATAAGTTAGTAACTTTATTCCCAAAAATATAGAAAAATTGACAAATTTGTAGGAATATCTTTAGATCTTGGTTTTCCAATTACTCTTCCGAAATTCAGATTCCAGCCAGTTTTAAACCCACGAAGGATTCAAAAGATAGTAGGTGGAAATGTAATCAAAGGAATGTCATGTTAGTGTGTAAAATTTTGTTTATCTGACATTCATGCTCTTAAAATTATATAACCCTACAGAGTAGGGCTGAAAAAATTTGAGATTTAGACTCATTTTAATGCTCCTCTGCACGGAAACCCCTAGTAAAAGGCGAGGGGTTTTGACGTTGTGCAGTGAAGCCAGAGTGAAAAGCAATTGTGAGGGGTAATCGGCGCGATCTAAACATTTTCGATACAAAAATGGTTTTGTATCTTTTGTATTTATTGACATAAGATCATTGACAAGCAAAAGATTCTCCGTACTAAGCGTTACGCAAAGTAGAACTGTTTTTGAAAGTGAATATGTGTTTGGTACTTTTAGAAAAAGGATATCATTTGTGCACTTTATCACTTAAAAGAAAGCTTTTTTTGCCCTTCAGGTAGTAACGCAAGAGCTGTCCCCCTTCCATTTACCAAAAGTGATTAACTTTTGTGGATACTTCCCCTTTCACTATTATTGGTATTTATTATACTTCCCCTTTTCACTATTATTCTTATTTATTATTTCTCACATGTCTTGATAATAAAGATCAAAAAACTTTTTAAAGAGTGTTCGCAAACATTGAATACAGTGTAGTGTACACAAATAGTTATATTTTCTCCAAACATAAAAAGTTTGCAAGCTAAAAAGAGGAATTTTAATAGGGCATTAAAAAAGAGGTGCTCAAAATGTCCGTGAATGTTTATTTATTATTCATGTTTTAACTGAATGGTATTTAATTTTTTATACTAATTAAAAATTGGAAAAATACTTAGCAATAAAAAATACTTGAGTTTACTTATTAATTAATATTTTCAATTCAAAACTTTTTTAAATTTGATAAAATTGAAAAAAAAAAAAAAGAGAATGTGAGAAGGTAGCGCCAGAGGCTAACAGGATTTGAACCCGTAGATGAATGAAACGGCGACCATCGACTATACAGCCGAAATCAGTCAATTGTCACAAAGTAACCTCTTGACCAGGCTTCTCACGTCTGTCAATCATTTTTTCTAAACATTATTTTTCTAGTTCACTACAAAAATTTAACAAATTTCTAAACTTAGTGAAAGCCAAAAAGCAGATATTGTTACATTAAAAAATATTTAAATAATAGAAAGTTAACATTTAAAATAGTTCCGATTTTATTTAGAATAATTGTAATAAAAATACATAAGTGTCCGTTTTAAAATTATTATATTTTTAGAATTTTTAAAAATTGTATAAAGTTAAAAAAAAAAAAGAAGAATGTGAGAAGGTAGCGTCAGAGGATAACAGGATTTGAACCTGTAGATAAATGTAACGGCGACCATCGACTATACAGCCGAAATCAGTCAATCATTTTTTCTAAACACTATTCTTCTAGTTCACTACAAAAAATTTAACAAATTTCTAAACTTTGTGAAAACGAAAAAAGCGGAAATTGTGTACATTTGTAAAATTATTAAAATCCTGGTAAAGTGCAAATTTTTTATTGTACAAGATTTCTTTGTAATAATTAGTAATGCAAAATACTTAAGTGTCCTTATAAAAATTTTCAATATAAAATTATTTAAAAAAATATATAAAAGTCAAACCTGAGTTTCCATATATCGACTAAAAACGTGTTCAAAATTGCCAATTTTAATTTTAAGATGATATTATGTTGAAAAATGATAACGGTCGAACCAGAGTTTTCACTGGCTGGCCAATAAGTTAGTAACTTTATTCCCAAAAATATAGAAAAATTGACAAATTTGTAGGAATATCTCTAAATCTTGGTTTTCCAATTACTCTTCCGAAATTCAGATTCCAGCCAGTTTTAAACCCACGAAGGATTCAAAAGATAGTAGGTGGAAATGTAATCAAAGGAATGTCATGTTAGTGTGTAAAATTTTGTTTATCTGACATTCATGCTCTTAAAATTATATAACCCTACAGAGTAGGGCTGAAAAAATTTGAGATTTAGACTCATTTTAATGCTCCTCTGCACGGAAACCCCTAGTAAAAGGCGAGGGGTTTTGACGTTGTGCAGTGAAGCCAGAGTGAAAAGCAATTGTGAGGGGTAATCGGCGCGATCTAAACATTTTCGATACAAAAATGGTTTTGTATCTTTTGTATTTATTGACATAAGATCATTGACAAGCAAAAGATTCTCCGTACTAAGCGTTACGCAAAGTAGAACTGTTTTTGAAAGTGAATATGTGTTTGGTACTTTTAGAAAAAGGATATCATTTGTGCACTTTATCACTTAAAAGAAAGCTTTTTTTGCCCTTCAGGTAGTAACGCAAGAGCTGTCCCCCTTCCATTTACCAAAAGTGATTAACTTTTGTGGATACTTCCCCTTTCACTATTATTGGTATTTATTATACTTCCCCTTTTCACTATTATTCTTATTTATTATTTCTCACATGTCTTGATAATAAAGATCAAAAAACTTTTTAAAGAGTGTTCGCAAACATTGAATACAGTGTAGTGTACACAAATAGTTATATTTTCTCCAAACATAAAAAGTTTGCAAGCTAAAAAGAGGAATTTTAATAGGGCATTAAAAAAGAGGTGCTCAAAATGTCCGTGAATGTTTATTTATTATTCATGTTTTAACTGAATGGTATTTAATTTTTTATACTAATTAAAAATTGGAAAAATACTTAGCAATAAAAAATACTTGAGTTTACTTATTAATTAATATTTTCAATTCAAAACTTTTTTAAATTTGATAAAATTGAAAAAAAAAAAAAAGAGAATGTGAGAAGGTAGCGCCAGAGGCTAACAGGATTTGAACCCGTAGATGAATGAAACGGCGACCATCGACTATACAGCCGAAATCAGTCAATTGTCACAAAGTAACCTCTTGACCAGGCTTCTCACGTCTGTCAATCATTTTTTCTAAACATTATTTTTCTAGTTCACTACAAAAATTTAACAAATTTCTAAACTTAGTGAAAGCCAAAAAGCAGATATTGTTACATTAAAAAATATTTAAATAATAGAAAGTTAACATTTAAAATAGTTCCGATTTTATTTAGAATAATTGTAATAAAAATACATAAGTGTCCGTTTTAAAATTATTATATTTTTAGAATTTTTAAAAATTGTATAAAGTTAAAAAAAAAAAAGAAGAATGCGAGAAGGTAGCGTCAGAGGATAACAGGATTTGAACCTGTAGATAAATGTAACGGCGACCATCGACTATACAGCCGAAATCAGTCAATCATTTTTTCTAAACACTATTCTTCTAGTTCACTACAAAAAATTTAACAAATTTCTAAACTTTGTGAAAACGAAAAAAGCGGAAATTGTGTACATTTGTAAAATTATTAAAATCCTGGTAAAGTGCAAATTTTTAATTGTACAAGATTTCTTTGTAATAATTAGTAATGCAAAATACTTAAGTGTCCTTATAAAAATTTTCAATATAAAATTATTTAAAAAAATATATAAAAGTCAATCCTGAGTTTCCATATATCGACTAAAAACGTGTTCAAAATTGCCAATTTTAATTTTAAGATGATATTATGTTGAAAAATGATAACGGTCGAACCAGAGTTTTCACTGGCTGGCCAATAAGTTAGTAACTTTATTCCCAAAAATATAGAAAAATTGACAAATTTGTAGGAATATCTTTAGATCTTGGTTTTCCAATTACTCTTCCGAAATTCAGATTCCAGCCAGTTTTAAACCCACGAAGGATTCAAAAGATAGTAGGTGGAAATGTAATCAAAGGAATGTCATGTTAGTGTGTAAAATTTTGTTTATCTGACATTCATGCTCTTAAAATTATATAACCCTACAGAGTAGGGCTGAAAAAATTTGAGATTTAGACTCATTTTAATGCTCCTCTGCACGGAAACCCCTAGTAAAAGGCGAGGGGTTTTGACGTTGTGCAGTGAAGCCAGAGTGAAAAGCAATTGTGAGGGGTAATCGGCGCGATCTAAACATTTTCGATACAAAAATGGTTTTGTATCTTTTGTATTTATTGACATAAGATCATTGACAAGCAAAAGATTCTCCGTACTAAGCGTTACGCAAAGTAGAACTGTTTTTGAAAGTGAATATGTGTTTGGTACTTTTAGAAAAAGGATATCATTTGTGCACTTTATCACTTAAAAGAAAGCTTTTTTTGCCCTTCAGGTAGTAACGCAAGAGCTGTCCCCCTTCCATTTACCAAAAGTGATTAACTTTTGTGGATACTTCCCCTTTCACTATTATTGGTATTTATTATACTTCCCCTTTTCACTATTATTCTTATTTATTATTTCTCACATGTCTTGATAATAAAGATCAAAAAACTTTTTAAAGAGTGTTCGCAAACATTGAATACAGTGTAGTGTACACAAATAGTTATATTTTCTCCAAACATAAAAAGTTTGCAAGCTAAAAAGAGGAATTTTAATAGGGCATTAAAAAAGAGGTGCTCAAAATGTCCGTGAATGTTTATTTATTATTCATGTTTTAACTGAATGGTATTTAATTTTTTATACTAATTAAAAATTGGAAAAATACTTAGCAATAAAAAATACTTGAGTTTACTTATTAATTAATATTTTCAATTCAAAACTTTTTTAAATTTGATAAAATTGAAAAAAAAAAAAAAGAGAATGTGAGAAGGTAGCGCCAGAGGCTAACAGGATTTGAACCCGTAGATGAATGAAACGGCGACCATCGACTATACAGCCGAAATCAGTCAATTGTCACAAAGTAACCTCTTGACCAGGCTTCTCACGTCTGTCAATCATTTTTTCTAAACATTATTTTTCTAGTTCACTACAAAAATTTAACAAATTTCTAAACTTAGTGAAAGCCAAAAAGCAGATATTGTTACATTAAAAAATATTTAAATAATAGAAAGTTAACATTTAAAATAGTTCCGATTTTATTTAGAATAATTGTAATAAAAATACATAAGTGTCCGTTTTAAAATTATTATATTTTTAGAATTTTTAAAAATTGTATAAAGTTAAAAAAAAAAAAGAAGAATGTGAGAAGGTAGCGTCAGAGGATAACAGGATTTGAACCTGTAGATAAATGTAACGGCGACCATCGACTATACAGCCGAAATCAGTCAATCATTTTTTCTAAACACTATTCTTCTAGTTCACTACAAAAAATTTAACAAATTTCTAAACTTTGTGAAAACGAAAAAAGCGGAAATTGTGTACATTTGTAAAATTATTAAAATCCTGGTAAAGTGCAAATTTTTTATTGTACAAGATTTCTTTGTAATAATTAGTAATGCAAAATACTTAAGTGTCCTTATAAAAATTTTCAATATAAAATTATTTAAAAAAATATATAAAAGTCAATCCTGAGTTTCCATATATCGACTAAAAACGTGTTCAAAATTGCCAATTTTAATTTTAAGATGATATTATGTTGAAAAATGATAACGGTCGAACCAGAGTTTTCACTGGCTGGCCAATAAGTTAGTAACTTTATTCCCAAAAATATAGAAAAATTGACAAATTTGTAGGAATATCTCTAGATCTTGGTTTTCCAATTACTCTTCCGAAATTCAGATTCCAGCCAGTTTTAAACCCACGAAGGATTCAAAAGATAGTAGGTGGAAATGTAATCAAAGGAATGTCATGTTAGTGTGTAAAATTTTGTTTATCTGACATTCATGCTCTTAAAATTATGTAACCCTACAGAGTAGGGCTGAAAAAATTTGAGATTTAGACTCATTTTAATGCTCCTCTGCACGGAAACCCCTAGTAAAAGGCGAGGGGTTTTGACGTTGTGCAGTGAAGCTAGAGTGAAAAGCAATTGTGAGGGGTAATCGGCGCGATCTAAACATTTTCGATACAAAAATGGTTTTGTATCTTTTGTATTTATTGACATAAGATCATTGACAAGCAAAAGATTCTCCGTACTAAGCGTTACGCAAAGTAGAACTGTTTTTGAAAGTGAATATGTGTTTGGTACTTTTAGAAAAAGGATATCATTTGTGCACTTTATCACTTAAAAGAAAGCTTTTTTTGCCCTTCAGGTAGTAACGCAAGAGCTGTCCCCCTTCCATTTACCAAAAGTGATTAACTTTTGTGGATACTTCCCCTTTCACTATTATTGGTATTTATTATACTTCCCCTTTTCACTATTATTCTTATTTATTATTTCTCACATGTCTTGATAATAAAGATCAAAAAACTTTTTAAAGAGTGTTCGCAAACATTGAATACAGTGTAGTGTACACAAATAGTTATATTTTCTCCAAACATAAAAAGTTTGCAAGCTAAAAAGAGGAATTTTAATAGGGCATTAAAAAAGAGGTGCTCAAAATGTCCGTGAATGTTTATTTATTATTCATGTTTTAACTGAATGGTATTTAATTTTTTATACTAATTAAAAATTGGAACCCTTTTTTATTAAAAATACTTAGCAATAAAAAATACTTGAGTTTACTTATTAATTAATATTTTCAATTCAAAACTTTTTTAAATTTGATAAAATTGAAAAAAAAAAAAAGAGAATGTGAGAAGGTAGCGCCAGAGGCTAACAGGATTTGAACCCGTAGATGAATGAAACGGCGACCATCGACTATACAGCCGAAATCAGTTTCAATCATTTTTTCTAAACATTATTTTTCTAGTTCACTACAAAAATTTAACAAATTTCTAAACTTAGTGAAAGCCAAAAAGCAGATATTGTTACATTAAAAAATATTTAAATAATAGAAAGTTAACATTTAAAATAGTTCCGATTTTATTTAGAATAATTGTAATAAAAATACATAAGTGTCCGTTTTAAAATTATTATATTTTTAGAATTTTTAAAAATTGTATAAAGTTAAAAAAAAAAAAGAAGAATGTGAGAAGGTAGCGTCAGATGATAACAGGATTTGAACCTTTAGATAAATGTAACGGCGACCATCGACTATACAGCCGAAATCAGTCAATCATTTTTTCTAAACACTATTCTTCTAGTTCACTACAAAAAATTTAACAAATTTCTAAACTTTGTGAAAACGAAAAAAGCGGAAATTGTGTACATTTGTACAATTATTAAAATCCTGGTAAAGTGCAAATTTTTTATTGTACAAGATTTCTTTGTAATAATTAGTAATGCAAAATACTTAAGTGTCCTTATAAAAATTTTCAATATAAAATTATTTAAAAAAATATATAAAAGTCAATCCTGAGTTTCCATATATCGACTAAAAACGTGTTCAAAATTGCCAATTTTAATTTTAAGATGATATTATGTTGAAAAATGATAACGGTCGAACCAGAGTTTTCACTGGCTGGCCAATAAGTTAGTAACTTTATTCCCAAAAATATAGAAAAATTGACAAATTTGTAGGAATATCTTTAGATCTTGGTTTTCCAATTACTCTTCCGAAATTCAGATTCCAGCCAGTTTTAAACCCACGAAGGATTCAAAAGATAGTAGGTGGAAATGTAATCAAAGGAATGTCATGTTAGTGTGTAAAATTTTGTTTATCTGACATTCATGCTCTTAAAATTATATAACCCTACAGAGTAGGGCTGAAAAAATTTGAGATTTAGACTCATTTTAATGCTCCTCTGCACGGAAACCCCTAGTAAAAGGCGAGGGGTTTTGACGTTGTGCAGTGAAGCCAGAGTAAAAAGCAATTGTGAGGGGTAATCGGCGCGATCTAAACATTTTCGATACAAAAATGGTTTTGTATCTTTTGTATTTATTGACATAAGATCATTGACAAGCAAAAGATTCTCCGTACTAAGCGTTACGCAAAGTAGAACTGTTTTTGAAAGTGAATATGTGTTTGGTACTTTTAGAAAAAGGATATCATTTGTGCACTTTATCACTTAAAAGAAAGCTTTTTTTGCCCTTCAGGTAGTAACGCAAGAGCTGTCCCCCTTCCATTTACCAAAAGTGATTAACTTTTGTGGATACTTCCCCTTTCACTATTATTGGTATTTATTATACTTCCCCTTTTCACTATTATTCTTATTTATTATTTCTCACATGTCTTGATAATAAAGATCAAAAAACTTTTTAAAGAGTGTTCGCAAACATTGAATACAGTGTAGTGTACACAAATAGTTATATTTTCTCCAAACATAAAAAGTTTGCAAGCTAAAAAGAGGAATTTTAATAGGGCATTAAAAAAGAGGTGCTCAAAATGTCCGTGAATGTTTATTTATTATTCATGTTTTAACTGAATGGTATTTAATTTTTTATACTAATTAAAAATTGGAAAAATACTTAGCAATAAAAAATACTTGAGTTTACTTATTAATTAATATTTTCAATTCAAAACTTTTTTAAATTTGATAAAATTGAAAAAAAAAAAAAGAGAATGTGAGAAGGTAGCGCCAGAGGCTAACAGGATTTGAACCCGTAGATGAATGAAACGGCGACCATCGACTATACAGCCGAAATCAGTCAATTGTCACAAAGTAACCTCTTGACCAGGCTTCTCACGTCTGTCAATCATTTTTTCTAAACATTATTTTTCTAGTTCACTACAAAAATTTAACAAATTTCTAAACTTAGTGAAAGCCAAAAAGCAGATATTGTTACATTAAAAAATATTTAAATAATAGAAAGTTAACATTTAAAATAGTTCCGATTTTATTTAGAATAATTGTAATAAAAATACATAAGTGTCCGTTTTAAAATTATTATATTTTTAGAATTTTTAAAAATTGTATAAAGTTAAAAAAAAAAAAGAAGAATGCGAGAAGGTAGCGTCAGAGGATAACAGGATTTGAACCTGTAGATAAATGTAACGGCGACCATCGACTATACAGCCGAAATCAGTCAATCATTTTTTCTAAACACTATTCTTCTAGTTCACTACAAAAAATTTAACAAATTTCTAAACTTTGTGAAAACGAAAAAAGCGGAAATTGTGTACATTTGTAAAATTATTAAAATCCTGGTAAAGTGCAAATTTTTAATTGTACAAGATTTCTTTGTAATAATTAGTAATGCAAAATACTTAAGTGTCCTTATAAAAATTTTCAATATAAAATTATTTAAAAAAATATATAAAAGTCAATCCTGAGTTTCCATATATCGACTAAAAACGTGTTCAAAATTGCCAATTTTAATTTTAAGATGATATTATGTTGAAAAATGATAACGGTCGAACCAGAGTTTTCACTGGCTGGCCAATAAGTTAGTAACTTTATTCCCAAAAATATAGAAAAATTGACAAATTTGTAGGAATATCTTTAGATCTTGGTTTTCCAATTACTCTTCCGAAATTCAGATTCCAGCCAGTTTTAAACCCACGAAGGATTCAAAAGATAGTAGGTGGAAATGTAATCAAAGGAATGTCATGTTAGTGTGTAAAATTTTGTTTATCTGACATTCATGCTCTTAAAATTATATAACCCTACAGAGTAGGGCTGAAAAAATTTGAGATTTAGACTCATTTTAATGCTCCTCTGCACGGAAACCCCTAGTAAAAGGCGAGGGGTTTTGACGTTGTGCAGTGAAGCCAGAGTGAAAAGCAATTGTGAGGGGTAATCGGCGCGATCTAAACATTTTCGATACAAAAATGGTTTTGTATCTTTTGTATTTATTGACATAAGATCATTGACAAGCAAAAGATTCTCCGTACTAAGCGTTACGCAAAGTAGAACTGTTTTTGAAAGTGAATATGTGTTTGGTACTTTTAGAAAAAGGATATCATTTGTGCACTTTATCACTTAAAAGAAAGCTTTTTTTGCCCTTCAGGTAGTAACGCAAGAGCTGTCCCCCTTCCATTTACCAAAAGTGATTAACTTTTGTGGATACTTCCCCTTTCACTATTATTGGTATTTATTATACTTCCCCTTTTCACTATTATTCTTATTTATTATTTCTCACATGTCTTGATAATAAAGATCAAAAAACTTTTTAAAGAGTGTTCGCAAACATTGAATACAGTGTAGTGTACACAAATAGTTATATTTTCTCCAAACATAAAAAGTTTGCAAGCTAAAAAGAGGAATTTTAATAGGGCATTAAAAAAGAGGTGCTCAAAATGTCCGTGAATGTTTATTTATTATTCATGTTTTAACTGAATGGTATTTAATTTTTTATACTAATTAAAAATTGGAAAAATACTTAGCAATAAAAAATACTTGAGTTTACTTATTAATTAATATTTTCAATTCAAAACTTTTTTAAATTTGATAAAATTGAAAAAAAAAAAAAAGAGAATGTGAGAAGGTAGCGCCAGAGGCTAACAGGATTTGAACCCGTAGATGAATGAAACGGCGACCATCGACTATACAGCCGAAATCAGTCAATTGTCACAAAGTAACCTCTTGACCAGGCTTCTCACGTCTGTCAATCATTTTTTCTAAACATTATTTTTCTAGTTCACTACAAAAATTTAACAAATTTCTAAACTTAGTGAAAGCCAAAAAGCAGATATTGTTACATTAAAAAATATTTAAATAATAGAAAGTTAACATTTAAAATAGTTCCGATTTTATTTAGAATAATTGTAATAAAAATACATAAGTGTCCGTTTTAAAATTATTATATTTTTAGAATTTTTAAAAATTGTATAAAGTTAAAAAAAAAAAAGAAGAATGTGAGAAGGTAGCGTCAGAGGATAACAGGATTTGAACCTGTAGATAAATGTAACGGCGACCATCGACTATACAGCCGAAATCAGTCAATCATTTTTTCTAAACACTATTCTTCTAGTTCACTACAAAAAATTTAACAAATTTCTAAACTTTGTGAAAACGAAAAAAGCGGAAATTGTGTACATTTGTAAAATTATTAAAATCCTGGTAAAGTGCAAATTTTTTATTGTACAAGATTTCTTTGTAATAATTAGTAATGCAAAATACTTAAGTGTCCTTATAAAAATTTTCAATATAAAATTATTTAAAAAAATATATAAAAGTCAATCCTGAGTTTCCATATATCGACTAAAAACGTGTTCAAAATTGCCAATTTTAATTTTAAGATGATATTACGTTGAAAAATGATAACGGTCGAACCAGAGTTTTCACTGGCTGGCCAATAAGTTAGTAACTTTATTCCCAAAAATATAGAAAAATTGACAAATTTGTAGGAATATCTCTAGATCTTGGTTTTCCAATTACTCTTCCGAAATTCAGATTCCAGCCAGTTTTAAACCCACGAAGGATTCAAAAGATAGTAGGTGGAAATGTAATCAAAGGAATGTCATGTTAGTGTGTAAAATTTTGTTTATCTGACATTCATGCTCTTAAAATTATGTAACCCTACAGAGTAGGGCTGAAAAAATTTGAGATTTAGACTCATTTTAATGCTCCTCTGCACGGAAACCCCTAGTAAAAGGCGAGGGGTTTTGACGTTGTGCAGTGAAGCCAGAGTGAAAAGCAATTGTGAGGGGTAATCGGCGCGATCTAAACATTTTCGATACAAAAATGGTTTTGTATCTTTTGTATTTATTGACATAAGATCATTGACAAGCAAAAGATTCTCCGTACTAAGCGTTACGCAAAGTAGAACTGTTTTTGAAAGTGAATATGTGTTTGGTACTTTTAGAAAAAGGATATCATTTGTGCACTTTATCACTTAAAAGAAAGCTTTTTTTGCCCTTCAGGTAGTAACGCAAGAGCTGTCCCCCTTCCATTTACCAAAAGTGATTAACTTTTGTGGATACTTCCCCTTTCACTATTATTGGTATTTATTATACTTCCCCTTTTCACTATTATTCTTATTTATTATTTCTCACATGTCTTGATAATAAAGATCAAAAAACTTTTTAAAGAGTGTTCGCAAACATTGAATACAGTGTAGTGTACACAAATAGTTATATTTTCTCCAAACATAAAAAGTTTGCAAGCTAAAAAGAGGAATTTTAATAGGGCATTAAAAAAGAGGTGCTCAAAATGTCCGTGAATGTTTATTTATTATTCATGTTTTAACTGAATGGTATTTAATTTTTTATACTAATTAAAAATTGGAACCCTTTTTTATTAAAAATACTTAGCAATAAAAAATACTTGAGTTTACTTATTAATTAATATTTTCAATTCAAAACTTTTTTAAATTTGATAAAATTGAAAAAAAAAAAAAAGAGAATGTGAGAAGGTAGCGCCAGAGGCTAACAGGATTTGAACCCGTAGATGAATGAAACGGCGACCAACGACTATACAGCCGAAATCAGTCAATTGTCACAAAGTAACCTCTTGACCAGGCTTCTCACGTCTGTCAATCATTTTTTCTAAACATTATTTTTCTAGTTCACTACAAAAATTTAACAAATTTCTAAACTTAGTGAAAGCCAAAAAGCAGATATTGTTACATTAAAAAATATTTAAATAATAGAAAGTTAACATTTAAAATAGTTCCGATTTTATTTAGAATAATTGTAATAAAAATACATAAGTGTCCGTTTTAAAATTATTATATTTTTAGAATTTTTAAAAATTGTATAAAGTTAAAAAAAAAAAAGAAGAATGTGAGAAGGTAGCGTCAGAGGATAACAGGATTTGAACCTGTAGATAAATGTAACGGCGACCATCGACTATACAGCCGAAATCAGTCAATCATTTTTTCTAAACACTATTCTTCTAGTTCACTACAAAAAATTTAACAAATTTCTAAACTTTGTGAAAACGAAAAAAGCGGAAATTGTGTACATTTGTAAAATTATTAAAATCCTGGTAAAGTGCAAATTTTTTATTGTACAAGATTTCTTTGTAATAATTAGTAATGCAAAATACTTAAGTGTCCTTATAAAAATTTTCAATATAAAATTATTTAAAAAAATATATAAAAGTCAAACCTGAGTTTCCATATATCGACTAAAAACGTGTTCAAAATTGCCAATTTTAATTTTAAGATGATATTATTTTGAAAAATGATAACGGTCGAACAAGAGTTTTCACTGGCTGGCCAATAAGTTAGTAACTTTATTCCCAAAAATATAGAAAAATTGACAAATTTGTAGGAATATCTTTAGATCTTGGTTTTCCAATTACTCTTTCGAAATTCAGATTCCAGCCAGTTTTAAACCCACGAAGGATTCAAAAGATAGTAGGTGGAAATGTAATCAAAGGAATGTCATGTTAGTGTGTAAAATTTTGTTTATCTGACATTCATGCTCTTAAAATTATATAACCCTACAGAGTAGGGCTGAAAAAATTTGAGATTTAGACTCATTTTAATGCTCCTCTGCACGGAAACCCCTAGTAAAAGGCGAGGGGTTTTGACGTTGTGCAGTGAAGCCAGAGTGAAAAGCAATTATGAGGGGTAATCGGCGCGATCTAAACATTTTCGATACAAAAATGGTTTTGTATCTTTTGTATTTATTGACATAAGATCATTGACAAGCAAAAGATTCTCCGTACTAAGCGTTACGCAAAGTAGAACTGTTTTTGAAAGTGAATATGTGTTTGGTACTTTTAGAAAAAGGATATCATTTGTGCACTTTATCACTTAAAAGAAAGCTTTTTTTGCCCTTCAGGTAGTAACGCAAGAGCTGTCCCCCTTCCATTTACCAAAAGTGATTAACTTTTGTGGATACTTCCCCTTTCACTATTATTGGTATTTATTATACTTCCCCTTTTCACTATTATTCTTATTTATTATTTCTCACATGTCTTGATAATAAAGATCAAAAAACTTTTTAAAGAGTGTTCGCAAACATTGAATACAGTGTAGTGTACACAAATAGTTATATTTTCTCCAAACATAAAAAGTTTGCAAGCTAAAAAGAGCAATTTTAATATGGCATTAAAAAAGAGGTGCTCAAAATGTCCGTGAATGTTTATTTATTATTCATGTTTTAACTGAATGGTATTTAATTTTTTATACTAATTAAAAATTGGAACCCTTTTTTATTAAAAATACTTAGCAATAAAAAATACTTGAGTTTACTTATTAATTAATATTTTCAATTCAATTTGATAAAATTGAAAAAAAAAAAAAGAGAATGTGAGAAGGTAGCGCCAGAGGCTAACAGGATTTGAACCCGTAGACGAATGAAACGGCGACCATCGACTATACAGCCGAAATCAGTCAATTGTCACAAAGTAACCTCTTGACCAGGCTTCTCACGTCTGTCAATCATTTTTTCTAAACATTATTTTTCTAGTTCACTACAAAAATTTAACAAATTTCTAAACTTAGTGAAAGCCAAAAAGCAGATATTGTTACATTAAAAAATATTTAAATAATAGAAAGTTAACATTTAAAATAGTTCCGATTTTATTTAGAATAATTGTAATAAAAATACATAAGTGTCCGTTTTAAAATTATTATATTTTTAGAATTTTTAAAAATTGTATAAAGTTAAAAAAAAAAAAGAAGAATGTGAGAAGGTAGCGTCAGAGGATAACAGGATTTGAACCTGTAGATAAATGTAACGGCGACCATCGACTATACAGCCGAAATCAGTCAATCATTTTTTTCTAAACACTATTCTTCTAGTTCACTACAAAAAATTTAACAAATTTCTAAACTTTGTGAAAACGAAAAAAGCGGAAATTGTGTACATTTGTAAAATTATTAAAATCCTGGTAAAGTGCAAATTTTTAATTGTACAAGATTTCTTTGTAATAATTAGTAATGCAAAATACTTAAGTGTCCTTATAAAAATTTTCAATATAAAATTATTTAAAAAAATATATAAAAGTCAATCCTGAGTTTCCATATATCGACTAAAAACGTGTTCAAAATTGCCAATTTTAATTTTAAGATGATATTATGTTGAAAAATGATAACGGTCGAACCAGAGTTTTCACTGGCTGGCCAATAAGTTAGTAACTTTATTCCCAAAAATATAGAAAAATTTGTAGGAATATCTTTAGATCTTGGTTTTCCAATTACTCTTCCAAAACTCAGATTCCAGCCAGTGTAGGGCCTACGTTTTAAACCCACGAAGGATTCAAAAGATAGTAGGTGGAAATGTAATCAAAGGAATGTCATGTTAGTGTGTAAAATTTTGTTTATCTGCCATTCATGCTCCTAAAAATATATAACCCTATAGAGTAAGGCTGAAAAAATTTGAGATATAGACTTTTTTTTTTCTTTCTTTCTTTTGTAAAGGATACCTCATGTTTTTAGCTTTTGACTTTAGTTGTCGAGCTGTTTACATCATAGGAATCCTTGGGCCTTTGCCTCTTTTCTTTGCCTCTTTTTCGGGCTATTGGCCTCTTTATTTGGCTTTTTTCTTTTCTTTTTTTATCATCAAAAAGATGCATATTTTATTAGTAAGCGTACAAATTAAGTAGTTACATTTTAAAGTACAATGATTGCAAAACATAGCAATGCAAATAGTTACAATTAGATTGTCATAATATTTTAACGTTTTTAATTGCTTTGCATATGGCGTTATTTTTTTCCAATAGCATATAATGAATATTTTGGAAATTTAAGGTTCATAAAATATATGTGGTGAGAATGTCAACAATAGGTAATTAAATAGAAACAAAACAAAGAGTGAAAGTAGACACTTAAATGATATTAAAACATCTTAAACATCGTAGTCACATTTTTTTCCACTTTGTCTACATTGCTTATGGTTGTTTCCTTTGTGCTTTGCTACATTACACCAGTTCTTTATATTAACTTCTATCAAACGTGCATACACATCTATGTGTGTACACACTTATGCGAACATAGGCATTTAAACATTTATATTGTTTCTTTTATTGTCTCCCTTTTAATGACAATTTTTTGATTTCCTCCCTTGAGATTTGGAAATCTACTTCCTCATCATCAAGGTGGAAATTCTGTCTGCTAGAGTCAGTATATCGGGAGTTTCTGTTCAGAGACAATTTCTCTGTGGCTTTTTTTTTTTGGTCACAGGGACCAATTGGAGTCGTACTGAAAGTTATTTTATATCTATCTATCTATCTATCTATCTATCTATCTATCTATCTATCTATCTATCTATATATATATATATATATATGTATATATATATATACTTTTTCTTTCTTGAATATTTTTCCCCTTTTTTCCCCCCCTTTTTAAATTTTTCCTCTTCCCTTCCTAAATATATTATTTCTCTTTAGACTGCACAAGCATGAAGTCATGCGCAATATGCAATATTGACAATGGTGGTGGAGAATTTTTTTTTTTTTTTTTTAACAATAGTAAAAACTTTAGCATATTATGTAAAAAAAAATGATACTAAATACTAATTTAGTAGCAATTTGATGTAGAAGCTTGTTGAGATGAGAGGTTATGTTGATGCTCAATAATAGAACAACGGAAGATGGAGATCAGTACAGACTGTAAACGTCTGCAAGGTAGTAAGAAATGATATATTTGTATGTAGACTGCACAGGTATGCACAATACGGATAGTTTTAGTATTTCTTCAATATTCGTAAAGAAGTCACTATGGACATAATTGTTAAAAAGTACAAATTTATACAAAGAATTGTTTGCTTAGATATCATGTGGTCATGCCTGATTCTTAATACAGGAACAACAGAAGAAAAACAGTGTTTACATAAAACGTAAAGGTCTGCCCTTGTTTTTGATTTCTTGGAGTTACTCTTCTTTCCCTTTTCTTGGGTTTTCACGTGTTCGCTCCTGGTTCCTTATTGTGTTTCCGTTCCTTGACTTTCCGGCCTAATTTTCCATTTCGATATGATTCTTGTTTTAATCGAATGAGATCTCTCGTTTTCTCCTGCCTAACTCGCTCGTCTTTGTAGATCAAAACTTTGGTTTAAGTCTTTACAGTCACAAGGTCATGGCGTGGCCGCCTTCGTGATTGTGTACTGTCTTGAATTGTCTTAACCCTCGTCAATTTCAAGGGGCGATCACTGTTTTTTTTTATTTGGAGTACTAGCTTTTTAATTATATGGTTACAGGGTCTTTAAATATATCAAAGGGTCATTTGGGATATATATCTATACACACGCATACACACTCGCATACACATATTCATATATATATCTATATATATCTATCTATCTATATATATATATATATATATATATATATATATATATATATATTCCCTTTTCTTTAAGTTAATGGACAATTTTGGAATTTTTATTTAGCGCTATATTGTTTCACTTTGCGTTCAATAATTTTCTTAAAAATGTGATCTAACAATAATTTGCCACATCATTTATTATGGTAGACAATTTGTAGGTAGGTATTCCAAATAAGGTTTCTATATTCTGATAAAATAATTACATTGATGTCTCTTAGTTTTTTATTTATGGCTTTAGGTACTTTATTAAAGAAAATAGCAGTATTTACATTTGCACAGGTTTGACTGTTTGCGTCAATAATATCTTCTAAAGTTTTTTTTGCTGCCTCAACCAGCTCACATTCACTAAATAAATGTTTCTCTGGGTTTTAGTTTTCTTTTTTACAAATTACACAGGTATATTTGGACCCTGTTGTAGTTGAGAATCTTCCTTTTATTGGGATCATCCCGAAGAGTACTCTGTAGGCTACTTCTCGTGCTTTGGGTGTTATCTGTTTGTTGTGTAAATGCGTGAATGTGTCTGTCCAGTTGGTTGGTTTAACCCCTAACTCCCTGACCCACTTTATTCTAACTTCTAGGTTTTCTTTCAACTTGTCTCTGAGTATAGTGCATATTGTTTTTGAGTCGTGGTGTTATGTTTTCATTGCTGGGTAGGTGTCTTGTGAGTGATCTGTAGAATGGATGTGTATGGTTACAAAAAATGATGGGGTGTGTTGTTTTGAATGGGGAGTAGTTTGTTTAGTCTAAGTCCAAAATAATATAATACTAAGGGGAAGTTATTGGGAGACAATACTACTTTCCCTACAAATTTTATTCTAAGCGTTCTGATTTTTGTGTGAATGTCTTGTAAACCTATCCCTCCTTCTTTTTTGTCTTGTATGAGTGTTGTATGTTTTATGTTCCTTATTGTGTTTTTGAAAATAAAATTTCTGATAGTGGTATTGATGTTATTTTTGAAATTAGGAGGAGGTTCTACTATATTTGCTAAGTAGATTATCTTCGGGATGACCAAGTTGCTTATTAATATGGCTCTCCCAAATATGGTTGTCGGCATGTATTGAAACATTCTAATCACGTTCTTTGTGTGGACCAGAATCTCCGCCCACTGTTCATGGCAAAAGTGTGCTGGGTTGCTAGTCCACACGATGCCACATACTTTTATTTCTTTCTGTATTTTAAGGTTAAAGGGAATGTTGGGGGGGATTTCCCACCTACCCAGTCCCATAATTGAGGATTTATTAATGTTTATTTTGGACCCGCTCGCCCTCCCAAATAATGTGAATTTCTCTATAATTTTAGCTATGTCTTTTTCTGAGGTGGGTAAAGGTGTGGTATCGTCGGCAAAAGCTTTAATTTTGACTACGGAGGTTGGACGGGGATTTTTATTCCTAAAATTTAGACTTATTATAATGCTCCTCTGCACGGAAACCCTAGTAAAAGGCGAGGGGTGTTGACGTTGTGCAGTGAAGCCAGAGTGAAAAGCAATTGTGAGGGGTAATCGGCGCGATCCAAAAATTTTCGATACAAAAATTGCTTTGTATCTTTTGTATTTATTGACAATAGATCATTGACAAGCAAAAGATTCTCCGTACTAAGCGTTACGCAAAGTAGAACAGTTTTTGAACGTGAATATGTGTTTGGTACTTTTAGAAAAAGGATATCATTTGTGCACTTTATCACTTAAAAGAAAGCTTTTTTTGCCCTTCAGGTAGTAACGCAAGAGCTGTCCCTCTTCCATTTACCAAAAGTGATTAACTTTTGTGGATACTTCCCCTTTCACTATTATTGGTATTTATTATACTTCCCCTTTCACTATTATTCTTATTTATTATTTCTCACATGTCTTGATAATAAAGATCAAAAAACTTTTTAAAGAGTGTTTGCAAACATTGAATACAGTGTAGTGTACACAAATAGTTATATTTTCTGCAAACATAAAAAGTTTGCAAGCTAAAAGAGGAATTTTAATAGGGCATTAAAAAAGAGGTGCTCAAAATGTCTGTGAATGTTTATTTATTATCCATGTTTTAACTGAATGGTATTTAATTATTTATACTATTTAAATATAAGAACCTTTTTTTTATTTAAAATACTTAGCAATGAAAAATACTTGAGTTTACTTATTAATTAATATTTTCAATTCAAAACTTTTTTAAATTTGATAAAATTGAAAAAAAAAAAAAAGAGAATGTGAGAAGGTAGCGCCAGAGGCTAACAGGATTTGAACCCGTAGATGAATGAAACGGCGACCATCGACTATACAGCCGAAATCAGTCAATTGTCACAAAGTAACCTCGTGACCAGGCTTCTCAAGTCTGTCAATCATTTTTTCCAAACATTATTTTTCTAGTTCACTACAAAAATTTAACAAATCTCTAAACTTAGTGAAAGCCAAAAAAGCAGAAATTGGTACATTTGTAAAATTATTAAAATCCTGGTAAAGTGCAAATTTTAAATTGTGGAAGATTTCTTTATAATTAGTTATTAACTTTATTCCCAAAGATATATAAAAACTGAAAAATTTCTAGGAATATCTTTAGATATTGGTTTTCCAATTACTCTTCTGAAATTCAGATTCTAGCCAGTGTAGGGCCTACGTTTTAAATCATTTTTTCTAAACATAATTTTTCTAGTTCACTACAAAAATTTAACAAATTTCTAAACTTAGTGAAAGCCAAAAAGCAGATATTGTTACATTAAAAAATATTTAAATAATAGAAAGTTAACATTAAAAATAATTCCAATCTTAGTTAGAATAATTGTAATAGAAAAGACATAAGTCTTAGTGTCTGTTTTGAAATTATTAAAACTAGAATTGTATTTATGTTTTAGAGACGCTTAAGAGACACAGACGGCCATTCATTGTGGTTGCGTTATCATAAGTTTGACCTCTGCACAGATCAAAGTCCAGTCCAACGTCTTTAAGAATTTTCAGAACAGGTTCTTCACAATGTTCAGGTTTCAAAATGTCAAAGTCACCAATGAATGACTCTTTAATTTCGAAATGATCAACATCCAAGTAACGACCTATTAGAGAGACTTGTTCTTGGTGAGAAACATCTGGGGGTGGAATCAAGCTTCAGAGACAAGTAACAAACTTGCTTGACTTTCCCAACTATTGATTCCCTAACTTTATAGCCCATCAAGTTAATGAACTCATTTTGAATTTCTGGTGACAAATAATATGTCTTCCCATATTTAATTCTATGTAAGCGGTGTTTCGATTCTTCATCAAATTCTGCAAGACATTTCAAAGATGCTAGGAAGTCCAGAATTGTGTGAATTCAGTTTTTCGTTGTGACCACGTACGCTTAAGTTTATTTTTGCAAAGTACTTAATAGCTGCTAGCATACTCTTCAGAGTCTCTCTCCAATACTGCATAAAACATATGTGACAGTTCATCTGGTTCTGCTTTAATGTTTTCTTCTTCTAACTTCAAATTCAAAAGAGCTTGTCTGTGGTGGTCTCCTTCTTCAAGTTCTTTCAGTCTCTCAGGTTTCTACCATTTGGTGAAACCAACTCCAGGTTTGCTCAATGCACTAGATGTCTTCTATGATACCTCGGAAAACAGTACACATGCAAAACAGAACAGAAATCCAAAGTGTGGAGAGAAGAGGAGCCAAGATCGGTTGTACATTTCTCCTGTTGGAAGCTTTCTAGTGAACTAAGATTATGTCAAATTTCGTGATTTATTTTGGGTAAACTGTACTGGAAACAGATATCGTTCATCTTTGTTTTTGAAAAATAAGCTACCCTTTAACCCAATCTTTGCTCGCAGTCATCAGATAAAATTCCAGGCTGAATATATCCGAAGTCTTTGTACTTAATTACAACTTTTTCCATTTCTAGAAAAGGTGATTTTGGAAGACCATCACTTGACTCATCATCTGTATGTTTTCTCAGATGTTTTCTCTGACTGTGGTAAAATGTATTCCCCTGGAGTCTCTTCAGTACTACTACTTTCATCGGAGACATTTTTAGTTCTTCGACTGCTGCATCTTTGTATGAATCATCTGAATAGTGATACTTTTCTTCGACACATTCATGGTCTCCTTTGTTTTCAGTGCTCTTATCAGGTTTCTTTTTAAATGATAAGGATTATGAAATAATCTACAATATAAACTAAGTTACTTCCTGAGAGTAACACGGCACTAGTCAGCGCTACTCCTTGAAATTGAAAGTAGCCTCGCACGGAAGAGTTACTACTGGGTGTGGAAGACATGCAACAGGGTCACTAACTTATTTAGCAACGTGAAAAGTAAGATTACAGAGACAGTGAAGTATTATTTAGTTTATTTAAAAAACAAATTTCGGACATTCATTTGGAGGCCCCCCTCAAGTGGGGCCGGGGATTTTGAACTTCTCCCTTCTCCTCCCACCATAACTACGCCACTGTCCTTACCAGATTTAAATTATTGTATTCGATACATTTTAGCTCAACATGCGTAATGATCAACTTTTTTGGGAAATGGCCAAACCATGGACTTTGGCCGTAACCCTGACATCGAAGTGCTTAATTTAATTTCAAACCGAGATATCCTATTTTTTTTTGTCAGAAAAAAGATAATTTCAGTGTATGTTTCGATCATTTTGTGTTTGTCCTAACAGTTGAGTCGAAGACTGGAACTCATTAAACTCTAGTTCCGATGGAAGCTTATTTCTATTGGCCTGTCTGCTTAACTCTTAACTCTTTTACTGCACAATATTACCAATGGCTCATATCCCAAGACGCACGAGTTAGTGGGAAAGGCTAAAAGCCGAGCACACCAGGGATACTTTCCTATAATATTCCTTTTAACTTATCTTATAATTTACAGACATCCCTTCTTAGAAGAAAATAATTACGTCCTACCCGTATTGTCACAGTCTCAGTTAACACTGCCTGATTTAATGTTCACGTCATGTTAAGTCACAGTTAAGAGGTTAAAAGACACGCGGAATTCCTGATGTAGAAAACAGGAAGTAGAATGAATAAAGTTGACTTTGAGTTTAGTCAAGTCAATCAAGTGTTATCCTCTGGACGAGGCAGTCAAATATGATTTTAGTAGTAGCGTTTTAGTCGAGTTGTAATTCTAGTGAGTTAAGAAATATCCTTCAGCCAGTTGATGCCAGTGGTCTTTTTGAGACATGTATTTCTAGTAGTTATTCTGTACAGTGTTACCCGCTGAGATGCTGACGTGATTTGTAATCTACTCTAGAGAGTTTAACGTATTGGATATATTTGATACCGCTGTTATGCGGATAGGATTTTCTAGACTTGTGTAACTAACAAGGAGTGCAGTATTATTATTATTGTTGTCAAATAAACGTTATATTTGTCTTGAAACGGACTTAAGTCAATCTGTAATATCTATGTTTGTCACGTGTCAGGAGTACTCCAGGAAGCACGAACCCAGCATTCTACGCATTCGCGACACAGTAGTAGTGACCAGTCCCTCTATAGGCACGCTACATCAACGCCACGTCTCTGAACGTTTCATTTACACGTATACATGTGTCAATCTAGTCGAATATGTTAATTAGAAACTTACACCATTCTAAACCATTGGTATTCCTGGCTGATTCATGACACTAGGGAAGAAGGAACTCTTGTACCAACTAGCTGTATAACATCAGCCGTGTGGGGATGGGACAGAAAAACGACACACTGGGGAACGTTTGTTGGGGCTTTCTTCCATCCCCGCTAGTGCAATGGACTTGGTCTTTAGGCACCCCGACTGGGGCTTTGTTTTGATTCCCTATTAGCATAATTATCTCCTCTAACGACTGTTTCATCCGAGCGCTACTTTGAGTCTGACAAGTATCTTTGTAATTGTCCTATCAGTTGAGTCTAAGACTGTTGGAACTCTAGACCTATGAAAGCTTGCCTTCATCTGCCTGTCTGAACAAACTTTTGTCTGGGTAAAATCCAAGCAGATGTAAATTACATCATCTTATTGTCGTGCGCGTTTGAAGTTTTTCTTTGCATTTAATCTTGGTGTTTTAGCGTATAGGAAGTAGTTTCTTCTAAGTGCGTTTTGTTGTCTAGAATATTGTGTGTGTGTGTGTGTGTTTACGTCATCCTTAGTTTCCGCAAGAGAGAGAGAGCTGCTTTTGTGAGCTGGGTAGCTGGTTTTTTGGTTCCCCTTGTAAGGGTACGTAAGTACATAGTTTTATTAAGTACGCTGATCGTTCGGTACGGGTGTCGTTATTGAAAAGTTCTTTCTTGTAGCGGCAGCGCTAGATCTAGGTTGTCTTTTCGTTTCAGGGTGTTAGGTTTGGGCTATAGGAAAGTGTGTCGTCTTCTGCCTTGGAGTAGTGTAGTAACTATCGGTGTTGAGGTGTAGGGAGTTGAGCTTCTGTTGGGCGCCGAGATGGAGTGTGAGCGTGAAGGTGTGTTATGGAAACCTGTTGGTGCGATACTAGACTAATTAGTAATCCAATGCTAACTTCAATGATATTGATGTACATGTAAATATGTTTGAAAAATTACAATTAAGTTTAATTAAATATTGTTCCTATTGACAACTGTTGTTATTCACTGAATGTTCAGTTGAATAACTGTTATTCAATGTTTGTAGTTTACATGCTATTATCTTTAGGTTCTTGTGTTACTCTGTTCAGGCTGGGGATACGGGACCGTAATATAATATCATACCCTAGTTAATCTGAAATCCCACCCTGACAGAAATGGGGGCTCGTCCAAACAATATGTAAATGCCAACTTGGTGACCTCTGTGTCCTTGATTTGACCGTTAGGGCCAACAGAAGATATATAACATATATGTAATGTTTATGTATTAAATAAAATTAAATACATTTAAGCCGTTTGAGCGGTCTGATGCTTTATGTACAGCACACGATAGAATCGTTGGACATCCCCTGTATCTTGCCTTAGAGTGTGTAGTTACTCTGTGAAACTATTGTAATCTGTTTTTTATTTTATTGCCACCAACGCCTGAATCCTCTGACTCTGAGCGGCAACGTGTGAGCGGATCGAGTGCCTGTCGACGGGATCGACCTGAAACTGTGCGGTTTGTTGGCTGGTGTACCGGAACCGTCCTGAAGTTAGAGCCGTTGGTCTGTTCCAGTGGCTGTGGTTGCCTGTGGCTTTTCTCTTCTGCTGAGCCTGGAGTGAGGCGATTCCTTCCGACGCGGGATACTGAGCGGATAAGTCCTTTGCCCTGTTTTTGTCGATGCGCCCGTGATTTCAGTTCGCCCGTTATAATTAAGTAATGATATATATTCTGTTTCTCTCTATGATCTGACTTTGGGTTTTGTTAGTGATAGTTAGACTGTAATTATTAATTACGGCTTAATAGTCTGTGTAATGGAGACGAGGTTGACTCTAACCGCCCAGTTCATCAGTGACGGCCGTGCTCTCGGGTATGATGGTGAGAGGTTGGAGAGGTATGTGGCAGAGCAGAAGGTTGACTACGAGAGAGCCAAGAAGGAGGAGTTTGAACGAGAGACGGCTAGGCTTGAGCGTGAAGAGAGGTTGAGAAAAGAGGCGAAGGCAGAGGAAGAGAGGTTGGGAAAAGAGGCGAAGGCAGAGGAAGAGAGGTTGAGAAGAGAGGCGAAGGCGGATGAGGCCGCTAGACATGAACGGGAGGAGAAGGCTAGGCGTGACGAACACGAGAGGTGGAAGGAGAGAGATGCTAGAGAGGAGCTCAAGAGAAAAGATGAACTGGAGTTGGCACGGCTTAAAGAGAAGTCGGCGCCAGAGGCAGGTGCAGTGGCAGGTCAGGCAGTTGAGGTGCGACAAAAGAGTGTCTTGGACAGGCTAGACAAGAACTTCCAAGGCATGAAGGAAGACGATGATCTTCTGGCGTACCTGACGCACTTTGAGGCCGTGGCAGCAAGGTGTAAGATTGAGAGTAAGGAGTGGTCCCTGCTATTGTCGTACAAGTTGACGACATCGCTCAAAAACTTTATGTTGAAGGACAGTCTGTTCCTTAGCGACAAATATGAGGATGTCAAAACAGCACTTCTCCGCCACGCAGACATCAATGCGGAGACATGCCGCAAAAGGTTTCACCGGGTCAAACCGCGGCAGAATGACTTCCGTGGGTATGTGACTGAGCGGAGGACCGCACTGGACAACTGGTGCAAAATGGCTGAGGTAGGAAAGACAGTAGATGAGATCAAAGATCTCTTGATTAAAGACGGGATACTTGAAAATGTTTCAGGGGAGGTCTATCGACAACTTGTTTTAAACAGGCAAAATACTGTGGAGAATATGTTAGACATCATAGAAGGGTTTAAAGTCGCGAATTCGGGGGCGTCGCTTGCTAAAGAAGAAAGTGTTTATGTGGCGGCGGCGTGTGGAGAAGCAGTGAATCGTTGCGCGGCCGTTGAAAGAAAAGTGATTGTTTGCTTCGGGTGTGGCATGAAGGGCCACAAGTCAGTTGAATGCTCTCAACGTTCGCCGGTAGCGAACTCCACCCCTGTTACTGATGGAAGGTGTAAAAAAGCACCCGCAATCCCTGCAAATTCTCACTCAAATAGAAATGTTTCATTGGGGCGTTATCGGAGACAATTTGATGGTAGTGGGCGCAGAATCCGCGGCACGAGCACGAGACGACAAAGTTATGACGTGGCGGGGCGTCCTCCTGATAACAGCTACGGAAGGTCAGGGGTACAGGGGCGTACACACCGAGACCCAACTATAATAACAGGACCTTTGGCCCGCCGATTAGATACAGGTGACTGAGTGGTCCACATGATGTGCAAAACTGTTGCAATTGTTCCTTAGGAAAGGGTCTTGATTGTTTTTCCCCTTGTAAAAAAGAAACATTATCTTATGTGGATAAATCGTTGCGTGACAGATCGGTAGGCAAGTTGAAGTTTGAAAGTGGTAGAGTAAATGGCAAAGTTGTGTCTGTGTTGAAAGATTCTGGTTCAAGCGTGATAGGTATTAGGAGCTCGTTAGTTGGAAAGAATGATGATTCCTGGAAGTTACAGGTTGAAACTTGTCGATGGGACTGTGAGAGATTACCCGTTGGCGTGCGTTTACGTTGAGACTGAATATATAATCGGTAAGTTTGTAGTAGCATGTTTTAGGGATCCAGTAGCAGACTTAATTATTGAGAATGTAGATTTGAACGGTGGCAGTCAACTTGGTTGTGCTGCTGTAACTAGGGCGATGACAGAGAGAGAAAATGATGACAGTGTTACGAATGACAGTGGAGTGCTGGAAGATTGTCGTGAGGTTCTAGGAACGAGCGATGACTTTTTACGGGAGCAATTAAGTGATCCGTCATTGAAAGATCTTTGGGAGCGGCAGGTGGATAACTGTGTGGACAATAAGAAGAATGGATGTGTAGAATTTAAAGTATATGATAGATTGTTGTATAGGGTATTTAAGGGAGAATATGGTGAGGAAGAGAGACAGTTGGTTGTACCGTCGTCTAAGAGAGAGCTTGTGCTAAGAACGGCGCATGAGAGTATGTTAGCGGGTCACTTTTCAATAAGGAAAATGAAAGGCAAGATTTATAAATATTTTTTTTGGCAAGGGCTAGACAGAGATGTGAAAGAGTTTGTGAAATCTTGTGATGTATGTCAGAAAGCTAGAACGCCGCGTGTGACAGAGTGGAACTGGGTCGTATGAATGTGGTTTCCACCCCATTTTTTAAGGTGGCCATTGACATTGTTGGTCCATTGGAGTTAACAGAAAATAAAAATAGGTTCATTCTCACCTTGGTGGATATTGCTACAAGATGGCCGGAGGCTATTCCACTACGTAATATAAATACAGAGACGGTAATCGAGGCACTAACCACCATATTCAGCCGAATCGGACTGCCGGGTGAAATATTGTCGGACCAGGGGGGTCAGTTTACCTCCGAACTGTATAACCAGGTTTGTGAGTTCTTCTCAATTAAACCGGTGCACTCCACTGTGTTTCACCCCTCTTCGAATGGTCAAATTGAGAGGCTAAATGGAACTTTGAAGTCGTTCCTTAGGAAGGTTACCCAACATAGCCCACGGGACTGGGATAGAAAGATAACTGCTGCATTATTTGCATTTAGGGAAGTTCCTAATGAGACAACTGGTGTGTCTCCGTTTCAGCTTGTTTATGGTAGGCAAATGAGGGGCCCGTTGTCTATTTTAAAACAAGTTTTTACAAATGAAGAAAAAGAAACCGGGTATAAAAATGTATTTAGCTACCTATTGGACTTAAAAGAAAGGTTGTCTGTCGTTGCCGCTATTGCTAGTGAGAATGACCAAGTAAATAAAAGAAAATATAAAGTCCAGTATGACAAGTATTCATCCAATCGTGACATAGAGGCCGGAGATTGTGTGTTAGTTTTAAAACCACAAAGAGACAATGTTGTCTGTATTTTGGCAGGGCCCGTATAAGGTTGTCCAAAAAATTTCTAAGTTTAACTTTGTTGTACAGAAGGATGAGAAGCTGAAAATGTACCATATTAATAGGCTTATGAAGTACCATTGTCGAGTAGGGAAAGTAGATGATGTAGTTAGTAATAATTCTAGTGGCGATAAAAATGGGTTTTTATCAGCTAATATGGTGTCTATCGTGAGCGACGAAGACGTAGATACTGAAGGATTGTCTAAGGAAGATGCTCTGCCTAACATTCCAACGTTGGAAGTTAGCCAGTAGTCAGACGGGAGTATCTAGGCGCAGGTCAAAATAAACCCCGATCTTAGTTATGTACAGAGAAATCAGGTTGGTGATATTCTAAATGAGTTTAGGGATATCATTTCAGATTCGCCTGGTAGAGCAAAGGTAGAGAAATTTTCTATTACGTTAACAGATACAAAGCCTATTGCACTAAAGCCATACGCGGTTCCCATACACATGAGGGATAAAGTTAAGCAAGGAGTTGACAGTATGCTTGAATTGGGAATAATAGGTCCCACGAACTCGCCATATGCAGCCCCGGTTGTCATTATTAAAAAGAAAGATGGGTCTTGAGACCATGTATAGATTTTAGAAAACTTAATAATGTAACTCAGATCCCGGCTGAAGTGATACCCGAGCAGGAGGAGTTGTTTAACAAATTGCATAAGGCCAAATATTTTACCTTGGTTGATCTTACTAAAGGTTACTGGCAGATTCCCGTTAGTGAGGAAAGTAAACCATACACAGCTTTTCGTGTATTGGGGGAACATTATATGTTTCATTATTTACCTTTTGGGTTAAGTGGGGCCCCAAATCATTTCAATAGGGTCGTTAAACGTATGTTGCAAGGTTTGCAAAACATTTTATTTTATTTTGATGACATATGTATCTTCAGTGAAGATTGGGATACACATTTGAAAAGTGTCCGTAATGTTTTCGGCGCTCTTAGGGAAAATGGTTTTACGTTAAAGCCAGCCAAATTAGAAGTGGGGTTCACTAATGTTAAGTTTCTCGGACATAATGTAGGGCAGGGGGTTGTTAAGCCTGATCCTAGTAATGGTAAGAAAGTTCTAGAGTTTAAAACGCCCACAACAAAAAAAGAGATTCGTAGTCTCATTGGGTTGGTGAACTATTACAGCAGGTTCATACCGAGATTCTCTGATCTGGTTTACCTTTTTACTGAGTTATTGTGTCGGAGTCGGTCTGTTAAGGTGCACTGGAATCATGAGTGCGCGGAGGCTTTAAGCAGGGTGCAGGCGTATCTGTGTAGGTACCCCATTCTTCGTTTGCCTGATCCTTCATTGCCATTTGTTCTTCAGACCGATGCTTCGGACAAAGGAATCTCCGGTATACTGAGTCAGTGCGTGAATGGTATTATGCATCCCGTCAAGTATGTGAGTCGCAAGTTGTTGCCTCGGTAGCAGAGGTATTCCATCATCGAGAGAGAAGGTTTGGCTATCGTATTTGCCATTAGAAAACTGGACAGATACCTGCGTGGAAATACGTTTCACCTTCAGACGGACCACAAGGCCTTGGCTTACCTTCGGAGCACGAACTTTACGAACCACCGAGTTACGAGGTGGGCTCTGATGCTTTAGGACTACACCTTCGACGTGTGTCACATAAAAGGAGAGGGCAATATACTTGCAGACATGTGCTCAAGACTTGTGTGATTAGCACAAAAAGACTATTTTATTATAGCTATTGCTTGATATGTATGTATATATATATATGTAATATGTACTGCTTGTTTTTAGTATGCATTGCAATGTTATAATAGTTGTATGATGGATGTTGTTCTTTGAGACATCATCTATTTGAATAATTATGTAATTTTGACTTTATGAAGGTTGTATTCTTCGGTTTCAGTTTAAGGCAATGTTTTCTAATTCCTTTTGCTGTCTATATACTTCAGTTTTCAATTTCTTTTTTTTTTGAAGACTGGACTTGTCTTCGCAAGATCCAGTTAGGGGGAGAGGGGGGATGTCGTGCGCGTTTGAAGTTTTTCTTTGCATTTAATATTGGTGTTTTAGCGTATAGGAAGTAGTTTCTTCTAAGTGCGTTTTGTTGTCTAGAATATTGTGTGTGTGTGTGTGTGTGTTTACGTCATCCTTAGTTTCCGCAAGAGAGAGAGAGCTGCTTTTGTGAGCTGGGTAGCTGGTTTTTTGGTTCCCCTTGTAAGGGTACGTAAGTACATAGTTTTATTAAGTACGCTGATCGTTCGGTACGGGTGTCGTTATTGAAAAGTTCTTTCTTGTAGCGGCAGCGCTAGATCTAGGTTGTCTTTTCGTTTCAGGGTGTTAGGTTTGGGCTATAGGAAAGTGTGTCGTCTTCTGCCTTGGAGTAGTGTAGTAACTATCGGTGTTGAGGTGTAGGGAGTTGAGCTTCTGTTGGGCGCCGAGATGGAGTGTGAGCGTGAAGGTGTGTTATGGAAACCTGTTGGTGCGATACTAGACTAATTAGTAATCCAATGCTAACTTCAATGATATTGATGTACATGTAAATATGTTTGAAAAATTACAATTAAGTTTAATTAAATATTGTTCCTATTGACAACTGTTGTTATTCACTGAATGTTCAGTTGAATAACTGTTATTCAATGTTTGTAGTTTACATGCTATTATCTTTAGGTTCTTGTGTTACTCTGTTCAGGCTGGGGATACGGGACCGTAATATAATATCATACCCTAGTTAATCTGAAATCCCAACCTGACACTTATTACGATGGCTCGTATCCTAGAGCGTTCGGGTTAGAAGCGAGGCCGAAGGCCGAGCGTACCGTGAAAACAGCATCATTTTCCTTCTCTGTACCACATCAGCCCAGCCGTTCACACTGCAGGTGTCCGCCATAACCCCCCCCCCCTTTCCGAGGGACGGTGCGTGATAGTGAAATGTTTGTTGGAACTTTCTTCCATTCCCACCATTGCAATGGACTCGGCCCTTAGGCCCACCAACGGGAGGTCTTTCTTCACTGTTGGCTTAATCGTCTCTTCTTACGACCGTTTCCAACCAGGCGCCCCGATGAGACAGAAGCATTGCTCGGGTGTCTACCCTCTTACCTATCCTGTAGGCCAGTGTAGGGAATTACTATGAAGTACTTCACTCGATACAAGTCATGTAATGGCGTGCGACTATCTAATGTGATAACATTAACAACTAAATAGACCTCCTCTATGGCACCTTCATGTCTGGACACAGTACTCACACATGTGTAACACCCTATGTCTACCGTTACTCACGCTGTAGATCAATAATCAACTTCGGTTGTGCCCGAGCTATAATTAGATGAGGGAAATCCCCGAGTGAATCAGTGAGTAATACTGAGAGCAGAGAAACAGAGTATGGTGTTTAGTCTGTGTTTCCGGAGAACTGTTTCTTTTCGTTTATCTTCCAGATTATGTTTAAATTATTATTGTTTCTTGATCACAGCTTTCGTGTTAATTAACGATTCAAACTGTGTCAGGTCGAAGATATCCTGAATAATTAAAAAAAATCAATATCATTATTCACTGACACTTTTAAATTCTTATATCTTTGTTGAAACACGTGGAGACAGATTTAAAAAAAAAAGTAGATTGTGTGTTATCCTTGATATTTTTTTTATTAGATAATTGTTTTTGTCATGTATTATTTAATCTTTATGATTTTATTTGTGTGTTTTTTTTTTTTTTAAATAATTTCTTACTCTTCGTCCTGGACTGTTTTTAAATTTAGTGAATTTCCTTAAGTGTTGCTTTTGTCAAATGTGACCATTCATTTATTTGTTTGCTAAATCGTTTTAATTTTTAAAATCAACTAACTTTGTTTTTTCTTTAAATATTAAAAAGGATTAAAAAATTTGAAAATTTTGAAAATATTATATGATAGGCCTATGTATGTGGTTATAATTCAGATTGGACTTTTTTTCTCGTGATCAATCTATGCAAAAACTGTCCTGTAATATTGAAATTTATGTCTTTTAAACATTAAGTCTTTACATGGTGAAGTATTTTATATTTAAAACTTACAACTTGATACAAAAATCTCTTGTAAAGGGTTGTTTTGGTAGGTAATCAACGTCAGTACCAAGGTAAGTTGCATACATTTCGTTCATAATTTGACAGTCTTGTTTTGATATAGGCAGTTCAAAATTCACGATAGTACTGTAATTAAGAAAAAAAAATTACGAAAAACTATCAAACATGCTTGTAAATTTTGTATAAAACAAACGTTTGTTTTAAAAGGAACGCTAGTTGAGTTCAATAAAATAGACATCTGTTTGTCAAGTATAGAGACAAAATGTTTTATTCACATAAAAAAGTCAGGAAACTAATATCAGAGGCGTACCGAGGGAAGGGAGGGTGGGGCATGGGGGGGCACCAAAGAGGTATCACAAAAACTACAGAAAATATCAGATCTTTGTCGCTACGTTCAACTTCGTTTCTATTGGATGTAAGTTTTATGACGTCAAATGCAAATAGGAATCACGTACAGTAAGGGGAGGTGAAAGGAAGGAGAGGAGGGGGGGGGGACATGCCTTTCTGCCCCAGACATCCGGTACCCTTAGTACGCCAATAATTTGTATTATGGCTAGTCCAACACTGTAATGGAAAATGTATAATCTATATTATATTATGAATGTTCTCATACTAATAGTCTATACTGTATTGTGACTATTCCAACGTCTTAACAGGAGACTACGGTAGTACTCTGTATTGTGTCTCGACTATCCCACTCAATAGCTGGAAATGTGTAGTCAACGACTCCACGCTGTATCGTGTCCATAGTCACTCTAAAACTAGAAACTGATTGGCTTCATTGTGCTTGAAGTTTTATTTAAATTATTATTTAATGGTCTACGGTTTATGTAAGTCAAGGGTGAAACAAAAATACTTTGAAACAAGCAAAATAAAAAAAAAAATTAAAACAACAACAACAAAGCTTTGTGTATCCATTAGTTTGGATCATGTAATTAAATTTGTATTAAGCCTCAGATGACAATCTACAAAGGGGCCTAATTCAGCTTATATACCACCACTTCAATCAAGTACTATTTCTTTTCCGTGTTTGAGATACCAAAACAAAGTAATTTATTACAAATAAATATTTAATTATTTTTTTTTATTTAAAAAAATTGATTACAATGTTGTCAGTTAAAAGAAATAATTGTGCAATATTCAGCTTGATCTAAGATTGGGTGTCGGAGAAATAACGTGTACAAACTTTTGGCCAGACAGTCAGACACACAGACAGAGTTGATATAAACTTTGTAAATAGAAAAGGATTATATAAGGGGAAGAACACATCTAAATCCACATGTCTCAATATTGTAAGATTTATTTTCCCTTTTTGTTATCAAACAAAATTAAGTATATCTACTTAATTAACACATTTTTTTTTTGTATTGATTCATGTCTTGTCTATGCCAATGAATAATTGTGGAACGTTTCAACTGGATCCGAGAATGGGAATTGGGAGACCAAAAAAAGAGTTGAAAATGTGGTACACACCAGACAGACAGACAGGAGCTTTGTAAGTAAACAAATATTTTGTTTTTTTTAATTTTTATTTTTAATAACGGTATGTCCGTGTCTGGTCTTGTCCCTCAAGTTCACAGCCACTCATAGCTAGAAACACTTGCATTAGCCGTCTGCTAATTTTTTTCAAAACAAGGCAACAGTGCAAAGGTGTTTTGTAGCCTTGACAAGGTATGTCCCAGCGGTATGTTACAGGTATGTCAAGATCTCAGCCTAGCCTAGAAAAACGTTGTGTCCCTTGCCAGACTGTTCCTTCGGTGAGATGTCCTCCGTCCGACCGACACTCTACCCTCACCCTCTCTCTCTCGCGCGCGCGCGCGCCTCGCTAGTCACCAAGCTCGTCATTCACCGAGCTGCAAGGGGGAGATTATTCTTATCGCTACTCCAGTACAGTACAACAGTGGTATTCGTCCGTGTCGAGGTCTGAAAGTGGAAAGTCAGACAGTTTGACCCAGTTTTCTAAGTGATCATTCGCTATTAGAAAAAGTTCGTGTCTGGACGTGGTCATCAAAATAAACCCAGACTAGATCTATCTGCTGAAATAAGCGTACAAACTAAGGGATTCTGTTAATGTTTATTTCTGGACCTTGGATACGTTTTCTGAATAGTTTTTATGTGAAATATACTGCAAAAAAAAAACTACGTTCTAGTAAAGTAGATCTCTAGACTCCTATATTGAGAATCTTGATCTAGAATTACAAACTGCAAAACGGTCTTAAAACATTAGACTTAGATCTACATCTATAATCTAGGCCTTGTTTTGACTTGTGGCCGTCTGGGGCATTGCTATGCAGCGTTTGGTTGAATTCTGAAAACTTATTTTCAACATACCCTGGCCTAGGACGTCTCTATAATTCTAGACTAACATATCATCTATAGGACTGGTTGTTTTGAGTAGCAGATACAGAGGCGATCAATCAGTTTGAAGGATGATGTCAATGTTATGACAGGCTCTGTTTGTGAAAGTCTTGTGTCACTGGATGTAAAAGTCTTGTGTCAACTGACAGGAACACTTGCTTGTAAGTTAAACATTGGTATTGTTTCGATTTGGAATCTTATCTAATGAATCTATATTTAGAGTCTAGAATTTAGAACTAAATCTAGACGGTGGATGTATCTAGATCTACCGTTGAAATGTTTAACAATTTTAAACGTATGTAACTAAGTTCTGGGTCTATTCTTGATTTATATAAAGTAGATTTACATGCATTATAAATATTTCCGAGATGTAACTTTTTTTTTACAATGTCTAGATCTAATCTAGATTCTAGATATAGCTTGATTTAGTTGTGATTATGTAAAGTCTGGAAATACAAGGTCTAAGGTCTTGATTACCGGAGTAGTTGAGTTTATAATGTATAGAATATAGATCTAGATCTAGATTTCTAGGTCATCTCTATTCTAAGACAAAAAGTGCTTAAGATAAATTGAGAATAGACAATAGATGATCTATTTCGTGCCTGTTCCAATTTCTAAATGTTTTCTTGAGTTGGGGGTGAGGGAGGGGTGGCCCAAACAGAAGAGGCATATTCTATTATTATTATTTAGAAGGGAAGGCGACTCGCGGAGATCGTAAGTAGGCATAAATTGTAAATTGCTAATCATAACTCTAGAATAGTCTTTAGATCTGTTGGAGATTTTTACGAAAAACTTAATGTTAAGGACGAGATATTAAACGTTATTGTTACCAACTAAATAACAAAGAATTGAACTATAAGTTTAACAAAATTTAGATCCTCTTATTATTGCTAGGTACTCCATGTCGCCCATTAGTTTTTAAATACGTTTTATGTCCTAGAGTGAAAGTCTGATGCTACCTGCATATTGACATTATTTAGTGTATGTGAACAAAAGCACTTAGAAAATCTGATTCTGCAGTGTTAATAAGTGCACATATAGGCCTATATAGATCTAGCTTTTCTGTTAGTTTGTATACCAGAGACACCAAAAAGCTAGCTAATTTTTTTTCTGCCATGTATAAACATTTGCAATGGACAGTAGACTAGTTATCTAACTCTAGGCATCCAAAATGCCTAACGATGAAAGGTTATTTTCTGAATAAAAAGAGCTAAAAAGTATACATTGACAGACTTTGAATGTTATTCATTAGTGGGCTTAAAGGTAAACTGATAATCAGAACGAAAGAATAGTTTATAGATTTTGATTTTTTTATGAATGTCTTCTCTAAGCATTGTGTGGCGTTTTTTTCCCTTTGTATCTCTAGAATCTTGATACATTTGCACTGAAACTGATTGTCTGAATCGTAGCTAAAAAAAAAAGATCTAGATGTATTTTTTAATGATGATCTCATGAATTTATATTTGTACAAAGTAGACATCTAGATCTATGAAGTGTTCTAGGACAAATAGGGAAACAATGTTCGTTTCGAGACACTGGTATTGAGTCTCGTTCCTCTGTTTACAAAAAGTCACAAATATAAAAAGTACTTTTTTATTCGATGAATGGATTTGTTAGTGGCGTAGCTAGTAGGGTGGGGGTGGGAGGGTGTCCAAATTTGAAATCCCCACCCCCAGTCCCCCACTTAAGGGGGGCCCAAATCAATGTGCAAATTATTTTTTTAAATTAAGTAAGCCAATGCCATATTATCTTGCTATCCATGTTGTTATGTAAATTAGTGATCATGTTACATGCATTCCACACACTAGACTTGTATATTTATTAAGTACATTATCTCATGTCATGATGTCAAATGTCAAAATGCAGGGTCCCCTAAAAAGGCTAAGCCCCCTGGGCCCCCAAATCCCTTGCCACTGGGATTTGTTTTGTTTCGCTAACTAGACTTGCGTTTTTTTTTTGTTTTTTTTTGGCCTTTCTGGGATTGCCTTGAAAACACGAGAGACACACACACACGCACACCGCCATTTTTATCTCTGGGTATTATTTGCTGCATATCAATCAATAAAACAATAATTAGACGAAGACCTCCATACACTAACAGCAAAAGAGCTTATTGTATCCGATCGTCACACCTTGTCCCCCCAGAACACGCGCTAATTAAAGGTGTCTCAACCCCAAGACACGCAATTCCCACAGGCCAGTCAGACATGTTCACGTTTAAGTCCTAAACGTAGATGTTTGAGTCCCGACCTCCCAGGCTTCACCTTTGTTTTGTTTTTCCCGAGGGAGGGGTAATTCTGGTATAATTAAGCATTGTTGTGTGAAGGAAGGAAATGCTGGATTAGTGACCACCCAGGCTACTTCATCAGTTGGTCAATTGACATTCAGTCTGAAACGGTCACAGAAGGGCGACCTGTCACAAAATAGAAAAAAAAATACACTCGTCTGACCAAGTGGCCATTGACTGTCCATTTATTGTTTGGATGATGCCTATTGGGACTTTGTCGTTGTCCTTTTGACTTACCTGACGCCAGGTCGGTCAGGATGACCCCCCCCCCCTCCCTTTGTACAAACAGGTAGGTAAATAAGCTGAACACAGGGTTAAACATGTGCATGGGGTCCTAACTGTTACGTTGTCAACAGGTCAGTTATTTATTGACACTATCTTGCTGGGTCTCCAAGAACTCTAGCAGTCAGCAGTCTTCTATATTTTGGTGAATAGTTTAGTTTGGTATCCTTTGTTTCACCCACGCTCTGTTCATGATGTTTGCTTGGCAGTGCCAAAAGTTTATTTGAACACTAAATGTATTAAGGCTTTAAAAAAAATGCTTTTATATAGCGTATCTTTCATGTTTATAGCATGCTCAGTGCGCTATCGACAGTGCTTTTAGTGACGATTCGCAGCGGTACGACGTACGGGCAGCTTTTTTAATGGTGGAAACTTATTACTTTTCTTGTATTTTAACGTTTATTGTTCATTTCTTAGTTAAAACTTAGGTAATCCATCACTGAGTACCGACACCTATTATTTAATAAATAAAACCACTGGCTACGGAACCTCTTTTATGGACCAGTGGGAGGAGGGGACTATGCTCGAGTCAGGATTCGAACTCGAGCTCTCTTGTTGGGTGGCTAAGCCGTAGCCAAGCTGTTGTGGCCTCTCAGCCACGTGAATTAGCTTTAAGCATACAATTGGACTGTTTGCATGTCAGTAATTCCATTCAATCTCCAATCACTATTTCAATTTCGTTTGGTTATTTCATTTACATTGTTTCGTGTGTCTGTAAACAATAATTTACCCCCCCCCCCCCCCAATCTTCGGCCTTTAAAACAAATAATAAAATCACTACAAATGTCCATCATTTCGACCAAAGTGAATTTGGTAGACATTACGTTTAGTTTTAAATAAATTGGGTGCGTTCGATCTAATAGTACAGAATAAACTAGAGATTAAATATTTTATGTAAAAAACCTAAGACTTTTACATATAGAGCATAACAATAATCACATGTAGCCAATAAAATATTATTGATTAGTATCTCACTTGTTAACATGCTTAAGTGCCGTTCCCTTGCAATTAAATCTCTCCCTCCCCCCCCCTCTCTCTCTTCCCTTGTCACATCTCCTCTTTCATAACCATCTAACTATTCGGTTGTTTAATAAAAACTCTTGCTACCTGCATTGACCTAGATCTAGCTTTTAGCAAAGGCAATGAATAAACTAGGCGACACCTGTACATTTTAATGCGTGTCAAGGGGGAGGGATCTGAGCTATAAGAAGGTTGGTGAAGTCAGAGTGCAGGTGTACAGGGCACGGCCTAACAAAAGAATAAGTGTAATAAGTGTACTCCATCGTGTTTCCTGTCCTCTCAATGTGGCCCCACCCCCGTATCTCTCCTCTTTGAGATGTATTCTCATACATTGACTGCAACAAATCGTAATAAATGCTTCTTTTTTTTTTTTTTTGTTGTTGTTGGCTTCATCTAGGACAGTTTTGACAACATGGCGTATTAAGTGTCCAAGTAGATCTTGTGTGACTGCGCCAAGAATGACAGATGTTAATCTTTGAGCGTAGGACTGTAAGGGTTAACACGAAAAGTTGACAGTAGACCTTTTTTTTTTGTAAGCTTAGTGTGGGGGCTTACTAGATAGTAGTCTCTACAAACTAATGTCTTAAGTGGGAGCTAGTGCTGGGAACTATAGAACGTCCCGGAGTCCCCATGACATTAAACAAGTAAATGCGATTGGTCGTTGTGCTGACGATATGACACACATCGTCAAAAGAACTAGCCACTACTTTCTTATTACTAACAAGTACAGACTCTACTTGGATCTATATTATTGCGACTTTTAAGCTTCTTATTACACTATCAACATGGAGTGTCATTGAGCTATTAGAGACGCGCAAACTATGGTCCGCAGGCCATATTATGCCCGTGACTGAAATTTCTATCTACTCGCAGGCGAAACAGACTGGACAGTACTGGGCACAACTATTTGAATATATTAATTACCCACACTCTTAGTTTCCCTTTTATTTTTCTTTTACTGCTATTTAAAACATTAATATCCATTATCCTGTCATTGAGTCCAGTAGACTACCTTCACGATTATTGTGTCATGAGCTAAACAATTATTGTGTCACTAGTCATTTGGTGCAAGCACTATTAGGAAGTAATAAGAAGCATTAGCCTTTGGGCCAGTTGGTGTAGCATAGTAACCTTGTCCTTGAAGCAACGCAATGGCCTGGCCTCGGAAGTACAAAATGAAGTCATATCAGCTCAACAGTTTTTTCCCTTAAATTTCAAACTCACTCTCTTCTCTCTCTCTCTCTTGCTCTCTGTATGTGTGTGTGTGTTGCATTAGTTCAAGTGTGTGCATCTTTTAATCTGTATGGCCTGAGGATTACAAAATGGCGGATGCACTTCCGGAAAGATGTTTGCTTCTGGCAATTGCGTAAATGTTTCTTCGACCCTCTGGACTTCATAGGGCCTTTGAATTTGTTGATGTTGTCCACTTGCTTCAAGTTGAAGGTGAGAAAAATGGAGGGCTACCCACGTGACATTGTTTGGACAGCTCGAGAAGTGCGTTGAATGAAACTTGAAGGTGACAGGTTCAAGGATTTGAATGTCGTCAATGATGGAATTATTTCTTTGCGCCAAGTCATTAGCGTTGCCTTAGCGCTTACACAAACACATGAAACCTTTACGCTTACATAAACACATGAAACCTTTGCGCTTACATAAACACATGAAACCTTAACTCGGGTGTTTGATAACAAAAAGTGACCAATATGTGTACTTTAACAATCGGCTTCATTTCATTGTGTTTTAACACTTGACTCTTTCAAGTTAAATAGGAGCGGGAAAGACCAAATATCAGCAAGCAACCTCTAAACAAGAACGACTGTTTAGTACTGGATTTATACTATACACAAATACATAGAAACCATATAAATGTTTTAACCAAGAATGATAAAAATTTTATGATAGCTACTTACTATTTTTTATGCTATGCAATGAAATGTAATTATTGGTAGACCCATAATACTAAATTTAATTCGGTTCATTTGAAAAGAATTGGGTAAAAAAAAAAAGGAATGGACACCAATGTTTTGTTATACAACGTGAGGGAAGATCCAGCAATATTTCCACATGATAAACTGGAAACCGCAGCCAATGTGTAAGCTCTATGAGACGAGGCTTAACACATTTCAGGACACCCGTGTAGCAGCATAGGAGGGGAGAAATAGTAATGTATGCTCATTGTTATCTCCCTGCCCTAGCACAGAGGAAGCAGTAGATGTGTGGCCAGTACATGTCCAACGGCTATACAATATCTTTAACGCGCCATAATACATAACCGGAACTCTTTTTTTTTTTTACTCTTCTGTAGCACACACACACACACACGTTTGGTCAGTCTTTGCTAGATATGAACTTATTTTCAGTTTGCTGATGTGTTGACCCCCTCCAATCTTTTTTTAAGACAAGACATTTAGGGTCATAGCTCTAGATCTTTGGTCATATCTATTAATATAGATGTGTGATGGCGTTTACTGTTAAATGAAGATCGTCGAGAGTGTAGCCGCATCACGAGTTGCTAGTTATCGTCAACCCCTTTCATTAACATAGTTTTGTGCTTTATTGAGAGAAGGCTAAACAGAGGGATGGCATTGAAGATTGGGATGATGTTTTCATTCGTTTCTCGGAGGATAGAAAACTAAGGACTTAGACAGATGGCGTTGAACCCCGAAAGCAGCAGTCGTCCATTTTTTTTTACTGGGTTATTTAACTGAAATGATTATGACATTCTAAAGTTGATTAACGTTCCCGACTATAATTACTGCGCTGTTTTTTTTTTTTTTTTTTTTTAATTTGTTGATTCATCCAATGTTTCGTGTTGTATTCACGTTTGACCGGACTAACAAGATAACTCGAAATGAACAAAACTAATGCTGGCAACAAAGTTACATTTAAATCACTTGAGTCTAACTTTTCATGACAGTACTCACGTACCCAACATCATTATCACACCCCCCCCCCCCCACCGGCCAAGTTTCAAGTCCACTTATAAACACCCCTCCCCTTTCTCTTGAATCACAGGGCAAATTTGTAATTGTCCAGCTGGTCCATACGTAACATGACCAGGACCTTGCGTCCAGCTCTACAGTGATGAATCTCACTAGCCCCCTTCTTAGCAGGCTTAGAAGATTCGGTTTCGTTGAAAGGAGTTTTAAGCCCCGATGGACATTGCACGCGTTTTCCTTTACTGGACCATGGTCACTGTGTCAACCATCTGATCAAGTGCCGGCACAAGACTTTCGGACTTAGATTAACACCCCCCCCCCAACCCGTCTTGTGAGATCTGTTTTGTGTGTGTGTGGGTGGTGTAAGGAATAGTTAAATCGAAGCGTTAGCATGGTCTCCTCTAAAGTCTCTAAGTAAATCGTATCTTTTCGTTTCGTCTCGTTCAAATCTATACTGTTCAATTACAGATGCTTCAAAATGGGCTGATCAAAATTGTACGATTTCAGTTGTTAGTGATTCTTGTCTGTTAACCCTAACCTTTTCTTAACTAATGTGTTACATTAAAACACGACTTTTCGATTTCTCTCTCTTTTTAAAATTTATTACTAGACCTTTATAAAGTGTGGCATAAACAATACGTCATTGTTGGCAAATGACGTCATCAAACTTTGCTTGCTATTTAACACTTTCAATTATTTCTCCGTGAGGGAAAAAAAAAGAGGTTGATGACGTTGAAAGAGCCAGACAATGGAGAACTGAACCCACACGAGTCTGTGCATGAGAGAAGAGACTAAGAAGTGGGCTTAAAAGCTTGGAGTTGGCAAGTTTTGAAATTGAATGCCTCCCCCCTCCATTCCTTTGTTGTAGTTTTCCCTGTAGATCGAGTAACTAAACGACACAGGAAACTTGGACATTTAAACAGTGACTCGACTGATTTGGATAGACAATAGCATTCTCATTTCAATGGAGATGGCTTTTGTAAGTCATCATTTATGTGGTGGGGTAGATTTTTGCTGTGAAGGGTCATCCTTATGCTGGACACACGCTACTTCAAACTATACTATTGAAAATAATGCCTCTTAGGGTCACCAGATTAGTGCTTTAGGCAAAAAAATAAAAATAAAAAAAATCAAATTCTTAAAGTAAGAATGGATAAGTTATAGGTGTAAAACTTTGTATTATCAAGTTGGAGGGCTCAGATAATTATTCTACTATCTGAAATGAACTGCGTAATGGTTTTCAGATTAGGCAGTTCTCCATATAGTTTTGTTGAATTAACACAATACAAGCGAAATCCAATAATGATAGAACTAATTGCATATAACAGAAAGAGCTTCTCTTATTGACTAGTTGGATTGGGAACACTTTACTGTTCATAATAAAGTGTTTGTTTCTATGCATAGATTGTCTACGCTCTGGATAGTATTTGACATTTAAGTTCTCACATTTATTCGTATACTCTGAAATCACTTATTAATATTTCATATATTGAAATGCTTAGCTATGAACTTTTACCTCCACAGACGCTAGACATAATACAATTGCTACCAAGCCTGGTTGTTACAGGAGTTTCTCAGTTGTCTATTGGGATCTAACTTGGATCGCTGACCATGGCTATCATCAACTCATTTCTGTGTTGGTCAAACACAAGGACAGGCACTGCTGTCTGTGGCTATTACACTCTGGTGAGTTAACGTATTGGTTATGTACACTATACCTTCTAGCTGCTTTCCAGGCCCAAGTGTTTTACGTTTCCTTTCACTTACTTAGTTAGTGATAAATCTAAGTTTGTTCTACGAGAATTTAAGTTAATTATTTGGTTGTGTGTTTGGGGAAAAAACGATCACAAGACACTAAGGCACCAATAGAATGTAACACGGGCATCTATATGCTATTTATTTGGATAGATAAACATTAACTTCTAGACTACCATTCCTGTATCTATTAGTAAAGCTATTTTTGATGTGTTTATCTATTTATCACAAAGTAATAGAAGTGAGATTTACATTTGATGGTCAGTCGCTTAATTAATTGACTATAATTGACTTCTTTTCCACTATTTACATTTTTATGTTAGAAGTCACTTGTTATTCAATCCATTTTTTTAAATTTAGGGGTGAAATGCTATATTTCAACAGCTCGGTTTCAGTGGGAAAAAGTAATTACGCTAATGACGAAATCGATTTCAGATAATCTTTCATTCCACAAATACATTCTCTGATAGTTTAAGGAAGCCATATCGCCAATCTTGATGGTATCGTTTTTGCACCCCCCCCCCCCCCCGCTTCATTATATTTTTTTTTTATCCACCTTGACATTTATACCTATATCGATTTCTGATTCTAGAAACCAGTGAGTAAAAATTGTGATTTAGAAGTTGCTTGTTCAATCAGTGGGTATATACTGTGATAATGGTCTTTTTTGTTTTTACTCAATGGGTATAATCTGAGCTATAAGAGTGAGATGTTTTACAGGCAATCAGTGGGAATACACTGAGAGAAAGTCTGGAATGAACGAGACTTTGTTGGTTTCTAAAATTCATGTAGTTTCCTTGATTCCAATTACGGGCATGTTTGACTTTTAGCGATTACGAAAGATATTAATTCAAATTTTGGTTAAGGGAAATATTTGACGAAGAAAAAAGGAAGATTTACTCAAAGTTGGCTGCTTATATGTTTAAAATGGTAAATCTTATAATAAAAGTAAGTTAATATAACATCTTGTTATAGCAATACGTTCACACTATTCAGATAAGTAGGGTATACAGCAATGACCCATATAACCTTATAGCGTGCATGATACACAACAAATATAAAATTAGATATTTTGTTTCGTCTGAGCTTTTTTTTTTTTTTTTCACATATATAGTTTTTAACTATCGCCATTGCTTGTGAAATAAATAGTTTGGAACTCTGGTATTCACACTTCCACAAACCATCCTGTCTACTCTCTCTGTGTGTTTCCTGAACAAAAGGTTGAAACGCTGTTTTAAAAATGTATTCCTCTTGTTACGGCGTCACATTTGGTCCCAAAAAGAAATGTGCATTACCATGTTAAATTGAGTGTCAGGAATTAAGAGATATTGCCGACTTGTCAAGAGTGTCCACTTGCCGCGCGGATAATAGCCATTGGAGATGTTTATGGCAGTCTGAGTGTCAGGGACAGTAACTAGCCACTGACCGGCGTCCCCCCCTCTCACCAGCACCCCGAGTCTTGGACAGCCCAGAATAACTGTCTTTTGAGCTGCTGTCACGGTCACTCGAGATGACGCGGCGGGTCTTTGGACTAGCAAACGTACCCGGCCTAATCTGAAAGCTTCTTTTTTTTTTTTATGAAACCTTCCCACGGTTACTTCCCTTACTCTCTTTTTTTTTTCTTTTCTCTCTTTTTGGTCACAAACTGAGTAGAGGTAGCTAAGATGGGGGAGGAATTTTTTAAAGAGAAGGTTAGAGTTAGTGGCGGTTGCACTTCTCGGGTCACGTGTATGGCCGTGCAATAGGTGGGTTTTCAAAATGTGACCCTCTCGGGCGAACTGGCAGGGGGTCAAAGTTGACATTCCTAACTGCGTGTTCATGTTCTTGATGGATTTTTTATTTCTCTGCCAGAGTAGGTGATTGGTAGAGCGGACACTTTAAAAAAAAAGATGATTACGTTCTTCGCGTCATCCATCTAGTAATACATGTTAACCAACGACTTAAATTCAGCCCAGTCATTGGTTTTCCCGGCTAGCTCAGGCAACCCATTTCCTGCTCTAATAGCACTAGAAAAGAAGGAGCATTTGTACAAATGTATCCTAGCATATGGAACGAGGAATGTGCATCTTGACATCTTTGTGTCTTTCTGAGTAGTTTATTAGGTTTCGTTTTTGTATTTGAAGACTACATTTGCATCACTCTCTACCAGGCAAAAGCAATGGTAAAAGATTATAAGCATTTACTAGCACTGTTTAGTTTATCTAAAGAGAAGACGTATTTACCATTATGGATTATCACCGTCAATGTTAAGACAGTTATCTGCTTTTAGTTTCCATTTTGGATTTGAAATCCACTGTGAATCAACTGCGTACATACTTTGAGCAACAACAAAATACAGAAACATAGAACACGAGAAGGGGACATTGTGAAATGTGATGGCGATATAATGGAACCTAAAGAAAAATAAAATAAGCAATGTCAAGGACACGCATTTGAAAAATTGCTATTACCAACTCAATATCTCAAGAGTAGCAGTTGATCTTCGAATCAAGTCTGCCTTATTACCGCCACTAAGTTGCTCATTCGTTCCATATATCCATCCTGACACTGTCTTAGAGCGCCCCACCACTACTTCCATAGAATGGATATTACTTATATGAGTCTTAAGCATGGCGGTAGCTTGTAACCTAAGATTTGGGTTCAAAAATATTAAAAATTTTAGTACGGAAAACTTCTTTTTCTTGATACATAAACACAATTCTTATAATACATCACAACATTACTTAAATATCCGGAGGTGTGGTGGCTGAGTGATTAAGTGCTTGGTTTCGAACCTGGGGTCCTGGGTTCGAAGCTCGATGAGACGAATTTTGAAATTTGGGAATTTGAAGGCGCCCCTGAGGCCCCCCCCCCCAACTCTAATGGGTACCTGACATTAGTTGGGGAAAGAAAGGTAGTTGTGCTGGCCACATGACACCCTGCTCGTTAACAGTTGGCCAAAAAAAAAACATGACCATAACATCATCTGCCCTATAGATCTGAAACATCACTTTACTTAGATATCCATGCTCATCATAGATTTCAACAAATACATTTAGTTTGTCAAGGTTATTGTTATTTTTTAGCCTTAGGCTACCTCTACCACGTTGTGGCTGAGACAAAGACAGTGACGGTTGGAGGACAAAGTAACTTAAAAAAAAAACAACACTTGAAAAGAGAACAGCAAACCTTTATTCTATACTTTCAGTTCAACTCGCATCTCCACGCTCTCTCTCCTCGTGTCTAAAAGCACCCCATCTCTATTGTTACATTACACGCTCGGGTGGTAAGTAATTATTAAAGTCCCAGGGACTAGGACTGGATGACGAAGAACGACATTCGACAGTGGCAGACAATTATTATAATGACAGCATAAATCTGTCAGGTACCTTAACAAATCTCGGATGAATAAGGCGGGGTCTAAGAAGAGAAAGCGGGACACCATGGCCAGGGATTCCATTGATCATTGCTGAACGGAGCTTCAAATGCTTTCTTTATTGGCGGTTAGCTGTCAGAGTTTGCTAGAAAATGTGACACTTTTCATTCGTTTTCTTTTCCTTTTGTTACGCATTTCTCAATAGCAGCAATAAGGAAAATATTTAAATATAGAATACCAATCAGACATTACAAAATGATCAATTGTATCAATTAATATATGCATGATATTGATCAGTACTACAGACTTAAAGGCTAAATGTAAACTTTTCAACTAGAGGGATCAAGGTTAATAATAGCAATGTGGAAAATCTGTTAACTATTAACGAATTTTTTGTTATTGCAAATAAACATTGTTTTCTTTTGTGTAGTATTAATAACCCCAAATTTGTCTGTATGGCAGACGTCTGCTTAAAGGATACAAAAAGACAAAACAAAAAACAAAACAAACAAAAAAATAATAATATTTTTTTTTAATATTTAATATTTAAATCTTTATTTTTGACCAAAATCTAGGATTTAAAAACAATTTAACTTCACATATTTTTAATTGGTTGGTAACTTTTGATTCTCACGAATTTCTTCCTAATATAATAACTACAATTGCTGTCTATAAAATACCTTTTTTTTATAATACTTTCTAGTCCAGAATATTTTAAAGTGTGTGTAATAAATGCCCAATAAAAGAGACGCCACAATTCTACAATGTACATGAAATCGTACAGCAGCCCGTGTCCATTTAGTCCTCATTCTTCGTGCTATTGACAAAGTGTTATTTACTCTGTGACAAATGGTTTAAGAACCTATCAGTGTCACTCGGCACACGGCTCGATGGATGTGTACATAATGTGACAATTTTGACCGTTAGTTTGGGGAACTCCTCATTTCAACTTGTCACATTGTCCATAGGTCACAGACAACTGGACTCTTCGGGTTTTATTATTGTTATTTTTTGTTTCCAGTCGACTTCTGCATCTAACTGTGCACACGGTTGGGGTATATGCCTGAGAGACCTCGATTTTTTTTGTTTCGCTGTATTTGTGTGTGATGTTTCGAGTGTTTTAAAAATACTTTCCGAGTAAACGAGTTAGTATACTGCAAATCTCTGGATAGCTTCTTGGTAAATGCGTAGAAAGACTTCAAAGGCTTAGACACGCCCAAGATAGACCCCCTCCCTTCTTTATCACTTCCACCTCTGCTTTTGCTCAAAGAAATGTTTTACTTGTAAACGCCCCCCCCCCCCCCCCATCGTTTTAATAGCTTCTCTATGTCCCCCCTCCCCCAGTCTCCTGTGTGCCCTCCCTAGTCTTCTCTAGCCTCTTTTGACGAAGTCCGCATTCCTGGACGGTCAAACTTTTTGAACCAAGTGTTGGTTAAATTAATAGGAAGGGGTGTGTGAAGGGTCAGGTGTGTATAGCCTAGGATGACACACCTAATGATGTGTATTGTTGATTCAAGTCATATTACTGTGTATATAAATATATATATTTCTTTTGCAACATACGTGCATATAACTTTTGTCATATAGAAAAAAAACAACACTCGGCTTACAATGTTAAATACATCATGTCAAAATTTCAATGTCGAAAAAAAAAAAGAACTAATAATGAAGTAGAAATAGTAACTGTTCAGTTTCACAATTTAATCTCTGGTTTAAAATATAATCTTATCTTTATTGACGTTCCTAGCAAACTACACACCAAGAGCTCAGGGAGTCTGTGTATTAACCTTGTCGTTCATAGAAATCTGACATGCACTTTGTAAAGTCATTGGTTTCTCTGGTTGATTCAAGAGCTCAATTAAGGCACTTAAAAATATTTTAATTTGTCACTTTCTCAGTAGAGAGTAGATCTAGAGACTTCTAATTTTTTTCTATATTTTTTTATAATTAATTTTTATTTTTCTGGATAATTGAATATTCCCCATTTCGGTTTCCATTTCTGTAAATCATAAAATTCTTTAAAATATTTATTCATCATCTGGCATTGTTTTCAAAATTTATTGTTCTAGAATTTTATCAATCTTTCGACGCGTCTGAGTCCACCCAGCTCTAATGGGTACCTGACAGTAGTTGGGGAAAAGTAAAGGCGGTTGGTCGTTGTGCTGGTCACATAACACCCCCGTTAACCGAAGGCCACAGAAACAGACGACCTTTACATCCTCTGTCCTATAAACCACAAGGCCTAAAAGAGAAACTTTGTAAGATGGCTGACCTTTGGCCCCAATACTCTTGATCAGTGATGAACTAGTGAAACGTCCGAGTAATGTCAAATATAAAATAAAATACGACTATTACAATGAGAATAAGGTGTGTGTACTACTGGAGAGAATTATTATACTGATGGGAAAAAAGAGCGACCATTCTCACCCCCCCCCCTTCCCACACGTACAACTACTACTAGAAAACGATATTGTATTTAAAGTATTTATACATGCTATTGTCAAACATCGCCAATCTCTCTCCCCCCCCCCCCTTTTTTTTTTCTTTGTTGTCATGTTCAATGTTGGATTATAGATGAGTCTTTCTATTAAGGCCCTAGGTCAAATAAATCTCAGAAATATCTGAACCCCCGAGGTGATCAAGGACTTTGTGCCCATTTGATGAGATACAGCATACGAGAGGCCAGCTCCAATTTTGACCCATAGCAAGTTGACAAATACCACAACTTTGGGGAATACGACACAGTCACGGTCCAGTGACTCACTAAAGGGACATAAATGACCTGGCTCTAACAAAACCAGAAAAATGTGTGGATGTGGGAGGGGGAGAAGAAAAGGTTGAAAGGTCAACCCCCTGACAATAGGTCATTCAAAAAGTAATTACCAGCGGGATAGAAAGCAAATATTTTATGATTGCTCCAGGACTCGCAAGTTTTTCCCTAGCTGGACAGTCCTTCATCTTTACAGAAAGATTTTGCATACATTCATTGCGTATGCACATATTTTAATGTCGACAAGAGTTTATTACAAGATACAATACAATGGAACGACTTAGTTGTGAACAAAGTTTCTAATGATGTCGCATTCACAGCTCCTCATAATTTTCTGGGAAGTTGGTTTTCTCCCCGAATTTCTTTCTTTTTTTTTTCCCCATATATATGAGAGTTCTCGCAGATCTAAGAGAGAGCTAGATAGAGACAGACAGACAGAGGAAATCAAAGGAATTGATAGCCGCGAGATCAAGAGAGACTCAGATGTCGAACTGTTAGTTTCCTTCTCTTGAGACACTAAGTTTAACCTGATATTCATAACAGTCACACAGCAGCGAGCAATGGTGACATTGAGTAACCAGGTCGATTGAAGTCATCTGTCAAGCTTTAGTTGGGCTCACTCTGTCATTGTCGCCTGGATGGCATCATATTCATGAACAGTGTCCCCCACCTCTTCCTCTACGTCATTGGCCCACCGTAATACAAGAAGTCCTTTCGATTGGTCTAGTTCCCCCCCCCCCCCAACCCCAGCGACAATGTCAACATACATCAAGCACGTTATTTTAATTTCTTTTTGACCAAATTTTAATTTCACTTTGGGGGGGGGGGGGGGGGGGGGGTTGGCAATGTGAAGTGGACATTGTTTACTATTTGCAATTTTCGGCGATTTGAATCTTGGAATGTTTCGAAATTTCAAGGCAGTGAATAGTTCTCAGTTTTAAAATACCGGTCGTAGCCGGTAGGTAAAAGCTAGCATAAGTATTTAGGGTGTGCAATATCATAAAGGCAACAACAAGTGACTGTTTTGGCAAGAAATCATGTCCTCGGAAAAGAAGAACATCCAGTAGACAGACACACAGTAGAATCACAATTTTAGGACCTTTCATTGACATTTTCCAAGAACAATTTGGTTTTGTTTGCTTTGTTTATTGTCTTCAAGATAGGACCCAATTTTAATGTATGTGACACCCACGTACATAGTACTACATAAATTTTAATGTATGTGACACCCACGTACATAGTACTACATCAATTTTAATGTATGTGACACCCACGTACATAGTACTACATCAATTTTGATGCAGATGACACCAACGTAGATAGTACTACATCAATTTTAATGTATGTGACACCCACGTACATAGTACTACATCAATTGTAATGTATGTGACACCCACGTACATAGTACTACATCAATTGTAATGTATGTGACACCCACGTACATAGTACTACATCAATTTTAATGTATGTGACACCCACGTACATAGTACTACATCAATTTTAATGTATGTGACACACACGTACATAGTACTACATCAATTTTGATGCAGATGACACCAACGTAGATAGTACTACATCGATTTTGATGTATGTGACACCCACGTACATAGTACTATATCCATTTTAATGTATGTGACACCCACGTACATAGTACTACATCAATTTTAATGTATGTGACACCCATGTACATAGTACTACATCAATTTTAATGTATGTGACACCCACGTACATAATACTACATCAATTTTAATGTATGTGACACCCACGTACATAGTACTACATCAATTGTTATGTATGTTACACCCATGTACATAGTACTACATCAATTGTAATGTATGTTACACCCATGTACATAGTACTACATCAATTGTAATGTATGTGACACCCACGTACATAGTACTACATCAATTGTAATGTATGTGACACCCACGTACATAGTACTACATCAATTTTAATGTATGTGACACCAACGTACATAGTACTACATCAATTTTGATGTATGTGACACCCACGTAGATAGTACTACATCAATTTTGATGTGACACCCACGTAGATAGTACTACATCAATTTTGATGTGACACCCACGTAGATAGTACTACATCAATTTTGATGTAGATGACACCCACGTACATAGTACTACATCCATTTTGATGTATGTGACACCCACGTACATAGTACTACATCCATTTTAATGTATGTGACACCCACGTACATAGTACTACATCAATTGTAATGTATGTGACACCCACGTACATAGTACTACATCAATTTTAATGTATGTGACACCCACGTACATAGTACTACATCAATTTTGATGTATGGGACAGCCACGTAGATAGTACTACATCAATTTTGATGTATGTGACACCCACGTAGATAGTACTACATCAATTTTGATGTATGTGACACCCACGTACATAGTACTACATCCATTTTAATGTATGTGACACCCACGTACATAGTACTACATCAATTTTAATGACTGTGACACCCATGTACATAGTTCTACATCAATTGTAATGTATGTGACACCCACGTACATAGTACTACATCAATTGTAATGTATGTGACACCCACGTACATAGTACTACATCAATTTTAATGTATGTGACACCCACGTTAATAGTACTACATCAATTGTAATGCGGAATTGTTTACTTTCTACAACTTTGCATTTCCAACAACATTTTAAAATGTCTTGTCGATATTAGCATTTCATAGTTCGATTTTTAAAGTTCGATCTTTTTAGTAAACATTTCTTTTTGAGATATTCTTAGTGAACATTTCTTGTCAAGAGATTCTATGTCAACATTTCTGCAAATCTTTTCAATTTCCTTTAACGACGCAAGTATCCCTCCCCCCCCCTTTTTTTTTCCCCGCTGAAATAATCTCCTGAATTATTATTTGTTGGCGCAGTTGGAACACAGGATGTAGGAACACATGAGGTTGGAACACATGATGTAGGAACACATGAGGTTGGAACACATGAGGTAGGAACACATGAGGTTGGAACACAGGATGTTGGAACACAGGATGTAGGAACACAGGATGTAGGAACACAGGATGTAGGAACACATGAGGTTGGAACAAAGGATATAGGAACACAGGATGTTGGAACACATGATGCTTTGTGTAAAGAATGCCGACTGAAATCTGTATCCATTAAGAAAGTGGAAAGGGGGCGAAAGGTTTCTTGTATGTTATGAAGTAAATGATCATTGCATACCAGCAAGACACCAGAAGGCTGTGGATAAATTTGTTCCGACCATCTGTGACCAGGACACACTTACTTTCAAAATGACTGTGTTACAAGTGGGGGCTACATCTAATTTAGTACGAAAATAAAATGGCTTGATAATCACTTTGATGAACAGGGCCTGATGCAAATTAAATGCTTTAAATTCCATATTACTTAAGATAACATGATTATTTACAAACACAAAAGCTTGTCTGAATCATTAATAATCCGACGTAGAAAGACAATGAAATGATCTACTTCATTTAGCAACAAAAGTTTTAGTTCTTTGGAGTTGTAGATGTAGTAGATATAGTTGTAGATAGTTGTAGATGTAGCCTATTCTTCTTCGTCGTGTAAATGTAGTTCGCACTGTCCTGCTTCATTTCAAAACATATTACAGTGGTATACTTCATTTCAAGGCATATGTCACTGGCTAGCTGCATTTCAAAGCATATTACAGTGGCATACAAGACAGATGTCACGGCTAGCTGCATTTCAAAGCAGATGTCAGTGGTTTCAAAACTGATTTTGGAAATGTCATGCGTTTGTTTTATTAGTTAAATTGCCTCAACATGACCACTACGATCTCATATCTTCATCTCTGTTCATTGCATCTCATAGCCATACAATCAATATCACACACTTTTCTAATCTTCCATTTATTACAAAGCTTTTGAAAGTTGCATTAGCCAGCAAGCCACAAGCTAAATGTACGACCCACCCCACCTCCTGCTGCTGCTGCAGGGTTTGGTTTTGTTGTTGTTTTCTATTTGCTCTTAGAGTCTGAGTGTTCATTTGATCCTATGGAGGGATTGCCACTGAGAGAGATATAACAAAAAAAATGTTTCCAGGCAGTGCTCAAGCTTGGACTCGTTAAGTTTGGGGGCGACGTTGAAATTATGATTAATGGGGGAGATAATGGGGGAAAGGAAAATAGATAATGGCTGGGTGTTTGAGGGGCTAATGGCGAGTTGCTGAAATGTGCTTGGATGTGTTTGTGCGTGCGTGCTCTCTAATTTAAGAAAAGAATGAACAGGCCCAGTGAAAATGACACAACTAACCATTGTACGGGAATGATTGAGAAAAACACAAAATAAAAGTATCCAATGTTGTACTTCACTCTCTTTATTTCCTTGTCTCTATTTCCTTGTCTCTTTATTTCCTTGTCTCTATTTCCTTGTCTCTTTGTTTCCTTGTCTCTTTATTTCCTTGTCTCTTTATGCCCTTGTCTCTTTATTTTCTTGTCGCTTTATTTAATTGTCTCTATTTCCTTCTCTTTATTTCTTTGTCTCTATTTCCTTGTCTCTATTTCCTTGTCTCTTTATTTCCTTGTCTCTATTTCCTTGTCTCTTTATTTCCTTGTCTCTTTATTTCCTTGTCTCTTTATTTCCTTGTCTCTATTTCCTTGTCTCTTTATTTCCTTGTCTCTTTATTTCCTTGTCTCTTTATGCCCTTGTCTCTTTATTTTCTTGTCGCTTTATTTAATTGTCTCTATTTCCTTCTCTTTATTTCTTTGTCTCTATTTCCTTGTCTCTATTTCCTTGTCTCTTTATTTCCTTGTCTCTATTTCCTTGTCTCTTTATTTCCTTGTCTCTTTATTTCCTTGTCTCTTTATTTCCTTGTCTCTTTATTTCCTTGTCTCTATTTCCTTGTCTCTTTATTTCCATGTCTCTTTATGCCCTTGTCTCTTTATTTCCTTGTCTCTTTATTTCCTTGTCTCTTTATTTCCTTGTCTCTATTTCCTTGTCTCTTTATTTCCTTGTCTCTTTATTTCCTTGTCTCTTTATTTCTTTGTCTCTTTATTTCCTTGTCTCTCTATTCCCTTTGTCTCTTTATTCCCTTGTCTCTATTTTCTTGTCTCTCTATTTCCTTGTCTCTTTATTTCCTTGTCTCTATTTCCTTGTCTCTTTATTTCCTTGTCTCTTTATTTCCCTGTCTCTTTATTTCCTTGTCTCTTTATTTCCTTGTCTCGTGCAGTTCTTTCACTTCATCTTCCCTCACTTGCATATGTAGATCTAGATCTAGACGACGGTCTACAGTAAACATTCGCGAGATGCATGAATAATGATTCCTACTTTTGAGATACACACAGGAACTAGTGAATATTTCTCCACTTAATGCCAGAAGCCCCACGACTAGGGCGCGCCCCATGTCGCCTTTGAATCCTGCCATTCGGTCGCCCTTAATCTTAATTGAATTTGTGCTTTCTTTTTTCTCGTCCGCCATGACGCCACAGATCCCTCGCCTGCGCACTAGTCACCCTGGGAGTCGCGATGTCGTACATAATTCACTCACACACCATCGACTGCTCACCCACTGAAACACGAGTTTTGCAGATTAACATCTCATACCCAGACATTTGTTGGGCCACATATAGTGATTGTACATAAGTCTGTCAACCTTATTTGTAGTAATAAAAGTAATAAGTATTAGTTTGCTAAATTTCATATAAAAAAAACAACATATTTTATATAGTGCTGTTGACAAATTTCAAGGCCCCATGAAAACATAACAGACAAATTCGAAACATAAACGTCAATGAAAGAAAAAAATATATTGAAGGATCGAAAGAAATAATTAATAATAAAAGCACAAATAGTTTATGGGGGCGTCGTACCTTATTACTGGAGAGCTTGGTTTCTGAACCCAGAGGGTTGAACCTTACCGAAGACTGAGATTCTTCTGAATTTCAGGATTTTTTTTATTACGCCCATGACTCCAGACAACTCTAAGATTTACGTGTTGGTCGTTGTGCTGGCCACATGACACCCTCGTTAAACGTTGGTCACAGAAATAAAGGACTTTTACATCATCTGCCTTATAGATCGCAAGGTCTGAAAGGGATACTTTTAAGTTTTTTTTCCTTAATTATTAGTTGATTTTATTAATTGCATTGAAAAAAAAAAAAATAAAAAAAAAATACCAACAGCATTAAACATTTTTAAGGACTTGCATTTGTTTGTGTACATCTTTTGAACATCTATCCCGCTGTTCTGTCATTTAGAACTCAACTACAGAATCAACATTTTACTGAAAACAACAAAAATAACGAGGTTTTTTTTTTTTTTTCCCCATGCTTCATATTGTGTAGTCTTTTTACAGGACTGTTCCATGTTCAGCAGTCGCGCGCACACATACACAAACTCAGATGTCATTGTAACCTAATATACTTTTTTTTTTCTATAGACGCTTTTACGAATTGAGCGTCAAAAAAATTATATTTTCGTCTGTTGTAAACAGTGGCACAAGTATCAAAAATAGAATAAAAAAAACAAAAAAAAAAACAAAAAAAACCCATAAACATTAAGACACAGACTGTTGGCGTTGATGTAGAGTTTATTTTTGAAATCTCAGCACTCGCCACATTTTAAAAAAAAATGTCTACAACGCCTTGCCCTGTTTCGTCTAACTCTTTCTGTTGGCGGGCGATTCGTCAGATTTCTGGGAGCGTCAGACGATAAGCCCAAAGAGAAACAATGACTTTTTGAATCTTGGGCTGTGCCGAAATTGTTTTGTTGTTAAAAATAACAGGCTTTGAAGACGTCTGCTGGATAAAATCAGCAGACGACAAATCACATTTAATACGAAAGTAAATGTCAGATTGGACAAAGAAAGTTGTATTTCAGTATTTTTAGAATTCTCCTTTTTTTGTAATGCTGTTTGTGTATTTTTTTTAAAAATGACCTACGAATCTAAAAATAACATTATTTGCTTTCATTTGTGTAATTTTCAATAATGACTCATATGTACATTTAATAAAGATTGGTTATATTATTGCTATACACAAATTGTTATTTATTTTTTTTTGTTTCTTTTATTCTTATTTTATGTGAAAATTTTTACAATGATTCTCTATAAAACTTTTTTTTTTTTTTTTTTTTTCAATAGATCATATCTGTTGTCTGTTTGGCTTTCTACATGTTACGATACATTGCACTGGATGATCTCAAAGATTCTATTGGTGAGTATGATCACGTGATTTCTCAATGTGTCATCTTTGATTGATTAACATATGTAGATAAAATCAAGTGTGTTTGTTGAAGCGGTTTGCCCGGACAATCAACGGCATTTTTTTCGTTCTATGGTACCATCATCCACGACTTTGTCGCACATGATTTGATTTGACCTCGGCAAAATTACAGATTATTTCCGGGTCGTATTGATTGTTTGATTCACCCCACAGTTGATTGAGTGATTCATGCCCTAGTCCTGAGTGCATTCGTTTGTGTGTTTGACGTTTGCTTGCTACAGAAGGGAAATGTGAAGACCGTACAAAGGAATTAGTCAACTGAAATCATTGATTTGTATTGATCATCGAGTATTGAATGAATTTTAGCATGACACAATAGCGTTTCAGTTTGATTCCAAATCTCGGGAGTTACTGAACTAGAGAATAATCTTGAATTTTATTTAAATGACACGGGAATGGTGGCTGAGTGATAGAGCACTTGGCTTCCGACACCTAGGGGCCTCAAGTTCGAATCTCGGTAAAGACTGTAATTTGGAATTTTTGTTTTTTTAGTATGTCGTGTCATTAGTTGTAAAATGTAAAAAGGTAGTTGAACGTTAACTGTCTTCTCTAGAAACCGTTGAGCTTAAAATCAACTCTTCTATAGACCTCAAAGTCTAAAAGTGAAACCTTTACTTTTACATTGTTTTGATTACAAATGTAGAAACATCTGACCTCAACGAGTCAAGACTTCTCAACCCTGACAAGCTTTAAAACTGACACTAATCTGGAACTTGATATCAACAACTTTTATCGTAAAGATCAAATAATTTTTTTTTAAAACTTTAAATCAATAATATTTATTGTCTAGTGTTAATTTCATATAACTGGATTTCTCGATGTAACCAAAAGAGTGAGAGAGTTGTCGCTTCGATCGATTACATATTCTGGTCACCTAAAATAAATCGATATTTTTTAATTGGTGTTAATTATTGTTGTATAGTTTATTGTTTTACATATATAAATTGTGTTTAAAAATATTCCATGTGGTCTGGGCGTGAAGTGTATAATTTTGATGTTATATGCCAACTATTTTTCCGGAAATTCATAGTTTGAAAATTGTATTTATATGGAGTATTCTTCCAGTTATATAACTATTTCACTCACAATAAGCGCAGTCCGAATATTTGAAGAGCCTATGTTCTTGATATAAGAGTGGTCAAGATTTGAGTTCATTGTGTAATATGTATATTTCAGAACTGAAAGGTATTGTGTATGCCGGCTTTGTGCTGTACTCCTTCCTAATCGGCGTCTCTTTGATATTGCTGCCAGGTGTTTACATGGTGAGTCACTGATGTTATTTAATGTCAGCTTTAAGTGATTCAATTCGCTAGACATCAGGCCTGTTAAACTGTTCATTGCACCGGTTATAAGCAGATTACAATTGATTAGCATAATGCCGTAGAGATGGATAAGGGATGGATATATAACACATTGAACTGACCACGTGATCAATACCTTGGGATGTTTTTATTTTCATTGAAAACCTACGTAGCTCAAATTAACATTATCATCATTGTCAACAAACCAAAACATCATGTCAACAAACCAAAACATCATGTCAACAAACCAAAACATCATGTCAACAAAAGACAACAATAACAAGAAGAAAACAAAAAAAAAAAAAACATCATTGACTAAATCATCAACAGCAGCAACGACAAATAGCAACAACAGCAGCAAAAAAAAAACAAACAACAACAAACAAACAGCACCATCGCCAATAAAAACAGCATAAAAAAAAACCAACAAACTAAAAACGAACAAACCCAAACATCATGTCACCGCCATCACCAAAAAGAGTTCCAACAACATTTACATTTTTCATCATCGAAATTGATCATCAAAATAGGTAGACTTTAGATACACAATGTAGAAAGATCTAGGCAATCAATCTATTTCAATATACTTAAGGTGATTAAAATCAACAGACTTGAATTATTTCGATTTAGGATTTTCGAAACATTATCGCAATGGAAACTAACAGGAAATGGCTTTATTTTAAAGATTTGCGTGTATATATAGTTTTGTGATTAATAGACCTATTCTATTTAAAAAATCCGCAAAATGGTATTGCATTATTGATAATTTTTGAAAGCTAAAAATAATTTTTCTAGATTCTGGGCGACTTCCCTTACAACTTGAAAAAAGAGTTACGTACATAACAATATATAGGTCTGTGATCTGATCATTATCGGATAAGACTTTGTTTTCGTTTTCCAATCTAGGTATAATATATATAGGTCTGTGTAATTCAATTTAACGTCCTTGACATTGTTCAGCTTATATAATATGGTAAAGTGATCATAAAGGGCTAAATTTACAGTAATTTAGAAAAACTAACAAATCGCATAGCTAAGAGATCGCTTTATTCCATTCCAACAAAAGCTATGCATTATTTATTTGAACTGGTCCTCCTTGTGTAAGACATGACTTGCTAGATGTTCCATGTGCTACTTAATGTTGACCAGTGATGTCCGCTCTTTCACAGGACCGCAGGTTTTTGTTACTTCCCTGGATTTACGTTCTCGTCATCACAGTGCTGTATGAAACAGGGGCGATAGCTCTTGTCACAACCGTCCATCTTGAACAGGATCATGTGAGTTAACTACTCTTTGTTCAACCGGTATTGTTGTTGTTTGTATCCTCCTCTCCCCTCCCTTTTTTTGTCTCTCTCACATTTCTCCCATTTATTGGTTATCTGCCATTGCACTTCCGTTAGGGGATGGGGGTGGGGGGGGGGTACACTAAGCCCTTGTCCACACAGCAAATGTTTGTTCGCCTAGTGTGTGTGTATAAAATAAGAGCTTGCCTTTGAGAGTGCCTGTGCTGTGTGAGTTTGTGTTATGCTCTCTTTCACTCCCCTCTCTCTCTTTCACTCCCCTCTCTCTCTTTCACTACCCTCTCTCTTTCACTCCCCTCTCTCTCTTTCACTCCCCTCTCTCTCTCACTCCCCTCTCTCTTTCACTCCCCTCTCTCTCTTTCACTCCCCTCTCTCTCTCACTCCCCTCTCTCTCTTTCACTCCCCTCTCTCTTTCACTCCCCTCTCTCTTTCACTCCCCTCTCTCTCTCACTCCCCTCTCTCTCTTTCACTCCCCTCTCTCTCTCACTCCCCCCTCTCTCTCTCACTCCCCCCTCTCTCTCTCATTCCCCTCTCTCTTTCACTCCCCTCTCTCTCTTTCACTCCCCTCTCTCTTTCACTCCCCTCTCTCTCTCACTCCCCTCTCTCTCTTTCACTCCCCTCTCTCTCTCACTCCCCCCTCTCTCTCTCATTCCCCTCTCTCTCTCATTCCCCTCTCTCTCTTTCACTCCCCTCTCTCTTTCACTCCCCTCTCTCTCTCACTCCCCCCCTCTCTCTCATTCCCCTCTCTCTCTTTCACTCCCCTCTCTCTTGTTCACCCCCCCCCCTCTCTCTCTCATTCCCCTCTCTCTCTTTCACTCCCCTCTCTCTTTCACTCCCCTCTCCCTCTTTCCCCCCTCTCTCCCTTTCACTGCCCTCTCTCTTTCTAGTTATATATTCAAATCCATCTTTCATATGTACAAAAAGCATTAAGGCGAGATATTTGTGCGTTGTATTATTGATTTGTAAAAACACATCGTGTTCCATTTCAACGCTAAAGTGATGCGTCATCCATCGCAATACAGCTGGCCCATTCTAAACTGATTTCATGAAATATTAGTTCCTATACACAATATCATCTCCAGGTCTCGTGTGTCTGCTCATCAGTCATATACAGCTAGCTCTAGATCAATGGGTCATAAACTTTTGTATTCTGGGACCATACTAAGTTCCGACTTACGTGTCACGAACCTTAAAAAAAACAACCTCCCAAGTCTAACGAATTAAACCAACCCTCTTCGGCTTCATCCTACACTGCGTGCCCTAGTTTCGATGATAGAACCACTCATCGAGATCTATTATTACCATTATTAGTATTTTTACAATTTTTAAAAGGATTGCACGGGCAGAGCGGGGGAGAAAGAAGGTTCAAAAAGAAAAAGAGTGGTCAGGCTCGCCTCCAGAAAGATTTTGGGCCCCAGAGATCTAGGTCTATCTGGACTCATCGACCTCCTCCCACCCTCCCCTTTAACATGCCAAAAACTGTGGAGGTGCAGCCCACAAACTTCCTGCTGTGGCAAAATTTTTTAAAAGCACAACGATTTAAGTCGTAGGGCAACGTCCTTCCGCGTGTCACCATATTCTAGCGATATTTCTCTTATCTGTTGTTACTTTCTAGGGTAGCGTTGTTGGTCCAAGGTCAAGGACATCAAAGGTCACAGCTATTGTTTTTCGATTACGTCACCATTTTAATGAAATACATAATGCCACATCCTAGTCACCACCAAGTGATTGTCCTTAATTTTAATCTCTGGTCTCCTCCCGAGTCTCTTGTCACGTAACGTGATCATGTGATCGATTCGTCCAAGTGTATCCGAGTGTGAGCAAAGAAACGTTTGGTTGGATCGATCATCAAGATGTGCGCACCCCCCGCCTCCCCACTAATAAAGACCTTGGTGGGGCTCCATTGCTCTCCAGTTTCGTTGATGGATGTCTTGTTAATTGGGCATTAGAACAAAGAGCAAGACAGACACACACACACACACTCACACGTGTCCGCCTTGTTTTTCGCAACTCTGCTCTTTGTGAGACTGATGAAGTCATCAGTACCGAAAATCTTGAGATCGCCGCCTTGCTTGTTAGTCATCTTCTAACATCAAAGAGTTCTTCAATTTGTGGTGCCAGACTTTTGTTTTCGGCCATATGAATGTCTGACACGCGTGCCATGAGCAGTATCTCTGCTAAAACAATTGGTTAAGTCCAAGGAAACCCGAGTCTCTTTCTTCTACACTATGGGAAGAAGTTATAAAGGGGCTGAATAACAGCGGCGTCTTGATCCCTGGATTAACCATTGAATCATACTTTGTTTTCTGAAAGAGATTTACAAGGGTTACCAAAAGTGTACAGGAGAAAGTGAGTGAGTGAGAGAGAGAGAGAGAGAATAAGATAGAAAATGAAAGAGAGAGAGAGAGAGAGAAAGTGAGAGATAGAATTTGAAAGAGAGTGGGAGAAAGCGAAAGTGAGAGAAATAGAGACAGAAAGAGAGACAGAGTGGAAAGGAGAAAGAAAAAAAAAGAGAAAGTAGAGAAGGAGAGAGGAACAAAAATTCTTTGAGCGTAAGGAAAGAGATTAAGTAGAGGGATGTAGAGAGGAAAGAGAACAAGTAGAGGGATGTAGAGAGGAAAGAGAACAAGTAGAGAGATGTAGAGAGGAAAGAGAACAAGTCGAGGGATGTAGAGAGGAAAGAAAACAAGTAGAGGGATGTAGAGAGGAAAGAGAACAAGTAGAGGGATGTAGAGAGGAAAGAGAGCAAGTAGAGGGATGTAGAGAGGAAAGAGAGCAAGTAGAGGGATGTAGAGAGGAAAGAGAACAAGTAGAGGGATGTAGAGAGGAAAGAGAACAAGTAGAGGGATGTAGAGAGGAAAGAGACCAAGTAGAGGGATGTAGAGAGGAAAGAGACCAAGTAGAGGGATGTAGAGAGGAAAGAGAACAAGTAGAGGGATGTAGAGAGGAAAGAGAACAAGTAGAGGGATGTAGAGAGGAAAGAGAACAAGTAGAGGGATGTAGAGAGGAAAGAGAACAAGTCGAGGGATGTAGAGAGGAAAGAGAACAAGTAGCGGGATGTAGAGAGGAAAGAGAACAAGTAGAGGGATGTAGAGAGGAAAGAGAACAAGTAGAGGGATGTAGAGAGGAAAGAGAACAAGTAGAGGGATGTAGAGAGGAAAGAGAACAAGTAGAGGGATGTAGAGAGGAAAGAGAACAAGTAGAAGGATGTAGAGAGGAAAGAGAACAAGTAGAGGGATGTAGAGAGGAAAGAGAGCAAGTAGAGGGATGTAGAGAGGAAAGAGAACAAGTAGAGGGATGTAGAGAGGAAAGAGAGCAAGTAGAGGGATGTAGAGAGGAAAGAGAACAAGTAGAGGGATGTAGAGAGGAAAGAGAACAAGTAGAGGGATGTAGAGAGGAAAGAGACCAAGTAGAGGGATGTAGAGAGGAAAGAGAAAAAGGGAGAGGGGTAGAGAGACTTTAGGAGATAAAGTCCGAGAGAGTGACCAGTACGAGTTAAGGAAAGAACACAAAGCAGAGGTAGGAACAGAAGGGAGGTAGAGAGTAAAAAGGTGTGTGTGAGGGGTGTTGTAACAAAATGGTTCGTGTGCTACTCCCAGTCGGGAAAAGTGGGTGTGGGAGAAGCACGAAGATATTTTGATTATTCCAGCCCATTAGGCTGCTGCTGCTGCCCCTGTCACTTCCCCAGTAGATCTTGTAGTATTATCAGACTTTAGTGTCACCGTCATGTTGAAAGTAGTAGTTTAACGTCGGCTCCTCAACCACGATAATTATTGATTTTACGAGCACGTAATTACCCACCTCTCTCCGCATGGTCGTACGTGTGTCTGCTCATGTGTCTGCGAGTGTGCAAACTATCTACGAGATCTGACCTTGCGAAAACACCCAGGTGTCTTTTGTCGCCGTTACCATGGAAGCGAGCTCAAGCAAACACCACTCTGTTCAATCCGAGAAATATTGCAACACGGAGATTAAGCCGAATTACTCCCCTTTCTATCCAGTTATATTCTTTCGAACATTCATTATTGATCGAGTGGAAATGTTTACTTTGGTGGATTCCACAAGTTATAAACACACAAAGACTGCATATAAAGTAGTTGATAATTTAAAAAAATATGTTGAATTACTTCAGAATTGAAATTATATGTGAGTGCAAATGTGTAAACGTATCATTTTATATGTGAGTGCAAATATATCATTTTATATGTGAGTGCAGTGTAAATGTATCATTTTTATATGTGAGTGCAAAAGTGTAAATGTATCATTTTCTATGTGAGTGCAAATGTGTAAATCTATCATTTTATATGTGAGTGCAAAATGTAAATGTATTATTTTAAATGTGAGTGCAAATGTGTAAATATATCATTTTATATGTGAGTGCTAATGTGTAAATGTATCATTTTGTATGTGTTTTGTATGATGTCAGTGTGGGGACTTTGTTAACTTTGAAACCTCTAATTTAAGAATTGATCTCTTCTTATTATATCAACTGTTTACCTTATGTTCTTTGTTTTAATCCTCAGACACTGGATGTATGGGAAATAGTAGCTGTGGTATTCTACTGCCTAAGGCTAATAGCAAATGTAAGTCTTTAGCAACATCTCAAATAGTTCATATCATAATCTTGTCACAATCAGGGTGATTTTTGTTTGTTTGGTTTTATAAATAAACCTAGTGCGAGGGTCTTCAGAACATCAATGCCTATTCTTTCACATTTTTATCCTTCTTTTTACTCTTTATCTGTGGCTGTAGTTATTGATTAGATGGTTCATTCTTTGATGTTTCCATACATCTTTTCATTTTTTAAGGTTTCTTTTGCCTGGTGCTGTGCTCTGTAGGAAAGTTTGTGAAAAGCTCTCTGATGTCATAATGCTTTTAGGCTATGACAGTGTTTTATTTATTGTTTGTTCGAAATGTTTAGAATTTTTACAGAAATTTTCTGTTTTTAAAATGTTTATCTGAAACTCAAAATAGAGTGGTCTGGATGGCAGGGCAACAGACACCATCTCATTCTTAAACATTGTATTACATAAGTCTTTCTCTGATGGACAGAAACTTAAAAAAGTCAGATTAGTAATTAGGTAGAAACAATACAAACAATATTTGGAAGTTAATGTTGTTCTTTTTCTTTTTTTTTTGGTTAAATAAATAAGCGAATTGCGTGTAAACATTATATTACTGTTCAGGGCTGGCCTCAGGCCACTGCAACCTATTCGACCTCAGTGGGCCCTGCACTTTATTGGCCCTGTGCTAATTCAATGTGTACATATAAAATTAAACAGGAAATATCCTGAAATTGCAAAATATACGAAAATGTCATGGAAATCTTCTGAAAACTCATAAAAGTCTCCTGAAATATAGACAGAATTTTCATTTTGGTGTGTCATTCAGTATGAAATATGGGAATATGCAAATCCTACGCTTGATAAAAAAACGGCATTATTACAATACCCATTATTGCGGTATGTGGTGAAAGAAGCTTTTCGCGCCTCAAACTAATCAAGAATTATTAGTCAATAATTCATGAAGCTATATTGAGCAATGTTTTTCAGCATGATCTATGTATCAACCCCTACCCAGACTGGGCCCGAGCATTCCATTTCGCATTGGGCTATGCAATTGTTAGTGCTGGCCCTGTCACTGTTCTGTCACTTAGCATATAACATGTTTAAGGAATTAGCTCATCATCATCATCATTCCTTTAGGTTCCTCATGAAACATAGGGCCTCGAAAGGAATTAGCTGATTGTAAGATTTTTTGAAAACACTTATTATTGATAAAGTATAGTTCTGTATTTGTCAATTGCCATCAAACAATTTATTCTACTAGTTTAAGGTTCAACTGGAATAATCTTTGTATTTGTGATCCACAGTGTTATTGTTTTGCTTGTGTGGTCTCACAGTATCAAGAATTATCTGAAGGAAGAGGAACATACGAATATTTATTTAAACCTGTAAGTAGATTTCACTAAAGCATGTTGTCTTTAGATATGTAAATAAATAAATATATAAGATCAAGTAGTCTGTTTATCTTGTCCAGTATCTCAGGATATCTGGACCAAAAACATTGTCAGTTTCTTTGTACTTTTAATAAAGAAAAGGGAAATAATCAATGAATTATTTTTAATTCTTTTTTTTTTTAAAAAGTTACCTGCCCTGGCTACATTCCATATATTTATTATTTTTTAATTGCAGTGGCGAAGACAGATGATGGCTCCTCACCTAAATGACTTTGAAGAGTATAATCCTCCATATGGCGCCACTCTTCCACCTTACAGTGAGGAGAATCCATTCAAAGAGTTTTCACCACCCAACTATGAGAACTTAGAGCTGCAAGATGGTGAGCAAAGGCAACCTTTGCAGTCCGTAGACAATGATGCAGTGACCCCTCAAACAACAACAGTTGTTCTTGAGGCCCACAGAACTAGTTCCTCGTTAAACCTTGGCCCAGATCATTTCATGGAGGTGTCACCTATTGGCTGCGATGGACTATCCATCTCTAGCAGCATGCTTGATAGCTATGGCTATGATTTCAGAGACTACAATTGTGAATATGAGTTCAATAGCTTTGACTTAACCGGCCATGACACATTAAACTGCCGGTCGTCTCTTCCGAGAACTGTTGACCACTCTCGGTCTTCTAGTCTTTCATGTGACTCTGGTCACTTCAGTCTCTACAGCCACCACCGACAGCATTCCAGGTCATTGAATGACAGTAGCATTGCAATGACCTCGTCCTCAGGACACATTTCTAACGGTGCCAGTGACAATAGCTACCATTCTTACATGACCCCAAAGTCAAGTCAACCAAAACGAGCACCTTCATCGCCTCTAGTCATTCACAAGAGAACATACATCACCTGGATTTAAATGCTAGGGATGTAATAAACTCTTATTTGTCCTCAATCATTCCTACAGAGCCTTAAGACTGATGAGTTCTAAATTGAAAATATTTTTCATGTGCTAAGTGCTATACATGCTACAGCTTAAAAGTAATAATATTTCATTATGGATACAACTTGCCATGGGATACAATATTTTGTGATTAAACTACAAAAGCCCAAACGTTCATGTGACAGTGTCTCAAGAATTATAATAATTATAATGAAAATATGAAATAGATTGATATCTAATGTATGAATGAAAAAGAACTTTCTGATACTTATACATTTTGAGATTTTCTCGTTTGACTGTCATCGTACCTGTGTGTAAATTCTTTATACAACTTCTACTATTCACTGTTTCTCAGTAAGTTTTTGTGTTGTCTTCCTACTTGTATATATGTTAACATGTGAAATTTTTTTTTTTTTTTTTTCATTTTTTCTTAAAGTATGATTGACTCTCTTACTGACTTGTGCTATTAATATACATGTGACTATCTACTCCTGTGATATTGTAGTTAGACATAGTTTGTGTGAATATTTTATTCACTCACAGGCTTATATTGTTTTAAACATGAACAGCTCAATGATATAATTGGCTAGCTGGTTTACATGTATGCATGGTCCAATGAGTATATTGCCTTTATTCTCTACATCTATTGTTTGTAAGTGCTCTTTAGAGTTGAATAGTGTCTTATGAAATCCATATCTCACCAAAACTTGGAACTTTTGGCTCAAGTGGCTTGCCATACATGGTATAGTCTTAACTTTTCATATTGCAATATTAAAATATGATAAAGTAAAGCTTTGTTGTTCTTTGAATATTGAGGAACATGTCTAATTTATTCAGTTGATCTCCTCATCATCTGTCCTTTAAATTCCTTCATCGGGGTGCTGTGATAGTTTAGGTAACTATATCTCTCCACTTGTCACTGTCAGCAGCAGTAGATTGGTCCCCACAGTCCAGCCTGCTTTTCTTTGAACTACTCTTCTTGCTCCCTCCCCTGAACCTTAAAGGACTTCAACTTAAATTGAATCAATATTCATTTTCTCTATGACTGAACCAGTTTTAGTGGATGTGTAGAGGTGAACAAAAGAACACTTCATAGCATGACACCCCCATAAACAACATGCTGAATGTTTCATCTCATCAAGTGTCTTGACAAGGCTTGTGATGTACATAAACTATAAACTGCTGAATTAATACTATTTCAGTTTAAAAAATATGTAGACAAAAAGTAGCCAAAATACACCTTTTGTTTCTGAATGCAAGCCAATGTTTGAAGCAGTAAATGAAGACATTTCATTTAGCAATCAACTGTTAAAAGAAAAGTAGCTTTAGTAGGATAGTGTTCAAAGATGTTTGCCAGTATTGACTTGGGTAGCCTTTTTTTTTACGCATATGATATTAAATGTAGATTACTTCATAATTGAAATAAAACGTAGAACTCAGTTTTTAACCTAATTACCATGATTAATTGTTTCCATAAGAATCAGTGCAAATATTTTAAATATTTATTTTTAATGATTTCTGAGTCATGTGGTGTACTTTGTGAACTTTGACCCATCACACCTTGTCATCCTACTGCAGGTTTCGACTAGGATATAATAAACTTTATTTCTGAAGAAACATCTAATACATGGACATCAACTTGAGTATTTCAGTTTTTCATAAAAAATGTTCTATTTGTCTAACTAATTTTTTATTCTTTTAACTTGATTTATTTAATGCAGTTATTTCAGTAGATAGTTTCAATAGACAATGCTATACAGTTAGGTCTAAGTTTCACTAGACAATGCTTTACAGTGTTAGGTCTAAGTTGTTTTTTTCTCTTGTCACTACACATAATAATAAAATCCTTCATTCTTTTGAACAACGAACATTATAACTAAATAGTTTTTGGTTCTGTTGAATGACTCTAAAAGCATATTCAAAAAAGATTTGTTTTTAAAGATATGACATGATTGTTTTGGTCTGAGCCAAACTCATGTATCTTTTTTGCTATTACTGTAGTGAAATATTAATTTTAGTTGTGCAGTAACCTTTTCTTATATACCATTACCATTTCAGTGGGTTTTAGGGACTCAAGATGTATGTAGAGTTTGGCTTAAAAAAACTTTATTATATAGAATGCATTTACCAAATGTCCTTTTGTTTGTATTCTTGATTTAGAACATTGTCTAGTTATGTTGGTACAAGAACACTAATTGTAGCTTATAGTTACAATCTAGAACGACGTACTGAGTGATATTCCTGCCTAATTTGTTTTAATGTAAAAACACATGAACAGTTCAACATTTATGCATTAAAGAAATGATTTATTCAAATTTATTCAAATATCTTTTTTGTTTAACTTTTTTTTTTCTTTTTTTAAAATATATAATTTATGCTTAAATAATTTGTTTCTCTTCTTTGTTCTCATGTCACTGGCAATCAGGTCAACACAAGAATATATAGGCTTGGTGGAAATGAGAAAAATTGGCATATTTTAGGTAATTCTTATACCAATGATTAAAGAACAGGATTATTATCACCATTATATAAATATACAACAAATAATTTTTCCTTACGCTCAAAGAATTTTTGTTCCTCTCTCCTTCTCTACTTTCTCTTTTTTTTTCTTTCTCCTTTCCACTCTGTCTCTCTTTCTGTCTCTATTTCTCTCACTTTCGCTTTCTCCCACTGTCTGGATAATCGATCGTCCAGAAAAACTGAATGCGGAATATTATACAAGGTTCATTTCCCCAACAGTATTGTGTCGAACATACAATAAGATTCAAGTAAATAAACAGGAGAACAAAGGGTTATACTTAGTAGTCTACCCTTATTGAAAGTAATCCCTGCTCTTTTGCTGCGCATCAACAAGATACTTTATATTTAACGTTTCAGAGAACTGAGGTCCATATAAATGGCATTCTAAAATTATTGTTTCAAAGGGAAGTAATTTAATTTATTTTAGGAAAATGTTTTCCAACTTATACACAAAGAACTCTTTATAAATTATTTGCTTTTAATTATCGAAGACATATCATTATCGTTCTTGCCAACTTTGTTATTAACCAAGATGACATCAAAGAGAAAAGAGAATTAATAATTTTGTCTTGTTTGTAAAAGATTTGATAAATTAAAAAAAAAAAGTTAAAATATCCTTTGTCTAACATTGACTGGCACAGGATCAAAGATTGTTTACTTACAGACCTATGGAAACCGAAACGCAGGTGCCCAAAGGTAAACAAGAGATTCTAGTGACTTGATGAAGCAGATCTCTAACAGTTATGAGTTCGATAATCCCAGGACAGATCTGAATGTGTTAAAACAGGTTAGGCCCCTCCATTGGCTGTAGTGCCACTAGGAAGGACGGATGGATAGTAATAGCAGAGGTTGTGTATTTTGGTCGATCACAGTCAGGCGTAATGTCAGTGATGGAAACATTCCTACCTGTGAAATGAAAGAAAGGGTTGTGACTTGTCGTATCTGAAGTTTGAGAGTCACCGAGGCAATGCAGCAGTGATTCTCAAACTTTACAGTTGGCACCCCGCTAAACGTTAAGTCTTTTTTTCTGTTAAGAAGATAATTTTAAAATGTTTGGTATAACCGAAAAAAAACTTCTTTCTGAAGATAGTATTAGAGAGACATCAGGTTTCTTGTCATTCCAGCAACGTAGTCTAGGGGAAGCAACTGTTAGTACCGCCAAACAATTCTCTGCGTTCTAGGCATCATAATTTTTGTTTTTTGCGTCTTTAACTCATTTTTCTTCCCGTAGTAAGCAGAGCTTAGGCCAATGTTAAAGTGCAACGGAGTTGGACGTTCCGATAATGAACTATTTTTTTAAAATCTGAGCGCAATATATTCATCCTAGTAAAAAAAATTGTTAAGAATTAAACCTTTTAAAGAAGGAGGCAACATTGGCCAATACTATTATGCGACGGATGTTCGAGGTGCCTATAAAATAACGCACGTATGTGTTAAACAAGACGTCTTGTAGCGAGTCTGTTGTGCTCAGGCAAAAAAAAAAAAAAAGAACACAAAAAACGTCAATAGTACGATGGTAAGTTTGATGGGAAAAATTGGTCAGTTCTGCATCAAAAAGGAGGTACACTATAGAATCGTGTTGGTGAAGCGGCATTAATTTTTTTTTAAAAAGAACCTTTTGAATAGATCTTGTTGCTAAAGGTAGAAAGACTCTAATTTAGAGATGAAGCTGCGTCCTTTGAATTAAATTTTCTATCAAATTTGATAATAAAACCGTTGTTACTAGATTAATACTAAAATACAAAATAACTACAATGCAAATACAGCCTATTTTTGAAACAGAAGGACCACATTTGCATCCCCTTACTAAACATGTATCGATTGACATTTGTACTAAGACTAATAAAAAGTATAATAAGGCCTAAAATAAATATATAGATCTAGAGCACTACAGTAGTCAGTAGATACACCTAGGCAGGTTTGGGTATATTTATAAATAATATATATATTTTTTTATGCGTCTGATTTTGCAAAGATTTTAATTTTTCCTACTTAATTGTCACCCCCAAATGTGTGTCTCCCGGTGCGAACCGCACCACATAAGCGACACCACTGGATTCAGCATTGCGCCATTTAAGGGGTATGATAATCCAAGCGCCTAAGGTCTCTCTTTAGGCATGGAAATTTACTTCCGAGTTTAGGTGGGCGGGGGGGGGGGGGCGCTTCTCTCAAACAATCTGTGGGATTTTACGTCTCGAGAGACGATCTTTTCCCTTTGCAACTTCTTGTGTGACTAAAGAGGCCAATCCTTGATACACAGCTGCGATCGCAGGTTGGGCATATATAATCACCAGGCGCCGTTGCATTTTCATCCTTCTTTCTGCTTCTTTTGTGTATGATATCTGCAATCTTTGACCCTTCCTTTATGCTCTCTCTCCATGAGGATCTGTCCAGTGCTACCTCTTCCCAGTTGCCAGTGTCGATTTTGAAGAGCTTCATGTCGCGCTTACATACATCCGTATACCGTACAAGTGGGCGACCAGCGGCTCTCCTGCCTTCTATTAGATCGCCATACAGGATGTCCTGTGGAAGTCGACCTTCTGGCATTCTACGAACGTGGCCAAGCCAGCCAAGGCGTAGGTTGCTGAAAAATAATAAAATTAAACTAATAGACTTACATTGAGGCCTGGTCTTGCAAAGGCTAAATCTAACTATAAGTCATGACGTTTCTTCTATTTCACTTAAAAAAGAAACAAACAAAAAAAAAAAAAACAACAGCAACAAATAAAGGTGTCGTTGTAATTTATTAGCCAATCTTTCACTACTGTTTAGGCCTGTTTTAATTTGTATTCTACGCCAAATACGCCAAGGGAGGTAACAGAAATTAATAAGAAGCGTATAAAAGCTGTAACAAAAAACTTGAGTTTCCTCCCTTACTAAACATTTAAAAAAATCAATTTCGCGTGACCTAAAACTATCAATTCTAGAGAAACATGATGAATAAAAAATCTTCCCCCCTTTCCCCTCTATCAGCTAGCCTAGAGACAGTGGCGTAGCAAGGTACCCTTGGGTCCGGGTTCAAGAATATGTTGCTGGGCCCTCCTTCGAATAAGACACATTTAGTGTGTGACAAAAAATAGAGTAGTCTGTTTATCGGTACATTTACCAAACGAAATTCTAGTGCAAGCAGTGTACCGTTTTTTTTCTAAATAATAATGCCATAAGCCTTGAGTCTAGAGGTGTAGACTTTTTTTCTACTTATAATTAACGGGACGACATAGATGGCCTGGCAGGGACAAAAGAATGACTAAAGCAACTAGCGATGAACATAGGAAGACTTCAGTAGAATATGGTATGCAAATCAATGCAGGGAAAAAAATCACAAATTATGACCAGCAGTCAACAGGGTCTTAAAAAAGAACATCAGTATTAGAGGCGTAAAGCTGACAAGTGTCAATAGCTTTAAATACCTCTGAGCTATCTTTTCAGATAAAGGAACCAAACGTGAACTTCTGGCCAGAAAGGCACAGTCCACAGCAGCAGTTAAAAACTCAAAACAACCTAGAAAGAAAAAGGAGTAGTCCTCGACTTTTAAATCAGTCTCATGCGCTCCTTGGTTATTGCCACGTTCTTATAGGCTTGCTTATATGCTAGGACCCTGACTGCAGATCTAGAGAGGAGGATCCTAGCAATAGAATTGAGATGCAATAAGAGGATCCTAGGTATAGCCTACAAACAGGGCTAACGAATGCGGGGCCCTATTCGAAACGGATAAAGCGGGGCCCAGTCTAGATAGGAATAAGGTAATAAGTGAAGATTTTGTACTAGAAAATAAATTCGTCTTTACATTTTATTCATTCTTTACTAAGTACAATATCACGATCAAATTAACTTTACTTTACAAGCCTCGCGTGAAGCCAAGTCATACAGTCAGTGGTGTCACTAGGGACGGTGTCACCCGGTGCGGTAAACTCGGGGTGTCACTCCCCCCCCCCAAAGAAAAAATAATTTTCCCCTAAAAAACAAAGAACTTTCTTTAAGTTGAACAATAAAACTGTAAGCAAATTAATAAATTGGTTATACTCGAAAATTGGTTTTCGATTCTATTTTAAAATGTCATTGTTTTTCACATTTTATCAAATGTGCAAATCATAGAATTGAGAAACCGTGAGTTGAACATATTTTTTACTAGAGATTTTTTAAGAGCTCTTTAAGGAAAAGGTCTTAAATTACACTTGTGTTTCTCAGCTACTTTCGAAAAGGTAAATCAAGCACTGAACAGATTTATTTCCTTCGAAACTTCGTAAAAAAAGCCCGGAATACCAACAAATACAAAAATTCAGTTTAGTAGATTTAAAAAAAAAATTGTTTGATAGCGTCCAGCGTAATCACTCTGGAGAATAGCAAAAGAGTAAGGTATCTTGCAACAATTTGTCCAGATTCAGCGACATGTCTAAAGCAAATCAAGCTGTTGTCTCATAACAGACGCTGAAATTCTTCAACATCGATACGGATATGAGATTAGGGTGTATCTTATCCCCATTTCTCTTTCTTGTAGCCATCGACATGTAGCCAAGACATGGCTACAAAGACCCCAATCACAAGCAATGAGATTAGAAACAGGATCACAGTATGCAAACTTGTTTAAGATATTATGTTATAGTTTAATATACAAAATGTTGAATATATTATGGTAGAGCTGTTTGCTGCAGGACTGCAAGGGATAGCAGCGTGCAGGCGTGACGACTGATCGGAGTGCACATCCTACCACCCTTATTTGCGTCAAATCAAACATTACTAGAACCGGTGACTGACTTTTATTTTTAAATGTCTATCTGTCTGTGGCATTTTAAGTCACTAGGAACAACAACTTTGCAACTTCTTGTGTGGCTAAAGAGGCCAATCCTTGATACACAGCTGCGGTCACAGGTTGGACATATGTAATCACCAGGCGCCGTTGCATTTTCACCCTTCTTTCTGCTGTTGTTGTGTTTGGCATCTGCAATCCGGGACACTTTCTTTATGCTCTCTCTCCATGTGGATCTATCCAGTGCTTCTTTTTCCCAGCTGCTAGTGTCAATTTTGAAGAGCTTCATGTTGCATTTGCATACATCTGTATACCGTACAAGTGGGCGACCAGCGGCTCTCCTGCCTTCTATTAGATCGCCATACAGGATGTCCTGTGGAAGTCGACCTTCTGGCATTCTACGAACGTGGCCAAGCCAGCCAAGGCGTAGGTTGCTGAAAAATAATAAAATTAAACTAATAGACTTACATTGAGGCCTGGTCTTGCAAAGGCTAAATCTAACTATAAGTCATGACGTTTCTTCTATTTCACTTAAAAAAGAAACAAACAAAAAAAAAAAAAACAACAGCAACAAATAAAGGTGTCGTTGTAATTTATTAGCCAATCTTTCACTACTGTTTAGGCCTGTTTTAATTTGTATTCTACGCCAAATACGCCAAGGGAGGTAACAGAAATTAATAAAAAGCGTATAAAAGCTGTAACAAAAAACTTGAGTTTCCTCCCTTACTAAACATTTAAAAAAATCAATTTCGCGTGACCTAAAACTATCAATTCTAGAGAAACATGATGAATAAAAAATCTTCCCCCCTTTCCCCTCTATCAGCTAGCCTAGAGACAGTGGCGTAGCAAGGTACCCTTGGGTCCGGGTTCAAGAATATGTTGCTGGGCCCTCCTTCGAATAAGACACATTTAGTGTGTGACAAAAAATAGAGTAGTCTGTTTATCGGTACATTTACCAAACGAAATTCTAGTGCAAGCAGTGTACCGTTTTTTTTCTAAATAATAATGCCATAAGCCTTGAGTCTAGAGGTGTAGACTTTTTTTCTACTTATAATTAACGGGACGACATAGATGGCCTGGCAGGGACAAAAGAATGACTAAAGCAACTAGCGATGAACATAGGAAGACTTCAGTAGAATATGGTATGCAAATCAATGCAGGGAAAAAAATCACAAATTATGACCAGCAGTCAACAGGGTCTTAAAAAAGAACATCAGTATTAGAGGCGTAAAGCTGACAAGTGTCAATAGCTTTAAATACCTCTGAGCTATCTTTTCAGATAAAGGAACCAAACGTGAACTTCTGGCCAGAAAGGCACAGTCCACAGCAGCAGTTAAAAACTCAAAACAACCTAGAAAGAAAAAGGAGTAGTCCTCGACTTTTAAATCAGTCTCATGCGCTCCTTGGTTATTGCCACGTTCTTATAGGCTTGCTTATATGCTAGGACCCTGACTGCAGATCTAGAGAGGAGGATCCTAGCAATAGAATTGAGATGCAATAAGAGGATCCTAGGTATAGCCTACAAACAGGGCTAACGAATGCGGGGCCCTATTCGAAACGGATAAAGCGGGGCCCAGTCTAGATAGGAATAAGGTAATAAGTGAAGATTTTGTACTAGAAAATAAATTCGTCTTTACATTTTATTCATTCTTTACTAAGTACAATATCACGATCAAATTAACTTTACTTTACAAGCCTCGCGTGAAGCCAAGTCATACAGTCAGTGGTGTCACTAGGGACGGTGTCACCCGGTGCGGTAAACTCGGGGTGTCACTCCCCCCCCCCAAAGAAAAAATAATTTTCCCCTAAAAAACAAAGAACTTTCTTTAAGTTGAACAATAAAACTGTAAGCAAATTAATAAATTGGTTATACTCGAAAATTGGTTTTCGATTCTATTTTAAAATGTCATTGTTTTTCACATTTTATCAAATGTGCAAATCATAGAATTGAGAAACCGTGAGTTGAACATATTTTTTACTAGAGATTTTTTAAGAGCTCTTTAAGGAAAAGGTCTTAAATTACACTTGTGTTTCTCAGCTACTTTCGAAAAGGTAAATCAAGCACTGAACAGATTTATTTCCTTCGAAACTTCGTAAAAAAAGCCCGGAATACCAACAAATACAAAAATTCAGTTTAGTAGATTTAAAAAAAAAATTGTTTGATAGCGTCCAGCGTAATCACTCTGGAGAATAGCAAAAGAGTAAGGTATCTTGCAACAATTTGTCCAGATTCAGCGACATGTCTAAAGCAAATCAAGCTGTTGTCTCATAACAGACGCTGAAATTCTTCAACATCGATACGGATATGAGATTAGGGTGTATCTTATCCCCATTTCTCTTTCTTGTAGCCATCGACATGTAGCCAAGACATGGCTACAAAGACCCCAATCACAAGCAATGAGATTAGAAACAGGATCACAGTATGCAAACTTGTTTAAGATATTATGTTATAGTTTAATATACAAAATGTTGAATATATTATGGTAGAGCTGTTTGCTGCAGGACTGCAAGGGATAGCAGCGTGCAGGCGTGACGACTGATCGGAGTGCACATCCTACCACCCTTATTTGCGTCAAATCAAACATTACTAGAACCGGTGACTGACTTTTATTTTTAAATGTCTATCTGTCTGTGGCATTTTAAGTCACTAGGAACAACAACTTTGCAACTTCTTGTGTGGCTAAAGAGGCCAATCCTTGATACACAGCTGCGGTCACAGGTTGGACATATGTAATCACCAGGCGCCGTTGCATTTTCACCCTTCTTTCTGCTGTTGTTGTGTTTGGCATCTGCAATCCGGGACACTTTCTTTATGCTCTCTCTCCATGTGGATCTATCCAGTGCTTCTTTTTCCCAGCTGCTAGTGTCAATTTTGAAGAGCTTCATGTTGCATTTGCATACATCCGTATACCGTACAAGTGGGCGACCAGCGGCTCTCCTGCCTTCTATTAGATCGCCATACAGGATGTCCTGTGGAAGTCGACCTTCTGGCATTCTACGAACGTGGCCAAGCCAGCCAAGGCGTAGGTTGCTGAAAAATAATAAAATTAAACTAATAGACTTACATTGAGGCCTGGTCTTGCAAAGGCTAAATCTAACTATAAGTCATGACGTTTCTTCTATTTCACTTAAAAAAGAAACAAACAAAAAAAAAAAAAACAACAGCAACAAATAAAGGTGTCGTTGTAATTTATTAGCCAATCTTTCACTACTGTTTAGGCCTGTTTTAATTTGTATTCTACGCCTAATACGCCAAGGGAGGTAACAGAAATTAATAAAAAGCGTATAAAAGCTGTAACAAAAAACTTGAGTTTCCTCCCTTACTAAACATTTAAAAAAATCAATTTCGCGTGACCTAAAACTATCAATTCTAGAGAAACATGATGAATAAAAAATCTTCCCCCCTTTCCCCTCTATCAGCTAGCCTAGAGACAGTGGCGTAGCAAGGTACCCTTGGGTCCGGGTTCAAGAATATGTTGCTGGGCCCTCCTTCGAATAAGACACATTTAGTGTGTGACAAAAAATAGAGTAGTCTGTTTATCGGTACATTTACCAAACGAAATTCTAGTGCAAGCAGTGTACCGTTTTTTTTCTAAATAATAATGCCATAAGCCTTGAGTCTAGAGGTGTAGACTTTTTTTCTACTTATAATTAACGGGACGACATAGATGGCCTGGCAGGGACAAAAGAATGACTAAAGCAACTAGCGATGAACATAGGAAGACTTCAGTAGAATATGGTATGCAAATCAATGCAGGGAAAAAAATCACAAATTATGACCAGCAGTCAACAGGGTCTTAAAAAAGAACATCAGTATTAGAGGCGTAAAGCTGACAAGTGTCAATAGCTTTAAATACCTCTGAGCTATCTTTTCAGATAAAGGAACCAAACGTGAACTTCTGGCCAGAAAGGCACAGTCCACAGCAGCAGTTAAAAACTCAAAACAACCTAGAAAGAAAAAGGAGTAGTCCTCGACTTTTAAATCAGTCTCATGCGCTCCTTGGTTATTGCCACGTTCTTATAGGCTTGCTTATATGCTAGGACCCTGACTGCAGATCTAGAGAGGAGGATCCTAGCAATAGAATTGAGATGCAATAAGAGGATCCTAGGTATAGCCTACAAACAGGGCTAACGAATGCGGGGCCCTATTCGAAACGGATAAAGCGGGGCCCAGTCTAGATAGGAATAAGGTAATAAGTGAAGATTTTGTACTAGAAAATAAATTCGTCTTTACATTTTATTCATTCTTTACTAAGTACAATATCACGATCAAATTAACTTTACTTTACAAGCCTCGCGTGAAGCCAAGTCATACAGTCAGTGGTGTCACTAGGGACGGTGTCACCAGGTGCGGTAAACTCGGGGTGTCACTCCCCCCCCCCCAAAGAAAAAATAATTTTCCCCTAAAAAACAAAGAACTTTCTTTAAGTTGAACAATAAAACTGTAAGCAAATTAATAAATTGGTTATACTCGAAAATTGGTTTTCGATTCTATTTTAAAATGTCATTGTTTTTCACATTTTATCAAATGTGCAAATCATAGAATTGAGAAACCGTGAGTTGAACATATTTTTTACTAGAGATTATTTAAGAGCTCTTTAAGGAAAAGGTCTTAAATTACACTTGTGTTTCTCAGCTACTTTCGAAAAGGTAAATCAAGCACTGAACAGATTTATTTCCTTCGAAACTTCGTAAAAAAAGCCCGGAATACCAACAAATACAAAAATTCAGTTTAGTAGATTTAAAAAAAAAATTGTTTGATAGCGTCCAGCGTAATCACTCTGGAGAATAGCAAAAGAGTAAGGTATCTTGCAACAATTTGTCCAGATTCAGCGACATGTCTAAAGCAAATCAAGCTGTTGTCTCATAACAGACGCTGAAATTCTTCAACATCGATACGGATATGAGATTAGGGTGTATCTTATCCCCATTTCTCTTTCTTGTAGCCATCGACATGTAGCCAAGACATGGCTACAAAGACCCCAATCACAAGCAATGAGATTAGAAACAGGATCACAGTATGCAAACTTGTTTAAGATATTATGTTATAGTTTAATATACAAAATGTTGAATATATTATGGTAGAGCTGTTTGCTGCAGGACTGCAAGGGATAGCAGCGTGCAGGCGTGACGACTGATCGGAGTGCACATCCTACCACCCTTATTTGCGTCAAATCAAACATTACTAGAACCGGTGACTGACTTTTATTTTTAAATGTCTATCTGTCTGTGGCATTTTAAGTCACTAGGAACAACAACTTTGCAACTTCTTGTGTGGCTAAAGAGGCCAATCCTTGATACACAGCTGCGGTCACAGGTTGGACATATGTAATCACTAGGCGCCGTTGCATTTTCACCCTTCTTTCTGCTGTTGTTGTGTTTGGCATCTGCAATCCGGGACACTTTCTTTATGCTCTCTCTCCATGTGGATCTATCCAGTGCTTCTTTTTCCCAGCTGCTAGTGTCAATTTTGAAGAGCTTCATGTTGCATTTGCATACATCCGTATACCGTACAAGTGGGCGACCAGCTGCTCTCCTGCCTTCTGTTAGATCGCCATACAAAATGTCTAAAATGTCTTGTGGAAGTCGACCTACTATTAATTAAAGATAATAAAAAGATTGAGGTCGTAATGACAATTTGATTAATTTGCCTTAAAACCAAGATTTCATTCGCACGCAGGCGCGAGCATATAGGGGCCTAATGTATAGTAATGTTGGCTTTAAAAATTGTCTAAGGGACAGCACCGGTTCCAAAAAATTTTTAATCAATTATTTCAGTTACTTCCCTTTTCAGTTTCAATTTATAAATTGTTTTTTTTTTTTTAATATGTTAACTTTATTTTCAATTAATGTAAGTAAATGTACATACGAACATCTACAAACAATTAGTGTTCAACAACGTTGTTTTTTTTTTTTAAATTTTCTTTTCTCTCTTCTGTCAATGTTCTATGTATTTATAAATACAGTAGCCCCTTACTAGACTACTATGTAACAAGACAAAATAGAACTCAAGACTTCAGGAGATGAGTGAAACAATGTAACTAGAATCTCCTTCATTTTTGATCTAAGATTTCTTTATTTTCTCACCTCACACAAACACACACACTTTTCCGATTGTATCACTGTGTTAAGAAAAAATCCAAGTGGTTTCCAACTTTTTCCTAAACGGAACGCTTCGCAAATTCTGAGTAATTAGTGGAATGCTTTGCTTTTTTTTTTTAGAGAGATTAATTATAATGGTAGCCTACTAGTTAATTATTCCAATTGGTTTGTGGAACACCTGTTCAGGCCTCGCGGAACACTAGGAACACATTTTGTTAAGCATTGCATTAATCTAAATAAAATGCAATACAGGGCTGCAAATTTGAAAGAAACCTGGCAAATGGGAGAAACAATATCAAATAATCCAGATGAGGTTTGGCCAAATTGACATGAAATATTTATAATGTGGCCAAAAAAATAATTAATAAAACTTTTGATGATTGTCCTGAAAAATGTTGTTTTATGGTGCTTATAACAAAATAAAATAGTTTTCATTTTTATTTTCTACTTAATGCTCTCGTCACTTTCCTCTAGTTTCGTCATGTTTGTTTGTAAAAGTAACAGAGTCTTCTTGTAATTGCTTTACAAGCTCTATATAATCCTTCGAAGTTGACATTTTTTTTTACATCATAGCCCCAACCTCTCCCAGGATGGCGTCGGGCAGGTTTCGAGCCCGGAATCACCGAGACCACAGTCCCGAGCGCATATTATATGACCAATTGAGTGTATATAACAGATTGTGATGGGAACTAAACTAACTTTTAAAAGTTAAACTAAAACTAGTTTTTCAACTAAAACAAAGTAGTTAATATATTAGTTTATCATGAATTTCAAAATATAGTTAAACTAAAGAAAGTTAATTAAACTATAACAAACTTTTTTTTTTGGGGGGGGGGGGGGAGGGGGGGGGGTTAAACTAGACCTATATAGGTATAATCTTCCTACTGTATGCCTACGGTTCGATCTTATTCTTTTAACATTCTAGTAATATTTATCTATAATAAAATCAGTATTAAGGAATATGTTTCTTACACAGACGTTAATGCACAATAAAATAAAATGTTTCAATAAAATATGCGTGCTTGAATTTTCGCCTTGAATTAAAACCTTTTAGAAAATAATGGTAGCCTACTCTTTAAAAAAAAAAGTTATATTAACTTATTATATAACGGAAAATCTTACTTATACTGGTAATGTTTTAAAATCTCATTAAATAACATATATTTTCAATTTCAAATTTTAGATCTAGTATCCAAAGAAATAGAAACAAAAATCGTTGGAGTTTTTAAAACATTTGACCTGTATATAACTATTTTATAGTGTAAAATACATGCTTGACTAGCCATGCCGATGTGCTATTTTCTTGTCTGACCACTAAAAATACAACTAACACTACTGCATAACCGTTAAACGCGCAAGGGAAAAAACTGGGTGATCTTGTCATTATGGACTGCACACTCAGTACACTATATAGACCTACACGTGTACGTCTATATGGCAGGTTGTTAAAATCAGTTGGACACACTGTCTATTTACTTTCTGGGCAGGGAGGGTGTATAACTATTCTAGTGTAAAGATATATCTACGAACAAGCTAGACTAGCCACGCCAGTGTGTTATTTTCTTGTCTGACCTCTCCACATCAAGCAAACACTATTGCATAACGCTTAATGCAGAGTAGTCTTACAGTATTATCGACTACACACGTACAGTACACTAGGCCTACATGTGGTTATGTGTATGTCTATCTGACCAGGTTGTTAAAATCAGTTGGACACAGTCTATTTAAAAAAACTTTATTGTCAGAGAGGATGTGGATTAAGATTTTTTTCTAGAGTTGGTTACCCTAATGCTTTTAAATCTATATAGGCCTAGCTGTTGATTTAGACTTAATAGATCTCAATAATAAGTCTTAAGACTATAAAAGGGTGTACTTGATGTTCCTGCAGTTAAAAAAATATTGTTTGCCGCAAATGAATTGATTAAAACCATTGACCTAACGCACTCATCAGATTCCCAATAGAAACAGAAATTAAACAACTTCACATGGCTCACAAAAAAATTCGGAACAACCTCATTCATAATACTGCATAGAAGCTTTTGACAAAAAATGTTTAACATTTTATAATACTGCTACTTTCAAGTGCAAATATTGACTCCCATAACTTCTACCAGGATCTTACTTTACCCTCTTCAAATGCAGACTGTCTAAAATTAGTCTAAATAGTTGTTAACTGCATCGTGTTTTTTTGATAATCAGTGTTATTGATATCACATGACCAGAAAACAGGGAGTGTGTTTCAACCCTGACCACATGTTGAAAAGTTTCTTATCTTATCTTATATAATACAGACGTTACTTCAAAAAAGAAGATGATTACGTCCTACGAGTCATGCATTTAGTCATGCATATTAACCAATGACTTAAATTCTGCCAAGTCACTGGTTTTCCTGGCTAGCTCAGGCAACCCATTCCATGCTCTAATAGCACTAGGGAAGAAGGAGTATTTGTACAAATTTGTCCTAGCATATGGGTCTATGTGCCTTTATCCTTGTGTCTTTCAGAATATTTTATTAAATTTTGTTTTTGTATTTGAAGATTATGGTTCAGTGTTTTATGTATAATTGCTACTTTACTTTTGAGTCTTCTGTCCTGAAGGCTTTCTAAATTTAGTGATTTTACTATAGGTGTTACTCTAGTCAAATGTGAATATTCATTTGTTATGAATCTCACTGCTCTATTTTGTGTCTGTTCCAGTTTCTTAATGTTTTCTTGAGTTGAGGGGTCCCAAACGGAGGATGCATATTCTATTTTTGGCCTAACCAAGGTTAAATAACATTTTAGTTTTATGTTCTTATTTGATTTATAAAACCTAATACTTTGTTTGATTTTTTTAATAGTTTCATCAATATGTGGATTCCATGACAGTTTTTCATTTATTATAACACCTAGGTATTTTGCGTTTTTAGTCTGTGTTACTGGTTTGCCATGAATAAGATAAGTGGAATTAATATGTTTTAGTTTTTTTGTTACTCTTAACAACTGACATTTTTCTGGGTGGAAAGACATGCTCCAATTTGATTCCCATTTCTGTAATTCATCTAATTCTCTTTGTAAAGTATCTGTGTCTTGTGTTGTTTTTATTGTTCTATATATTATGCAATCGTCAGCAAATAATCTGACTTTTGTTTCTGAAGTAATGCAATTTGGTAAATCATTTATGTAAATTAAAAATAGTAGTGGACCCAAGACTGTTCCTAGAGGTACACCTGAGTTTACTGTTATCGGTGTTGATTTATAGCCATTTATTATTACAGTTTTACAAAATTTTAATTAAACTTTTTAGTTAGTAACTAAAAAAAATTAATTAAAATACGATTTTAACTAAACTTTTTTTTTCTAGTTAAACAAGGGCCTTAACTAATATTTTTTAAGTTTATAACTTTTGCACATCACACGTTAGTAACAGATATTCAGCTGCTTGTGAATGACTTATTAACTAGAGCAGTATCTTTACAAAGTTTATATTAACTCCAACTGTCCGCCTAGAGACTCCTTGCTCTTACATTTTTACTCACTTCTCTTTATAATATCTAATTAAAATTGTGTAACTTATCTATAGTCAATGACAAAACATGAACTCATAGAAAAAAAAAACCCAATGAAATTATCAATTAGTGATAATTAATTAATTTTGTTTAATATAGAAAAGGGAGTTAAATCTTGCAGTATTGGGTGATTTAGCTGTGATTTTGCGGTTCTTACCGCCAGATAAGATTTGATTTTTAAAACGTATTTTTTTGTATTTTGTTTAGATATTAAGATATGCGCAGACAATAAACAGTTAGATAAAAATGTATGGCTTCCATAAAAAAATTATAAGTTTAGATTTATTCATCTTTAGGCGAGAATACCTAAAAATATCTACTGACTTAAAAAGGGCCTTAATTTTAAGGGAAAAAAACGCAACCAGAAGTGGACTGGCTATATGGGCATTTGGACAAATGCTTGGTGGGCCGGTACCCAAATTGTTAAAGGTTTTATACTATTCTCTTATAAAAAGGCATTCTGTGCATCGTGTTTAAAAACAAATCTTTCCCAGACTCTACAGTGTAATTCTATTTTAATTTAACACATTTTCCAAAATAATGTAATAGCCTTCATCCGTAGACAGTGCTACTAGTAGGCTTCATCCTTTTAGGGCTTTAGGCCTACATACTTAGCGATTAAAAAGCAACATAAGGTCTACATTTCTTATAAAGATACAGAGTTCACTGTATGCATAAATATCGATACATTATCAAACAAAATGATTTCGAGGATAGCTTGGCCTAGAAATGGATGCCCATCATATGATGTACCATTTGTGGGCTGGATTGTATAGCAATGCCCGGGCTGATTTTGTCAGCCAGTCCGCCCCTGACAACAACAAAAGACAAAAAAACAACAAAAAAAAAATAAAAAATAAAAAAAAGAAATTTTTTTGCTTGTTTCTTTGTTTTTTTGTGTCTTTGTTTATTTGCCCTGAAAAGTCAGACCCAAAATGCTTTCCTTATAAATTGACATGGAACTGCTATGATCGTGTTTTTCTCTCCTAATTTTATTTCTGTATTTAATTACAATTTCATAAAAAGCCGAATTTTTCTTAATGTACTTTGATGAGGTTAGAATCACTGGACATATCAATAACAGAGTAATACACTGCAGAAATCAACAACAAACAAAAATGTTCACAGGAATTAATGAACAATGAACATACTTCACGAATCAATTATCATCACAGTGGCGTAGCTAGAGATTTGAGACCCAGGGGAACTTTTTAGCCCCCCCCCCCTGCATTCTGACATTCGACATCATGACATGAGATAATGTACTTAATAAATATGTCTCAATTACTATAAATACAGTATATAAGTAAACTTAACAAAAAATAATCATCAAGACTCTTTTAATGAATACTACCGTTGTTTATTGGCGAGATAATGCACAAGTGACAAATCTCAATCCGTTTCGCATCACGTCGTGCTTTCTGTGCTGCAATGATATCTATAACATTATCTAGATCAGTGGTGCCCAAACTTTTTTGTCTTGTAAACCCCTTGCTATGTTTTCTGGTTTTCGGTAGACCCCATGTTTAACTTATATTGCATTTTTACAAATTCATCAACTTCATTTTAAACTAATTTCTAACTGTAGTGAGTGTAAGAGTGAAAAACACATTTTAAAGCTAAAGACATAGAAGTTAGAGATTTATATTTTTAATTGATAAAATTCAAATATAGACCAATTAAAAAAACAATTAATATGTAAAACTGGAATCACCAAACACACTGGATTTTTTTGAAGGTCCATCATCCTTGCTACGGATATTATATTTCTAAATGTTTCATTTGGTAACTCGTTGTTCTATTAAGTAGTCCTTTAAACATTAAATAGTAATTAATTAATTGGCCATAAGTATCATTGTACAAGTTTTCGCAAAGAGTTTCTCGTGTATTTCTTGTGTTTTCACGTGTGGCTCAACTATTGGGTCCGCGGAACTGTCACTAACAGAAAGGGCAAAGGCGAGTAACTGGCGTGCTAAACCAGTAAGCTTCTAGCAGTAGGGACTCAGTAGACTCGGCTTGTAGCCCAACTGGCAGAAGGAAAGCTGAATTCAATATTCTGCTACCTTGCAGCTATACCCAAACATGGGAAAGGTTTTGTGGGTCAGCCCTGTTAAAAATAAGGAGCCGCCAATCCTTAAGCAGTTTGCAGCACACAGCGCTACACCCTTCAGAGCCTGCTACGACGCTGACCTCAAACTGTATATATCATATGTCGTATGCAAAGAATTACGTAAGAAGCTTTTAATTTTATAACTCATGCTACCGATGTGCTCTTCAATCGCATTGCAATTAAAGAAATTCTTTGAATAATATCAGATGTAGGTTTATGTAAAACAGTTTTTAAAACTACTTCAACAGCTTGTAAAATCATTTTTTTATGTATAGTATTTTCCGTATTTGGCTATAAGGAAAGAGATCTTGTAAGACGCTCACAAACCACCATCTTCTCTATATGATGTTGAAGAAAGATTTCGAGTCTACTCTGAACTTAATCTTTTTATCATGGTGGCATCGTCTCAAATGATCCTCCAGGGTAATTAGTTTCATATCACCATAAAAAGACACTTAGACAACTGTTAGTTTGACAAAAAAGGAATGCATCCCAATTTGAAATAATCTACATTTCTCTTTGTTAAACGTTAGTTACATGTTGACAAAATGAAGTTATTTAAATAACCATTGATATTAAATACAACATTGTTTTCGTTTGAATAGCAGGATAAATATTTAAAGGATTAACGAAGGTACTAATCATATATTAGTGTAGGAAATAATTACATTAATGGGGTGTGAAAATTAAAGTCAAGACCTGCTTAAATGAAATCCATTATCGTAGACCCCATAGACCCCCAATTATTTTTTTCACTTTCGTAGACCCCTGGGGGTCTGTATAGATCACTTTGGGAATTACTGATCTAGATCAATACTGTCTAGTATTTTTAACTTCACGCGAATAGCAAGATTACATGGCAGTGGTGTAATATTTAATATTTAATGTAAAAAAAAAATGTGTACGTTCATTTGCGGGAATTTCTAATTTGGCTCCCCCTCCCACCATAGCTAAGCCACTGCATCATCATCATCATCATCTGTTCCTTGACTTTCGTCGTAGTGTTGCTGTGACAGTTCGTGTAACCCCAATCCCTCCATTTTTGTTCCGGTTAGCAGTTGTTCTTAGCAGGATAGCAAAAGAGAAGCCAGGCCATTCTTTTACATTGTCCAGCCAGAGTTTCTCCTGACGATCCTTTCTTCGTGCTCCATCAACTGAACTAAAAAACGCAACAGAAATCAGCAAAGCCTGTAACATACTGCATAGTGAAAATGGCTGCGCTCAATGATAGTTGTTTCTCTCAATACAAATAATTGCGTTTGGTGAAAGTTGAGGAACTTAAAAAGATGTGTTCCAAAAGAAATAAACGTCACTTTGAGTCGATTCAAGTTGGGTTTTAAATCTCCAGTGTCTATCCCTTTCAACCCAACTAGACATGGTAAGCAAGGCTCTATTGAACTTTGCGCTGTTCCTTAGTGTGTCGCAATTACTATCGTGCAGGATGCTGTACCTATTATTGGGAAAGGTCAGTAATTGTCCATCTTCACACACTTTTGTTTTCTATACTTTACCTCGGTCAAGAAGCTGGAGCTCTGTAAAAAGCCACACTGGAAAACGCCTCTGTCTTGAGCTTCAATAACTGGCAATGTGCGTCTCCTGCCGTAATTTAAAAAAAAAAAAAAGCGTTTGACTTGAGTAGCAGCCCTTCGATTACTCCCCCATCCTCTTCATCAAAGAATTTTCCCCCATGAACAAGGGAAAGAACCACCGGTTAATACTACGTTTGATATCGCTACTTCAAAATTTAATTTACCTCCCTTTTACTAGAAAAAAACAACCTCGCTTTAAAGGCCGAATGCATTAATTTCCTGAAAGAATTTAATTCGATAGAGAACATTAAAAAATGTAGTGTTTGTTAGATGAAAGAAAATATTCATCATTATATTTTATGGGCATTTCTAATGTACGCTAATTTATGAAAATAAAAAGAACATCATCATTTATTCATTTATGTGTCAACAGAAATAAAACTTCAAGTGGAAGATTGTAAAAAAATTGAACTTGCACTGCAGAAGGGACGAGGCTATAGTAGACGCGTTTGCGTGTGTCTCGTGAGAACTGACTGAGCAACTTAGTGAATCGATGTATTTATGTTTGTGTCATGGCTGCGTGTAGCCAAATTTCTAAAGCCTAAGATTTAAACGTGATACAAAGTAATTCTATAACATTTTCGCAAAATCAATACCCAGAGGCCCAAACCGTTAAGCTATTACAATGAGTCCAACGCCGTGACGCCAACATCGTGAGGCCCTCACTCTAAGGCCCATACCAGTAGGCTCATAACGTGAGTCGTATACGTAAGGCGTGTACCGTAAGCCACACAGAAAAAAGGCTCTTATCTTATAAATTCCAAGCGCTACTTTAAAAAAAAAGATAATTACGTCCCACACGTATCCATGTGTCAATCTAGTCATGCATGTTAATCAGTGACTTCAATCTTCCAAGTCATTGGTTTTCCTGGCTGATCCAGACAACCAATTCCAAGCTCTAATAGCAATAGAGAAGAATTAGCACTTGAGCTGAATTAAACTGCTCGAAATATTTGCTTATTATAGTACACCTAATGTAGAGGTTCTCAAACTTGGGTACCCCTTTATATAGTCTACATTTTCCCACGGACCCATAAGTGAAAAAGACCCTATATAGGAAATGTATTACAAAAAAAATTGTGAAGGAGTGTTAATGAGATTATAACTTTTGTTTAAAATAAAATTATAAAAAGTTAATGAATTGGTTAAAAAGTTAAAGTTGATAAAGGTTTATGAATGTAGGTCCGGCACAATGTTTGTAATTAGCGACTGCAAATCTTAAAAAGACAACATTTCTAGTCGGTTTCTTTTAGTTGTGATAAGGCTCCTGACTGCTATAAATCCACATTTCAGCTAATAAGAAGACGCGAAAGCAATCAACAACTTCTGTACCCATAATGCTAGATATAAAATTGAAATCTATTTTTGAAACCAGAATTTCTGGTTCATAGATGAGTGATAGACATATGAAACAGTAGAGCGAGGCGAGCTGATTATTATTTAGATTATCGATCGGATAAACTGGTTTTTAGCAAAAAAAGCTTTTATATACAATGTTCTCTTCTTTCTGCGGAACTCCCCCCCCCGCGAGGTCGTCTCGAGGACCCCTGAGGGTCCGTGTACCACAGATTGAGAACCTTTGATCTAATATCCGTGATAGTCATGTATCTTTTATTCCTTCAGAAACGAATATTTCTCTGTTTCTTGTATTGTTGTTACTTTACTGTTCTAATCATATTATAAGTTCGAGATGCCAACTTATATAAAAGTTCCTCGGTACATTTTCACTTCTAGAACCTGCTGGAATGTTGAAGCCTTCAACTTGAAGGTAGTCTACAAATATACAACTATATACTTTCTACTTCCTCTATTAGATGTCATAGAACCCATTCAGTATGTAGATTACGTAACGTAAGGTAAAGAGGTGAACAGTTTGAAATGCAATGAAATGTAGAGGGATCTAGTAAAAAGGTAATCTACCGTAGTGAAGTGAAGAGGACCCTCATTGTGATGTATTGTGTATTGTAATCTCATTAGTCAACATGCATTAACATGCATTGGTATTATTGAAATATATAGAGATGCATTTATTGATATTCAATATATAGTGTAATATAAATTATTGACATGTTAATTAATTGTTTTTTCTTAAAACGGTCAGACTGTAGCGTCGCAACTCTTTGACCAGGGAACGTGAACAAAGTCAAGACGTCCTTGTGTAGTCCCAGTATGAGCTTCTCTGTGTCTTCTGTCTGTTCTCTTTTTGTTGAATTTTGTCATAGTTTTTAATTAGAAAGTTCAGTTCTAGTAATGTAAACAAATTCCCAATAAGGTTCAATAAAGCAGTCTTAGTCTTATAGTCTTAGTCTTGCTTAGTCTTAAAAGTGGGCTAAGAAAAAGAAAGGGGAACCATACGGATAAAGTCAATGAGAATTTAAAAAAAAAATATTTGTTTGGATTTTAATAGGACAATGCGACAAAAAAAAAAAAAGATTGTTCAGCTCTGTTCAGAAAACAGAAATGCTACACCCCCATCTCCATTAAACAAAACAAGTATGTCCCATTGTTGAACCATGGTACTTTCCTATTTGGATTATGAATACAGGAGTTGCATTTCAACTTAGGGCATTTGTGTGCATGTGTGTGTGTGTGTCACTGTGTGTGTGTGATAAAGTATAAAACCAACTACTTTGACAAATAGTGTGATGCCCTGGATCCATATAAAAAATGTCAGGTAAATGGGTCAGTCGTACGGTCATTGCGCTGCATAACCCTCCCCCTTCCACTCTTGTCCAAGCGATTCTCGATCATGTACCCCTTAGTCCAGCACTGCTTAGTTTCATAAAGTTTGCATTTTTTTAATATTAGCATATTATGATCACGTGATATGCCAAAAAGGGAAGTCACAGGAGCAGACGACATATTTGATTAGGATCGTTTGGGGGATATTCCCGTGCTATGAAGTAAATTGGAGAATGGACGAGCTTCCGGTCTATTATTTTCTACGACTAGGATTCCTTTGTGTTCAGTCAATGTTCTACTTTTCCCCCAAGCCTTTACCCCTCTCTCTATTTTTCTTTCATTTCCTCCCCCTTCCTTTTTTTTCCCATGTGTGCCGCCCCCCCCCCCCCCCCTCAAACTAAAGACATGGCCAAACGGAGACGTTAGTAAGAAGTCCAGAAGCCGTAGAAGATTCTACTGGTCAGGACGTGGCAAGGTCGAATATTAAACAGAAGTCTCTTCATATTCTCTTTTGAACCGCTTCCACATCAACCCCTTCCTGGCCTTCTCACTTCCTCGTCCTTCACACACACGCACACACCATTTTTTTTCTCCATCACTGCAAACTTTTTCTATATTCCTACCGTATCCCCGCGCTGTCAACCGCACCACTCGACTCTCTCATTCACACACATTCACTCACACACAGGCGCACATATCACTATCGCTATCACTCACACCCCCGAAGAAACGCACAAAACATCTCTAATTTTATACACGAGTCTGAGTCATCAAAAGGGAATTAATAAGAGCCACTAGACGAGGTCTTTTCTTACCTCCCCTTTGGTGCTACACTCCGGCTATTTCGCAGACGTCAACCAGTGACTTTGAAAGGAATCTGTTTCCAGACGGAACTAGCCTCTTGAAAGGATTAAGTTGAAATCTAAACAATTTAAAGATCTTTGCATTCAGACTGAAGTCAGATTTGGAGGGGAACATTCTGTTTGTTGTTGTTGAACTTCCTCCAAAGATAAAAGTGGAAATTATTTCTAGAGGACGAGTTTTGTATTTCTAGAGGAAGAGTTGGGTATTTCTAGAGAAAGAGTTGGGTATTTCTAGAGGAAGGGTTGGTATTTCTAGAGAAAGGGTAGGGTATTTCTAGAGAAAGAGTTGGGTATTTCTAGAGGAAGAGTTTTGTATTTCTAGAGGAAGGGTTTTTATTTCTAGAGGAAGAGTTTTGTATTTCTAGAGGAAGGGTTTTGTATTTCTAGAGGAAGAGTTTTGTATTTCTAGAGGAAGGGTTTTGTATTTCTAGAGGAAGAGTTTTGTATTTCTAGAGGAAGGGTTGGGTATTTCTAGAGGAAGAGTTTTGTATTTCTAGAGGAAGGGTTTTGTATTTCTAGAGGAAGAGTTTTGTATTTCTAGAGGAAGGGTTGGGTATTTCTAGAGGAAGGGTTTTGTATTTCTAGAGGAAGGGTTGGGTATTTCTAGAGGAAGAGTTTTGTATTTCTAGAGGAAGGGTTGGGTATTTCTAGAGGAAGGGTTGGGTATTTATAGAGGAAGGGTTGGGTATTTCTAAACGAAAGGTTGTGTATTACTAAAGGAAAGGTTTTGTATTTTAAAAGTTAAGTTTGTGTATTTCTCGAGGAATGGTTGTCGTGCTACATGTAGTTCCCTATTGGTACTAAACAGAAAGTGGAGAGATGCAGAATTACATTTGTATATTTAGTATGTGAAATGTTCCTACCTTTATCAATGTCAGCAAACTAATTAAATACCAAGGGCATATCCCAGAAAGTAAACATTTTGCCAATACACTATTATTGCCCTAAGAGTATTTATAATTAACAATTAATCAATTTTTTTAAAAAATTCTAACAATTTAAGACAACAACAAACAAACTGTTAGAAAATTGTATGATAATATGTATTGGACTTATTTATTTAAAGCTCATTGACATGTCAATAAATAACTCAGAGGATTTACTCTAAAGCCATAGAACGCAATAAAATCAGCAATTTTTTAAATAAATGTATAAATTATTTCAAATTTTAAAATTTTTTGTAGTTATTTGGACATTGTGTTAAAGTTGAACACAAGTAGAAATAAAACAGTGATATTGATTTTGTGTTTAAGTTGAACACAAGTAGAAATAAAACAGTGATATTGATTTTGTGTTTAAGTTGAACACAAGTAGAAACAAAACAGTGATATGATTTTGTGTTTAAGTTGAACACAAGCAGAAATAAAACAGTGATATTGATTTTGTGTTTCCCGCCGAGAGACGTAGAGCAGCTGAGTATGAATGTCAGTTAAACTCATCAAACTGGAATTAATCTTGAAGATTTGATGTATTCAGTGTGGCTCCAGTAGTGTTAGAGGGCAGTGGTCAGGGGAATGGTCATTGAAGTAGTCCAACGGTAATTCACAGATGTCAGCGTGTGGATGTCATGTTAGGCAGGTCAATGACGTGCGCGCGCGTGTGATTGTGTGCTCAGGTGACGGCTACAGGTCACTAAAAGGTCCGCTCGCCCGACTGTGTGCTGGGCTGGTTGGGCGCCTAAGCGCCGGCAGCGTTGATGATGGTCACTTAAGGGGGAAACTTTCAAACCCCCCCGGAGGGATGAGTGGTTGGTAGACGTGGGGAGGGTGTTTGTGTTATTGTTTGTGAGTCTGGGGGTCAGGGCGTGGCTGACATGTGATTTGTGACTCGAGCGTCCATGTGTTTGTATATATTTACGTGTGTGTAGGAGGGCGAAAGATAATTGAGGGAAAGAGAGAGAGAAAGAGAGAGCGAGAGAGAAAGAGAGAGCGAGAGAGAAAGAGAGAGAGAGAAAGAGCGAGAGAGAGAGAGAGTGAGAGAGAGAGAGAGAGAATTAGATTTTGGAGAGGGAAAGCGTGATTGAGTGAGCGAGAAAGAAAAAAAAATGAATATCTGAAAGACCGCAGCACAAGCCGAGAGATTGGAGACTGCAGATATTGGACCCCATGATGACCTGCTGGCTATCGTAAGAAAAAAAAAACGCAAGCTAAAAATCTATGGCCATAGTACAAGATCTTCGGGGCTCGCAAAGACCTTCCTTCAGGGAACAGTACCAGGAAAAAGAAGAAGAGGCAGACAGAGAAATCGATAGGAGGAAAACACAAAAGAATGGACGGGCTTTTCATTGAAAGAGGTTCTAGCTAAGGCGAAAGACAGAGGAATGGAGAAAGACGGTCGACGAATCATGCATGCTGCCCCAACGGATCAACAGACTAAGGGATAGGTAAAGGTAAAGCAAGGTATCAGAGAATGAGAGAGACAGAGACAGAGACAGACACATATTGTGTTATTTTGTATTGAATGATAAAAGTGACGCCTTTCCGGTGTTCGACAAAATAGGCAGCATAGAAATGTCATAGAGTTTTTGTATATAATTGAACAGAATCTTATATTACTGACTATAAAAATGTTATGGTACTATGTTTATACAGGTCTAAAATAAACGTCACACAAAATGAGGAACACACGTGACAGAATTGTAGAGTTATTATTATTTATTGCCATGCCATCAATAAGTGAGCGATTGTGTTTTAAGAGACCGCGCGTTTGCACACACGACTGTACAAGACTACATTCATCTTTTTGATGATATAGTCAATATGCATTTTGAATTGATGACTGACTTTACTATTACACAGCCCAGATACAAAAACAACCCAGATACAAACCATCAGTCGCAGCCCAGATACAAACCATCAGTCGCTCATCAACAACCGATGAATGTCACGACAGGACGGTCAAAGCCAATAGCCCAGAAAACATGACACGACAGATCGCCAATAGCCCAGAAAACATGACACGACAGATCGTCTGCAACAGACAGTCGGACCAAGTGTAATCAATGCAGCAGCAAATCTCGTTAAAGTCTCAGGCGTCTAATATGATGAGAAGGAGACTTGTGAGTCAAAGTGGTCGTCTGCTAAGTACCATGAGTCATTGCAAAGTTAGTTAAAGGTCTTACAAAACAGAGAACGCCATTTTGTTTTTCACCCTCTAAAACCAACACTATCTGCCTTATTAATCCCAATCTAAAATTCGTTGTGATTACAAAAAAATAAATAAATAATCAAAACAACGTTCCATAAAGGAGATCAGACACAAACACAAAACTCAATCAGTTTTGTAACAAGAAAAACATAAAAATACTTTTAAAAAAAAAGCTTACACGAAGTGTAATTGTATCAGTTAATTTGGATCAGTCATGTAATTAAATTTGTAATAGATCTAGATCTATATCAACAATAATAAATCTCTGCGATTAATAATATTTTTACCAATTGTTTTTGATTAACACTGTCTCATGATTTTAGCATTCCCAATACACTATGACCCTATCACTTATCTCGACCAGTTCTGAAAATTTAGGAGGGGAAAATGAAAGGAATACCTGGTTGGATTTTTACCGTAATTGGATTTTTAAAGCATAAAAAACAACAAAAAACAAAAAACAAAAAAACAAAAAAAACAAAACTGACCTGAATTCGAATTCCCCTTCTCTTGTAGATGTGCAAACCACTCTGCTAGTGAGGTACTTATAGCCGGAGACGATGGTATAGTTATTTATGGTTTCTTTCAATTTAGAGCAGCGACCTAGACCTATAGAGGACTAATTCAACCTATACCACCAATTCACTCCAGTACAATTTCTTTCCCTTGTTCAACATACCAAACAAAAAAATTGGCAATAGTTAATTAACTAAATGATTTTTTTTAAATTATTGATTCTTGTGTTGTCAGGTTAAATACATAATTGTGCAAAATTTCAGACTGATCTGATATTGGGTGCCGGAGAAATAACGTGTACAAACTTTTTTACCATACAGACAGACAGGCAGACAGAGTGAGCTGATATAAGCTTTGTAAAAAATGCTGTTATTCTTCGCATTTGTAGAGCCTTTCTGGAAACAATGTTACAGAGGTATACTAAGCCCGAGTGATGCAATCATATTTGAGCACTTATATTACAAATTAATGGTGTTTGACAACAAGGTCTATCCAAGAAATAACCAATAGATGTTGAGTTCATTGTCTTATCCCTTATGACCTTGACTTATATGAAAGCTTATCACTATAGCAGATTATTATTTTATAAGGTAAATAGATCGAGGCCACCTCATACAAGACAAGACAGAACAATCATGTAATAATCTAATTCCAGAGAGTTAAAATGTTTTAAAAATTTAGGATGGAAAGAGCTGCAGCCACGAAAAACAAAACAATGGGCAGTGAAAAAAAAAAGGATTGAGGAAACCGGACAGCATATCACTTTGTGGTAGGTAGACCAACACAATTGTCAAGTCATCTTCAGGATAGGTGAAATAAATGTGAAAAAAAAAAGCCGTTTCCAAAATCTATTTATCTCTACTATAAAGTAGAATGTGAGGTGTATGTATTTGACTTATAGACATCAAAACCGCTTGACCAATCTTGATAAAACTAGGCAGGAATGTTTATTGGGTACCAACTTAGACCTTAGTGTATGTATTGTAGCCCTAAAACAAACTTAAGACCCTAAAAAAAATAAAGTTGTCCGACTCTATTACAGCTATAGTATTTTATGGATCTAGGCCATGTCTACAATGTTGACATGAGAAAAGGTCGAAAGGATTTAGACCTAGATCTAATTTTAAGAAATACACTTTGCGCCGATAGTATTTTACTTTGACACATGAAAATACAAAAAAAAAAAAAAAAAGATCCATTGATTTCATTATATAACAAAATTAACCTTCAATTTGTGTTTCAAAAGCATTTTTTGCATTAATTAGTTCGTTATATCTGTGACTACAGATTTCCTGACGAACATTCTTTCATTAGACAATACCGTAATGAATCGCGTACTAAAAATTATTTCGTTTCATTGTTTACTTTAGAATCCCATCCCTAGATCTAAAACTCTAATTCAACTCTAAGATGATAAAACTTCTCTTCGCACAGATAGTTTTATACTTTAACACATAAACATACTAATTATAGTCCATTCATTTCATATTTTGATCAAATAAACATTCAAATTTGGTTTTCTAAAGCATTTTTAATAGACTACGTTCGTTTACGAAAGCTGCGAAGCCGGGTTGAGATAGGCCTAGCTCTATATTCATTCATGAATCGCGTACTAAAAATTATTTCGTTTAATTGTTTACTTTATAATCCCATTCATTTAACAAAGCTATCGCTCTTTTCATTTTTAATAGATATGTATGTATCAGCTTCGGGTAAACCCATTTTCGCAAAACGAATTTTATTTTCGTAGCGAAAGAGAAAAAACTTAAAAGGATCATTAGCTACGTTTAACATACATCTAAATCCAATCCACTAGATTAGTAAACACAAACTTAGACCCGCAGGGGGCGGGTAATGTCAAGTTAGTAGATCTATAAATAGACACATTCATATTTAAGCGTTCTGTTCGCATGGTTAATGTGAGCGCGCTGGCCGTGATCGTATAGTGGTTAATACTTCGCGTTGTGGCCGCGACAACCCAGCTTCGAATCCTGGTTACGGCATGTTGCTGTGTGGTCTCGCACTGCCAAGCTCACTTTTTTTAATTCATTTATTTTTTAAATATTTATAATAACATTTTAAATTATTCCTTATTTGTATTTATTTATTGCTTCGTGCCCCCCCCCCCCCCTCCCTTAAACGTGTATGTGTAGCAGTTATGATAAAAAAAAAAGAAGTTTTCGTTATTTCCAGGTGGGGTGAGGGATACATAACTCTGAAATATTTTAAAAACAACAAAACATAAACATAAATAAATATATAAAAAAAATAACACTGTTTTGAAAATACTAGAATAGCAATTTGTTTTTTGGTGTATCCGGTGTACAGAAAAACAGAAGATTGATAAGAGAACTTTGCGAAGTGTTTCAATCAGCGATACAATATTTTTTCTGAACTTTTCAGCACTGAAATATTAACCCGCAAATCTATTTCACTTGTAACGCTAATTAATTCTTAGTAGTAAGTAAGAAACAGTTCCATCTCATTATGCCCTCCTTGACATTTTTTTGTATTGTCTATTTCTTTCTAGCTCTCTGCGAATCCTGCTCTATTTATTGTCTTACATTTTCCTTAGCATTTCTTTATATCCTTTATTCTTTTTTTTTTCTCAGTGGATTTTATTGCTTAAAGAATGTAATCGGGACCTTAAAAATCAATGTAAATAAAGAACAGATTACTGTGATTAACTTTTAGTCTGAAATTCCCAATTCCAGTATATATCTAATTAACATACAAATATAAAGACACAATTCTGACTCCATGTCCGAGGACAAACACTGACCCAGAACACGTTTATAAAGAGAGGAGTTTGTATGGAAACTTTCTGGCCGCTTTAAAGGCAGCTTTCAATATTTTCTGCATGAATATCAGAAGCTATGAACTAAAAAAACTATCAACATCCACATTTCAACCTCCAACGATACAATCAGAAGTAGCTTCGAAAGTGTTGCAGATATTACCGACTTGTTAGGTCGAAGGTATAGAGATTTATTTATGTTATTTTTAATACACTGTTAATATTCATATGTATTCAATGAACAGTGTGTTATAGATATACTGTTTAAAGTGAATCTGGGGTAACTGATGTTATAAAAAGATTATCTTATTGATTGTTGTGTAAAAGCAGATCATTCAAGGCCTCAGTGTGTATACATTTGATACTTTATAACAATGTAATTAGTGCTTAAAATAGTGTTAAAGGTTGAAACAAATTCTTTAGACTTAAATACATACAAATTGCATGCGTTCTGTTTTAAACCAATTATTAATAACAATAAGTTGCTTGTTATAAAAGAAAGAAATTAATATATTACCAACACAACCTAGAATATAAATTTCAATTTTTTTTCCTTATTTTTTGTGTGTACGCCTCTTTTATTGGGCTTCAAGCCTCTTTTTGGTTATTTCGGCCTCATAATTTTCTATTTTAAATATCTTTTCTAGTCGTTGCAATCTAAACAAAACAAACGGGCCCACAGAATGTTTGTGGAAGAAATAATATGTACAAACATTTACCAGACAGACAGACAGAGTTAATAAAAGCTTTGCAAAAAAACAACAACAACAAAACAACAACAACAAAACAACAACAACAGAAGCAGTTTTATTGGTTCTAGATCTATCAATTCGATTTTTTAAAAACCTTATACGACAATCCATTTGTTTTTGGATGGCAATAGTCGGTTGAAGAAAAGTTTAGATAAATATCCAAGCCGTGTTTTTGTCCAGCAAGATCTGAATAGAAATTCTTCCTCCCCGGGACAAAGAAAAGTTGGCCCCACTCAAAAGTTAAGGAATTATATTAGGGTCTACTGGCCGAACAGGCGGCCTTTGCGCGTAAAAAAAAAAAACAAGTAATAAATGTAATATATAAAAAAATAAAGAAAAAATGCAATAAATGAATAAATAAATTTAATAAATAAATAAATTTAATAAATAAATAAATTTAATAAATAAATAAATTTAATAAATAAATAAATTTAATAAATAATCAACTTTAATAAATAAATAAATTTAAATAAATAAATTAATAAATTTAATTGATAAATAAAATAAGAAATAAAATAAAAAAAATAAAAACGTGAGCTTGGCAGTGCGAGACCACACAGCAACATGCCGTGACCAGGATTCGAACCTGGGTTGTCGCGGCCACAACGCGAAGACATAATTAATAGTCCAAATTTACAGCTAATGAAGGAGTCTCTTTTTTTACTTCATCTCATCAATTTCTTCTATAATATATTCTATAATATTTGTGAGTTATTTCAAAATAGTGTTAGATCTCTACAATTAGGTTTCTGTGTTCGTGGTTTTGTTTGTAACGTGTTTTAAATGTGTGAGTGTGTGTGTGTGTCAACTCATTGGGTGAGAGCCTTAAGTTTTAATGTTTGACCCAAGTGCTTGTATATGAGATCATGGATTTGGCAGGTCTTTGTGTTTTTTTACAATTAAAATGAACGCAGTAGCTAAAGTGACTTGTGAGTTAAGGAGTAGGAGTGGGTATGGAGGTAACGTCACAAATGTCTGAAGTAGGTCCTAATATGTCAAAGTCTAAAGTAATACGTTTAAAGTAACAAATCTAAAGTGACAAGTCTAAATCGACGTCTTAAGTGACAAGTCTAACGTGGTATGTCTAAAGTAACTAAATGTACTTTTGAAAATAAATAACAGAACCGATAACAATTTTATTAGTGCTGTGAGCTGAATAAAGAAACTGTTTTCAAATGATGAAGCCAAATTGCGATAATTTTTATTTCATATTCATAGGGCCTATTTAATAAACCCTAGATCCGTAGTTCTCAAACTTTTTCCTTTAACGGACCACTTTCGCACATTCTTAGTATTTAGTGAAACACTTTGATTTTTGTTTAGAGAAATTAATAAACGTAGTGGCCTATTAGTTAGTTATTTCAGTAGTTCGTGGAACACGTATTCAGGCCTCGAGGAACACTAGGGTTCCGTGGAACGCAGTTTGGGAAACATTGGCCTAGATCTATTCAAGTCCCTGTTGTTCAAAATAATAGAAATGATAAGACCATTAATAGTTCTTTGTTAATGACCGTCTCTCTCTTTCTCTCTTATATCTCCCTGTTTCTTTTTCTCTCCTTTTCTCGTGTTCTTTTCATTTTTTTCTTTCTCTCTCTCTCCCTCTCTCTCAATGTCATTACTCTCTCTCTCTCCCTCTCTCTCAATGTCATTACTCTCTCTCTCTCCCTCTCTCTCAATGTCATTACTCTCTCTCTCTCCCTCTCTCTCAATGTCATTACTCTCTCTCCCTCTCTCTCAATGTCATTACTCTCTCTCTCTCCCTCTCTCTCAATGTCATTACTCTCTCTCTCTCCCTCTCTCTCAATGTCATTTCTCTCTTTCATACTCTCATTTCTCTCTCTCTTATATTGTCTTTCTTTCGCTATCAATATCACTGTCTCTTATCTCTCAACTTCTGTCGTTTTCTCTCTTTCTCTTTTAGTCTTCTCTCCATCTCAGTGTCTCTATCATTCTCCCCCCTCCACCAACTCCTTACTGTTAGAGTAATTAAAAGCCAAGTGACAAGATAAGAAGATATTTTGGTTAAAAAATCAATTTTCTGCTTGTACGTGTGTGTGTGTGTGTGTGTGTGTGTGTGTGTGTGTGTGTGTGTGTGTGTGTGTGTGTGTGTGTGTGTGTGTGTGTGTGTGTGTGTGTGTGTGTGTGTGTGTGTGTGTGTGTGTGTGTGTGTGTGTGTGTGTGTGTGTGTGTGTGTGTGTGTGTGTGTGTGTGTGTGTGTGTGTGTGTGTGTGTGTGTGTGTGTGTGTGTGTGTGTGTGTGTGTGTGTGTGTGTGTGTGTGTGTGTGTGTGTGTGTGTGTGTGTGTGTGTGTGTGTGTGTGTGTGTGTGTGTGTGTGTGTGTGTGTGTGTGTGTGTGTGTGTGTGTGTGTGTGTGTGTGTGTGTGTGTGTGTGTGTGTGTGTGTGTGTGTGTGTGTGTGTGTGTGTGTGTGTGTGTGTGTGTGTGTGTGTGTGTGTGTGTGTGTGTGTGTGTGTGTGTGTGTGTGTGTGTGTGTGTGTGTGTGTGTGTGTGTGTGTGTGTGTGTGTGTGTGTGTGTGTGTGTGTGTGTGTGTGTGTGTGTGTGTGTGTGTGTGTGTGTGTGTGTGTGTGTGTGTGTGTGTGTGTGTGTGTGTGTGTGTGTGTGTGTGTGTGTGTGTGTGTGTGTGTGTGTGTGTGTGTGTGTGTGTGTGTGTGTGTGTGTGTGTGTGTGTGTGTGTGTGTGTGTGTGTGTGTGTGTGTGTGTGTGTGTGTGTGTGTGTGTGTGTGTGTGTGTGTGTGTGTGTGTGTGTGTGTGTGTGTGTGTGTGTGTGTGTGTGTGTGTGTGTGTGTGTGTGTGTGTGTGTGTGTGTGTGTGTGTGTGTGTGTGTGTGTGTGTGTGTGTGTGTGTGTGTGTGTGTGTGTGTGTGTGTGTGTGTGTGTGTGTGTGTGTGTGTGTGTGTGTGTGTGTGTGTGTGTGTGTGTGTGTGTGTGTGTGTGTGTGTGTGTGTGTGTGTGTGTGTGTGTGTGTGTGTGTGTGTGTGTGTGTGTGTGTGTGTGTGTGTGTGTGTGTGTGTGTGTGTGTGTGTGTGTGTGTGTGTGTGTGTGTGTGTGTGTGTGTGTGTGTGTGTGTGTGTGTGTAGACTATGAATGTTTGAGAGTACTTAAAGTTGTCCAATGAATCTTTAATCACTGGGTAGGTAAGACTTTCGCATTGATTCAAACATTAAACATTTGTCTAGTGGTGACGTGTCGTTTCTCTTTTTTATTTTAATGAGCTCGTGACATTTACTTTTGTCGTAAAACTTGAAAAAATATTTTTTTTGTTGGGTTCTATTTAAGGCTATAAATAAATAAACGTAGAAAGTACATTTGAAGTTCGAAAAAGATAGAACGATCTATTTATATTTTTATCCCAAGATTCATTGATAGATAAATACTTAGATAAATGAATAGATAAATAGACTTTTGATAGACAGATAGATGGATAGACAGGTAGATAGACAGGTAGATATACAGATAGACAGACAGACAGACAGACAGATAGATAGATAGATAGATAGATAGATAAATAAATAGATAGATGCAAATTTCAGCACATCTTTACATTTATATATCTCCGACGATATTCCTGTTCACGACTGAACTCGTTATCAGTTGACCACAACAAAATTTACAACAGAGTAAAAAAATGCAATTTGCTAGGTTCTAAAACACAAAGAGAGACTGACAGACACACACACAGCTAAAAAGACGGTCTTAAGATTGAGGTCTACTCGCGCACACTCAAGCACACACACTCAAGCACACACACACAAGCTATATGTGTCTCTCTGGAAAGTAAAGTTATATTTCTCCTTAGATAAAATGATTAAATAAAAGCAATAATAATGAACTAAGTAAGAAACACTATGAAACACATGTGTTCCTGGTGTACATAGTGGGCTGTTGGTAGATAAGAATCTGAAACACATGTGTTCCTGGTGTTCATGGTGGGCTGTTGGTAGATAAGAGTCTGAAACACATGTGTTCCTGGTGTACATAGTGGGCTGTTGGTAGATAAGAGTCTGAAACACATGTGTTCCTGGTGTACATGGTGGGCTGTTGGTAGAGTGAGTTTGCACTACCAACTGCTAAAACAAGGGAAATAACGTTTCTAATTTTACTAATAGTTCGTACAACGCAGCACAGAAATTATTCCCACAAAATTATTTCATTACTGTCACAATTTCATATCCGAATCCTACAAATCAATTAAAAACTATTAGAATAATAAAAATATTTGTGTGATTGAGAATTCCCGGAAGAATACTCACGCCTCACGGCAGATGGTCGCGCCTTTTGGCATGCTGATAGTTATGTCAGAAGGGAAAAAAATGTGCCTTTGGTTAAATTTGAGCACATGCGTCTTTGGGGGGTGGACGGGCTGTCAGAAATTCCCTAAACATCTGCTGGTTAGGCTCAAGTGACATGGAGTCTGCATTGAATAATAGTGGCAATCAAAGCGATATTTATATAAATAGATTTTCCTTTTTTTTTCGCTCTAACTCGTATATGTTGCGTCGATTATTCTACAGAATGAATGCAAATAAGAATAACGTGTTTGTGAAAACTTAGTCAACAATTGATCTAAGTGATCTGTGTCTTTATACAGCTCAACAAGAAGATTCAAAGAACTTGATGATGTCGATCTATAAAGAAAACATCTATTTCAGATATTCCTAGTGAGAATATGTCACCAGGCCACATGAGCACTAGAGTAAAGATTAAAAACCTGGTATAGTAAAGAAAAAAAAAGGTAAGTTTCCCTTTCAGACCTTGGGATCAATAGGGCAGATGATGTTAAGGTCATCTGTCTCTTTGGCCCAAGGTTAACGAGGGTGTCGTGTAGCCAGCACAACGACTAACCGCCTTAACTTTCTCCAACTTAAGTCAGGTACCCATTAGAATTGGGTAAACTCAGAGGCGCCATTAAAATGCCGAAATTCAAAATCCCAATCTTCACCGTGATTAGAACCCAGGATCCCAGGTTCGGAAACCAAGCACTTAACCACTCAACCACCGCGCTCCCAGAAACCTGGTTTAAAGAACCAATATTTTATGTAAATTCCGACAATGCTCCAGAATGATACATCACAAATAGATATATAATGATTAATGATACACATGAAAAGAATAAGTTTATTTTTAAAAACAAACACTAAAAAAAAAAAAAAACACAAACACAAAAAAAAAAACCACAGCTGTAGCTAAGTATCTGTCTTATTTTACTCCGGGAAAACACTAAAAACCTTTCAAACTTTGACTTATTATACAGATAACTGATACTATTCCTTTCACATAACGTTCATGTTTGCCATTGATACCCAGGGAATACATAAACAAATCAAACTTAACTCTTTCATACCTAAATAACAACAAAACCACAAGACACGATAACAAACGTTTGTTAAAATGAATTGAGAGTAGGCCTAACTTTTGTGTTTGATAATATCCTACTTCCTGGCTCACTTCTAAACTGACTATTCACACGAAAACAATCTCGGTAAACACATTGCGCTATTCAGAAAATTTGTTTCTTAGCTAAAAAACTTGAAATAAGGGCTGAGCGGGAGAGGGTGAGAGAATTGCTTGTATCGAGAAAGAGGCAGAAATTCTTAGTTTCCCATGGAAGTCAGAAAATCAAACAAAGTCTCCCTGTTTGTCACAGTAGCTGTTAGTTTTAGTCCTGACCTGCCAACTTCAAAACGTGCTAAATCTGACATTAAAGTTCGTGAAAAAAAAATATTTTTTTTTTTATTCGTTTTGTGTTTATTTTTCTTCTGTCCAGATTTAGCAGCTCACATGTTTTTAAATGCTACTGTAAATGACAATAGTCGTCGATTGTCAACAAAAACATCCCAAGAATATTTTAAACATAAAAAAAGGACTGTTCATTGGAGAAACACAAAAAAAAAGGTGCGGAAAGGGGGGAGGGCAGTTCGAAAGGGACAAATGTGTCTAGACGAGGAATTGATGTGTCTATAACAATGGTGCCCAACTTTTGCCTATAACAGTGTATCCCAAATTTTGCCTATAACAGTGTATCCAAAATTTTGTCTAGAACAGTGATTCCAAACTTTTAGTCTATAGCAGTGATACCTAACTTTTTGTTATGGCTTAGAAGAGGGGGGGGGGACTATAAATTTCTGACAGACACGGCGTGTCATAGGAAGCATCGCCTCCAAAGAAAGGTTATTAGAAGCCAGCCTCTGCGGCTTTATTGTGCGCTGTGACAGACTTTGGAGTGTCCGGATAACAACGGCCCCGATATTACATGCGAGCCATAGGCTTAGTATCACTGCTTGACGGTGTTAACTCTCCGAGAATAACATTCGTTTATGCCTGATACCCTTAAGAGCTGGATGGACTCTGTATAACAGGCTCAGTTTACATTAGCGCATCAGTTGCTTTTGTTTCCGTAGACTAGTGTTTCCCAAATTTTTCCATAATGAAGCACTTTGCATATTCTGAGTATTTAGTTGAACACTGCTTTTGCTTTTAAGGTAGATTTTTTTCTATCTTTTAAATAAAAATAGCAACTAATAACTATAACTATAGCTATAACTATAACTACAAGTATAACCGTCTATAACTATAAATGTCTATAACTATAAATGTCTATAACTATAACTATATATTTGGACAGGCCCGCCTTTGAGGGAGATTTTGTTCATGGCAAAAGACAGAGAGAAATGGAGAAGGACGGTCAACAGATCTTGTGTGGTGCCCCACTTCAGACTACGAGATAGGTAAATGAATGTTAGCTGAATTTAGTTAACATAGGGACTCCTTGTTAACTTGTCATCTAGAATAACAATTAGGTATTTGAGTTTTTCAGTCCTATTAACTGTTTTCTCTGAACAAGCTAAACGTGAACATTCAAACTATTTTAGTTGTTCGTGTTTTAGCGCCACTTTCTACTTCGCATTTATTCTCTACGTAATTAACTTTTTTTCCCCCTAATACCCAACGAAAAAAAAATCTTTTAATGATGATATGTTTCTTAAGGGCATTCATCAGGTCTCAGAAATTTATTTCCGCTTTCAGTGCGTGGAAAAGAAAAGGAAAAAAGGAAAAAAAATGCCTGTACATCAAAGGGAAGATTTGAGAATAATGCCCGCCCTAGACCGGAGTGAGCCTTGAGTTCCGATCAGGAAAATACTCACGCTGGCCTGCGGCAACACGCACGGGGAAGCAAAGGAAAAAAGGAAAGGGATTTAGAAAAGTTAAAGAGGGACAATAGTCTGTTACACGATGACAGCATTGTTTCAGAATGTTGCTTGCTTGTGTGGCATGAGTGAGCGCGCGTGCGTATGTTAAGATTTTAAAGATAAGACTTGTACCTCCGGAAGTCTATGGGTCTCTTAGTAAAATCTGACGACGACATCACACATAGTGTACATTTAAGTAGAACGGAATTATTTTAATATGACAACATTCGCAATACAACGATTATGTTTTTTACAAAGGCTATATAAACTCTGTCTGTCTGTCTGTCAGGCCAAAAGTTTGTACACGTTATTTCTCCGTCACCCAATCTTGGATCAAGCTGAAAATGTGCACAATGATTTCTTTTACCTGACAACACAATAATCATTAAAATAAAATGACCAATCAGTTAATTAGCTATTGGTAATACATTATTTTGTTTAGTATCTCAAACAAGGTAAAGAAATGGTACTTTACTGAAGTGGTGGTATTAGCTGAATTTACAGGTCGCCTCTCTGAATGGAATGAAACACTATATAACTCTATAATCTTGTCCGGTTAGAAGTACCTCATTACAGGGTGCTTTTTACGTCTGTCCGAGGAGGCGAGAGACACGAGTTCGAATTCAGGTCGTTCACTTTCTTTTTCTTTTGTAAATGCTTTTAAAAATAAATTACGGAAGAAACAGCCAGATATCATTCTCCCCCCCCCCCCCCCCCCCCTCTCATTTTTCTCAACTGGTGCAGAAAGTGCTAGGACCAATAGCGTAGTGAAAAAAGCATGAGATAACGGCCACTAAAACCAAGTGTACAACTAGCTATTGAAGTGCACACATGTATGTGTTGTCTGTTACACATTTGTACGACTGACCCAAACTAACTGATAAAACTACACATTGTATAAAGTTAAAAAAAATATTTTTAAAATGTATTTCTTGTTTTGAAATATAGTTGTGTAAACATGTGTAAACTAGATAAAACATATCTTTAGAGAATTCCCCGAAGTGCAGGTAAGGAGAACTTTTCTGGGCCCATCACGTCTTTGTACGTATGGACAGCTCAGTGACCATAGAGTACTAAGGTGCAAAAAGTGCAATAACTTTGCCTGGATGACCAAAACAAAACCATGTTTATGCAGTTAAAAAGGCTGAGTGCCTGGTCAATAAGTACGCCGGACTATCGTTCTGTCATCTCGATGGTTCATACCCTGCCAGCTCCCATCCCCGTCGTCCTGCAGGTGGTTTGGACTAGGAAGTAGATTAACTTCAACCCTGAAGGAACATCCGAAACATGTAAACCATTTTATAACAAACATTGTACATACATACAGCAAAAGTTGAAATAGGTCGTGGTTGAGTGGTAGAAGCCGCTAAGTTACCTAATTAGGGGGCTTGAGTTCGAGGTTGAACAGAAGTCGAAGGAGACGTTATACAAAAGCGATCTTCGCATAGTAGCTTATTAACCTATGCAGCTTTTTGTGAATTATTTAGAGCTTTGCAGCTTTTTGTGAATTATTTGAAGTATAATTTCAAAATTCTTTTTCGTTGGTAAACGATCAACACAATGAACAAAAAAAAAAAAAAAAAAAAAGCTAGTAAGAAAAAAAATCAATACTGTGTTTTTTTTTCTGTTGAAATAAATAGTTTTACAGAACAGGAGAAAAACCTAGATCTAAGGTTTTTTAATTCATGCTCAAGTTGAAGCTAAATTTATTTATCTCATAATCTTTCTGAAAAACATTCCATTGATATTTCATTCTTGTGCTTCAACTTCAGACTTCAATAATGCAAATGTTTCTATTTCGTCCAACGAAGCGCTTTCCTGTTTAACTTGTTTTGCCCCTGTCACTAAATGTACTGAACCAATTACGTCAGCACCAGTTCTAATACTAGTTTAGCGAAATGAAAACACGCGTCAAGAGGCAACAAAAACACAACAAACTGATCTTTATAGTGTCAAGTCATTTCATCAATTCACCCCCCCCCCTCCCCAATCCGAAAAGCTACAAACGTCTAAACTTTGTTCTCATTTCAACGAGCAACCAAACCAAACTTTGTTACGCCTTTGTGTTTTCAGACTTCTTTTTGGGCTTTCCAGGAGTGTTTCTCGGACCATTGTGAAAATGGTTACATCGGCTCTCTGTAACCCTCCCAGACGTCTGCTCCGGCACGCGCCGGATGTTTGTTTAAGTAGTCATTGGAAATTCCCGAAAAACCTTTTAGGTCACGACCGATGGCCTTGCAACAATAAAAAAAAAAGTAGTTTGAATGGAGATGCGGGTAGATGGGTCACGCTCTTTGGTCCAATGAAGAGAAGGAAATAAAATAATATGATAATAAAGTGAGTGTGTGGTACACACAAACTCGAGGGCTGCCACTGTGGGTCAGATGTAATTACACATTTTCACACAAATACTATAATATGCAAAAATAAAAAAAATAAAAAAAAATCAGGCTGCGACTATATTATTAAAATATTTATATGTATACACATACAATATGAATTACAACAAGACAGCGTCACTGTCTTATAAATACAGACGTTTGATCAAAAGAGATTATAATATTTTAATATTTTAACACAAACCCCAAAACGCTATTAATACAATAGATACACCAAGGGTTATCAACTACTTACTATCTTAAGAGGACCAAAGGGCAACCATGACACCTATTCAGAAATGCAGGTAACTAGAAATGTTTTGGGCCCATTCAGTCTCACCGACCACAGAGAGGTATAAAGGTGCAAAAGTGTAATGGACTCTGCCTAGGTGACTAAATCCATGTTCATTCAGATAAAAAAAATCACATAACATATAGTAGAGCAATGATTTCGATCCCAGCCCTCAACACACAGATACAACCTCAACTATACGCATACACACCAAACATACGTTTTTTTAATGAGCAAAATAAAACATTAAATGCTCCATCTTTTTATAAACATCTTAGCAGACCCTCCCCGCCCTCCAAGTGCTGCCCCAAACTTTCTCCTCCATTCCTTTACTCACGCTAACTTTCTCCTCCATTCCTTTACTCACGCTAACTTTCTCCTCCATTCCTTTACTCACGCTAACTTTCTCCTCCATTCCTTTACTCACGCTAACTTTCTCCTCCATTCCTTTACTCACGCTAACTTTCTCCTCCATTCCTTTACTCACGCTAACTTTCTCCTCCATTCCTTTACTCACGCTAACTTTCTCCTCCATTCCTTTACTCACGCTAACTTTCTCCGTCTCTTCGTCTCCCCTCACTCCCCCAAACCCTTTTTTTTTTCGTTTGGTCTTCCTGCCACCATGGTTTGCACTGGGGACACACTTAATTGAATCAGGTTCTGACCGATGGTCACTTCGAGACTCGGTTCTCCTGCTTCTAATTCGACCCAAGTATGGGATTTCAAGACTCATTGACCATGTGGACATTGCACTTTTTTTTTTTTTTGGCGTCCTTGTCAAGTCGAAGGCGTCGCCGCTGGCCAGTGATCGAATGGGGGAAAGACTCAAACACTGAGGACAGAAAGCACTAAATACTAGACAACGGCATACATTGATAGAGTGTATTCCAACTTTAAGGTTAAAAAATCTTAATTCTTGAAGATCTAAGAAATTAGGAGAGGAGTTTTAATCTATTGACTTGTAAACCAAAGAGTTTTAATCTATTGACTTATAAACCAAAGAGTTTAAGGGATCCAGCGGACATGCAATAATTTTGTTTACAGACTTGTATTTGTTAAAAACTGATTTTTTTTACTCTCTTTCCCTTTCCCTCGCTCTTTCTTTATCTCTAAATCCATCCATCCATCCATCAATCATCATCACCATGACTTCTCTCTCTCGCTCTATCTATCCGTCCGTCAGTCAGTCAGTCCGTCTGTCTGTCTTTTTTTCTGTTTCTCTGTCTTTCACAGATGATTATTGTTAGTAGTAAGCACCCTGTAAGGAAAGCTGAGATGCTTTGACCAAACAGAGATAGAACTAGAAACCTTTGAGTGGAGCCTTTAATGCATTACACTTATGCTAATTATAAATGTACAGTCAGTAGACATTTATTATCAAAGACTCTAAACAGTGTAACACTTTAAACAAGATTTGGCTATATAGACCAAAGATGGCTTTATAGAAGCAAGTAGTTCACTCATCATTTTATAACACCAAATCAATCACTTTTATCTTACTAGCTGGAGATGGATATAGGGCCTACACACCTAGTATTTATATATACAAACCTCAGTTTTATACATATCATTTAGGCTATTTGTTATAGTATGCTAAAATTTTCTTTTTTTTTTTTCAGAACAATGCGAGAGGTTTGAGCGAGGGCTTAATAATCTTCATTTCTGAAGAAACATCTTCAACTTACTAGAAAATCCTTACGTGTAAATATGCCCCCCCCCCCCAAAAAAAAAAGGATCTTTGAAATCATTTCGCTAAGGTTTTTGTTTCCAAATTCCGAATGCCACAGAAGTCACCAAGGTTACTAATGCTATATAGTCAATAATAGGATAGCTGCCAGGTCAAGGATGGATGCGCTTCAGATTGTCGTAACGTTGGATTCAAGTTCAAACCCTGCCCCAGGAAATTTGGGCTAGGACATTTTCTGTTCTGAAGAAACGTCCGAACACTGTCAATCAAAATAAATGATCTGAATAAAGACAATCGCAAAGTAAGAAAACTATTTTGGTCTGAACTTCTTTATCTACAAAGGAAACATCCCTCAGTGTAAAACTATTTAGCTTAAACAAAAAAATCTCATAAACATGAATGCATACAGTAGAAATAAGAAGAAATATCTGACTACGTTAGGTTTAGTACTAGCCCAACTTGAAGAGTTCACCTCAGCTTAAGTGTCCATCTCTTGGAATTGTAGCCCCACTTGAAGAGTACGCCTGTGCTTCAGTGTCCATCGCTCGGAATAGTTGCCCCACTTGAAGAGTAGGCCTCTGCTTCAGTGTCCATCTCATGGAATTTAATTCCCTTAAGGCGTACACACAACATTGCTCAATGTTGCCCATTCGGACTGATAATTAATCACTGCTCCTGTATTTAACGTTAATTGACCTTCGGACCATCTCCGGGGTTCTGATCGCAGGATCCTAAAGTAGCCCTTAGCAGTTTGGTTTGGGAAATGAAAGGAATATATCCAATTGTTGATCTATTACTTTAGTAGAAATAGCAGGTCAGGAGGAAGTACAGTGAAAAAATACAAAGTATAGCGTGGGGTTTCCGAAACAAAAATTAAAAAGACAATAAAAACACTGATTAAAATTTTGTCCTCCGTGATCATTGAAACATTTTTGCGCCTTTCTCGCGTGCTGAAAACTTCTGAAAATTTATGAAATTGATCAGCGAAAAGATCAATCTTGTCAGACCCAAACTTAACTCAGAATCTCAAGTACAGGTGGCCAGAGCTATTGAAAGTGGAAACTATTTCACGTTTTAAAAAAAATCGAATAAACCCGATTTGTTCAGCCACCCCCCTCCCCTCGAATTACTTTTAAATCACGTAGCTGGTGGACTTCATATTTTACTTTTATCTCTTAAAATTCAAATAGTGATGGATTGAAACGGTAAAAACATTGATTTGATCCTGGGATTACTAACCCAAGGGTTGATATCACAGATTTATTGTCTTTTGGAAAGCTTAGGTTTATCGAAATTATGAACAACCCAGAACTAGATGATTTTCATTATGAAAAACACAGAACTAGATGGTTTTCATTCTGAAAACCCCAGAACTCGTGTTTTTCATTATGAAAAACCCAGAACTAAATGGTTTTCATCATAAAAACCCAGAACTAGATGTTTTTCATTATCAAAAACCCAGAACTAAGTGGTTTTCATTATGAAAAAGCCCCAAACTAGATGGTTTTATTTAATCAGCACAAGATATATGTATGTACAAATTGAAACAAAATTTTAATGCTTCTCTGGTCTTCTCCATCTCGACTGTTTACAAAGCTTCTATCAACTGACTCAGTGTGGAACAAGTTTTGTTTACGTTCTCTCTCCCACACCCCACCTTCAGGTCAAGTAGAAACTAAACACAATTACTTGTACATAACAAAATATGAATCAATAAAAAACAAACAATTAGTTAATTAATTATTGGTGACTAATTATTTTGTTTGGTAACGAACATGGGAAATAAATGCTACTTATTGAGAGATGTGGCAGTATATGGGGAACTATTTCTTTTATTACTTTTCCTACACGCTTTTTCTCCCACATGCCATTCTCGAATCAAGTGGAGACTTTGCATCATAGTCCATGGCAATATCTGAATCAATTAAAAAAAAAACAATTAGTTAATCAATTAGTGGTAATTAATTCATTTTGTTTTATATAGAAAAAGAGATATATTCCTGTAGTATTGAGCTATAATATGACAGCGATTATACGGTTCTTCCCCAGATACGCTTTTTTTTACCATGTACAGATCTATTGCTAATGTTTTTGCATGTTTTGCTTACTTATATACAGAAAAAAAGATTTATATGAACTGTCCACTAGATTATTCATAAGGGTCTCAACCTTCTTTTTTTCAATCTAAACTAAACAATGCCAAGGACGCAAAATTGATCCTAAATGTTCCTATTCACGAAAAAAAATTGAGCGAATAATTAAAAGTCTAATTTTTTTTATGAAATGAGCTATCCTACACATTTAAAATGCGCAATTATATCCAGGCGTTGCCCCTAGCTAATTAACACGTTCTTTATTTTGTACACCGGATACACCAAAAAAACTATTTTGCGTCAATGTTTAAAAATCTCTAATAAAAAAAAATCATCTGTACTTATCAAGTCTACATTGTGATTGATTTAATGTGTTTTTTTTTTGTCATGAACACATGCAGCACGAGACTGTTAACGAAGAACAAAAGCTAGTGAGGACTAGACCATGAGGCTCTCTATTGAATTCAATCTACATGTGCACTGAAGGGGATCCTTTGCAAAACTGTGAAAAAAAAATGATGCAGGCTGTATCGCTTCTCGCCAACGACCAGTGTAAATAGTCTAGACTTGTTTTTCTTTAACACATGGACAGATGGAGGAACAAATAGCATCCTAACCAGTACTGAATGCAAGTGCATATATAACCAGTGTTGTAATCCCCCCCCCCCCCTTTTCACCACACTCTTCTATTTTAATGCAAGATAATATGGAGATCATTTCTTGTCGCTGGCCATGTCCCACAATACAACGCTCCTTTCAGCACGTCACAGTCGCCATGGGGAAGAACTCGACCCGTGGACGGCACTGGGAGACTGCGTTATTCACGCATGCATGATAGCCTAGTGAAACTGAATATGGAAAAAAGGGCGCGAATAGCGTTTGGGGGCATTGAGTGAAAAGGAAGGGGGGCAGTGGGGGATGCCAAAATTTAATGGAAAATAAAAGTTCAAAAAAAAAAAATGAACAGAGAAAAAAAAGGAGAGGGGGGGGGGGGGAGACGTGCCAAGTGATTTTCTCTCTAGTGTAATTTTATTGAGCGCAGCAGATTTGAAATGACCATTGAACTTCGTAATTAGAAAAATGTTAATTGAATCATTGAAGAATCAGGGAGGATTGGAATGGGGGAGTTATAGGGCCGGGGTGGGGGTTGATAGGAAGATGTCGGGGCGAAGGCGCCTGGTATCGTTCAAAGAGGGAGTAAAGCGATGAAGTTCTAAGGGTGGAGTTTCTTGAACCATGTAATGTGGCCGGATGTGTTCTGATTGATTGTAGTAATATCTAGTCAACGTGGAGATTAGTCGTCAGGGGCGTGTGGGTGAGAGGGGCTCCGGTATAAAAGGTCTTGAATCGAATGAAGAAAATGGAGAAAGTCATTCGATGTTTTCATGACGCTGTCTGGAGGAAGTAAATAAAAGAGAAGTGAGGAAAAAAGGAAGACTAAAAAGAGAAGTGAGGAAACGTCCAAGATGGATTGGAAAGTTCATAGAGAGTTTTATATAGGCAAGTGAAATAAGTGAAAAATATATTTCCAGAAATATGGCTTTAAATGTCCGAGAATACTACTTTCGTTACGTCAACCATTTAAGGGAAAAAAAAACAAATCTGCTGAAATGGTGTAGATCATAGTAAGATAACAGTAAGATAACAGTAAGATAACAGTAAGATAACAGTAAGATAACAGTAAGATAACAGTAAGATAACAGTAAGATCACAGTAAGATCACAGTAAGATAACAGTAAGATCACAGTAAGATAACATCACTCTAACCAGACACGGCATTATACTTATAACGGGGAAATCGCCATTATTTATAATCTTATCTTATTATATACGCATATTACTCAGTCAATCAAAAAAAAAAAAGCGCCTAAACAATTTCTTAACAATGTAGCTACATAGAATAGAACCCTAACCCTTTACCTCTTTTTCACACTAGTTGGCCCTCTCCCATCATCTGGGAAAGTTTGATTCTTGATTTTCTCTTCAAGTTCTGAAAGCTGTAGTCGTTTTGGGATACATCGGCATTGATGTGCTTTGAACATTTAGCCACGTGTTAGTAATTTATTTCTATTTCATTTCAATTCCTACAATCAGCACACCTTACCTTTACCTTTACCTATCCCTTAGTCTGTTGGACCGTTGGGGCACCAGGCAAGATTTATCGACCGTCTTTCTCCATTCCTCCCTTTTTTTTGCCTTCTTTAGAACCTCTCTCAATGGCAGGCCCGTCCATTCTTTAATGTTGTCCTCCCATCGCTTTTTCTGTCTGCCTCTTCTTCTTTTCCTGGCACTGTTCCCTGAAGGAAGGTCTTTGCGAGCCCCGTAGATCTTGTAATGTGGCCAAACGTTTTAAGTTTTCGTCTTTTTACATTAGTTAGCAGGTCGTCATGGGCTCCGATCGCTACAGTAACCCTGTCTCTGATTTCTTGGTTTGTGATGCGGTCTTTGAATATGATGCCTTGGATCCTTCTGTAGCATCTCAATTCCATTGCTAGGATCCTCCTCTAAAGCTCTGCATTCAACGTCCACGGTTCGCAAGCATATAAAAATGTTGCCATGACCAGAGAGCGCATCAGCCTGATTTTGGTGCCTAGGACTAAGCCCTTATCTTTCCATATTATTTTAAGTTTTGAAAGGGCTGCTGTGGACTGTGCTATTCGGGCCAATAGTTCGGGTTTTGTTCCCTCATCTGAGACAATAGCTCCGAGTTATTTAAAGCTGTTAACACTAGTTAGCTTTTCACCTCCAATACTGCCTCTTTTAAAGCCCTGATGGCTATTGGTCATAATTTGAATTTTTTTCGGCATTTATTTGCATGCCATATGCTGCGGACGTCTTGTCAATGCGCATCACCAGGTCAGCTAGTTCTTCTTCTGTCCCTGCTAGGCCGTCAATGTCATCTTCTTCTTCCTCCAATGCTAACAGTACCTTCATAGCTAACGAGGGCATCTTCCATTATCCTTTTAAGGAAGATATTGAAGAGTGTTGGTGACAGTAGGCAGCCTTGTCTTACTCCTACTGTGGTTTTGAACCAGTCCCCAATATTATTGTTGAAGTACACCGCACTGGTGGCATCCTTGTAGAGGTTCTGGATAACTTTGATTATGTTTTTATTAATGTTGTACTTTTCCATTGCCGCCCAGGGTGCTCCGTGCCATACTCGATCGAAAGCTTTAATTGAAATCAATAAAGACATGGAAAAGATTCTCTTGGTGTTGGAGATATTTTCACAGAGTATTCTGAGGTTTAGCACCTCACTACCTCAAAGTATGGAAGAACCAACACAAGAAAAGACAAAAACAACAAATGCTTCACCGAGGACAAAGATGTGTTGAAAAGATGGATGGAATACTGTTCAGAGTTGTATAAATTTGAAATCTCAGGAGATCCAGAGATACTAAATGTCCCGGCAGTCTCCAACATTGACGACTATCCAATTCTTCGCTCGGAAGTAGCAGCAGCAGTAAAAGCCCTGACAAAAGGGAAAATCGGCCGGAGTTGACAACATTCCTGGTGAACTTCTTCAGGCGGGAGGATAAACTATGATAAACGCACTCTATATGATTTGCAACAAGATCTGGCAATCAGGAGAATGGCCCAAACCATGGACCCAATCACTCATAATAACCCTTCCAAAGAAAGGCAACTTACAACTCTGTCAAAACTATCGCACCATCAGCCTCATAAGTCATCCCAGCAAAGTACTGTTAAAAATCATATTAAACTGGCTAAAACCGATAGCAGACAACATCAGCACACACTTTGACTATAGACAAAGGGCATACAGTTATGTGTGTTTGATGTGGCATCTTTTCATTATCGAGCTGAAATTTTGAACATAAAGTCGTGCTGGTTTACAACACATTTAATTTAAAATGTCTGAAAGATCACTACGTTTTTTATTGCATTAATTATTATTAAGCGTAGGCTAAGTTCGCTTGAACTTGGCTACATATGAAGAAGGCTCGAGGTTTCTTTACTCAACGCTTAAAGGCAGTAAAGAATACCTTCTCTCTGATATGTGCCGAAAGGTGTACCAGATGATGGATATACTCGTGATCTGTAAGTATTCATTGTTGCATTTCTTAACAATATATATAAATCAGCTTTATACAGTTTAAATAAATTGTATAGACGTTATACGTACTAAAATAATGAGGTATAAGAGTTGCTTCAGACATCCAGCCACGACTGGCCGTCAAGTTTAAAAGACAAAGAAAGAAAGAAAGGAAAAGGAAAATTCCATGGTTACAATTGATGAATAGCTGAGTTCTTTCCCTTTTTTCAATCACCCACTCCATTTTAATCGAATTATCTCCCCTAGCACCCAACTAATGAGCAAGTTGAGCGAGGACTATCCAGAGGTCATCCGGCAAATTAAAACCGGACTTAGAGATCGGTTACGCTGATGTGTGTGTATGTGTGAAACCAAGCCAGCTGAACATAAACAATAAAACCACCAGGGGCGTTGCTGACCTTGGGAGAAATAGTAAGAGGCATGGGAGAGGGGGTCTGAATAACTTTGTGGGATGAGTCAAATGTGATGAGAATCTGCTGTTTGGAAAGGGAGGAGGGGAGGTATGGGACACTAAAACAGTTTTACACTTCTAACTAGGACTTTTGGGAAAAAAAGGCAACTATGTCCCGGACTTCAACTACTCCTCTGTTACCGTCTACCCGTTTTTAAATATATTCTATTTCCCCACCTCCTATCTATATTTGTATCTTCCCTTATGTTTCGCAGTTGTCGGTATATCAGTGAGGTGAGCCACCATGTCAATAAGCTAGTTCCGGTAAGGGCAGGTTACTCTTCTTGAGCAAGCCTATGCCAAATCACGTGACAGGTGATATCCGGTTTGCTTCTATTTATTTCACTGAAAGTTTAATTAACGATTTGAAGTTAATCTGTTCGCTTAATCGAGCTCCGGGATATCCGCACCCTGAGAAGGAGACTGTTCCTGCCAAGGCACAGCTGGCTGGTTTGAACACTCTTAGTATTTCTGAAACGTAATACAAAAAAATGTTTGCCATTATATGAGTTTTGTCCTTTTAGGACATTCCTTCATAGTCGAAAATTAGTTCATTACTAGTCCACATTTCTAGTCCACATTCCTTGTCCACATCCCCTGCAGGGATTGTCAGCGGGCAGGGTTCGAACTTGAGACAATCGTGTTTACCTAAGCAGAATACCACACTACCTAGCAGCTATCCTATAATCTCCATAATGATAATACATGCGGGGACATTTATTCAAATGTTGATTCCCTTTTTTTGTCGTGACCCGCTACTTTAGAAAAACCTTTCTTTCCAAATAGGAAATAATAATGAAAGAGAGTATCTGTTAATGTTACCGCGATCGCTTTTTAAATGCATTTAGAAAAAAATGTTGAACTACCTGAATTCGAAATCGTGGGCTCAAATATCCTCAAATACCAACCACTATGCCAGCGAATTGCTAATGAAAATAGAAGGTTTTATAGTTATCTATTGTTTGTTTCAAACTTTAAAGCGGCGACCTATTTCTTTCTACCAAGTATGAAGGGGTCTAAATCAACTTATGCCACCACATCATTCAAGTAGAATTTTTTTCCCTTGTTCGATACAAACAAAAATTACCGATACTTAATTAGCTAATTGTTTTTTTTTAAATGGATACTTGTTTGTTAGGTAAAAGAAATAATTGTGCAATATTTTAGCTTGATTGTAAGTGGGAGAAATAACGTGTACAGTTTTAAACCAGACAGACAGAGTATTTAATATAGGCTTAATCTTGTAGCAAAAAAAAAAAAGTACATTACATCCTTGAGGCCTTGAATGAGAGATCGGCCTTTACAAAACAATTAATGAAATAATATTTCAATAGCGTCAGTTAAAGCCAGGTTCACTATGAACCATATCCACCCAATTATCCGTTCATCGAATATATATGAATATTAACAATGTAATGAAAATAACAAAAATCAATCTCTATATCGTGTGGCATCATGTCGTCAGTCGAATATCGGCAACACGTAGGCCTACACGTAGCTCCTTATTGTTTTGGCGGAGATAGGGTTGTGGATGTTGTTTGTATTACATAGATTCTGATATTCATGCTGAAAATATTGAAACCCACCTTTTTACCTGCTTGAGTGGACCACTTAAGGGGTCGAATCTGAGTTTGTGTTTCCTCTTTGTTTTTCCTTTTTGTAATCTTGTTCTTTGTATGTTTGTCCTCTTTGTATTTGTTTATTAATTAGCTAAGATGCTTTAATTGGGATTTTCAGACTCAAATTAATCACAGTCATCTGCTCTTTCTTTACACTTGATTTTTACATTCTTTAAGCCATAAAATGCGGTAAGAAAGAAAAAAGAAGAGAAAGCATATACAGAAATGTGGTGGCAATATAATGGAAGCTAAGGAAAATGTAAGACAATGAATAGAGCTAGATTTGGAGAGAATTAGAAAGAAATAGAACACAAAATAAGGAATAATGAAAGCTGACTGTTTCTAACTAACAAATAAGAAATTAATTAGCTCTACAAACGAAAGAGGTTTGCAATTTGAATCTTACTTAAACACTTCGCTTATCAATACTTCTGAATTCTGTACACCGGATTCACCAAAAAAACTTGCTATTCTGGGATTTACCGCCATGTAATTTTAAATATTTAAAAAGTGTGCCATTTGTTAATTCTTTAAAAAATATTTCAAATTTATTGATTCCATGCTCAAAGATAATTATTTTTTAAATAAATAAAAATAAGGAAAATGAAAATATATTATAAATATTTTTTTAAAAAATGTGCGAGATCCCACAGCAATATGGCGTGACTAGGATTCGAACCTGGATTGTCGCGGCCACAACGCGAAGTACTAACCACTATACGATCACGGCCAGCGCGCTCACGTTAACAAAGTGAACAGAATGTTTATATTTAAATGTTTCTATTTATAGCATGCTTTAATTTTGTTGTTCAGTGTTATCTATAAATAGGTTTTAAAAAAGAAAGTAGCTTTTTGTGTTCTATTTCACTTTACTTTAATTTCACCTGTGCTGGCGATTGCTTTACCATTGTGTTGGTCTACCTACCACAAAGTGATCTGCTGATTCCTTAAGATTTGTTTGTTGTCACTGTCCATTGTTTTTTTTCCTTGGCTGCTGTTTATTCATTTCGTAATTTGTAAATATTTTAACTCTTTGGACAATTAGATAATAGTTGTGACTTGTATGAGCTTAAAGATGACCTCAATCTATTTACTTTATATAAAAAAAGGTCATTATATAGTGATAAGCTTATATGTGGGTCATCTATAAGGTCATCAGATAAGACAATCAACTTTACATCCGTTGGTTGTTTCTTGACGTAGACTATGTTGGTCAAAGACAATTCATTTGTAGTAATAAGTCCTCAAATATGTGACTGCATCACTCCAGTTTAGGGAAGAGGAATGGCGGAGAAATAGCGCTCTACACGTGTGAATTAGACTAATACCATGGAACTGTCTGCCCAAACTATTGCGTTGTACATTCCTTTGACATAAACCTAAGAGCAATAAACATTGTCTTGGTATTTCTTTCATTGCATATAAAAACTTTCTTTTCATTTCCTCTAAAACATTGAAAGATATAAAGGCACATGAATGCATCTAACATATTATTTTAAAACATTATATAATTTTTGAAGGACTATGGCACACCAGTCTGTTTTAGTATGACGATATTGGTTGGGAAATAAAGTTACCCTTTCAGACATTGCTGCCTATAGGGCAAATGATGTAATGTTTATCTATTTCTGTGGTCCACGGTTAACAAGAGTGTCATGTGGCCAGCACAACGACCAACCGCCTTTACTTTTCCCCATCTAATGTCAGGTACCCATTAAAGGTACATTCCTCGTTCCTTTTAGTAGGACAAATCCTCCTTCTTCCCTAGTACTATTAGAGCATGGAATAGGTTGCCTGAACTAGCCATAAAAACCATTGACATCTGAATTTAGGTCATAAGTTAACATGCATGACGTAATCATCTTTTTTTTGAAGTAACGTTTGTATTATATAGGATAAGGACAGCTGGGTATACTCAGAGGCGCCGTAAGATACCGAAATTTAAAAATCCCAGACTTCATCAGGATTCGAACCCGGGATACCGGTTCGGAAGTCAAGCGCTTTACCTCTCAGTCTCCACGCCTCCATAGATGGGAAATTGGAAAAAAACAAAAAAAAATAAATTTCGGACCATACGTCACTAATAATATAAAAAAATATTATTGAAAAAAAAAGAATAACTCAAAGACTCTAGGAAACAAACGCAAAAGACACATATTGAAGAATAAAAAAATATTTGTTTTGGTACTCAATTTTGATATTAAATTTTCTCAGTTGGTGATATAAATGTCATTAGGGACATTTTAAAAATGTTGAAAAACTCGAGAGCTACTTAATTTTGTAAAGAATGTTTTGGAATCTAAGTTTATATGTTTATATTTACTTTTCAAACATTAGTATGATAGATAGATAGATAGATAGATAGATAGATAGATAGATAGATAGATAGATAGATAGATAGATAGATAGATAGATAGATAGATAGATAGATATAGATAGATAGATGGGTATATTTTTGAAATTATTTTCAATTTCAAAACATCTAGATTTATCTAATGAAATGTCTACCATCTAATCACGTGATAGATGTACATCCAAACAAAGTATTTCTGTTTAACACCAATCTATCATTATTTCATTCATACTCTTTGTCTAGGTGGTTGTGACTTGGTTAAAAAAAAAAAAAAAAGATTATAACTTGAAAAAGGCCTATTTGTTTCGCTCCACTTTTTAGCTCCTCGTTTGACTCGATTCCTACATTCTTCTAATCAGCTGGAAACGTCAGTACTTTAAGACCTGTTGGTCATGTGCTTTATGGCAGTGACACATGATCAAAGGAGAGACGGAGGAGTTCTAATAGCACTAATATCCAAGATCTGACTCAATCCTAATATCGGCGGAACCAATTCCTTCCTTCTTCGTAGGACGGACGTAATGACAAAGGATTATCTTCCCCTTTATTGGAACTCTTTAGGGAGCAGAGTTTATGTTCTACTTCCTCTTTTAGCCATTTTGTCCCGTCATGTCTAGAAATGTCTCCAGAATGTAACGTTGATTTATTGCGATCAAGAAACATGTTTTGGCTTTGAAAAGAGTATGTATATTACTTTCTCTTAATAATTTCTCAATCTTTTCTTTTTATTAGCGGCCCCCGTAAGGAGTAAAGCCGCTATTATGTTTGTGTAAAATGCCCGTCTATCCGTCTGTCACACTCAAATCTAACTAAAAGTAGAAGAGAAAATCAAAAATCGTATTTCACCAAGCGTTGTGACTTGCAAAATTTAGGTGCAACTGCTACTTTTTGTTTTCCAAAAGCTAACCGTTTAGTTTTTAAGATTAATTATGCAAGCAATTTTTTCACAAAAAATACACCACTTCTAAATTAATACATAAATATAAGAGAGATTATGTTAACAATATGTGTATTTCAGAATCACTTTTCATATGCATATCCAAAATGTACAAGAAATGTTCATAACAAATATAAATATCAGAAGGGTCTGTGTTTTTTTTCAAATTTAAACGCTAAATAAAAATCTTTATACGGGCTTATATTTCATTACCTATATGGTTGTTCCACTTATTGTTTTATAAAAAAAAATTACATCAAATGATTGTTTGAAATCGCTTTTCTGGCTTTTATTACACTTAAAATTATTGGACATAACGTCACTATAGTCTAATGATTGATATCAGATTTTTTCCTGATTTTCATCTTAAAACAAATTTATGTCAATTGACTTATTTACAAAAATATCGACGATGTCCATTTACTAAAAACGATTGTTGAAAATCACTCATTAGACTTATTTTACATTTAATTTTCTTAATGAAACCTCATTAATGACTTTTTTTATGTTCTGGATTTCGTTTTGAAAAAGACATCGACCTATATTACTTTAAGTTTCTGACCAATTGTTGCTAAAATGTTTATATTGCTATTACGTTGACGAAAAAGCTAAAAGTAATCGTGTAACTGAAAACCCTCGTTGACTCTCTTGTGTTTAAAAAAACGTGTTAGTCTAGCTAGGCGGTGTCATATAGTGGAAGTTGTTTTTTTTTCCTTTGACATCATTTGGAATGAATTCTGTAAATGAAATGCTATAAGATATTGATGCACCAATGTTTATTGCACCTCGTTAACTTTCTCGTATTAAAAAAAATAAAAATTTAGAGGCCCCGTTAAGGGAAAAGCCACTATTAGTTTTGTGCAGTCTTTGTTTCAGTCTGTCCATCATCATTAATTTTCCGTCCAAAACATCTCAAAAATTTTAGTATCATTGGCAAGTTGTTACGGATGTTTTAAACAACATGCACATGTCAAAATGTCGAAAAAAAAACCTACTTTCGATAATAGGTATTGTTTATTTTTTAAATTTAAACACTTATTGATGGCAATTGCTTGTTGGAAATCGCTTATTTGACTTATTTTTTATTTAATTTTCCTTCTAAGACGTTTAAAAATCTCATTATCGATTATAGGCTTTTTTCATTATTTTTTTAAAGTAAAAAACAAAAGCGTTAATAGACTTTTGAAATCGCTTATTTGACATATTTACATTTCATTCTTTTGCCAAAAAGTCGAAACCTTTAATTATTGATATTATTGGTTTAGTTTTCTTTTTTATAAAACGAATATTGATGACAAATGATTGTTGAACTATGCTTGTTAAACGCGCATTTATGAGTCCAACTAAGATTAAACTTTAAATATGTAAGGCACACGATGTTGACTCTATGGAGTTATTATGTTTCTACGTGAGCAGATTCTGATTTCTGCATTCATCTTTTGTTTCATATGTTTCGGATATTCCTTCAGAGTTGAAGATAATCTACTTCCTAGTCCCTACCTCCCGCAGAACAACGGGGGACAGTAGCGGGTACGGTATGAACTAGGGACCATCGAGAAGTCCGAGCGACAGTGCAGAGCGCACTGTGAATCGTGCCAAATATATTCATGTACCAATATGATACACAAATTTAGCCTCGTTGACAATAATGACAAGCAAAATAATAAAACAGAATTACAAAGACAGTTTGTGTGGAAACACAAACTCAAAATTGGCCCCCGAAGTGGTCTGTGACGATCACATTTGCCGGGGATTATATTATCAAACTTGATGAATTCATATGAAATGACGAAAGAAACATCTCTCTGTATTTTCTTCAAACTTCTTTAATAACTTCTCCAACTTTCATATCAAATTAACTTCTTAATTCAATAACAACTTGACTTGATACTTCATAGATAAAACTTAAATGATACATGAAACTTCACTTAGTATAACTTCAACTTCAACTACTAAAACTTTACTTAATGGACCCGCTAATATCATAAAACTTATTACTAATCGAGGACTGAGCGAGGACCAACGCTCTACAAGAACTACTACTATGCGAGAACCATCGCTTTACAAGAACTACTACTATGCGAGGACCCCGTCTAACTGACTTTCCCCTTATTTATACTTTCTTTGATCGTATGTTCCAGAATCATGGAACCTTCTCAGATAATTATTTTAGTAGCTTTGACCTTCTAGAAGCTGACGTGTGCTATTTTTTCCTTTAACCTCTTTCTTTGATTGGATATCTAAAATTAACTTGTTTACGTTGGAAACTTGCACTGGTTTGAACTCAAGCTTCTAGAAACTGGTCGAAATAGGTCACAGACTCGACTCGTGACATGGTCCACCCAGTCAGGTAAAAAGACAGGTTTCAATATTTTCAGAAAGAATACCAGAATGAAATTCTATCAAAGACCAATGACAGAGAAGAATGGAGAAATATGTTGACAGATTTTGTGTGGTGCCCTAGCGGTCCAGCAGACCAAGGGATATGTGAAAGTGAATGTAGAGTTAGATGTCAACCTGGCCTAACTGATGTCTTATAATGAATATCTAATTGATCTTATTGTTTTGTAAAGGGTCAAGCGCTCTTATTCAAATTCTCAAGAAAAAAATATTTCCGTAAAAAAAAAAAGAAAAAAATAGTTAAGTATACTATATGTCTGGGATTGCAGTTTACAGTACATGGAATGATGCGATTGTACTACTTATTTATTGTTGTTTTAAATTATGTCCGACTTATGTGTATACTAACCATGGTTTTACTCTGTAAGAAAAGAACACTTTTTTTCGTGTGTAAATGTAAGTAAGTAAGTATGACAGAACTTACATAACTTAGCAATAAAAATGTAAAAATATTTTTTTACAAAAAATATAAAACCATTTGCATATATATGTTGCATATATTGATTGGGGAGTATCCCTACTAAGAGCCTCCCGTGTTTGTTACTATTAATAGTGAATAGTTGTAAAAGTGGTGTAATTTTTAAGAAAAAACTGCTTGCATAAATGATTTAAAAAATTAGATTTTTCGCTTTCAGAAAAAAAAGTAGCCGTTGCATCAGAATTTTGAATGGTCTAAAATATTATGGTGTCAGATTTTCACTACCTTTTCTGGTTTACGAGATCTAAACGTGACGGACAGACTTTCCACACAAAACTAATAGCGTCTTTTCCCCTTTCGGGGGCCGCTAAAAAAGAACACTTTTTTAAAAAAGCAAAGCTTATATTAAGTGTATCAATTAGTTTGGATCAGTTATGTAATTAAATGTGTAATAGATCTAGACTAACAATAATAAATATGTGCTATTAGAAATATCTTTACCAATTGTTGTTTTTTTTAAGCCAATTTCATGTCTTTAGCTTTCTCAATACACTATGAGCCTATCACTTTTCTGAATCAGTTGGAATGGGGTAAGGAAAAAAGAATGGGGTATCTGGGTGATGGTTTTTAAAATGTATTTATAAAAATAAAGTGAACAACCTGAATTCGAAGTCGTGGGCTAAAGCCTTCTCAGCTGCTCAAGCCAACATGGTAAACACTCTGCTAGCGAAGGGCGTATGAACAAGCTAGATTGTATAGTTATCTATTATAGTTATCTATTGTTTCTATTTCATATTTGTGTTCGCTAAGTCTGAGACGACGACCTATAAAGAGGAATAATTCAGTTTATACCACCACTTCAGTCAGGTACAATTTCTTTTCCTTGTTCGAGATGCCAAATAAAATAATTAATTACCAATAGTTTATTAACTAATTGGTTATTTTTTTAAATTGATTCATGTACTTTCAGGTAAAAGAACTAATTTGCGAAATTTCATCTTGATCCGAGATTTGGTGTGGGAGAAATAACGGGTACAAACTTTTAACAGATAGACAAACAGAGTTGATATTAGCTTTGTAATAAAAGGCTATAAACTCAAACTATTTTTTAGATGTTGTCTTACCTTACTTAGTGTCAGCCTATTATAATTTAATAAATACTAGATAAATGAATGGGCCTGTAGTGAACTCGTTTAAGCTTGGCATCTGCTACCATGATCAAATTATGAAAAATCTGCAAGAGTTACATCAGTTTCCAAGTAAAAATAAAGCTGTATTCTTCGCTAGAAGCCTCTTCACGCTAAAAGATGAGGCTGAAATAAGAATTCAAACCTTGGTTAGTAAATGCTACAGAAAAATTCTAGATACCAGGAAAAGAAGACAACAAATCAACATTCTGACTGGCAAAACTCCACACTATAGTGAAGAGACACAAGCTGAGCTGGTTTGGTCATATTGTAAGATTCGACTCGTTTTAAAAGTCACTCAAAAGTGAAGCTATTTTGGTTAAACGAACTGTCATAGCAATACGAAAGTCAAGGGATAGATAATGATGAAATAGTGATTATGAGTCTCAGACTACACTAACATTTCTTACACACTCAAGGTCTCAAAGTCGTATACATTTTGTTCAAATAGCGATTGTCTTTTTTTAAAAAAGTATTTCCGCAGCTTTGACTTAATGGAATCATTAACGCGGTGTTAATGGAAGGAAGCGTGAACAATTAGAGGGACTTCAGTTTTAAATCTCATTTTAGCATTCTCCTTTTTTAAAAGTTTTGAGCCTGAAAAATGTGTTAGATTGTATGCTTAGTGCTTTAAAAATTAAAATGCCAGGCGCACTCCCCCCACCTCCATTGCATGAGTTGGTTGTTAAGCTTATGGAGTGTACTGAGAAGAGGCAACGATGGGGCAAATGGTGTTAATGCATTTCATTGGCTGATACAGAGATTGTGCTTGACAGAGGATCAGTGGATGAGATGGAAGGGACGCTTTATTAGCGTAACCAACGTAATATGTGATTCTATTTTGGAAGCGAGAGAGATATAGAAAAAGGTTTAAAACAGAATATGAGAGGGATAGAGAGAAGAGAGAGAGAGGGAGAAGGGGAAGACAGAGAAAGAAGATATATAGAGAAATGAAAAGAATAGAGAGAAAAGAGAGGAAGAAGAGGGAGAGAGAGAGAAGATTTTCACTTATCACTTACACAAGCTAGGCTAAGTTAGTAATAGGTCATCTTACTATGGTCACTAATGCGATTCGATTCATAAAAATCAAATATAACTCAAGTGAGTCTATTTTTTTTTTTAATATTACTTAAATATTCAAAATTTAAACACTTCTAGCACATTATTGCCATGCTGTATTCTATCTGTACATAAATAAAAATCTAAAATCTAAAATTGGTATGAACATAATGTATTTATTTATCCATGACCATGTGATTTTGTTTTATTGATCAGTTGATATCGGTTTTACTCTATACTTTATAAGAAATGCATCCGAAGAATATAAAACATGAAACTTGTTAAATAATATAAAACTTTTCAAACATATAAAACGTTTCACCAAACTTATTGTTTTCACAGGGAATAAATAAATTACTGTAGCCAATTGAGCATAAGAATTAATTTATAGAGATTCGTGCTGATATAAGTAGATAATAAAGACTCACAAAAACAATCACAATAAATAATAACGTAATATAAACCTATAAGAAACATTTCCATCTCTACACACACTGTACCCATCGTAACAGAAACATTAACTCTATGACCAATTCCTTGCGAGATCTCATTATGTTGTACATTTCGAATGAATCTGGTGTGAATGTAGCCTATATTTTGGTTTTCTATAGTGATAATGTTTTAATTGTTTGACAAATTTCCTTTTGGATAAAAAAACCTATTATTTATATTATTTTAAAAAATTGAATGTTTAACTGTTATCTCTAGATCAAGAGAAAGCCTTTGATAGAGTTAGCCCTAAGTTTCTGTTTAAAGTATCAGAAGAAATAGAAAAAGCCGTCCTTTTTATATCAATTTTATTATACTTGTTTACACCGATGCAAAAACTTTTCACAATTCTAATGGAACTCATTTAAATATTTGAGAACTGTAAATTTTAATCTTATATTTAAATCTGTCTTAATCTGTTATATATTTGAAAAATACCACACATCGATCACGAGATCTCTTAAACTGTTGTACGTATCCGCATCAAATTTCGTATCCAGGTTTCCTTTACCTCCTAGGTGCTCACTAAGAACGTTTTTTGATAGATTCGCAGCCTGACGATCGGTATTCGCAAAAAAACGCGAGCTCTATTATACCTTTTATTATATTTTCGGTATTTCCTCAGAAGGCCGCAGTCGATATAGATCATGAAGGCATAAATAGAAATATCTAACAAAAAAAAAAGTCATATGTGCGTGCATGTGTCGGGGGCGTATAGTAGAACTGGTGGTTCTAAATCAAGTCTAAAGTCTATGTCGGAGACATTACGATGTGTAGGTTAAAAGAAAACCAACCCGAGTTCCAGAGATCTATCTATCTATCTATCTATCTATCTATCTATCTATCTATCTATCTATCTATCTATCTATCTATCTATCTATCTATCTATCTATCTATCTATCTATCTATCTATTTAGCTAGCTAACTAGTACTACACACCGGCTACGTTCATTGATTTGTTCTCACGCTTTATAGTGCCAGATTATCCCAACTTTTTTTTTTTGCCACATCTTAACGTTTTTCCTACCATGCTTATGGTCCTTGAATAGTTCTATCTCTTACAATGAAACGGCCCAACGCCCGCTTTCTTTCTTTTTCCTTCTCAATCTCTAAAACTCACAAACATCAAATTGTTTTATATAATGTCTACAAAAGAAAGTTTCGCACCAAGGAGCGCTAGTGACATTTACGCACAAAAAAAAGTTTCAATAGTGCTTACAAAATAGAAGTTTAATTTTGTACTTTTTGAAATGTCTGCTTTAAAAACCATATTTGGTCTAAATGGCGAAGAAAAGATCGTTTTGTTAAATGTAATTGCTGCGGTTTCGATGGTGAAAGGTGTTGAGTTGGTTACTGTTGTTATAAGCACACAGAAAGTATTAACCGGTAAAAAAAATATTTTTCCTCCAAGGCAAGTATGAGAACCTAAATCTGGATCTGGGGGTCAAATCTTTTTCACGTTTCTCTGTCTTCTCTTCTTATCTATAACCAGTGGCAATATACGAGCGCCGATGGTGTAGATCTAAATGTAGAGTTCCAGATCTATGATAAGGGAATGCTCAGCACTAGTAGCTCAGGTTTTAATGTCACTAGTCAACAGGCGCCCCCCCCCCCCCCCACACACACACACGCCATCCCCGCCCCTTTATTACCTTTCCAGTATTCTTCTCTCGCAATGTAAAGTATGGTAGTGTGTGAGTACAATGTGAGTCTCTTTGGGGAGGGCTATTTCAACCTCCCAAGATAGATCCATCGATGTCCGGGTTGGTCCGGTGCAGCATTATTGGAAACAGTAATGCGGAGTTAACATTTACATGTAACATATGACGGAGCTTAACGTACAGGTGAGATATGACCGTAACTTAATTTATTGGTTATCAAGGGTGTCATATGACCAGCACAATGACTAGTTGGGTGGACACACAAGAGCGTCCTTAAAATCCCGAAATTTCCAGTCTTCACAGATTCAAACCCGAGGTCCTTCGGTTTGAAGTTCAAACGCTTTACTACTTCCCAAACTAAAAAACAAAAACATAACAAACATGTTTTTACTTAGCTGAAAGATTCTAGAATGTATGCACATTTTAATTATTTAATAGTTGTGTTTATTTTTAAAATTCATTGTCATTTAATATAACTACAAATGGATTCCCATCTTATTACTATGAAATAATTGAAAATTAAAGCATTAGGGTTTATTGAGAGAATTTTTTACAAATCAAATAAGAACACGAAACTGAAATGTTATTTAATCTTCAATAGATTAATATTAGAATCAGCGTCCTCTGTTTGGGCTACGGTAACTCAAAACATGATAAAGAAACTAGAACATTCGCAAAAATAAAGATTTAAAACAAATGAATACTAACATTTGATAAAAGAAATCTCATGAGTAAAATACGCCGCTATTTTGAAGGGCCTGCCTTACCCACTGCAACCTATGCGTTCGCATTGGGCCCCGCACTTTCATAGGACCCGCGCTAATTCTAGGTGTATAAATTATTATTATCTCATGAGTAAAATCAATAAACCAAGAGACGGAAGGCTACAGAGTAAAGTAGCAATACTGCACAAGACACATTGAAACCTCTCTGTAGTGTAATGACACAAGATGCGTAGAAGTTGAGGTTAATCGGGTTTTTCCTAAGTGATGTGACGAGTAATAAAAGAGGAGGATTACGAACTAGAAGAGTAACGGACAATACGCCTTAGAGGACGACGCTAGGCTAGCGACGACAGAGGACTGTGCCCTTTTTATTGTTCATTAAATTGTTGAAGTTATCAGCCTGCGTTATCAAGTATATTCTTTAGTCATTCTGTTGTTGTGTCTTCTATGAACTCCCATGCACCATTAACCTAAATAATCATCAACAAAATAGACCATCAACAGATGTGGCCACCCCGTGTTCTGGATCTGGATATATCCACAGGTATCTGGAAATTTAGGCACCGGATAATTAGGCACCGCATATTTACGGATATTTAGGCACCCGGAAATTTAGGCACCCGGATATTTAGGCACCCGGAAATGTAGGCACCCGGATAATTAGGCACCCGGAAATTTAGGCACCGGATAATTAGGCACTTTTTGACAAGGCGGAAACATTTTTAAATTATTTTCAAAATTAAGGTCGCTAATTAAAGAGTGCCTAATTATCCGGTGCCTAGTTTTCCGCCTTGTCAAAAAGTGCCTAATTATCCGGTGCCTAAATTTCCGGGTGCCTAAATTTCCGGGTGCCTAAATATCCGTTGCCTAAATATCTGTAAATATGCGGTGCCTAAATATCCGGTGCCTAAATTTCCTAAATTCATATCTACACTTGGCGAAGTACACTGGAGAAGTACTGTATTAACATTCGTTTATTGCATTTCTACTAGATCTACCCTACGTCTGTGCTAATTATCTGGACTGCAGCTGGATTTTGGCATCTTTGTTCCAGTGGATCTAGACTTTCTATTAGAGAAAATTCGAAACCGTCTAGATTTGTCAGCCAGGTTGGATATTTTTAGATTGAACCTGGATCTATATATAGATCTATATCTATTGTGTCTGAATCCAGAACTATTTCGTCCGTTTAAGTGATCTAGGGCAGTCCGTCGTCAGTATAGCTCTATCTATATACCTCAAGAGTGAAGATACCTCATTTTGTCAGTTTTATCTGTTTATTGTGAGTACGGAAAGTCACCTGAGTACATATCTAGTAGCTACAAGCTGACCGTTGGAGTCACCTTGTCAGGTTTGTTTTTCAAGCTATTGACTGTTGCAGTGTTGCTGAGCTTGGAATCTAATCTACACACGAGTGATGGTATACCCTACTACCACACTGCGTGACCATCTATTCAACTTGTAAAGTTGACTAATTTATATTTATCAAAAGAGAGAGTTGGACTTAGTCATTTTTTTTACCTCTCGTGAGACAGCACCACCATCTTGTCTCAGTATTGACTTATGTTCCTGACCTGAAGACAGAAGCCAGCACCAACAGATCATCAAGTGGAACCGGAACCTTGGAACCTGACCAGAGGACTTTATCTGAGAACCTTTTTACCATACTGTAGCAGCACCAGGAGAGATTGGCCTAACTCAGTACTGCCTGTGACCTGTCGAGTAGCCTTTGTGGGAGCACACCTTACCTTGCCTAAGACAGTGGGGAACTTGTGTGGAACTGACCGTTATAGCTCCGTGGACTGAACAAAGGAAATCTAACTAAAGATAAGTTTATTTTTTCTCTCCATTATTATTAAATTAAGTCTTAAATTAATTCTCTTCATGGCTCAAGAGTTTGGACTCCAAGTAATGGAAAGATTACTCTTTTATTTCTGCAAGTCGGACGGACTAGAGTTCCCCTACGTAATTTAAGTCGCTAAAAAAGAAGAAGGGAGGGGGGGGGGGAAACAAGTAGTATTCACCCGTAACTTAATAGCAGGGCCGGACAACCATTGTGACCAAGAAGTCGTGGAAAGAGAACAAATAATCTACCCTATATTCACCCATCACTAAATAGAAGGGTCGGACTTAACCATTGTGGGGCCCAATGCGAATCGGATTTCGCGGGGCCCAGTTTGGGTAGGGATAGGGATAGTAATTGAATATTAAGAGTTTTTATTAGAAAATATATTCGTCTTTACATTTTATTCATTCTTTACTACGTACAGAATTACTACACGAGCCTTGCGTGTAGCGAAGTCATACAGTATATCATAAGAATTATGTTTCCTACATAGATCACGCTCAATAGCAAGAATTACCAAATGTTTCTATTTGTCTACGAGAATTGTTGACCTCAAGTAATTCTTCATTAATTTGAGGCGCGAGAAGCTTCTTTCATTAGATTCCACAATTACGGGTATTGCATAATGCCGCTTTTTTAATCGCTCGTAGGATTGGCGTTTTGCATATTGATTGACACCCCGAAATGAAAATTTTTGTTTATATATTTCAGGAGATTAGAAAGAATTTTCAAAAAATTTTAATAATTTCTGAATATTTCCAGGACTTTTTCGTATATTTTGCAATTTCAGGAGATTTCCAGGAGCTATAAAATGGTTTAATTTAATAATTTATACACCTAGAATTAGCGCGGGTCCTATGAGAGCGGATTTCCAGGAGCTATAAAATGGTTTAATTTAATAATTTATACACCTAGAATTAGCTCGGGTCCTATGAGAGTGCGGGCCCACTGCGGACTTATAGGTTGCAGTGGGTAAGGCAGGCCCTGCAAAATAGCGACTAGTAACTTTAAAATACTTAAGGAGACACAAAGATAAATGCTTATTTCTTATATTAATTCTTATACGTTTGCTCTTTCTTCCATTGGGCCATTGGACTTTGAAACGGGTTGCCTGAATCAGTCAAAGATCTAACAAAGTTAAGGTCTCTAATTTACATACATGGGTAGACATAGGACGTAGTTAAGTTCTTATCAGTTGGAGCGTCTGTAATTTCCCCTTCCCCTATCCCTTAGTCTGTTGAACCATTGGGGCACCATACAAGATCTGTTGACCGTCGTTTTCCATTCCTCTCTTTTTATGCCTTGGATAGAATTTCTTTTAATGAAGGCCTGTCCATTCTTTGATGTTGTCTTCCTATCGTTCCCCGAAGGAAGGTCTTTGCGAGCCCTGAAGACTTTGTGATAAGGCCATAGAGTTTAAGTTTGTTGTTTTTTTCGACAGTAGTTAGCAAGTCATCGTGGGGTCCCATTGCTGAATTAATTCTGTTTGGAGCTATAATTTATAAGATAGAATATGATGAAATCGCTAGCAGTCAAGTACAAAGTAGATGCATGTTTTCGAAAATAGATCAATTTTTGTGAGTTAATTAGTCTTTGATTAATGTTAATCATGGAAAATAAAAAAGAAAGCTAGAAAAGATAATCTAATGAATACATTGTTAAAAAGTAGCCGAGCTGTAACAAGTGTAGTCAAGTTTGTGAAAAATACGACAAAAGGGCATATTTATTGTCCTATAATGTTGAAAAGAAAGAGTGTACAATACTGAGATCCTCGATCGAATGGGCCTTCTCAGCATCTTTAAAGTCCTCAGGCAACGCCGCATCCGCTGGCTCGGAAATGTTCGCCGGATGGAGGACAATCGCATCCCAAAAATCATTCTTTACAGGCAACTCGCGTCTGGCTTAAGAAAAACTGGTCGCCCCCACCTCCGTTACGTGGATGTGATAAAACGGGATTTAAAATCAGTGAACATTCATACTGACCATTGGGAAGACATAGCCTTAGACCGCACTCGCTGGAAAGAGACAGTGACCGAGAAAGCTATAGAAAGTGAGAAAAATGGGCCTTGATTCTTGAAGAAAAGCGTGCCACACTGAAAATGGCCAGCCCCTCTATCACCAAAGCGAAAGCCACCTCGAATTGCAATATATATGTACTGGGTGTCTCTCCAAAATATGACTTCACAGCCATATAAAAAAAAAAAGGGTTCGAAATGAGCCATAGTCGTTCTACGACTGAAGGAGGCCATTTATTAATTATTAATTGTTGGTACGATCTAAGTCATACATGAAAGATTGAAATGTGATTCTCTAAGAAGCCACCAATTTTTTTTAAAAAAATTCGCCCTTGTTTAATATTTAAAAACGATCGCTAATTCCTACAACGGTAAAATATGTGGCGGGGATTGTGTAGTTCATCCCCTTAGATATGCTTTGTTTTAAAACAGATTAAAAAAATATTTTGCTTGTTTTTTTGTTTGTTTGTTTGTTTGCAAGCACCGTATTAATAATTAAATATGTGTTCTTTAAATGTTCTTCTCTGTTTGAGAACCGCTGATCTATTTGAGCATTGAAGCTTATGTAATGGGAGAGACGAAGTGGGTTCAATAAATAAGAAAAAGAAAAAAGTGTCCAGCTCGCTTTAGCGTGACCGCCGCACATCAAATGAACGCGTTTCCTGAATGGGGCTCTGTTCCTGTGATGGGCTGCACCGCGGCTTCTATCCACTGCCCATTGATCTGGGTAAAGTGGCCAACGGTGTTGGAGGCAACGGGCTGTGAATGGTGTTGGACTGAGAAAAACAACAACCCGAACCTGCCCTTATGGGAATGCCCCCATTTACAAAGCATTAAAACAAGGGCAGGAAACTCGTCAGTTTCTCCTTTTTTAAAAAAATTCTCTCCCCTCTTGTAGTAGACGCATACCCGGATGTATTACTAAAGAAACGGCTTTTTAAGAGAGAGCAGATCGAGTTTGAATGAGTGGCAGCCCTTGTTTTTAGACCTTGCTCAGACATGCCAGAGAAATGGAATTTGGTGGAAGATGAAAAAAAAAAATTGAAGGGCTTCATGAAAAGAGGGTGATGCTGTGATGAAAGGCACCCTTATCGAATTGACTTCTGCTATAAAAATTCACTTTACTGAAATACGTTGGACAAAAAAAAAATCCACAAGGGGAAAAGAATGTTTAATGGGGCGATATTTTACTGTCTTTTCGAAGAAAGAGTTTAGCGATGCGTGAGGGCAACAGAAGTGCTGCGGCTAGCGCTGAAACACAGTGTCCACAATTTTAATAAAGCATGATCATGCTAATATATGTCACTGACTTATATGTTTTGAAAACGTGACTGATAGTGAGAATATGGGAGCAATTTATAGTCAAGTGAGAGTGTTATAGAAGGATCCTACGTATCAATGACAAAGACCGCACCCCAAATGAGGAAAATTGAAATAGGATCGCAAATGCGGTTGGGTCTCGCGATAACCTGTGATCATTGTAAAAAAACGCAAACTTGAACTGCGAGGTCCTCAAGGCTCGTAAAGGCCTTATTGCAAGGAACAGTACCAGGGAAAGAAAGAAGAAGAGGCAGACCTAGAAAGCGATGGAAAGAGAATAAAAAGAATAGATGAGCTTGTCCCATTAAGATTCTAGTCAAGACAGGAATACACAAAGATGGTACAGATCATGTGTGGTGCACCAACGGTCCAACAGACAAAGGGATAGTTGAAGGTGAGAATGGTGCAAAACTGCCTCTCTCTAAAGCCGTCAAAAGTAGTCTACATTTCACTATTCTTACTAAAATACTCTAGTTTTTACTAGTCGCGTCAGTGTCAAAACTTTCCCTTTCTATGACACAAATAACTAATTCCTAATTAGGCCAATAAAAAAAACAACGAAGTCTCTCTTTCATCTTTTTTTTTTCTCTCACTCTCTCTTCCTTTCTTTCTCTCTCGCCCTCTTTCTTTCATAGTTTGGTCAAAAGTATTCTATCAAAATGTTTAAACATGTCTTCCCCTGTCCCGCAGGTTAGTCTACAGAGGCCAGACACTGTGAACAAACAATAACATGGCCTTGATAGCTTGACGGGCTCTCCTTGTTTATGCAAGGGCGTAGCCAGACTTTCGGCTCCTAGTTTGTGATTGGAGGTGGGAGCGTTGATGTGGGGGTGCCCTGAAGTTAATTAACATAGGGGTAAACAATAGAACTTTATTCCAAAGTGGATGGGGATACGACATATGGGATATTGGATAGAGCACAGAATATGAGGGGAGAATGGAGTAAGATTTAGAGGATTGGGGATAGGACAGAGAAGTGAAAACAAGTCATCAAAGATGGAGGGTAGAACTTGGAGCGTACTCAGAGTAGGACATATCGGACGAGGATAGAACGTAGATGATCGAGGATAGCGGACCTAGGACAGCACGGAGGGTATATTGGCCAGCGGGTTGATAAAAGTCATCTAATTACTTGTGGTCAATTATAATATGAAACAAAATCTAAAGATGGATTACGTTGTTTATGGTTATTTCTGAAATAAATATTTTGATACCAGGGCTTTGTAATAAGGTATTTCATGGTTCAAGCAGGAGAATGGTTTTGGTTTGGTGTAATTGTGTTTTTGCTTTCTTAAAGACGTATGTTTGTTTGCTAAGTGGAATTAGTGACCTCCGATGTTATGAGCACGATAATACTGACAAGTGAAAGTTTGACCACTGTAATTTTAATCAATGATAAATATTGTGATCAATGCAACAATGACTCATGAGATTATGACCATGATATTACTGGCCAATAATAGTCATTGCGATCCCTGCAATAATGACCATTGAGATTATAACAACGCTAGTACTACCAGTGATTGTATGAAGGCTGTAATTCTGACTATTTCAAATGACATTGCAGTATCTTTTCTATGTTTAATGCAAACACTAAATGTAGAATTACTTTCGGAGTAAACTATATGTTGAGCTTCAATAATAATAAAACATATAACAAAAACAAAGACAAGACAATTAGCCCCTGCCTGTACATGATGGCACTACTGACTTTGAAACATTAGGATTAAGAAAAACAACAAATGAATGACATTAATGTGCAAAGAGAAGGGTACGAGGGGTGCTTCCCCCCCCCCCACACCCTTGCTTACACACACAGCCTACACCCAACAAAATGGCTCCTTGGAGACTTGTTATCTTTAGGGGTGGCCCTTAGAGAAACAGTTGACCGGATGGAGGGACGTTAATTGCAGAATGGGGAGCGGCGTCCGCTGCAGATCATAGGGAAAGTTTCAGCACAATTTATGCAAATGACCGTTTGTTAAAGCGAGAATGATGTCCCTCTTGGGGACTAGAGCGACACATGAGGGCGGACAGTAAGAATAAAAGAACGAGAGGGAGGGAGAAAGAGAGATAGAATGGTGCATTAAAGTACATATGTGAACATGAGGGACTCTCTTTACCATCCCTCTCTCTCTCTCTTTAACTCACTTTTATCTCACATTCTCCTTTTCTTTTCTCCTTTTATTCTCCTCCTGTCCCTCTCTCTCTCTGTCTCTCTCTGTCTCTCTCTCTCTCTGTCTCTCTCTCTCTCTGTCTCTCTCTCTCTCTGTCTCTCTCTCTCTGTCTCTCTCTCTTCCTTTAATTGTAAGATTTTATAACTAAGTAAAACTTATTTGAAATAAACTTATACTCGGGTTATACACCACTTAAAAGTTTTGATTGAAATGTAAGTTCTTATCCGTATGTTCCAGTACGGTCATACGATCATTGATTGACTGACTAGGTGGCTGGCTGGCTGAATCAATCAATCAATCAATCAATCAACCAACCAACTTATAATTCATTCAATATATCAATAAAAAATTATTAAGTAAATCAATAAATCAATTAATCAAATTATCAGTCAACCCATATCTCAATAAATAATTCTTACATAAATCAATGAATCATTCAACTGATCAATTAGTTTTTCAGAATAAAAAAAAATGCTTAAATCAATCAATTAATAAATCAATCAATGATCTTATCAGTCTAACAATACATATATAAATAAATTCTTAAGTAAATCAATCAATCAATCAATCGATTCAACTTATCAGTAAACCTATATATCAATGAAACATCCTAAAGTAATTCAATCTGCCAATGAATGACATTTTTCAATAATTCCTAATGTATGTAAAGCATACACGTCTACGTCATGTGTCAGACATGGGAATCCCAACGACGTCGTTGTGACAGTTTACACAAATGAATCATAGAAAGGTACAAGAAAAGATCTCTGTTTTCATAGTTAAATTTTTAAAAGAACTTATCCATTTTGTAAACCTATCATTTCAAAAGACATAGCGCGCCCATCTTTCTGTCCTAGTCATTTATTATCTTAACACAGAGTTCGACTAGACGTGGTTACTTAACTCATCGATGAGGTCACGCTGACATTTTACACAACTAGTCTGGTGTACTCATAACATATGCAATTAACTGACCTGTCCATGACAATGGAAGGCGGAAACTGGTAATGACATGATGGTGTGACGTAAGAGGCCGGGGTCACGGAAAAGAGGGAGTCCTAAAGACGTCATTAAGCCGAACTGAATCACGAGCAACATTCGTCCAGAAGTCTGGTGTGACACTCGAGAGCATAATTTGTGTGTTTCAGAGTTTTGAAACTCTTCTGACTAGTGACGAGACTTTAATTAGTCGAAGGTCAAAGCTCAAAGCATGAAGTTAGGAACCAACAACTATAGGCCTATCTGCCTTATTATTTAAATGGCTTTTTAATTTTAGAAAATCTTTAACGTTCTTTTTTTAATGAAAGCATGTCAATGTAAAATATACCATTGTATACAGTTGCTTGATAACTTCGCCAGGGCTACCATGAATCTAGGAAGATTGGCTACTGGAAATTTGGGCACAGGTAAATTTGGCACCGGTTACCATACACGATAGATTAGAGTTACTACTTCTTACTAGAAACATGTACGCCGAAATATGAACAAAAATATAACAAAGTATTACGAAGATGGAAACATAATAAAAAAAAAGAAAAAAAATACTATGATCGCTCAATATGAACACGTAACATGAACACTCAGTAAAAGCATGTATTATGAATACTAAATATGAACACTCAATGTGAAAGTTGAAACGTAATAATAACACTCAACATGAACACTCCATATGAATACTCAAATGAACACTCTATATGAACACGTAATATGAGCAAGCACGTAATAGAAACACTCAATGTTGTTACGAATCTCCCTATCCTATTCCGACAATTTAAGCTCAAATTACTTCTTGCTAATTTTAACCTCATATGGCTTATCACTACTCACTACTTTTAACCTAATATAGTTTCTCACTACTTTTGATGGCTTCTCACTACTTTTAACCACAAATGGCGTCTCACTATTTTTAAAAACCAAAAAAAAAATAATTCCAAAGCAAAAGAGACTGCTGCTTTCATTACGCCCTATAGGCACAAGTTGGGGGATAGACCCTACCACTGGCCGAAAAGACCCGCGGTTCTAAGTTTGAGCATCATTGATATTTATATTTATAAGGCAGTCAATAATCAATGCGATCTTAGAGTTTCCGGTTCTTTATTTGAACATTTTTTCTTTTACAATACCTCTATTCAAGTCAGAATTTCATGTAACATTCAGGAACCTGAATCTAGGAAACTGGAAAGCTGATCTAAGAAACCGCTCTAATGATTTTCCTAGAAATTTAACAGTTGATGTATACATAGCTGAGAAAAACTCTACTTTGACAGTTATAATTTTTTAAAGTTAAAAAAAAAAGTAAATTTGGCTTGAGAACTAGAGTTAGATCTAGAGCAAACATCGGTTTTGAAGGACTATCGCGTTCGTGAATTTCCGAATGTAAGACATTATTGATTCAAGAGTTTAATAAATTAATGTTCAGGACAATTTTGTCCATTGTATTTAAGTCTATATTCAAAGGCCTAAAATTGGAATTATTAAATAAAAAAAAGCATGGCGTTGTAAGCCGTAGTGTACCGATAACTGTTGCTTTAAGTTTATTGAAAGATAATCGAGCTTCAGTGGCTCAGCTAATGCGGGGGATAGGAGGGAATTTAAAACACACTTTGCCCCCAAATGATGGCAAGTTCCAGCTACGCCATTGTCGAGCTTTGCTTATATTTTTTTACGTAAATGTAATATGGATTACATCTATATTCTACATCTAAAAGTATATCTAGATCTAAACTAGATCTTTAAAATTCTAAGTCTAGTACTAGTTCTAGATCTAGATGTCCATATAATGAAAGTACTAATAAATCATGGCACAAGTTTGCATTGCTCGTTGGCCGAATGGGTAGCATCGTTCGTAAAAGCATCTGACGGTGTCAAAATGAAAGAAGATTTCTTGTTTATTGTTTTCGCCCTCACTGTTGAAGTCTTCTGTAAAAAGACCTCCGATATTAAGGTACTTGGCCTATGATTTTTTATGTTACCGTACTTCCTTTATGATCACATTCAAATAGCATTTACCTTTTTTAGTACAAAAATCTTAAAAATAAAATTTCAAAATTTGCAAAATTATAATGGTGCGATAAATAGCACTGTTAGTCATATAAATATTTAGTCAATAAGACGAGTTAAACGAAATACATTATAATTAAACATATAGCTATAAATGCACACTATACACTCGATTCTAATTTTTAAAAGCTATTACCATAGAAAGAGGGGACATTATATGTAACAAAACATGTTGGATTTTCTGCGAGAAATACCTTCAACACCAAAAGAATCTTTTTCACGTCTTTAGCGATTTCAAAAAAAGCTTACGACAGAGTATTGCATGGGTCACTCTAGGCGACAATGGAAAAGTACAATAGAAATAGCAAGCAAAATAAAAATTATCATATTCTTGTGCCAGGAAGCTGCTTATGAAAATCGGTTTACAACTATTTACAAACTTCTTTTTTTTTTTTGGTTAATTTTTATTTTATTGATTTTTGTGTTGGCAGGTAAAAGGAATAATTATGCAAAATTATTTCAGCTTGATCTGAGATTGGGTGTGGTAGAAACAATATGTACCAACTTTGTACCAGACAGACAGAGTGAGTTGATATAATCTTTGTAAAAACATAATAAAAGTGATACAGAACCTCAACAGGCAGGCCACTAGTGCTGTGCACTTCAATAATAAAACTGGAGACTAGTTTAAAACTACAGCTGGATTGAGACAAGACTGCCACAGCTGGAGTGAGACAAGGCTGCCACAGCTGGAGTGAGACAAGGCTGCCACAGCTGGAGTGAGACAAGGCTGCCACAGCTGGAGTGAAACAAGGCTGCCACAGCTGGAGTGAGACAAGGCTGCCACAGCTGGAGTGAGACAATACTGCCTACTTTCACCAACTCTTTTCAATATCTTTCTTGAATGGATAATGAAAGATGCACTTAAGGGCTATTTAGGTTATGAAAGCAATGAAAGAAGAAGAATTACTAGCTTTCGCTTCGCGGACGACATATCCGGTCTAGCAGGGACAGAAGAGGAATTAGCTGACTTGGTGATGTGCATAGACAAGACTTCCGCAAGAGTATGATATGCATATCATTGTAAAACAACAATAACAACAACAAAACAACAACACAGGACTTAAAAAGGGACATCAATATTGGAGATGAAAAGCTGACCTAGCTGAATGCATCACAAACGAAGCGATACGAGTCGGGATTAGTACATCAGTTTGACTTCACCATTACCTGCAAACTACCAAAAAAAACAACACGCAAAATAAAACTCTTTGGCCATATCACAAGATCCTCAGGGTTAGTAAAGGTCATTCTTCAGGGAACAGTACCAGGAAAAAGAAGCGGCAGACAGAAAAAGCGATGGGATGGCAACATAAAAGAATGGAGCGGGCATGTCATTAAAAGAGATTTTTTTCAAGAGGCAAAAGACAAGACAAAAATGGAGAAAGACGGTCAGCAGATTTTGGGTGGTGCCCCAACGGTCTAACAGACTAATGAATAGGTGAAGTGATATCTAATTTAGAAGTCGATGAACTACATTTCACATGAGACTTAGAAGCATGATTATAACACGGGTAAAATGTGTGTGTGTGTGTGAGAGAGAGAGAGAGAGAGAGAGAGAGGAAGGGGCTAAGGTGAAAAACGTATCTACAATTTTTTATTTTTTAAAAATATAAAGTATCTTTTGAAAGACACTTTTTGTTGAGTTAACCACCACTTGACCTGCTTATTATCAATCTGCTCGCGTGCCTGTCTGTCCGCTATTATCCCTTTTTCATACACCACTCTCCAGTCACCTCGTTTTGCACACACACACAAACACACACACTTTTTCTCACAACATGCACGCACACATGTGTTCTTCCACTCAACAGCTTCGCCATGTCTCATTAACAATTAAAAACAGGCCCTGAGCCTTAATCAAGCATCGGAAGTTTTGGCTTTTCATGGCCCCCACGTTCTTAGCGAGGGGCGCTTCAGTAGGAGGAAAAGAAGGAAGAGCGTAGGGCGCTGGGCGCGTTGTGGATTCAAATGACATGCCCTTTTAAGCCATCTAACCAGCGGCATGGATTTCAGTACCCATTAGCCACTTGCATAGACGAATAAAGTTAAACAGGAGGGGGGAAGGGGGGGGGAGGATGAGAGAGAGGAAGGTGGGGAAGAGTCGATGCCAGGACTTATGCTAAGCCGATGTATGACGGCATTAACTAGTAGAAGACGCGTGGTCTATAATCTCTAGTACCACTTTCACTATTATTACTTTTTCTTTTGTTTTCATCCTGATTAGGTTGATTATTGGCATATTTTAAAATTATTTTAAACTTTGACTGCCTCTGTAGCGCTTGGGCTTTGTTGCAAAACTTATAAAAACTTATAAAATTGTTAATATTGTTGAGACGGGATTTATAGACAAGTGCTTGGTAAAAACATGTTTAAGAGATGGGGGTGTAGGAACACGTGGTTATATGTTTGAGAGATGGGGGTGTAGGGACACGTGGTTAGATGGTTGAGAGATGGGGGTGTAGGGACATTGGGTTGTAGAGACATATGGTTAATAGATGGGGTGCAGAGACAACCTGTTAGAAGCTAATACAAACAGCGCAAGTTAAACGGTTCAGATCTGTGCTGTTTATGCGATAAGCGTTAAATCATTCAGCATTAACCGCAACCAATGCCTCGTTTGCAGAGGGAAGTTCAGAAGAAGAAATTACCTAGTACACAAACTAGTCTCACATTTCTAGAATCTACCTTGTACACAAACTAGTCTCACATTTCTAGAATCTACCTTGTACACAAACTAGTCTCACATTTTTAGAATCTACCTTGTACACAAACTAGTCTCACATTTCTAGAATCTACCTTGTACACAAACTAGTCTCACATTTCTAGAATCTACCTTGTACACAAACTAGTTTCACATTTCTAGAATCTACCTTGTACACAAACTAGTCTCACATTTTTAGAATCTACCTTGTACACAAACTAGTCTCACATTTCTAGAATCTACCTTGTACACAAACTAGTCTCACATTTTTAGAATCTACCTTGTACACAAACTAGTCTCACATTTCTAGAATCTACCTTGTACACAAACTAGTCTCACATTTCTAGAATCTACCTTGTTCACAAACTAGTTTCACATTTCTAGAATCTACCTTGTACACAAACTAGTCTCACATTTTTAGAATCTACCTTGTACACAAACTAGTCTCACATTTTTAGAATCTACCTTGTACACAAACTAGTCTCACATTTCTAGAATCTACCTTGTACACAAACTAGTCTCACATTTCTAGAATCTACCTTGTACACAAACTAGTCTCACATTTCTAGAATCTACCTTGTACTCAAACTAGTCTCACATTTCTAGAATCTACCTTGTACACAAACTAGTCTCACATTTCTAGAATCTACCTTGTACACAAACTAGTCTCACATTTCTAGAATCTACCTTGTACACAAACTAGTCTCACATTTCTAGAATCTACCTTGTACACAAACTAGTCTCACATTTCTAGAATCTACCTTGTACACAAACTAGTTTCACATTTCTAGAATCTACCTTGTACACAAACTAGTCTCACATTTTTAGAATCTACCTTGTACACAAACTAGTCTCACATTTCTAGAATCTACCTTGTACACAAACTAGTCTCACATTTTTAGAATCTACCTTGTACACAAACTAGTCTCACATTTCTAGAATCTACCTTGTACACAAACTAGTCTCACATTTCTAGAATCTACCTTGTTCACAAACTAGTTTCACATTTCTAGAATCTACCTTGTACACAAACTAGTCTCACATTTTTAGAATCTACCTTGTACACAAACTAGTCTCACATTTTTAGAATCTACCTTGTACACAAACTAGTCTCACATTTCTAGAATCTACCTTGTACACAAACTAGTCTCACATTTCTAGAATCTACCTTGTACTCAAACTAGTCTCACATTTCTAGAATCTACCTTGTACACAAACTAGTCTCACATTTCTAGAATCTACCTTGTACACAAACTAGTCTCACATTTCTAGAATCTACCTTGTACACAAACTAGTCTCACATTTCTAGAATCTACCTTGTACACAAACTACTCTCACATAAACCAACTCGGCAACCAATCAAGACGTTAATAACCTTCAATACAAAAATCAAAAGGCTAGAAACATCAAGAATACAAGAAGTCTCATTATTCTTTTAAAGCTTTGTCTCAAATACTTTCATTTCCGACCTTTTTTTGTTTTCATTTTCCACTCATTTCTTTGACTACTAAATGACTTGTCTAGTATCGTAGATATCATTTCCTGACTTCTCAATCGCCACTGTTCAATGATCACATAGTCAAACCTTTTGATTTGATTGCTTTTATAATAAACATGAATATGAACATATTCATTAAGTCAAAAGCTAATCGATTCCTCTCCGCTATTTTTATTTCTATTTAATCTCATACGTGTGTCTCTGTCATGTCCATCTGCAGAGTCATGTCCAGCTTAAAACCCCCGCTTACGCCTACCACACAGTTCAGGGACGCGGCCAGCGTCGCACATAAGCTATACTTTTAAGTTTATTAATTTTGTTCTTGATGCTCCGGCTGACCGCCGCGTCCATCAGAATAATTTGCCACATGCTGCTGACCAAGACCATGGAGGGGGAGTGAAGGTCTGGGTCACGGGACTGTCCAGAAGCGCATCTTGTTTAAGGTTTTAATTCGTGATGTGCGTGACCTACACGGACAGGTCAAAGTGAACTACAGAGTGACCGTCCTGGGACTAAACAAAGACAATCTAATTAACAGTCTCGAGCCTCAGCTTTTTGTCTTAGTCCTGGAAATTTCAAATGGCACATCAGCAGTAGAGACATATTAGGACTGCCAACAGTCTGCATCTGTACCCACATAGAAAATGTCCCACTTTACATTATAATCTAAGTAGTATTCACTGCAAAGAAACCGATAAAAAAAAAGATCCAATGTACTACATCTTATTTTTCCTATATTAATAATAATGGCAATGTCTTCACTTCCAAAGATCAATGATGCATGCAGTGTATCACGTGACAATACAGACCAAGTTACGACATGCTTATTCTCCAGCATCTCGTGCAGACAAAGCCGTTGTCCTCTGGCAGTCTATTTAAGTTTTCTTTCCAGTTTCTGCGCCTGTCTTCAATAATGGCTTTTCTTTTTGAGTCTCAAATGTTTGTCCCTCAACCTTTGTGAGAGTTCTCCAACTGCCTCTATGTCAGTGGGGGCGAAATGGTGCCTGGGTTGATCTTTATAGCGCTTACGGGGGCATCTCTGTTATGCCGTCTTCAGTTAATCTCGCCAAAGAAGTTCGCCTGTGGCATGCGATCGTCTCCTATTTGGAATAACATTATACGACATTTCAATAAACATGTCTACTAATGGTCACTGATTAGTAGGTAATGTCAATCAAAATCATGTATATAGTAAATATAACTACTGCTCTATAAACAAATACATACAAGCTAACATGCATGCACGCTAACGTATACACACTTACATTCATATACATGCACATTAATACTCATTTACACAAACTCCCTCAGTCAATCACACCTCTTCGTGCGCACTCATACACTTGTACACTGAGAACATTATTGTAAGTTCTAGCAAATTTTTTTTTTTCTCATTATAACCTCCCGTACTTGTATGTATTGTTTTAAAAGTGGTGTATATTTATGAAAATACGGTTTGCATAGTTAATTTTAAAACAAGGCCATAAGGCCAAAAGTAGACGTTGCATCCAAACTTTAAAGCTACAAAATATAGTGACATTGGATTTTTCTAGTTTTTGAAATTTTAACCTGACCTTTGACTGAAAGACTACATAAAACTATAAACAGTGTTTTCCCTTACGGAGGCTTCTAAGAATTTGTAGAATCATTTCAATGGAAGGTAATTAAGGCAGAAGAGTTCAAAGTTCGTACTCAGCTGAAAGCAACTAAGTTGTCATTTTGAAAAGGTGCTAAGCGTTTTATCGCAATATCGAGGCAATGCGTGGAATATGAGAATGCAAAGCTCTCCACGTGATGTGGAACAAGACAATAATCATCAGTAGGACATTTAGGCAGACAGACAAAAAAGAGGAAGAGAGAGAGAGAGAGAGAGAGAGAGGTAGAGATGATACTCACTTGGAGTCGAAGATCTCAGAGGGGCTGGAAGAGAAAATCTCAATGGAGTGCTGAAGAGGAGATGAGTATGATCATATCGGCGTCCCATGTCTATTAAAACCGAATTACGAAACGAACATTTCTCCCTTCATTAAGACTATTATCAATGCAATTATAAAACAGCCATTTGCCCCCCCCCCCCCCCCATCGCGCTTTCCCTGCCGGGCTTCATAAACAATATTTTAGAAAAACAAAACAAAACAAAAACGCTTGTCTCTTTTGGATTTGCCAATCAGGATCTCTGAATCTTTTGGATTTGCCAGTCAGGATCTCTGAATAGTTTGTTATCCGATGAAAAGTGCTCATCCAAGAAGAGATTAACTGGCCAACAAGGTCACGAGATCAAGAATTTGATGGAAACCAGAGAAGAATATTCTTGAGATTTCTATATTTTAAAAAAAGTTGGTTTATGTAGAGAATAAAAAAAAATAACGGATTCTGTGATTCTGTTTGAGATTTCATCCTTACAACATAGAAACATGCAGTTATGGAGAAGGCAAATAAAGCAAATATTGGCATGTCCAAAAGCTAAAGAGAGATAATCGTAATCCAAATGACGTTCTAATTTACCAGCTAATAGAAGTCGAACATTCGACGCTACGTTCCCTTGACCTGACGGGTGGGTCTCTCCTAAGGGTTCCCAGACACAAGCACACCCCTAGGAGGACGAAAAGAAGAACACTAAAAATATACCTTAGAAAATAAATCTTGGATTACATTGTAGCTAATGAAACATTTCACCCAATCAAAGGCTGTAGATCTTAATTATATTTAGTATTGCAATTTTAGACATAAAATTATTTTTTCCAATTTTACATCATTAGCGCAAACGTGTATCTCAAACTCCATACCTACTGAATGTTGATTAGCAAATCGCATCTTTTCAACTTTATTATTACGCATCGGAATGCAAGAATACACACTACAAAATCTTGATGTATTTGGATGAACTGGCTTCTGGTTGGGAGTTGAACATCAGTTCAAGAATGAGCTTGTCAAATATGTTGTCACCTTAGTTGTTGTCTATTGATGAGTTTGTGCAATTAATCTAGAAGATAGGAAGGAATAAAACTGATTGATGGATAATATCCGATTGTTATGAAAAAGCCGGACATTTTTATACTTAAGGCCAATGCCTACTGGACGGAGGACAAAACTCCAAAAAGGAGGACATGACCTCCTTTTGCTGGACGTGTGGTAACCCTAACTATGTCTAAACCTTCTTCTTTCTCTATTCCACACAGCTGTCACTTCGGTCATAGTCCGTAGGTACATTCAACAACAAAAAAAAATGGGTTTAAAGGAAGTGAGGGCTGAGTGAATGAAGTATTTTGTGAATGTGTAAAATCTAAATACCATAAGAACGTTGAGACTACTGAGTACTGACTATGTTATCTACTAAATCTATACGATAAAGTGGTGCTATTGAATAGGCCTAAAAGTAGTATAGTTTGTAGCGACTACATATTTATCTTAGCTTTAGTCATAATGAGCGATACTCCTTAAAAGGTTTAAGAAAATAATTTACTTTTTTTTTATGGGATGTGGTGGGTGGGAGAGGGGGTGGTAGACGGAGCGCACAAAGTTTTCGAAAATGTAAGTACTCGGCAGCCTAACCAAGTGACTACATTTCTGATGCTGGTGGAGGTCAGTGATTTCTTTAATTTCTTCCAGTCCAAATGGGTACCAGCTATTGGTGGGTGGGAAAAATGTTTATTGGTTCAGGCTACTACTAAAAGCAACAGCAACAACGACCACAAAAACAATAACATAAAAAGCAAACAACAACAACAACAACAACAACAACAATGCAACATAACAAATTATCTTAAAAATTACATTTTTGCTTTTCAACAATTCATTTCGTGCCGACATTAAACGTCCAAGTGGTGGAAGGAGCATTTTAGGATTGTCACATCCCTCCCCTCTCTCTTTACCTCTCTCTCTCTTTCTCGTTTCCCCACTTTCAAAGCCGCCCTCTGTTTCTTCTCATTCTTTTCCTTTTCTACATTTCGAACTTGTGCCCATCTTGACATGCGCAAAGTGAAATTTAATGACATGACACGGCATGCTAATGCCTGCAGCGGAAACCAATTAAAATGAAATCCAATCGCATAAAAAAAAGAGTTTTAAAATGCAGCTTTTTGTGTGTGTAAAACAGAAGAGAGGCGCGACTGTCCTTAATTTTAATTTGAGTTTTGTTCTTTTTGGAAAACCCAACCTATAATTATGTAAAATGTACAATATAAAGGGAGAAAATAGAAGAAGATAACCCTTATTAGTATTTTGATGCCATTAGCTGTTGTTACAAGATATGTCAACAGTGATGGAGCCTTTTTTTTAGTCTGACCTAAAATCTCTATCTATCTATCTATCTATCTATCTATCTATCTATCTATCTATCTATCTATATATCTATCTATCTATCTATCTGTCTGTCTTGTCCTTTCTGTTTCTCTCTATATATATTTCTATATACAATAAATATACATATTTTCCGCCCTGAGTTTTTTGGTAATACTAATTAAAAAACCACTTCTTTTAAACAACTATGCTTTCTCCCTAGCCTTCCCTCCCCCATTATTGCTTTGAAGTAGCCTCCATTTTCTTGCCAACCTGCTCCGATTCAGCGTCTCACTTCCGTAGTCTTAATGCATCTCCACTTCGAGGCCAGGGACGCGCCCATCTTCTTCTCTGAGAGAGACACCAGCAGTGGCAAGATGTCACATTCAATGGTGAAATAAATCTTCATCAACTTGCATTATAAATGATGTCACTTTCGTATTGAGCACTAGCCGGATGACCTTACCAGTGGGAAAGGAAGGGGCGAAAGTAGTGCCGGGTCACTTAGGGATGACAAGAGAACGATAGAAGCAGAGACAGAAAGAGAGACAGAGAGAAGACAGATAGAGAGAGACAGAGAGACAGATAGAGAGAGAGAGAGAAACAGAGAGACACAGAGAGAGAGAGACAGATACAGAGGGACACAGAGAGAGAGAGAAGACAGATAGAGAGAGAGAAGACAGATATATATAGAGAGAGACAGATAGAGAGAGAGACAGATAGAGAGAGAGACAGAGCGACCGATAGAGAGAGATACAGAGAGACCGATAGAGAGAGACAGAGAGAGAGGGAGACAGATAGAGAGAAAGATAGAGAGAGAGAGGGAGACACAGAGAGAGAGAGAAGACAGATAGAGAGAGAGACAGAGAAAGAGAGAGAAGATAGATAGAGAGAGAGACAGATAGAGAGAGAGACAGAGAGAGAGAAGACAGAGAGAGACAGAGAGAGATAAGACAAATAGAGAGAGACAGATAGAGAGAGAGAAGACAGATAGAGAGAGAAGACAGATAGAGAGAGATAAGACAGAGAGAGACAGATAGAGAAAAGACAGATATATAGAGAGAGACAGAGAGAGAGACAAAGAGAGAGAGACAGAGAGAGAGAGGGTGCGCTTGAGTGAGATTATATTTTTTTACTTCCTTATTTGAGATCTTAAGGGCAACTGATGTAAAGGTCATTTGTTTTTATGGACCTATAGATCTCAAAGTCTTAAAGGAGTACTTAGCTATATGCTTTTACTTATGCCCTCATTCTACATCCATTTAGATCAGAAGCAGACTATAGATAGACCAACACACGTAGCGTACGCTGGATTATAGTTTTTGTTATATATTAAAATGAAAAAGTGATCACATCTTTATCTAGAAATGCCACACCCCGTTCTCTTTCGCTCATGTTAAGATTAGATTTGTATACTTTTTAGGGGAAAATTAAAAGGGTATTTTTAGTCTTAGATCTACATTGTTGTTTTGTTATAAAGTATGTTTTGGTTATATACATACATACATGAATATATACATTCATCAAATTAACTTTGCCTTAGCTCTGCTATAATAAGTAGCAGCTTCTATTTGTATTATTCCAAAAGTCATAATGGTCCATATCAACAAAGATAGATGCAACATCTGCAAAAAAGTATGCACCATGAAACAGAAAGCCATTCAATGTGACACCTGCGATGAATGGTACCATGCATCGTGTCTCCATATGAATACACCTGTATATTATGCCTTAAGCAACAAAGACGCATCATGGCACTGTGTACCGTGTGGGTTACCTCAGTTTACATCAGGACTGTTGATTCCTTTGATGCGGACAGTTCTAACCCATATAACATCCTAATAACCATCCCAAACAAAACTCACCAACCACTAGCCAGATCCACTCCTGTTAAACCTAAATCTACTAAAATTAATACAACAGCCTCACTAAAAAAACCTACTAAAGAAGCAATACCAAAATACCTAAAAGCCTTAGTAATAAATTTTCAAAGCATTAGGAACAAAACAGCAGACTTAGAAATTTTATTAGAATGTGAGAAACCAGACATAATTGCAGGAACAGAAACTTGGCTACACCCAGAAATTTATAATGCAGAAATGTTCAATAGTAATTATGAAATTTTTAGAAAAGATAGGGCTGATAATCATGGAGGAGTTCTTTTAGCAATAAAAAAACACTCTTATAGCAAAAGAAATTACCTTACCTAACTCAAAAAATATAGAATCAACATTTTGTAAAATTAATACCACCTCAACATCCCTAATAATAGGCAGCATTAACAGACCACCAAATTCTAGTTTAGAATACATACAGGAACTATGTAATCAGAGTACTACACTTAAAGAGACAAATAAAAATGCAGTTTTTTTGGATTATGGGTGATTTTAACCTACCTGATATAAATTGGAGAACACTAACCATAGATAAACACCAAAACATTAAGGACATAGATGAGCCTTTCATAGAAACTTTACACAACCTAAACTTAGATCAAATCATTAAAAAGCCAACTAGATTAAACAACACATTAGATCTCTTCTTAACCAACAGACCTGGATTAGTAGTTGATTATGATATTATCCCTGTTCTTTCAGACCATGAGATCATAAAAATACACAGTCAGATAAAAGCAGTAGCCAATACAAAACCCAAAAGAAAAATCTTACTCTGGAATAAATGTAACCTAACACATCTATACCAAGCTGCATTAAACTTTCAACAAACATTCTTATTAGAAAAAGACATTAACCAACCAGTCGATGACCTCTGGAATTTCATTTAAAACCATCTTAAAATCATTATAGAAAATCATATACCAACTAATTACACATCAAACAAAATAAATAAATGCTGGTTTAATAATAGACTAAAGAAACTTTGTAAACAAAAGGAAAACCTATATATATATATATATATATATATATATATATATATATATATATATATGTATATACAAATTAAACACTTAACCCAAAAAGTAAGCAGACAGCTGCAGAGTGAATACATAAACAATGTAATATCTAAAGATAACAACAAAAACCTATGGTCATACATTAAGTCTAAGAAAATGGAAACAACAGGCATAGCGCCATTAAAAGATGAACATAACATAATACATAATGATAATGAAACTAAATCAAACATCCTAAACCAATACTTTGCATCAGCATTCTCAGCCCCAGGAGACAAAGACATATTACATAATTTGAACCAAGTAGACAACATAGACGATATAGTAGTACAAGAAAATGGAATCCAAAAAGCCAACACCAAACCAAATAAAGCGTCTGGACCTGATGGTATTCTAGCTAGATTACTCAAAGAACTAAGCAATGAGCTAGCCCCACTGTTCAAAATACTCTTTCAGGCATCGCTTAACCAGGGCAGAGTACCAAAGGACTGGAAAGAAGCTAATGTCACCCCCCTATTTAAAAAAGGAGAAAAATCTGACCAAGGAAACTACAGACCAGTATCACTTACCAGCATCACATGTAAAATCCTAGAACACATAACATGTAGCAACATCATAAACCACTTAGACAAACATAATGTCCTCACCCCATACCAACATGGCTTTAGGAAATATAGATCATGTGAAACACAACTAATAGGACTAATTGATGACCGCATATTGATGAAACTATAAAAAAAATCAAACAAAGCATTAGGATTTATTAAAAGAAAATTCTATAAATCAAATAATAACATAAAACTAAAATATTATTGAACCTTGGTTAGGTCAATAATAGAATATGCATCCTCCGTTTGGGACCCCTCAACTCAAGATAACATTAAGAAACTGGAACAGACACAAAATAGAGCAGTGAGATTCATAACAAACAAATATTCACACTTAACCAGAGTAATACCTTTAGTAAAATCTCTAAATTTAGAAAGCCTTCAGGACAGAAGACTTTAAAGTAAAGTAGCAATTATACATAAAACACTGAACCATAATCTTCAAATACAAAAACAAATTTTAATAAAATACTCTGAAAGACACAAAAATAAAGGCACATTCCTCGTCCCATATGCTAGGACAAATTTTTAAAAATACTCCTTCTTCCCTAGTGCTATTAGAGCATGGAATGGGTTGCCTGAGCTAGCCAGAAAAACCAGTGACTTGGCAGAATTTAAGTCATTGGTTAATATGCATGACTAAATGCATAACGCGATCATCTTTTTTGAAGTAACGTCTGTATTGTATAAGATAAGATAAGAACAATAGTGCACCAACCAAGCGTTTCTCGATATCACTGAACAGCATATTAACATCACTGGGCAGCTTATCAACATCTATGAATAGCTTATCAACATCTATGAATAGCTTATCAACATCTGGATAGCGCATCAACATCACTGGAACAGTTTATCATCATGACTGGACATATTATCTGTCAGATTGTATGCAATGCCTTGTAGAAACTCCATCTGCAGCAAGTAGTCATATGCTGGCCATCCTCACGGTACGACACTGATGCTGCCAGATAATCTAGATATTAGATCTAGGCTTCTGGCTAAATTATAACACATGTGTGATAGACATAACTTTGTGTATCATACATACTAAATACATACCATTCGCACTATTTTGTGTCGCTATATTTTTTGTCAGCGCTGTTTTATTATTTGCTACTTTGTTGTTCGCTATTTTGTTGTTCGCTATTTTGTTGTTCGCTTCTTTGTCACTACTAGCAGAGCTCTTCCGAGTCCACACTCAACAACACAAAGATATAGGATGTCACGAGAGTTTTACAGTCTGATCTCGTGATTAAAGCAACTGGTCACTACATACCATATCACCAGTTACCATCAAGAAGGTCACCCATGTCTGTCTCCTGTCAGCGGCCATCTAGAATGTGTCCGGAAGTGACCTACTTACTATATCAGTTAACTTAGTCAACTGCTAATATACACCTCGCCCCACCCTGGACTTATACTTGAATTCCCCAAAGCACTCTCTCCACTAGATTAACTCTTACTAAAACAAATCATACCTATCACTCATGAGTCTATTAATATTCATAGCATCGGTACACAGAAGGATCCCCCCCCCTCGCATAGATCTACTCATTCTCCAAGGCCCAGTGGTTGACATCTATGTTCTAAACATACCATATGACGTATATAACTTGATATTTTTATAGTATCTCCTGTCAACCATGATACATTGAGCCGCCCATAACTGGAGTAGCGAAAGTTGATTCATTTGGGGAATGGATGGGAGGTGGATTTTTAAAATACGAAGATATTTACAAAGTTATAGTTATAAACCAGTAACAGGGGATAAAATGTTATGAGAAGCAACAATTCAAAACGTGGTTGAAGAATGGCCGCTTAGAGAACGAATTGTTTGGTTTATTTTTTAAAGTGTTTTTCTATTACAATCAGTCGAGGATTTTTTTTTGTCAATGTATCAGGGCATCTATTTTTTCAAAGGTTGAAGAACAAAAATCTGATACTACTTCTTCTTCTTCTTCTTCTTGAAACTGTCAAGTAGAGTTGAGCCTACAGCTCTTGGAACTCTAAGCCAGCAAAAGTGAACAGGAACTTCCTCTCACCAGCCTGAATGAGAACAGTGTATACTGTTCTGTCTGGCGGGTGGGTCAGACTCGCGGCAAGAGGCAGCGTACACTAAGACCTCCGCAATTTTCCTTTTCTATACCAAGCTAACCGTGCGGGACACGCCATTTATGTAACGGCTCCTAGAGGAACAGCGCCTGGATTGTGACAAGGTTGTGGGAGCTTTTTTACAACTCCGCACTGTGCAATGAGGATGCTCTCGCACCCCCTAAGCACCCCCACGGGAGTCTTGTTTTGCTACCCTTTAGCCTAATCGTTTCCTCCTACGATCGTTTCTACCCGGGCGCCACTATGAGGCAGGGTAGCATGCCCGGGATCTGATACTACAAGGAGGGCTAACGCTGAAGACATGAAGAAATTGTAACGCTGTTTTAAGCTGAAACTTCACTGCCTCTTTCTGACATGCCACTTCTATCACTGCTGTCTGCTAACATGTTGCAGCAGTAAGCTCATATCCCACAGTTCTCTGCCGACATTTTATTGCTTAACTTGACATCCCACTGCTATAACTTGACATCCTACTGCTATACTTGACATTTTACTTCTACTTCTTGACATCTGCCTCACCAATGTGTGATACAGAATGCATACTACACTCTGCTTATTGCACAGAGAAACCAGAACACAACGGACTACACACTTCTAACTGCACATTGATCTTGGCTCACTTATCAGAGGACATTCCTCAAGTCCGCTAGGCTCTACATTGGAAGACATGAACGTAATAATTGTATAAGTTGATCTTTGCGTCGACGATAACATCCTGGGATTGTGACCACAGACTTCAGTGTCAGGTAAGGATCGAGAGTGAATAGAAGCTACTTGTTTTTGCATCTTCAGTACCTAGAGTCACCAGGGCGAGCAATAGAGAGGCATTATAAAGACTTAATAAATGTTTACAATACATAACTACATAAATATAGAAAGACTTTTACATGTAACCAAGTAAAATCTCAATTTGTTTTGCATAGTATGTATGGTGTTAGATGATTATCGAACTCTGTTTCGAATAGTGACCTTTTAAAGTAACATTTGTAATTTATTGGAAAATGTCCTGATCAACTTAACAATGTCAAGGACACTAAAATGATCTTCACAGTTGTAATGAAAACAAAAAAAAAATAGATTAGAGCTGTTTTCTAAACTTTTGTCTCAATCCTCTACCTTTTATTAAAACATAGTCAACACGTCCTTTTGTTTGTACAGCGGATACACCAAAAAGCTAGCTGCTTAGGTTCCTAGTTTATCCAATAAAATAAGCACAAATAAACGTGTAATTTTTTTGTTCTAGACAGCGAGTGACCTTTTTTGTTTTATTCTGTAACTAGACATATGTTACCCGCGACCCGCGGGTCTTTATTTGCGTATTACTGTCGATATGGTCACGGGAGTGTTTTGTAAACAATTAAATGAAATAATAATGTAATAAGTAAAGCGAATGTGTCAATGTAAAAATAGTGTGAATGAAGCTATCAAATCAGAATAGCTAATAGGCTTGAATCCATTTGTTCAAATTAAAACATTTGCTTGTAGGCCTACAAATATTTGATTAAAATTTGAGATTAATAGACTTAATTTTGTATGTTCATGTGTTACAGTATAAAGTAGATCTTGAGGAAGACATAGATCTAAATCTACACTAATCTAGAGTTAAAAATTGGCTTTTATAGAGTTCATCCTGTGTTGCGCATGCGTGACCTTTTTTCATGAATGAATATAGGCCTATCTCAACACGGCTACGCAGCTTTATTTAGCGAACAGCGAACGAATGTATTAAAAATGCTTTAGAAAACAAATTTGAATGTTAATTTGATTAAAATATGAAATGAATGGACAATAATTAGTATGTTTATGTGTTAAAGCATAAAACTATCTTTGCGAAAAGAAGTTTTATCATCTTAGAGTTCAATAAGAGTTTTAGACCTAGACCTAGGAATAGACTCAGTAGAGAGATGTGTTAATCACTGTTAATGTGTAACCATTTGGTAATGTCTAATGAAAGGATGTTCGCCAGACATTACCCGCGCCTGCGGGTCTAAGTTTCTGTTTACTAATCTAGTGGATTGGATTTAGATGTATGTTAAACTTAACTAATGATCCTTTCAAGTTTTTTCTCTTTCGCTACGAAAATAAAATTAGGTTTGCGAAAATGGGATTACCCAAGCCGATACATTCATATCTATTAAAAACGAAAAGTATATAGTAAAGTATAAAACTATCTGTGCGAAGAGAAGTTTTATCATCTTAGAGTTGAATTAGAGTTTTAGATCTAGGGATGGGATTTTAAATTAAACGAATTAATTTTTAGTACGCGATTCATTACGGTATTGTCTAATGAAAAAAAGTTCGCCAGGAAATCTGTAGTCACAGATATCAGTAACTAATTTATGTAAAAAATGCTTTTGAAACACAAAATTTAAGGCTAATTTTATTATATAATGAAATCAATGGACCTTCCTTTGTATTTTCATGTGTCAAAGTAAAAAACTATCTGCGCAACGTGTATTTCTTAAAATTAGATCTAGGTCTAAATCCTTCGATCTTTTCTCATGTCAACATTGTAGACATGGCCTAGATCCATAAAATTCTATAGCTGTAATAGAGTCGGACAACTTTATTTTTTGTTTGAGGGTCTTAATTTTGTTTTAGGGCTACAATACATACACTACGGTCTAAGTTAGTACCCAAGGAACATTCCTGCCTAGTTTTATCAAGATTGGTCAAGCGGTTTCGATGTCTATAAGTAACATACATACATACATACATACACCTCACATTCTACTTTATAATATAGATATTGATGACATTCACATCTTATACACAACACAGAAGACAGCAAAACAAAGGGATGAAGATTTCCGAGGGCGTCGTGACTGAATGTTTTACAATACCTACTTCATCGGAGTCAAAAGTTTTTGGAATCACGTTCTTGTTGAAACAGCTCGTAGTTTATCCAACACAAAACAAAGTCAGTTGGGATCTCGGACTCAGTTTTCCAAAGACGCTTTCCTAAATACTTGGACTAGACCAAGGAGTCAATGCCTCGACAAATTGTGAGGGAGACTTGTAATCTGCAACATTTTGGAGTTGTTAGTGGTGAGGTTTGGATACTTATGTAGTCTCTCCGATTTACTTCGGCTTACTAAGGCTTACTTCAACTTACTTCGACTTACTTCGACTTACTTTGATTTACTTCGACTTACTTCGACTTACTTTGATTTACTTCGATTTAGTTTGACTTACTTCGATTTACTTTGATTTACTTCGACTTACTTCGATTTATTTTGACTTACTTTGATTTACTTCGTCCTACTTTGACTTGCTTTGATTTACTTCGACTTACTTTGATTTAATTCGACTTACTTCAATTTACTTTGACTTAATTTGATTTACTTTGATCTACGTGCCTATTTTATAGTTAATGTAACCATCAGAAGCTTAAATATTACCCAAAGCTAGAATTATAATTCAGTAAACATTAAATTTAATTTTAAACTTTTACAAAATTACAATCTTCCAGTTCTTTTCTTGATAAAATGCAATTTTTTATTTTAAAAATTGTATATTAATATTGGCATTTTAAAATACTTAAAAATATTAACTGTTTGCCCTTAATTATGTTTTTAAGCAGTTCTAGAGAGGTTGAAAAGCCTATATTACTTTTCTGTGGTCCGACCCGTTTAGATCTCAAAAACTAGAAAATAGATGTTTAGAAAATTCGATCTCTTGATATTTTCTTCTAAAATTGTATGTCTACCATAATATAAAGCCTTACAACATTTTTTTAAAAAATCTAATTACTAATAATAGTAAAAAAACAACAACTATATGTATGTTGTCCAAAAAGTAAAAATCTGTCCACTTTTTTTTATTGTGTACACTTATAGTTCAGTTTTTGTTCAGCTATCTCATTTGATCAAGACTCAAATGTTGAACAGCAAGTTATTACTCACGTTGCTACCAAAAGAAGTCAACTATTAATAACAAGGACAGGGTTCCTTTATTTTTTATCAGATATTTTGCTTTCCCATTGATTGCATTGTGGACAGAAACTCTGACGTGCCAGAGAGGGCTAAATCGCTTGCCGGGTGTTACCTGCGGGACGTATTTTGAGCATCACTGTCAATTCACTGGTATGGTTTAAATTGTTACACGGTGAACTAAATACAAATATGGTTTTAAAATCATTTTAAATTAAACGTTATTTCAGCATTCATGGGCATTCCGGCCGAGTAGTAAAGCGCTTGGCTTTTGTACTGACGCGTTTTGAGTTCGTATGCAATGAATACTGTTAGGATTTTTAGAATGCCAATAGGACATGTTGATGAGTTTTTCCTGCATAGGACATTTGGTAGTAAATATTATAAAAAGGAGCTTGATTTTTTTTTTTTGACAAGTCAGTGACACTAAAATATATTAAAACTGAGAAGCTACTCAAGAGTGCACAAAGCAGCTTCTGTTATTTGCATTGCAATTGTAACTGCAGAAGCTCTCGCATTATCCGTTGCAAACTTTTTTTTTATTGTTTTATATAAAATTAGTATTCATGTATTTGCATAAAACACGCAGCTAATATTTTTCTTGAGCAAAACGGAATTTTTTCCTGTTGTAGTTTTTATGCTAGTTTTTTTCAGAAAACCAAAAGTAGCAGTTGCACGTAGATCTATCTATTTAATAAATAAACACACAAAGTGTAAAAAAAAACAACCTGGTTTCAGTAAGACCGACTGATGGCCATATTTATTAAAGCAATGAGTAGATCAATGCTTGTTGAAAACTCTCATGAAGGTGATGTTAGAGTCTTCAGATAAGACAAATATCCTTATACATTCTAACGTTAAATTTCTCTCTCTCTCTCTCTCTCTCTCTCTCTCTCTCTGTCATTTTTATTTCCCCCTCTCTTTTTTTTCTTTCTACTCTCTCTAATTCTTTCTTATTCCTTTTTTTCTCTCTCACTCTCAATTCTTCTTATATTTTGCTTCTCTTTTTTTTATTCTCATTTTATTTTTCTTTCTTTCTGTCTTTTTATATTTCTTTATCTTTCTATCTATTCCGTCTCTTTTTCAGTTATCTCTCACCTTCATTCTCTCTCATTTTTTTTATTTCTCATTCTCTCTCTCCATATATTTATTTGTTTGTTTCTTTCTTTCTTTCTCTTTGTCTCTCTTTCCTGTTTTCTTCTTTCTAATTATTCCCTAAATAAATTGAATAAAAAAAATAATGGGACATATGAGTGTGTCTGTGTGTGTAAGTGTCCAGGAGGCGGGAAGGATGCAAAAGACAAACCTTGTAATAACAATGGTGACCGCCCAAAGCGCCAACAGGAAGCTTACAAAGTCCCGTATTTAAGTTATTTCCAGCCCCCGACATGAGTCATGAATCTTGACATCATAAAACATAGTTTTAATTAAATATATAAAAAATAACGTGAAATAAAAGCAAGGAAACAAAAATGTGTTGAATGTCCACATCTTTCAAAACATAATCTTCAACTCTTTGTTCCACACTATGGGATACGGACACAATAGCAAGCCGACTATTTTACATTAAAGGATTTACCACGAGGCCAGATACACAAAAGTTGAAACTATTGTCAACTAAAGTTTGCTATCCAGCTCGAGGTTTTTATTGGCTAAAGTTTAACATTGTTGTGGTGAGTTAGAATGTTCCAGAACAGGGTGCTGAACAAACTCAATGAGCAGCTTCATTCAAACTGGTACCGTGGCGTTGGTGGGGGCGAAGTTTACAGAAATATTGATTAAAGATCATTGCATGCAAATCTAAGTTTTAATGAATAAGAAAATAGAAGAGTATCAAAAACTTGGATGAAATTTGATAAATGAAGTTTTAAGAAATCAATGAGTTGACATTAAGTGTGTACAAAGCTTATATCAACTCACTCTGTCTGTCTGTTAGTGTGAAGTCAACACAATTTTCAAAGGGCAGTACGGAAACTTTCTCTCTCCCCAGCCCCCCTCCCCAGCCCTCCTCCCCGTAGGTCAACAAAAGTGATTACACTATAACGCACTTAGCATTCTATAAGCATGAAAGTTGAATTAAACAAAAACAATTAATTTCCAATGGCACAAAACTATTAGTGTTAGTCAGGTATAGAGGTACTAGAAATTAATTACATGATTAGCTCAAAATAATCAATCAAATTTCACTCAACATAACTGTAATCATGAAAAAGTTTTTTTTTTTACTATTAAAATTTCGTTGACTGACTTTAAAAAAATCAACAATAAATGTCAATTTTAATTCACGTATGTAAGGGCGAGTCATAAAAGGTGCAGCTAACAGTTATCTATCTATCTATCTATCTATCTATCTATCTATCTATCTATCTATCTATCTATCTATCTATCTATCTATCTATCTATCTATCTAATTATCTATCTATCTATCTATCTATCTATCTATCTATCTACCCATCCCATCCATTCATCCATCCATCCATCCATCCATATATCCATCCATCCATCTATCCATCTATCTATCTATCTATCTATCTATCTATCTATCTATCTATCTATCTATCTATCTATCTATCTCTATCTATCTATCTATCTATCTATCTATCTATCTATCTATCTATCTATCTATCTATCTATCTATCTATCTAATCTACCCATCCATAAATATATGTTTGCGTTAGACTGTGTTAACACACTCATATGTCTGTGTGTGTGTGTGAGTAACAGATGTTTTATTCCTATTTTATAAAATTAAATTGTATTAATAATATCTTTCCTTCAAAGTTTAGTAGACTGTGATTGTAATAAAACAAACGAATAATAATAAATCTAAAGGTTGTCGGCTTCTGATTGGTCCTAAGAGTTAACTCCCGGAGCCTTTCCATGTTTGGGCACAGCTGCAAATCAGCAGAGGTTTTAATTCAGTTTTCCCTCTCCTAGGTGGGTAGCCAGCTAAGGCTTAACGAGCTCCCATGCCCGAGGCTTACTGTAAGCGAGGTGAAATATAATACTTCGCTTATACTTATCTGGATGTGATGGTATGTCACATGATGTCGTTAGTTTTGCTTCGTTGATACAAGAAGAATCCACACAAGTTAAAGTTTTTAAATCCGGAAATGTGATCCGTCTAACCAAATATTTATTTTCTTCAGTCCATTTCTATTCATGATGGCGTTATAAAATATATTTGCATTAAACATGCATATTGTGTTCACTTGTAGCAGGCGGGCGGCATTAACAGAGAAGGTTATTTCAGCATTGAAAACATTAAAACACAAGTCAACAAAAGGAACTCATGTAACTAATGATGCAATTCAACGCACTCAACACTCTAGCGAATTTTGTCAGCTACTGAATCACTAATTAAAAAAAGTAATTTTTTTAGAAAAAAAAATAATTTTATCATCCTTGGGAAAAAAATGTCGTCGTCCAGCCTGTATCCTAGCACTAATTAATCTCTGAGCCCCATCGTTGTCATTTCCTGTTGAACCCTAAGTACTCTTTAAGTTTTAGAATATAACAGAACAAAAATTTAAAACAATTTCCTCCTACTGGCAATTTTCCGTGACGTTCTCTATCATACTATCTCTATTATCTATTACCGATCACTTTTGTGAATGAGTTAGGTGTGATTTTGGTGTATGATTCAGTGAATGACGTCATGTGTAAGTACGACTGACCCCCACGAGTAACAAAACATCCACTCGTCACCTTCAAAAAAAGTGTTTTCACCTAAATTTTAGGATGGTTTTTTTTTTAAGGCTCCTCTAAGCTAATAGTGCCCAGGGAAAACTGCTAGAGTTGTTACCCTGCGCTGGCCCTGAAAATTTAGTAAATTGAATTTGATCATTTCAAAAGGGGGTATTATTAAATTTTCCACAGAGTTCACTTGTGTCACTTATCTAACTATTCACACCTTTTTTTAAAGCAATAACTTCGGCAATACCTGCTATTGTGTTGATAGTAACATAATCTGTTTTTAAATGTCTGCTTGATCTGTGACCGAAGAGTGACCTAGGTCACGCTGACACTTTTGCCCCGTGTGATTCACCACAAGTGAGAGACCTGTAACCAGGCGGCGTCCTAAAAGTTTATGAATTTTAAATGCCTTTCTACTTGGTTAGAGTTTATTAACTAGGACACAGTGATGGTGCCGTTGCCAACACTAACTGAATAGTACCTAGTAACATTCCTTCCTTGTGATATTCTACACGCTGCATTCACAAGTGATGTCCTAATTTTTAAACACAATAAAGCTCTTCAGCTCCTGCAAGTACAAAGCAATTTAAACATTAAATTACAAGAAGATATTTTGACGATTTCGTTTCCCTTTAAATCCTTTAGACTCCAGCCAAAGTATTAGACCATTTTCACACTGAAAGTTCATCACAGTATTCTGTTTTTGTTTAAAATGTGAAAAGTAAGATTCCTTTTGACGTTCTATAACCCTTAAAAGAAGAGAAAGCAATATGAGGAAATGCGGTGCCATATTATTGAACTTAAAGAAAAAAAATGAAAAGAGGAAGTTGGGAGAGATTTTGATATAAATAGACAAAACAAACAATGTCAAAGACGCATTATTGAAAGATCACTGTTACCAACTAAATAATTAAATTAATACGTTCTACAAACGAAACAGTTTACACACGGATACACCAAAAAAAAAAAAAAGCTAACTATTTAAAGACTGGACTCCGTGTATTCAAATCTTCAACAATGTGAAGTAACGTTTCAGATACAGACAAAACAAATAAAGGTTGACGTGACATGTCATTCAAACCATGCTGTCTGTAATCATGGGCCGTGACGCATGAACTGAGGGGGGTCTAAGTCCAATCACAATGGCGACTAGTATTTTTTGTTTTTAATTAAACTACATTTCTGCTCGCATAGAGCGCCAAAAAAAAAAAATTCTATCAGATGCTACTTTCCCAGCATGTTCACAAAACAGATTAGACCAAAGTGCATTCTTTTTTTTTTACAAAATCTACACAATTGTTAAACAATAACGACAATGACAAAACAAATTGTACTAATTGTTCTTTTACTTAATACGTGTCCAGATTACATTTTGTTTCATTTTTACAGTTCATTTTGGATTTACCGAATCAGAAACCCCATTAATATCGAACCATGATGAAATTACTCCCATAGAGCAAGTGAAAGGAATCGGGCAGTGCGTTTTAAGGTCGCCGTGTCTCCGTACAAGGACTAGTTCTTTCTCTTTCAAAACCTTGTCCCGATCGCCCTTCATGCAGAACGCGACATTTTTGGATTCACCAGAGTGCCTCACCAATTACTCCTCGATGCTTGTTACTAAAACTACGGCATCAAATCTCAGCAATATCATCTTTTTTTTCCGACAGCCAACTTTTCATTGTTTTGTTTTTGAAAGCAATTAGCTAATACAAAAAGTTTTTAAAACCACCTTGACAGTGTCACTAATGTAGAGGGTTTCTATTCATTTGTTTCTTTCGTTGGATAAAGAGAATTAAACCCTAGCTCTCGCGATACGCAATGGTGCGAGCAGCACGAGGGAATCAGCTGGTAAGTGGCTTCAAAGTTTCATCTAATATTAATCTTCTGAAGCCGAGATCACAATTTATCTGCGTGTAAAAAGATCACGTTGTGTCAGCCATATTGTTACGAAATACACTTTTTTAAAATGGATGTTTTATAATGTCTTTTGAATTGCATCAACGGGAGCTGCCGCACTGAGCACCAACTATCCTAGCTACGCCACTGCACTAATGTTTAACGGAAGGCAAGTTGCAAACAATTTTGGAAGTTTTGCTCTGGATGAACTTGATTTTTTTTCCCCTTGATTTGATTGTAGCTGAAGGTACTTGGTGGTATCTAGTTGGTGAGTGTAACGGGACATTGAGTTGTGTGACAGCCAAGTGTGGGGAGTAGTTTCTCACACTGGATCGTCACTTCAAAATTTTTTTTATTTTTTTATTTATTAGTTCTTTTTTTTTTTTTAATCAATGAAAAGTCTTGTTTTTTTTTTTATATATCTGACTATTGAGATAAGTTCAAGTTGAAACTCTACAAACAGATTTCTTTCATTTAATATTTATAGTCCTATACTCCAACTGTCCAAGTGCATCTATTTAAAATGTCTTCACTTTTAGGGAGAGGCTGAGAGAGATAGAGAGAAGAGATAGACGTGGGAGAAGAGAGAGAGAAGACGAAAAGAGAGGGTTGAGAAAAGGGGCTGAGAGGGGATGAGAGAAACGGAGAAAAAGAGAGAAGGGGGAGGTGGAAATATGGAGCGACAGGAAAGAGAGGAAGAGAGAGAGCAAGAGGAAGAGAGAGAAAAAGTGGGAGAGAGAGGAGAGAGATAAGGAGACAGAAGAGAAATAGAGAGGGAGAGATAAAGACAAAGAGAGTAAGGGGGCGATAGAGAAGAGATACACAGACGACAGAGAAAGAGAGAGAGAGGGAGAGAGAGAGAGATAGAAGTGAAAGAGAAGAAAATAAGTTTTATATCCTAAATCGGATACATAAAAGAATTGCAAAACTCTTGTAATGAATTTCGTTATGCAATCTTTTTAACACATTCAATAATTAATGACTTTTAGCTCTCTGTTATTACCCGCACTCTTGCTAACACTAAAGCACTGATCCGTGCCTCGATGATCAAATTAAGCTTATTTCAACGTAGTCCTTTCAAGAAACTCCAAGTGGACCTCTGAGAGACCCACCACCGAAGCGAGCCACTGAAGCTTTAAAACATATTGTCCATATCTTCCCCTGTGATAGCTTCTTTCATTCTTACTAAGCAGCCCCTTGACGTGGAATACATTTTTTTTTACTTGCATTAAGTTAATGCATACAGAAAAATGCGAACTAAGTCATTACTTATTCATGTTATTGAAAACTGCCAACTACAAAGCGCAATAGCATATAGCTTAATAAAATATACAAACTGCAAAACATTAATAGAATAGACTATATATCATAAAAGACTAAGAGTGATTTATTGACACTTATTGGAAATATGTTGTGATGGGGTGGGTGGGGTAAACTCAAAACCCTCTGGAGGGGGTTTAAACTTAAAGCCCCTTGGAGGGGGATTTAAACTCAAAACCCCCCTTGGATACGCTCATAAAATTTTGTGACTGTAGTTTGAATTAATTGTATATTGTAGAGGTGGTTTTTAGCTTCAAACCCCGCTGAAGGGATAGGCGATTATTATTGTATTTGTTATAAACACCTGTGTCTACAAGTCTATGTATTTGATATATGTCTGTGCGCATGCGTGTGATGTTTGAAGAAAAAGAACCCAAGCCTACCAGTCCTCTGAATGTATTCGGCTTATCAAAGAGTGGACTACACAGTTATCCAGGACTACACAGCTATCCTCTGGTTTAAATGAGATAGTGGTCTGTTTCGACCATCAAGAAGGAGCTTCGGAGGTTTGTGGGTATGTTTCAGTGAGAGAGAGAGATAAAGAGGGAGAGAGAGAGAGAGAGAGAGAGAGAGAGAGAAAATACTTCTTTATAACAAACACTGATATACAAGACATATTGAGTTTTCGTCTAACTGTATTTGAAGCTTAAGAAAAATTTCTAATTATACACTATTAACGAATAATTTTTTATACTGGCGTGATTAACAGTAGTAAATGAATAATTTCAACCAAACCTAATTTAGATGTATCCTTATTGTAGTTTCACTTCTTTAACCCCCCCCCCCCCCTATCATAAATCCTTCTCGTCCAGCATTACTTTCTCCATTTAGCCCAGGGACAAACAGACCAGCGGTCAGCTGATAGTGTTTAATCCTCAAATTGAGTAGCGAGCACCCCAGCACAAAAGTGCGCCTTAAACTCGGCTGAGCCGTCTGATAAATTTTGATGAAGTGGCGGCAGAAAAAAAAAAGTTTATTAAGCCGACACAAGTGGAGATAAAGTATCCGCTGAACGTGGCTCTATGTCTTCTTTTAAAACACAAGTAGGGGACTCCTCCACCAGAGGGCGCGCTCTTACTAGTAATTATGGCGTCAGGGACATGGTATCTTGATAAAGATGTATGGCTCCTGATGGACGAGGGTGGTGAGCAAAGAAGAAAGAAAATGAAATCTTTTAATACCTAGCGGCTGCTTGCTGTAGTTTGAGAACGTCTGCTTGTGATAATAACTGTTTCTAGAGTTTAAAATATCGCGTCTGCTATTCTCGTTGTTACTGTATCAAATTTCATCCACGGTTTTTAATACTTTCGCTTTTTTTGTTTATAATTATTTAAATGAACGGGCTATTGAAAATGTGAGCATTAATTAACTTCATTTTTTGTGTGGAGAAATTGTATTTAAAAGGGGAATTAAAACGTTTATATAATATTATATTCTGTGAACTTTGAACCGTTTGAAAGAACACAACAAACTTTAAATATTGCAGTTATTTAAACGATGAATGAATAAGAACTTACAACACATATTCAAAACCTAGGGATTTTCTGCATTATCTCCAGTCATAACTATATCTATGTGTGTAACCACATCTATGCCCATATCTTTAGCTATAAATATCTAAACCATATATCTAGTTTACTATATTAACAATAATATCTACATTCATATATATATGCATTTTTCATTTTGCTATGTCCATCTGTATTCATGTCTTTGTCTGTATAGATGTATATAAATGCATATAAATTCACGTGTTTATGACAACAAAATTCAAAATACTATTTCAAAGTCCTGAAAAGAAAAAAGCTAATCGCTAAAATCACTTAATTTATGCAAACTTCAAAAGAATTTTTTTTTACCCAATTACCATATCGATTTTTCTTCAAAGCATTTCTCTTGACGAGATCAAATAGAGGTTGAGAGTCAATTTAAAAAAAAGATTTTAACTCTTCATCATTAGCCAACATTTAAAAATGTTTGGACTAGTTAGGGTAAAATCAAGTCATCTTTACATAGAATAGAAATGAAATAAAAGATCTTTGCTTTTACGGAAGATGTTATTGTTTCGTACTCATGAACTTTGATCAAAAAAAATATAATTATTAAATTAGTTTTTTGTTTAGATAATTTATTTGTATTACGGTACGTTGAACGCTAATAATCTTGTTCCTAAACACCAGCATGTCTCGATGTTAGTACAAAAGCCAACTCTCTTTTCCCCCTCCCCTCCCCAAACAGACTTTCACACGAACACACAAACACACATTTTATTCTGTTATCGACGAAAATTGAGAACTTCTTCGAGCGAAAATTGCTCGTTTTTTCGTATTTTATGCCAATACAAATTGTTTTCTAAAAAATATAGGACACAAAAAAAAAAAAAAAAAAAAAAAAAAAACACCACATTCTTCTTATCTAAAATTCTCATCAGTAAACAAAGGAAGTTAAAATTTGACCTTTTGGAAGTAGTCGAAAAAACCTTTACATTATCAGCAGAGAAACAAAAATAGAAAAAGAAAAATTAAACGAAACATAAAGACAAAAAGTAAATGCCACTAAGAAATAAAGTGCGTCTAGTAAAACTAAACATTCAGGAGACTTTGCATGAGGGCGCCATATGCAGAAGGAATATTACTGATACTGAGTAATAAAAAATTCAATATAATTAATAGTACCCCATACATGGACCACTTAAACCACCGTCGGTAAATAGTCTCTTCGGTAGCATCTTTATAACAGTTTTAATAAATGATAATAAATGTCCAGCAGCAGGAGTTAATTGGCAAAATTTCAACTCGTTAATGCAAAATTGTCAAAAGAAATTAAGAAATATATTGTACTATGACAAAAGTGTGAGTTAATATTAATTGAAACTATAAATAAATACTTGACACCTGAACCTGAAGTACTCACAGAACGATATAAATCTCTATATTTTTTTAATGACGATTTTGTTAATGCGCCATCATAACTAGTTTATGACCATCCAGATAGCAGGCAGAGAAGTATCGATCTTATTTTCTGATTAGTGATATAAAATTTTTCAAACAAACATTGACTGCATTTATGCCCTATACTTTATATACACGCATACTTACACACACTCACATATACATACAATAATAATATTGACAAATACTTTTCTAAGTAAATTTTAATTTTATCTAAGCACCCCAGTGACACTACTTGAAAAAACATATTTGAAACGTTTGTAGATAGGACTATAAATATGTTATATTATAACTATAACTATAGATATGTTGTATTATAATCATTGACACGTAGCTATTGGGGTATTTTCATAGAATTGCTCCTAATCCATAAATAGCAATTTTTTAGGTATATCCGGTATACAGAGTAGGGAAGTATATATATATATATATATATATATATATTCTGTCTCCCGTTTTGACGGGAATAAATCTAGTAGATCATTCTCGTTAAAAATTATTGATCTATGAGTGGTTGCGCATGTTCTATTCTAAAATACTATTTTCAAGCGGCTAATTATCTTCTAGAGGCCACCTTTCAGTGAACTCACCTTAGAGCCAGGTGTATTGATTATCTCGGAGGTTAAGAGGTGGAGTCGTGTGAGTAATTTGGATTCATCACAAGACGATAAACTCTTCCCCCCCCCCCCCTTTCAGCCCCTTGTTTCCTGCTCACCTCCAGGGCATGATTACTTCCGTCTCCTTGGCAACCGTTGGTCCGGTGATCACGTGATTGGTCTCAGAGAATTACCTGGACAAAAGGAAACGCTATTTTTCCCTGCAGCACGTCCGGTGATGGCCGGACAGATAAGAATGACCATGGTTTCAGACTGAATCTGTAGGAAGTGAATTGTGTCTTTTTATCTTCCCAGATCCGTTTCGTTTTCTTGTCTTCTATAAGTGAAAGACGTGAGACCTGGTCGGGTTGTATAAACATCTTTCACATTCTACTCTGTTACCATTAGGAATGGATTTAAATTTATGGTACCACTGGTTAGAACTAAACACATACGTAGCGCATTACACCTGACGGATCTAAACTTGTGTAATGATAATTCTGGCTACACGTTTTTGGCGTTCTTTTATATTTTATTTGACTTTAGAATGACCTTTTTTTTTTCAAGTTAATATTTTATTTTACACTAGAAAACAGATTTACAAACTACGTTAAGGTCTATGTATTGATACAAAACAGTTTCTATGCCTTTTAAAGATAACATGTTTCTTTATAGTTGTAAACCTTGCGCCAATACGATGCACACAAAATAAAATTACAATAGTTTTGATTTATTGATAAAAATATAATGTTGTATATGATTAATAAAAATACCTATTAACTATTATAGAAAAAAATCTAGTAATTATAAATACAGACAGACCGACACACATACACATACATAACACACTGATGTGTTTTCGCTATGTATAATGTTATTCAAATGTTTTGATTCAGTGCATTATTAAAAGTTCTAACTTTTGGGAATAGGCTAATGTCAATGTACAGTTTGCAATAATTTAAATACTGTAACGAATCTGAAAGAGGCATCTTAACGAGAGATTAAGGTGAAGATGAATGTTTATGGTAAAGCGCTAAAAGATGTGGACCAGTAATATACTGGTATATGTGTAAAACTCAAAATAATCTGGAAAGACAAAGGCGTAGCCCTGGACACTAAAATCAGACTGATGCACACCATCGTATTGGCCGACCAGACTCTTTTATACTTGCGAATCTTGGACGCTGACTGCAAATCTAGAGAGAAGGATCCTAGCAATGGAATTAAAATGCTACAGAAAGATCCTAGGTATCACTTACAAAGACCGCATAATAATCAAGAAATAAAAACAGGCTTAATACAGCGATTGGACCCAAATATGACATGCTATCTAAATGTACAAACTTTATAAGACAGAGAGAAAGACGGTCAACAGTGTGGAGATGAATGGATAGATGAAGGTGAAAAGATGTTATGCAGTCACAATAAACAGAAATGCCAGTCTTAACTATTAGTTTTCTCTCTTGCATTCAAAGTTCACCGTTGCCGCCTCTGTCTTCGCTTTCCTACAAGGTTCTCTGTTGCCGCCTCTGTCATCACTTCCTACAAGGTTCTCTGTTGCCGCCTCTGTCATCACATCCTACAAGGTTCTCTGTTGCTGCTTCTGTCTTCACTCTTCTACAAGGTTCTCTGTTGCCGCTTCTGTCTTCGCTTTCCTACAAGGTTCTCTGTTGCCGCCTCTGTCATCACTTCCTACAAGGTTGTCTGTTGCCGCTTCTGTCTTCACTCTTCTACAAGGTTCTCTGTTGCCGCTTCTGTCTTCACTTTCCCACAAAGCTCTCTGTTGCCGCCTCTATCTTCATTTTCCTACGAGTTTCTCTGTTGCCGCCAATATTTTCATGTTGGTCACAGCCAGCGTAGTTGGTTGTCTCAAGAAGTGTAGTCTACATAAACGACGCTTCCAGTCTCTTAGACATCATTTTGACCAGACAACCCACACAGAGAACCTACGCTCATTCTCATCTGCTGGGCCCTCTACTGGCAACGATCCTTTCTACAAGCTCTAGTCGGATCGAGCCGACCCCTAGTTCTGTTTCTCCATTTAATTCAGCCGGAATCATCTGTCTCTCGCTCGTTTCTCCACAATTTGTCCATCACTCGAGTTAAACAGTGTGTTGATATGTGCTTTACTTGCAGGCACCGGAACGGAGTTTTAAATATATAGAGTCTATGTATTATTACAGATGGTTAGATATAGTATATATATGGCTCCTTCTGTCTCGGAAGAGTTACTGCCTTTGGTTACGTCTTGGGATGGGGAAGAGTCTGGAGTGACTGATCAAGCCAATTCTGGAGCGGCAGAGTTTTCCACAGTTCGTGCATGTCTATACATCTGTGCTAGGGCTAGTTGGCAGGGAGGCAGCTTTCTTTTTCTTTCTCTTGGCTGCAGCTTCGTTTCTTTTGCACTCGGCGAAGTTCGTACCAGCACGTACAGCCTGTCTCCATGCTGTCCAGTCTTGGGCTATCTCCTCCCACATACTTTGGTCGATGCCAGTGGCTCTCATGTCTAGTTGCAGACATCTCTGTAGGTTAGTCTTGGGCGGCCCTTGGGTCTGACTCCCTCTGCAAGCTCAGCGTATAGGATGTTTTTAAGGATTCTTCTATCTGGCATGCGAGTGACATGACCGAGCCATACGATCTATTTTCTATGTCTTAATTTATAAAAATTATGCATTTTTAGTGGCCCTCGAAAGGGGAAAAGACGCTATTAGTTTTGTGTGGAATGTCTGTCCATCCGCCCGTCAGTTTAGATCTCAGAAACTAGAAGAGAAAATGAAAATCGGACATCATAATATTTTAGATCATTCAAAGTTCTGATGCGACGGCTACTTTTTTCTTTTCCGAAAGTGAACTATATTATTTGAAAAATAACATATGAAAGCAGATTTTTAAAAAAACTTCACCACTTTTAAATGAAAATTTTCAGGGGAGGTAAGTAGTTTAAAAAAGGTCACGGACTTCTTCATTAATAACACAAGCTTAATTCATAGATTCGCGCGTTGGTACGAAAAAAAAAATTCATCTAAGATCACAATGGAAAAAGTGTAAACGATCATTATAAAATATATTTTCCATTGAATGATATACTGATTGATAGGTTGTTTTCAAAAAAGAATTTTGATATGAACTTCGTTTTAATTATAAGTTTAAAATTAAATTTAAACAAGATTACAACGCGCGTTTGTGTTGCCACACAAACTCAAAGGCGGCCCCCGTGGGAGACGGATCCCTGTCGGATCCGCATATTTGCTGGTCGACTGAGGATGGCATCGAGCAGGGTATGAAACCAAGACCGTAGAAATAATCAGTCCTGCGAGCTAACCGCACGACCAGGCATTGCTCTTAATCTAATGACAAACTGGTTACAAACTAATAGCCTACTATTGATAATATACATACACATTACGGAATGACAACTACCGGATATGTACAATATGTCAGAAGAGCGATTTTAGATAATCTTTTGGTATTGAGCATTTTCATTTAGGCCTAAATGGAACTAGAATGAGGATGTAGATCTACCTAAATGAAACCAATAATTTAGCAATCTCAATATCTATATCTACTAGATCTAGGTTTAAAATATATATTTGGGATAATGTAGATGTAATTTAGACAAGATTTATAAAAAAAAAAAAAAAAAAAACCTAGATAATCAATTAATACACTAATTGCAATATGACATATTAAAATAGTAGATTAGTTTTAGTATTTTATAACATTGCAATATTGACATATTGACAATCTAGACTTTAGAAATAAAAATCTACACTTTATGACTAGAAATTAAAATTATAGATCTTGATCTAGTCTAAATCATGGCTGTCTGGTAGTGCGGTTTGCGCGCTGGACTGTCGTTTGGATTCATCTATGGTCCCAGGTTCAAACCCTGCCCGCTCCCATCCCCCGTCGTCCTACGGGAGGTTTGGACTACAACTCTGAAGGAACATCCGAAACATGTAAAACAACAAACATTCTAAACTAGACCAAAAAAATTCTAGATCTAGATTCTATAGGGATGTTATTAGAACTTAAATCTAAATCTAGTTTTAAAAATCAAGCTCTAGTGTAAGAAAAAAAATCTAGATCTAGTGTAAAAAATCTAGATTAGATCTAAATCTAGCTATTATGTCTTTTTTTAAATGCGAGTCACATTACGAGGTTTAATAAACATTACTATACCGAGTTGTTTTAGCATTTCATTTCAAGAATTTACTCCATATGACGTCAAAGGAAAAAAAATCCACTACGTCACACTGCCTAGTTAGACTAAAAAATATCATCTATACGAGCAGCTTGTTGAGGGTTCATAGACATTGGTGATCCGAGTGAGATCTTTTAGCATTTCATTTAAAGAATTAACTCCATATGATGTCAAAGAAAAAAATTCCATAACGTCACACATCCCAGTTAGACTAAAAAATGTCATCTATACGATTATGATATTATCCCTGGTCTATCAGACCATGAGATCATAAAAATACACAGTCAAATAAAAGCAGTAGCCAATTCAAAACCCAAAAGGAAAAATCTTATTATGGAATAAATGTAACCTAAAACAACTACACCAAGCTGCATTAAACTTTCAACAAACATTCTTTTTAGAAAAGACATTAACCAACCAGTCGATGACCTCTGGAATTTCATTTTAAACCATCTTAAAATCATTATAGAAAATCATATACCGACTAATTACACATGAAACAAAATAAATAAATGCTGGTTTAATAATAGACTAAAGAAGCTTTGTAAATAGAAGGAAAACCTATATAGAAAATTTAAAGAAACTAAGGCAGAGAGAGTTTACAAAAAGTATATACAAATTAAACACTTAACCCAAAAAGTAAGCAGACAGCTGCAGAGTGAATACATAAACAATGTAATATCTAAAGATAACAACAAAAACCTATGGTCATACATTAAGTCTAAGAAAATGGAAACAACAGGCATAGCGCTATTAAAAGATGAACATAACATAATACATTATGATAATGAAACTAAAGCAAACATCCTAAACCAATACTTTGCATCAGCATTCTCAGCCCCAGGAGACAAAGTCATATTACTTAATTTGAACCAAGTAGACAACATAGACGATATAGTAGTACAAGAAAATGAAATTCAAAAACTATTAGCCAACACCAAACCAATTAAAGCGTCTGGACCTGATGGTATTCCAGCTAGATTACTCAAAGAACTAAGCAATGAGCTAGCCTCAGTGTTCAAAATACTCTTTCAGGCATCGCTTAACCAGGGCAGAGTACCAAAGGACTGGAAAGAAGCTAATGTCAACCCCCTATTTAAAAAAGGAGAAAAATCTGACCAAGGAAAACTACAGACCAGTATCACTTACCAGCATCACATGTAAAATCCTAGAACACATAATATGTAGCAACATTTTAAACCACTTAGAGAAACAAAATGTCCTCACACCATACCACCATGGCTTTAAGAAATATAGATCATGTGAAACACAACTAATAGGACTAATTGATAATTTTTCTAAAGATTTAGATAATAGTGAACAAATAGATGCTATCTTACTAGATTTTTCTAAGGCTTTTGACAAAGTTCACCACCATAGTTTGCTTATAAAATTAAAATATTTTGGCATTAATGGTCCACTGCATTAGTGGATTAAAGATTTTCTGATAGGGAGAGAACAAACTGTAATAATAAATGGCTCTAAATCAACACCGATAACAGTAAACTCAGGTGTAACTCAAGAAATAGTCTTGGGTCCACTACTATTTTTAATTTACATAAATGATTTACCAAATTGCATTACTTCAGAAACAAAAGTCAGATTATTTGCAGACGATTGCATAATATATAGAACAATAAAAACAACACAAGACACAGATATTTTACAAAGAGAATTAGATGAATTACAGAAATGGGAATCAAATTGGAGCATGTCTTTCCACCCAGAAAAATGTCAGTTGTTAAGAGTAACAAAAAAACTAAAACAAATTAATTCCACTTATCTTATTTATGGCAAGCCAGTAACACAGACTAAAAACGCAAAATACCTAGGTGTTATAATAAATGAAAAACTGTCATGGAATCCACATATTGATGAAACTATTAAAAAAATCAAACAAAGCATTAGGATTTATTAAAAGAAATTTCTATAAATCAAATAAGAACATAAAACTAAAATGTTTTTTAACCTTGGTTAGGCCAATAATAGAATATGCATCGTCCGATTGGGACCCCTCAACTCATGAAAACATTAAGAAACTGAAACAGACACAAAATAGAGCAGTGAGATTCATAACAAATGAATATTCACATTTGACTAGAGTAACACCCATAGTAAAATCACTAAATTTAGAAAGCCTTCAGGACAGAAGACTCAAAAGTAAAGTAGTATAAAACACTGAGCCATAATCTACAAATACAAAAACAAAATTTAATAAAATACTCTGAAAGACACAAAGATAAAGGTACATTCCTCGTCCCATATGCTAGGACAAATTTTTACAAATACTCCTTCTTCCCTAGTGCTATTAGAGCATGGAATGGTTTGCCTGAGCTAGCCAGGAAAACCAGTGACTTGGCAGAATTTAAGTCATTGGTTAATATGCATGACTAAATGCATGACGCGTAGGACGTAATCATCTTCTTTTTTGAAGTAACGTCTGTATTATATATGATAAGATAAGATATACGAGCATCTTGTCGATTGTTTATAGACATTGGTTCACCGAGTGAGATCTTATAGCATTTAATTGAAAGAATTAACTCCATATGACGTCAAAGGAAAAAATTCCATTACGTCACACGTCCTAGTTAGACTAAAAAATGTCATCTATACGAGCAGCTTGTCGAGTGTTCATAGACATTGGTGCACCGAGTTTGTTCTTTTAGCATTTCATTTGATGGGCTAGTTAGACTTTATATATATATAAAAAGATTAAAGACGCTTTTTTTTGTTTTGTCTGTCAGTCTGTCCGTCATGTTAATATAAAGAAAAAAAAAGACTAAAAGCTATTAAAATTTAATTTTCCTTCCGAAACATCGAATTAGTTTTGAGTTTCTATAATAGATTTTTACGGATGTTTAATTATTTATAGTGAGAGAAAATAAGAATTCCAGATTAATCTAATGCCGTTAATTAAATTTGTGGGATAATCTGCTATGAAAATTAGATGTACCATAGCCTTATGGAGATTTTTTCAAACCATACTTTGTTGTTAGGAAGTTGTTTTCCTTAGAAATCGGAACATAATAATAACGATAATTTGATTTTTTAACGTTTTAGCTAGAAAGTTAAATGTAGTGTAAGAGAGAAGTGCGATTTTACATAAATAGAGTTAAACTATTTTTCATAAAAAATCCGGAACAACCAATTTATTAGCGTTCTTAGATTTTTCATATAAAATTCGGGTCATTTTTGTAAGAAAATTAAGGTAATGTAGGTCGATTTCTTTTTCGTAACAAAATCCGGAACATTCTTTGCCGATTAAACAACTTTTATTATGTTTCGGCAAGAAAATTAACTGTAAAATAAGTCTAAAACTTGATTTTCAATAATCGTTTCTAGTAAATTACTTTCTTATTTTAAAATCCTGAATAACCTATTGTCGATATTTTTGAAAAAAATAGAATTATTTGACATAAATTTGTTTTAAGTTAAAAATTCGGAACAATTGATATTGATAAATAACTATAGTGACGTAGTGTCAAAGAATATAAGTGTAATATTAGTCAATTATGCGATTTCAAAACAATCATTTGACATAATTTATTTTTTATAAAACAATATCCGGAACAACTTTATAGTTAATGAAATATAAATCAGTATATATTTTTTTATTTAGCATTTATATGCTATTTACATTAAAAACCGGAACCATATATTAAAGATCATGTGTTTCTTGCAACGTTTAAGCATAGAAGAGCAAACAAATATTCATTGGCATTGATTTGTTTTTCACAAAACATCCAGAACAATCTATTATAGATACTTTAAACTATTGCAATATTTCTGAATGAAAAATTAAAGGTTAAATCAGATTTACAATAGTCTCTAGTGTTGTTATACTAATCGTGACGGACAGACCGACCAACAGACAAAACGCACGAAAATAATTTTCTTTTATTCGGATGGAGGTACTAAACAAAAAATAAATAAAATCTGATTTTTAAAAAAAAGTTTAAGGAATTGGATTAGCATCGCATGGTGTCGCGACGTTACGCTACTGCACGAAAGTCGCTGCATAAAAAGTCCATTTTAAAAAATGTGCGTGATATTTACATACAAAGTGCATTATTAGCTTTTTAAACAAACAAAAATCTTTTCTTTTTATTTTAGCAGCTAGTTGACCAGAAAAAAACATCTTTAACTATTATTTATATTTGTTTTAAACATTTCCTGTACATTTTATAAATATATTTGACTTAGTGATACTGAAAATATACAAAAATTGTCCATCTTTGTTAGCATATTGTAACATTGCCTCCCTTACATTTACGTAATTGTTTTAGAATTGGTGTATTTTTATGAAAAAATCGCTTGCATAATTAATTTTATAAATTAAACGGTTTGCTTTTAGAAAACTAAAAGTAGCCGTTGCACCTAAACTTTTCAAGCCACGTTTAATGATGAAATCATATTTTTCATATCTCTTCTAGTTTTCGAGATCAGAGTGTGACAGACGGACAGACTGACAGACGGACATTTTGCACAAACCTAATAGCGGCTTTTTCGCCTTACGGGGGCCACTAAAAAAATATAGCGCGCAGTTTTGACATATCCTCATTAGTCATTATACACTTGTCAGTCTAAATAAGACTAAATAGAGCCCAGATCTAGATATACTTATAATATGTATATAATGTATATATATTTTAAATGTATTAATAATTTTAACAAAATTTTAATTATTAAGGCAATAACTTATCTTCTGACAGCTTAGGGGTGGAGATTTATTTATTATGTAAGCAGTAATATCACATTAAGAAGTGAATCGGATACCAGCAACTTATTACACCATTACCCGGTAACAACTTAAATGCCTACACTTCCAGATCATAAAATTGGTCTAGGTCTAGTAATTGAAAGTTGAAAGACTAAACATGTAAAGCCTTACGAATTCTAGTCTACATCTAGATTCTATATCAAGATTCTAGATCTAGATCTAGACTTAGATCTATTTCTATATCTAGACTTCGGTCTACTTTTAGATCTAGACTTAGATCTAGTTATAGATGTAAATCTTGTTCTAGATTAAAGATCTAGTACTAGGTCTAGCTCTAGCTAGATCGAGATCTAGTTTGTATGACAAAAGGCAATGGAGATATTAATTTTTAATTTGAGAGGGGAAAGTCTTGCCCAAATCATTTCTAAGCTCGCTTACTATCTAAGCCTAAAGTAGGTCAAGAATTTTTTTTTTCGTGTTGCCAATTTATCTTATTTTGTTACAAGAATGAATCTTTTTTTAGTTCTTCTTTATTACATGTAACATGTAATTAATTTTGAATGCATGGATAATGTTAATAATTATTTTTAAAAATATATAAGTGTACGCTAAATGAATATATGGAGATGCTGTGGCTGAGGGGTAAAGCACTTGGAACCGGAAGTCCCGTGTTCAAATCCTGGTGAAGACTCTAGGGGGCCGATTTTGAGTTTGTGTTTTGATACTAACTGTCTTTGTAACCTTGTTTTTAAATAAAAGAACTCCCAAATGCTTTCAAGATTTGATTGATGAAAACTACGTTTGTTTTGTTTATTTTTATTGTCTCGTGACTCATTTCCCTTGCACATTCATCTTAGCTGACCATTATTATTAATATGTCTATAGCCCGTATACATAGATGAAATATATTAATAATAATATATATTTCTATTGAAGCTAAGCGCACTCGTTGTCAAGGCAACATTTGAACAAGCGATCATTTTCTTGTCATTGCGACTGATGTGAGATGCTGTACTATATTATTGCAGGAGGACATAAGGAAAATATATTTGTATATATAACATGGGCGTAGCCAGAATTTTCTTTCGGGGTGGGGGAGGTGAGATCCCCCGCAACCCCCCCCCCTTGCAAAATAAATATATGTATATATATAAATATATATATGTATGTATGTATGTGTGTGTGTGTGTGTACATTATTAATCTTTATTACATTCTGACCCTTCATTATTTGGAATACGTTTATTGTACCCTAGAATAGGTTCTTCCTGGAGTTAGTGGAAAAATAGTAGACTCCCCGCCCTTGCCAGCAAGGGGGTCTGGAGGAGTGCTGAGAGCTCCCACCGCGCCGGGGGGAGCCCCGTCGCCAAGCACTTTTTCCGTTATTTAAAACCAACAAAATGCATATTCTGAGGTATCTACCGTACATTATCCTGCTATTAAAAAGTTTTATTTCAAAAACCTAATGTGCTATTCTTACTGACTTAGACCCTCCGGCGCCGTTCGGCGCATTTGCCGGCAACCTGGTTCCACAAAATTCTGTCACTGGCAATGTCTGAAGCCTCTTCCCAACTGCTCTGAGGACCTCTATGAATGTGTGGCGCCAAGTTGAACTAGTATGTTATCGCAACTCTTATTATGCGTAATTCATTTTGTCGGAGAACATGTCCCGCAAACCTCATGCGACGCTTTGTCACAAACTTACTATGGGGTTTACTCCAGTTTGGCAAAGGATTTCCTTGATTTAGAACCGATCTCTATAACTGACTCCTAAAATCTGTCGTAGCCATCTTTGTTGAGCCGTATTTAGTGTTTTTCAATTTCGGCAGATGACTATTCACTGCACTTTATTAGTGGAGCCCAGCCACTGGTAGAAATGTGTAACCTCTCTTGAATACGCTCTTGGAAGTAAATGACTGTAGTTTGCTTTAGATCGAAAAGGGAAGTTTTATCGTCAAAATCATCTGTTGGGGGGTTTTCAACTAAAAAATCTCTGGAGTTTTTTTTTAACAAATTCAAAACCCCATTTAGCTACGGTCATAGAATTTGGTGACTGTAGTTTGCTTTAGGATAATATTGAAGAGAGAGGTTTTATTTATACTCAAAATTTATACTCAAAACCATCTGGAGGTGTTTTAAACTTTAAAAAAAAGCCACCTGGAGTAGGGGGTTTAAACTCAAAACCCCCCATCGGATTAGCTACGCTCAAAGAAATTTAGTGTGTAATTTGCATTTTTTTATTTATATTGAAGAGGTATTTTTTAGCGTCAAACCCCTCTGAAAAGGGGGCTGGGGTAAACTCTAATAGCATTTTGAGTGCGTAATTTGCTTTTTTTTTTTTAATATTCAAGAAGTATTTTTTTTTTTTAGCTTCAAACCCCGCTGAAGGATTTAAACTGAAAACCCCTTTGGCTACGTTTATAGAATTTTGAGTGTGTAATTTGCTTTTTTTATATTGAAGAGGGGATTTATCGTAAATTTGGGAGTGGGGTTTAAAATCAAAATCTTGCTTAGCTGTGCTCTTGGATTTTGGGGATTGTCGTTTGCATTTTTTCTCGTTTTGTTTTATGGAAGAGGGGGATTTAACTGCTAAACCCCCTTTTTAAACTCAAAACCCCTTTGGCTGTGCTTGGGCAAGTGATGGTTTAGTATTAAAATCTCACGTAAAATAAACAAAATCAAAGCAAAAAATGTCACTAAATTCCGAAGCCCCCTCCCGGCTACGCCCATGATATGTAATATAAACATCGTGGCTTATGACCTAGTTTTACGCTTATAAAATTACAAAATAAAGTTCCCCTTTCAGACCTTACGGTCTATAGGGCAAAAGATGTTAAGGTCATCTGTTTCTTTGGCCGACGGTTAACGAGCAGGGTGGCATGTGGCCAGCATAACGACCAACCGACTTTACTTTCCCCAATTAAAGTCAGGTACCCATTAGAGTTGGGTGCACTCAGGGGGGGCGCCCTCTCAATTAATACAGCGAAAGAAGTTCTTTTAGCTGCCAAGCTTGAGGGATCTACTGACTGTATGTGTGAGGGGGGGGGGGAAGGAGAAAAGTATAATAATAATAATAATAATACTATTCCTATTCCTTTAATTCTTTGAACCTTTCATCTACCACGTCATTGTTCTAGTCGTCTTATTTAGCGTCCCCCAGTATAGCCATGGCCTCCTTCTCACCCTCTATATCCCTTGCAAAACGTTCCATGTAGGAAGCTCATTTCGCTATGACCTTAATGCCGCTCATCGATTCCGACTTCTTGTGTCATTTTAGCACGACATTCTAACCTGTCATTTACGACCATTATATATTTATACACAACTTGACTTCCACATGATTCGCAGGGCAAATGTACAAAACAATCGGACAACAGCTCGGCGAGAGGAGGTTCCAAAGGTCAATCGACTTGCGAGAAAGTCTACATCTAATGCATGTTAAAGTTTTTCTTTCTTTCTAATCTTTTTAGAAATACGTTAGACTTTGGTTATTGTTGAGATGTGCAGGCAAACGAATAATGAAACAGAATGTGTAGACAATTTTAGAATTTAATCCGAGTTGTTATAATTTTTAAAAAAACTATTAAAAGTAAAACTATGCATTTGTTTCTTATACGAATCAATATTTTTGTATTTAACTTATTTAAATTGAATATATGTCAAAAAGTAAGCATTTCGTTGTACTTAATAAAAATATTCTAGTCCAAAATGTATCGCAGTATCGGTTCCCAGAACATTTTAAAATAGGTCTACATTTCTATTGATTTCACTTTTATCCAAACTGGGCCCATGAAAATATTTTCTTGTTTTTGTTTTTTAAAAAATAGTCTTAAAAGACATAGGTACTTGTTTACTTGTAGAAAAGAGTACATAATCATAATACACTATGTACAATAGAAACAGAAAACATTTATAATTTATAATAAGACAAACTCAAATTAGGTGGTTATTGAAATCCATTGTTTTATTACTTCCTTTAATTAAAAAACAAATAAAAACATAAACACCAACAAAAAACAAAAAATTTATACAAAATTACAACATGACCCTGTTTGACCTAGACAGTTATTCTATAGTCCATATGTATGTCACGTCATCTACTAATCTTGGTTTGATCACACCAGTCATATATATATATATATATATATATATATATATATATACAATATATAATAACCCAATTATATATATATTTGATTATATACCATCTTAGAATCTTGCTTTAGAAATAATGCATGTTTATTGTTCATGCCAGAAAAAAAAATCGCCTCAAACTCAAAATTAGAAGTTGTGGCTATTATAAGCGCTATTGGGTATCATCTATGAAACCTGAGTAATATAACGCTTTTAGTTTTGAGATATAAACACAACACACAAATAAAACATAACCTTTAGCGGCTTTTCACTAGGAGAAAGGTGGGGGCTGCTTAAGACCACAACACTTAAAAAATAACAGACATTACTGACTTGTTCAACTAATTTGAGATTATATCAAGAGTTTACGTCTAGCACGACAATTCAATAAAACTGGAACTTTTTTTTTTTTACAATGGGGTTTAACGATGACATAGAATGTACTAATTACGAGGGTCTAGGCAATTAGACGAAACGGATGCGTGTCAAGAACGTGAGTGCTATGAAATAGTTCTAATAGCTAGAGTACACGTGTAGCCTCTGTACGTATTAGATAATCAAGTGTGTAACCTTTTGCTCTGTGTTTCGCGATTGTTCTGTTGATGTGACGTGAGCTTTCTGAGTAGCTGCCTGACTGTTGACTGTCGTAGAGTGTCCTATCTTTCCAAGCAGCGATGACAACATTGTTGACCTGATGAGTTGTTATAGAGCTGTGATGGTTTAGTTTACGTTTTCATACAAACATCGAAATAGTTCAAACTATTAGACTGTTTTCTTGGAAACGGAGGCAAATCAATAAATTGTAAACTTTTTGGTGTATCCGGTGTACAACAGGATCCGGAAATAGTGATAACAAAAAAAAAAAACAAAAAAAAAATACTTTAAAAAAAATAAAGTTTATATTTAGAGTAGTTGTATCAATTCGTTTGGATCAGTTATGTAATTAAATTTGTAATAGATCTAGACAAACAATCATAAATCTGTGCGATTAAAAATATCATTACAATTTTTTTTTGTTTAGCACAAATTAGCTTTCTCAATATGCTAAGAATCAATCACTTGTCTGGACCAGTTGGAAAAGGGTGGGGGAGAGAGAACGGGTATATGGGTGATCGTTTTTTTAAATGTATTTATTTTAAAAAAAGTGACTGACATGAATTTGAATTCATGAGCTAAAGCCTTCTCAGGTTTCTCAAGCCGACGCAGTAGCCACTCTGCTGGTGGAGAGTTTATGAACATAAAAGATTGTATAGTTGTCTATTGTTTCTATAGTTTCGTCCTATTTTTCAGGTTTGTGTTCACTAAGACTCAGACGACGACCTATAAAGGGGAATATTCCAGCTTATACCACCACTTCAGTCAATTACAATTTATTTCCCTTGTTACAGATACCAAAAAAAAAAAAGATTACCAATAGTTAGTTATTTTAAAAAATTGAGACTTGTGTTGTCACGTAAAAGAAATAATTGTGCTAAATTTTCGCGTGATCCGAGACTGGGGTGTGGAAGAAATAACGTGTACAAATGTTTACCAGACATACAGACAGACAGACAGAGTGAATTGAGATATGCTTTGTAAACAAGTCAGAGAAAGTTTATTAGAGTGACACGAAATATGTAAAGTTTTCCTAACTTAAATACGCTTCAAAATTCGTCTCAAAACGACTGTATAGCTACTATAGCTGGTATTGAATGACCAGTTCACTATATATTTTTTTTTGCTACCTGGCTACAGATGCTCGCTGAGTGGACACACCTTAACAAAATAAAAAGAATCTCGAAATTCAAACACGAGGCATCAGACTGGCAAGCAAGCGAGCGAGCTACCATTTAGCTCCTCGGATCAGCTGCCAAGTAAAATACATTAACCACAAACCTTCCAAACATTCGTAGTGCACAATAAGTTGACTTACTTAGACACGTCTTGTTTGGGGAGAGATTTCCACATAGTATTACTATATATACACAATATATAATAACCCAATTATAGAAGTTAAATTCACCATTCCCCCTCCCCCCTCGTCTTCAGTTTCTCCACTACACCCACAGAAGAAGTCTTTCTCATGAAAACTTCTCTAGAATACTTTAACAACGAAAGCACACGCGGCTTAAACTTCTTCGTTAAGGAACGATACAAAATTTGTAAATAACATGCCTCGATAAATTTACTTTTGGCCTCCGGCCCGACGGAGCAGAAGATCATTTACCTGGCAAATAGACCAATTGCTTAATGGTGACAATTTCATTTACTGATTCTCCTAAACTCACAAGGGCATGGCACTGTTACTTGGCTTACTAGAACAAAGTTACGGTTTTAGGCAATGTCGCTTTAAGCTGCAAGAAAACGCTTTAACAGTTTTTCCAATGATGCGATCGTTCGCTGGCAATTTTCAAGAAAGTGAAAGATGATAGAAGCTTGGAATTGAAAAATTAGAAAAGTGTATTTATCCTTGGGGGGATCTCTATAAAGTTCATAGGTCAGACGTAGACAATGTCTTTGTAATGTGAGTACACGATTCACACGCTTACTTGCTCTTTTCAAACTGTAACGTTCGATCAAACAAGGACAAACTTATTTTACATAGTTCATGAGGGTGCGCGGTGGCTAAGTGGTAAGGAGCTTTGCTCCGACGTCCTTTTTCTAATCTCAATGAAGACTGGGATTTTTCATTTCCAGACTTTTAGGGCGCCAATGAGTCCACCCAACTCTAATGGATAGTAGAGGAAAGTAAAGAGGTTGGCCGTTGAGTTTGCCACATGACACTCTTGTTAGCCCTCGGCCATAAAATGGATGACTTTACATGATCTGCTCTATAGATCTAGAGGGTCTGAAAAGGTACTTTTACATGTTGCAAAGCTTCTATCAACTCACTATGTCTGTATGGTAACAAGTTTGTAAACGTTATTTCTACGACACCTAATCTCGGATCAAGCTAAAATTTTGCGCAGTTCTTTCACCTGACAACACAAGAATCAATTTAATAAAATAACCAATTAGTTATTTATTGATTATTGACAATTGGTTACGTAAAAGATTGTCGTTGGTAATTTGTGTTGTACAATAATAATAATTAACATGCAAGGTCATAATATGTTATGCACTATAGTTCAAATGGCTCACAGTAAGAAAAAGAAAACTTTCTCTGACTTTATTTGGTGCACATGGTCGTGAATATTAATAAACTAAAATTATGAAATTGTGCATTAAACTCTATGGACTTTATTCTTCACAGTGTAATTACACTTTCTCCAATGTCTCTAGTTCGCAGCGAATATTTTGTGTCTAAAACTATGAGCTTGATAACATACGTTAGAGCTTCACAATGTTCGTATGTTTATAAAGTCTGTTACAAAGACCAGCAATTTGACTGTTTTTTTTTCCCACTGTCATTGCTGACACGCATATTCATTCACATATACACACGCATACACACACAAATATAAACACAAGCCACTCAGACTCATGCTACAACAGACACACACACACACTTTCTATCACACACATAGCTCAAAAGCAGTTCTTCTGTAGCGTGGGCGGACACTAACCAGTGAGGTACCCCAAGTACTGACAAAGTCCACCGGACGGGTCACTAATGGCTCAGCTGTCAGTGACTTTAGACCTTACACAGTGTACTAAAACGTTGCAGTATCCCATGACATTCACCCTCCCCCCCCCTTCCTTTCTGTTCCCACTACAGATATCCTCTGGAGAGATAGTTCAACAATTTCGTACCGAATTGGTGAGTTATTTGTCAGATGGGCGTTTCTGATCTCCACACACTTGACTTTCTCTATGACAAAAAACACTCACTAATATATACTTACAGACACTAGCTCCAACGTAAGCGCGCACGCATGCACACACACACAACACACACACACACACACCACACACACACAACACACACACACACTCACACCTACAAACACATAGTGAAGGTCAGCATTGAAAACGGAACCCAAATTCAACGATTTGTAATTTGAAAGAGTGGACGGCATGTGCTTCCTATGAGGAATAAAAAGCTGCCCAAGTTGTTAACTCTGCGCTGTGTCTAAAACATTTGCAGGGAACACACATTTGATTGTCTCTAGAGAGGCTAACAATTGCACTACTTTTGTTTCATATCGAATTCTAGTCTTTTTTTTTTTTTTGTATCAAGACAATAATGTCTCCATCTAAAACCTAACCTGAAATAAACAAAACAAATGACTCTTGACTTTTGGCGCCAAAATCCTTATTGTAAGATAAGTAGAAAAAAAAAAGTTCTCCTTTCTAACCTTGTGATCTATGGGACAGATCTGTCATCTGTTTCTTTGGCCGACGGTTAACGAGCAATGTGTCATGTGGCCAGCACAACGACCAACTGCCTTTACTTTCCTTAACTAAAGTCAGGTACCCTTCAGAGATGGGTGGACGAAGGTGCGCCCTGAAAATCCCGAAATTCAAAATCCCAGTCTTCACCTAGATTCGAACCCAGGACCACAGGTTCGGAAGCCAAGCGCTGAACCACTCAGCCACCGCGCAGCCTTATTGTAAAGTAGCGTAGCCTAACCCCACCCCCCTCCTCATCGAGGATAGGACAATGAGGCATGCATACTTGCCCCTAGATAAAGGATGCAGGACTTTGAGTGAGACAAGATGCGGGTCTCTAAATGAATCAAAGATAATGGTCACTGAAATAAGGGTAATGAATGAAAGTGAGGCAAGGATAGACGCCTCTCTCGACGAGGCATTCCCAACAAAAGCATGTCACACATGCTAGTACGATAACATCCTCTTTGAGAACACTTTAGACAAGGAGGGAAAAATACGTTCGAACACAACCGTCTTAGCAGTAATTACTTCACTGTCATCATTTCTACCATAGTTTTAAAGCATCTAGAGTCACTTTCTAGAATGTTTTGAAATCATTTTTTAAGAATCTGTGAATTCTCTTTTGCAGGTCTATTAAGACAAGATCAAACAAGTCATAGTAAAAAAAAAAATAATCTATGAGGCAGATTATGTTAAGTTCATCTGTTTCTTCAAATACAAATACGAATTGAAGGACTCAAGGGAGCCCTAAAAATCCTAAAACTCAAAATCCCAGTTTTTACCGAGATTGGGACCCAGGACTCCAGGTTCGGAAGCCAAGCGTTTAAGCCCTCGGCCAACGCGCCCTACCAAAGAAGTCAATCTTTAGCACTATTTCTGATCAAATAAACAAGTCCTTTCAAATGATTGTTGCTGAAAATTAGAACGCCAGTCTAGATGCAGAGTTATCCTAGATCAGTAATGCCCAAACTACGACCATATTTGGCCGGTGACACAGTGCTAACTGACCTACCAGAGGGGATGGCAGCTTGCAGAGTTAGAATTCACGATCATTGCGCTATCAATTCGAAGCGCGTACAATCATGAAGACGGTTTCTTCGGACAATTAAAAAAAAATTGTGTACTCATGCAGCCTGTGACACGTTTGCCTCAGGGCAAAAAGGTTCAACACCACTGTCAAATGGTCATCTATAACTTCCAGTTTTTTTGTCCTAGATTGTGAACTTTAACATCCCGCTTTCAGTTCTAGATTGGTAAACTATAACGTAGATTAATCAACTATAACATAGATTGGTCAACTATATCATAAATTGGTCAACTATATCATAGATTGGTCAACTATATCATAGAATGGTCAACTATAACATAGATTGGTCAACCATAACATAGATTGGTCAACCATAACATAGATTGGTCAGCTATATCATAGATTGGTCAACTATATCATAGATTGGTCAACTATAACATCCTATTTTCAGTCTTAGATTAATCAACTATACATTAGCTTGGTCAACTATACCATAGATAGGTCAATTATATCGTATATCTTTTAGTCTTAAATTGGTCAGCTATAACGTCCGACTTTTTTCTTTTACAATGATCTACCTAAATCTATATTTCTGGAAAAATACTTTTTTCCCATTATGAAATGAAAGATGTAGATAACTAAAAAAAAATATAACAGAACCAAAGCTCAAAGTACTTCTTAAGTCATGTTTGTGACTCACTTGTCTACTAAAGTAATTACATATAAAGAAACCAAGCTAGTTCTATGAGGTCGCCACTAAAATAGATGAATGGATAGCGCCTAAGTCTCGGGAATCCCCGCTGCTAATACTAATACAAAGCCAAACAAATGAGGATACGTGGTCCCTTAAAAAAAAAAAAAAAAAAGCTGACCGCTGGTTAGTGCTGTCCACTGAAGACCTCACGCGCAACATGACACACAATGACAAATGGGGATGAGGTGGAGAGAGACAGTGGCTTTAGCTTGAGCTTGAGGGTGGCGGGATGGACTGGACCCTCCACACGACGTACAATGTACTGACATAGTCACTCGCGGACAATGGAGAAGGCTTAGTTGACCGGTATGTGAGTGGAATTTTACGAAATTGTTGTCTTTATTCCAGACAGGGCAACACCGGGGGATTAAACCAGATGAACGGGAGGATACAAAAACGAGTTTTAAAAATTTCTTTTTTTTGCTTTATCCGCTGTCACTCCAAAGTAATGTTCTAATGTTCCCTGACAATGCTGGACTAGGAAACTTCACTGACAATGCCGGACAAGAATCTTCACTGACAAGGGCGTACTAAAATACGGACGCTAAAAATGTGTGTTCAAAATCAGACAGATGAAAGACATAAAATGACAATAAACTGAGAGAAAACAAAATGATATGACTCAGAAATCAAATTAACCAAAGAGATCTTCAGCAGCAATGTCAGTAGCTTACAGAACAGCTTCAATTAATAGAAAAGTCACAGACTAAATTCTATTAAAATAATTGTTTCAGAATAAGTACAATATCAAACTTTGTTACAGGATAGGCTCAATTAAAAGATTTGTTGCAGAATAGGCTCAGTTAAAATATTTGTCGCTAAATAGGTCAAAAGATCAAATGTTTGACTTGTGAAACAGACAAGGAGCTGAACTAAATATAATTAAGAGTTGTATAACTTTGAAATTTCATGAGATTTAGAGTTACTAAAAGTCCCAACACTAACCAAAACTGAATATCTGGTCATGCTTCTTTCAGAAGGAAAATCAGCGAAGAAAGCCATGAAAAAAAAGAAAAATCAGCCGGAGTGAACTTCTACAGGCTGGAGGAAAAACCATGATAAAGGCATCTTTTAAAATTTGCTACAAGATCTTGCAGTCAAAAGAAAGACAATTTACAACTCTGTCAAAACTACCGCACCATCAGCCTCTTATGCCAACTCAGCTAAGTCCTGTTAAAAATCATATTGAATCGTTTAATATCAATAGCAGACAAAATTATATCAGAAGAACAAGGGATTTTGATTTGATAATAAAAGTTCAATTTTTCATACAAGTACACTATGTTAAATTAATAGTTAAAACAATCATAGCGTACATACGTAAAATACTGTCTGTATGTCAAGTTTTATCAAGATAGGTTAAACGGTTTTTAATTTCTATGCGGGGCATACATACATACATACATACGCCTTACTTTGCGCTTTGTATATTAATATTCATGTGTTTTCTGGTGTATTAGCTACTAATATACAATCAATAAAGAGAGAGGTAGACAGAAAGAGCGACAAAAGAGAGAGAGAGAGAGAGAGAGAGAAAGGGAGATTGAGAGAAAGCGGGGTAAAGAAAGAAAAAGTGGTTCAGTGAGAAAGAGAGCCAGAGCGAGGGACACACAGAGAGAGAGAGAGAGAGAGAGGAACAGATACAGTGAGCGATGAATAGAGAAAGCGAAGAACAGAGAGAGAGAGAGAGAGGAAAAGAAAGAGAGAAATAAAGATAGGGAGATGTTGAGTGAGTGAGAGGGACAGAGAAAGACAGTGATGAACAGGGAAATAAAAAGAAAGAAAGAACTAGACAGACTACAATAAAAAAAAAGTAACTTGTTCACACCTTTGCACGCCCCCAGGTTCAGCTGACCGATGAGCTGGAATGAATCAGTTGCTATCAACACAGTTTACCAGCGCAACTCTTATCAGCTATTGTTCCCCTCGAAATATAGATGTCCATATACAATTGTTTCTGCGTGCAGTGGCCAACGGGTGTAGTTGACTAACCGTCGCTTCTGTTTACTTTTTTTTTTTTTAAACTTGTTTCAAATCCTGTTGAAGCAATAGAATAATGTGACATGGTAAAAAGAGAAAGCGACGTAGAGAAATATGGTGGCGATATAATGAAATGTTTTGGCAATATAATGGAACGTAAAGAAAAAAATAAGAAAATGAAAAGAAGAAATGTACGTGAGATTTTGATATTTCTAGGAAATAAAAGCAAACAATGTCAAGGACAAAATATTACTAATAAAAATTACTTTGTGCACTAAGCTTAAGAGCTTAGAAATGAAATTGTACAGTTTTGACAAGTCTACAACAATTCTTAGATCTAATGTTAAAATACTTCAATTATAAATGTGTGTGTGTTTCTATGGTGAGGGTGAGAAGAGGTTAGCGATTGGTTGTGAAAGATGAAACATTGGTGGCATGTTGTCATTTGGTCTTACTTTATGTCAAACGACTTCAAACATTGAGACTAAAGGGTTGTATTAGTGCAGTGAGTTAGATTTTGTTAAAGAAAATTATTACTAAAGTCTACTACATTTATCCCACTTTATCACAAGTTGATTTTGTCTATATTATAAATTAAGTTTTATTTAGTTTTCTTCACAAAAGGAAGTTATTCAAGTTATTTGAAGTTTTATTAGTTAAGACATATTACACCTACAATGGTTTAGTTGTCTACTAGCAGTTTGGTACTAGAAGTCAACGACCGGCTACGACAATCAATATTCTGAATTCTGTACACCGGATACACCAAAAAAAAAAAAAAAAAAAAAGCTTCCTATTTAGAGATTTACCTCCATGTATGAAAACCTGTACTACAGATAATTTAGAGCCTTGGTTTTAAAGATGTTCAGGAATGTGTCTTTTTTTTTGTCCCCAAATACTTGAAATCACAAACGTTCGTATTTGCACTCTGTCAGTGTCAAGTCTAACATGAAATCAATAATCATAGCACTTTTTATAAAATCAATCAGATTTAATGAAGATCCTCCATTAGAGAAAAATTAAAAGAACTCACTGATAAGAAAAAAAAAGATCCTGCTTAGATCCGCAAAGATTGTATTACAGCTAAACAAACATAAATATCTTGGAGGGGAAACTTTACGGGATAATTAGAATCAATTTTCTTTTATGTAGCGAAGTTGGGACCATAAAAAAATGTCTCATCAACTGGAACAAAGAAAAAAAAATTGTTTAAAATACAACCAGATGGGAGCAGACGATAAAACCAACAGTTTTGTTTCATGAAATAATCTCTCATTTCTTATAAGCTTTTCCAATTTTTAAATGTCCTGGAAACTCTTACTCTCTTTTTTTCGCCTTTCTTTCTTAAAGTATCTCTCTTTCTCAGAGTATTTCTTTCTTTCCATTTCTCTGCATATATATACAAATATATCTTTTATGTTATTTCTCTCTTTCTCTTCTCTCTGTCTGTATCTCTCTCTCTCTCTCTCTTTCTCTTCTCTCTGTCTGTATATCTCTCTCTCTCTCTCTTTCTCTTTTTCAATCTCTCTACACATCATGTTGGTGTTCGTCATGATTAACTGGTCTTAGAACAAATATTGGGTAAATGCCTTTTTAAGAAGAAGAAGAACTAGTGAGTCAACAAAAAAAAAAATATTTTAAGGTGGAAATTTGGGGGAGGGAAGAGTTGGGGAGGGAAGAATTGGGGGAAGGAGGAGTTGGGGGAAGGGGTTGGGGGAGGTGTTGGGGGGAGGAGTTAGGGAGGGAGGAGTTGGGGAGGGAAGAGTTGGGGGGAGGAGTTGGGGAGGGAGGAGTTGAGAGAGGGCGGGGTTGGGGGAGGGAGGAGTTGGAGATAGAGGAGTTGGAGATAGAAGAGTTGGGGAGGGAGGAGTTGGGGATGGAGGAGTTGGGGAGGGAGGAGTTGGGGAGGGAGGAATTTGGGAAGGAGGAGTTGATTGTCGAATTCACATGCTGTTCCAATTGGTGGGCCAAGGGAATTTATGTGGGAGCGTTTACTTGTGGACCTTTCTTTTTTATAAGTCAGAAAAATAAAGGGAAGGGGGCCATAGTATTTGAATCAATATATAGCCTAGGAACAATTCAACAGGCGTATAAGATATGTAAAGCACCCAATTGTGTTTCGTGTGAATATAGTGGAAGTTTATAATGACTCTGATTAAATATGTGTTGAACAGTAGTGTTGTAGTGGTCCAGTAGAGATACAGTGTTCTATGTTTAAATGGTGCTGTTATCTTAAGAAACTTGACCGAATTTAACCATAATGTGTGTCATGTTTTATATTATTAATGTATTCATTATTTATATATCATTATTGTTATTTTCTAATTGTATGATATTTAGGTTAGATAGGATGTAAAATATTTATTTTTATTTTTAAAAAATGTCTGTGGTAAATTATGAGCTTCGCCCTGACTAAATATTTCAAATCTCATTTTCCCCACTTTGATCCTTGATAGTTTATGCCGACCTAATTAAGTTATTACATGTAAAATATCGGGAACTTCTTTCTTCTAAAACCAGTTTCTCTATCCCATCACAACATTCCTTTTCTCTTATCTACCACAAAGCTAATCACTGAATGTTCAATGGTCATGGTGAAAGTCCTCTACAATAAACGTACATTGGTATTTTCGAAGTTCTCATTATCAAGCCATCAATAAAGGAATGCTTCTCATTATCCGACTTTGACCCTATTTGTGCGCTTGATGGCTCCACAGATACAGCCAAGTGCACCATCCCTAAACATGGTGAGCTTGTCTAATGAATCGGAACGCTGATGGTATCAAAATCTGGAAAGTTCGTTCATAGAGGCTCACTCTCTAATTAGTTCTGTGATCTTTCTGAACCTTGTTTTCTTCATCAGCATGTCTTACTTTCACCCACTTCCTCCCTGTACTCCTGTCTCTCACTCTTCTATCTTTGACTCTGCCTCTTTTTCTAACACTCAAGACCGTTCTTCTCCAGCCTCTCTTCATTTTTGTTCGCATAAATTTCACTCTCCGTTTACCTGTGCTCACGCCAACACACACAAGCTGCCTGAGTCTGTTCATGACACTTATCTTGCATTAGTTTAATTGAATTGGAAAATTTGTTTTGGGAAGGGTACATTGTGATAGTAAATGTTATTGTTTGTCAGGCCCGTCTCATATTGTAACCCAGTAACCCACATTGCTGACATGTCGAAAGAATGCGCTAAGTAACATAGAGGTAAGATAATTAGATTCTTTTGGGCCTATATATAGGGACGATCTTACATGAATAAAGGGAGCATTTACACAGACAATTAAGTGTTTGTTTATGTGTACTAGCCTACTATTATAACTTGGACCAAAAAAAAAATCTGTAACTGTGATTAACTTTCCTAGAACTAAAATAACAAAAAGTACAGTTGACAGCCATATCTTGACTCAATGGAGAAACAAAACGAGGGAAAAGTATATCTACTAATGAATTTCACCATTTCTTTGGTGTCTAAAGTAATAGATACTTGGCAGCACACAAACTTGTTAAAGCGTTCTGTAGTCACCAACGAAAGATCAGGCCTCCATTTGTTGGACTCAAAATCTCAGTTTCCGTCAGGATTCAAACTCAAGGCTCTATTGTTTAGACACAAAGTTTTCGACTAGTGTTACGTTTCAGATGCAGAAGTTTACTTGTTGTGTTCATGCTGTCACTTATTGGGTAAATGCCTTTTTATGCAAATGAATGTGAAATCACTGCTTTCTTTTAAATGTTATGTTTGCAATAAAGTGTTTTTCTTATTAGCCTAGTTCTTAAAGCAAACATCGTATAGTATCATTGGGTACTAAGACACATATACAAATCCACTACTGGTAATAATGCCTCGTGTAGCCTATATCCTTTTTTGTAACCAGAGTCGTTACGACCAAACCAGTGTTCGCAAAGCTCATATAGGAGTTTACTCTAAACTAGGTCAAAGGTCGGGCAAACGTCATGGACACAATTTTAATTTAATGTTAATTTTACTCCTATAAGAAATAAATATGAACTTGAACAGGAAAGAAGTCCAAGTTGTGAAGATGTGAAAAATTTAATAAGGTACTTGACATCTACTAGAATCTACTTGACACCCACTGGACATCAGCTGTCAGCAAATCTTCAATGACAACGTACTCCACAGTATAGTAAGACTGAGTGAAAATTACAATGACGATTGTTAAAGACAAATAAGGACAGCTATACTCGTGACACATTCAGCAGATAAAATCTCACGACACTTTGTATCAACAATTAATCTTACTTGAGGGTGGAAGTTTCTGTGAAAGTAATTGCCATGGATACGATGTGTGATCTGTTGATATCCACGAAGAAGGACGAAGTGATAAATTGACTTAATTTAAATGTTTTTAACCATCTTCGTCCCTGCACACGTCTTATTGCTGTTGTAGTTCAATTTCAATAGTTCTTTCAAGTCTGTAACTAGCCTATCCTGTAACCTGTCAAGTCTGTAACTAGCCTATCCTGTAACCTGTCAAGTCTGTAACTAGCCTATCCTGTAACCTGTCAAGTCTGTAACTAGCCTATCCTGTAACCTGTCAAGTCTGTAACTAGCCTATCCTGTAACCTGTCAAGTCTGTAACTAGCCTATCCTGTAACCTGTCAAGTCTGTAACTAGCCTATCCTGTAACCTGTCAAGTCTGTAACTAGCCTATCCTGTAACCTGTCAAGTCTGTAACTAGCCTATCCTGTAACCTGTCAAGTCTGTAACTAGCCTATCCTGTAACCTGTCAAGTCTGTAACTAGCCTATCCTGTAACCTGTCAAGTCTGTAACTAGCCTATCCTGTAACCTGTCAAGTCTGTAACTAGCCTATCCTGTAACCTGTCAAGTCTGTAACTAGCCTATCCTGTAACCTGTCAAGTCTGTAACTAGCCTATCCTGTAACCCAGTGATGCCCTACCTAATTTGGTCTCAGGGCCATTTTAATTTCCAACACCCCTGTCTATATCACCAAATAAGCGCAAAAACTAAACTAAATTGGTCTCATACTATTTTATTAGAAACCCGTGGATCTAGTACTTACATTAATTAATGGGACATTTGAGGTTTATATTTTTTTCGAGTCGAAAATTTTCTTTATTTCTCTGCTTAAAATGTAAGCAACATTGTTGCTGACATTACCACCGACTCATTTTTAATTTTTTTGCATCCCCGAAAGGGGGATAGACGCTATTAGTTTTGTATGGTCTGTCTGTCAGTCCGTCCGACTGTCCCGTTTGGATCTCGTAAACTAGAAGAGAAATTGAAAATCCGACATCATGATATTTTAGGCCTTTTAAAGTTCTTATGCAACGGCTACTTTTTTTTTCTAACATCAAATATGCAAGCAGTTTTTTTATTTATAAAAATACACCATTTTTACAACTATTCACTATTAATAGTAACAAACACGGGAGGCTATTTAGCTAGAGCGATAACTGTTTACCAAATATTATTTTTACAAGTGTATTGCTAAGTTAAGTGAGTTCTGTTATCTAACTACTACATTTACGAAAAAAAAAGGTATTTAATATGCATATAAGTGAAACATAATTTAAAACAACAATTAATAAGTAGTTTTTCATATTATGGTATGAACTGCAGAATTCCATCAAAAATATTTTTTTTCGGAAATGATTTTTAATTATATTTTCTTGAAGCTTTGAATAAAAGATTGACCCTTTACAAAACAATTAGATAGTCATTATATCACATCAGTTAGACTAGGCTCACATCTAACTTCACCTTCACTTTTATTTATCCCTTGGTCTGCTGGACCGTTGGAGCACCACACAAGATCTGTCAACCTTCTTTCTCTGTTCTTCTTATCATTTGCCTTTGATAAAATTTCATTCTGATATTCTTTCTGAAAATATTGAAACCTGCCCATTTACCTGCCTGGGTAGGTACACTTCGGGGGCCGATTTTGATTTAGTGTTTTCACACAAACTGTCTTTGTAACCTTTTTTTAAATTTTTTTTTTATTTTAGGGGGAATTTTCTACACTTTGAGCTGAAGTTTCGGCGGGCCGGATAGAACCACGTCGCGGGCCGTATTTTCGGCCTCACTGCTGTACCCATTCTAGTCTATCCTGTAACCTGTCAAGCCTGTAACTAGTCGATTCTGTAACATGTCAAGTCTGTAACTAGCCTAGCCTCTAGCATGTAATAGATATAACTTAAAAAAGAATTGCGCTAGCATTGACAAATGTACAAAAACTTGACTCCCAGATCTTGAATTATGTAGGAAGACATTCTTACCCAGTCACCCCGAGTCCTTGACACGTGAGCGTTTTTTTTTTTTACAATGTTTCCTTGTCAAAAAAAAAAACGCAAAGTAAACCAATATATAAATATAAATACAGAACCTGGAGAGAAATGAGTTGCTATGTTCGTATAGGTTTCTAGCGCCACCTCGACCTACACATTCACATTTTCTGAATAGATGTTTATTTTTATTAGTTGATTATTTTTTTTAATTCACAGATGTTTTCTTTTATTGAATAGATGAACAATACTATTCAGGGGCGTAGCTAGGAATTTTCTGTCGTTTGGGGGCCCGGGGGGCTTGACCTCTTTGGGGGCCCCTGCATGTAGCACAATATTTTATTGTAAAAAACACTCTTTTGGGCCCACCCCTTCAAGTGGGAGGCCGGAGGGATTTTCAAATTCCCCCTCTTTCCCCACCCTAACTATGCCACTGATACTATTGCATCCGTTTTCTTGTCCACAAAATTTTTTTAATTGGAAGCGAGGACGGCGATATATGTAAAAGTGACCTTATCCGATTTGACCTATATTTGTATGTATCTTAACATCATATCTCTCTCCCAAGACCCTCTCTCCAAAATCTTAGTTGAGCAGTGGTAGGTCAGTATCTAGACACACACACACACAAGCATGCACCTACATCTACCAATGATTTTTTTTTTTGAGGTGTGGGGTCGCCCTCATTCATTAGACCATTACTGGACGATACTCTCCAACAAATGTCCCTGCCCCTCACCACGCAGTCGAAAACCTGCTATTAAATGAGACCACAGGTCACTTCGGGTCAGCTTTTCTTGAACTGATGATAGTTATTTTGTAAATAGAGGGAATGACACACGTAGTCCTATTTCTCTCTTACCTCCCCCTTCTCTCTTTCTCTAAATTTTCCTCCCCCCTCCTCTCTCTCTCTCTGTTCTCATCCTCTTTTTGTCTTTCTCGTTGGTTTCTTTCCTCTCTATGTCGTTGTATCCTTTGACCCTCTTTCTGCCTCTCTGTGGCTACATCACTTAGAAGTCTCTTTCTGCCTCTCTGTGGCTACATCACTTAGAAGTGTATGAACAAGATGTAGCCTGAAATAAAGTTTGAAAAAGAAAAGTGTCTTATAGAATTCTAAAAGCTCTTCAATCTCTTCAAGTATCGCTGTAATAGGATCACATCCAGAAGTGCCATTACCGCGTCTTGAATAATGTATGGCTGTACACATATACACACTCATATATATATATATATATATATACATATATATATATATTGCACACTCCAGAAACATATTTTACTAAAATATCCCCTTCATCTCAAAAGAGTTTATCTAGCATATAATCTAGCACACATGGTCTATACTTTTGGCACTTCTGCAATTGCGCACTGGAATAACAACAGTCTGCATCAAATAAAAAGCATTAGGCCTATACCCTGAAGAACACATGATCATTATTTGATCTAGGTTTTTTTTCCGCAGCTCAACAACAATATAGTGTGCAAGTATCTTCGGTGTCCAAAGAAGAGTACAAACAAATTGTCACTTCGGCATTGAAACATTGAACTGCAATTAAATGGATAGCTTTTTTTTTTCAGCTAATGTACAATTTTAAAAATAGACAAAAACATAGTTTTATAATTTATTGCTTTTATTTTCTTTTTTTCAAAATTGGAAGCGTAGTATAATTAGTGAGAAACATGGTTTTGAATTAGTGAGTTCCAATCCTACTTTTGTGTACGGAAACATTCGAGCTTGGGCAGACAGACGGACAAACAAGTGAAGGTCAGTATAGGAGCGTATTAAGTGTATCCAGTAACCCCACGCTACATCGAGGTTCATCGTTCGTGTACTCGCCACTTCGAGGTTCATCGTTCGTGTACTCGCCACTTCGAGGTTCATCGTTCGTGTACTCGCCACTTCGAGGTTCATCGTTCGTGTACTCGCCACTTCGAGGTTAATCGTTCGTGTACTCGCCACTTCGAGGTTCATCGTTCGTGTACTCGCCACTTCGAGGTTCATCGTTCGTGTACTCGCCACTTCGAGGTTCATCGTTCGTGTACTCGCCACTTCGAGGTTCATCGTTCGTGTACTCGCCACTTCAAGGTTAATCGTTCGTGTACTCACTACTGAGTATTTGCAAGGATGTTTATGCAAGACCATTCTTTATAGCTCGTGGCCACGTCCTATGGACCTGTGGTCTCCACTGCCCACAGGTTGTGACGTTGCACGTCATTCTTTAGGCCTTCTATGACGATTGGTCTCGGTTTATGGCCGCTATAGCACGGAAAAACGAAGTAAACCGTGAGAGATGAATACCATGAATATTTTATTCAATACATGTCAACTTCATACAATTCTTCTCTATTTGTTGCTATTAGTATCAGGAGTGGATGAGAATGGGAGTATACTGAGAAGGAGAGAACGCGAGATATGGAGAGGGAGAAATTGGGAGGAAGAAAGTGAAAGAAAGGTGGGAGAAAGTTGAAGAAAGAAGAGGAAGAAAGGAAGATTGAAAGAGAAAGTGAGAGAGAGGGGGGGGGGATTGTGTGTGTGTGTATGTTAGAAACTTATAACATAGACTAATTACAAAGAAGCAAGAAAGAATTAAGAGTATAGTTATTTTTCTTATGAAGAACAGAAAGGAATTAGCGAGACAGAAAGAGAGAGAGAGGAAGAGAGAGAGAAAGAGAGAGAGAGAGAGAAAGAGAGAGAAAGAGAGAGAGAGAGAGAAAGAGAGAGAAAGAGAAAGAGAGAGAAAGAGAGAGAGAGTAAAAGAGAGGGAGGACGGGAAAACTAGAAAAAAATCATTATTTCCACTAAAGAGAATAAGATGCAGACAAAGAAAGACTGTAGAACATCAAAATATGTGTTAGAGAAAGAGAAGAAAGATGGGAGGAAGATGAGAGAGTGAAAAAAGAGAGAGATGAGAGCGCAGTGAAAAGAGAACGATGAGAGAGTGAAAAAAGAGAGAGATGAGAGAGTAGTGAAAAGAGAACGATGAGAGAGTGAAAAAAGAGAGAGATGAGAGAGTAGTGAAAAGAGAACGATGAGAGAGTGAAAAAAGAGAGAGATGAGAGAGTAGTGAAAAGAGAACGATGAGAGAGTGAAAAAAGAGAGAGATGAGAGAGTAGTGAAAAGAGAACGATGAGAGAGTGAAAAAAGAGAGAGATGAGAGAGTAGTGAAAAGAGAACGATGAGAGAGTGAAAAAAGAGAGAGATGAGAGAGTAGTGAAAAGAGAAAGATGAGAGAGTGAAAAAAGAGAGAGATGAGAGAGTAGTGAAAAGAGAAAGATGAGAGAGTGAAAAAAGAGAGAGATGAGAGAGTAGTGAAAAGAGAAAGATGAGAGAGTAGTGAAAAGAGAGAGATGAGAGAGTAGTGAAAAGAGAAAGATGAGAGAGTAGTGAAAAGAGAAAGATGAGAGAGTAGTGAAAAGAGAAAGATGAGAGAGTGAAAAAAGAGAGAGATGAGAGAGTAGTGAAAAGAGAAAGATGAGAGAGTGAAAAAAGAGAGAGATGAGAGAGTAGTGAAAAGAGAAAGATGAGAGAGTGAAAAAAGAGAGAGATGAGAGAGTAGTGAAAAGAGAAAGATGAGAGAGTGAAAAAAGAGAGAGATGAGAGAGTAGTGAAAAGAGAAAGATGAGAGAGTGAAAAAAGAGAGAGATGAGAGAGTAGTGAAAAGAGAGAGATGAGAGAGTAGTGAAAAGAGAAAGATGAGAGAGTAGTGAAAAGAGAAAGATGAGAGAGTAGTGAAAAGAGAAAGATGAGAGAGTAGTGAAAAGAGAAAGATGAGAGAGTGAAAAAAGAAAAAGATGAGAATGAAATAAAGAGAGATAAGAGAGTACTGAAAAGAGAAAGATTAGAGAGCGGTGAAAGAGAGAAAAAAAAACTTTAGCTTCATTTGTTATTTTTCTCTTTCACACGCCCTTGACTCCTCCCTCCATCCCCGGCCCACACCCCAAACTCAAACTTCAGCCATATTGTGTATTCATTGCAGCTTCTGTTTAACCAATCGTCCCCTTCATGAAGCGGAAAGCTCAAGACTCAAAAACATCAGAAGTTGAAATCTCATTTTCTGTGTAATGTTCTGTTAAGAGGCAAACCTTGTTAGGAAGTAGATTTTCTTGGCCCCTAAGAATGAGGCGTGATTGAGGTGTTTAGCCTTGTTAGGAAGTAGGTTCTGTATGCACCAATGAATGAGACGTGACGGAAGTGCTTAGCCAAGAGATTAAAAAAAACAAAACTTCTTTTTATCTCAAGTAGTTTCTTTCTTCTTCTAAAGCAGTCGTCAAATCTAAAGAGTGATCGTATAATACTTCTGGAAAGACAGACTACACTACTTTCAACAAAAGCTAATCTATATATAATAATTCTCTACGTCGCCCAACCATGCGGGACACCACGCACGCTCTCCGACTCTCTAACCCTCGATGAAAAATTAATGGAAAGACAACTCTTTATTTCTGCAAGTCGGAATAGAGTTACCCCACGTAACTTTCGCGGTGACACAGAGCGGGGCTCAGAAAAAAAGAGGTGGGGGGAGAACAAGTAATCTGTCTATATAATTCTGTACGTCGACTAGCCATGAGGGACACCACGCACGCACGCCGACTCTCTAACCATCCTTCCGCCCCCTCAGGTCTGCACCCGCGCCTACCTCGCCTTCCAGGCATTCGCACAGAGTCGTTCGCCCAAACCCACCCCTTTTGGACTACTGTATCTTTTAGGAAGTGTTCACCCGTCACTAAATAGTGGCGTTCGCTACGCCGCGGGTCGGCTAGTAAATATATATAACGCATGTACAGTGATGAGTGTCTTATTTTGTGTATGGTATAGAGTGCTTAAACATGCTCCTAAAGCATTCTTACTGCTTTCAGGTCCATTCTCTTTAGCTAACATATTGGTTAGGGTTAGGGCTAGGGTTAGAATCTTTTTGAATGACAGGCCCATCCATTCTTTGATGTTGTCTTCCCATGTCCTTCATGTCTTCCTCTTGTTCTTTTCCCTTGGTACTGCTCTCTGCTCAGCTAACAAGAATCCATTTCTAAACACGTCTAAACGATAGTACTCTAAACAGAGAATGTAATTCCATGTAGAGTTAACATATTACCCATATCAGTATTACTCATATCAGTATTACCCATATCAGTATTACCCATATCAGTATTACCCATATCAGTATTACCCATATCAGTATAACCCATATCAGTATAACCCATATCAGTAATACCCATATCAGAATTACCCATATCATTAATACCCATATCAGAATTACCCAAATCAGTATTACCCATGCTATCAAACAGACTACAACACCACCTAGAAACTGGCCTACTTCCGGAGAGGCCATGAGGTATCAGTAAGGGTAGTGGCACGGTTCACATGGTCTTTGCATTCCGCCAACTCCAAGAGAAGTGTAGAGAGCAAAATTCAAATCTCTATACTACATTCATAGATTTGACTAAAGCTTTTGATAATGCTAGTCGTGAAGCCCTTTGGTAAATAATGTCCAAATTCGGCTGCCCTGATCTATTCATAACAATGGTGCGCCAATTCCATGATAACATGCAAGCAAGAGCCTAAGACAACGGAGACTACTCCAAGCAGTTTCCTGTCTCAAATTGCGTGAAGCAGGGCTGTGTGATGGCTCCAACGCTTTTCAGCATAATGTTCACCGCCATGCTGAAAGATGCCTTTCGCACAGGAAGCATTGGAGTCGACATACGATATCGCACCGATACAAGTTTATTCAATGCTCAGAGACTCAAGGTAATGACCAAGGTAAACTACGACTGCATCAGACCTGCTATTCGCAGATGACTATGCCCTGAACGCCGCAAACGAAGAAGACCTTCATAAGAGCCTGTCCCTCTTCGCTAATGCCTGCAAAAATTTTGGCCTCACCATTAAAGTAAAAAAGACAGAAGTGCTGCATCAACCTACTCCATATAAATCTGTCACAGAACCAGACATTCTCATTGATGGCCAGAAATTAGCAAATGTCAAAAAGTTTGTCTATCAGGGAAGCATAATATCATCAAACGCCAACCTAGATGAAGGTGGACTTCCGTGTTGCTCGTGCAAGTGCTGCTTATCCACAAAACTGAAAGTCTACGGTGCTGTAGTTCTCCCGTCACTCCTATATGCATCAGAGTCCTGAACCCTATATTCCCGTTACACCAAAAAAGATAAACTCCTTCCATCTACGATGTCTAAGGAGTATTCATAAGGTGTGTTGGTCCGACGACATACCAGACACAGAAATCTTAAAGCTGTCCATCAAGGACAGTATCAATGCGACAGTAAAGAGATCCCAAATCAAGGATTGGACTTTACAGCCATCTTCTAGTCCAAAGGAAATGAGAAATGTGCTCATCTTCGACCACGAAGGAGGAGCTATATTACCCATATCAGTATTACCCATATCAGTAACTAGCCCAAATATATTTTCGAAAGATGAAAGCATGTCGCCAGCATGTTTATACTTCATTTGCATCTAAATGCGTTCTTCGGAATCTATTAAAAGCATTTCTTTCTTAAAACAACCCCGTGTTATCTTTTTCACATTATTTAAATTGTTACGTGCCCTTATTGAAACGCTCCATCTTTTTAATTCATCTGAAGAAAGACAAAGATCAACATCGACAATGCAACATAATTAGAAGGTATTAGAAAAATCAAGGCCGGATCATCAATAGAAGAAATTTGAGGCTCCTCCATGTTCGCGATTGAAAAAAAAAAAAACAATTAATAATTGTTGACAATGTGAATGTTGTTTTAAATCCAAGAACCTGGACGGACTGCATTAAGACTTTGATGCAGGTAAAAACAAGTCACACGTGGTGCCCCACTCCCCCACCAACCCGAACATTTAATTTTTTTTCCTCTTGTGTTCACGTGATCCGTCGCTAATGAAGCAACACTGACAAGCAAGGGGGGGGGGGGGGAGATAATTGACAGTCAACACTTCAAGACTTGACTTTGAGGCAATACATTATAGTGTCGATGTGTGTATGTGTGTGCGTGCGTGCGTGAATACATTTTTTGCGGGGTTAAAATTACAGGCTGTTTGTCATATTCGATAAAGCCACGTGGTTTTATTGTCATTCTCCTGTCATGTGTGACAGACCTCGTTATTGGCTTGAGACAAGATGACCAGAGGTGTGACAAATGATAATACTCGAGGAACAATTGAAATGTATTGGCTGTGAGAAGCATGACAAATACTACGCCTCTTGTTCTTCTGGGTTCTCATGACCATGAGTTCAAATAAATAGTTCTATATCTATATCTGAGATGCTAGGGGCGAGGTGGATGAGTAGTTAAGCGCTTGGCTTTCAACCCTGGGGTCCTGGGTTCGAATCTCGGTGAAGAGTGGGAATTAAATGACGGGATTTTTAGGGCTCCCCCTAGGTTCACCCAACTCTTTCGTTGGGGAAAATCACGGCGGTTGGTGGTTGTGTTGTCCCGCTCGTTCAACGTTGACCAAAGAAACAGATGACCTTAAAATATCATCTGCCCTTGTAGATCGCAAGGGAACTTTATTTTATATCTGAGAGGAACTCGAAACATTTCAAGTTCAGGCTGCTCTTCATTTAGTCTTGTTTTTCTTCAGAATGTTTTGGGACTTCAAGATAATACAAAATCTTAATTTTGACATTATGCTTATCCCTACCCAGACTGGGCCCGCGCAATCCGTTTTGCATAGGGCCCCGCGATTGCTAGGATCGGCCCTGATTCCTGATTCCTGTTCAGGTCTCGCGGAACACTATGGTTCTGCGGAACACAATTGGGTAAACACTGCTCTAAAAGGTCAATTTTTTTTTAATGACAACGTTTTAGTGCGTAAGTGTCTGAAAATCGCACTGCTTAACCTAATATATACAATACAAGATCTCTGTCCTCTTGTTTCTAAAATAGTATATTATATCATTGAAGTAATCCTTTGCATATTTCATGTTAAAAACAAAAAAGATTCTTTTTCAAAAGACCAAAAGTAGCAATAGAACTTTTGAGCACAATACAGGCAACAGAGAAATAGAATTTTAAATACGGCTTTTAGTCTTTGAGTTACGAACATAAAAGACAAACAGACAGACAGAACTAAATCAAGAATGAAAACAACATAAAATCAAATCTTTTGAAACCAAAAAAAAAAAAGTCTCCTTACCATTAGAACTAAAACAGATAGATTAAAAAACCCCTTCATCTCACTGTCGGTCAGAGTGTTACAAGATCATCTGTTGTCATCGAGAAGTACATAGAAGTTTAATTTATTAAGCGCTGGTTGTCAGTGTGAATGTGTTTCGTGTGTGAATGTTGTTTGCATCATATTGCTATTGTACAGTGGTTACGCTGAGGTTGTCAATTGTAGTCAAACTGAATTTCCATTTGATTGGATCAAAAAAAATTATCTTAAGCTCCGGAAGTGACCCAATAAAACCTACTCAGTCCTAAAGATCACCGTAAATGGACGTCCCCTTAACGTGGTAGACCACTTCACATATCTAGGAAGCATAGTATCGAATGAAACCTCGCTTGCAAGGAAGTTGATAACCGTCTGGCCAGGGCCATTAGTGCTTTTGGACTCCTCCAGGCAAGAGTTTGGCGGAATAAAAAAAGTGTCTACCAAGCAGTAGTTCTCTCAATTCTTCTATGTGAATATGAGGCATGTGTTTTATACAGAAAGCCACTAACACTACTTGAATGCTTTCACCAAAGATGCTTGGGCTTCATCATGGACATACTGTGGCTAGATAGCACTTCAAACAGCGATGTCCTTGCGAACGCCAGTATGGACAGTATAGATTTGTATAGAGGGACTTCTTACGCTCCGACAGTTACGCGGGGCATGGCACATATCCCGTATGGGGGATAAACGTATACCATAAGCAGTCTTTTTTGGTGAGCTAAAAGGTGGTCGACGAAACAATGGTGCCCCACGGAAACGCTTTAAAGACCAGCTTAGGCGCCAACTTGCCTTGGCAGACATAGAAGAGAGCACCTGGTTGCATGCGGTCTCAGAACAAGACAGACAACTGGAGGTCAAAGACAGCTGGAGGTCACATACAAAGGTAGCGGGATGCACATATGAGACCAAAAGGAAATCCTCTGCCGAGGACAGACGCACGCCGAAAAGAAAATCTTAATCGACCACAGGAGGACAATGGTTATGCTTGCCCTGGTTTTGGAAAAATATTGTTGTAAACCTGGTGGTGGCACAGATGGGGGTAGTGCTGTGTGTTTTTAGCCTACCAAAATCGCCACAGTCCAGCGCAGGACGAGCGGTCAACAGACCAGTGACAGTACACGCCAGTTCGGCAAGGACCAGTGTCGTAAATATTACGCACGCAAGTCACGACGAAAGTGATCAACTGGAGTGGTCATGAAGGTTCGAGGCCAGTAGAGACACTATATAAGAGCGAGTGTGTCAGAATCACGGGACTTCACGTTACCTCACAATGCGACCAGACGAGGCGAAGTTAGAGACAGACGGTGTGTGAAGTCAGGCGCAGCAAGATTAGGTTTTGGACTGTTAGTGTGATGGTGTTGCCAACTTTACAGTATTTGTAATGTATTTGAAATTAAACTGTTACTGTTACTTTGAAGCCCTGATGAGGTTCTTTAAGTTCGTTGTGTCGTGTGGTGCAGTTTGAAGAGAGCCTGGATAGTAGGAGAGAGGAACGTAACAATATGTAGGTTACTGTTGGGGCTGTCTGTCTCATTGTCTTTGTAAATCAAAACTATATCTAGACTGGACATTTTTTAACACTACAAAAAATGTGAATTTTTTTTAGATAATTGGATCAAGGCGTTGTTTTGTAAAGTAGTTAAAAGAAGTAAAGTTGTTTTTTTTTCAACCCTAACCTATGTAACATATAATTTAATTTTTAAACCTAGATCTAGTAGATCATAAAAAAATATGAGTACTCTCGTCTCATAATTATAATTTTGCAATTTTTAGATACATAATCTAGAAAGATCTAGGTAATCAATCTATTTAAATGTACATAAGATGATTTAAATCAACATGAATTATATCCATCTAGGATTTTTGAAACATTATCTCAATGAAAACAAACAGGAATGGGCTTTGTTTCATATATTTGCGTGGAAAGCGTGGCCAAGTGCGCTTGAACTTGGCTTTGCTTGGCTACCTAGAAGGGGGCTCGAGGTTCGATACCCGACTCGGGCAGAGTTGTGTTTACTGATCGCCTATAGGCAGCACGGAAAACCAACTCCTAGATACCACCCTCACCCCCCCCCCCCGCCCCCCCACTGGTCCACAAATGAGATTGGACCAAAAGCGCTCTGAGCATGAAAGTAGCGCTATATAAAAGCTATAATAATATCCGAGAAACGATTTTGCATTATTTCTTAACTTTGAAAACTAAAGATCATTACTTTTCTAAGACAAAAAAGATTGATTGGGGCGACTCCCCATAGAGCTTGAAAAAAGAGTTTACGTACATAAAAATCTATATATGTCTATGAATCGCGGATAAGAATTTATTTCCGGTTTCCAGTCTAGATATAATATCTAGACCTAGTTCTCCATCTAGCCAAATTTACATTTTATTTTGAAATATAAATATCAAACTAGAGTTTTTAGAATTATTATTTTTTTAAATATACATCACATGCTAAATTTATAGGAAAATCGTTAGAGTCGTTTTTTTTGTTTCTTAGATCAGTGTTCCAGGTTCAAGGTTCAATAAAGTTATCACTTTAATAAAGGTATTATAAAACAAAACATTTTGATGGGTTTTATTATTAGACTATCCAACCACGAATATTGAATTAAATTACAAATTTAATGGAGTTTAGCATTTTAAAAAAATAATTAAAAAAATCAAGACTATAATACACATAAACTTCGTCGAATTGGATCCATTCTGTCGGCAATCTTAATCATCTTAATCTTGACGTTTTTAAAGCCTTCCAACCAAGCTGCATTGTGTCACTAAATGGAATGTAGACATTGGGGGTGTAAAAGAGAAATGAAATCTCTGTTTTATGTCACAAACTGGTACGGAAACCAACAACACACATACATAATAATATATTATTTATTCAGTACAAATTGAGACGGATTTTGAAAGTCAGTTATATAGATCGGGTCTCAAACAAGGAAGTCTTATGCTGAACTGGGAGTCGAAGACTTAGTGAGGTTGTGACCGAGCGTCGCATGAGGTTTGCGGGACATGTGCTCCGACAAAATGAACTACGCATTCGAAAAGTTGTGATGACATGAAGGCCCATACGAGGAAAGCGCAAACAGGGACGTCCTGATATAACATGACGCCACACTTTCATTGAGGACCTCAAAGTAGTGGACACCAGGTGGGAAGAGGCTTCAGACATTGCCAGTGACAGATCTTTGTTGAGACAGCTTGCTGCCCAATGCGCCGAACAACGCGGGAGGACCTACTTATAAGTAAGTCAGTAGGCTACACATTGTCTCTCTCATTGTCTGTCTTATGTTCTCTCTCATTTTCTGTCTCATTGTCTTTGTAAACCAAAACTGTAACACAAATAAATACATTTAGATGGTTGAAATCGACATAAATGGACATCAATCCCACAGTCACTAAAGACTTCTGCTAGTCGGTCACTATTTTCTGCAACAACAAACTGCATTAATGGAGTAAAGAACAGGTTTCTAAGGGGAACAAAACGCATTTTACATTTTTAAAAATACATTTTTTATAGTTTTGTTTTGCCAGCAAGCAAAGCTCTCTGCTCTCACACACACGCACACAGACATCAACTATTCATTACATCGAAATGACGTTTTATAACAAAAAAAACCCTTTGTAATTTTTTCATTTGACATATACATGCGTATTTCGTTTCAATTTGTGTAGAAATATTTCTTTTTATAGAAATATCTTATGTCAATATAATAGCAAATGCCAACAGACTTTGTACTGCATGTCAAAATTGTTTTTTTATTACAATATCTCTGTTTAAGTCAGAACTTCATGAATCTAGATTTGAGAATCTGGATACAGCAGAAACATGGATCAAGGAACCTGGACAAGAATTACTAGTTCGTAGGCCACACGAGGAAAAGTTTAGTCGAGAGCAGGGGTTTTCAACCTGTGGGTCGCGACCCCCTTGGGGGTCGCGGAAGACCATCGAAAATATGGATTGTTATTATCTACTCTTCTAAAGCTGTTTGTGTGTAAGGGGGGAGGGGTCGCGGCAAAGTGAGGAATTGTAAAAAGGGGTCGCCGAGCTTAAAAGGTTGAGAACCGCTGGTCTAGAGTCTATAAGCGTTACTTATATTTTTACGTAAATCTAATATGGATTACATCTAGATTCCAAATCTAGAAGTAGATGTAGACTAAGTCTCAAGAGTTCTAAGTTATGTTAGATCTAGATGTCCATATAATGAACATACGAAACAATTATCATATAATTATACCTGACTCGCTGGCCGATTCAGAAAATGCATCTGAAGGTGTCAAAGGTTTGATACCCGAAATGAACCCAAAAAAGTTCAATTTATTTTTTTTCGTATTTTATTATATTTAAAGTTTCATATTAGAGTTTGAAATTATTTTTTAAAATGTTTTTCTTGTTTCATGCAATTTTTAAATTTTACGAAGTATTCCTAGAAACGAAAAAAAAAACTGTAAAATGTTTTGTTTTTTTTTCTTCAGGAAATTTGATCAATCACTAGTTCCAAGCCTTACTATACCCTCCAGCTTGTCTAGACCCTGAGCGCTCGACACGCTTGACCTCTGGCCAGGTGTTCTTAAGACTTTATTAACAAATAAGTTGGCGGCGCTAATCTTGAAGGAGTGTTGATTATCAATCTTGACCTATCACCTACCATATCCTCTAATGTTCAATCCCACATTTCTGCCCTAGCAATCAGGAGAAGTCGCTCCATTTATTTCAAACGTCAATTAGATTCTGCTCTTGTGCTACCTTATTCTTCTTCTATTCACCAGGATTTGTAGTAACCATTTTGTGTTCATGACCGTGCAGTTTGGAATTACTTTGTTTCACTTATATCTAATACAGTCATACTTAAAAAACAACAACAATTATTTCATGTGTAAATATTTATTTGTTGCCTTATGCCCACCACGTGTTGCCATTATTACTTTTAGATCTACATTGCTCAATCATATAATTGTAAAGTATATTCTATTTCGGCTGATCGCCTAGATGATCTCTCTAACGCATTGACACTGCGCTTAGAAAATGATGAACTATTTCCCCTCCAGCATTATGTCCCTTTGTCCATTTTGTTTAGACAAGGGTTGCACTCCTTGAAAGGACACATTTGTATTCGTCGGTATATTTTAGGTCGGACAAATAAAGACTTAGGGACAGAATTTAATATAAGCTTATGTCTTCTATTTATAGAATTTAAAGCCAAAAGTTCTGGTAACCGAACTTAAATTTTTAAAAGTCATTTGTAATTATATCGCCTGATATTATTTAGTCTTCTGTGTAGAAACTAGAAGCCACTAGAAAGCAATCTTAGAAACTGCCTGTTTACATTTCTGTTAAAACATTGACAAGCACATTGCGTGACTATAAATAACAGTAATTATAACACTAAGTATGACTATTAGATTAAATTATAAAACGCCCGCAGAATTTAGCGTGTCTGAGTTTTAGATTTTCAATAAGATGGAGGATTTATGCATTCACAATATTTGGAAATCAGGCGTTTTAGACATAAATAATTTACATAAATTGTAGGCTTAAATAATCTGGAGTCTATAAAATTCATAACGAGATAATCAGCCTCACAGTTTTCGAGAGACTTATATTGGCATACTGTTGGAAATCAAAGATCAGGAGTTGTTGGCTTATAATAAATATAAGGTGGAATGAATACTCCCTGTGTGATGATAGATGATTCCAAATTTTAAAATAAATACCAATGTCGTTATTTCTTAGGACTTCCCTTCAGTGGCATATCCCAGGACAGGTACTGAGGGTTGGGTTGGATAAAATACTTTATGATATTGGTACGAACGGAGAGGCCGGAACCATTGGACGTGGTAGAAATGGATTTAAATTACAAAAATCTAATCGAACTTCCGAGAAGCAGCCAAGTGGAGATAATTTGCGCAAGTTTTGGTGACTGATCTTTTAATAAGTGACAGGCCAGAGTTACTGGACTTCAAGAAAATGACTTAATGAAGTCTGCGTGCCTCTCACTTAGCTTGATTCTCACTCTGACATACTCTCTCTCTCTCGTTCTCTTTTACTATTTGCTCTCTCTCTCTCTCTAGCGTTGTCTCAATTCTCTTTCTAATTATCGTTCATTACCTTTCTATCTCTCTCATTTTCTTTTTCTCTCACTACCTCTCTCCTTGGTTCTCTATTTTAATATATAGCCCTTGTCTTTCTTTCTAGCTAGCTCTGTCTTTTTCTCTCTGTCTCTCTTTCTCGTTCTAGCGCTCTCTTTCAAGCAGTCTTCTTGTCACGAGTCTCTTTAAAAAGCTTATATCAACTAATCTGCCTGTCTAGTACCTATAGTGTACTCGTTTGTATCTCCAACTTCCCATTCTCTCTACAGTTTGAGATTGAGAAAGTAGCCATGGTGCTACATCTATAACAATAAAATGCCTCTCTCGCTATTGGAGATTTTCATACGTGGAGGCACATTTATAAATAGCAAGCTTTTTAGTGTATACGGTGTACAGAAAACGGAAGAATGGAAAAGATAAGCGTTTTAATAAACTATTTTAATAATTTACCGCGTAAGGCAGGGGCGAAGCTAGGAATTTACCATCGTTAGAGGGCCTGGGGGGCTTGACCTCTTTGGGGGCCACTGCATTTTGCGTAATATTTTATTTATAAAAAACACTCATTTGAAGGCCCGCCTCAAGAGAGGGGCCCTCCTCGAGTGGGGGCCCGTCGGGATTTTAGGAATTTACCATCGTTAGGGGGCCTGGGGGGCTTGACCTCTTTGGGGGCCACTGCATTTTGCGTAATATTTTATTTATAATGTAAAAAACACTCATTTGGGGGCCCGCCTCAAGAGAGGGGCCCTCCTCGAGTGGGGGCCCGTCGGGATTTTCAAATTCTCCCCCCTCCTCCCCCTCCTTAGCTATACCTCTGGCGTAAGGGTCCTTTCAATAAACGGACCCAAGGTTTATAATAAGCTAAACATGACCTCAGACAGACCACGTGATTCACTACATTCAAGCAGAATATTAAGGCTTGCCTTTTAGTAGCTTATCTTGATTTGCTTTATTAATTAATTTTTTTTGACGTCTTGTTCCCATAGCCATTAGAGCCTACATTATGTTTGTTCAATCGTTAAATAAATTATATTATTATTATTGTTATTATTATTATTAAATTTGTTTTCCCAAAGAAATAGGAATCTAGCTGTCATTGACAACAACTACTATTTGCTCTCGAAAGCAATGTCAAGAAACAAAATGAGCCCTCGGATATGTGTAAATCTAAATTCACCATTGATCGAAATATTTGCTTTTTATTTAGGCATCCCCCCCCCCCCCCCCACCCTGTAGCACCCACAATAATGTATGTCCCCAACAGAGTAGACCACCAATGTGATGTCTCCCACTGACTATAAGACCAATGTGATTACTTGAAAGATAATTTTCTGGGACAAATTGAATGTGTTTAAAAAAAAATCATTAAATAGTTCCAATAAATTACACAGCTAACTGAACTACTGGCATTTAATAAAGCCTGTAATAGTCTGCATAGATAGTAATTTAGAAAGATTTGTTTGTTTATGTTTCGGAATTTCATTGAGATTTTTGAAGATAATTACATTCTAAACCAAAACCTCTCACAAGACGACAGGGAATGGCAGCGGGATTATCGAGACCACTAAACAACAGCCCTGAGCGCATACCATAGGACCAAGCTGCCAGTTACATTAACTTGCAAACTTCTAGCCACATGGCTATTCATATTAAGCAAGCCACTATGGAGTAAAATTGTGCATCAATAAAAAAAAAATTTCTTATCATCTATATATAATTCTCTTCATGGCTTAAGAGTTTGGACACCAAGTAATGGAAAGATCACTCTTTTATTTTTGCAAGTCGGACGGACTAGAGTTATCCAACATAATTTTGGAGGCGAAAAAAAAAAGGGGAGGGGGAGAACAAGCAGTATTCACCCGTTACTAAATAAGAGGGCCGGACTTTACCATTGTAACCAAGAAGTCATGGAAAGAGAACAAGTAATCTACTCTGTATTCACCCGTCACTTAATAGCAGGGCCGGACTTAACCATTGTGGGGCAATGCAAAACGGATTTCGCGGGCCCAGTTTGGGTAGAAACACTGATAATAAGTGAAAATTAAGAATTTGTATTAGAAAATATATTCGTCTATGTATTTTATTCATTCTTTACTACGCACAGAATTACTACACGAGCCTTGCGTGTAGCGAAATTATACAGTATATCATAAGAATTCTGTTTCCTACATAGATCACGCTCAATAGCAAGAATTACCAAATGTTTCAATCTATCTACGAGAATTGCTGACCTCAAGTAATTCTTCATTAGTTTTAGGCGCATGAAGCTTCTTTTACTAGATTCCACAATTACAGGTATTGCATAATGCCTTTTTTCTTTTATCGCGTAGGATTGGCGTTTTCCATATTGAATGACACCCCAAAATAACAATTATTGTCTATATATTTCAGGAGATTAGTGTGAGTTTTCAAAAGATTTTAATAATTTCCGTATATTTCCATTATTTTTTCGTATATTTTGCAATTTCAGGAGATTTCCAGGAGCTCCTGGTAAATCAGGAGGCCGCGGGAAATCTGTTATAAGTTATAAAATGGTTTAATTTAATAATTTATACCCCTAGAATTCTCGCTGGTTCTATAAAAGTGTGGGGCACACTGCGGACGCATAGGTTGCAGTGGCCTAAGGCTAGCCTTGCAAAATAGCGGCGTATGCTACACCGCCGGTCGACTAGTTTTTTTTATTTCTCTATGTAACAAAATTACAGCCGGAAAGGAAATGAGCAGAATCGCATTTTGTCACTTCATATTGTGCGTTCCGGAGGAAGTTTATCGCCCAAAAAATTTAAATAATTTTAAAAAATCCTTTTCCCCACTTTTTGTTATCCGGCAAAGATTTTTTTGTAACGCCATGCTCAGAAAATAACGGAAATACTTTTGAAAGAATCTGTAATGGATATTAAACTCTGGCAAATAAAATATTCTCCCGATATGATAATTAGTTGTTCATTGTTTCATTTTCATCAAAGTTCTCAGCGTGCTCGTTTCTTTTTGCTCTCTCTCTCTCTCTATTTCTCTATCACTCTTTCTTTCGCTCGCTCTTTTTCTTTCTCTTTCCCTCTCACTCGTTCTCTTAATATCCTTTAGTATTTCTTTGTCCAAACTTTGATTTCCTCTAATTGCTTTCTACAGTGTTAATTGTTCAGGATAGAATAGCGGTGGTTATTAATAGAAATGAAAGTATTGTTGTAATATTACAATGAATAATAAAAAATTCCGTCCAAAATTTTAAAAGCTTTGATTAGTGTATTAACTCTTTATTTGTTATAAAATGAATGAATCGCATCCATATTTGCTCTTGTCCTATATTTTACATCCATATTTATCGGATCCACTGAAAATTCTTCCAAATCCACATAAGCATCCGCTCTAATTCACTCAAAACTTCCCATATCAGACCTTGTGGTCTATAGGGCAGATGATGTAAAGGTCGTCTGTTTCTGTGGTCCACGTTTAACGAGGGTGTCATGTGGTCAGCACAACGACCAACAACCTTTACTTTGCCCCAACTATTGTCAGGTACCCATTAGAGATGGGTGGTCTCAGAGGCGCCCAAAGATCCCAGTCTTCGCCAGGATTTGAACCCTGGACCTCCGGTTCAGAAGCAAAGCGCTTTAAAGCTCAGCCACTCACCTTTTCCTAAATTTACTTTAAACTTTTCCCAAACTCACATTCAACTTTTCCCAAATTCACTTTCAAATTTCAACTAATTAACATTCAACGTTCCCCAAACTCACATTCAACTTTTCCCTAATTCACATTCAAATTTCCCCCAATTCACTTTCAAATTTTAACTAATTCATATTCAACTTTCCCCAAATTCACATTCGACTTTTCCCGAATTCCCATTGCACAAACACATTGACATCATTAATCCCACAACTTTAAGCTCCATGTCCGAACGAAGAAACATTGTTTTTATTTCATTTGCTTTATGAATGAACTAAAGAGGTGAGGGAATAAAAAAAAAGAAATAATTACACTGTCGAAAATTAAATAATCATTTCCTGGTTTAAGGGAGATGTTATCAACTTCCCGCGCTGGATGTGAGCAAGGATATAATTGTTGGCTGATCGAATATCAAATGCTGTTTGTGTGAGTGAGTACGTGTGTGTGTGTGTGTGTTTGTGTGCATAATGTGTGTGCGCTCGCGTGAGTGTGATAGGTGTAAGTGTGTTACTCCATACAAAATCCACACCGAAAGATTGTAACGTGTTTTAATTACGTTCAATTGCTAAAGGTACAATGGAGCAGATTTGGGGGGGGGGCACTGGGACCTTCACCTCTTTAGGGCCCCTTCATTGTGACACTCGACATCGTGACGAGAGATAATAGCGTTTATTTAATATTTAATGTGAAAACTAATTTCGGATACTCATTTTGGGGGGCCCCTTGAAGTTGGGCCTCGGGTGAGGGGTGATTTTCAAATTTGGACACACCCTCTCCCCTCTAGCTACGCCACTGAAATAGAGTTATCTTGGCATTTCTAGATTACATCTAGACTTACAAATAATACATGCATTGAGATTTTTAGAAGGGAATGTAGAAACGGAGAGTTATTAAAAAAATTTCTTTCGATTGAATTCTCGTTTTGTCTCGCACACAAGTGTATAAAATACGACCATTAGAGATGTGTGATTTAGAACAAACCGATATTTCAACTTGACTAGAGTCACTTGGAGGCGCGGTGGCTGAGCGGGGTCCGGGGTTCGAATGGTGAAGACTGTGATTTTTAACTTCACGAACTTCGGGCGCCTCTGAGTCCACCGAGCTCTAATGGGTACCTAACGTAAGTTGGGAAAAAGGTAAAGGCGGTTGGTCGTTGTGCTGGCCACATGACACCCTCGTTAACCGTAGGCCACAGAAACAGATGACCTTTACATCATCTGCCCTATAGACCACAAGGTCTGAAAGGGACTTTTTTTTAGAGTCACTAGATTAACACCTTTAATAAAATTACTGAACTTAATAACACTCCAGGACTATTGCTCAAAGTAAAATTATACACAAAATACTAAATCTTAAGTTTCAAATACAAAAACATAATTGAATAAAATACTCAGAAAGATAAAAGATATAGATATAATTCTTATTTCATATGCTAAAACGAATTCATAACAGCCTTCCTTCTTCCCTAGTACCATGAAATCACAGAGTGGATTGCCTGAATCAGTCAGGAAAACCAATGACTTAACAGAGTTTATGTCTCAAATTATCTTGCAGGACCAAAAGAGCACAGAGATACTTCAAGAAACGTCTTTAATTTAATAGAAGAAGAGATAATATAAATATGCGCATCTGTATGTCCTGTATATTTAATTTTTTTTTTGTTCTATGACCTATTTTATTTCAAGTTTTAGATGGTTAAAAGTGTGTGTTCCTGCATATATAGTTAGAGGCCGTATATGACGTTAAAAGACTAATAACCTTAACTCATGCTCTACGAAATAACGTGTATTCATCTGACAGTCACGCTAATGTCAACTCATTCCACTTCTAAGCAAATATACCTTACAATAACTCAATAAATTGTCAAAAGATGACATTTTACACCAAAGAGTTTATGTCTTAAGACAATGCCATCTGATTGAAACATGACATCAAAGTGAAAAGTCCTCGATTCTCAATACATGTCCACTCCAATAAATTATGGGCACAGTCACCACTGTCCTCCCTCTCTAACGACTCTTCTTCCTCTTCTAACCATTCTCTTAGTTTTAAGACCCTTTTTTGCTTCCGGGCAGGAAGTGACAGACTCGGACCGGAAGCCTGACAACCAATATCCCATCATGCACAGGGACTCACCATGATTTCCTGGGATTTCTGATTAGTAGCGTCTAAAGAGGTAGTGTGTGCGAGTTTTGTGTGCGTGTGTGTGTTTATGTCCATCTAAAAAAAACAAACACTTTATTTAGTTAAAATGGAATTTATTTACCATAAAAACAACAAACAAGTGAAATTAAAAATTAAAAAAAAATCCTTAAAATGTATAGCCATGCACGGTGTACAGCTGCCTATCTTGGTGTACTTTTAATTCAAGAATCCATTTTATTAAACTCTTGTCAAATAGATATGCTCATGAATAAATAACAGACTTGAGTACACTGAGGGAAAATGAAAGTAAAAAAAAAAGACGTATAGAGACATCCAGAAATAATCATTCATAGAGAAAGAAAGAAAAATGCATACCTCTGTCTCTTTCCTCAGATTTATCAGCCTAGATGAGCATGTGATAGAGAGAAAAAGAGAGAGGTTTGAAAAACGATTTCTCCTTGGTACTAGGCACAGAAGAATCTTATCTATAGTTCAAATAAAGAACTTATAGAAAATCAAAACGAAAACGAGATCCCGTTCGGAAGCCAAGCGCATTACCACTCAGCCATGCTTTTAAATAAACCGGAGACACTTATAGCCTCAAGAAACATTCCCTATCCTCCAAAAATCCTACTGAGAAGGATACGGTCGCACTAAGGATGCAGATGAGACTATCCTTGCGCTGTGAGCTTCTCCGCATTCCTTCTTTACTGGGTAGGTTATCCTTTGAAAAGTCAACAAGACAAGACCATTATTGAACACGCGCCTTGTTTGTATTTTTTTAAATGTAATATTCCCCACTTCCGTGTAAAGGTAACAATGGTTTTGGAATACGCTGAAGACTGACGTCTTGATGGTCCCTGGGTTTAAACCTGCTAGTCAACACTCCCTCCATCCTTCGGGAGGGTTGGGCTAGGGTGTGTCTTCAATTCTGAAGGAGCATCTGAAACATGCCAAACAAAACATTCAAACCATAAAGTAATGTTAATGTGTGATCTTGAGTCATTTCCCTTTGTCAGCAGACGACAAGGTAACACTCCACCTATCCTTCCGTTGCTTGGTGTACATGAACTGAAAAGAAAACTTGTATCTATATAATCAACTGGCCTCTTGCTAAAACAAAAAATCTCTGCATTTTAAAAAGACATAAATATGTTTTTTTTATATACTATTTATCTTATAAACTAACTTTATCATAACAAGCAAAAGTAAACTTTCAAACATATTTTTTTGTCACATAATTTTTTTCAATCCTTTTACAAAGCTTATATTAACTCACTCTATCTGTCTGGTAAAAAGTTTAAACATGTTTTTTTCCTCCCATTTTCCAGTCTCGGATCAAGTTGAAACTTTGCACAATTATTCATTGTACCTGACAAGACATGAATCAATACAAAAAAAACAAAACAAAAAAAAAACACAACAATTAGTTAGACTATTGCTGGTGATTTTTAATTTTTATTTTGATATGGAAAAAAGGGGAATAAATGCTACTTAATGAGAGATGTGGATGTATATACAGATTTAATCCCGTTATTACGTTTTGACAGATTTTCTTCTGACTTCCCATTCTCTGATCAATTTGAAATTTTGCATAATTATTTATAATCGACGACATACATGAATCAATTCAAAATTTGACCTATTAGTTAATCATTTGGTACTAAATTATTAATTTTGTTTTATGTAGCAGAAAGGGAGCTAAACGCTGTAATTTTCAGTAGATTTCAGTAATTAGCTGCTCTTTCACTTAGATAAGCTCTTTATTTTCTATAAAGTTTTCTTTTTTTTTTTTCTAGTGCTTTAATGCTGCAACAGAAAATGAAACTAAATGTGTCTTTTGGGTTATAAATGTGCTTTACCCAAGTCAGTGATACTTCACATTTTTTTGTTTAAAAAAATCCTATAGCCTCCAATGCATAATATAAATAACTAGCCTAACATTGCCCGCGGCCATCGGGCCTTAGTTTGTGTTTACTAATCTAGTCGATTGGATTTAGATGTATGTTAAACTTAGCTAATGATCCTTTATTTTTTTCTCTTTCGCTACAAAATAAAATTAGTTTAACGACAATGGGTTTACCCAATGCCGATACATTCATATCTATTAAAAACAAAGGAGCGATAGATGAATATGATATAAAGTATAATTAAAACGGGTTTACCCGATTTGTTAAATGAATGGTATTAAGTAAGTCAGGACGTCTGAATTCGCAGAAATATGGAACGAATTTATGTAAAAATGCTTTTATTACGTAATGAAATCAATAGACTATTTTTTGTATTCTCATGTGTTAAAGTAAAAAACTATCAGCGCAAAGTGTAGTTCTAAAAATTAGATCTAGATCTAGACCCTTTCGATCTTTTCTCATGTAAACATGGCCTAGATCGATGAAGTTATAATGCTTTCATAGAGCTGGTCAACTTTTTTTTTGAGGGTCTTAAGTTTATTTTAGGGCTACAATACATACACTACGGTCTAAGTTAGTATCCAAGGAACATTTCTGCCAAGATATATCAAGATCGGTCAAACGGCTTTAATTTCTATACGGGGACATACATACATACATACATACGCCTTACTTTCTACTTTATATATTAGATAGCATGGATTCTTAAAAAAAGCGTTGTTTGCTTTAAGGAAGACATCCAAGTACTTAAGGTTTATCTCTGGTCTAAACGCCTATTCGTTTGCAGTATTATTAGCCTTGATGAAGCAGCACATAAAAACGCATAACACTACATTTGCATGGCTTATAGTTACAATATGTATAGTGTTGCTATGGAATTAGACAGAGTAGACTTTATAACCCAGAAAGTTTATTTGTAATTGAACCCACGTGACCACACTTTCAGATGACCCTTTTCAGTACGTCAGCATCGGATGTGAGAAATAATATCAAATAAATTGTACAAAAATAAATCTTAAATATGCAAAACCTCTCATTTTTTTTAGATATCTTGGAGGCATTAAAAAAAGTTTTGTTTTTTTAAATTAATTAATTATTATAATTGCAGTAAAACGGAGAATGGTTTTTATTGGCAATGTAAAACTTGTTATGAGTCGAGGTAAATTATAGCCAATTCATTTTTCAAAGGGCTAATTATTCATCATTCTTGTAACATAATTAGGATTTATTGCTTGTTAATTAAGAAATAAACAATTTAAAGTTGTTGCTTTGTAAATAAGAGAAAAAAGTATAACATAACCTTGTCAGGGATAAGGAAGCTATTCATGGTTGGAATAGTTTACTTTGACCTTATTATTACTCCTTAAGGTGAAAAGGCTAAATAAAGACTGATAAAACGCTATATGATGAGGCTATTGCCTGTATTACCAAGGTGCTGATTTATTACAGACTAGGAAACAACAATAAGGAATACACTTGATAAAGGTCTTGACCTGTGAAGGAATGGAGAACCATCAATGTCTTTTGGGTCGTCTATCAAGATTCTCTAGAGCTAATCAATCAACGAAGTGTTGCTTCTACAATACTAAAATAATCAACTGATTCAATTTTTGTGATGCCCTTATTTATGACTTTAAACTATGCAGTCTCTTCATAGCTCTAACCAAGTCAAGTCACTTTGTTTAAAGTACTAAAACAATGCATCGCACAATGCCGTCTATATTTCGATCCTAATATCTAGTGACAAACACTAAAGAAAAGACGCTTTCCCAAACTAATGTCAGGTAACCATTAGAGCTGGGTGGACTCACGAGCACCCAAATAAACCGAAGTTAAAAACGCCAGTCTTCACCAGAAATCGAACCCGGGACCTCGATTCGGAAATCAGCTCATCCAACACGCCTCCAAGCCTTCGGGATAGAAGACTTCAAACTAAAGTAACAATTATAAATAAAACACTGAACCATAATGTTCAAATACAAAAACAAAATTTAATAAAATACTCAGAAAGACACACAGATTCCTCGTCCCATATGATTGGACAAATTTGTACAAATACTCCTTCTTCCCTAGCGCTATTAGAGCATGAAGTAGGTTGCCTGAATCTGCTTGGAAAACGAATGACTTGGCATAGCTTAAGTCATTGGTTAACATGCATGAATAGATGCATGACGCTTAGGACGTAACCATCTTCTTTTTTAAATTAACGTCTGAATTTTATAATATAAGATAAGATAAGAATAGCCTTCTATATTATTATTATTATGAAACGTTTTTGAATTTTTCTGGCGCTGCCAGTATCACGATTCTTTGAAAGGGAAACAAAAGTGCTGTCCCTTAAGAGTGGCCACAGAAATGTTGTATTTTGATGAGGCAAATTGGATCATAATGAAGTAACACGGACTAATTAAGGTTGGACCATTTATTGAGATAACATTTAGTCTACCAGACTTCAAACAGAAGTTACGTCAGCCCATGCATTGCGTGAATTCATTACTATCTGCCATCTTTGTCGTCTAGCATATTGGTATATAGAGTAAAGTTCCCCTTTTCGACCTTGCGATCTCAAAAGATGTTAAGGTCATCTTTTTCTTTAGCCAACGGTTAACGAGCAGGGTGTCATGTGTACACAGCAACCAATAGCCCGAACCTTCCCCATCTAAAATCAGGTGGATCCAGAGGCTCTATTCAGGGTAGGACTCTTGGACCTCTGTTTAGGGTGTCGGAGTTATCCATTTCAACGTTGGGTTTACTTTGTCGATAGTAGTGTTACCATTGACTGTGTTGTCGTCATCATTGCTGGTACTGATGTACAGAATTTCATGTGAATCATTCAGTGGTAATATCAAATTTAATGTGTATTGACAGTGTCCGCGTCTACAGTAACTGTTACAGGGACGGATCTGTGGTCCAGGTTCTGAAACACTTCGTGTTATTGGCTATGCATTATCAGTATTATTAGGAAATATAATACAAGGTGATTAGTGTGATCATTACATTAATATTATTTAAGTACTTAATATGATTGTAATTATAATTTATTATCTTCATATTTGATTTTAATTACTTATCACTCACATTATTCATGCCCATTTGTATTGACATTATTGAATTAAATTCCTATTTTCATATTTTTTATATCATCATGACCTAATCTATTACTCTATTTACGACTGTGTGCGCATGATATGTCTGTTAGGCTGAACCAAGGGACTAATATTATTATAATGCTTAAGAAACATAATTATTCTCAAATACACACAGTTGTTGTAATTAAAATTATACTTAGCTACCTAAACATTTAAAAAATGTAATAATGTCATAATACATAACTCAAGTCCTGACAGTTAATATTTTTTTTATTCATTCTTGTGTTTTCAAGTAAAAGAAATAATAAAGAAAATATCAGCTTGATCCGAGATTGGGTGTCTTAGAAATAACTTTATCAAACTTTTTAACAGACAGACAGAATGAGTTGATAAAAGCTTTGTAAGAAAAAAAAAGGAATTATTTCAGCTATCTAGTCCTAAGTATCTTTAGTGCTTCGAGTTAAAAATATATTGACTTATGCTAAGATGACAATAAAAAAAATCAAGCAGAGCTGAATAAGAGCTACAGAGGTGATTAAGAGTTAAATAAGTCTCTGAAAGGTAAAAAGCTCACTAAGATTTAAAAAGTCAACCGAGAGCTAAAGAGCCATTGAAAATCAAACATTAAATGAGAATTAGAGTTAAACAGCTAGCTGAAATTATAGAGCATTAAGAAATTTGAAGCACTCATTAATAGTTAAAGTGGTCATTGAGAGTTAAAGAGCTAACCTAGAGCTAAAAAATACTGAGAGTTTAAGATAACACTTAATAGCTCAATTAGAATTTAATAATCGTTAAGACTCCAAAATCTCATTAAGAGCTGAAGGGGTACCCGAGACTTAAAGCTCTAACTTGATTTCAAGTGAGTAACAAGAATTGAACATTGAGCTGAAGAGCGTCCTAGATGCTAACTATTGAAGAATTAAAGAATCCTTAGAGTTTTAGAACTCACCAAAACCTCAAGACCTCACTGAGAGATAACGAGCACTCTGTCAGTTAAAAAGCTTACAGTGAATTAAAGAGCTAAAAAAACAATTAAAGAACTTATGGAAAGTTAAAGATCTCAAAACTAGAAAACTAGAAAACTAAGAGCTAAAGAACGCACTGGCTTTTAAAGAGCTCAATGAGATGCAAAGATTTAAAGCACACACTATGAGTGCTCTGATGGCGTTCAAGAGCAGATTACCATGAGTTGAAGAGCTTACTGAAAGGATTAATAAATTGAGAATATGTAGAGCTTCTCCTATACTTATTCCTTAACGAGGAGTGAAGGATGAAAAAGAGGGAGAGGAAGGAGAAAGAGAGAGAGATGAAGCTAAAGACACCGAGAGACATACACAGAGAGACATACACAGAGAGAGACATACACAGAGAGAGATATATACAGAGAGAGACACACAGAGAAAGACATACACAGAGACAGACATACTCAGAGAGAAACATACACAGAGAGAGATATATACAGAGAGAGACATAGACAGAGAGAGACATACACAGAGAGAGACATGCACAGAGAGAGACATGCACAGAGAGAGACATACGCAGAGAGAGACATACACAGAGAGAGACATACACAGAGAGAGACATACACAGAGAGAGACATACACAGAGAGAGACATACACAGAGAGAGATATATACAGAGAGAGACATACACAGAGAGAGACATACACAGAGAGAGACATACACAGAGAGAGACATACACAGAGAGAGACATACACAGAGAGAGATATATACAGAGAGAGACATACACAGAGAAAGACATACACAGAGACAGACATACACAGAGAGAGACATACACAGAGAAAGACATACACAGAGACAGACATACACAGAGAGAAACATACACAGAGAGAGATATATACAGAGAGAGACATACACAGAGAGAGACATACACAGAGAGAGACATACACAGAGAGAGACATACACAGAGAGAGACATACACAGAGAGAGACATACGCAGAGAGAGACATACACAGAGAGAGACATACACAGAGAGAGACATACACAGAGAGAGACATACACAGAGAGAGATATACACAGAGAGAGATATATACATAGAGAGAAAAAGAGATTCAGAGAGAGAGAGAGAGAAAGTTTGAATAAATAATAGTGTAGCTCTAATCTCTCCCCCAGCCTCAACACTTGCGATGAAGTCAATGAAGCGTATCCAACAAATTTATAGCTGCAATTAGGTAGATATAAAACTGTATGGTCGTAATAGGAGGGGAAAATTGAGACTAGCTTGTGGTAATCAAATCAAAGCGATTTCTTTTTATTTTGCTAAACCTGATTAAAAAAAAAAAAGAAATTCCTAACTCTCCAATTAGGTCAAACCTCACGTTAGCTGTTATCATAAGCTAGTCAAAAGATGCTGCTGCTAAATGACACGGTTGCTAGGCGCTAAAAGTGTGCTGTTATGACATGGTTGATTGGCGCTAGAAATTTGCTGTTATGACAGTATTGCTAACTACCATAATTTAGTTATTAATACAAGGTGGCCAAGCAGCTCTAAAGCTCCAGAGTTGATTTGAGCAAATGATGTTGATCATTATACTGGTAGTTAAGGACCCAAACTCATTAATTAACTGTCAAGTCAAAGAGAAAAAAACAACCGCTGAGGCCAGCCAGATTTTATGTAACAGTGGTTTAATGGGTGCAGGTTCTCTTTAACATGACTTCTGTTTTTCCGAAGTTTATAGATAAACAGAAAGAGGATGCAGCGTGTGCGAATACGTTAAAGGCGATCTAGAGATCATGTTCATTGTGGGCTAGCAGAGCGCAATCATCGATATAGAGAAGCTCTGTTATGACCATTTCTTTTGTTTTTGTATGGGATAGATTGAATACATTGCCGCCTGAACGAAACCTGATGTAGATGCCTATGTGCAATCGCTGCCTCATTTGACCCAGCATTACGTCAAAGAAGATAGCGAATAGAGTAGGAGCAAGTACACAGCCATGCTTCACGCCAATTTCTATTGGGAAGGGATCAGACAGCTTATCATTGTGTCAAATCTAGCCATTTTGTCCCACATGAAACTGCTTGAGAATGGATAGGAGCGTAGTTGGGCATCCGATCCTTGAAAAATCCACCATAAATCATCGACCTTGTCGAAAGCCTTGGTGAGGTCCACAAAGGCAGCGTATATATAGGTTTGTATACAAGACTTAAATCTAGTTTAAAATCAAGGCTAGTCTACAATTCTAGTTCTAGACTGCCTAGAGTACCCCAGTAAATTCTGATTATCTTAGATTCTATTTCTACTATATTTATAATCTAGATATATATTCTAGAAGTAGATATATACTGATTCTATATAGAATTATATATATTTTATATAGATTACAGATTATAACTAGATTTTATAGTTGTATGGTTATCATGACAATGCCCATGGCATGTTTGAGATCAATTTTTCAAAGCAACGATAATTAATGGATTTCATCTAAAACAAGTTCATTCATATATTCACATAGGATTTTTAAAATATATTTATAAGCTTAGCATTATTTTGGACCAATGATAAGAGAAATCAGGTATAAACATCAGGAGAAAACACGACCCTTAACTCAAGAAAACATTATGAAATTAAAACAGACACAAAATAGACAGCGAAATTCATAACAAACGAATATTCACAATTGATTACAGTTACACCTTTTTAAAAACACCTTTTAAAAAACCATTTAAAGTTTTAAAATCACTAAAAAAATTATTGCTACAATTATTTTTGTGTGTGAAATTGTGTATGGGAAAATGCCGGGTACTTAAAGTAAGCTAGTCCTAAATAAAAATACACAGATCTTGGGTAAAAGACTCATCAAATAAAGTACTGTAAATGTGTAGTTTCATGCGCTTGTTTCAGGTCTTTTCTTTTTATAGCATCTATCGGGTTTGATCCCAACTCCCCGTATTTTTTGTGCAGAATTTATTTTTCTATCAAGTACACTTCAATTCACAGCCTAATAATGTCAGTTTAATTTAAAATGAGAACTGAAAAATGCAAAAGATATAAAAGGAAAATTGTACGTCCGGCCCAATTGACTAATTCTAGTTTTAAACCAAAGAAACGAAACGCATAATTGCAACAATTCCCATTAATTTTCAGAACAATTTTATCGCCATCTAAGTCTAGATCGGTCTAGAATAGTCTAGATCTAAAGGCCTGTCATTGGAATATTATAATAAAACAAGTCTACCGTCTATACATTCGCTTAACAAGGATTCTTTCTCGAAAGAGGTGGACAGAGGAGGGTATTAGGTGGGGTACAAGAAAAATGGTCCATGTTTTTAAATCTAATATTCATTAGTTATCAAGGGGAAAAAAGAAGAAAAAAAAACATGATGTAATTTGTTTCAGTGTAAATGATATCTGAGTTGTTTATTAGATTTAAAGTTGCTTTTAAGTTTATTGATAGATTATCTAAGCTTTGCATAAATGTAGTACGATTACATCTAGACCTTTAGAGTTATAAATCTAGATCTATTTCTAGATGTCTATATAATAAAAGTATCAATACAGTATTGAGGAGCTCTTCCCATTTGCCAGGCATTGAGAGCTGAGAAAGAACAGGGATCTTTTTAATCTCTGTTCAGTCAACGGTTTTATCAGCAACAATCTGGCAAAATATGTAGGTTACAACATATGTAGGTTACAGAATATGTAGGTTACAAAATATATAGGTTACAAATTGGCCTTTGTATCCAAGTTGAGTAAAACACTTTTACTTGATTGTTATCCTTGAAAACATTTTCCTGATCTTATTTGTTACGTATCAGAATTCATCTATGTTTTAATCGTTGATTCAAATATTTGGTGATTGTTTCTTTTCATAGTAAAAAAAATGTCAACCGCAAGTAGCATTAACCTGCAACTAGGGACGCCTCAGTGGACAGGACTTATTAAATTGAAAAATATAGGCATAAAGTTGGCAGTCCTGTTATAGTCTATGGTTTTAAGTAACAGGAGGGATCTGAATGTGTAAGTGAAAGTGAAGTTGTATATAAATGTGAACGTGTACGTTTATCACATAATTTTGTAAGTGAATGTAAATGTCTTTGCGTATGTGAATCTGTGGGTGTATGTAAATGAGTATGTGAAATGTGAATGTCTAAAATGTGAATGTGAATGCAAATTTTGATATGAATGTAATTGTAAATGTGAATGTAAATGTGGATGTAAATGCAAATATGGATTAGATTTAAATGTGGATGTGAATGTAAATTTGTATGTAAATGCAAATGTGGATGTTATTGTAAATGTGGATTAGAATGTATATATAATTGTGAATATAGATGGAAATGTGAATGTGAATATTGAAGCATTATTTTGTGTTTACAACAACGCTTAAAGAGCATTACAACAGAGCATGACATGAGCCTAGTCCTAGATAAGTACATTTTCTAGGATGTTTTTGTCACGTGGACAGCACGTGTCTGATGTTTCAATAGATTTTCTCGCTATCCTGCTAGCAGTCTCTTACAAATCTGAAAGCTTGTTATGGAATAATTAAAGAAATCATATTATCAGTAGACATCAATACATCTCTAGGGGGTTGAGACTTGCTGGAACAAATGGAGAGGGTTAGAAGCTTTTTTTTTTTCATTGTTCGCCATCAAATAAAATTAACTTTTTGTCAACATGTTCTCATTATTTTGATTTTGATTCTTATTTTTGGTGTCCAGAAGTTCGTTGTTATAAGAAAATTTTTAATAAACATACAATAAACAAAATAATAAGAAAACAATGTTTCCATTGCCTTATTGAAAATGTATACTTTTACAAAAGGAGAAGCACTTTAATAAAATTTGTAAAAGCTGCATCAAATTATTTTCTAATTAATAAGCTGCTAATGGGCAGTATTTAGTCATTTTGGCAGAAAGCACCGTTGATACATGTTTCGAGGGAGTGGATAGCACCGTTTTAAGGACTAGATATGACCCACGGACCGTTGGTTGGACATTACTAACATTTGACATACAAAAAAATCTATCATTTATTTGGCAAACAGAGTACGATGTGGAACAGGGTCTGTAGTATTTACCTTTTCCAAAGTATTCCCTCATTTCACTGTATATTTGTTTTACGGAGTATTTCTCGAAGGTTCGTGTCTACTTGAGGCTGGCAGACGTTTGAGGGAACAGATGAGTGAACGTATGGTTTAATACTAAATTTACAGACAAGACATTTTGACTAAATTCTCTCTCTCTCTCTCTCTTGATTTTTTTTTTTTTTATTGTGACACAAATTGCTTTTCTGACATTCTTATGAGTCCACACAAAGAAAGACACACATACACACACACAGAGGCTAGCAAAAACGCTCACGCTGCCCTACCTCCGTGAGTAAACAAAAAAAAAATGAACTGAGGAAAGAGAGAACAAGGTAAATAACAAAAAAAAAAGCAACATACCCCCCCCCCAAAAAAAAGCAACAAACCCCCCCCCCCCCCCAAAAAAAAGATAATATGTCGTAGATAGGGGTCCCCAATCAAACCAGGAACAATAAAAAAAACAGAGCTGTAAATCGTAGTTAAGCATGTTCCTTGTTCTTTTGAAAACCTCATTGGAATACTTTATTAATACTAACATAACGTATATATATATATATATTATATATATATATATATATATACAATTGTTTACATTTTACAATACCGTATAAGTCTATAGTAATATCTAACTTCAACACGATATGTTATGTCAAGATCAATTTTTTAAATATTGTGGAGGAGATTAAAATATTTCTATGTATGATGTTTCATATGTATAGATATCATGGAGATTAACATGTCCTTTCTAATTTAAGACTTTGAACCTCTAGTTGCAAAAGTAATGATTCTTCTCTGCAAACAAAAGATTCAGAACCTCTGCTTCTATTTCTTGATATGAAGCCTCCTAGAAAACAAAAGAATCAGAACCTCTGGTTGTACTTCTTGGAAATATTGTTCTGCATACAAAAGACTCAGAACCTCTGCCAGAACCTCCTACTTCTTGGAAATGATGCCTCTCTGCAAACGAAAGACGGAGAACCTCTGGTTGTACTTCTTTGTTGTTTTGACGTCGCTGCTGTAAGTGAAATAAATTGACGCGTTCATCACAACCGAGTTTGTCCCTCACGGGAATAACAAGACCAGATCAGTTGACAGCAGAGGTTATCAGTAGAAAATACGAACAAGGAATTACGATTTTTACTTAAATATCGACATATTGAAATACTGTCTTCATGTGAAAGACTACGTAATACAAACAATTTTCTTTGACATCTAACAGAAAAGATGGAGCAGACAACATCCGTGTATGTGGACATACGATACAAAAGTAAAGCCAGCAGTAATGTGGACATACGATACAAAAGTAAAGCCAGCAGTAATGGGTTAATTATCATCTATTTCAAGCAAATATTTCTTGTTAGTTGTATTTTGGAAAGAGAGAACTTTTCTGGGTTTTAAATAATTTAGACTTATTGTGTGTGTGTGTTTGGAAAAAAAAGAAAGGGTATAGACTAAATAACTGTGTTCAATTTGTCTTCATTTTTTGGACCATTTGAATTTGTCTTCTTTTATTTATCTTTACCCATCTCTTAGTCTGTGGGACCGTTGGGGCACCATGAAAAAGTTGTCGACCGTCTTTCTCTATTCCTCTCTATCTTTTTCTTTAATAGAGCCTCTTTCGATGGCAGGACGGTCCATTCTTTTATGCTGTCTTCTCATCGCTTTCACTGTCTGCCTCTTTTTCTTTTCCTGGCACTATTCCCCGAAGGAAGGTCTTTGCAAGTCCCAAAGATCTTGTAATATGGTGATAGATTTTTAGATTGCGTTGTTGTTTTTTTACGATAGTTAGCAGGTTATCGTGGTATTAAATATCAGTAGTAGCCCAGTCCATAATCTCTTGGTTTGTTGTGCGTTTTTTTTATAGCTTTTTTTTTCCATTATAAAATTGACAAGACAGTGTTCTAATATTGTGTTTTATTATACTAAGAAGGGCATAAAATATCTGTTCATATCAAACTTTGTCAATCTGTATAGTAACGCTTTATTTTAGCCTCGGTTATAAAATATTGGACATAAAAAGATCCGACTTCATCAGGCAGTTCACTTTGACCGAGGAGCAGAAAATATTTTATACCAGCTAAAACCCAAAGGCAGGCCACGCTGTAGAGGCAGATCTACAACTTAGAGCTCGAGCTTTGCTTAAGATAGATCTGAATGGAAGGGTGTGTTAAAGTAGGCCAGATCCTTCTATGGGCTGTAGCACCATGCATGGATGGATTTTTATATAATATGCCCTTTCGGATTTCGTATACTTTGAGTCTAAACTTTTATATGTACACTATTTAGTTTAGCATCCCTTAACTATGTTCTTATCTATCGAGCGAGAAACAACTAAAAGTTTACAAGTAGATCATATAGACTCTGTCATGCAATTTTAGTAAAGGAATATAGTATTCAATGATAAAATAAACATTTTATATTTTCTTATATTGACGGACATATTGTAGAATAACGTGATGATAACTTCTGCCATAGAATAGTTTACGAATGGCTATTTGTGTTAAGATGAAATTATATTTTATAGTTAGTGTGTAATACCTAACTGTGTATGTCTTATACTAGGACAACTTTATAGATGATCAATAAGCATTGGTTGTTATTAGGGTAATACTTATAAAAGGTGCTCCATATAATGGTATGCCTTTATGTGATCAACTAAAACAGGATGACATTATTCAGTCTTTATCCTAATAAACTTACGAGTCTTAGATGGAATGGGTAAGGAGTCAATACATTATATCTTAAGATGACATTACTACGCAATTGTACAGATGTGACTTAAATATACCTTTGTACATGTGTTACTTTAGCGGTCCACGTTAAGTGATTTAAACTGTTCTTAATCATTGGCTTTCCTTGTAACCCCTTCCATTCATGAAAACACTTGTCCCAACAAATAGAACAAGAAATGTGTTTTGTCTGTAAAAGCATTATTGCATTTTGTAAGTTGTACTTAATTTTTTTTATGTATTATTTCCACTTAGTGTTTCAACATACATTCTACATTATGTGTCTGTGTAAACGTGTGCACATAAATATGTCAGAACAAAGAAACAATCTCACAAAGACGTCTGCTCTAGCTGTTGAACTTCTCTGTCTGATCTTATTACACTGCGTAGTTCAGGTCTGTCTAAGAGGATGAGAGTTGTGTCTAAACGAAGAACGCGAGACGCTTCTGGTCTGCAACGTGATATTAGCGCGTGAGATCAAAGTTCTGGTTATGCTAATGATATGCTGGGTGAGCACATCAATGGCATCTTGAAGCCAAAAGGTACCTGAAGAAGGCAAATTGTTTTTTCTTTTTTGATTAATGTATAATTAGAAGTTTAGAAGTATGTGGTGGAAGTCTACAATTCAAATTGGAGCTAGAAGTTTATAAATTAAAATTTGTGGCAGAAGTAAAGAGATCAAATTTGGTGACAGAAAGATATAAATTAAATTTGGTGGCAGAAGTTTATGAATTTAAATTTGTGGCAGAAGTATATAAATCACATTTAGTGGCAGAATTAGAGAGATCTAATAGTGTGTCAGAAGTAGAGAGATCTAATAGTGTGTCAGAAGTAGAAAGATCTAATAGTGTGTCAGAAGTAGAGAGATCTAATAGTGTGTCAGAAGTAGAGAGATCTAATAGTGTGTCAGAAGTAGAGAGATCTAATAGTGTGTCAGAAGTAGAGAGATTTAATAGTGTGTCAGAAGTAGAGAGATCTAATAGTGTGTCAGAAGTAGAGAGATGTAATAGTGTGTCAGAAGTAGAGAGATGTAATAGTGTGTCAGAAGTAGAGAGATGTAATAGTGTGTCAGAAGTAGAGAGATGTAATAGTGTGGCAAAAGTAGAGACATGTAATAGTGTGTCAAAAGTAGAGAGATGTAATAGTGTGTCAGAAGTAGAGAGATGTAATAGTGTGTCAGAAGTAGAGAGATGTAATAGTGTGTCAGAAGTAGAGAGATGTAATAGTGTGTCAGAAGTAGAGAGATGTAATAGTGTGTCAGAAGTAGAGAGATGTAATAGTGTGTCAGAAGTAGAGAGATGTAATAGTGTGTCAGAAGTAGAGAGATGTAATAGTGTGTCAGAAGTAGAGAGATGTAATAGTGTGTCAGAAGTAGAGAGATGTAATAGTGTGGCAAAAGTAGAGACATGTAATAGTGTGTCAAAAGTAGAGAGATGTAATAGTGTGTCAGAAGTAGAGAGATGTAATAGTGTGTCAGAAGTAGAAAGATGTAATAGTGTGTCAGAAGTAGAGAGATGTAATAGAGTGGCAAAAGTAGAGACATGTAATAGTGTGTCAAAAGTAGAGAGATTTAATAGTGTGGCAGAAGTAGAGAGACGTAATAGTGTGTCAGAAGTAGAGAGATGTAATAGTGTGTCAGAAGTAGAGAGATGTAATAGTGTGTCAGAAGTAGAGAGATGTAATAGTGTGTCAGAAGTAGAGAGATCTAATAGTGTGTCAGAAGTAGAGAGATCTAATAGTGTGTCAGAAGTAGAGAGATGTAATAGTGTGTCTGAAGTAGAGAGATGTAATAGTGTGTCAGAAGTAGAGAGGTGTAATAGTGTGTCAGAAGTAGAGAGATGTAATAGTGTGTCAGAAGTAGAGAGATGTAATAGGGTGTCTGAAGTAGAGAGATGTAATAGTGTGTCAGAAGTAGAGAGATGTAATAGTATGCTTACTTGAAACGTTAAAAAAAAACATTCCAGAGTAATAAAAAAAAAAGATTATGCAAAAGAAAGAAAGAAGTCTTAGAATATCTTATTATCTTATCTTATGTTCTTCTGAAACTGCCGGCGATCTGTGAAGAGACATCGGTAGAGAAAAATGTGAAGACGCATCACACTTACAGGGTTCTCTCAGGACAAACATTGTCGTTTACTTTCGTTTCAAAATTTGTTTGTTTGTTTACTAATACATTGATTGTCTAAAGTCTTGGACTTATAAAACACCGAAATGTATTTGAATATCTAGATTCCTAGACATTTCTATTAGAAAGTTACGGATATAGAAGCTTTTGATTCATTTATAAAAGAAATCACAACTCACTACAAAAAATATTATGGGTTGAAAAAAAAACAAGTAGTTTTGGCATTTAAAGATGTCTTTGAAAGGTACAAAAAAACAACAACATGTGCCTTTGTCAGGATTTCAGCTCAGAGTTAATTGAAACATACGGCCGTGCTGTATGGCGTCAGTAAAGGGGGAGGGGCGGTTGGCACCTTGTACTCTCCTGTATTGTTAGTGTAATTGAGTGTAAGAACCAGTGAGTGACTGGCCAAGACGATAAACTAGGAGAGACGTCATTTTTTTTTTTTTGTGTTTTGGTCTACATGGGATGTGTGAGAGATAGTGTGTATGAGAATTGGTGTGTGAGTGTTAGTGTAAGTGAGAACTAGTGTACCAGGAGGTACGTAATGGAAGGGTGAGGAGGGTGGATGGTGGAGGCATGGTTGAATGAAAGGTAAAGAAATGTTTGCTGGGTAAGACACCCAACAATGTAACTGTGGAGCGAAGTCAAACGAGTGCCAGGGCGATAAATGAGTTTCCAATGATGATGAGCACAACTGGGGGGGGGGGGGGGCGGAGAAAGTGTTAAAACAAATTGAACTAAGTGGATGGGAGAGCCAATGTCTTTTAAAGTGTGACTCGCTTTGTAGTGGTTAAAATTGTAAGTGTTGAAGACCTGAAAACAGACTCAGTTACTGTACACAATGAACAGAAGATTACAAACTCGTTGATTGTTGATGTAGAATAGACTTGATTAAACTTTGAGAATCGCACATTCATTTGAAGATTGGAGATAATAAAAAAATTGTTTTTTAAAGAAATGATACAATTAGTTGTTTATGTTGTTATTTTGTTTCTTTAATGAAAAGGGTAAATATTGACGATTGGATACAATAACGATTAAATTAATACACTTGAAGTATGCAATGATAGAGAGAGAAAGAGAGAGAGAAAGAGAAAAAGATATAAATGGAGAGAGAGATTGAGTAAAAGAGACAAGAAATAATGACACAACTTACAAGTATCAATTTTTTAAAAGTACAAAAAGATGATAAACCTATAGACGATCACAAGCCCCAAGACAATGAAAACTCAATCTAAATGAGTTTGTTTTGTTTTTAACACATTTTTACAAATAAATATTACACTATCATTATAACATACTGGCTTAAAAGCAGTCTTTGAGACACAAAAACATTCTATAGAATAGACACCTAGATATTGTATGGATAGTTAGGCTTTCTTTACACACTTTTCACAAGCAAAATAAAAAAAAAATCTTTTTTTTTCAAAAACAAAGAATATCTCCGCATTTACAAATATATATCTCGTTAATGTAGAAGTTATTTTCCTTATTGGACATAAAAAAAATTACCAATAATTAATTGACTAATTGGTTAATTTTTTTATTGATTGATGTTTTGTTTGTTAAAAGAAACAATTGTTTAAAAGTTTTAACTTGATCCAAGAATGGGTGTGGAAGAAAAAACACCTTCGATTATCTAATGGGACCGCACCCTACATATTTAGCTGCATATGTGAGTACTGAATGATTAATTTGCCTTGTTGGTATCAAATGAAATAATTAATTACCTAGTAATAACATAATTCATACTTAATAGTTGTGTGAAGTTTCAACTTGATCCGAGAAAAGTTGTGATAGAAACAACGTACACAAACTTTATACCAGACAGACGGACAGACAGTCAGAGTGAATATATGTTTTGTAATAATATATAAACTACCAGTGTATAGGCATTTAGGTATTGTAAAAAAAAAAGTTGTACGGACTTCGAGAAATTGCACACATGACCTGTATTTCAAGAATTAAACCTAAATATTACAAATTAAACCTAAATATTACAAATTAAACCTAAATATTAAAAATTAAACCCAGATATTACAAATTAAAACATTGAAAAGAAAATGAGATGTTTTATTGAAATGTATCGTATTGATGTGGAACTTTATTATTTTTAATAAATGGGTATCTGCTTGTGTGTTGATTACTTGATTCTGATGAAGCCTACGTGTTCGATCCGTCTCTCATTAGCCGTTATTTAAATTCTAGAAGTGTAATCCAAACGTCAGGATTAGAGTGCAGTGGCGTATCTGTATCGAAGCCTCTTTGCCTTCTAGCGAGACTAATGATTTGATAAATTATTTCAACTTTCTCCACGGCCCGACACACCTGACTGGCTTTTCGTTCCCGTTGGGAAAAGTCATGAAGGTGGAGGGGGGAGACGGGTGGCGTTTGATCTGAGAATGAGGCGCCCTCTCTTTCCCTGTCTTGTCGCGTCCAGGCCCGGCTTATCTCGTTATTTGTCTTTGTTACAATTCTAAGCTCCTCACTCCGTGGTCGGATGATCTCATTCTGAGACTCAGGTCTGCGTGAAAAGGTCAACGCGTGACTGCCACAGAACAAACTGACAAACTTGCAAAGACTAAGCCGCCACTAGATCAACATTGTTGCCGTCACAGTCATCGCGTTTTGTTAAAGTTGTTGGACGGAATAAAGAGTAAATAGGATTGGCATCCCTCTTTAGATCAGTGCTGCTTGAACTACGGCCCGATGCTATATCGGCCTTTGATGCTGGAAGGCCCATGGAAACATCTGCTCACTAATGAACAGACTTAACATTCGTGTTATGGAGAGTATGTGTGTTTTGACGCTTTATCTAAACTGTTGCGTAGCTTTGACAACAATATTTAAAAAGCATATAAAATCACACGCACAACACTACCATATTTAAATGAACTTTTTGAACAAAAATTCTCGGAAAAATTAGAAAAATCTTGGAAGCTAGCAGCCACCCCTCAATCATAACTACGTCAAGTCGTCGCGAAGTGGGTTCTGCCTATCAAAACTAGAACCGAGCAGTACAAAAACTCGTTCGTTCCTTACTCATTCAGACTATATCAACGCCACTCGTTGATCAAGAAACGACCAAGATATCTGTGTATATTCGCTAAATGAACTCTTTATGTTCTGTATGTTCTACTTATGTGAATATTTCTGTTGTGTTGTCTTTATATGAGAAAAGAGTCCTTGTAATCACAACAAATTTCCATAATGATCAATAAAGCAGTCTTTGTCTTTGATTCTATCCAAGGAAAAAGACGGAAAGAAATGGAGAAGAGAAAGTTAACACCTCTTGTGTGGTGACACAGCGGTTAAACAGAATAAGGAATAGAGGAAGGTGACACAGCGGTTAAACAGAATAAGGAATAGATGAAGGTGACACAGCGGTTAAACAGAATAAGGAATAGAGGAAGGTGACACAGCTATTAAACAGAATAAGGAATAGAGGAAGGTGACACAACAGTTAAACAGAATAAGGAATAGAGGAAGGTGACACAGCGGTTAAACAGAATAAGGAATAGAGGAAAATGACACAGCGGTTAAACAGAATAAGGAATAGAGGAAGGTGACACAGCTATTAAACAGAATAAGGAATAGAGGAAGGTGACACAACAGTTAAACAGAATAAGGAATAGAGGAAGGTGACACAGCGGTTAAACAGAATAAGGAATAGAGGAAGGTGACACAGCGGTTAAACAGAATAAGGAATAGAGGAAGGTGACACAGCCGTTAAACAGAATAAGGAATAGAGGAACGTGACACAGCGGTTAAACAGAATAAGGAATAGAGGAACGTGACACAGCGGTTAAACAGAATAAGGAATAAAGGAAGGTGACACAACGGTTAAAAGGATAAGGAATAGAGGAAGGTGACACAACGGTTAAACAGAATAAGAAATAGAGGAAGGTGACACAGCGGTTAAACAGAATAAGGAATAGAGGAAGGTGACACAACGGTTAAACAGAATAAGGAATAGAGGAAGCTGACACAGCGGTTAAACAGAATAAGGAATAAAGGAAGGTGACACAACGGTTAAACAGAATAAGGAATAGAGGAAGGTGACACAACGGTTAAACAGAATAAGGAATAGAGGAAGGTGACACAACGGTTAAACAGAATAAGGAATAGATGAAGGTGACACAACGGTTAAACAGAATAAGGAATAGAGGAAGGTGACACAACGGTTAAACAGAATAAGGAATAGAGGAAGGTGACACAACGGTTAAACAGAATAAGGAATAGAGGAAGGTGACACAACGGTTAAACAGAATAAGGAATAGAGGAAGGTGACACAACGGTTAAACAGAATAAGGAATAGAGGAAGGTGACACAACGGTTAAACAGAATAAGGAATAGAGGAAGGTGACACAACGGTTAAACAGAATAAGGAATAGAGGAAGGTGACACAACGGTTAAACAGAATAAGGAATAGAGGAAGGTGACACAACGGTTAAACAGAATAAGGAATAGAGGAAGGTGACACAACGGTTAAACAGAATAAGGAATAGAGGAAGGTGACACAACGGTTAAACAGAATAAGGAATAGAGGAAGGTGACACAACGGTTAAACAGAATAAGGAATAGAGGAAGGTGACACAACGGTTAAACAGAATAAGGAATAGAGGAAGGTGACACAACGGTTAAACAGAATAAGGAATAGAGGAAGGTGACACAACGGTTAAACAGAATAAGGAATAGAGGAAGGTGACACAACGGTTAAACAGAATAAGGAATAGAGGAAGGTGACACAACGGTTAAACAGAATAAGGAATAGAGGAAGATGACACAACGGTAAACAGAATAAGGAATAGAGGAAGGTGACACAACGGTTAAACAGAATAAGGAATAGAGGAAGTTGACACAACCGTTTAACAGAATAAGGAATAGAGGAAGGTGACACAGCGGTTAAACAGAATAAGGAATAGAGGAAGGTGACACAGCGGTTAAACAAAATAAGGAATAGATGAAGGTGACACAACCGTTTAACTGAATAAGGAATAGATGAAGGTGACACAACGGTTAAGCAGAATAAGAAATAGAGGAAGGTGAAGACAGTAATAATATCATGTCGTCAGTTGGACTGACAGTATAATAATATCTCAACACTTAAGGATATCTTCTCTGTGTAATGGCGGATATGAAGCTTTAGTACTTAGTAGTAGTTCCTACTTTCTGATATTCATGCTGAAAACATTGAAACTTGCCTTTTTACCTGCCAGAGTGGACCACACACGACCATTTGAAGAACAGAAAAACTCGAATCTATTTTTTGACTCTTTAAGCTGTACCTGTGCCGCGCACATCTCCTGTGTTGAAACACGAACAACTGGTTCGCAACTCTAAATTAGTAAGTATCAATGTAGACGTATTTAAAAAATTAATTAAAAGGAATAAATACAGTATAACTTATAATAATAAATATTCATAGCTTTCAGCTTCAATAAAACATAAGTTGGTTACATCCAGGGGCGGACTGGCTGTATGGGATTTCGGGCCAATTTGAATGATAGGAAGTCCAGTTTAAGTGATTTTTTTTTAATGAGAGATCTATTGCCGTGAATGTGGATATGTTAATGTATACAGTAGAATTGAGTAGACTGAACTGTTGGTCGCTCCATTTTCAAGTTGTACGTATTACTGTTTGTGCAATGATAAATAGTTGTAAAAGCATGTAATCAAGTATTCAATTAAAGTAATTAAGGTTGCGATTGTAGGGTAGAGGATTTTTTTTAATACAAATTGAGATTTCCTATAGCTTGTCTACCTACATATAGAAATAGAATACGTAACGCAAAAAAACACACGATTGTATTCATGAGTTGTGATCGATTATCAAAATGTATATAGTATGAGGACAGGTACCAATTGATGAGACAGATAACTTGTAGGCCAATTCTTAAGGCAATGCCTAGGGCTATATAATTTTAATAGCCATTCTGACCCAGGTTTCACCAGAAACACTCACGCACGTACCCTCCGTGTAAGATCGATCATACAACTGTTAGGTTTGTTTTCTTGTACTATAAGCAATCAAACTGCATATAATATGTGGGCGCATATTGGGACTTTACAAGGTATCAATAAATAGAAAACCTCTTGTAAACTACTTAAAGGATTTGATTAGAACGTAATTATCTTCTCTTCCTAAGAACGTCTGTAATTCTCCATAAAGTAGAGAGTTTGGACTGTTCATATTTAAAGTAAAAAAACAAACAAACAAAAAACAACCTCTTCGTTTATTCGCTTTCGTTATTTTTTGAAGTGCTATGTAAGATAATCTAACTCCAACAATTTACACTACCAGTTTATCACATTTCCAACAGATTACAAAACCTCTTTGGGCCAAAGGTGATTATCTCTTAGAATAAGTTTTTTGTGTCCAACAGACAATGCCGATGGATCAAACTTAATTCTTCTGTGTGGACGAAAATGCTTAAAACAATATTGAAAATCTGACATTACTGGATTGTGCAGTAATTTCTTTGTTCCAACGTCTAAAAATGTAAAAAGTTGCGTAGTGCATTGTGAGTTGATTATTTTTTAAACCAAATCTTTTTTTTCCCAATGTAGTGTAATATCGATAACAATAGAAATTTGTGTGAAAAATTTTTGTTGCAGTTTTGTAAACGACACAATTATCTTTTTATTTAGATAATTTTAAAATTCAAAACTCAAAAAAATGTATGAAAGGGAAATAGTTATCTTCTCCATATCTTTTCTAGACTATCAAGAGAAAAACAAGACACACAATTAAGAACACTTTTGTCTATAAAATTAAACGTATTTTATCAGGTACATTCTTTTTGCATATTCTACACTAATCTACACCGCAGTATCCTAACCCTGCATCACAGCATCCCCTACAACAGAACTCCACACCGCAGTTCCTCACAAAGTAACCCAGACTATATCTTTGATTTTAAAAAAATAGATCTACATAAAGCATCTAGAAGTAATCCATATAACAGTGAAGCTCTTCTAAACAACAATAAGTTCTATCAGAAGGCACCCTCAAACTCATTCCGCCCCTGCCGCAACATCCTCCCCCCCCCCTTCCCGAACACGTAAACAATATGATTGTATATGCACTCAAAGTGAATTCATTCCTCCTCTACCCAGTGTTATTGACACTTCTCTATTCTACTTGATGTCTCGCAGTTCAGTAGGTCCACTCTACCACCCATCACGCTGACTGTAGCACATTCATCAAAACTTAATTTTTATTACTTCAGCGTTGTGTCGTTCAGTTCGTCCTAACATTTAGTGCCCACACACACACATACGCACACATTTTGTCATCCCACACACTCACACATATTTTTCCCTACTCTCCTTAACCTTCCCCCCCCCCCCCCCGGACCATCGAGAAAATGTATACAGATTCCCCCCTCTTTTCAAAAATTACCATCAATTGAGATGCAACAATATGCTGTTCTTGTTGTTTGTTTTGTTTTTTTTTAAAGGAAATTGAAGCTTTTGAAAGTCAATTTCTGGAAGTCATTTAAATCAGTCTGCTTGACAGAGAGAAAAGAGAGATTGTTAAAGGAAAGAAAAAGAATGGGGCAGTAGAATGAATAGGAGACAATGAAATAAAGAGTTTGACAGACAGAAAGAGAGTAAAGGCGAGAATCGAATAAAAATGAAAAGAAAGAGCGAGAGAAGAGAAAAAGGGCAAGCAAGGAAAAAAAATAGAAGTAGAAAGACAGAAAGAGGGAAAGAGAAGAGGAATATGAGAAACACTCAATAGAAGATAGAAATAGAAAGTAAGAGGGAAAGAAAAAGAAATAGAGAAAGAAAGAAAGAAAGAGGGAAAGAGGCAGAGAGACGCCAGAACTTGAGAAGATTTGAAGTTAAAAATGAGCCGAAAGACTTGTATGCCAAACGATTTGTTGAACTCTCTCTACACAGTTTCTTCTATTCTCACACAACCCTGTTCTGTCCACTTTCCGCTGGAGAAAAATAATATTAATAATAGATGGCGCTGCTTGTAGCATCGCAAAGACTCTTACCTCCTCCTCCTCCACCCCTTCTCCTTTTCCCTCCACAAAACTGTAAACGACTTTTTACTCAAACAAACACAAACATACACACATACACATATTAAATAGTTTACTCACTCTATCATCCCCCCCCCCTCCCAGAATACTACGACGATGATGGTGATTCATCTGTGGCATTGTCTCTAATGGTGACGGGCGGGGGGCGTTTTTACAACTCCCCTGGCAACTAGTTCAAACGCAAGCTTTGTATACATGTTTCATTCCCACATTCCCATACGCATGTATACACATATACATATCTGTTTCTGTGGCCCACGGCTAACGAGGTAGCCGTATGACCAGCACAACGACTATCATTCTTTACTTTCCTCAACTAATATCACGTTGAGTGGTTACAGTTGGGTGGACACGGGGGCTCCCTTAAAATCCCGAGATTCAAAATCCCATTCTACACAGGGATACGAACCCAAGGCCCATTGCTCTACCACTCAGCCACAAAGCCGCCAAGAATTAATTGTCGCGATACATAATTTAATATTTTATTATGTCAGATCACAAGCAGCCATAATTAGCAGAGTCGTAATTAATAGGTTCTAGGGTGCTTTAGATCATTTAGATCAGTGATTCCCAAAGTGGTCTATATAGACCCTCTGGGGTCTACGAAGTCTTCCAAGGGGTCTACGGAAGTGAAAAAAATAAATTGGGGGTCTATGAGATGTCCACGGGGGTCTACGATAATGGATCTCATTTAAGCAGGTCATGACTTTCATTTTTACATTCCATGAATGTAATTACTTCATACGCTATATATGATTTGCACCTTAGTTCCTTAGTTACTCCTTTAAATATTTATTCTGCTAGTTAAACGAAATTATTGTTGTATTTAATTTCAAGACTTATTTCAATAGATCAATTTTATCTGCATGTAAGAAATGTAGATTGTACAGCATTGATTATTTAACATTGAGATTAAGTCCTTCCTTGTCAAACAAGCGATTGCCTAAGTGACTTTTTATGATGATATGAAACGTAACATATTGTTATTTAAATTGATTTAAATGTGAATTTTATCAATAAAAAGGATAGATCTCTATAACTTAAAAGTAGCTTTTAATTACTTTTTTACTCTTCGACTCACAACAGTAAATAATTTGTTTAATTAATGGAACTAATGAATTTTCAAAAATACAATATAAGTTAAGCAGGGGGTCTACAGAAAACATGTAAAGGGGTCTACGAGACAAAAAATTTTGGGAACCACTGATTTAGATCCTAGTATATTGCTCCTTCTTACCTAGAGCCATTAGATAATGGAATAGGTAGCCTAAATCAGCCGGGAAAACCAATGACTTAGAGTTTAAGTCATTGATTCACATTCATGACTAGATTGACACAAGAAATGCGTTGGACGTAATTATCTTCTTTTTTGAATTTACATCTGCAATATGAAAATAAGATTAAATGTACTATAGCAATTCTATAGCAATTCATAATTTGTAGATAAGATAAATTATTACAGTAATCATATATTTTTTTATCATAATAGGAGGGAAACCGTATTTTGCTAAATTTAGACAATGTTGAAAACAGGAAAGATAACATTAAAAAAAGCTAAAATACTACCAAACATAATTAAAGGCCAAATAAAATTATAGACTTGATTGTCACCTCATGTCTCACCAGATTGTGCAATGGTAGTAGCTATGAACATTCGCCAATTAGAATTATTGTAAGTTCTCACTATAGCTATGCATGGACAGCTTATACGTCAGGGAATTTAGATTCTATATGCTGGAAATCGTAGTTTTACAAAGGGTAGAACAAGTCACTTTTGGAACATAAAGTCAACGGAAACTCGCGTAGTCTAGAGACCGAAAACACCGGGGAATTCCCACCATATCCTTCTCTGTACCACATCAGCCGTGTCATTACTACGGCTCCTAGAAAAAGTGTGTGGATTGTGACAAGTTTGTTGGGGCCTTATTCGCCTATTCCATCCCTGCCAGAGCAATGAAATCAGTGCTTAGGTATCCCAACGTTCTGCTAGGGTATAATTAGAACAGAGTGAGAGACAGCTTTACTCAATAACATGTTCCTCGAGTAACCTGTCCGAGTTATTTCTGTTTGAAATACACAGAATCAAAAAATGGCTGCGAACATACCTATGCTGTAAACAAATAAAATAATAAATAATGCATCTAATATCACACATAGTCACATATAAATAATGCACATATAAATATTGCATGTACTATCACACATATTCAAATACTCGAGAGCAAGGCACAGTAAAGAATCAAAGTTACACATACAGTCAGACACCTGGATGTATTAACAAATAGCAGCATAGCAGTTTCTCTGGTTTACAACAGAAGCTGAACATTCTTGCCCCCCAATTTTTTTTTTCTAAATTTTGTTTTCCCGCTCGTTCGTCCTGGAAACAAAACATTGTCGTCTGCTGTGTACGCGAACTGACAAGTTGGCAGCCATTTTGTTCATTCAAGCTGACGTGCCGATTGCGTTAATTAATGATTTGCACATGGAGAGGATGACAATAGCATAATGAAACAAGGGAAGAAGAGACACAGAGAAGGGGATTGAGCGGGAAGGGGAGAGAGAGAGAGAATTGAGAGAAAGAGAATGAGAGAGACAATTGAGAGGCAGATAATGGAAGAGAGACTTAGAGATTAGAGAGAGTGAAATATAAAGAGAGAGAAAATTTAGAGAGCGAGAGACTGAGGGAGAAAGACTGAGAGAGAGACAAAGAGAGAGACTAAGAGAGAAAGACTTAGAAAGAGAAGGAGAGCCTGAGAGTGATAGGAAAGAGAGAGAGACGGTAGGAAGAGGTGAGAAAAAAATTATATTATATTAAATTATATAAATATTATAATATATTATATTACATTATATTGTTAATACTTTGAATAGTACATTTAATATACTGGCACTTAAATGAGCGAAATACTCTAAAGCTTCCGAAAACATAGTGATTATGAGTCTGCTAATTATTGTAGATTGTGTTCTGATATTACAAAAAGGGAGAGAAGAAAAAGACAAGAGAGAGAGAGAGAGAGAGACATAGCTGAAAGAGAGGAAAGAAAGAATGTAAAAAGAGAACGGAAAGAGACAAGGGGGATTCCGAATTGGCAAGACAGAAAGAAGGAAAGAGATGGAGAAAAGAGAAGATAAAAAGAGATGAAAGGGGAAAGAGATCAAAAGAAAACATGAAAGTGAAAAGAGATTCCCAAAGAGAAAGGAAAGAATAAGGAAAGAGAAAAAGAGCTAAGAGAAAATGAGACAGGGGGGAAAACAAAAAGAAAGAAAAAAGAAAGAGAGCGTTAAAGAGAGATGTGAAGGAATAAACAGAGCAAAAGGAAGAGTGAAGAGAAAATGAGGGAAGTGCAGAAAGAGAGAGACAGACAGACAGAGAAAACGTCAAAACCCTCTGAGGGAAAGACATAGTATTACATTAAAGAAGATAAATGCCATAATTGAGATAAATGAGTCACGCATACAATAACGACATCTTAGAAACGAATCTATTCCATACACTCTGTAGAATAAAATGTGTTTATATAAGTCAATGCAATGCATGTCAAGCTAGCTCACTGTTCATAGTCAACTCTGTGTTTCATTACACATTGTGTGTGTGTCTCAAAAACAAATTGTTTAGTTTTACCACACGGCAACGTCGAAAATAAGCCGTGGTCTAGATTGAAACAATGTCGATAGTTTGTAATGCCGACTGTAATAAAGACCGGGATTGAAATTTAAATTTTTTAACAAACATTCTTTAAATTTCCATGATTTCAAGTCTGCTTTGGCTACTGCTGTTAGTCTACCCTGATCCTAACAAAAGAATCCCAAAACATGCTGCCCACACATCTAGTATCACACACACAAACACATAAACACATGTGCCGAGCGGAAACACATGGATACCAAAGAATCCCAAAACCTTGAAAGAGGTGCGGTAACTCCAAACGGTCAATCAACAAAACATGCAGGCACAAAACGAAACAAACAATATTCAACAAGTTTCCAGTGGCGCAAATAATTTGATTGCATAGCCAACAGATCAGACGATCGCTCGATTAAATTCGTAAACAGCTCGAGAGCAAGCATTAAAATTATTGGCTTTTTTTTTTTTAATGGGAACTTTTTTTTTCGGCGCCATTATTGGAAAACATTAATGGTGTAGTGTTCGCCATTTGAATTTAAGGTGCACAGATTGAGTGCTCGGTAAAAGCGCAATAGATGAGTCGAGGCTTTTTCCCCCTTAATAAATTATAATAATCAATAGATCTGCTTACATTCTAAGCGGCCTCGGAAATAAGAAAAAGCCTTTCTTAGTTTTGTTTGATTTGTTTGTCCATCGATTGTTTTAGATCTCAAAAACTGAAAGCGCTTTTGAAAATTGAATTTACTTCTAGTTTACTTATATGTTACAACGTGCTAAAAATAGATGTTTACTTTTTGTCTTCTGACAACGAACCACTTTTACAAAGCTTACATCAATTCACTCTGTCTGTCTGTCTGTCTGTCTGATAAAAAGTTTGTACACGTTATTTCTCTCACACCCATTCTCGGAACAAGTTGAAACTTTGCACACTTTGGCGTACACGAATCAATTTAAAAAAACCAATAAATCATTTAATTACTGGTAATTAGTTATTTTGTTTAATGCCAACAAGTCTTTCGACTTTGATAGAATGTGATACCTAGGATTTTTCTGTAGCATCTTTATTCCATTACTAGGATCCTCCTCTCTAATTCATCAGTCAGGATCCAAGATTCGTAAGCATATAAGCCTGTGGCAATGACCAGGGAGCGAATCAGTCGGATTTTAGTGTCGAGGGCTCTGCGTTTGTCTTTCTAAATTGTTATAAGTTTTGCTAGATCGAAACGTTTATCTAAGAGCTAGATCTATATGTCCAAGTCTCTGAAAATAAACTTTACCTCTATGGTGGATAGTGAGTGCATCGAGTTCTCGCGTAGGTCATTACAATAATTTTGAATCTTAAAGACTTACGTCATGAATCTAATAAAGGTGGCTACTGTCAACAAAGTGCGGTGATAGGTCTTGAAATAAAAAAAAAATTCATGAACTTTCTTACTTTCTCTGTATTGCTCTCCATTTCTCTCTACTTCTGTCACTTTCTCCTCCGTTCTTTCACCAATATTCTCTCAATCTCTCTCTATCCCTCTCTCTCTCTCGTTCTCTCCCTTTCTCGATCTGTTTCTTCCCTCCTATTTAATAAAAGTATTCCCAACTCTGATCATATTTAAAATTTGAATCTCCAGCTAAACAAAGAAGAAACATCATGTCTTTAATTATCATCATTATAAATTCTGTCCGTAGGGTTCATTGTTGAACAAAAGAATCATCCGTCCGTCTCCCTAATCTATACTGTCATTTTTTATTTATTTATAGTTTAAGAATAAAATGAAAAGACAATATGAATAACATTACACATGTTCAGAAGACAAAACCTTCTTTATAAAACTTATAGAGCGAAGATTTTTCTCTTGACAACTAATGAATGTTAGACTAAAAAACAAAGGAACATCTTTAGTCAATAATACCCTTACATTCGAAAATTCCGGAACGCGATAGTCCTTTCAAGAGCGCGATAGTCCTTTCAAAACCAATGATCTAGATCTCGACCTAGTTCTTAAGATAAATTTAAATGTGTTTCTTTTCTTATTTATTTTAAAAAAAGTATTACGATCCAACAAGAGTTTTCTCCCGTGTGACAAAGGTGCTAGTAATTCTTTTTTAAGCGATATTCATCAAATGTTAAATTTCTAGGAAAATCGTTAGAGCCGTTTTTGAGATACGTGTTCCACCCAGGTTCCCACATGAAGATCTGACTTCAAAAGATGTATTGTAACAAACTCAACATAAATAGACAGACGTAAATGTTTTATTTATATTGTATTATGATGTCATCTGCGCAATGATTACAGTGTGAGTGTGTGTTCTTTTGAAAACATTCTTTTTCAGATTTTTACTTTTTGTTTGTAAATTTTGTATTCAGGGTGATAAATGCTGTTATTGTTAATTAAATTAATGTGTTAATTAAGTTTCGTTGTCATGGCCACACCAGGAAATAAAGGATTGTTTCATAAAATATGAGCCCTGCTTTAATGAGAACATTAAATAATTGACAAAGGATAATGCATTTATACCACCGAGTCTACTCTTTCAGCATGCATGTGTCAGTGTGTCTGTGTATATGGGTGTCTGTGTGTATGAGTGAACGTGTACGGACGTATATGTGTGTCTGTGTTCTATACAATGGATAGACGCAAGAAATTCTGTATTGATTTTTCCAGAGGTGTTACACTAGATCTCCGAACGCATGGGACAGCAAATGACAGGCTGGAAACAAAAACTGCAAGATTGGGTTCGGCCTTTGATTCGTCTTTCGTTTATTACAAGACATTCATATTTCTGTAGCTTTCTATTTGGACATTAACATTCATTTTGACAGTGTCTTTCTTTTAATATAACATTTACATTGACTGTATCTTACTATAAAAAAAAACATTTACATTGACTGTATCGTACTATAATAAACATAACATTTACATTGACTGTGTCTTACTATAATAAACATAGCATTTACATTGACTGTGTGTTACTATAATAAACATAGCATTAACATTGACTGTGTCTTACTATAATAAACATAGCATTTACATTGACTGTGTCTTACTATAATAAACATAGCATTTACATTGACTGTGTCTTACTATAATAAACATAGCATTTACATTGACTGTATTTAACTATAATAAACATAGCATTTACATTGACTGTATCTTACTATACTTAATATTACATACATATTGACTGTGTCCTACTATTATAAACCTAACATTCATTCTGACTGTGTCTTTCTATGAACTTTCCAGTGTTTCCCGATCTTACAATTGTATTTAGGGTTACCAGAAATTAGGTAAACAGAGGACATTTTGTAGGTCGAGTCCTCTGTCCTGTGGGAATTAGCCTAAAAATTAAAAATGTCCTGCGATTACTATTTTCTTTACACTATTATCCAGCAAGCATGGGCGTAGCCAGGATTTCTTTTCGGGGGGGGGGGGGGGGGGCGGGGTCCGACATCATAATATTTTAGACCATTTACGCTCATAGTGACTGATGAATGCATATTCTTATATTGAAGAGGAGGTTTTATCGTAAAGTTCGAAAGGGGTTTTAAAAATAAAAATCTTCCTTAGCTTTGCTCTTGGAATTTGGGGATTGTCGTTTGCATTCTTTTTTTTTTTTTTGGTTGTTTTATAGAAGAGGCGGATTTGACTGCAAAACCCATAGTAGGGGGTTTTAAACTCAAAATCCCCTTGGCTGCGCTGGGGCAAGTGATGGTTTAGTATTAAAATCTCACCTAAAATAAACAGAATCAAAGCAAAAAATCAGTCACTAAATTCCGATCATTTCGAGAGGGGGGGGGGGCGGCTACGCCCATGCCAGCAAGTATCGTATCTTCTGTTTTTAACACAAAAGCCCAATGTTGTTTTAAACACATTAACCCTAATATAAATGAGGATGTTTTTAAGCACATCAGACCAACTATAAAAAATATATCGTCATGTATACAGTATCTAAAGAAATGGGATATTGACGTGAACAGTTGTACCTTGTCTGGCCAGTACCGAAGCTTTAAATAAAATACAGGACATAAAAACCTGACGGTGTCAATTGACTAGAGACATGACATTGTTGTGCATTCAGCTTTACTTTGGTTTAGTTTCTGATGTAATGAGGCCATTTTATTGCCAATATGTTTCACCTTTACCTGGTAACCCATTGTACAGTTCTTATGTCTAAACGTAATGAACCCATTAAGCACAGAGAGAGACATTAGAAGATTAACAAAAACTGTTTTAAATGTTTTGGACGTTCTTTTCAAATTAAAGAACATGGCGTCCTCGTAGGATGGCCAGGGAATAGCGTGTGTGTGTGTGGGGGGGGGGTACGGGTCAAATCCAGAGAGTATATCACAGTTAAAGGCAGTCATCTTGACCCGGCTGCCATTTCGATAGACGTCTGAGGGAGACAGAGAGAGAGACAGAAAGAGAGACAGAGACAAAGAGAGGCAGAGAGAGAGAAAGAGAGAGAACGAGAGAGAGATGAAGAAAAAGAGGGAGAAAGAAAGAGAGAGAGAGACAGAGAGAGAGAAGGACAGAGAGAGAGAGAGAGAGAGAGAGCAGATAATGGTTGGTTGCGTTGCTATTCATTATATATATTTAACAACGTTCTTATTTTGGATGTACTCGCGGATTCGATCTCATTTAGGATCAAGTCAAAGAAATCTAACGATCATTTTTAGCGGTCCCGAAAGGGGAAAAGACGCAATTAGTTTTGTGTGAATGTATGTCCGTCCGTCCCGTTTAGATCTCGTAAACTAGAAAAGGTTGTGAAAGTCCGACATCATAATATTTTAGACCATTTAAAGTTCAAATGCAACGGCTACTTATTTCTTTTCTTAAAGAGAAAAATCTCATTTTTAAAATCAAGCAGTTTTTTCATAACAATACACCATCATTTTTACAACTATTCACAATTAATAGCAACAAAAACGACAGGCTTTTTAGTAAGGGTAACAAGTACTTGCTATTTTTAAAACACATTTATGCAAATGGTATTTGATTTTTGGTTAAAAAATTATGTGTTTTTCATAATTGGTTGCCAAATTATTTAAGTTCTGTCATAATAAAAGATCTAAATAGTATGCATATAAGTGGAATATAATTTAAAACAACAATGAATAAGTAGTTTTTCACATTATCGCGTGAACTGCAAATGCCACATCGAATCATGAAATTCTAAACTCTAAACTAAAGGAATTTTTTTGTTTTTTTACGGAATTTTTTTTTCTCTTGAGGAATTGAATAATAGATTGACCCTTTACAAAACAATGAGATCAATTAGATACTAATTATAAGACATCAGTAAAGTCAGGTTCACATCTAACTTCACATTCACTTTCACCTATCCCTTGGTCTGCTGGATCGTTGAAGCACCACACAATATCTGTCAACCTTCTTTCTCCATTCTTCTCTGTCATTTGCCTTTGATAGAATTTCCTATTGATAATATTGAAACCTGCCTTTTTTCCTGCCTGGATGGACCACTTCGGGTGCCGATTTTGAAATTGTGTTTCCACACAAACTGTCTTTGCAACCTTGTTTTAACATAATAGTTGAAATTTAGTGCTATTGTTTTCTTTATAGAATCCTTGATCTATTTAAGCCTACATAGTCCTTTTGTACTATATAAGTATATATAGAGTCCCTTTGTTCTGCTTCTAGTGCCCATGTTCTTCTTGTCGTACCATTAGTCTAAGTAGCACGTTGCTTTAACTTGCTAGTTCTATAAAAAAAAGTTTCTCTTATTCTAAATTTTTCTCATTAGTCATATTGAAAAGTCAACGTCGTGCCGTAACCGAGTGTTACCACAAGTTGAGCAGCCACAATATCCCCCTGCCCCAACCCGGTGGCACTTATCGCCATGCAGCATCACCCTGTAGGTCTACTCCACATCAGCGTCCCATTAGTAGGCAGCTCTCGCTACCACGCCACATCAGCACCATCAATGCGCACATGTCATTCCACAGCCATCTCTGGAATCTAAATAACATCCCCTCTCCTCCCGCCTCCCCCCTCACGGTCATTCCCAAAGCGCATCACCAGCGTATCTTCTGCCAGCCCCGGCACCAGCAGGCGACATTCAAACGGTAAATTGTGTTCACCCCCTCTCTCAATGTCCCCCCCCCCCAACACCCCCTACTTTCACAGGCACCCCTATCTCAGATTGAAATCTCGCCACCATGGGCTTTCCCCCACCATCTTGTTGGATAATAAAACAGGCGAACCAATGCCCTCCCCCCCTCCAAAAATGTTATCAAGATGAATATCTTTGGATACATTTCGGCGTTCATATTTCCCTCTTTGTAAACGCTAACTGCGAGACAGGGGCGTGCACGCGATTAATACAAGAATAAAACGATCGCTGAATAGGCAAACCTCGTTAGGTGGAATTAACATTCACATCCCCCCTCACACACACATACATACACCGCTTGTTTCTCTTTTTTTTTTTTTTAAATTTTTTTCCTGTAATGAATCAAACAAGGTAACAGAGAGAAAAAGATGTTTGTACGAATTAATTAATTTCAGTATTCTTAACGACAATGCAGCTTCTGGTTATGCTCTGATCTGTCAAATAGCCAAACTTTTTATTGCGCTTCCTTTTGCTAATTTCTTTTGTTTATTCAGAATAGCTTGACGAGCTCTACTCTTCAAAAATTGACATCGTGATGGTCATGGGTTTGAAACACCACCAGCAGTCGAGCCTATATAATAATAATGTAGAGATCTAGCTTAGCTTAGGGAGTATATTAGTTTCCTTATAAATAGTGTGCATTGTATTTAGCGACAGTAAAAAGTGGTGAGGTTGCCAGAGAGACGAATGACGTTGCAGTAGACAAACCGAGAACAAGGCTTAGGTTTGAAGCAAGAAGAAGGGTGAAGGAACTGCTAGTTAAAAACGACGGATCTAGAGACATGTCGATCATCTCCAATAAGCAATATTTGAAGTATTCAAAGGCTTTATAGAGTGTATCGTTGTTAGCAAGTGTATTGTTCTTTTTCTTGTGTCGCTTGAATGTGAGAGGGATAATATTAATAAATAGTCGCCAGGTCATCGAAGTCAGAACTCTTGTGAGATATAGTCATTAACAGTGAACACATTCAAGTACCCTTGGTAATAATGGTCTTAAGAAGGCTGTTTGTATTTATAGTTATAATGCTTTGATAATCTATAACCCTGTCATTAAACGCAATGAAGGTTGAACGTGATATGAGAATAGGACAATAAAAAAAAATCAAGTGAGAAAGGCAAACGAATCTACCTAAACTTAGAACAGGTAAATCTTGATAATCGTCTTCAAAGTAGTGAGACATGAGGTTTGTCCTAGGGGAGACATTCTAATTATCCTTAACGGGTTGTAATTGTTTGCCCTATTTATTATGGTACATTCAAGATTTATCAATGGTTATTTGAATTATTCTAGGTTTTTCTCCAAAAACACAAATTGTAAGTGATTTCTTGATTTCTGCTCGTGCGCCTCCAGCGAACATCATCGGAGAATATTCGCCTACTGATGCCTCTTATCTTCATATCTTACTCATTCATTCCAGTGGGTATGGGGAGCGAATCTTCAGCGATTGATAAATATTAACTTAACTGGCAATAAATCTAGCCATCTCACCCCCCCCCCCTCTCTCTCTCTTTCTCACTCTCCGTGTTTCTTCTCCTGGTTTGATTGATACGACGCAGCGAGCCTCTGGATTGGTAGCTAATGTTAGACATTCAGTGAAGAAATAGATTGACCTTCTGTCCAATAGCTTGTCAATTGGTTGTGGGGAACGTAAACTATTATTATATCTGTATGGAGAAGACATACATCTTGAAACATGAATATACATCTCTGTATGGAGCAGACATACATCTTGAAACATGAATATACATCTCTGTATGGAGCAGACATACATCTTGAAACATGAATATACATCTCTGTATGGAGCAGACATACATCTTGAAACATGAATATACATCTCTGTATGGAGCAGACATACATCTTGAAACATGAATATACATCTCTGTATGGAGCAGACATACATCTTGAAACATGAATATACATCTCTGTATATAGCAGAAACACATCTTGAAACATGCATATACATCTCTGTATACAGCAGAAATACATCTTGAAACATGAATATACATCTCTGTATAGAGCAGACATACATCTTGAAACATGAATATACATCTCTGTATGGAGCAGACATACATCTTGAAACATGAATATGCATCACTGTATATAGCAATAATACATCTTGAAACATAAATATACATCTCTGATGGAGCAGACATACATCTTGAAACATGTATATCCATCTCTGTATGGAGCAGACATACATCTTGAAACATGCATATACATCTCTGTATATAGCAGAAATACATCTTGAAACATGCATATACATCTCTGTATACAGCAGAAATACATCTTGAAACATGAATATACATCTCTGTATGGAGCAGACATACATCCTGAAACATGAATATACATCTCTGTATGGAGCAGACATACATCTTGAAACATGAATATACATCTCTGTATGGAGCAGACATACATCTTGAAACATGCATATACATCTCTGTATATAGCAGAAATACATCTTGAAACATGCATATACATCTCTGTATATAGCAGAAATACATCTTGAAACATGCATATACATCTCTGTATACAGCAGAAATACATCTTGAAACATGAATATACATCTCTGTATGGAGCAGACATACATCTTGAAACATGAATATACATCTCTGTATGGAGCAGACATACATCTTGAAACATGAATATGCATCACTGTATATAGCAATAATACATCTTGAAACATAAATATACATCTCTGTATGGAGCAGACATACATCTTGAAACATGAATATCCATCTCTGTATGGAGAAGACATACATCTTGAAACATGCATATACATCTCTGTATATAGCAGAAATACATCTTGAAACATGCATATACATCTCTGTATACAGCAGAAATACATCTTGAAACATGAATATACATCTCTGTATGGAGCAGACATACATCTTAAAACATGAATATACATCTCTGTATGGAGCAGACATACATCTTGAAACATGAATATACATCACTGTATATAGCAATAATACATCTTGAAACATAAATATACATCTCTGTATGGAGCAGACATACATCTTGAAACATGAATATACATCTCTGTATAGAGCAGACATACATCTTGAAACATGAATATACATCTCTGTATGGAGCAGACATACATCTTGAAACATGAATATGCATCACTGTATATAGCAATAATACATCTTGAAACATAAATATACATCTCTGATGGAGCAGACATACATCTTGAAACATGTATATCCATCTCTGTATGGAGCAGACATACATCTTGAAACATGCATATACATCTCTGTATATAGCAGAAATACATCTTGAAACATGCATATACATCTCTGTATACAGCAGAAATACATCTTGAAACATGAATATACATCTCTGTATGGAGCAGACATACATCCTGAAACATGAATATACATCTCTGTATGGAGCAGACATACATCTTGAAACATGAATATACATCTCTGTATGGAGCAGACATACATCTTGAAACATGCATATACATCTCTGTATATAGCAGAAATACATCTTGAAACATGCATATACATCTCTGTATATAGCAGAAATACATCTTGAAACATGCATATACATCTCTGTATACAGCAGAAATACATCTTGAAACATGAATATACATCTCTGTATGGAGCAGACATACATCTTGAAACATGAATATACATCTCTGTATGGAGCAGACATACATCTTGAAACATGAATATGCATCACTGTATATAGCAATAATACATCTTGAAACATAAATATACATCTCTGTATGGAGCAGACATACATCTTGAAACATGAATATCCATCTCTGTATGGAGAAGACATACATCTTGAAACATGCATATACATCTCTGTATATAGCAGAAATACATCTTGAAACATGCATATACATCTCTGTATACAGCAGAAATACATCTTGAAACATGAATATACATCTCTGTATGGAGCAGACATACATCTTGAAACATGAATATACATCTCTGTATGGAGCAGACATACATCTTGAAACATGAATATACATCACTGTATATAGCAATAATACATCTTGAAACATAAATATACATCTCTGTATGGAGCAGACATACATCTTGAAACATGAATATACATCTCTGTATGGAGCAGACATACATCTTGAAACATGAATATACATCACTGTATATAGCAATAATACATCTTGAAACATACATATGTATCTCTGTATATAGCAGAAATACATCTTATAACATGCATATGCATCACTGTATATAGCAGAAATACATCTTGAAATTTGCCCAAAGGGCCCTTTCTTTTACTTGGTCCGGCAGGGTTACCTAGATATATGTTTAATGTAACTCTGTTGTATGAAGCAGAAATACCTCATGACTTAACACACACACAAACACAAAGACGGAAACAACAACATACAAACACAAACCAAACCTAGATGTGGGATTGTATTATCTGGTGGCAGTTCTGCTGCGGTTTATCCGTCGAACTGGAAACAGGAACATTTGTGAGAGCCCCAAAAATGTCCCCACCTTTACAGTTGTAACCACAATAAGACATTTTGTTATTTGGTATAGACTTCAGTGGCTTTTACTCCAAGCGTAGGTTTCCATAGTTTCGACCACATCTACACATTCAGTCGTCAACAAATTTGGCATAAAAGCTCATGCTCGCTGACAACACATTAATCCATTTTTTTATCAATTAGTTAATAAATTAGTCGCAAAAAATTAATTTTTATTTACTATGTAAAAAGTACCAAACTAAGTGAAGAAAAACCTTGTATAGAGAAATAGGTGATTGGAAGGCAAGAATACATAGAGAAATAGGGGATTGGAAGGCAAGAATACATAGAGAAATAGGGGATTGGAAGGCAAGAATACATAGAGAAATAGGGGATTGGAAGGCAAGAATACATAGAGAAATAGGGGATTGGAAGGCAAGAATACATAGAGAAATAGGGGATTGGAAGGCAAGAATACATAGAGAAATAGGGGATTGGAAGGCAAGAATACATAGAGAAATAGGGGATTGGAAGGCAAGAATACATAGAGAAATAGGGGATTGGAAGGCAAGAATACATAGAGAAATAGGGGATTGGAAGGCAAGAATACATAGAGAAATAGGGGATTGGAAGGCAAGAATACATAGAGAAATAGGGGATTGGAAGGCAAGAATACATAGAGAAATAGGGGATTGGAAGGCAAGAATACATAGAGAAATAGGGGATTGGAAGGCAAGAATACATAGAGAAATAGGGGATTGGAAGGCAAGAATACATAGAGAAATAGGGGATTGGAAGGCAAGAATACATAGAGAAATAGGGGATTGGAAGGCAAGAATACATAGAGAAATAGGTGATTGGAAGGCAAGAATACATAGAGAAATAGGTGATTGGAAGGCAAGAATACATAGAGAAATAGGTGATTGGAAGGCAAGAATACATAGAGAAATAGGTGATTGGAAGGCAAGAATACATAGAGAAATAGGTGATTGGAAGGCAAGAATACATAGAGAAATAGGTGATTGGAAGGCAAGACATGAATACATAGAGAAATAGGTGATTGGAAGGCAAGACATGAATACATAGAGAAATAGGTGATTGGAAGGCAAGAAAAGAATGCACAGAGAACAAGGAGAAAGATAAGAAAAGAATACATAGAGAAGAAGGAGAAAGATAAGAAAAGAATACATAGAGAACAAGGAGAAAGATAAGAAAAGAATACATAGAGAAGAAGGAGAAAGATAAGAAAAGAATACATAGAGAAGAAGGAGAAAGATAAGAAAAGAATGCACAGAGAACAAGGAGAAAGATAAGAAAAGAATACATAGAGAAGAAGGAGAAAGATAAGAAAAGAATGCACAGAGAACAAGGAGAAAGATAAGAAAAGAATACATAGAGAAGAAGGAGAAAGATAAGAAAAGAATGCACAGAGAACAAGGAGAAAGATAAGAAAAGAATACATAGAGAAGAAGGAGAAAGATAAGAAAAGAATGCACATAGAACAAGGAGAAAGATAAGAAAAGAATGCACAGAGAACAAGGAGAAAGATAAGAAAAGAATGCACAGAGAACAAGGAGAAAGATAAGAAAATAATGCACATAGAACAAGGAGAAAGATAAGAAAAGAATACGTAGAGAACAAGGAGAAAGACAAGAAAAGAATACATAGAGAAGAAGGAGAAAGACAAGAAAAGAATACATAGAGAAGAAGGAGAAAGACAAGAAAATAATACATAGAGAAGAAGGAGAAAGACAAGAAAAGAATACATAGAGAAGAAGGAGAAAGACAATGAATTTGTACAGCGTGCAAGACGTGATGCTATAGAGAGTCAAAAACCAAATGAAGACATTAGTCAGTGGTCGCAAAATGATTTAAAAAGTTGAAGACTAAATACTGGGATATTTATATGTGTTCCACACTGAAACAAAATGTTATTATTATCGTTATCATGATCTAGTTTCTGAAGAATTAAAATATGATTCTTTTAAGGTGAACAATTTGTTTAAACAAGTTTGTGTGGCCCGCGGCCACGTCCGCGAATTCAAAAAAATTAGATAAAATTTACAATGACCACATTTAAGCCGTGAAATGATTTACAACTGCACAAATCAGTAAATGAGGTGTCCGCCCACTGCAAGCGAAGATCCTGTGAAGGCAAGCTTTGTTGTTAGCGAGATGATAGCAAAGGCATCACGACTATTCACTTAAGGCCAGTTTGTAAAAGAGTGTATGCTACAGGCGTGTGAAATTATCTGCCCCTAGAAAAAAAACTCTTTGAAGGCATAAGATTGTCTGCGAACACAGTTGCAAGCTGGATCACCGAGTCAGCGACAAATATTCAACAGCAACTGATTGCCGCTTCAAAAGACTTTGTAGCATATTCCATTACACTGGACGGATCTACTGGTGTAACAGACACCGCATACTGTGCCGTATTCATTCGTGGGATCGACTAAAACTTGAACATTGTTGAAGAGCAATTGGACTTACTACCCATGAAAGGAACGACGACTGGACGCGACGTGTTTCAAGAACTGGAAGCTTGTAATGACAGGTGTCTGGGCTACCGTGGGAAAAACTTGTTTCAGTGGCTACGGACGGTGCACCAGCAATGTGTTCAGAGAAGGTTGGTGTTGTTGGATTAAAGGTAGAGAAACGGTATCAGCTCAGCTTGGCGAGACCTTTTGCAGCCATACACTGCATTCTGCACCAAGAAGCACTCTGTGGCAAAAGTCTACAAATGAAGAACGTTATGGATGTTGTCGTGAAGACGGTGAACTTCATACGTGCACGGGGTCTCAACCACAGACAATTTGTGTAATTTCTAGCTGATTTAGAAACGGAATACGGAGAGTTGCTGTATCTTACGGGAGTCAGATGGTTGAGAAGTGGAAAAGTGCTGCAGAGATTTTTTGAACTGAGACGGGAAATAGTATTGTTCATGGCAATGAAAGACAGAGACATACCTCAGCTCAGTGACCCAATGTTTTGTCGGATCTTGCTTTTCTTACTGACATCACGCAACATCTCAATGCACTCAATTCACAACTACAGGGCACAAAGCAACTGATTACCGTGATGTTTGACCGCATCAACTCATTCAGATGCAAGCTGACTTTGTGGGCCACTCAGCTGGCAGATGGAAACCTGGCTCATTTGTCTTTTCTACAGAGCATTACGGTTGAACCACAGCGCCTGAAAGACTACGTAGACATCCTCTCCAGACAACTGGAAGATTTTGAACACCGCTTTCAGCAATTCACTGCTCTCGAACCACAGTTTTTCCTTGTTGCCACTCCGTTCGCAGTTGACTTGAAAAACGTTCCAGAGGAATTCCAGATGGAACTACTAGACCTGCAGTGTGACACTGTTCTGAAGCAAAATTATGCTGATGTTGGTGTTCCTGATTTCTACCAGTTTCTTCCCAGAGAGAAGTTTCCAAACTTATTCTGCGCAGCTGCTAAAATTCTAGCGATGTTTGGGAGTACGTACGTTTGCGAACAGTTTTTTTCCAGAATGATCAACAAAACAGCATTACGATCAAGACTGACTGATAAGCATCTGAGAGCAACCTTGCGGCTTGCTACTACGCGCGACTTCAGGCCTAACGTCGATGGTCTGGTCTCTGCCAAACGCTCTCAGCTGAATGGACAGAAACATGAGTGACGAGCCATCTGCAGTAGGCCTAGAAATTATAGTTGTTGTTTTTTGGGGAACTACAGTTTCTACTTTTTAATAAGTGACAGAGACAACGTCAACTTATTTTAGTAAACTAAACTGCCTGTGCATGTAATAAACTACACTAAATGTAATTAATAATTATAAAAACTTTATTTTAGCATTTAATTGCAGTGACAAAAGTGTTCGTAAAATTTAATGAAAAAACATTCTCTTTTTGTGGTGCGGCCCGTTGAATGGTTGTTACTTTCCACTGTGGCCCACATGCTGAAATGAGTTTGAGACCCTTGTTCTAAATTGATGAAGCATCGATGAATAGAATACATAATTGAAATCTGATCAGATAGAGTTCGTTTAATCCGTGTCTCATTGAGTTTATTTTATACTGCACTGAACAAATAGTTGAGATTTCAATCTGATTCTAGTCGTTGACCTGGATAACAGCTTCCATAAGTCTATCGTCTCTAGCGTCCAGGGGAGATGATTCCATCCAAACGAAGACAAATTTGTGTTTTGGTCGATAGGGAGAGTTGCTTTTTCGTTATTTAGTTCTGGGCTGTTTATTTAGAGCAACTTCATGGCGCAGAGCCTTGGGGGGGGGGGGGGGTGCATACAATTCTGATCGTACAATTTTGTCGGGAAAGTACGTAGGCGAAAAAAAAAGGGGGAGGGGTGTATGGTAGAAAACAACAGCAAACGATGAAGAATTTGCTCAAGTCTGACAACTCGAAGAGTGCAAAAGGACAAGGTGATGAAATGTCTTGAGAGTCGCATTTGTTGGTTGCAGACGTGAGTGTCTGAAGGAGGGAGGAAGATATTTTGTTTGAATGTGACTTGTGAATTGATAGGGGTGGTGTTTAGCTGATGGTGTTGCATGTGTGGGGAAAAAAATGTTGACGCGGCGTTAGTTAACACAGGATCACGGGAGGAAAACAAAACATGGATGGAATGATGTTACCATGAAATAGAAAGGATTGCGGTGTTTTTTTGCAAGGAGTCTCAGTGAACGCGATGTAATAGAAAAACAATTTGACGCCATCATGGGATCTTTATTTCATGTTTGCTATCTATGTTGGCATAGAGTTGGCTTTGGCTTTTGCCAATATTTAATATACTTTTTAAACGTCTATTCTCGGGTTGTCATCCCAATTTGGTTTATTCCATTCTTGTCTAAAGATTATTTCCCGCAATGTCTATAAACGGTTTAAAGACGTCTAAAAGCGCTCAAACGATATTAATAAATAATCTTGGGTATCGTTATGCTAAATGCATCATTTGGAATGGGGATTTATTTTCTAACACTGGCTCAGCAGGCTCAGGCCTCTTAATTAAAAATGTGGATTTATCAATAGTTTGTATTTCCAGTAAAGGACATTGACACTACGGTCAGTAATTTAACTTTGCAACCAATTCTCAAAGAACATATATATATAAATATAAATATATATATATATCAATGTAGTGCTAAATTTGTATATAGTGAATAGATTTTTGTGATCACTATTGTAACAGTATTGGAAATAGACATGTATATTTATTATGTTTTATCTTAGTGACCTGCAAGGTGAAACCAGTGTTGGCAGACTGGAGTTATAGACTATAGATAAACAAGATTTATGGGATCATCTGGTTGTCGATATTCTAATGAGTTTTTGTAATTTTTAATTTTTTTTTTGTGAATTTCTTCCACTAATCCGATGTAGGCGTATGATATATTTAGTGAAATAAACTTAAAATAACGTGAACAAACTTACTTTGTGAATGAAAAGTCAATAAAATTAATTTAAAAATCATTTAATAACAATATGCAAAGATTCAACTTCAAATCTAATTAAAATGATCTTTAAACAAAATCGAAAACACTAAAAGTACACGTCATGCTTCTCATAAGTCCCTGATCTTTCTCTTCTCCATCTACTATCTCCCACCTGACTTTCTATTCTCTCCTGCATCTACTATCTCCCACCTGACTTTCTATTCTCTCCTCCATCTACTATCTCTCACCTGACTTTCTATTCTCTCCTCCATCTACTATCTCCCACCTGACTTTCTATTCTCTCCTCCATCTACTATCTCCCACCTGACTTTCTATTCTCTCCTCCATCTACTATCTCTCACCTGACTTTCTATTCTCTCCTCCATCTACTATCTCCCACCTGACTTTCTATTATCTCCTCCATCTACTATCTCCCACCTGACTTTCTATTCTCTCCTCCATCTACTATCTCCCACCTGACTTTCTATTCTCTCCTCCATCTACTATCTCCCACCTGACTTTCTATTCTCTCCTCCATCTACTATCTCCCACCTGACTTTCTATTCTCTCCTCCATCTACTATCTCTCACCTGACTTTCTATTCTCTCCTCCATCTACTATCTCTCACCTGACTTTCTATTCTCTCCTCCATCTACTATCTCCCACCTGACTTTCTATTCTCTCCTCCATCTACTATCTCTCACCTGACTTTCTATTCTCTCCTCCATCTACTATCTCCCACCTGACTTTCTATTCTCTCCTCCATCTACTATCTCTCACCTGACTTTCTATTCTCTCCTCCATCTACTATCTCCCACCTGACTTTCTATTATCTCCTCCATCTACTATCTCCCACCTGACTTTCTATTCTCTCCTCCATCTACTATCTCCCACCTGACTTTCTATTCTCTCCTCCATCTACTATCTCTCACCTGACTTTCTATTCTCTCCTCCATCTACTATCTCCCACCTGACTTTCTATTCTCTCCTCCATCTACTATCTCTCACCTGACCAGAAATCGTTTCACACTATAAAAAAAACACGAAAAAAATGTTTGTATAGTGCCATGGAGAACAGACACACAGACACACAGACACTCTCCGTAACACTATGTGGACCTAAGATCTATATGAAGGCTTGGACTTTTAATAATGAAGTTAGATGATGTTTATTGTTTAATGATGTGGTGTTTCATTTCTCCAATAAATTGTTCTGTAAGTTAAATAACTACAAGTTCTCTCTTTTTAACTTTCAGCGTTTGGCGGCTTGCACATGAAACATCAGTTTCAGTTTGTTGAGCTTTACCTTCGGCCTGTTTGTGATGCCCTTTCCTTACAAAGTCAGTGTGACAAACTGTGTACGCCAGGGACAGTAAAAGGGCGGTCACAGAAAATTTACAAACTAGCTGCCCTCAGTGTCCCATTCAGCAGGACTTGGTGGCTATCAGCTTGACACCCAGCGGTACGCATGTCAAGTCCCGAGACGCAGATAAGACTTGTTGAGGCTTGACAGATTTTAACATGAATGTGCCAGATTGGGCAGAATAGTGCTGTCGGTGAAAATATCTGTCGTGCAACAACATGACAGAGATGTAGCTCCGCTGTTAGTAGATAAGGATTGAGGTAAGACTTGTTTTATATATATATGTCCAAATCATTAACTCGGCCCAAATATGTATTGTTTTTTATTATCATATATATCATTTGTATGAACAGGTTGATAGACAAGGAAATTTTAAAACTGTACTTTTGTCTTTTATTTGTCTTAAAAGCTTTGACATCTTTTTGTAAACCGAATCATATGTAGCCCCTTTCAGAGCTTGCGATCTATAGAGCAGATGATGCAAGGGTCATGTTTCACTGGTTGACAGTTAACGAGGGTGTCATGTGACCAGCACAACAACCAACCTCCTTTACTTTCCCCAACTAATGGCAGGTACCCATTTAGATTTGGCTGGACTCAGAGTCGTCCTAAAAGCTCTGAAATTCTAAATCCCAGTCTTCACCCTAATTCAAACTTGAGACCACGCGGTTCAGAAGCCCAGGTTTAACAACTCAGCCATCACGCCCCCAAACCAAATCACAAAATAATAATAATGATAACAACGTCTTTGATTCCGAAGACATAAGGATAAGTTCAGATTATTACATGACCACGTAGGTACAGTTGCGACCTGCATATTTTGCCACAGCTGATGCAGAGAAATCCGTTGTCAACCGGGGGTCGATTTAAAAGTAAATGAAAAAAACAACAACTGCTGACCGTCTTAGTAACACTTAACAAGAAATGGTGTTTAAGCGTTTAGGCCTAGGCTGCAATATCAATTTCGCCCACATGGCCCCATCACAACAAAACATAAAGGTCGAGTGCGATCGAGCTTCTGCAGCTTTATTATGTTGTGTGGTCCTAACTTTGTGGAAAGGGGGGCTGTTGGCGAATAGCCTCTTATCACGGACCGGATACTGCCCGCGGGCCGTAGGTTGGGGCTGCTTTACATCAAAGAAAAGGCCAGTTCTAAGCTTTAACTGACGATGTATTCGTGAATGCGCTAATGAAATAATGAAATGGAACGGGATTTCCCACTATCCCCATGATATTTGTCCTAACTCTAAATAGATATACCCAAATCTGGGTGGATAAAAACCCAACCGCTTCAAGCGAAAGCGATGCATTCTAATACTGCTAAGTGTCCCCGATTATTGTCTTTCAACTATAAACGCCGTGCTCGGTTATTGCCCCTGGAAGAGCTAATATTCAAATAGAGATCGCGCGCTACGGTCGCGCCCGCCAATAATCGCTACAGATGCTGCCGGATGAAAGACACACTAGCCGGCAATAACCAGCAGTTATGGAAATTGGAAGTGGTCAGAATTGTGCATAATTCTCAACTAGAGACCACTTGTTCTTCGTGCTAGGGGAGGCTGTGTACAGATCGAAATAGAGGGGATCGTCTGTGCAGGTCCTCGTTGTAGCATCCCCCCCCCCCCCTTTGTTCTTGTTCAATGTTTTTCATTCATTGAGCATCATACACTATCAAAGCATAAAACAGCTGACAACCATAAACAGTTGACCAATCTGTTCAACATGTGTACTGTTGGGATTGTGTTAAGTAGGTGGATTTTTATCTTAAGTCCAATGGCTTGACGTGTCCTTGTCTGCATTCGCCCCCAAAAGTTGAGAACCTCTGTACTAAGAGATTTTTCCTCATTTAATACTTTTTCTTATATATTTCCTTTGATTCACTAAATGTCTGCCATCATTTTATCATCATCAGTTATTTTCCTAGACATTATGTATTCATTGTTGCCTTAAATGCCGCTCTGAGTTTTGCTTAGCTGGAAGATTCGCACTTTAGATAGAACAAACATTAGAAACCAATAGTTTGTTTTTAAATTGAGGGTAAGGAGGAAAGGTTGGAAGGGGTGAAGAGAGAGAGAGAGAGAGAGAGGGTGTGAGGAGAAAGAATGGAGACATCTCTAGATTTAATCTCAACAACGCTGTGACAATTGTTTGTTTGAAACTGAGATTTGTGGAGATAAACTTCGCCCATGCATTTCGCTCTGAAACTATTTCGTCAATACAATAGGAACTGCTTCATATGTTCTTATTGGGTTATTAAAGTCCATTGTGTACTCCTGTTAGAACCTTATCTATTGTGTCATTATGCAGGCCTATTAGAAACTTTATCTGTGTCCTCATGGGACCTATTAGAATCCTATCTAGTGTTATGTTCTTACAATCGAACATATTTACCAGAATATTGTTTCGTACATGTTTTATTCTAATGATGAAACAATGTAGCACTCAACGCCAACATTCACGACCATAAAGACGTGGAGTAGAGCCATTATGCCTCAAGCAGCACTGCAGACACAAGACACTCAGTGGCAATTATGTACATAACGATCAAGGGCACCCACAAATGATAGAACGAGTACGGTAGTCATAATAACATAATGCACTAAAAACACACATTAATGGCCCATCCTTTTATTTCATGACCTAACGGCTCTCGCCCTGGCAATCGTGTTAGTTCACAGGTTATCTTAATGTTGCTCCGTGGACACAGGTCGACCTTTGCGCGACACTCTCCACTCGCTGTGTCTACTGCTCTCCCGAGGACGGTAAAGAGAGAGCAGTGTGGCGCCAGTTGGCCAGGGAAGACAAATGTAATAGACTCCTAGCAGTGTTTCTGGGTGGTTTTTTTTTTTCAGTTATAGGCTTTTATTTGTATGTGTTTATTTGGCGCATATTAACATCTTATATTGATCTTAGTATTCTAGTGTTGTTATTGCAAATACTTTGGGATATTTTTAAGGCTAAATCTTACTTCTCGTTTGCAATGAACACAGCCGAGTGGCATGTATATACTTTTAAAATGTTAGACGGGAAAAGCTTTTAGGGCGGAAGAGGTGTTAGGTCACTTCCACACCCCCCCCCCCTTATTTTCCGGGGGCAAATCACAATTTTCATCGTCTAGTCAAATAAATTATTTGAGGTAGACCTAACTTTAATATTTGGTAAAAAAAAAATTATGAATAACATCAGGTAGGTACACTCAAACAGCAGTGTCTAATGTCTAAACAAGCTTTTTTTTAAAAACAATTTAAATCTAATCCTTTAAAGCTTCCCTCTGCCTCCTGCCCTGCCCCCTAGCACCAATGTCTGCAAGTATGTTAAAGGAATCTTGGGATAGTATTTGCCGAATTTCACATCTTTGTGCAAAGCTCATATAGACACAAAAAGTAACATGTCTATGGCGCGGATCTGCGCTACTGTATTATTACATGTGCTGTAGTCAATAGATATTGAACATGTGATTTCATCCAACCAATCGCGACAACACACGTCATTGTAGACTAGAATATAGTAATCCACTTTGTCTTTTTTAATTACTGCAGATATATTAGATATGAATGTAGATTAGAAAACAATAATTTATGTAGCCAAAAACGTACATGGTAAGCCTACTTGTAGTGTTTGTTTGATGTTATTGTTGTCATTCACTAGTCATCAAGTTATTGTGTGTGTGTGTTGGTGTCGCCGTTGTTTTATCACGAGCCATGCTTTATCTTTGACATTTGCACACCACAGCATGTTGTACGCAAGTCAATGTTTCTCGAACTTTCTCGATTCATTTCAAGCGTCCCTGGAATAGACTCTCCACATTTCTTAGTTCATTATTTTCACCTAATTCGATAAAATTATGCACACCGAGAGTATTTTTTTTTCTTGTACGAAGCGTTCTGCCCTAATCTCCCTGCCCTGAGAAGAGGCGGCCTTAGGCATAGGCAAACTAGGCAGCCGCCTAGGGACTCTAATTGGTAAGGGGCTACAGGAGTCGAAGAAATGTTTTTAGTTAAAAAATTGCGAAACATGGATCGCTTTACGGCTTTATATCTAATGGCCTACAAGTTTCTACTATGTTTTAAGGTCTATCCACGAATGTTTAGCACTAATTGTTAGACTATCTATGTTAGATGACTAACGCTGCTTATTTTTTTGTGTGAAATGTCGAAACTTTATTCTAGTCTGTTGGTCACGAATCGTCCATGAAGCACATTCGTGCTATCGGTGCTATATGCATTGAACTTGGTTGTAGATAGAGAGATAGAGAGATAGAGAGATAGAGAGATAGAGAGATAGAGAGATAGAGAAATGCTTTTAATTCATTCGTAAATTTCGTTCTTGTTTTTTTTTATTTCATTTGGGGGGTCACCCTATTCACCCTATTCACCCTATTCACCCTATTCACCCTATTCACCTCACATTGGGCCTCCAATCACATTAGACGGGGATACCTAAAATTACAAACAAATAAACAAAAAATCATATTATTTAAATAAAGTATTAAACTATAAAAAAAAAAAAATAAGCATGACTTCTATCATCAATAATCATTATTATTAGAATTATTGACTGGAAATGTTCTAGTGAAAAATGATAAATAATGATCTATGCTTTTAATAACTTTAGTTTGTTTCTACCAAGCTTATATCAAGTTACTCCGTCTTTCTAGTCAAAACCTTTTCAACTTTAGTTCTAATGCTCGAGGACAAATCTTTAAATTTTCCAAAATTGTGTATTGTCGATGACAAAAAAATGAATTAATAAACAAAATTAACCAATTAGTTAATCGGGTAATTTCTAAAATGGCTTTGGTGATGCCGATAACCGAGTATCTCATGGCAGAACGATGAAATGTCTCCCGAACCAGGAACCATCGTTCTTTTCATATCCTTTGCTTGAACAAACCTTCTACAAGACGTCTCAGTGAACACGAGGCCGAGCTTACAAGACCATTCATTATAGAAGGCCTGAACACTGACCTACAACGTCACAAGTCTGTACGACGTGGCAACAAACTATTGGTGTAAACTGCCCACAGGTAGTGACGTTGCAGTTCAGTGTTCAGGCCTTCTATAACGAATAAACTCGGTTAAACCCATCACAAGTGCACATGCTTCTATTGTCTCTCACACTTCAGTATCGGCCCCGACCATCTTCTTAAGTGAACCTATTTTTTGACCTGCACGCTTCTTACTATGAGAAGTAATACATTTTTAAATCTAGTGTCCGTCACAAGTAAATGTTTGAGAAACACTGCTGCAGACTAGTAATACCTAAGCTACGAGCCATAACAAAGCTGTATAGGATTGATTCCGAGGGACACTTTTTTTTGTAAGTGTTCATGGGAATAGTGGCAAACGTGTCGGAATGTTACAGGGCCTTTCGAGATTAACATGGTTCGACATTACTGAAATAGAACAATTGAGATGGACAATTATTTTAGACTAAAATTCATTTTCCTCAATGTCTTGTCCGTAACTCTGTCTATGATTTAGAAAAGTTTATTGTTGGATATAGAACTATTTGAATTTGTCTTCCCAGCGACTTTTGCAGGATTGTTTTTTTCCAAACACACAATTCAACTGAATAAGATAAAAGGCAATGTTTAGTTCCGTTACACACCGTCCCCCCTCCTCCTCATTCTACTTTCTTCCACCCATCCCACACACAGCCTGACCCCCGTCTGCCCGTGTGGCCTTATGTTTAGAACTTGTGGAAGGTAAGTAAACGGTGCTGACAAGAAGCAGAAGGCGGGAAATTGTGCCAGTGTTTTTGGTTTGTTTGGCACACCTTCCCTAGAGTTTTTTTTTATTTCTCTAGTTTAATGATTTAAATGTTCTACAAATTCTACATGGTCAGGTCTATATGTACCGTCTTAAAATAGAATATATAAGGTGATTTTTTTTTCTTAATTGTATGCCTTCGCCTGATTATAAAGTTGAACAACATTTTAAATATCTCATTGATTGGTCTTGACTTACTGGTGTGCTGCACATTGCTCTTCCAATCTGAAGGGTAGCTCTCTTTTATTCAACATACAGAACGGCTTGGCAGTGTGATAATCCGACTCAGACCTCCCACTGAGGGAGTTGACGCTCCTTCACCAGAGCCCCTCTAAACAAGGCCAGGAGGCTTTCGGGGGTTCTCACATGTCGGAAAAATGGGGTCTCCTTTTCCAAAAATGCACAAGGCCTAAACATTTCAAAGTGGCTATCTGCTGACCGTATTTCATATAAGTTACATGTAGATAATTGGCATGTCTATCTGCTGACCGTATTTTATATAAGTTACATGTAGATAATTGGCAAGTCTATCTGCTGACCGTATAAGTTACATGTAAATACTTGGCATGCCTATTTGTTTATCTTGTCCTCGCTATTGACAATCCAGGTTTGTAAGTTTGTGAAATTTGAAAGAATAGAGATCTATTTTTCAATGGCTGCACAGAATCTTTGAGTAAGTCAGCAATGAATTTAAAAGTTTTCAGTAGATCGGTGCTAACAGCCCCTCTCCCTCCTTTCTCCTCTCATACACACGGCCACATCTTGAATCGTCAACTACGGGAGGAACACGAAGATTATACTTGGATCCATACCCCACCTAGGGTATGTAGCAGGCAGTAGTGTCCAGTGGCCGACTTTGGATCGTCGACCTGGTCCCTAATCTATTAATTACTACTTGCCTAAGTCTAAGTGAAAATAAAGCTATTTATTACATACCCTTATTACCGCTGTTGTTTTCCATAAAGTGGTAACAATTTGGATGGTTGCTTGGTCATGTGAGATGCGCTCTGGGTTGTCGTCTGTGTGGTGCTATGTTTGTACTGTGTCCAGCCATCCCCCGCAATCTGGGCTAGGATGTAATGATCTATATGAAGGAACAAAACAAATTATATTGTAACTTTGTAGCAGCGTCACTAAGCATCCGGTGCTTGAAAGGTGAGCTGTATTAAAGGCGGAGGGAGGTGCAAGGAAGGTTTGCAAATGTGTTCGAGTTTAGGAGTGTGAGTGTTAATATGTGTTGAGGTGTAGCACCAGACAGCTGACCCAATCAAATCTCGTAGGCCTATTAATGAAGCGAACACAAATTGGCTAAAAAGCTTTATATCCTCCTTTATACACGGAACAAACTTAATTATTTTAAACAAAGATATACAGACCTTCAATATCAGTGCAAAAATAGATAAAATACACATGAAATCACAAAATGTTAAAGTATTTTCAAAACGTCTCTCCATTTCAATTTTCTGTTATCTTTTTTTTTTTAAAGATTTCTCAGTTTCGCTTGTGACATCAGTTGTCGAGCAGTTTACATCCTTTTAATTCCTTGGGCTTTTTCTTTTCATTTGCCTTTTTAACGGGCTTTCTTAGCCTTTTTTTGGTCTCTCTGCCTCTATCGGGGCTTATCACTATTCAATAGACACGACTTTATAGCTAAACATTTTTCAATCATTCACTTTTTTTTTAGCGGCCCCCGTATGGGGAAAAAGCCGCTATTAGGTTAGTGCAAAATGTCCGTCTGTCCGTCTGTCACACTCAGATCTCGAAAACTAGAAGAGATATGAAAAATATTATTTCATCATTTAATTCGGCTTGAAAAGTTTAGGTGCAACGGCTACTTTTGGTTTTCTAAAAGCAAACCGTCTAATTTATAAAATGAGTTATGCAATTATTATGTCTGTGTATTTTCAGTATCACTATGTCAAATATATTAATAAAATGTACAGGAAAGTTTACAACAAATATAAATAATACTTAAAGATGTTTTTTCTGGTTAACTAGCTGCTAAAATTAAAAGAAAACATTTCTGTTTGTTTATAAAGGCTAATAATTAATGTACTTTGTATGTAAATATCATGAACATTTTTTAAAATGGACTTGTAAAGCAGCGACTTTCGTGCAGTAGCGTAACGTCGCAACATAGCCATGTACAATCCGAATTCCTTAAACTTTTTTAAAAAATCAGATTTTATTTATTTTTTTGTTTAGTGCCCCCATCCGAATAAAAGAAGCTTATTTTTGTGCGTTTTGTCTGTTCGTCGGTCTGTGCGTCACGATTAGATTAACAACTAACACTAGAGGCTATTGTAAATCTGATGTAACCTTTAATTTTTCATTCAGAAATATTGCAATAGTTTAAAGTATCTATAATAGATTGTTCCGAATGTTTTGTGAAAAACAAATCAATGCCAATGAGTATTTTGTTTGCTCCTCTAAGATATAGTAGATTTTATTTCCATGCTTAAACGTTGCAAGAAACACATGATCTTTAATATATTGTTCCGGTTTTTTAATGTAAATAGCATATAAATGCAAAATAAAAATATCTATACTGATTTATATTTCATTAACTATAAAGTTGTTCTGGATATTGTTTTATAAAAAACAAATGTCAAATAATTATATTTTTTTCAAAAATATCGACAATAGGTTATTCAGGATTTTAAAATAAGAAAGTAATTTACTAGAAACGATTATTGAAAATAAATTATTAAACTTATTTTACAGTTAATTTTCTTGCCTAAACATAATAAAAGTTGTTTAATCGGTAAAGAATGTTCCGGATTTTGTTTCGAAAAAGAAATCGACCTACATCACCTTAATTTTCTTACAAATCGTCGCCAAAAATGATTCGAATTTTGTATGAAAAATCTAATAACGCTAATAAATGTTTGAAATCCCTCTTCTAATAAATAAAACAAATAATTTTCTCATTTCATTTCATTTTTTATGAAAAATAGTTTAACTCTATTTATGTAAAATCGCACTTCTCTCTTACACTACATTTAACTTTCTAACTAAAACGTTAAAAAATCTAATTATCGTTTATATTATACTCTGATTTTTAAGGAAAACAACTTCCTAACACCAAAGTATGGTTTGATAAAATCTCCATAAGGGTATGGTACATCTAATTTTCATAACAGATATTTAATTAACGGCATTTGATTAATGTGGAATTCTTATTTTTTTCTCACTATAAATATATAAACATCCGGAACAATCTATAATAGAAACTTAAAACTAATGCGATGTTTCGGAAGGGAAATTAATTTTAATCAGATTTTCAATAGCTTTTAGTCTTTTTTTTTCTTGCTATTAACATAACGGACAGACAAACTGACAGACTAAACAAAAAAAAAGCGTCTTTAATCCTTTTATTTATATATTAATATATATATTACGTCTAACTAGCCCATCAAATGAAATGCTAAAAGAACAAATAATCCCTCGATAAGCTGCTCGTATAGATGACATTTTTTAGTCTAACTAGGACGTGTGACGTAATGGAATTTTTTCCTTCGACGTCATATGGAGTTAATTCTTTAAATGAAATGCTAAAAGAACTCACTCGGTGCACCAATGTCTATGAACACTCGACAAGCTGCTCGTATAGATGACATTTTTAGTCTAACTAGGCCGTGTGACGTATTGAATTTTTTTCCTTTGACGTCATATGGAGTTCTTCTTTAAATGAAATGCTAAAAGAAATCACTCGGTGCACCAATGTCTATGAACCCTCGAGAAGCTGCTCGTATAGAAGACATTTTTTAGTCTAACTAGGACGTGTGACATAATGGAATCTTTTTCCTTTGACGTCATATGGAGTTAATTCTTTAAATGAAATGCTAAAAGATTTCACTCGGTGAACCAATGTCTATGAACCCTCAACAAGCTGCTCGTATAGATAATATGTTTTAGTCTAACTAGACGTAGTGGATTTTTTTCCTTTGACGTCATATGGAATAAATTCTTTAAATGCTAAAACAACTAGGTATAGTAATGTTTTTAAACCTCGTAATGTGACTCGCATTTTAAAAAGACATAATAGATTTAGATCTAATCTAGATTTTTTACACTAGATCTAGATTTTTTTTTTACACGAGCTAGATTTTTAAAACTAGATTTAGATTTTAAGTTCTAATTAAAATCATTATAGAATCTAGATCTAGAATTTTTTGGTCTAGTTTAGAATGTTTGCTGTTTTACATGTTTCGGATGTTCCTTCAGAGTTGTAGTCCAAACCTCCCGTAGGACGAAGGGGGATAGGAGCGGCAGGGTTTGAACCTGGGACCATCGATGAATCCAAACGACAGTCCAGCGCGCAAACCGCACTACTAGACAGCCATGATTTAGACTAGATCAAGATCTATAATTTTAATTTCTAGGCTTAAAGTGTAGATTTTTTTTTCTAAAGTCTAGATTGTCAATATGTCAATATTGCAATGTTATAAAATACTAAATCTAATCTACTATTTTAATATTTAGATTTGCAATTAGTCTATTAATTGATTATCTAGTGTTTTTTTTTTCATATAAATCTTATAAATATAAATTACATCTACATTATCCCAAATATATATTTTAGATCTAGATCTAGTAGATATAGATATTGAGAGTGCTAAATTAGTAGTTTAATTTAGGTAGATCTACATCTTCATTCTAGTTTCATTTAGGCCTAAATGAAAATGCTCAATACCAAAAGATAATCTTCTGACATATTGTACATATCGGTAGCTGTCATTCCGTAATGACTAGGTATATTATCAATAGTAGGCTATTAGTTTGTAACCAGTTTGTCATTAGAGTGAAAGCAATGCCTGGTCGTGCGGTTAGCGCGCAGAACTGATTATCTCTACGGTCTCGGTTTCATACCCTGCTCGATGCCATCCTCAGTCGACCAGCGAATATGCGGATCCGACAGTGATCCGTCTCCCACGGAGCCGCCTCTGAGTTTGTGTGGCAACACAAACTTTCTTTGTAATCTTGTTTTATAAAGGTGAAGGTGATCTAGTAATTATCTTTCTCAGCCCTACAAACCAGAATTTGAATTGATTCTATTAGACATAATTGCTAATCACGTGTAGAGAATTGAACAAGGTTACAAAGACAGTTTGTGTGGAAACACAAACTCAAAATCGGCCCCCAAAGTCCACTTAGGCAGGTAAAAAGGCAGGTTTCAATATTTTCAGAAAGAATATCAGAATAAAATTCTATCAAAGGCAAAAGATAGAGAAGAAAGGAGAAAGAGGGTTGAAAGATCTTGTGTGGTGCTCCAGCGGTCCGCAGACCAAGGGATAGGTGAAAGTGAATGTGAAATTAGATGTGAAACTGGCACAGCTAATGTGATATATGAGTATCTTAATGATCTAATTGTATTGTAAAGGTTCAATCTATTATTTAGAGTTTTACTATTTCGGTATTTCGATAATTTAGTTCACATGATAATTTGAAAAACTACTTATTACTTGTTTTTTTAAATTATGTATCACTTATATACATATTAAATAGATTTTTTTCTCTTTTTAAAAAACGTAAACATTTTTTATAAATGTAGTAATTAATTTGAGAGAACTTACATAACTTAGCAATATATTTGTAAAATTTTTAAAAATTTTTTTTGCCAAAAAATCCAAAACGTTTGCATAAATGTGTTGAGATTATATTGCATGGCAATCCCCTTGCTAATTATCCTCCTGTGTTTGTTAGTATTTATAGTGAACAGTTGTAAAAATGGTATAATTTTATGAAAAAACTGCTTGCATAGTTGATTTTAAAAAATAAATTGTTCACTTTCAGAAAACAAAAAATACCCATTGCACCAAAACTTTGTAAGGACTAAAATATCATGATGTCGGATTTTCAATATCTTTTCTAGTTTACGAGATCTAAACGGGACGGACGGATAGACATTCTAAACAAAACTAATAGCATCTTTTCACCTTTCGGGGGCCGCTAAAATTAGCAATAGGTTGAAGATTTTATTGAATATATAAGGACAAAGGTTCAACTTTTACAAAGCTGTAGGTGACTTTTATTTGTTAAGTTACATTGGTCAAAAATATTTCATTGGATCATTGATTTTGGTTGGACATAGTGTGGTACTACATTTCTCATCAATATTTGTTCAATGCTGGTGCTTTATGATGAGGAAAGATCTTATCTTTATTGCACAGAGTGATATAGAGTAAAACAAAATATAAAGCACATTCATGGAGAGACCATGTACGAGTGAGCATGTGTGGCTGTATCAATGCCTCGAGTCTGACTGGACTGGTATTCTAATAATAACATAAACATTAAGACACCCAATACAAAAATCGAAGAATGGTGACTAAGAAACAAAAAGTAGATAAACTTGGATTAAAAAAGAAAAAATCCAAGTCTATGTAGATGAGTGTCAAACGTTCTGACATTTCTAGAGCACAATTCAATACTAGCCTGTAGTCACAATAAGTCGATAAATACTACTTAGCAAAAAACACAACAACAAAAAACAACCCAGAAATTATGAGCTTGATTCATTAATGGCCATTGAGCCGATATTCCTTATCGAGTACCGTAGCACTTAATTGGAACTCTTTCCCCTCCGGGGGACCAGGTGAAGTCGGCACCAGCTACATAGATTCCACCAATTCCACCTCGTCTTAGAACTCGGTGCCAGTTCATTTAGAAGTTTGCACTCATTACAAAGGGTGATACCGTCCGTCAGTAGTGCACAGTGAAGTAAACGTAAAGTGTAGCAACAAGGCCTGGAGGAGACCAGACTTTCGGCGTTCCCATTGCTGCTGGTACCGCTGCTTAGACCGTGAACAGATGCAGGATATCGACGCAGATAAACCTAACGTTGTGTTTGATGGACGTCTGCTAGAGTAATTCATTTGGCTTTCTTAAAGATCTCGATCAGAACTTAAGGATAACGATAAGTGGCAGAAACTTTGACTTAATCAATGCCAGTCGCACCTCTCTCTCTCTCTCCAAAGATTAATGAGGAATGCAGTATTTCACGTGACAACGCAGCCCTAACTGCGACCTACTTACTTTGTCACGTCTAGATAAATTACAACACAAGATAATATGCAATAAATACATTTACAGAAAGGAATGTATTCGTCAATTATTTTCTATACTAAACATTTCGCGACAGGTCATCCCTTTCTGTCTTGCTAAAAATTAATTGAAGGAGGTCAGGCTGACTTTTGAGTGTGTGGGGTGCTTGTTTTTGTGAATAATGAAAAAAATGTTAATAAAAATTGATTTTACCGATTCATTGTTATCAGAAATCTGCTGTGACGTAGCAATGAGCTATTGTTCTATAGTGGATATGTATCGTCACGTCAAAGTTCTGTGCTCTACTATACGATTATTCGTAATACGATAGATGATGACAGTTTTTGAGCTATTACACTTTAAAAATACTTTCACAAATATAGGTTCTAAGCCATTAAGAAAATGAGAGTATTTTTTTCTCACGTTTCAAGTCAACACATTTCTGAATGTGTCAATGTTTATTAAATCTCTAAAGGTCAGGAACATGATAGTAATTGTCAAAACAACTTGTCTCCCTTTCTTTATTACTTTGAAAGTGTCGTGGAACTAAGTCACAAGTGGGATATTTTCACAAGATACTAAACGAACTTAGATCTAGTGGCTTGTAAACATGACCCGTTATAGTGGGATTTTCACAGTCTTTAGTTTCATTGTTGTAAATCTTTTAAATAGCATATAGGGGATTTTCAGGATTTTGTATATTGTCAATGACGCCATTTCAAAATCATAGTGGCCAACTAAAATACTAAGCAAATCCGCTAAGAAATCTAACATTCCAGTGATTCTTATTGTTCTTTGTGATTGTCACAAGACTTGAGTCTAAGACTCTTGGAATTGCGCGGGGACCTGTCTGAGTTGGGATAAGGTAATTTCAAAAATAAGATTTTGTATTAGAAAATACATTCTTCTTAGCAATACATTTTTATTTAATGAAAGCTGATAATGTCGTTTTTTATTTGTGTGTGTGCATACATTTGGCACCCAAAATGACAATTTTGTTTATTTTTAGGAGATTTTAATAATTTCAGGAGATTTCCAGGATGTATATTTTGCAATTTCAAGAGATTTCTAGGAGGCCCTAGAAAATCAGGAGGCCGCGGAAACCCTGTTAATATATATTAATTATAAGGGTTTAATTTAATAATATGCACCTAAAATTAGCGCGGGGTCTAAGAATGTGCGGGGCCCACTGCGATAGCATTGGTTGCAATGGCCGAAGACCTGTCCTGGACAAAGAGAAAGATTTTTAAAAATGTATTTTGAATGTCCAACTTTATTTTAAAATGAGATTTCCTTAAAATTGTGTATTTGGTATAGCAAGCTAATAGGGCAATGTTGAACTAGTCCGTGTCGTTTCTTTGATTCAAAAGTAGTGGGCCGGAAGTCGCTTTTTTCCCTATATATCTTTGTATTGTTCAGTTCTCTTTTTAAATTAAACTGACATTATTATGCTATAATTTTAAGTGTACCTGATAGAGAAAAACATTCTGCACAAAAATACGGGTATTTGGGATATAACCCCATAGAGGCTATAAAAAGAAAAGACCTGAAACTAGCGCGTGAAACTACACATTTACAGTACTTTTTTTGATGAGTATTTTACCCAAGATCTGTGTTGTTTTTTAGGACTAGCTTATTTCCTGTACCCGGCATTTTCCGATACACAATTTCATACACAAAATAATTGTTGAAAAAAATTGTAATGATTTTAAACTTTAAATGATTACTTAAAAGGTGTTACTCTAATCAATTTTGAATATTATTTTGTTATGAATGTCCAGCTGCGATGGGCAGGTCACGTCTACAGAATGGAAGACCACCGCATCCCTAAACGACTCTTGTATGGCCAACTAAGCGAAGGAAAGCGCTCGCAAGGTGGTCAAAGAAAGCACTTCAAGGACACCCTCAAAGCTTCTCTGAAGGCGTTCAGCATAGACCCAGGCACCTGGGAGACAGAGGCACATGACAGAGCATCATGGCATCGCGCTGTGAAAACTGGCGCACAGGTTGCTGAGGAAAAAAGAACAACGCTGGCAGAAGAAAAACGCCAGAAAAGAAAAGCAAGACAAACGACACTAGCTCCAACTGGAACAACCTGCCAAGTGTGCGGCCGAACATTCCGGGCTCACATAGGTCTCACCAGCCACATGAGAAGGCATAAAACCCCAGGGCAAAGCCCTCAGCCCCCTGGATGACAAAGTGGTCATTATCGAACCACGATGGACGAACTAATTTGTCTGTTCTAGTTTCTTAAATTTTTCTTGAGTAAAGGGGTCGTTTTTCTCCAAGCAGCCTTTGTACAATATTGGTCCTAAATAATGCTATGTTTATAAACGAAAAATCGCATGGCTGCATTATGATGAATGTACGTGTTAGTTCAATATATTTTATATTACTAGGTAACTATAAATAACCGCATAAATAGACGTAAGTTTGTTGTTGTTTTTTCCTGTTAGATAAAGTCATATGGTAAATTTTTGTTTATATCCTAATTCTAAAAAGGAATAATAATAGAATTATACAGTAAAAATAATCACTAAGTTTTTCTTTTAATAGTTTTGAAAGTCTAACTGATAAGATTACAAAGAGAATTTGTGTTTTTGCAGATGTACACAAGCTACAATATGAGTCAGTCCATCTCTTCTAATTGTTTAGAAATAAGTGTAAAAATGTAGGCTTCGATATTTTTAGCCTGAATTTAAGAAGTTACAAACTTCAAACAACTAATATATTGCCTCTTCCATAAAACTTTGTACTTAAAAAATTAATTTATCCAATGCTCGAAATCCTGCTTGTATACTAAGGCCCTATTTAAATCGATCCGGTATCAATGTATTAAGTAGCAAGAACCACGCAAAAAAAATTAAATGAAAGAAGATTGAGATATATTTTTGTGACGGTACGCACCAGTACGGGGTACCGGCACCTTTTTTCAATGTCGAGAAAAATTATTACTTTTCTTGTAATTCAACGTTAATTGTTAATTTATTATTAGTTGAAAGTTAGGCAATCTATCACCGAGTACCGGAGCCTCTTTTTTATTTTTACAAAAAAAAAAAAGCACTTTATATACTTTCAGCCGACATGCCGTATTATTAAAAACACCTCTATGTGAACTTCTCAATCATCTAGAGTCTTAGACAGTCATTGTTTTAGACTAGATTTAAGTAGAGTCTAGACCTAGATTTAGTAGGCCTATTATTATAAAAAATAAATAAATAATCAGTCATTATAGAGATCATTCGCAATTTTATTATTAAGTCTAGGCATTGAAAAGTAAATCTATTAATAAACTATAATAGATCTAAGTCTAAGTACTAACTTATTAAATAAGTCATTATAAGTAGAAGTATTATAATGAATATTGTATAGATCTAGATTGACTAGATTATAGATAGATCTCTAGTTTAGTAGATTAAGTATAGAGTATAGTAAACGTATTACAGTATTATTAGATCTATGTCTTATGTCTATATCTAATAATCTAATAATTAAAAAAAACTTTAGTCTTTATTAATATCTAGACTTTTTTCTAATAAAAACTGACTATAGGCATAGCATAGGCTAGACTCTGCAATCTTGTCTCAAGATAGAATCTATACTATTACTATCTAGATCTATTCGATTTTTATATATAGATCTAGACTAGAATTAGATTATAGATCTAAATATCCTAATGGAGACATGTTATGAGGTGTTAGCTAAAAGCGTTGCACAAGAAACAAACCTGTGTTTTTCTAAACTCTAATACTTGGTATGTCATAGTAAAACAGCACCTACTTAAATAAATCCTAACTAGCAATCAAAAACCTATATTTATTGTAGTATATATAGGTCTGTGGTTGTATTTTATATAGCCTTCGTAACTTCTTCTATAGAGAAATGACTTTTGTAATTTCTTTTACTGAAAATTGGGGTATTCACGTCTGACACATATATAATTTTTGTGTTCAGCAACAAACCCTATTAGTTTTAAAATGAAGATAGCAAAGTTTTCTGAGCATTGGAAATCGGTCAAAAAGTGTTTCGGACAGAATTTGAATGTAGGATATTCACTGGATTTAACCTAATCATGTGCATAGGAGTTGAGTGTACTCCCACTAACATTGCCTCCAAGTTCACCGCCACCTCCATTTCTCTCTCCATCCTCCTCAGTTTTCAGCCCTTGCTGTTTTCCAATCCAGGTTTAATCCTCTGTCATCTTCAGAGAACAGCTTTTTTTTTTTTTTTTTTTTTTAAATTATTTGTTTCGTGGACGAAGAGAGTGAACATCAGCAGCGTAGACTTTTTTGTATTAGCTGGATTCTGTTGTCCTCAACAGTCCAGTGAAGTGTCTATGGAAGTATTTTAGTGGGTGTCTCTGGTCTAATTAGGGCGTGGTGGCTAAGTTGTAAATTAGTCTCGGGTTCAAATCTTGGTGAAGGCTAGCATTGTGCATTTTGGAATTTGAGGTTCCCATAAAACTCAAATGGTTACCTGACATTAGTTGGGGAGTAAATGTGGTTGGTCGTTTTACTGGCCCTACCTCTGAGTCTACACAACTCTAGCGGTTACCTGAACAAAGGAAGTGGTTGGTCGCAAGGTCTGAAAGGGGTACTTTACTTTACTATAGTCAAAGAACTAACCAGGTCTTTTTATGTCCTATATATTCAACACGCATAAAATAATAACTGCCTTATAATAATAAAAAAAAAATAATAAAAAAACAACTTCTACGCAGGCGACCTACAAGGTCAGTGTTGAGGCCTTGTATAAAGAATGGTCCCACCCAGATACCCCCTCCACCCACAGGTCCACAAAAGAGATAGGACCTGTGCGCACTGAGCATGGAGCATGCGTTATACAAGAAAGTGTCTTCTCTTTTTACGACTATTCACTTATTTCTTTATTCCTGATAGCACTCTCCCCGCAAAAACATGAAGACAAACACCCATCACTTCACCTTCCATCCGCACTCAACCCTCCCCTCCTGCCCAGGGTGTCGCCTCATTATTTCGATTTACATTTGCGATTATTCTTTGTCCTGATCCGCAGCCACATTCCGCGGCGCTCCGAATGAACCGTACGGCAGGAATAAAACAGAACAAAGTCATGTCCGCAAGGTAAGATGTGGGCCGCCGTCGGGAGGCAGCTATGCAGACTATTTGTTTCAGTAATTGATAGAGCACGTGTTGACAGCCTTGTGGAAGGCATACATTCTCTTCTTACGTCCGCTCATGTACGTCTTGTATGTACGTCTTGTATGTACGTCTCGTATGTACGTCTCGTATGTACGTCTCGTATGTACGTCTCGTATGTACGTCTCGTATGTACGTCTCGTATGTACGTCTCGTATGTACGTCTCGTATGTACGTCTCGTATGTACGTCTCGTATGTACGTCTCGTATGTACCTCTCGTATGTACGTCTCGTATGTACCTCTGTTATGTACCTCTTGTATGTACGTCTTGTATGTACGTCTTGTATGTACCTCTTGTATGTACGTCTTGTATGTACGTCTTGTATGTACCTCTTGTATGTACGTCTTGTATGCACGTCTTGTATGCACGTCTTGTATGTACCTCTTGTATGTACGTCTTGTATGTACCTCTTGTATGTACGTCTTGTATGTACCTCTTGAATGTACGTCTTGTATGTACGTCTTGTATGTACGTCTTGTATGTACCTCTTGTATGTACGTCTTGTATGTAGATATATTCTCGATACCAGACGTTCCAAGACCAGGAGGTGGTGGGGTGAGATGGGGGGGGGGGGTGTTTTTAGTGGAGCAGTTCCTGAAGCGCTATGTAATTGGTTACATAAATATTGAAGTAGATTCCGAATCAGAGTTTGAACTTTATTGTCTCAAAGAAAACACCATCGATTAAAGACAATTGGAAGCGAAAAAACAAAAATAGATATACGTGAATATTTTCTAGAGACTTCTTTTAACAATTCCCCACACGATTTGTATTATTTATATATATAAATACATGTACTGCCCTCCCCACTCTAGCCCTCTGAGTGCTGGGGGGGGGGGGGGGGGGCGGTCCTATTTTGTGGAGAATCATAGTTTGTGAACAAAATTAGTTGAATATCTATATAATATAAACTACGTATTGATATGTGACCCATTGTATATTATGTCGTACCATACTCTAATCTCAAGTTGTATCATTAGTAAATGAAAAAGGGTTGTACCAGGTGGGAGGGGCGATACATGCAATCAATACTTTTTCTTTTTGTATTATAGTTAAGAAATTACAAAATCTAAAAAAATCTGTCACTAATATAATTTATATATACCATAAATTATTCTTATATCGTCTTCCCACCCCTATTCTTTAATGCCGAATGCAATCTTTAGCAGAAATTATTAAAGGAGCGAGGATTAATCGTTTTCACTCAACCGCCCCTCCCATTTCCAGACCAGAGTTTATGTAATTTCACATGAATTTATCATAATTATTTTAAGAAAGACTATGCATTGGAAAAGTTAGAATTCAAACGAAATTTTTCAGTATAAAAGTCATGATTGAGATGAGTTCTAAACTCAGATAATTATTTCGTAGTCGCCTTTTCCCAACCTTTACTCAATCTGATATTTTTCTAGTTAAATAAATTTGAGACTATAACTCACAATTTATACTTCAATTTTCTCAAATACTATTTATCAAATAATTTTTTTTTTCGGCGGCGATCCTCAAAGCAAAAATCTAAATATGTGGGGTATCCTCTCTTTTCAAGGAACAAATCAGTTTTATTTGCAATGTATTATGGGCCTATAAATTTATATAAGAATATTTTTCAAGTACAACATTATTCGAAAGGTCCTTTTTAATAGTATGAATAATGAGCTTTAGGTCAGGAGAATGCGTTTCTGCAGTGAAGAATGAAAGAAAACGCTTTTGGCGTCGGGGCTTCGCCCCGAACTCCATTGATGAATAATGAGCTGTAGATGTCAGGATATATATATATAAATGAACTAAAATTATATTGTAATTATATACTTTTTTTTCAAAATTATTGAATTTTTCAGTTCACGGAACAAAAGATTTGGAACTCACTCCCCATTGATCTCAGACAGACAACATGCTACACCACTTTTAAGAAGAACACTAAGACCTATCTGTTTAAAACTTTTTTAGATTAACTGTCAATTTAGCATTCTTGTATTTTGTTTGTAATGTTGTTACAGCGCCTTGAGCCTACATTTTGTTTGTTAACAGCGCTTTATAAATAAAATTATTATTATTATTGTTATTGAATTTGTTAGATTTCCCATTCATAGAAGACTCGAAATGGTCTAAGTTAACCGGAGATCTTGTCAGACACTTTCGGAATGGCTTGCCTAGGGGTTGACCTTTAGTATTTCCAAGATACCTTGATGTTTCCAACTAGCGAGATAATTGTTTCAACGACGCTAACGATGAAGGTATATTTTTTTTGTTTGTTATAGCACCAGAAAGTCTTTGACCTTCTGGGAAATTCCTAAAAGGTCTGGGTTTTTATTGTGTTTATTAATCATAACACATTAGACTGTATAGTCTGAGATTCCAATTAATTCAAGACGTGGATGAGATTGCAATGACTTTAAATCTGGCGTCACCTGTCTAATAGACCTCAGACATACCAAAAGCTGTTCAAAGTGCATATATAACACTAGTATTTACATATGCTACAAAACATGTAGACTAGTTTCTTTTTGAATATGTATGTGAGTGTGTATTTTTTATACGATAGCTATATCGAAGATAAATTAGAGTGAATGATAAGATAAACAAATAGATAGATCGACAAGATAATATAAGATAGATAGATACACAGACATATATATATATATATATATATATATATTAATATATATATATATAGAGAGAGAGAGACAGACAGACAGACAGAAAGATAGATAGATAGATAGATAAATAGATAGATAGATAGATAGAGAGAAGTTAACTAACAAAGAAAGGTTACAGATGCACTGACCTACAAAACTTTACAACAAAATGCTGGAAACGAAACGATCCTACGTCCGCCACGTCTGCTCCGCCAATCACCGCCTCAATCTAGACACCACATGCAGTTGTTCAACATCCGCCCTGGGGGATAACTTTCTCTTTCTGGTCTATCTACTTTTTTATGAGTCGTCTGCTTATGGCGAGAAATTGAGGTGAACAGTTAATCCAATCAGGCAATCAACTTGTTCTTTTCAGCTTTTCATTATTATCTTTGTTCATTCATTCTTCTTGAGTCTCATTATTTTAAATGGAAGGTGTCAGAACAATATTTCCTTCTTTTTCTTGTGCATGTTGTGAACATGTTTATCAATCAGTTGTATGTCATTGAGGTTTATTTGCTTACATTTCATTAATAATTGAACAAATAGAAATGTTGAAAAGTTTCAACTCACGAGTTCACTCATCTAGGAATGTGATAAAAACAAAACAAGCTCCAAAATACCCACGAAGACATAGCCACACTTCCGGTCTCTTTCCCACGTGGCCCCCGGCGCGTCGAGATCTTCTTTCTGTAAGAGAAGTATATGTCAAGTTTTACAATGAATGAAATTCAGCCGAATCTGGTTAATCGGACCACATTGGGACGATATCATTTCGGTCCTAATAACCGGCTTGTAAAATTAAACCTGATGTGACTGTATAATAGAATATATTTCGTTACTTTACAGTTTTGGTTCGAATAAGCGGCAGATACGATTAAGCGGTGGACCAATAAAAAGAATTTACTGCAATATAAATTGTACATCCAAATGCTTTATGTAACGAACATCCTTTCTTATCTCCCTTTTCTTCGAGCTTCGTTGACGGCTATTTGGTGTTCGCAGAGCTTATATCAACTCACTGGGTCTGTCTGTCAGTCTGTCTGTCTGTCCGGTAAAAATATTGTAGACGTTATTTCTCCGTCACCCATCCTCGGGTCAAGTTGAAAATTAGCAAAGTTATTCATCAGCATAGACAAAACTATTCATCAGAATAGACAAAACATGAATCAATTCTTTAAAAAATTAACCAATCAGTCAATTAATTACTGGCAATTAATTATTTTATTAGATGTCAACAAGGGAAATTAATCCTTCGGTATTCACAAATAAGGCTAAATTTGTAGGGTTTCATCCACTTAGATAATTGAAACGCGTTATTTCTCCCGCACGAATTCTCGGACCAATTTGAAACTCATAGCAATTAGTCATTGTACCAAATGAAACCTGAATCAATTAGATATAATTAATTAGTTAATTAATTTTTTGGTAATTATTTGTTTCTTTAAATGCCAAACAAGAGAAATAACTTCTACATTACTTAGATATATAGTTGTACGTGCAGAGTTATTTCCCTATGATATGCTTTTAAAAAAAAAAATTTTGTATATTTATTTATTTTGTAATCGAATATTTTTAGATCTATTTGTATTGATTATCTGTCAAATTCCTAATTAAATTTGTGTTGTTTCCTTGTCTACTGGAGACTTACTTGTTATAGAAATGTGTCTTCTCACAAATAGTGTTCTATTTTCTAGCCGTGTGTAGGCTTAATGTAAACCAAACATTATTACAACACAATAGATCCAGAGATTATAAGATCAGCAAATTGTAATTGCATTTCACAAATTTTATAATAAATATTTGTTCCTAAATTTTTTCATGAATGCTTTATAATTTTTTTTTATTTTTTTTTGCTGAAAGAAGCTCTAACAGTAATTGTATAGGCGTTATGCGTTGGATACAGTATCATATTTAGAATTGAAAAGCTTTTAAGCTTTTTGAAATAAGTAGTCCTTTTGTCTTTTGTGGCAACTTAAAAGGTCCAGATATTGAATGTCTGCTAAATATTTCTTGGGGACCCTAAGCTATTGCTTATGTTGCCCATAGGTAAATCCGGCCCTAGCTGCATAGCAAGTCATTATCCAAATCAACATCAGTTTTAATTCTTTCTGCATGTAGTCAAAGAGGCGGCGCTGTCTCTTAGTGTCACCATTTTGTTTCCAATGAAGAAAAACTCTAGTATGTTTCTAACTAAACATTCGAATGTCGTTTCCTATCAACACTATCCTTATGTTCTTACAGTGCGTTTATTACCTTGATTACAATAGATATTAATCTTCCGTGTAGAATGAGCGTGCCAACACCTCATATTTTTTGGTAACACCTGTGTATTGCACCATGTCAAATGTGTGTGGGGATTGGCGCCGAAGGGCGTTGGAAACGATTGTATCCAGCAGACAGGTTTGAACCGGGAGTTCATCGCTGCACGATCTAAAATTCTAAAGCCTCGTATTTCTCGACCTCTCGGAGAATGATGAATACCAAAATAGAAATCAACGAGTTCAAATGTTGAGAAAACTGAAGACAGTAGAAAGTGTAAACAAATAAGTACGTGGAAGAAAATAGGCCAAGAATATAAGTCAAGTGCCTCGTTCAGACCTTGAGATAGGGCAGATGATGTAAGGCTGGTAACGAGGGTGTCATGTGACCAGCACAACGAACAATCGACTTTCCTTTACCCAATTAATGTCAGGTACCCATTGGAGTTGGGTAGACTCAGGGGCGTCCTAAGAAATCCGAAATTTCAAAAGTTAAAAAAAGAGTGAAAAGATGGCGCCAGCGTTAATTAGCATTTGAACTTGCACATAAATGTAACCTAAACAAAAACAACTAGACCAAGAAAAGGTCGAACTGTTTTGTTTTCAGGGTGAATATGAAAACTTAGGGATCAACGGAGGGTACTGCTTAAAGTCATAAACTTCTCGGACAGGCTTCCAAATTTGTTATTATGTGTGTATCTCTCATCCAATATTTTTTGTAAACGATCCATAAACGATTAAAAAGAAATATTTAAAAATACGATTTTAGTTTGTGTCATTTAGCTGAAGATTTAATACTAGACTATTGCAACAATGTTGTTTCTAGCAAAGGTTTTTTATCAAACATTTATTTCTTATAAGAAGACTATTATTTTTTTATTCGTCGAGGTTTATAAAACATATTGACCAAATGGAATTCAATTCCAAGTAAAAAAGACATACATGTATATTGAAATCAAATTAGTTTAGTATTTTAAACATTGTGATTGGTCTCCGACATGACATAGTGTCACCTAAGGAATGGTGCTCTATTGTTACAATCATTGGATACAGATTTAATGTTTTTGTTTTTTTTTTTTTGTTGTTTTTTTTTGCTTAAAATTATAAACTAATTATAAATTTTAAAAAAGTCACCGATCTGTTAAGTTCAAATTCTTCAAATTTCATACAATTTGTATCTTGGTCATCGAAGCGCTAAGAAGGAGATCAAAACCTTTCCCAATTTGTGCAGTCAAAATAATGTTTGAATTTGATCTTCTAGAGTACAGCTTCGGAACAAAACAAGGGGTCGAGAAAGAGAAAATGTGACATAAGTCTGTACACGTCATCAGATCAATTCCGTCAGCCTTCTTGAAACTGCAAAAAGAACAATTCTCAACCTATTTAGCTATTCAGCCATCAATTAGTGTATAGGTTTCTGTCTTCTTCAACTCAAGTAGCGGGTAAGCTTAGTGGAAACGAACGAGGGAAATCATTCACGCGTCTGCTATTAATAACATCCACCTTCAGGGCGTCACTCTATCTTTGCTTCTTCTCATCCTCTAACAAAGAAATACAAATAGTCACACACAAAAAAGAGGTACATTTTAGATGTTTAATATCAACTTCGTATTGACACTGACGAGTTAAATGATTTTACTTTTTTTTTCTCTAGTGACGGTCTAGTCACATGGAGATATTCTGTGGTTATAATACAATTAATTAAAAATTATATTAGAATGATTAATAACGCTTGTAGATCCGTTTCTCCGTTTCATAGTTGTTTTGTAGAATGATTTCATTATCTTGAACAGACTCTACACTATGCTGCTCAATGCTACTTTGTCCTACATTATGATACTCTATGGTACTCTGTGATACGCTATGCTGTTCTATGTTAATCTTTGTTACACTTTGCTATTCTATGCTATTCTATACAGCACTATGATACGCTATGTTACAATATGCTGCCCTATGCTATTCTATGCTACACTATGCTGTTCTATACTACACTATGCTACATTATGTTACACTATGCTACACAATGCTACTCTTTGCTACAAAATGTTACTCCTTGCTACACTATGATACTCTAAGCTACTTTGTAGACCAACGCCTATTTTGAAGACATTTTATAACTTGCGATTGAAATAGCATGACTGTGGGACACAATCCATTTCGTTATACATCTTTCTCAGTATCTATTATAGGTATTTTCTTAATTAAACAAAACGAGGTAGTGAGCTTATTCTACAGAGTATCACTAGTTCTTTTGTTAGTACTTTACAATCTAAAACTCTAGTCCCAAACAGATGCTCAGTGCGTGACTAAAACCTTTCAAGAAGAACGGGGGGATGAGGGAAGAATGGGGAAGTGATAAAAAGACGTTGCTCCTCCCCCCCCCCCCCCCCCCCCCAATTTTCGAGGATTGATTGCGCTAATTGTGTGGCACAACGTGAACAAGGAATGTTTGAAGACGAAGAATGAGTAAATACAGCATTTCTTTTATTTTGTATGCTATATGTCATCCACCATTCCTATGGCCCAGATCTTCTTACACTTCATTAATCTTCTGTTAACGGTAAGTTAATGTCATAACATCATGGCTTTATAATTACATTATGTCATTATTTAACATTTAAAGAAACATTTTTTTGCTCATTATTTGTTTAGATCTTTAGACACCGTCTATTAATGTACATAGAATATTGTGAGACATTTGTCAGATGTCTCAACGTTGTTACACAGATATATTTGCAAACACTTGACAAGCCAGTGACAGTGAAACTATAAATAAGCTTCAATGCAACGTAACGCCTCGCTGTTTTGTTACACGAGACTGTATGTGTAGGGCGACACTGGACGTCCAGGTGAAGAAAGAGGGTCAGAGAGAAAGGCAGAGAAAGAGACAGAACACGTGAGTGAGATAAAAAGAAACAGGTAGACAAGTTGAAAAAAAAGAGAGATACATAAAGAGAGGCAGATAGATCTAGAAAGGGAGAACGGAAAAGAGAGAGAGAGAGAGAGAGAGAAGCAGAGACAGAGAGAGAGAGAAGCAGAGACAAACAGAGAGAGAGAGAGACAAAGAGGGACATAGAGAACGAAAGACAGGGAGAAAGAGAGAGAGAGAGAGAAACAAAGACAATGAATGAGACAAAGAAAGACATGGAGAAAGAGAGAGACAAAAATAAAGAAAGAGAGAGACTCAGAGAGAGAGAGAGACTCAGAGAGAGAGAGAGAGACTCAGAGAGAGAGAGAGAGACTCAGAGAGAGAGAGAGAGACTCAGAGAGAGAGAGAGACTCAGAGAGAGAGAGAGAGACTCAGAGAGAGAGAGAGAGAGAGAGACTCAGAGAGAGAGAGAGAGACTCAGAGAGAGAGAGAGAGACTCAGAGAGAGAGAGAGAGACTCAGAGAGAGAGAGAGACTCAGAGAGAGAGAGAGAGACTCAGAGAGAGAGAGAGAGACTCAGAGAGAGAGAGAGAGAGACTCAGAGAGAGACTCAGAGAGAGAGAGAGAGACTCAGAGAGAGAGAGAGAGAGAGAGACTCAGAGAGAGAGAGAGACTCAGAGAGAGAGAGAGAGACTCAGAGAGAGAGAGAGAGACTCAGAGAGAGAGAGAGAGACTCAGAGAGAGAGAGAGAGACTCAGAGAGAGAGAGAGAGACTCAGAGAGAGAGAGAGAGAGAACGATTTTACTCTTCTTTCTTTGTGTTTCTTCTCCTCTTTTGTTTATCCTTAAAGTCTCTCCCGATCCTCACTAACCTAGAGATGTAATGAAGTTAAATCTTTTATGCCTGCACAGATCAAGGGATTTATTTACGCTTCCACATCTTATGCTTCTAGCGTCCTGATATCTGAGTCTTAAAGCGCCTGGATTTCGAACCAAAGGGTTTCGTGTTTGAACCTCGGTGTATTCTAGGATTTTAAATTTCGAGACTCTAATGGGTACCTCACATAAGTCGGCGTAAAGACGGTTGGTCGTTGTGCTGGTCACATGACACGCTCATTAACTTTCGACCACAGAAACAGATTGCCCTTTACATCGTCTGCCCCATAGATAGCATGGTCTGAATGGAATACTTTACTATGATGTAGTTCACCTCAAGTCCAACTCCTCACATTCACTTCAAATACACACACACACACACACACACACTTAAGAAGAACGCTAACATCTCTGTCACTGTTTAGTTTTACAGTTCGGCTCAGAATAACAATATCTTTGATGAATGTATCTGATCTGTTTACAGAAAGATATCTGCTTACAACAGACATACTCAGGGGTATCCAGTCTTCGCCGTGATGTAATGAATATTTTACTGAGAGATTAATTGATAATAAATTACATTCCGTTTATATCATCCCTTTGTGTATTCTTTCTAATTTATCATTCGTTTTCTTATAGCAAACATTTCTGTATAACTTAGCTATTAGCACATTAGCACAGAGTAAACTACGTTAGCAAGTCACGTACTTTAAAAAGTATGCCAAGCGACTTGCGAACTCAACCAGGAGCAGGCCAATATTAACTTAGAATGTCTCTCACACCTTTCTTAGTTCCAAAAATCCTTCTCTTACTTCTGACACCATCTTTTAACTTCATATTTTTTTTATAGGTTTAAGTTAGCCAGTTTAAATCTCATTAACCCATTGCAAGTTCCATAGCTGAAAACTAAAAAGATGTTTAACTGACAGGGTAGTAAGCAGAAAACAGAGGGTTACGGTGTTGTAATTAACAAAAGAAAAAAAAAAGTTTAGTAATACAATTTTTTGTGTAACATAATTTTAGAAAATAACAAGGTTACAAAGAAAGTTTGTGTGGAAACATAAACTCAAAATCGGACCCCGAAGAGGTCCGCTCAGGTAGATAAAAAGAAATAATATAAGAAACAATGAATTACAAACTATCAACAACTGCAACTTTATCTCCAACTATCAACAGCTACGACTTTATCTCTGTCGATACAAAGAGACGTGCTATTGTCGAAAGTGTTGCCAATACTGCTGTAATGTTAGTTCGACTAACGACTTGATATCACAGGATACGGAGATTTATTAATGATATTATTATTAAATAGTTAATATTCATATGTATTCAATAAACTGATAGTTATAAAGATATAGTTAATACCTGGGTGTCTCAAAGACCGCATCACTAATGAAGAGATTAGAAACAGGATCAATACAGCAACTGGACCCCACGATGACCTGCTAAACACTGTCAAAAAAAAACAACGTAAACTCAAACTCTATGGCCACATCACAAGGTCCTCAAGGCTCGCAAAGACCTTCATTCGGGGAACAGTACCAGGAAGAAGATGAAGATGAAGACAGTGAATGAAATTTTATCAAAGGCAAAGAACAGGGAGAAAAGGAGAAAGACGGTAGACAGATCTTGTTTGGTGCCCCAATTATTTAACAGTGAGTCTACCTTTTGACTTTTGATCAATGCTAATTATTTCATAAAGTCGACTTTTTTTTCGAGTAGCAAGTCAATGTCAGAAAGAATGGCGTCCCTTTGTAAACGTCTGTTTGTTTTCTCAATAACGAGACCAAATATTCATACACATGGGATGGCAAACGAGATGGTGTCAACAGTTCTGACAGGCAACAAACACACACACACACACACCATTTGTACTTGTTTTTGTTCTTTCAAGGGCCCCCACTGGATATGGACCCGGGCACACTGTAGCATTACCACTACCTGTCACAAAAGGTTGCAAAGGATATTATCTTTGAATATGTTTGTTTGTTGTTTGTCGATGCATGTTTTGTAGAACTACATATGGGGTTAAAACATTCCCTGACCTTTGTCTGGCAGAGTCTGGAGTTTGTTGCAAAGTAAGAAGACATTCAGTAGGAAGAGTAAAGTGAGTGAAAGATGAGTTATGACAAAGATATAATTATAAATAATAAAAGAGACAAAGGAGTCGGATAGACAAAAAGAGAGAGAGAGAGAGAAAGAGAGATGCCAGTGATAAATGTAGCGAGGCCAAAGGTTAGACAAAAGTGTTATGTCAGGACAGAGAGAAAGATAAAAAAACAACACGACAAGAGAAAACGAAGAGAAAAAGTCACACCATTCTATTGGCCACGTTTCCATTGGGAAGATATCTACATGGATAACTCTGTGTGGAAGGTTCTTAACGCGGTAATCTCCTGTTGTTCTCAAGGTTAAGGCGTCTCTAATGAGCGCGCAATTAAAAAAAAAAAAAGAGTCGGTAAGAAATGAGATCTGTTAAGAGAGATGTGTATACATGTATGCAAGTATGTGTGTGTGTGTATTAGACCGAGGATATATGTGTCTATACCAGTGATGCCCAAAATGCCCACACCCAGAACGCAACCAATTTCGCTAGTAGTTCCAAGTAATAAGAAAAAAACACTTCAATTAACCAACTCTATATCCTTCTTGCATGTTTATATATTTCTTGTATATTTCTTGTATGTTTCTTGTATGTTTCCTGTATTTTTCTTGTATGTTTCGATTTTTGCAATCGATTTCTTTCTACCATTTCTACTACTACTACTCTCCATTAAATTTTTGCATACAAGCTTGTTCTCGGTGACAACATAGGAATCATTTTTTAAAAATCCGGAAACGAATGAATCAATTAACCCTTAAAGTGCTGAACTGTTTTACAATGAGTGCAAACACTAGTCTGATGTTTAGAGGCTAAACTACCACACGCGTTTTAAGGGTTAAATAATTTTGTTATATAGAGAACATGTACTATACTTTCAATTACCCTGTGTAGAGAATTGGGTGATTAGAATTGAAAGACATCTAGAGCAAAATAAAATACTTAAATGTTAATGTAAATATTATATCAAAGACTGTATGTATATTAATAAACCAATTATAAAGAAAAATTTGTAAATGATGTGGTACTTGACATTGTCTTAATTAATACTTTCACGTGTAATTTTTCCTTTTATAAAAAAATTACTAAGTTAAATCGATTAATCTTTAACTAGGCGACTTACTTACATCAGTAGTCAAAGATAGTTGCAAAAGTTTAAGATGAAGAAGGGCTAAAATAATAAATACCAAAAAAATAATAATAATAATAAAACGCTTCTATTAAAACTCACTAAAAAGTATAAATAAATGAATATTTATATTACTGGAAGTGTTAAGAATGATTATAAGTGAAATTCACACGCAAGGTTATGTTATTATATAAGCATTGCTTTCTAATTTTTTAAAATACTTTTTAAAAATTATTTCTTAGTTTGCAACAGTGACAGTTCAATGGCTACCTTGACCTTGACACTGTTTAGTTAATCTATTTTTTATTTTCAGAATCTTTAATTAATTTTTTTTTTCGTCTTTCTTTAGTTTTGCCACCACATTTCTTTATATTCTTTTTCTTCTTTTTGTATAGTATTGAATTTTGCTGCTTGAACAACCTCGTTACAATTTGCTCGTTAACAAAGAACAGATAACTCTGATTAACATTAAGGTTACCAATCATCTATTTTAGATAGCTAAACTTTAAAAAAAAAATTCAAAATGGTGCATAATCACCAAGACAGCATTGTCACGGAACACAGAGTAGAAGTTGATAACCATGCAAGGAATAAACTTTTAAAACAATGATTGAAGGAAATATTATTAATTAGAAAAAAAATACATATTTTTTTTTTGCCCCCAAGATGTAAAGAGTATGTCTTCTAGTCTACACAACAAGGTCTTATGATGCAATAAAACTGGAAAGTGTATTGGAATTCGCGGTGCACACAGAGAATGTTAATGACTTCACAAGCTTGAACGAGTCTCGGATTGTCTTGGTGTCTGATATAAGTATGAAACTGGGTGAAGGTTTCATGGAAAGGGAGGGGTGGGGAGTAGAAGAACAACAAAGTAATTCACCTTTGACCCATTAATGTTGTTCAAGAAAGTAAAAGGGAGAAAGAAAAAAAAAAAAAGGTTAGTTCAGCGCTCTTCAACTAATATGATCAGATGGGCTTTTATCCAAGTGTCTTTTTTTTTCAGGTGCAATAACTCATTTAAATACAAGAGATTTTGATTAGAACAAAGCTTGTATTAACTCCCTACGTCTGTCTGTCTGTATGTCTGTCTGTCTATATGTCTAGCAGCATTTTTTACACGTGTTTTTCTTCCACTTCAGATTCTCGAATCAAGTTGAAATTTGGCAGAAAATTATTCATTGTCATCGAAAACACATGAATAAATGAAAAATAAAAACAACAAACAGATTAAATAATTAATTAGTGGTAAATAACTAGTATTGTTATATTAAAAAAAAAATTTGGGCAGTATTGCGGAAAAATAAATAATTGGGTGATTCTTTCCCTTGTATAAGCTTTGTGGGTTTTTAAACATATTATATTTTGCTTCTTGTTAATTAAGTATATACATGGGCTTATTAATGCGTGTAATGTAGTTGGCTAACAATATAAAGATCTAGAGGCAAGATGCTGATACAGTTTGAAATTTGTAATAATTTAGTTGGCGTCGCAATGTATTTGTAGGTTAAAGACAACACACAAACATCCAAGAAATGCTTTCCTTCATGTCTGTACAAACGCTATTGCTCTGAATTCCACTGAACATGCCATGATAGTCAGCTTTAAAACACATTTTATATCTTATGCAAAGTCATAGCTTTGGATCAGTCCTCATTAAGATGCAAAGAAAAATATCGTGTACAAATTATTGTGTATGCAAACAAGAAAAATATTCTAAATTGGTAACTAAAATAGAATATATCTCCTTTATAGATCTTATAAAGCGGTTCTTTGTATCTTAATAACTAATGAGTGTTTGATTAAAAAGCAATAGAATATTTGTTAGTCCTCCCCATTCCTCCACCCCTTCCACCCCTCCCCCGAGATCAAATCCTAGTTTAGCAAATACTACACTTTATGATAGGTCTTTAGATCTGACATGGAAGATGATGCACAACATTTTCCTTAATATTAATTTATTAAACTCTTCCATGAATGCGGAAATACCCACATAGTCCATTCAAAATAAATATTTTCTAGTTCTCTAGCAATATTTCAATTTTAAACTAGAGTTTTTCCAGTGTGGCCAACCAGCTGGTAATTCTTTTCCCCAGCAAGATACAGTAACTGTCCAATTTTCACACAGGTCCACACAGGTTTCACTCAGGTTTCACTCACCCACTCAGAAGTTTCAACCAAGTTACGAGTCAATCGAGGTATTTAACAAAAAAATATGAAAAAAGATTACATGAAATATTTTTGAGCTTTAAACAAGATGTGTGGAGAGGTGGGAATTGCTCTCTCTGTCTGTCTGTCTGCCTGTCTCTGTCTGTGTGTGTGTGTGTGTGAGAGAGAGAGAGAGAGAGAGATTACTTTCAGACCTGGGCTGTGGTCGGAACGTTGTCATACTCCAGTATCTCCCCACCCATCTATTTGGACGAGCCCTAGTGATCCTTAGGGCAGTTAATGTTAAGTTTATTTTAGATCACAAAAAAATAAAATAGGTGACTCCAACAAAACCTGAACACTTGATCCTATGAGTGCCTAACCACGTGACCATTAAGTTCCTGAAACGTTTAAAACAAAATGTCGTTGAAGCATTCGATTGTAATAATAATTTGTGCATAATGTGTTCTTACTTTCAGACGCTCGCCACACATTTCACTATAACTTATTGTTGTAGCAAATAAAAGCTACTAAAGCAGGGCCGGCGTTAGGTTATTAGAGGTGTCTGTTACAAATAAAAGGACGAGCCTCCATGCTACAAATGAAATGAGGTTGTTTGTAAGAGTGCCCCATGTTACATAGTAATGGGGATTGATTCTAAAAGAGCACCCCACTCAATATAACCAAATTTTGATAAATTAATTTACCTATTAGCGGGTATAGCTAAAATATTCAATTAGAATTATAGCTAGACTTAGATATTTTAGATCAACAGATCAGTGTTAAAAGTGTGCTGGCACGTTCGTCCAGATGTGTACTGGTCCCTTCTGGTACTGCCTAGGTTATTAGGTATAACCTCCAGGTATACAATTCAACTAATGTATGCAACAGAAGACTTTACAAAGTCGCCGGTAAACATATGTACAAAGTTTATTTACATGAGTAAAATAAATGTGTAAATACATGGCCATCAACTCACAGGCCGACACAACAAAAAGTAAACAAAAGATACTCAAAAATAGTATGGCACACAGCCCTAGTCATATGTTACATTATCATCACATTTTGGAGATCACACATTTGCATAAGTAAAATAAACGTCACAGGCCTCAGGTCAACACATGACCACTATTGACCATTCTGGGGTTACAGGCTTCAGGCTGACACTAGCCACTTTTAGCCAAAAAAAACAAAACAAAAGGGTCATGATGAACTATAGGCTTCAGGGAAACATATGAGCCTACAAGCTTCATAGAATCCTACCTATAGACATCCGTTTGGTAAAGCCCATCTAATGATTCAATACAGGTTGAATCCCTCAGAGACAAGGCTATAAAAATATGTAAAGTCCATCTGATGATTCAATACAGGTTGAATCCCTCAGAGAAAGGTTACAAAAATATGTCACGTTTGGGAGTACCCCAGGATCCAGAACATCAGGGTAAAAATATACTGCCTGGAAATCATTCGAGGCTATATCTACCAATAAATACATTGTATAAAATACAATAATACTAAAGATATACTTAGTCCAAAGATCTCCAGAGCAGGGTACACTTCTCCGAGTACCCCATGACACACGACCACTTACAGGAAAAATACTATTCACAACACAGGTCAAGTGGTCAAGCTGGTAACTCAGGAGCAAGTGGCAACTAAGCACAGTTTGCAAGGTCTTTTATAAATTACATAAGGGGAATCACTCCTAACTATACAAGTAATCAAAAATAGTTAGTTCCCCATTATGTCACAGTGTCATGTACGCTTTGTCTATATTTAGCCCAAGGTCTGCCGGCTAGATCAGCTAGCTCGGTAAATTCCAGCATGCAACAAACTTCTGTTTTGGAGTGAATGTGATTGGTTAGAAATATTAATTAATTGTACACTAATCTATATTTTATTGATTAGCCAAGCGACAAAGAGATATTAGTCACATGGTAACGCCCAAAGGTCTAAGAAGAAGATTCTAGATATTACCGCCAGTCTCGTGTTGGAATTCATAGAAAGATGACATGATCATATTATTGTGTAGATCATTTATTCAAGTAGAAATATATTTCATGTTTTATTCAATCACAGTATATCATTGTAATTATTGTGAATAGCTTTTTCAAGTTCTGAATTAAAAGTATTTGTATTTGTCGAAGAGAAGTTTCTTCATTGATTATAATAATAACATACTTAGATCATCTTATCGGCTAATAACTTCTAGATGATCCTCTTATCAACTGGCAACTTCTAGATGATCATCTTATCAACTAGCAACTTCTAAATGATCATCCTATCAACTGACGATTTCTAAATCCTCGGCAATCACGATCATTGATTGTGCAGTTTAGATCAAGATAATCTTCAACGTGACATCTAGCACCATTGATGATCGTGACAAGAGGCCTTAGGCGAAGAAAATGGGGAGGGAGAGGCGAATTGAATAAGGTGGCCCCAAATGAAATAGAAAAACAAAACATAAAATCCGCAATTAATTCTACACTGTCCTTTATCTACATCTCAATTAAATCAACAAATAAACTACATTAATATATAGCACCGATAGCACTAAAGTGCTTCGTGGACGATTCATAATCACCAGTCTAGAAAGAACGTTTCGACATTTCTAATAATTTCATTCGAGGATAAACCTTCAATCATAGTAGAGACTTAGAACTAGGCTAGAAGACATAGAGCCATAGCGTTCTGCTATGTTATAGATTTGATCCAAGCTGTGCAATTTTTTCTCTAAAAAAATTTCTTTGAGTCCTGTGCCAGGCCCCCACCAACCGGAAGTCCTAGGCGGCTGCCTAGTTTGCATATCCCTAAGGCCGGCGCAGCGACAAGCCTTTTTTATAGGTTGTAAGTCTACATGTTACAAGCACATCACAAACATGCTTGTTTATAAACTACCAGGCTCTCTAGCAAAGCATGCAATCAACGACGCTTTTAGTACAACCAGCTGAGTACTACCTACAATAGTACGTGTTTAGCTCCATGACCCATACGAGCTGAGTACTACCTACGTGTTTAGCTCCATGACCCATACGAGCTGAGTACTACCTACAATAGTACGTGTTTAGATCCATGACCTATACGAGCTGAGTATTACCTACAATAGTACGCGTTTAGATCCATGACCCATACGAGCTGAGTACTACGTACCAGTGTCTGCGTCTTGATCCCTGTCATTATATTGTCCCTCCCTATGCTACTCAATATAAGAAGAATGTAATTGCGATAATTAAACTTATTCATGGATAACCTTTTTACACGACTTTGCCTTCAGCCGCGCGTATAAATCTCATCGAGCAGAGATGTACGCTGGAACTCCGGCACATAAATTGCAGTCATCCGCTTAGGAAATAGAAATCCAATGCCTAACTACGGTTTATATAAACCAAGTTATAAAACACAGTCAGGCGAATACTTGCATGGCATTCTGGGATCGAAAGGAATTAGAGAACACCAAAGCAAGCCAGAAGAAGAAAGTTTTAATTAGGATTAAGGTTAGGTCATGAAAAAAAGTAAAGTACCCCTTTCAAACCTTGTGATCGATCTATAGGGGAGATGATGTAAAGGTCATCTGTCTCTATGACCAACCGGTTACATGTTAAAGCGAAACCTGAATAAGGAGATAAGTTCTTATGGACGTACTGCTAGATCAGCGTTTCCCAAACTGTGTTCCGCGGTACCATAGTGTTACTTGAAGCCTGAATTGGTGTCCCACGAACTGCGGATTAATTAACTACTAGGCCACCACGTGAATTTACCTCTCTTAAAAAATAAGCAAAGTTGTCCGCTAAATACTCGGAATGTGCAAGGTGTTCGGTAAATGAAAAAGTTTGGGAAACACAGCTCTAGACTATAGTACGCCCCTGGTAAATAGTCTGTTAGCTTTAAAGAAATGTTTCTGTTGGGTTCCTATTTGCTTCAAAAGATTTTCGTTCAAGAATCATCGAATCCAAAAATGTTTCATAGAACCGCGGAGGAATTTCTTTGACACAATGCAACTCGATAATGTCGAACTACTTTTTGGAATACCATCCGCGGTTTAAGAAAAATGTAGGCCTGTTTGAAATGTTATGTTCTGATTGGCTGATTGATGTTACAAATTGCAAGAAGAAAAATAAAACCTTTTTTACCAATAGAATGTATTAATTCACTCACTATCCATCGCGTTGGGTTTCTTTAAGATGAGGTTAGATAAGATAAGATTATTTCATTAATTCTTTAAAAAAAAATTAGTTTGTCTACATGATTTCTATAACAACAACAATATAGAGGCAAATACAAACAACGAATGAACAAGGAAAAAGAAAACAAACAAACAAACAGACAAACAAACAAACAGACAAACACTCTCTGTCTCTTTCAAACACACACTCACAAAACCAGCGCTTCATGACTTGAGCTCCAAAGTATTTGTTTTTAAAATATCTAGTTATAAAGCTCTTGTTTTAAAAAATAACTTGTACAAAGCTGGTAGGCTGTTAGATGATAAACTCTAACGACTGGTGTATCCTTCCGTCACAGAAAATACATGTATACAAAGAAAAAATAGAAATAGAGTGAACATTTAGAGTAAAAAAGAGAGAGAGAGAGAGAAAGATATGGAGATTAGGAAATTCAGAGAAAGAGATGAGAAAAAAATGTTGGCCCCTTAAGAAAAACAAGTTGTTGTTTTTTAATTCTGGTCTAACATTTGACATTTATATTTGAATAGTTAAAATTGTTTCTAGTGTTTTCCAATAAACAAACTAAATTGGGATCCAAGCTGTTGTCTTAATAACTAGATCTATATTCCGAGAAAACTTTACGAGACCTGAGTTCAACTTCTGTAAATTTATATCAAACGTTCATTCGGAAATAAAGGGAGAGGGAGAGGTCTCGATACAGTCGCTATGACAACACTACGGAGCTCTCATACCAGACGTCCAGACATAGGTAAAAATAACAACAGTTTGTGTTTTAAAAAGAAATGCAGAAACTGACAGAAAAAACAAAACAAATATATAAAACAAATAAGTTTATCTGTAGATATACGTGTGCTTATTCTCAGACACAGATTTATGTTTTATGTGACGATTGGGGATGTTTCCAGATTAGCCCACAAGCTGAACGACATCAATTGAGATATGATGTACATGGCCTATGCAGCAAGATAAACCTTTTTTTTTTAATACACAATCTGCTACAATCTAGACTAGATACCAGGTCTGATTTCTTTTTGTAATGTAAGCTAGACAGAATTATCACGAAGACGTATTCTGATAGGAAACAGGATTCCCATTCCGTGTGTTGAGTGTTTGTGTGGATCGTTTTCTGTTCACTTTCTCTGTTGTATCGTTTCTTAGACTGAACGCACAAGGGGAAGATAATCTTAGCCATGGTAGCTGCATTACAAATATGTTTATCTCTTCGACTGTTGCGAGTCGTAAGTCTTAAGATCCTCCCGCGCCGTTCGGCGCTTAGGCGGCAAGCTGTCTCCAAAGAGACTTGTCGCAGGCAACTCCACAGCCTATGCTGAGCTAGAGCCTACGGTTTTTAGGTCTTAACGAAGGTACTACGCCATGTTAGACGTGGGCTTCCCTGTTTTCGCTTTCCACTCTTCGGCCTTCATGTTAGTTTTGGTCAGCGTGTTTCGTCTTGTCTAAGGATATGTACCGTGAATTTCATATGACACTCGGCCACCATTTCTTCTAGGAGACGAGTGTTCGAGGAGGAAAATATTACTTTGTTCGCGACATGATCTCTGTATGTTATTCCAAAAATCCTTCTCAGCCATTGCAAGACCTGTGACGTGGCAACGAGCTATTGGTCCAAACTGTCCACACGCTACGACATCGTATGCCTTCTAAAACGGTTGGTCTCGTGTAGAGCCACGTTTAGCCTTGACCTTTCTTGGAGACTTGCAAGTACGTTGAGTAAAAGCCTCAAAGCGAAATAACATCTGATGTCACTGAAGTGTTAATGTTAAAGAGTTACAACACTGAAGTGTTAATGTTAGTGCCTTAGAATACCGAAGACCAAAGTGGATCCTTTTCTTCATTGCTGCTATTGTTGTTGTTATTATTCCAGTTGGGTGTAAAATGTGCTACTTATTTCTGAAGTATTGAAAACTACAATAGAAAAATGACTATTAGACACTAGTGAACAAAAGTCAAAATATTTGAGGTTTAGGCCACCAGGCCTTCATCAGATGCAATAAGATAAGGAAAGCAGACTAGGCTACAAGTTGACTGTCCGATGTTGTTCTTACTGAAGTAATACAAACTCTCTATATTAAGTCCGAGTCCATGTAACAGTTTAATTTCTTCTTTCCACCAGCACTGAATTCAAGCCATGAAATGATTTAGAAGAATCTAGAATCTTAACTACTCGCTTGTAATTAAAACACCTCATCACCGGTGATTAGGGGAAAATATGCATCGTGTACGGTCACGTGATGTAGCAGACGCCTCACGCTCCAGCTAACTTACTGGTTACATGTAGCTGGTGTTTACGTTGTGTCTTTGAACCTGTTCTACAGCAAAACATCGCACGTGAACAGCTGTAGAAACATCGGCGCTGCAACTCATCTGGGGTTAAAGAAAGATTATTGGAAGGAAGTTTGCGGGACTTGTCTATGATGTCATGTTTTCATTTCAGACAAATACAAGCTATGATTTTGAAACCCCTCATTTAACCCACTCAAACTTTCTCTCTATCTTTATCTCTCTTTTTCTCCCTCTCTTTCTTTCTTTTTCTTTCTTTATCTCTCTTCATCTCTCTTTCTTCTTTCTTATTGAAATAAAAGCTTAAACGTATCTGCTACACAAAGAATGTGTAGGCCTTAACACTAAAAAATCAAAATATTTTTGTTCCTAATAACATAAGAAACATTACAACAAAGCTTCGAATCTGCTTTAATAATATTCTGTGGAAACTGATAGCGTGACTTCAATTAATTTTGTTTCTCTTTAACGAAATTCGACCCTGGCAGTGCCAGAGAATGAATACTCGTTCGTTTCTAACATAATAATAATAATTTAATCTATTTTCTAGAACAGTTAAAAGGTACTTTTAAGTTTAGACAGACCGGTTTCAATTTTTTAGTACATAGATCTTATATTTCACTTTGTGCTTACAAAGTTATTGTCATAGCTTGTGTGTGTTAGTGTATGACCTAGCTGATTAATTAAGTCCTAATTAAAAGAAGTAATGTTGTGAAATGTATTAGGAGCAATCATCTATTTCTTTAATGATATACATTACAGACGTGCCTTTTAAAAAACAAAAGATGATTAGGTCCTAGCAAAACCTGCTGCAAAACTGGAGGGGAGGGTCGGCCCCGTGCAGGATTTCAACTTGGGATCATCGTGATGAAAGCGTATGTACATGACCAAAACATGACCAAAACTTGCGAATATCTCCAGTGAGCGCAAGTTGAGAAACAGGTTTAATGAAGAAAATGTGTTTAGATTGTATTTTTTATTGCTCAAGAATAAAGGGGAACTTTGGCTATAAAGTATTACACAGTGGATAAAAAGAAAAAAAAGTTCCCTTTCAGACCTTGTGGTCTATAGGGTAGATGATGTAAAGGTCATCTATTTATGAGGCCTACGGTTTACGAGGGTGTCATGTGGCCAGCACAACGACCAACCGCCTTTACTTTTCCCCAACTAATGTCATTAGAGCTGGGTGGACTCAGAGGCGCCCAAGGATCCCAAAATTAAAAATCCCAGTCTTCACCAGGATTCAAACCCGGGACCCCTGCTTTACCGCTAAGCCAGCGTGCCTCCACACAGTAGATAAAAGTAGTTTAAATCATAGGATATAAGGAATTTCCCACAATGGATACAAACACCATTCATATACAATATAATGAATAACGCGAGATGTAAGTCGGTGTATACAAATAAAAAATAAATATGTTTATAAATACAAAATGAATGTTATAATGTTGATTGTGAACAAAGTACATGCCCATTACATTGGCTATAACAAGTTAAAGTAGGTCTAAAGGTCACATAGTGTTGTAGGATATAGAGTAGTGTGTTGTTTAACTGAAGCAGATAAAAATAACAATTGACACACAGGCGTGTGAGGGAAGTCAATGGATAACTTTCCAGAGAGACAAAGGCTATTTTTAGATTCTTTGTTTTCCCAGTTACACTCCCTCACATCCGGGATGGCACTGACTTATGCACACATCCATCATTCATTGAGGTCTGAACAACAAGTTTCCATTTGGCCAACTGGACAAGACATTCTTAACATAGTTGTGTGAGACGCAGTGCTAAAACATTGCAAGACCAGAATCTTTCTTTCTAAATCTTACATTTCGAAAGTTCAGACCGATGTGGCTTCAAGAATCGCTTCCAATTTTATGGAGTTGTCAAAAATTTTTTTTAGGTCTCTTTAATGAAAGAAATTAATGTGTTTAGTGATTAGGTCTACTAACTGATTATTGAGAGGTGATTAGGTATACTAGCTGATTATTGAGAGCTGATTAGGTCTACTGGTTCCGCAAGTGAGATAAGAAGTGAGCCTTTGCCAAAACTTTATATAATAGCTTCAAAGATTATTTTTAAAAAAAGGTGTCTTTTGTGATAATAATTTGTGATTTGTTTGTGAATTTGTTTCATCTTGGGTCAATCGCGGATATCAGATTTGGAGTGCAGTAACTAGAGTGCAGTCATTAGAAGATCAAAAACGAATTCTGGTCTGTGATCAGGTCACAAGGTGCAAAATAAATATTCTAGGGAAAAAAAGGAAATATTGGCTGTGATTTCATGGCGACGTATTTGTAGCAAAAAATTATAATAAGATTTTAAAGCAAATTATTGTTTAACGTGTAATCTTTTAAAGAAAAATTAGATACTCGGAAAATAACAAACAATGGAGTATATAATTACTAACATTTTTCACTGTACCATAGCCTCTATACTGGCTTATAACGTCCTAAATCAAAACATATCTTGGAATACTAGAAGAATATCCCTTATACACAACATTTATGATAAAAATGTAATATTATGATTTACAAATAAAAATACAGATTTGATAACTGCTAGGACGCTGTTTCTATTTACACCACAAGCGCATTCTCAAGAGTGATCGAGCATCAACCAAAAGCGGTAAATATTTTTATAAAAAATAAATGGTGAGTATCCATTTGTAAACCTTGTTCCTCAAATGGCCGTTTTATGGCGGACACACGCACAGCTGATGTGGCACAGAGAAGAAATATATTGGAGTTTCCTGGTGTGCTCGGCCTTCGACCTTGCCTCTAAACCGAGGCTCTTGAAATAAGAGTCAATTGTAATTGGGATGTGACAAATTTATATTTGCACCCTCCCAAACAGAACAATAGTTTATAGAAAGCCTTCGTAGGTCTAGAGTTGTAATATTTAAAACTTGATCAATAAAACAAAAGGTGTTTGCTTTTAAATCCTTTGTGAATTATTGTTCTTGATTTCAGTATGTAAAGTGCGGGATACATTTTCAATAACTTATTTAGCATTTGGAAAACGTACACTACGAATCATGACCTGGTTTATACCTACATACATGTAATAGACATAACAACCTTCAAAATCAAAATGGTAGTTTTTTAAGGATTGAGGATAGCCATTGGAAGTAGTTTATTTTTCTACGTGGGTCATTGTGTATCAAAATGAACGTAAGGACTCAATCTTATTGATACTTCCTGAAATTCCTGACATATTTTCACTACATCGCAGTATCACCTGGCACACCCTCTCGTGTAGACAGACTACTACAGGAAGATATACTTGCCAATGAGGTAGCATAGAGTCACTGGTACTTTGAGACAAACACAAACAACTTGTCTTGGTTTGAGTTATGAATTGTCTCCCCCTGCGTTTAATCAATCACTGCTGTCCGCTCTATCAAAAAAAAAAAAAAAAAAAGGATGGGGGGAGGTCAGTTATCACTCTTCACCCTAGTCAAGATTAGTCAGGATAACAGCCTGGAAAAACTAGTAAACAAACGAACTTCACGCTGCGTTAGGACTTTAAATAAACATAACTGCCCCCCCCCCCCCCCCCCCCAAATAAAAAAAAAAGATTGCCACTTGGCGTCTACTGACCAGCAAGCAATGTGATACCCAGAGAAAGGTGTGAGTTATCTCTCCTTGTCTCGTTCACACTTCAAACACACACACAATTCCTCAGGTACCTGTAATTTTACCTTGATGTCCCCAGGGGGTCGTCTTCTAGTCATGGACAGATTTGTTCCTTGTTTGGAAAGGGATCTAGTTTAAAAAAAAAAAAAAAAAAAACTTTGACATTCCAACGTCTTGTCTCACAAAGGTGAAAGAGGGGGGAGTGGTTGGACATCGAGGTCAAGTTGAGTCCACCTGTTCAAAAAGGTGACAATAGCTTGCGATATGTTGATATTGTTATACGTTGATATTGTGATATGTTGATGATATTGTGATACGTTGATATTGTGATACGTTGATATTGTGATATGTTTATGATATTGTGATATGTTTATGATATTGTGATACGATGATATTGTGATATGTTGATGATATTGTGATATGTTGATGATATTGTGATATGTTGATATTGTGATATGTTGATATTTTGTTACGTTTGCAATTTTCTCAACTGAAATTTCGGTGATTCTCAACCTGATAATGAAAAAGAAATTATTTCCAGAGGATAGTTAGACTGACCACTTCAAATCCTCTCTGACGTGGACTTTGGAACGGCGAACAGGGTTATTGCTGATGGTCCCATGCTTGCCTGAAGAGAGACATGCGAAAGCGAAATTCTTCAATCTGCCCAACATGCACATAGACAGAATCCCTGCCAGGAAGTCATTTTTGTACGTACGTACGTCAGTATTGCTGAGACCTTGCCTGCAATAAGCATCAAAGTTCTTAGCAAGATTTTTGTGCTGGAGTTCGGGTCAGGCCTCGCAAATATGACACTCGCGCATGGGCTTACAGTACCGCCAGGGCCGCCACTGATCCTCGATATCCCTTTACCGTCAGACAGGTTAAATCCTGTTAAGCTGTGTCTTATGCAGATAAATCAAACGAAAGTAACACTCAACGAAATCCAATAACACATGCAGGGGCGGACTGGCTATATGGGCAAACGGGCAAATGCTCGGTGGGCAGGCACAAAATCGGCCGGTCTGGTCGCAACCAAAGAAAAATATTTTTTTCAATGCAGACAACTTTAAAACAAAATTGACCGCAGTAAGTCACAGATGTGCCCGAACACGTTTTCTTGTTGTTTTTATTAACCTACAATTTTTAAACAAAAAATTCAACAAGAATATTTAAACAATGTACACTATACATTGTACGTATTATCATTTGCAAAACGTTAGACCGTACTTTATGCTATGCTATGGTATGACATGCCATTTGTGTGCCGGTTTATATGGTAATGCCCGGGCCGATTTTGATACCCAGTCCGCCGCTGAACACATGCGATAAGCGAAAAATATAAGGTGGTAATGAATGTCGTTCAATAATAAATGTCTACGGGTCTACGTCCATAACACTGCCTCTCTCTAAAGCCTTCAAAAGTATTCAGTTTACTTTTCGCTATTCTTCCCCAAAGCCTACTCTAGTATTTACTAGTCGCGTCATTATCAAACTTTCTTTGTTCATGAAACAAACAACTAATTCCTACTTGTTCCATACCGATCTACAAAACATGTCCAAGTGTAATGCAGGAATCGTTCTTATATTTGGTCAGTCTTTGAACATCGATACATTCATTTGTTGATAGTAGTTCATACCTGTTCTCTAATCTGTAATTCTAAGCTGCCAGTACAATTAACCGATGTAGGTGTGTTAACTTCTTAATGAAAAAAAAGACAAAAAAAACTTGAAATAAACTAGAACAGACTTCTTTTAAAAACAAACTTAAATATAAATTTTATTCATAAATATGCACAGCTTGAACTGTAGATGTATGTGGAAACAAAATGAAATGGTAATTTAAACAAGAGATAACTCACTAAAAAGACACGTTTTTCTGTCTCACGTCACTTGCTTATCTCCCCTTCAACTTTCACACCTCGTGATTTCATCAGAAACTCTACAGCCTACACAACCAAAACAGCCGCTCTCCTTTCCTCTTCAGTGCCGGACTTAGACTTGATAATGCCTATAAAATCTATGGGACACCTTATAAGGCATTTTTTGCTCGTTCCCTCTTTATCTGTAACCATTTTTGGGGACAGCCTTATGTTGCCTATAGGTAAACTGTTTCTCGTGGTACTTTATAAACACTCCATAACCACAAATGATTTTAAAAAATGCATAGGGACACCAACTGCCCAATAATAAATTGGTCACAAAAGTATATGCTGTTTTATTGTCTGTCCGCTGTTTATGGACCCAGAACTCCAGTATATTGTCACGAAACTACGCAAATGTCTTTCACTTTAGACCACTATCTGGATCGAAAATATTGTGGTTTGGATTTCATTTTGTTTCGTTAGAAATGACAAAGTAAAAGTAACGTGACATGTTCTCATTCTGAAACGCTGCACGATGCATTGTACGTTGTGGATTTTTATAAGAAACTAAGCCAGTGTTTCCCAAACTATTTCCTTAACGGAACTCTGTGCACATTCCGAGTGTTTAGCGGAAAACGTTGCTTATTTTACTTAGAGAGATGTAAACATGTGGCGACCTGTTATTTTATTATTCCAGTAGTTCGAGGAAGACCTATTCAGGCCTCACGGAACACAGTTTGGGAAACACTGAACAAAGCAATGTCAAGGATGGTAAATTTAACTTCAATGTTGTCCTCAAAATAAAGAAGTTCAGCTACAGACGGAAGAGCTTGAAAAATTTAATTCTACAGTGTTATAAAGTGAAGCCATTACAATATACTTTAAAAACAACAACAACAATAACATAACGACTTGTTTTATTCTCTACATCGGATTCACCAAGAAGTTCACTATTTTCGTCGTAGGTGAAATTTTCTATATCGATAGTTTACTGCTTGTATTTTTTTTTTCTTTTTTTTTTTTGTTGTTGTATATATATGGCTCCTTTTATATCGGAAGACAATGGATGCGCCCAGATGAGTTACTGGCTTTGGTTTCGTCTCGAGACGGAGCAGAATCTGGAGTAACTGATCAAGCCAATTCTAGAACTTCAGAGTTTGTCACAGTTCATGTATATTCATCTGTTTTAGGGCTAGCTGATAGGGCAGTTTCCATGCTGTCCGGTCTTGGGCTATCTCCTCCCAAATACTTTCGTTGATGCCTGTGGTTCTCATGTCTCGCTTGCAGACATCTCTGTAGGTTACACTTGGGCGGACCTTGGGTTTTGACTCCCTCCGCAAGCTTAACGTATTGAATGTCTTTTGTTGTTGTTGTTGTTGTATGAAGCTAGAAATATATAAGGCATAGTATCATTCCTTGTAAGGTAAAAAAAAAAACAGTTAAGGTTCTCACATTGGAGTAAAACCATATCTTTAAAGCTCACAAAATGTCCTCTCGTCATTTCAACAACATTCTGAGACTTTGTTGTCTATATGTCTTTTTTTTTTCCCTTTGTTGTTTTTTCCTCATCCTAAGTGTGAGATAACTCGATCTTGTATTTAAATGTGCAAATGACGCACGAGATAGAAAATACCACTTCCATTCTTCTGTCCAGTTCATTCACAATTCATCATCTATTCACCATTCAATACAGAACACACAAAACAAATACGACACATTTATTTAAATGTACATTTCCTTTATTTTTTTACAACCTTTAATTTCACGAATTCTATTCGCAAAAAAAAAAAATGTTTCTAGCCATGTTTTGTAACATATTTCATTCACTGTTGAAACGAGTTGACCAGAAGCTATATGAGGGAGACATTTTTCCATTCTGAGCGTTTCTGCCAATATTCATTGAACATTTCCTATGCTCCTATTCAGAATGCCCAAGCCATTAGCCTTCAAATGGCGACATTCTTCTCTCTCCTTGTGTTTTATAATGTATCGGCTAATTTATTCTGAGTTTGAAATATACATAAAGATACTTATTCATACATGAATGTATTTTATATCTTTCCATTGATTCTATTCAAAACATTTTTTAAAAAAAAAGGTTTTATAAGGACATTTTATTGACTAAACAATCTTCTAGTAAAACCATGGAATACACAGTTGTACACTGAAATATGAACAGAAACTAATAAGACAAGATAACTGCCAATGTGGCTATTATTCAATATTAATGCTGGACAATGGTATGAATCAAGAGTGGTTGGGGAAGTGGGTCTGGTAGAAGCTTTAAACTCGAGTCATTCATTTCCACCATGGTGTCCTAGAGCAATTTCCTCGTCAACTTAACCAACACAAAAAGCACACAATGGGAACAACGAATGAAAACTTCATAAGCTTTCTAAACAGTGCAGACAATAAATTGACGCACAAGCATGTTGGTATACAGTTGGCATAGGCTTCATTCATATTTATGGAAGGAATTCATTTGCAATTGTTACAGAGCAAATAGAAAGGGATTTTTTTGTTCTCTCCCCATCGCCTCAAAGAGGACACGACTCTTTGCTAAGCGAAATGAAAGCAAGCAAAATGGTAATAGAGTCATTTTAGAAATAAAATTTTACTCGAGTGTTTCTTTGCAGCTAAAGGGTTTAGCCATTGTTGTGTTTGTCTGTCTGTTTAAGATGTTAAGAGTTAAAAAGGTCAGATTTGTATTGCAGACTGTTTGATTACTAAGACTAAGACTAAGACTGCTTTATTGATCCTTATGGAAATTTGTTGTGATTACAAGGACTCTTTTTATCATGTAAAGACAACACAACAGAAACATACACATAAATACAACAGACACAACATAGAAAGCTCATTCAGCAAATTCACACAGGCATCTTGGCCCTATTCATGTTTTCTGATCAACGAGTGGCGTTGATATATATATATATATATATATATATATATATATATATATATATATATATATATATATATATATATATATATATATATATATATATATATATATACAAATTATAAACACTATTGGCGCCTTTACGTTCAAAGACATTTTTTAAAAATTGGAAGGTACAGGTATATGTACAGGTAGCCAACCATATATAGTATATAGTTTATCTACATTGATAACTAAACACATAGAGGCATTGTTTAGAAAAAAAACTAAAAAGTCTTTTTAAAAAAACAATAAAACATTCCCACTTTGTCCAATGCTCCCATGCCATTTTTGAACTGACTTCAATTAAAGCCAAAGAAAGCTGGTTGGTCAATTAAATACTAAATCAGCCTTTTCCAGATTTGACAGGACATTTTCCAGTTCCAAATTTACTTTGGTTCGATTTTTTTTACCGCAATCACATCGACACTTAAAATAAGAACTATGATCTGTGTTTTTACAAACTATGAAAGCCTGTGAAGTTCAACAATGAATTTATGTTTAGAAATATCAGAAACTACTTTCTCTCTTTTTTTTCCGTTGTAAAAAAAGCAATGTTTAAAATCTGTTGAAATACAAGGGATCCTTGCTAGAATATTTGTGTGAGTCCAAGTCTTTCCTTACTTTCATTGTACATGCTTCTATTACATAAACATTTATCACAAAATGAGGTCATAGTACACATTGAAGGTCTAAGGTTCGAGGTATAAGGTTCAAGGCCCAAGGTTCGAGGTCCAAGGTTCAAGGTCTACGGTTCGAGAACTTAGGTTCAAGGTCTAAGGTTCGAGGTCTAAGGTTTTTAAAATGACCAATAGATACACAAGTGACCATTATTTTTAAAAAAAGGAGGAGGGGGAACGGGCGGGAATTTCAAAATGGCCGCCTTGTCGAAACTGTCAAATGCATAAAAAAAAATTTATTGTGGATTCCGAGAGAGTAGATGCCGGAATGTTAGTGTACGGTGGGGCTTTACCATGCCGTGTAGGCTGAGTCATGAGCGGTGTCAACCCACGTTGTGAATTATGATAGCTACCGAGGTGGGGGGAGGGGGGAGTTAGAAAGTGAGACGATGTCCTTTCACAGTAGAATCATCCATCTTAAATCTAGATATAGACAACAACAACAACAACAACAAAAAAAAGAATAATATTAAATAACTGACTTAATGTCTCGAGTCAAGCAATAGTCGTGGGCGTATACTGGTAGTAGAGTGTCTGACCTTTGCTCACCGCTAAGATGTGATACAGTTCTCATGCTTGCACAGAAAAATAAGAGAGACCCATTTCCTCTACATTTGTCACAAGTGAGATAAACATCCAGAAGGGGAAGGCAGGGGGGGGGGGCGTGAAAGAATAATTGTATTTTCTCATTGTTTAATTATATAAGCACCATCCACCACTTAGGACCCCTTCCTTTATGTTTGCTCTCGATGTGGATCTATCCGGTGCTTATTTCTCCCATCATTTGACCGCTATTAAAATAGTTGAAAGTTAGAACTGTGTCCACTGTTTCCAGACATCAACGTGCTGATGGTCAACAAAGTGAGAAATGATTGTTGATAAACGGTGTGAGTATCGGAGGAGTATCCAGAGAAAACTGACCCCCCCCCCCCCCCATAAGTTCTTCTCCAGCTCGTAGACAAAGTATGCCCATAACAAAAACAATCAATTTTAGAATAAAAAGCATAATTTATAACAGGATAATAGCCTGGTCGTGTGGTTTGTGCTCTGGAATTTCGTATTTTCTTCTCGATGGTCTCAGGTTCGAATCCTTCCCGCCGCCATCCCGTGCTGTGCAGAGGTAGTTTTAGGCTAGGATGTAATACTCTTCAAATCTGAAAGAGTATCCAGGGCATGTCAAACAAACAAGGCGCTGTTTAAAGCAATATTTCTGTTATTATCCTATCATTTTAAAACAAAAGTGTCATGCTATTTGTTATGGAATACTTTGTGTATAGGTAAGTGAGCTAACGCAACCAAAACAATAACAACAGCCAAGAGACGTTACAGAGTTTTGTGACTCTATTTTCCTTATGTTTATTTCTCCAACATTATTTTACATAACGTCCACGACATCTTACAATTTTCTCTTATACAGCAATTACACAAGGGAACAAACTCCCATTTACTATTCAAGCTTGAGTAATGGAGCATTACTTGCGTATTTCCTGTATGTCTTTGTATCTTTGTCGTGACAAAATTCAATCAACTTATACGTAATACCAACCACGATAAGTGAGCGGTAGATGCATATATCATACTAGATATGACAAGGAAACATTACAATGTATCACATCGCAGCTATCACAAGGGAACACGAGAAATATTGTCTCGCTCAGCGTCCGGCATTGGAAGGACTTCAGCACACACAATCTTGTCAACAGATCCACATAACCCAGTGGCTCGCGCTACAGCGGTATCATGATTGTACGCGCGCCTCTGTACAAGATATTCCCCCTCTCCTCCTTTAACTCTTTCGCTGTATCCCCCTCTCTCGCGTCTGTCTCCATTCCCCCTCCCTCCCGTAGTTTCCCCACTCTTGCCAGGCCTGTCTTGTCAACTCCATCTCCTATCCTTGTCCTCAGAGTCTGTACCCAGACGTGAGCGTGCTGCTGCCATACTCAGCTACCAGCGTCAGAGGCAGACTTGCGCGAGAGGAACGCGAGAGCCACAGTACGATTTAACCCCCACCCTCCCTCCCTTCCACCCTCTCCAACACCTCTAGCCACACTCGCTCGCGTTTCTACTCCCCTCCCCCCCCCCCCTCGCTCTTTTTTTTTCTTTCCCTCGCTTGTCTCCCTTGCTCTCCCCCTCAGCCCGCACTCTCCCCATCAAAAGTTTATCACGCCGGCGCGCTGTTTCCGGTTGGCGCTGCTCCTTCGATACACAGGTTGACTGGGAGTATGGGGGTATCAGGGAAATAAGAGAAGCGAAACCAAGTTGATCATTGTGAATACCTGTGGGTGGACAAGTGTGATTTCTGTGGGACCGCTCCACGGATTATCTCCCTTCATGTCGGATATATCATTTGGATTATCTTATCTTCCCCGTAAGTGGCGATGTGTTGTTTTTTTTCATGGAGTTTCATTTAATTTTGTAGTTTTAATTGTATAGATCTAGGTGTCTAATTCCAAACATGTATGAGATGTCTATAAATGTATAGCTGTATCATCGGCACACATGGAGTCGTCATCTCTTCAGCTTTCATTTTCCTATTTTGCTAATTAATATTGTAATTTTAAAAAAAGGGAACTAATTGAACACCGTCAATAGTTATTGTCTTTTTATATAGAGATCAAAAGCTTATTTACGTATCTATCGATACACTCATTCTATATAATAGCGACCTGCGAGTCCACTATTTTAGAGTCTACATTTAAATGACTTTAATGTTTTTTACTTTAAACCAGAGCGTCTTTAAAAGCGACTCATCGCTTAAACAAACAAACAAATCAAACATTTGAAAACAAAAATAGCGATACAAAACTTTTGGGAGAGAGAAACAGTAGAAGCTGAACGTCCTCTTCAAATATACTGTATTGTAGTGGTGTGCATATTCTGGACCTATCAATTTCACTTCTGCCTGAAGACATTCACTTTATTAAAAAAATGAAATCTCCTTCTACACTTCCCTAGTTCTACAACCTATTGGACTCTTATCTCACAACTTGATTAGAATGAATAATAGTTATAGTGGAAGATTTCTCGATTATATCTGAGGGTAAATTAAGAAGGAATCAAATATTTTTAAAAAGGCGAGATGGCAGTTCAGCTCAAGAGCTAAAATGTATATTTTGATTTAACCCATGATCGTATTCTCTACTCTTTAGATGTCATGACAAGTGATGACATCCGCCGACAACTGATGATATTCGATAAGATTTAATAGATCAAATAGTCATTAACTATTTAGTAGCAAGAGTACAAGGATACGACTTTCTCCCCTTTCCCTCTCTAACACACTTTCTCCCACTCGCCCTATCTCTCTCTTATCTCTTGTTTCACCACACTTATCTCTTGTTTCACCACACTTATCTCTTGTTTCACCACACAATTCTCTCTGTTTCCATGTCTCTATCTCTTTCTTTCTCTCTCTTTTTCTCCCCCACCCCTTTTTTTTTATTACTTTCTCGCAAGTTCTAGGGTAGTGATGAGCAATAAATAATTAGGAAGCATGGGATAATACTGTGAGATTCGAACCAGAGTCTAACTGTGCTGAAACATCGGTTTGATGACTTTCTTTGGTATTTGTCTTCCTTAACATTATAGACAACTGATTAGCTCTAAGATAAGAGATACCATTGTACTTTCTCTAAGATAAGAGATATCATTGTAATTCTATAAGAGATATCATTATAGATTCTCTAAGATAAGAGATATCATTGTAGTTTCTCTAAGATAAGAGATATTATTGTAGTTTCTCTAAGATAAAAGATAACATTGCATTTTCTTATCGAGGGGCCCGTTAGCCATTGCTGGCTACCCACCTTGAGAAGGAAAACTCTGAATTCAAACATCTGCTGCCTTGCAGCTTTACCCAAAAAAATGGAAAAGGCTTCGAGGGTCAACTCTGAGAAGAAAAAAATCAGGAGCCGGCGACCCTTAGGCAGTTTGCCCTGGCAGAGTCTGCGACGCCGCTGACCCCAAACTGTATCGGCACTTGCCGTTTCTTTGGATATATCAGCTGCGTGGAAAAGGATGAACTGATGTGTGGGCGACATGGTTCAGACCATACCTAATACCCAGGCATTCATAGCGTTTCCATAAGATGATACATTGTCATTTCCCTACTGAAGATTGCCATATTAGGATATAAAAGATATCTAGAAATGTTTAGCTCAAATTATTTTGTTCAATATGGCCTTATTAATACCAAGAGAAATATTCTTTTATTTAAATCTTTTGCTGTTTTTTTAATTTTGAACCAGTTCTATCTAACTTGTTTTTAAATAGTTCTATGCATCAATTTTGAAGTTGGTGAGAGTCCCTGACTGATTTACAGCAATGTAGACAGTACAGCTGCACAGGGCCTCACCGTCAAATAGAAGCCTCCACAGACTCTAAAATGTAAAAACTAAAATGATATATATGCAAATAAAACAATCAGAAAACAACATTTAAGTCACATAAATGCCTACTCCAATTTGTCATTACATAAGATCAATTTATTTTATTTTATGTAAGGTGTTTTAAAAAAGATATAAATCCGGCCGTGTGTGTTAGGCGGTTTGAGAACAATAGTTAAACTAATATCTAAAGAATCAACTAATGAAATAGACCCAATTAGCCTTCATTGCTGTACAGCTAGGCCCAGACATTTTATAGATTCAATACATAGGAAGAAATCAACACGTACCATAATGTATTAGGCTTATAACTAATTGAACTAACTAAATCGAATTTATAAAGCTATCACTGGACTCCCTAATTTGATAACTAACACAACTGGTTTATTTAGCTATCATTTCTTATGGTTATGTTTGATGGTCAACGCAATGTCGATCGTCTTTGTAAAAAAATCTAACGCTCTATTAGTTCCCCTTTCAGACCTTGCTATCTATAGGGCAGATGATGTTAAGGTCAACTGTTTCTTTGGCTAACGGTTAACGAGGGTGTCTTGTGGCCAGCACAACGACCAACCGCCTTTACTTTCCCTAACTAAAGATACATTAGAGCTGGGTGTAATCAGGGGCGCCCTAAAAATCCAAAATCAAAATCCCATTCTTCACTGATATTCGAACCCAGGATCTCGGGTTTGAAAGACAAGCGCTTAACCGCTCAGCCCCATTCACATTCTATTCAGACGATATTTACAGCCGAGATTAATGAGAACATTATACAAATAAATAATTCTTTCAATAACTTTCAAATATTTTTTGTCGTTTATTTTATTTGATGTTTTATGTATCGAGCATTTGTTTCTATATAGGCTATAATAATAAAATAATAACCTTTTCTAATGCCCCAAGAGTAAAACAAAGATGTTTTAATCTTAATTTCTTTAATTGGGATAATATTTTCTGCTTCTAAATGTACATCATAGATAAAATATCCTAGACAAAAAAATAAAGCCTGTGACAGAATTCTGATTAAACTTTTTTCAATGACAAATTACTTAAGGGATTCCTTAGTACAGACACAGGTTTTTCTAATGAAACTAAAAAAAAATTAACATAAAGTATATATAAAGCGTGAAATACCACGAATTCTTTCCTCTATCACGCAATGACGAGATCCAACGAACGCATTTGCTTGAAAGTTTGTATATGCAAGTTCTCTTGGTCTTGATAGATTCGCAATGTAAGTTTGGAAATTTGCGACAAAATGCTTTCAATTAAAACTATGTATTTAATTTGCTTTGTATAAAATATAAATATTTATGAGCAGACAAAATATTCTTTCCATTTTTAAGTTTTACTCGTGGACGCAAAGTCAATTAAGTTCTTTTTTTTTTTCCCTATACGACATTGCTGCTTACATGGGTACAGTTATAGAATGTAAATAAACTTTATTGATGCCTTTTGTTGTTGTTGTTGGGGGTGGAGCTAAGAGCTAGTGATGTCATTAGCCAAATACGTTGAGAAGAGTTAAAGATGAAGTGCAATGAAAAAAAAAAGTAGGGGGGGGGTAGTGTCTAGCCAAAAATGGCTATCAAAAATTTCGATAAAGAGCTTAAAACGAAGTAGCCGATGAATAGTCTGAGATTGTATGTAGTACTATTTTTGGAAGGGAGGTGAGAGGCGGGTGGAGATGAGTAATACTAGAATTCACGACCAAAAGTGTGTGTGTGTGTTAGGGGTGTTATAAAGCGAAAAAGATGCTAGAATAGACGGGTTTCAAAAATTTGATTGGGGAACGTGAAAATTGTATAGGGAAAAAAAACAGTGGGTGAGAGGTATCTGGTCAAAATTTCTATATGGGAGAGTGTTACAATGAACAGGATCAGAATTCCCCCCAAAAAGGGGGTGCAGTAGGGATTTCCGGTGAAAAAAGCATTATAGGGCGTATCAAATATTTCGATAAATAACTGAGTAATAGTAATAGTCAAAGATTATATGTAGGACCATTGGGAGAGGGGGGGGGAGGAAAAATTAAGTAATACTAGAATTCTCCATCCAAATGTACGTGTTTGGGGGGGGGGGGGGCGTTAAAAGGCGGGCCATTCTAAGTTAAAGTAGCAGATACTAGAATTCACTGGCCAAATGGTTGTAAAAGATCGTTCAATTACATGGTGTTTTATTGAAAGAGAAAAAAAAAAGAAGAAAAAAAAAACAGGTGTGTGTGTGTGTGTGGGGGGGTTTCTGGACAAAATAAAACAATATATAGCCTAGGAACAAATCAATGGGCGTATCCGGTGGGTAATGTTAGAATACAAATATATGAAATACAATTTCGGTTCATTTAATTATAAACCAACAATATTAAAACCAGATGAGTCAAAACTATCAGGATTCAACAACAAGAATAAAAAATAAAAATAAAAACATTTCACACAGAATGATGTAACTTTATTCCAAAAAAACCCCCAACAATAACGTTTCTAATCTGAACAATAAATTTTGTTTCTTTGGGGAGAAATAAATCCTATTTCTGGGCCGGGTCTGGAAAACGATTTTCGCCATGAGAATCACGAGTGTTATTGCTCTCACGTCAAGCACTTAGTCTATTAAATGTTGATTGTGTTTCCAGGCTATTACAAATGGCGTTCAAAGTACAAACAAAAATTTGGGCATTATGTAAAATGAAAAAAAGAAAACTATAGAGTGAATAAAGTTCAGACAGACTCGATGTCGTGGGAACACTCAAGTGCTTCTGTAATTTAAAACTATTTTTCTTAATGCATAGTGATCTAACTCCCTCTCCCCCCAGCCTTTTTATTTTTTTAATGTTACGGAATAATGTAGATTTAATATGTTCAATGTACATACAGAAAGAGATTTAAATTATTTACTAGACTTTTCTATTACAGATTTCCAGATTTTATTTGAGCCTGAAATTCAGATTTCTTTATCTAACAAGGTTGGATCTTAAGCAAAATACTTCTGTTGATTATTATTATAAGGCTTATCTTCGAGTCCGATTAATGTAATACGGTAACAACTGTGCCAGAGATCTGCTTATGAACATAGGTTTTATAATTATTTAGCTACGTTTCTTTCTACCAACAATAAAAGGGAACTAAGTCGACAGACAGACAGACAGAGTGAGCTGATATAAGAATTGTAAAAAAAAAATAGCTGCATACATCAAAGGTACGTCAAAGGAGAGTAGTCTTTTCCCAACAGAACTTAGCTCCTAACGAAACTTAGCTCCTAACAGAACTTAGGTCCTAACAGAACCTAGCTCCTAACAAAATGTAGCTCCTAACAGAACTTAGGTCCTAACAGAGCTTCGCTAAACTTAATAAGAGACAACATTATCATTATTTCTGCTGCTGTCTACTCTCTACACACGTTGACATTAAACGTGGCGCCAATTGGAAGGGGAGGAAGGACACACAAAAGAAGAAAAAAACAATTCCTATTAATTATCGCTACAAGTAAAAATGTGAACATGTGCTATAATTAATTAGAACATCACTTTTTTGGGTTTGTTTTTTTTTAAAGAAGAGAAAGAGAGAGAGAGAGAGAAATGGCAGTGTCTCAGTGTGACAAGAAGATACAAATAGTGAGTGGCAGAGAGAGAGAGAGAGAGATAAAGATAATGATAAAGTGAAGAAAGATGTCGTCTGCTTATTCAAATCGTCTGCTGGAGCTGGTGAACGTTGTAATTTATGAGTTTAATTAATTAAGAAATATTATGTCGCTCGCGGGTTTCTTTTAGGTGAAATACGACAAATGAAGAACTCAATATTTGAAAAACAAAAAGTGTTTTATAGAATGAACGAAACAAAATTTGTGATGATCGTGTCAAGGATGACTAAATTTGAGTTCAATCTATTTATAATATAAGCGCAAGGTTCTTCCATTTGCTGTGGATGATAACACGAAAAATAAAAATTAACCTGTTTTTACTTACCTTGTGTCTAGAACAACTAAGATTTTCAACATCGTAATTGCAGAGTTTAAATTGACCAAAAACGATTTTTATTTGTAATTTCGACTTATTTGTTTGAAGACGACATAGCACCTCTTCAAGGTGTTCCTTATAGCATGCTCCTTCTTCTTCTCTCCCTCATTCTCTCTCGCTCTTCCTTTTCATCTACATCCAGTTGATTGTAAATAACCTCCCCTGATGAGACTTCACAAAGAAATATGAAATTCTTATTTCAAAGCCCTGGACAAAAAAAAAAATGTTGTTATAGTGTGTCAATAGAGGTGACGTCACAGAATCAGTTTTCAAGAGAAATCAGGCGACAGACGCACGAGACGGAGAGAGAGACAGAGGGGCCGAGGGAGAGAGAGAGAGAGAAAGAATAACAACACGAGAAAAAGTCAAGACTCTTTTAAAAAATCGGGTCAAAGAGTCTACCAAGCTTGGACTCTGACGCTGTATCATCTCGACATCGTTTGCTTGTATTGATCACGTGCTTTTAATGTTCGTGTTTACGCATGCGTCCAAGCTACGTTCCCTTTTCAAATTCTAACTCTATTGCTTTGACCTTGTTGCCCTCCCACTAGGATCGCTCAACCCGCAATCCTCAGTTTCTCTTATGGGATCCCAACATACAGACATGACATAAAGCTCTACCCTCTTTAGATATGCATCAGTTCATTTCGTCCTTGAACCTGTTGCATTATGGGCAGAGTTTCTCATTGAGAACGTGCATGCTAATAGTCTATAGGTCAGTGCCATAGTTTCCTTCTCTACAGACCATTGTGTGCTTTAGTTCAGTACGACATATAACAGTGCGTCCTCTGCATCCTTCTCAATTAGACCTCTGTCTAGGCCATATAATGTATATCACATAAACTACGATCTCTATATCAATAGACCAAGTTTATATTACTCTACTATCCCTTAGTCTGTTGGACTGATGGGGCACCATGCAAGATATGTCGCCGTCTTTCTCCATTCCTCTCTGTCTTTTGTCTTAGTTTGAATATCTTTCAGTAGCAAGCCCGTTCGAGATATATGTGACAGTATAAAGACATCTAAGTATAATTATAGACCTAGATATCTGTGTATATCAAATAGACTAAGTTATCTAGCATATGAATATAGACTTAGATATCTGTGTATATTGAATAGATCTTAACATGACAAAGTCGACGTTTCGTTGACTTTAGTTCAATCTTAGTCTTTGTTCAGTTTATCCTAAAGTTAAGTTTGACTTTTATTCTACTACATCCTTGCTCCGTCGCCTATCTAATAAAGATAGTAAAGAATAGTTATTGGCAATTTTGTTTTTACATTTAACAGGAAACAAACAAAACGTTTTCTATAAGTCTTTAGAATCTATATTTTCATTTCATTTACACTAAATAATTTTTTTTTCTTGTTAACAACTGTGGCCTGGACGATCTTTGACAAAGTGAATACTGTTTTTTTTATTCATTTTAAGAAACAAATGTTATAGATACTATAAAAAAAACATTAAACATTTTTATGGACATTACATTAGGTCTCGGCCAGTGTGAAAGACAGAGAGGAATGGAGAAAGACGGTCGACGAGTCTTGCATGGTGCCCTAAAGATCCAATAGAGTTCTATAGACTAAGGGATAGGCAAAGGTAGAAGGTACATTACATTTCAGAGAGTAGACATTGCCAAATACTTTATATCTAAGGCATTTTTATAAACATTGTGTTATTCACAAAAGTCATTATATTATCTTATACGCAGACAATGCCCAAGACATTCTATAAGACACAAGACATCATAATATTCTTCTTCTTCTTCGTTCTCATTTTTATGTTGGAAAGTTCAGTTGAGTAATCATATATTTGAGATGAACCGTGCAGTGGTTTCCAGATCAGGCAGTTCTCCGTATAGTTTTTCGGGGCCATAGTCTTGTTCGGGTCTTTCGATTGAGTATGCAGCTTTGAAGGGTCGGCATCCTCTGGTGACTTACCGCAAGGGCAGGTTTCTCTAGTCCCGATTTTTAGCTTCCGGAACAAATCTTGTCTCAGGAGTTTTAAGTTACTGGCTTAAGAGTTTTTAGAAATTTAAGCGTTGGAGCCACATTTGAGAAAACCTATAAACAGTCACGGCTACAGGACGTAAATAGTTACGGCTACAGGACGTATCTCAGTTGATAAAGGTGAGCCGTAGGGAAAAAAGGCTGGATCCTACAACGCACATACGGGTTAAAATGCCGCTATAACATTGGAGTTTATAGGCACAATAAGAAATGATATACGTGATGAGCCACTGTCGTCTTATGACTAAATAGGCTCATGCATGTATGTCTCTACCCTGGAAATGCTTCTCCGCCTCAACGTAGCGCCGGGGGGGGGGGGACGGTCCTTTTAGCCAGTAAAAGAAGCAAAACAGAACCCTAGTTGGGTGCCTAAGGACAGAGTCCTTTGTACTGGAGAGTATGGAAGAGATCCCCAAACAATCACTATCACAGCCATTATCCACACACCGATTGTCAAGGGGGCCGTTTCGTAATGGATACCCGCACGGGAAATGGGGTACAGAGAATAAATATGGGGGAGTCTCCCAGCTGTGCTCGGCCTTTGACCTCTGCCAAGGGACTTGAGATACGAGCCATTGGTAATAGGGATGGAACAAATGCTTCGATCCCTCTCAAACATAACAGTAGGTCTGAAAGATTCAATGGCCTAAAGTTTTCGACTCAACTCTTTGGACAATTACTAAGAAGAAAATGTGTCCTATTACGTGGAATGACGTCACTGACCCTTGTGTACATACAACTTCATTCACTAAGACAAACTTCTTTTTTATTAAGTGTCTATCTTTTAACCAGTCAATACAAAAACAATGCATTGTTCTTAAAAATCAACATTTTCAAAGTTACAAGATTTCATTAAAAATCAAGAAGCGTGGAGTTTTATGAAACAATGATAACAAAGGACAAGCTCACCTTTTTTTTTCTGAATGAAATTAATATTGATGATGCTTTTTTTTATGACGTATTGCATAATGAATGACTTTCTTACCTCTGGCTACCTCTGGCTGCCTCTGCCTCACAGCATAAAGAAGGGAAACAAAAGCCATTCGCTTCAGGAAATTCTAAAGAGAGAAAGAGCTGACTGAATTGGAAAAGATTGTGAACTATAGGCGTGCTGTACTACTTTCTAGATCATCATGTCTCTTTGTTTTCTTGTATAAGTTTTTCTCTTTGTTCGACTATGTCGGAGAGAAACATTGTGCCGATGCAACAAGGCGGCTATCTGCAAAGTGGAGCGTTGAAACTCGCCTAAGGGGCTATTTTAAAATGTCCTAGCGATGGACCAAAATAGAACCAATTATTCCATTAAAACTTAAAAGGTTGTATTTTGTGTTAGAACATTGTCAAGTTGGTTAAAAAAAGGAGCGTTTCTGAAGGTCTCAGGTTTGAATGCTAGGGACTATACAATTTATACTGCAGTCCTGAGCTAAAGAGTATTTATCCATTTCTTTAATAACAACACGGTGAAAGAGTTGATCCTTTAGGCACAACTCCTCGCCATCTGTCTTAACCCCAGTCTTCCTTCAGGAAATGAATTAGGGCTAAATGTTTTAACTAACGCTAAGGAAGAAACCTGTCGATAAATTAAAATAATATTCCAAACTTTGTCCACCTTTTTAAAATTTATTTACAAGACATTACGCCTTCATCTGTGTAATAGTCATAATGCAGAGTCAGGACTTCAATTGTCCAATAATCATATTTGCGCATGAGTACTAACAAAAAAAGTAAAACTACTACATTAAAGTTTGAAAGAAATGGTTTTATTTTTATATTTAGCAAGTTTAAGTTTGATATTTAAAAGCAAGGTTTCACCTTTAACATTACTGTAAACATGTTTCAAATTACTTATTAAGTTTGATCTCAACTCCCAAAGCAAATATTTTGAGATCTTTTTCGTATCATTTTGCTTATTAGTCAAGAAAAAATCAAAGTTGACTTCTTTAACCAAGGAGGCTGAAAACTAAAAAGTGCGGCTTCCAGTTGACAGAACATTCATCTGCACATTCATGACAAAACTAAAGGTAATTCACATCTGACTAGAAATGCTCGAGGTTCCTTTTTATAATTTTTTTGTGGTGATATACAGTGAATATACAAAGTAGTCTTTCTGCTGTCGCCGTGCAGTATGTCCAAGTATATCTAGGCCAGTGTATGATATACAGTGAATATACACAGTAGTCTTTCTGCTGTCGCCGTGTAGTATGTCGAGGTATATCTATGTCAGTGTATAATATACAGTGAATATACACATTAGTCTTTCTGCTGTCGCCGTGCAGTATGTCCAAGCATATCTATGTCAGTGTATGATATACAGTGAATATACACATTAGTCTTTCTGCTGTCGCCGTGCAGTATGTCCAAGTATATCTAGGCCAGTGTATGATATACAGTGAATATACACATTAGTCTTTCTGCTGTCGTCGTGCAGTATGTCCAAGTATATCTAGGCCAGTGTATGATTTAAACTTGTTTTGAGACTAAACCAGAGAATTTTTTGGAAAAATCCATTCCTTGATATTTTCAAACGGGATCAGCTAATATTGCAATGTACATCTATCCAATGGTATACATAAATATCCTATAACACATGATGGCGGAAGACCAGCAGCATTTTATAGGTAGAGTAGTGATTCACAGAAAAATTGTGTCTAACCTTTAATTACCTTAACCGTCAAACAAAGTAGGTACAATATCGATTTCATGAAAAGATGTTGGAAAAAATAAAAGCAAATCGCTCTCTTACGTAAGGTGTCAAGAGGTGTCGCTGGTTAGAAACCACGTGTTACTCTATGCCTATTTTTTTTTTACTTATGTGACATGCTTACAGTTAAAAGAGTTAGAGAAGGGGGCGAGTGCAAGCGTAACAACAAGGCTTGTATTCTAAATTCATTGGAAGTAAGCTTGTGTAGCGGGTTACTTAATTTACTCTCTGGATAGTAAGGAGATGCATTTAATACGATGAATAGCCTAATGGTTCTAATATTAACTGCTTTATTGAAGAATTACCTTTTCTCAGTGGCGAAACGAGGGTGCCAGGTGCACTGGGCGTCCAATTTAGCAATGCCTGTCTCCCAAAGTATACGTAATTCATATTTGCATGAGAACAGTTGCAAGTGAGCAACATAAGACTTACATATACAGTAAATAAAGTGAACGTATTGTAGGTGTTGTGATACCCATTATGGCGCCCCTACACTCTAGTGCCCGAGGCGGCGGCCCCCCTCTCCCCTCTTGTGACGCTTCATGTTTTTCCCCCGAAGCCTTCAGACTTTGAGTATGCGAATTGCAGTAGGGCTCCTGTGCAGAATATTATCAGTTAGATATTTACTTAGCAGCGTATTCTAAACACATATCATTACACACTAGGAACACTTGGAAAATAATAATAATAATAGCCCAATAAACTTCTATATTCATATATAAAATTGTATATGGACTGAGAACGACCGGGAAACCCGATCAAAATGTACTTTTATATTCAAACGTAACATTGTCTTTCGTTTAGATAGCAATGTAAAAAAAAGAAGATATATTTCCTGCTATAACAGCAACGAAATAATCGATAAACCAAGGAGACTGTAGGATAACTAGTTAAGCTCTGGAGGCGATAGAATTAAAGTCTATTTTGCTTGGCAGACTAAATTTATCTCAGTATGACAATAAATGACAACTTGATAGCTCTGTCAATGTGACGACTAAGTCTTATAAGTCACTCACCGTTGCTAAGTCACAAGTACAAGGTAAACGATAAACCAATTTTTGAGGCTACACTGTCATGAACTTTACAAAATACTTCAAATTGTGGAACTCGGTATCCATGGGAGATAATTTGCGGCAAGATGGTCGAGTGACTAGACTCCGTCCTCCGGATAGTAGTGGTACTTGACATTTTTGGCTTGTAGAATATTTAAGTTTATCCGATATAATTATTAGATACGAGCACTTGTTCGCTTCATTACCTAAACTTTCTGTGTCCTCTATGTGTCAGGTTTATTAGACTACACATTTAGATCTAATTCGATGATTCAATGGATACTATCACTTAAAGCACATTCGAACATTACTGACTGTCAGTGATACATACAAGATGGCGGAATTAACATTTTATAGATCTAAAACATTATTACAAGTCAATTGTTATAGGTATAGCGAGCACTAATAAGCAAATGGTTGACATAATACGTTGTTGGAATAAAATGTGCTAGATCAAAAAAAGCGTATAAAGTAATCTTTTAAAGTAAGTATTATGTATAAGGTTTGATACCTACAAAATGGCGGAACGTGATGCCTTATGTCTTATAGAATGTATAGAATAAAAAAATACTTTGTTTTTAACTCTTTATCTCCGTATTTTTCATGTTCTGACCAAATTGTTTACGTTCACATTGTGTGTGTGTGTGTGTGTGTGCATTCTACCATGTTAGGAGTAAACTTCAATCACATTTTTGTTTGTAATCAGAAAACATTACTTTTGGTATAGAATTATAGGAGGATGCATGCTCTTTTTATATAACAAAAATGTAATTATAATTGTAATTATTTTAATTTAGTGGAGTCAAATCAAATTAGGAGAGAAAGAGTTAATTGCTTATGTCGGCAGCCAGTTTAGGAATTGGAAACTCCAAAATAAAACGTACAGCCATCTGTTGCTCCGTCTCAAACTGCTGAGCCTCTGTGGTCGACATCACCTAAACCGTGGCTTTGGTCACATTCCACTATAAAAAGAAATAGCGAGTACAAGTCGGATGCCTTACAATGTTTCACAATTATGTCAAATATCTATATTTCCTATTCGTACTATATAATCTAGAGCTAGCTCTAATGACATCCACCGTAGCAGTGTCAATTGGAAAATTAATGTCAAGGATATTTTTTTGTTTTGCTTTTTAACCAATTAAATGACCAAGAAATGATATTATTAATCGTGCTGTTGCTGGTTTAGGATGGAAAGGTATCTGATGAATTTAAGTCAGGATGAGGTGTAAGATGGTAACAACATAATATTAGAAAAATGCCCCAGTTCAAACCTACAAACATTGTTGAAATGAAAGAATCGACAACAAGGTGGCAACACTCTGTCATCAGTGCACCCACAGCAAAGAAATGCCCTTGTACCTTAGTGAACAGATCACTCAATACGTTCTTGAGAGAGCCCCCGCGCTTCTAGTTACGCTACGTATCATCCTGCACCCTGTGACGGTTTGCGAGGTTTTTTTTTAGTGCATGGACAAAATGTTTAAAACTCGCCTACCATTGATAAATAACATGCTGTGCTACATTCAATAAGAACATTTAGACCTATCTGTTTAAAACTTTTTTTTTAGATTAGTTTGTCAATGTAACGTTTGTGTCAATGTCAGCTATGCTATAATATCGCCTTGAGCCTACATTATGTTTGTTAACAGCACTATATAAATTAAGTTAATAGTAATGGTTATTATCATTAAATACCAAAACAAAAACAAAAAACTGGATTATAAAGAAGACTTGGAGAAACACGGGTACTGACAATTGATCACATTCAACCCAGATGGTCAAACCGAAGGTACTTATCTAGATCAAGTATCAGGTTAGGTGCGTTGATACAATACTAACATTGAGACTGATAAGAGTAAACAAAATCAATACATAGATCTATTACGAAAACCATCAGAAGAGCAGCAAAATGTTATGTCTGGGAAGGTGCAAGACAGGAAATGAACTTTTTTGTTTTTGAATATCTCTGTGGCATTTTACGTCTCGAGAGACGATCTTTTCCCTTTGCAACTTCTTGTGTGGCTAAAGAGGCCAATCCTTGATACACAGATGCGATCGCAGGTTGGGCATATATAATCACCAGGCGCCGTTGCATTTTCACCCTTCTTTCTGCTTCTGTTGTGTATGACATCTGCAATCTTTGATCCTTTCTTTATGCTCTCTCTCCATGAGGATCTATCCAGTGCCACCTCTTCCCAGTTGCCAGTGTCGATTTTGAAGAGCTTCATGTCGCGTTTGCATACATCCGTATAACGTAAAAGTGGGCGACCAGCGGCTCTCCTGCCTTCTATTAGATCGCCATACAGGATGTCCTGTGGAAGGCGACCTACTGGCATTCTACGAACGTGGCCAAGCCAGCCAAGGCGTCAGCTGCTGATAACAGAGCGGATGTCCTGGCACCCTGCTCTTTGTAGCACTTCCTCATTGGTTATCTTATCTTGCCACCTTATTTTAAAGATCCGCCTTAGGCATTGAAGGTGGAAAACATTCAGCTTTTTTACCTGCCATGAGTAGGTTGACCATGTTTCACTTCCGTACAGCAAGGTGCTCAACACACAGGTCCGGTAGACTAGGGCTTTAGTACTGCTAGTCAGCAATATGTTGTCCCAGATTCTATTCTGCAGCCGTGACGTGGTGGCCATTGCCTTGGCTATCCTGTTGTTTATGTCTTTATCCAGTAGAGTGTTGTTGGATATGATGGAGCCAAGGTAACAAAAGTGATCAACAATTTCTAGTGGTTGGCCATTAATGCTTACTTGAGGTGCAGTGTTTGCGTTTTGGACAAGTATCTTAGTCTTGCTTCGACTGATGTTTAAGCCTAACTTCTGGCAAGCAGCAGATAGTTTGTCAACCAGGGACTGTAGCTGAATATCAGAATCAGCCACAATAGCTGCATCATCAGCATACAGGAGTTCTCTGACGAGTAGCTTCCTAACCTTGGTTTTTGCCCGCAGCCTTGATACATTAAATAGTTTTCCAGAGGATCTTGTATGGAGAAACACACGTTGTACGCATAATGCAGTAGACAGGAGAAAAATATGCCAAACAGAGTAGGTGCGAGCACACATCCCAGCTTGAAACCACTGCAAACCTCAAAAGGTGCTGATTGGGCTCCAATGAATTTGACAGTACATTTAGTTTCCTCGTGAAAACACTCAATGAACTTCAGTAGTTTGGGAGGGCAACCTATTTTCCTCAGGAGTTTGAAAAGGCCACTTCTGCTGACCATGTCAAAAGCTTTAGTCAGATCAAAAAAACGATGTAAAGGGGTCTGTCTCTCTCTCTGAATTTCTCCTGCAGTAGTCGTAGAGAAGATATCATGTCTATAGTGGATCTACCACTCCTGAATCCACACTGAGACTCTGGGTAAACTCTAAAAGCTATCACTTGCAGCCTGGATAGTGCCACTCTAGCAAAGATCTTTCCCACTATACTGAGGAGAGAGATACCCTTGTAATTGTTGCAGTCACTCCGATCCCCTTTGTTCTTGTATATTGTGACTATAGTTGCGTCACGCATGTCCTGTGGGACATGACCTGTTTCCCAACAGCGGCAGAGGAGAATATAGAGTTCAGGGAGCAGGAGTGATTCGTTGACTTTCACTACTTCCACTGGGATACCATCACTCCCAGGAGATTTTCTATTTTTCATGCAGTTAATTGCTTTTTTGAGGTCACTAAGGCTCGAAAGCTCATCTAGGCATTCCAGTACTGGATGATCTGGTAGAGAAGCCAGGGCGACATCGTCTACTGTATTCTGTGTGGCATAGACTTCGAGGTAGTGTTCTGTCAATCGTTCTAGCTGCTTGGTTTGATCTGTAATTTTTGAATATGTAAAGAGAAAGAAAAAGCAAAGAGGCGGGAGATGCGGTTGTTCAGGAAACAAAGAGAAATTTTAAAAATTGTTATGTTAGTTTCTTGTTTTAATTAATAATGTAAAAAAAATTATCAATTAGAAAATGTGTTTGTGTTTGTAGTTATTACATTTTAATTTATATGTTGTATTATCTGTTGTATGTTTTAATATTTTTACCAATATCGAACGCTGACATATACATAAAATTAAACCTTGCTTTCGTTCAAACCGAATGAAGACAGTCTATAAATAGGACTGCGAGACATATCCCCCCCCCCTCGATTTTTTTTCCAGTTGACAAAACCAATACAAATTACATGCATATTAAGAGAGCGATTCCAGTGAAGCGACTAAACGTGAAGTCATCATCTGTCACGCCAGGGTTCAGACCTGCGTACTGACTGGTCTATTGATTGCCACACATTCTGTGTCCTTGGTACATGGTTGCTGATTTCAAACTTCCACTGAAGTACCCGTACGGAGGACGATGAAGTACCCGTATGGAGGACGATGAAGTACCCATATGGAGGACGATGAAGTACCCGTATGGAGGACGATGAAGTACCCGTATGGAGGACGATGAAGTACCCGTATGGAGGACGATGAAATGAAAGAGCACAAAATGATATGGATAATTGTTGTAAGAAGTAGTGTCCGAATGTGTGTGTGTGTGTGTGATGGTGTGTTGAATACTGTGTGTAAGTTAAACATATTTAGAACAATGACCAAAATTAATGGGATGAAAAATGAGAAAATAGTTTTCACTATCACATTCACTTCACTTTCTAGTTGTTTTTTGTAGGGGGGGGGGGGGGGGATCGGTTAATGAAAATATCTCTCTCTCTCTTATTTTCTTTCTTGTTGATTTCCCCTCTCTTTTATCTTGCTCTCTCTTTCTTTTGCGCTCTTTCTTTCCTTCTCTCTCTCTCTCTTTCTCTCTCTCTCTCTCTCTCTCTCCCTCATTCAACTACACTATGGAAAATCGTTTCAAAAGCGGATAACATTGCGTTACGGACCGGAAATCGACCACTGGCCTCAGTTTGTGCATCATTGACAAATTGTGCAGTTATAGAAACCATTATATTAAGTTAGTTGAATAAAATTTCAATAAATTTGTTCACAAAACGACTGCGAGATGAATGCGAAATGACTGCGACCAGACTACCAGATGACTCGAGATGACTGAAATATGACTGCGAGTTGACTCGAAATGAGTGTCAGACATATCAATCTATTGAATTATCTTAGCAAATTCTATTCGTTATTTAAAATTATCTTCAAACTGAAAGCGATGTAAGGCATTTCCTTGTTTACATATATTAGTTGTTTTTCTCTTTAAAGTGCACCCAAAGTCATCTATCATTAAACCATGAAGACTTCCATCCAATAAAAAAATTTAACAAGATTCTATTCAGTTATGCCTTTTAGGTCTGGAGTCATAGAAATTGCAAATTAAAAAAAAAGCGTGTCTAGGGATACGTCACTATAAAAATAATCACAGCATCATTAAAAGTCAACATCTGTGACTTCATTACGCATGTAGGCAAAAGTTTCAATAGCACCGTGAAACAGGCGGAGGTGACCCGCGGGTCGTAGTTTGGGTATCACTGATTTGAAACTATATTCAGACTATGAACAAAGAAATAGGTGTCGGTGCATTTATAAAATATTGACCGTAACGTCTCAACGCCATCGTTGAGCTAGGTATGTATGAAGATACATGCTACTGTCACTGTGAATGTTACAAGCCAACAGTTGCACTATGTTCAGAGCGACTATTTCTCTCGATATTAAAAACAAAACAAAACGAACAAAAAATGGCGTAACCAAAAGATGGGTTGCTATTAGCACGACACGTCCGATTGACGATTGTTCTAGCCCGCGCCCACGTGAAAAAGGCGAGCTCATTAATAGATAATATCGCAGTGGATATGTTCACATCAAGTAATCACATTGACAGCAGCTGGCGGCTCGGAGTCAGAGCTTTGGTCAAATGAACAGCATAGAGAATGGCACAGCATCCGCGGAGAGTGGCACAACGTTCGTAAACAGAAAGTGTGAAAGTGAGGCGTCTATTACATTCCAAGACACAAGTGACCCTCTGGGGCGCCTATTATATTCCAAGACACAAGTGACCCTCTGGGGCGCATATTACATTCCAAGACACAAGTGACCCTCTGGGGCGCCTATTATATTCCAAGACACAAGTGACCCTCTGGGGCGCATATTACATTCCAAGACACAAGTGACCCTCTGGGGCGTCTATTACATTCCAAGACACAAGTGACCCTCTGGGGCGCCTATACATTCCAAGACACAAGTGACCCTCTGGGGCGCCTATTACATTCCAAGGCACAAAGTGACCCTCTGGGGCGCCTATTACATTCAAAGACACAAGTGACCCTCAAGGGCGCCTATACATTCCAAGACACAAGTGACCCTTTGGGGCGCCTATTAATTCCAAGACAAAAATTACCCTCAGGGGCGCCTATTAATTCCAAGACAAAAATTACCCTCAGGGGCGCCTATTACATTCCAAGACACAAGTGACCCTCTGGGGCGCCTATTATATTCCAAGACACAAGTGACCCTCTGGGGCGCATATTACATTCCAAGACACAAGTGACCCTCTGGGGCGTCTATTACATTCCAAGACACAAGTGACCCTCTGGGGCGCCTATACATTCCAAGACACAAGTGACCCTCTGGGGCGCCTATTACATTCCAAGGCACAAAGTGACCCTCTGGGGCGCCTATTACATTCAAAGACACAAGTGACCCTCAAGGGCGCCTATACATTCCAAGACACAAGTGACCCTTTGGGGCGCCTATTAATTCCAAGACAAAAATTACCCTCAGGGGCGCTTATTACATTCCAAGACACAAGTGACCCTTTGGGGTGCCCATTACATTCCAAGACGCAAGTGACCCTTTGGGGCGCTTATTACTTTCAAAGACACAAGTGACTCTATGGCCTTAAGAAATGGAAAAGTGGTTTGAGTGCTGGGACAAGCCCCAAAAAGCCTGCGGAATCTGGGAGCGCAGTGGTGGAGGCTGTCCATGCCAGAGTAAGCTTATATAGCAAAATGCAGGATACTCCAATGTCCTGTTGGCTCATATTTCTCACGGCTATGGCCAAACTTTGACTCACGGTACTACCGCTACGGGGAAGGAGAAGAAACCGTGTCTCACCTTCTTTTTGACTGCCTTAGACTCCGCCTCGACAGGTCTAGGAAACCACCAAATCTCCACAGGTCTGGGAAACCACCAATTCTCCACAGGTCTGGGAAACCACACATTTTTCACAGGTCTGGGAAACCACACATTTTCCACAGGTCTGGGAAACCAGAAATTCTCGACCTGTATGGTGACATGTAGGCACTACGTAAAGCCGCAGGGTTTCTGTCCAGGGCCTTTGCAAGAGAGGATTTGAGCCTCTCAAGGCCTCACTCAAATGAAGTTTGATAATGATAATGATTGCCTAAAATGACTCTTGTGTCTATCACCTTTTATGACCCAAAGTGCATCTCTGAAGCGTTTATTACATTCCAAGACCAAAGGAACTCTCGACAGGTAGATTTGTATTCTCTAAAATCAACAACAGAAAGAAAAACAAAATTAAACAAGCAGAACATAAAAATTACTTAATTTTCTAAAAAATAAAGCTTCCCTATGGAGAAAATTCGCATAATTTCTACCACAATTTTCAATACTGCAACTTTTATCTTCCTAATGCAATTAATTCATAACACTAATTAATTGACTACTTATTGGTTAATTTTGATTTTGATTCATATATTGTAGTTGACAACGTATACATCTGCAAAGTTTCAACTATAGACTTAAATATATTATATCTAGGCTGGAAACCGGAAACAAATTCTCATCCGCGATTGATCGATTCACAGATCTATATATACAGAGATTTTTATGTACGTAACTCTTTTTCAAGCTCTTAGGAAAGTCGTCCCAATCAATCTTTTCTGTCCTAGAAAAGTAATGATCTTTAGTTTTCAAAGTTTAGAAATAATGCAAAATCATTTCTCGGATTTTCCTTAGTATGGGCTATTAATTACCCACAGAACTATATATTCACGCTAATATATGAAACAAAGCCATTTCCAGTAAGTTTCCATTGAGATACTGTTTCAAAAATCCTAGATTGATATAATTCATGTTGATTTAAAACATCTTATGTAGGTACATTTAAATAGATTGATTACCTAGATATTTCTAGATTATGTATCTAAATCTTGCAAAATAATAATTATGAGACGAGAGTACTTTTATTTTTTATGTTCAATTACTAGATCTAGATCTAAAAATTAAATTATATATTACATAGGTCAGGGTTGAAAAAAAACCCACTATACTTCTTTTAACCACTTTACAAAACAACGTCTTCATTCAACTTTAAAAAAGAAAATCACGACATTTTTTGTAGTGTTACAAGATCTCCATGTCCAGTCTAGACATAATATATATAAGTCTATGGTTTCAACATGATCAATAATGTGGACAAAATGTGTACCAGACAGGCAGAAGAGTTCACTTGGTGCGAGATACTCTCGGCTGGTGTAAGCTTTGTAAAAAGATTAAAAATCTATATCTTATAATTTAAGCCTTCAAGTAGTACAAGCCCCAATACCAAATGAAGGGCTTCAAAGAAAGTTATTAGTCTAACTGTTAAGTTTGGCATTTAGAAATGAGTGTCAAATGTTTATTTTAAGTATATGTTCCTTAGTGCAGATAGCTATTTATTTGGGATTTTTTTTTTATTCTAGCCAAGAACTATGTATGCATTCCTCATTGATCTTCGGACTCAAAGACAAACCTTATTAATATTAATATGCATATTATATTCCAATAGGCTAAAGCATTTTAATAAACAAGATTTAAAAAATATAATCTTTTATCCAAAGCCATCCTCTCGACATATAGGGCGATTTTATAAAGGAGAAGTATGTCAAGAAAAAACAAACACAAAGTGATAAATTGCAATAGTTTTACAAAACTACGGGATATAATGTGTTCTGTTTTGTGTTTAAAACACACCTTGGTGGCGGCGAAACCACAGGCATTATTTTCATTTACGACAATCTTGATAAAGTTAAAAATTTGAGCCAAAATACAGACTTACCAGACCTGGTCTGTAAGAGATCAAAAAACAACAGGTCGTAAGCAAAGAAAGAAGTGACAACAGAAAGTACGCGGTACAGTTAAGACAAAAGTTAGTACTGGCAAAGACATGACGCAATGAGACTGGGGCTTCAAGAAAGGAAGGCTTAATTAACTTGAATATAAAGCCGATTTATAAAGTACTGTAACTTAAAATAATAAGAAGCGCCCTCAGAAGTCTTTATCGCTTTAATGTTGTTGTCCTTTTGTTGTTTATAAGATATTGATGTAACTAAAAATACACTGAGCAAACAAAAAGTTCATGCCACCTTTACCTAAGGCAGAATGCACTAATGTATTGAGAAGAGAGAAGATTTAAATTCTGCATAAATGCCAACTGGAAAGCCTGTCTTTTGGACAAAATATTCCCTGGTTCATCTCGAAAGTTAACGACTGGTTAAACAAAAATTGTGCGTGTGATTTTTAGACCTTGAAGGCCTTCATTTGGTATTGGGGCTTGATCAATAGGTCAGATGATGTAACTATCATGTAAGGTCATCTGTTTCTGTGGCCTACGGTTAACGAGGTTGTCATGTTACCTTACCAGCACAACGACCAAATGCCTGTTCGTTTCCCCAACTAATGTCAAGTACCCATTAGAGCTGGGTGGACTCAGAGGCACCCAAAAATCCCGAAATTAATAATCCCAGTCTTCGGTAGGATACGAACCCGGGACCCCAGGTTCGGAAGTTAGGAGCTCTGCCCATCGAAGAGTAGAGCAGTAGCTAGTCGATATTCTGAGATAACTAGAGTGAGACTCATGAGAGTGCACACATGTTGATATTTGCGCTCACGAGTAGCAGAAGTAAAGCGCAGGTCACGTGTCCTCAGTTCCGTATCACCGTCGTGACGTTGGAGCTGAACGTGAACTTCCGAGCACCAATACGTTGTGGCCCCTTTTGGTTCACCATCCTGCAGCATTACGTTGGCCCCTTTTGACTCACCATCCTGCACCATTACGTTGGCCCCTTTTGACTCACCATCCTGCAGCATTACAAAGCAATTTTGATCAATTAGCACTAATGGAGGAGGCACCACACTGTGGTGTGTGTGTATGTGGTTGTGTTTTCGGTACTTTCGCCTCCAAGGCAAATTCACACTGGCACACTATTTCAGTCCACTCAATTTTTTACTTCTTGGCAGCTATGTAGGCCGATTTTCTGGACATGTTGTTGAGCGATTAGTTATTAGTTCTTGCCCCTTAAGCGGCCCGATGAGGTATCACGGGGAGATGACTAGAGGGGAACTGAGGTAGAGGGCATGTCATACAGAGGACATGGGAGATGACTAGAGGAGTAACTGAGGTAGAGGGCATGTCATACAGAGGACATGGGAGATGACTAGAGGAGTAACTGAGGTAGAGGACATGGGAGATGTACAGTGAGAATAATTGTAAGAGACTATTAGACTTGACCAATGAGTGTACTTATGAAACTTTTAAGGTCATTACTGGAACTCTAAATAAGAAGGGACTTTGACACGTAGTGCCCTGTGTACATTTCGAATGGATGTCTTTAACAAGAAACTAGCCGGATATGACCCGCGGCCTGCGGGCCTTAGTTTGGGTATTACTGATCTACTGGATTGAATTTAGATCTATATCAAACTTGGAGAATGTTCTCTTCACATTTTAAAAATATTGTGCACGAAAATAAAAGTAGAATTAGAAAATGGGTTGACTCGTTCAGCCGACATAATCATCTCCAATATTAATTTAATGTTACAAAGTCTCGTTATTTAGTAGAGATACAATTAGGTACTTTGTGTCTATTTGTTAGGGCCCTCCAGTTGTGTGAGGGACATTAAACATACACTAAAGTCTCCGCCATGATCTAAGGAACTTTTATGCCAAGCTGGTCAAACGGTTTTGATTTCTATGCGGGACATACATACATACATATATACACACATACATACATACATACATACTTTCATTCATTCATTTACATAAATACAAACATGCATACATACAAACATACATACATTCATTCATTCATTTACATACATACAAACGTGCATACATACATACATACATACATAATTTATTCATTCATTCTTACATAGATACATACAAACATACATACATACATAAATTCATTCAGTCATTCATTCTTACATAGATACACACATACATACAAACATACATACATACATACATTCATTCATTCATTTACATACATACATTCATTCATTCATTTACATACATACAAACGTGCATACATACATACATACATAATTTATTCATTCATTTTTACATAGATACATACAAACATACATACATACATACATACAAACATGCATACATACATACATACCATACATACATACATACATACATACGCCTTACTTTCTGTTTTGTGGCATAGATTATAAGTTAAAAAATTTAGCAAACGACCTAAAATTCTCTACACAAAGTGTATCTGCCCTTAGCTAACTAGGCCCTACTGAATCTATAAAATAAAATAATGAAGTACTAAATGATTAGCTAATTGGTTTTTGTTTTTCATTAATTCAACTGTGGATAATTTTGCAAAGTTTCAGTGAAAGGCAAGTGCGGGAAATGACGTGCAAAAGACTTGACACTAAGAGACTGATTGAGCTGTTACAAGAGCTGTGTACACAAGTCATTCAGAAAGGGAAGAGTACTTCTAAACTAAAATATTAATCATTAGATACAAATCATGTCGTCATTAGAACTTTTGGAAATACATTTTTAAAAAAAGCAAACAAAAAGTAGATTGAAAAATTAAGCATTTTCAAACAAATACATATTTATAAAATTTCCGATTAACATGACACCATAAATATTTTCTTATGCTTTATCAAGAATGATATCACTTTAATGTGTCTAATTACAAACATACAATTTTAGCGCGTTTTATCCGCTACAAAAACGCGCTGATTTCATAATTACACTAAAGTCAATCTTTATCTCCAGTCCATCTCCTAGACACGGACACAAGAAAGAGGATAGTATTTTTATGACGGTAGAAGCACAACAACTTATCTCTAGTAGAAAGAAGAAAGTAGAAAGATTAGTCAGTAGTTTAGATTTAGATCTACGTCTATCTCATGATCTACTACCTGCTTAAACACATGAACATACAAAATTAAGTCTATTCATCTCAAATTTTAATCAAATATTTGTAGGCCTACAAGCAAATGTTTTAATTTGAACAAATGTATTCAAGCCTATTAGCTATTTAGATTTGATAGCTTCATTCACACTATTTTTACATGGACACATTCGCTTTACTTATTACATTATTATTTTGTTTAATTGTTTACAAAACACTCTCAGTGACTATACCGACAGTAATGCGCAAATAAAGACCCGCGGGTCACGGGTAACATATGTCTAGTAAGTAATAAAATCACTAGGTTCCAAGGGCAGATAAATGAAACATCAAAAAGAAATTGGCATTCTTTAACGAATGTTTTTATCAGATGATCCGACAGTAATAACAATAGAATCCTTCTTATTAAATCAATAAGACATCAATCTTACACGACATTGACATTCTGTTATAAAATAAAGTTTTTAGAATCCAACAAAAAATTTTTTCGAAGAAACCTTTTTGTTTTTTATCATATCTTCTACAAGTAGATTGAAGTGAACTCCCTTGGGTTTAGTCTATCTAAACTACATTATCTGTTTTCTGGTTTAGTCTACCCTAGCAGAAGACTACTTGAATGGATGTTTTATAACACATTTAAATAGCGTTTCACTAACAGTGGGGCACAGCGGATGCGACCTCCTCTCAACGAGGGCGCTACGTCATGAAAAAAAAAAGGGGGGGGGGGAAAGATAATTATGTAGTTATCAATCCATATTTCAATATTAACCAAGTAAAAAGACATTATTATCATTTTTTTTTATTGAAGTTAAAATATATAAAGTTAGAGGCGTGGTTGTGTATTCTAATAAGACTCTGTATGACGTCATTCGACTTCAAACTTTTTGAAGATATTTTTAAATGTCTCCGCTAATTCTTCTAGACTTTTTTTTAGTCAGAATCGTCAAAATTCTTCCGATTGTTGTACCTCATTATATTAACGATTGATATCAATTATTTTTAAAGGCAATGTACAACGTAGCTTCTTTAAAGGGGTATCTATCTATCTATCTATCTATCTATCTATCTATCTATCTATCTATCTATCTACATGTCAATCTATCTACATGTCAATCTATCTATCTATCTATCCTTACTTCTAACACTCCATGTGAGTCAATGTGACTCAGAGAAATCAACACAGCCGTTTCGCTGTTTGATTAGTTCAAAAGACCTTGAAGGTCCACTAACTAGTCAATTGAAATGATTTCATATCCACCCATGCTACATTAAAACCACTGTTTGCTTCTTTGAAAGACGAGAGGGAGACGGAGAGATGACTTGGACATGGAGAGAGACACGAATAGACTTTTGGTCTAGCATCAAGAGACATTATGGAAGGGGGAGAGAAATAGAATCAATCATTTTGTGAGAACGCCCCCCCCCCCCCAAAAAAAAAACGAAGGCAGAGAGGCGGGAAAGCGGGGGCTCTACGTCATTTAAATTGGTGCATTGAATGGTCCGGTCTATCCAAACCGGTCAATCTGAACCGGGCGAAGTAAATAATGATAGCCATTTGGGAAAACAAGAAGGTCGCTTAGATGGATTCTGTTTCTGTGTAAGTGTATATGCCTGTGTGTGTGTGTGTTTGTGTCTTAGTGTGAGTAAAGTCATAATGTGATGGTTTGAAGCAGGCAATCTTCAGTCGATATAGCCTCTTGAAGGTGAAGGTCGAGTATATCTGCAGAAACGAAATGAAGAGTTTGAAGAAAATACAAATAGGTGAACAGCAAAGCCTAGACCTTCTGTCAGAACACAACATGACTGTACCAATGTGACTAAATATGTAGTTTCACTTTTTATGTTTCCTTCTATCTCTATTTCATGGGCGTAGCCAGGGGAGGGTTTTTGGGGTTCAAACTCCCCCCCCCCCCGAAATAAAATCGGAATTTAGTGACTGATTTTTTGCCTTGATTTTGTTTATTTTAGATGAGTTTTTAATACTAAACCATCACTTGCCCCAGCACAACCAGGGGGTTTTGAGTTTAAAACCCCCTACCCGGGGGGGGGTCGATTTTAAAACCCCCTACCGGGGGGGTGCTCGTTTAAACCCCCTACCAGAGGGTTTGAGTTTAAAACCCCCTACCAGGGGTTTTTGCAGTTAAATCCCCTCTTCTATAAAAGAAAACAAAAAAAAATGCAAACGACAATCCATAAATTCCAAGAGCACAGTTAAAGAAGATTTTGATTTTAAAACCCCATCCAAAATTTACGATAAACCCCCTCTTCAATATAAAAAAAGCAAATTACACACTCAAAATTCTATGAGCATAGCTAAAGGGGTAATGAGTTTACCCCCGCCCCCCCAAAACCCTATCTTCAGTAGGGTTTGAAGCTAAAAAATACCTCTTCAATATAAAAAAAACTAATTACGCACTCAAAATGTTATGAGCGTAGCTAAATATGTTTTGACTCAGATTTGAGCTTAAACCCCACTTCAGCGGGGTTTGAAGCTAAAAAATACCTCTTTATAATAAAAACAAAGCAAATTATACACTCAAAATGTTATGAGTGTAGTCAAAGGGGTTTTGAGTTTAAACTCCCCTCCAGTGGAGTTTGAAGCTAAAAAATACCTCTTCAATATAAAAAAGCAAATTACACACTAAAATTATTTGAGCGTAGCCAATCCTATTTGGGTTTTTAGTTAGCCCTCTCCTACAGATGGCTTTTTTTTAAAGTTTAAAACCCCTCCAGATGGTTTTGAGTTAATAATTCTCCTACAGAGTGTTTTGAGGTGGAAAATCTCTATCTTCAATGTTATTCTAAAGCAAACTACAGTTACTAAATTCTATTACCGTAGCTAAATGGGGTTTTGAATTAAAAAAAAAAACAACTCGAGAGATTTTTTAGTTTAAACCCCCAACAGATGATTTTGACGATAAAACTTCCCTTTTCGATATAAGAACTTAAGCAAACTACAGTCACTTAATTCCAAGAGCGTATTCAAGATATGTTACACATTTCTACCAGTGGAAGGGCTCCATTAATAAAGTGCAGTGAATAGTCATCTGCCGAAATTGAAAAACACTAAATGTGGCTCAACTAAGATGGCTAAGACAGATTTATAGAGATCAAGTCTAAATCAAGGTAATCCTATGCTGAAGTGGGAGTCGACCCCTTAGTAAGATTGTGAGAGAGCGTCGCATGAGGTTTGCGGGACATGTTCTTCGACAAAAGGAATTACGCATAAGAAGAGTTGCGATGACATCCTAGTACAACTTTGCGCCACACATTAATGCAGGTCCTGAGAGCAGGTGGGAAGAAATTTCAGACATTACCAGTGACAGATTTTTATGGAATCAGCTTGACGTCAAATGCGCCGAACGGCGCAGGAGGGTCTAAGTCAGTAAGAATAGCACATTTGGTTTTTGAAATAAAACTTTTTAATAGCAGGAAAATGCAGTGTAGATGCCTCAGAATATGCATTTTGTTGGCTTTCAATACCAGAAATAGTGCTTGGCGGCGGGGCTCCGCCCCGCGGTGGAGGGAGCTCCTAGCGTTCCTCCAGAGCCCCTTGCTGGCGATGGCGGGGAATCTTCAATTTTTCCACTAACTCCAAGAAGAACCTATTCTAGGGCACAATAAACGTCTTCCGAAAGAGAGAAGGGTCAGAATGTAATAAAGATGATGTGCACACACACACATAAATAAAAATAATTTTTGTTCGCAAGGGGGAGGGGGTTCCCGGGGGGGGGGGGGGAGAACAAAATCCCCCCCATCCCCCCCCCTGAAAAAATCTTGTCCACGCCCATGCTCTATTTATAGATCTATTTTTATCCTTTGTATGTTTATAGATTTGCTATAGTTCTTGATCGCTCTAACGGAGATTATCATTTATGGGGGGGGGGGGGGGGGGGAATTCCTATAAATAGCTAACTTGTTGGTGTATCCGGTGTACAAATTTAAAGAAGTGTTGACAGTTGTTTCTAAAAGCTACCGGGATATTTTTCTGAGCCCGTTTTCAAATTTGTAAAGAAAGACAAATAGCAACAAACTTTTAATGGTAGTAGAGGAGACTTAATACAAGTATCTCCCACGCATTGGGATATTTGTTTTTTAAAAAATATTAATATCTATTCTTTTTATTTAGTTGGCAACACTGAAGCTCAGTTTAACGTCCTTGACATTTATACACACACACATACACAATAACCCAGTATTATCTGTTTTTGTTGATAAATAAAATTTAATAAAAAAAATTATTTTAAACAAAGGATTTGTTTCGTCGACACAAGGATAGCAATCACATTTTTATATATAAAAGTTAAAACAAAAATCTCCAATGTGAGTGAATGGAAATTTCCATTCTTGCAAAACCGCTAAATAGTGGCATCCTAAGTAGTAGCGATAGTCATTTAAAGCTTAAACTTACAACATTGTGTTTGAGTATCATTTGCGACAAAATAAATTTTCGGTCATAAATTATATTTTTCTTTTTTACTTTGTAAATACAGTATCTACCATAGTATCATATGTTGTTGTTGTTTTTTTATTATTCGAGTTTGTCATTTATGACGGTAAAACTATAAATCACTAGCTATTTGGTGTATCCGGTGTACTTGTTAATAAACTATGCTTCTTAAAAGGTATATGACGTGCACTTTTTAGCCCCGGAGAATCACAGTTTCTAAGCTATTTCATTGGAAACAAAAAATAGTTTCCCATAGAGAGGAGGTACGAGACTTTCACTCATAATTAATTTACCACTTTATAGCTATCTAATAACATAATAGAATTCAAAGGTCAAAAGTCTATGTGGGAGATAAGTTAATCTAGAACAAGTGTGTTTAAATGTAAAATAGTTATTAGTTCTTATTATGTACTTGCTTCAAATGTTCAAACTAACAATATTCTCCTGCCTCTTCCTCCACATCGGCTCTCGGACCCTCCCCTACCCCAGTCACAAAAATAGAAGCAAATCATACCCCGAGTTTTAAGCTCATAAAATAAAAAGTCACTTGTCACAAAATCATGTCATTCTACACAAACTAAAAATTGACTCGCATTTACCAGCAGGCACATCCTAGCCACTCACACGCCAACACACATTATATACACACAAACAAACACACACTCAAAACATTGCGCGCGACAGACAGTACGGCCGACGAGGTTACAAACGGTACCTAAGGTCAGAGGTTAGGATGAGATGGATGCATCATTGAGATATCCAAATGGTAGCGGGTGATCACCCAGCCAACATGGCGTAGCGCGTTGGAACTTAGAAAGACATTGACATTCAAAACAAACGCAATGAAAAAATGGATTGAAAAGTGCCTGATTTTTTTTTTAAATCATTTTTTGTTTTAACTTTTGTGGCGACGTAACAAATCCTTTTTTTTTAAATATATTTTTTTCTATGTAAACGAAAGCAGATAATACTGGATTATTGTGTGTGTGTGTATGTGTAGAAAATGATTTATATTACATAACTTATATTAACTCATTCCGTCTGTCTGGCACAAATTTTGAACACATAATTTCTACCACTTTATATTTTTGGATCAAGTTGAAACTTTGCAAAATTATTTATTGTTCCTAGCAAGACATTAATCAATAAAAATTAACCAATTACTTAATTACATTTTTTTTTTTAAAGTAAAGATAAACATTCAGACCTTACGAACTATAGGGCTGAAAGGGTACTATGCGCAATATCATGTAATATGTAGCAATAAACATTTTTTTACATTTTTTAGTATTGAACCGTTCATTATGCTACCTTAGGTGTCGGAAAAAAAGCCATTCATTTCTAATGTAACAATCGGGAAAAATTCTAGCTTTTTCGATGTCCTACTAAGTTCGATTCGCATTTATAAAAAAAAATACAATTTAATTATTAGCCCGACCAGGCCAAAACAAATACAAAGAATCGACTGCAATTTAAAAAGTTGTAAAAAATGTCAAAAGTTAAAAAAAAAAAAACACTGATGAAATTCCAATGGAATAGCTTTAGACATTTTTTGACTTCCACTCTATAGCTATTGATGTAGAGCTTATTTATGTGTTGTGCACTGATTTATTTCCAAACAGAATAACAGATTAAACATATTTTTTGAACTAAACACAATATCAAAGAATAGCTTCAAGGCAGTAGAGGTTTGAATTCAGAGTTGTCCTTCTTCTTCGTGCAGCTCTACCCAATCATGGAAAAGGACGTTCCTTTGGATACATCAGCTGCGTGTATGTTATGGCTCTTCAAATACAAACAGGAGGTAACTTTTAACTAAATCAGGAACACTGGCGAAATGCCAAACAATCAATATAAGTAGTCGACGCTAGTATCAAACAATAATAAACACTTTAATACATAAGAAGAGATCCGTCCATTGTCATTTATCTATTATTTTGTTATTCCTACTGTTCTACACAAAACGTCTTGTTTGTAGCGTCACTTAGAGCGTTCTTGTTTTTTTAAAGATCTGTCACGTCACTTGTCGCTAAGTAAAACTTTCCTCTTATTCCCGAAACAAATACTAAATTCTTATCATGTCATAACAGTGGATGGGGGGAATCTGAAGGTAATGCCCTGGCATCTCATTATCCATGAGATGATCCATATGAGGTGATCCATATTAGGTGATCCATATGAGGTGATCCATATGACATGATCCATATGAGGTGATCCATATAAGATGATCCATATGACAAGATCCATATGAAATGTTCATATGACATGATTCATATGAGGTGATCCATATGAGATGATGCATATGACATGATGCATATGACATGATGCATATGACATGAAGCATATGACATGAAGCATATGACATGATGCATATGACATGATCCATATGACATGATGCATATGACATGATGCATATGACATGATGCATATGACATGATGCATATGACATGATGCATATGACATGATCCATATGACATGATCCATTTGACATGATCCATATGAGATGATCCATATGAGATGATGCATATGACATGATCCATATGACATGATCCATATGACATAGTCCATAGTCACTTCGCGATTGAAGGAGGCCATATATCGAAGAATGAACTGAACTGTAGGAGCCAAATAAAACGAGAAATAAACACACCACATAAACAAAGGATGTTGCCTGGTCGTGTGGTATGTGCACTGGGGCTGTCGTCTCGAAGGTTGGGGTTCCAACCTAACCCAACGCCCTCCTTATTGCGGGACGTCTGATCTAGGATGTAATAACCTTTCAATTCTGAACAGTCGAAACACGTAAAACCAGACGCTGATCAAGGTCATTTGTCTACGTAAAACTCTCCCAGATCAAGTGAATGCAACATCGAAATGACAAGAGAGTTACTGGACCTTACAAAGAGCTACAACTTTTGCGAATCTGAATCGAAATCTGCTGAACTGTGATAAGCGTTACGAGACACTCGCTGGCTACGAGATAGAGAGAGGGGGGGGGGGGCGGAGATGTCTAAGGGAAGAATCAATGTCTAATTAATTAACGACTGAATTGAAGATGGCGTTTTGTCGTCGGCTGAAGACATTTTACACACCGGTGTGACTTGTTTGAATGAAATGTCAGAAGTCAGTAGTGGAAAGACAATCTTTAACAACCTTGGCCATTGGAAACGTGTTTTGTTTTGTTTTTTAATTATTGAAATTTATAGAAATTGTTGTCTCGGCCTTTCAACATGAAAAATATCAAACAGAGTTGATTACGTTGTTAGGGTTGGTATAGTTGTTTGAGTTATTTTGTTGTATTAACAATATGAAATCATAATACAGTCGATTCTGGTAAATCGGACCAGCCACATTCACTTATTCAGATCAAATCCTAAAGTAGAACACAAGTAAGTATAATTGGACCAGCAGATTACTGGCTTAAATGATCGCTTTACGACGAGGTCCAATAGATAGGAATCGAATGTATCCTAAAAGCTGCAAGAACTCTTCCAAAAGAAGCTTGTAAGTGTTTTAAAGATCTCACCAACCAGTTTCCTCCGTCTCGGTTCTGGGCGGGTCTCTCCAACTGTCCCCAGGTCTTGCACATCTGTTTGGTATCTGCATCCCAATCTCGGCGCCATGCAGTCCTGGGCTGTCTCCTCTTTCTCTTTCCTTGAGGGTTGCAGTTGAGGGCTTACCTTTACACGTTGAAGCAGGCTTGCGAAAATGGAAATTTATTCAAAAGTTTTTGCTTCAAACACTTTAAGCTCCATAAAATCTTCACCTATAGCGAGGCGGTCTATTTTTTTTTTGGGTGGTGAGGAGGGGTTCATATCATGTGAAGTTATATACAACTTCCATATATATATATTGTGTTTAGTGTATATTATGCTTCTATATCACGAGAAGTTATATACAACTTCCATATATATATATTGTGTTTAGTGTATACTATGCTTCTATATTACGAGAAGTTATATACAACTTCCATATATATATATATTGTGTTTAGTGTATATTATGCTTCTATATCACGAGAAGTTATATACAACTTCCATATATATATATATATTGTGTTTAGTGTATACTATGCTTCTATATCACGAGAAGTTATATACAACTTACATATATATATATATATATATATATATATATTGTGTTCAGTGTATACTATGCTACTATATCACGAGAAGTTATATACAACTTACATATATTGTGTTTAGTGTATACTATGCTTCTATAACGAAAGATGGTTCGCCGAGTAGATCTAATGTCCCTCCCTAGAGAGGTATGAACGCTATCTCCCTTACAAATTCAATCTATTCTGACTGCAGCTAGGATTTTCTTTTCTCCTTAGCTCTGCATTCAATCTTCACATTTATGCAAAGCGGAGCTTGAGCTCAACGGATCTAATGTAATAATGTTTAGTGTTGTGTTTATAACATTAGAACTTTTAGCAACTGCCAAGGGAGGCGACACATTTATGGGGGAGGCTGTGGGAAGTGTTACAACGAGCCAATCATTTTGTTTAGTTTCAGTAAAGCTTGTTTACAAATGGAAGGGTACGATGCTAGTAGATTACAATTTATACTTTAAGATACTAACGGTTGATATTTTTGTATAGAACAGAAACTGATGACGCGATCAATCTAGACGTAACAGTAGAATGGGTTCGTTGAGATGGTCACCTGAACAGAGCATCGCGGCCATATTCTTGATATTGCAACAAAGCTATAGTGAGAAATTTTTAGAAAAAAAAAATTGATTCATATATATCTGTCCGTATACTTTAATAGAAATATTTAATACAACAAGGAAACGATATGCTCTTCCTGAAATGAATCTAGGCGAGATTACCCTCAACTAGATCTATGTCAAAGTCTAGATATATTCTGTTTGTAAACAAAGGAAATAACACATTGGACGCTACTACAACGAAAAGACGTTTCCTCGTGTAGAGAGAAAACCTTTGCTCTTATATAAAGACCTGTTTAGAACATTATTTCATGTTGATGTATTCGAGCAGCAGTCATCTAGTGATAATTTAAGATCACAAAGAAGTCCCAGTTTTTTTTTATTTCTTATAAGAAATAAGGGAGAGAATGACGAAGAACCACTCTACTGACTTCTGACAAAGAACCACTCTACTGACTTCTGACAAAGAACCACTCTCCTGACTACAGACGAAGAACCACTCTACTGACTTCTGACGAAGAACCACTCTACTGACTTCTGACAAAGAACCACTCTACTGACTTCTGACGAAGAACCACTCTACTGACTTCTAACGAAGAACCACTCTACTGACTTCTGACAAAGAACCACTCTACTGACTTCTGACAAATAACCACTCTACTGACTTCTGAAAAAGAACAACTCTACTGACTTCTGACAAAGAACCACTCTACTGACTTCTGACAAAGAACCACTCTACTGACTTCTGACAAAGAACCACTCTACTGACTTCTGACAAAGAACCACTCTACTGACTTCTGACAAAGAACCACTCTACTGACTTCTGACAAAGAACCACTCTACTGACTTCTGACGAAGAACCACTCTACTGACTTCTGACGAAGAACCACTCTACTGACTTCTGACGAAGAACCACTCTACTGACTTCTGACAAAGAGCCACTCTACTGACTACAGACGAAGAACAACTCTACAAGCTAATGACAAAGAACCACTCTACTGACTACAGACGAAGAACAACTCTACAAGCTAATGACAAAGAACCACTCTACTGACTACAGACGAAGAACAACTCTACAACCTATTGACAAAGAACCACTCTACTGACTACAGACGAAGAACAACTCTTCAAGCTAATGACAAAGAACCACTGACGAAGCCTGATAGGGAAAGATTTTTTTGTTCCTGTTGAACATTTGTAAGCAGCACTTGATTGCAAATACTTTCATGTTCTGTATCAGCCTCCCCCTTCAGTCACAGACAGGCTTCCATCACTTCATGGCGACATCTTTCTCTAGAACCACCTGCTTTTTTCTTCTATTATTATTCTCTTTTTATTTTCGCATCACTCATTAAGAGACACACACACATACACACGCAAACACACACATTATTTCCCACACAATCGTTGTCTCTTGATTGCTGCGTATGAGTGAGTGTGTTGTTGTTTTTTCTAATTCAGTGTTGTTAACGATGACATTTCCTTTCTCTCTATTCATTTTTCTCTTTATGACTCTCTTCATCTCTGTCTAGCCTTCTCTTTACCTTTATCACACTTCCCAATGCTCTTCCTCTATACATTCTCTCACGCTGTATCAACACTTTTTCGGTAGTACTCTAAATATAAATCACCTTCTCCACTCTCTCTATTACTTTCTGTAACTCTAATTCTTTTACTTTCTTTCTCTCACTCTCTGTCTATCTCTATCACTTCGTTTCATTATATCCCACTCTCTGTATTACTCTCTCAGTCTATTACGCTCTCCATCACTCTCTCTATTAGGCTATATCTCTATCATTCTCTATCAATCTATCTATCACTCTCTCTCTCTCTCTCTCTCAATAATTTTTTCTTACTTTCTCTACCAAGTTTTTTTATTTACAATTTAAGTTTTTCATATATTCAAAGCTCAATGTTTACAATTGTGATTCGAAAACTTAGCGTGATAGTTGTCTGTCTGTCTGGAAAAACATGCATGACTAGATTGACACATGAATTGCGTAGGACGTAATTATCTTCTTTTTTGAAGTAACGTCTGTAATATATAAGATAAGCGTTAGTACACGCTATTTTTCCCTCATTCGAACTCGGATCAAGCTGAAATTTTGCACACATATTTGCACCTGATAACACAAGAATCTAATATAAAAAAATACAAAAATAACCAATTAGTTAATTATCTAATGGTAATTAATTATTTTGTTTGTTTACTACGAACAAGGGAAAAAATTTAATTTAAATGGTGGTATAAGCTGAATTAGTTGATACACTTGCATTTCGTATAAGTTTTTTTAAATTTTTTAAGTATAATATCTATCTATCTATCTATCTATCTATCAATATATCTATCTATCTATCTATCTATTATATATTTGTCAGTTTATTGTGAACGTGGCATAGAAAATGATTTTCAAAACTTAAGCTTCACAAAAGGACAAGACCAAAAGGGCTCTAAGACACTTTTTTCTTCTTCTTCAAAATTGTCGTAAGAGCTGAGTCTAAGACTGTTGGAAGTCTAGGCCTTTAGAAGCCTGCCCCCATCTGCCTGTCTGAACAAACTTCTGTTCTGTCTGGGAAAGATCCAAGCAAGTGTAAGTGTTTACATCTCTATTACCGATGGCTCTTATCCCAAGACGCTTTGGTTAGAAGCAAGGCCAAAGGTTTAGCACATCGGAAAAACTCCATCATCTTCCTTGTCTGCCCACATCAGTCGTGCAGGTGTCCACCATAAAAAACGGCACCTTAAACATTGGCTATGGACTTGGGGTCCTTAGGCACACCAGTTGGGGTTCTGTTTTTGCTTCCTTATTTGTCTAAGCGTCCTTCTAGCGATCGTATATATCCGAAAGCCTCGTTGAGACTGAGAAGCATCGCCAGGGGTTGTTAGACACACAGTCGCGAGTTCGAATTCAGCAAAGATACAAGACACACGGCAGAACATAGGACACAGCACAATGATTTCATACTTGGCAAAGACACACGACAGAATACAGGACACAGTGCAATGATTTCATGCTCGGCAAAGACACACGACAGAAGACAGGACACAGTGCAATGATTTCATACTCGGCAAAGATACACGACAGAAGACAGGACACACTGGCATGACGTAAACCTATGGAGGAAGTAACAAAAAAGACTCCATGAGACTACTCCAGATTTCCTTTTGACAAGAGTTCTTGCTAATGGCTTTTATGCACGCGAGAGCAGGGCGAGTCCAGGGGACCAAACTAATGAGCTCAAAGTACATTTGAGACAGAACTTTTTCCCACTCTCTGGCCTCTAAACGTTTGTTTGCCTTGACCTGGAAACAACAATACTGATTGGGGAGAAAGGCGGTGTTACACAATCAAGATATATTGATTGTATGAGAGAAAAAAACAACAACACTTCATTAGTCGGGCGAACCGGATCTTATTACTGTCTGTCTAATGCTTTATTGCGTAAAGACGATTAGGGTTTCATGATCTATGGTAGTTATCTTTTGGGGGAGGATAATCTATCTATCTATCTATCTATCTGTTTATCTGTCTATCTGTTTATCTCTCTATCTGTCTATCTGTCTATCTATCTATCTGTTTATCTATCTATCTATCTATCTGTTTATCTATCTATCTGTTTATCTATCTGACTATCTATCTGTTTATCTATCTATCCGTTTATCTGTCTATCTATCTAAGCATGCATTTTTTTTGTCTTCTTGTTGTATCCTAGATTCCTAGTCTGTCTCTTTGTCTGTTCGTGTTTTATGATATTGCTGGAAGAAAAATAACCTTCTAATTACCAGACACGGCATGAAAAGCGGAAGCTTTAGGGAGAGAGGGAGAGGGGGTGGTGCGCTTAATATTATGCTCTACTGTTAGGAATCAAATTGGACTTTACGTGGCAAGCAAGCGTTAATCCTAACTAATAATTATATCTCTACCCACGTCCTTCCAGCCTAAAACCCAGATGTACTTGTTTGAATGGTGAAGCTAGGTTAGTTTGAGTCTTTATTTCATTACAAAGATTATATCAACTCACTCTGTCTGTCTGGTAAAAAGTGTGGTGTGTACACGTTATTTCTCTCACACCCATTCTCGGATCCAGCTAAAACTTTGCACAATTATTCATTGGCATAGACAAGACCTGAATTAGTAATAAAAAAAGTAACCACTTAGACAATTAATTACTAGTAATTAATTAGTTTGCTCTGTACCAACAATAGATACTAATACTTCAGTATTCACAGTTATGGCTGTTGGGTTTAGTCCCCTTAAATTATTATTATTATTATTATTATTATTATTATTATTATTATTAGCGCCATTTCTCCCCCCACACAATAACCGATCAAGTTGATACTTTAAACAATTATTTATTGTACCTAACAAAACAAAAATGCTCAATAGGACAATTAATTATTGGTAATTAATTCTTTTGACTCGAATAAGGGAAATAACTTTTACAAATTATTGATAGATAGATTTTTAAGGCGGAGTTCTTCCCCTTTAAATAAACTTTGTTTTACTTTTGCTTATTTAATACATCTGATTTGTGTTATTGATATGTTGATAGAGTTAGTACTTAAAGCAATTGCTTTTCCAAATTTAATAAATTTACACACAAATTTGCGGGCGGCTTCTACGTGGCATCGCTTACGCATACACACACAAGCACTTTCAAAAACATATTCACAAACATACTCTTTCTCTTTCTCTCTCTATCTCTCTCTCTGACACTCGTAATAAAACTGAACACATAAACCTACTTTGTACGACCCTACTCTCAGCGTATCTATCAATCACTATCTATCACTCTTTCAACATCTCTGTTCATTAACTAAGAAACGAGAATCTTCCATAGACTCCATGTTACGATTGAACTTGAACATTGGCGCCAGGGAAGTGTTGGCAAAATATTCCCCAAGTGAGTGGGAGAGATGAAAAGAATGAAAAAGAACGAAAGAAAGAAATAGAGTCCTAAAGAGAGAAGCAAGATTTGTTCTTCTGTGTGCTATAAAAGCAAGTAAGATACCTTATCCACTTGTCCCTGTGTCATTGGCTATCTCTGTCGTCTGATAGACGCAGGCTCCATTTTTTGGGGTACATCGTTTCCGGGTCAAAGGTTAATGGAAAACGGCCCTAGTTATAGAAAACGCCATTTACCTCTTCTTTTGTAAGAACCACTTAAAATAGATCTACAAGTCTTTGGACATTGGCATGAGATTCCACGCCTACAGAGCAATATTCATGTTTGTCGACGTTGCAAGGTCGGAGAGAAATATGTTTGGATTTGATGATAATGATTGACAATAATGAATAGGTTATTTTATTTAGCAGTTGAAATAAAACACAAGGATATAGTTAGAAGCTTAAGGTATATATTTTTAATGTGATATAAATACAACTGGGCTTAGGTCATTTTTTCAGACATTACCAATTAGAGTTGGGTACTACGATTGCACTTACTTCAGCTGATGTCAGATAACCGTTAGAGTTGGGTAGACTTAGGGACGTCCAAAACCCATTCTTCATTTTGATTCGAACCTGAGACCACCTGGGTCAAAGGTCATGGGCTTTTCAACTCAGCTTACCCTCCCCCCCACCGACCATTTAATCATCGTTAATAAAAGATTTTCCTTTTTTTCTTGTTTTTTAAAATTGTTTTTACTTAAAATCTTTCTTTACATTTAAAAAAAATAATAATCATGTCCAAAATTTGTAACTTTTGAAAAAAATAAAAAAAAACCTTTTTCTTTTGGTTTTGTAACGAAAACGAAATGTCCTTACAATGTCCTTATATTGTCCTTATATTCCGATCAGCCTGCTCAGTGTAAATCACGCCTAAATGGCAAATCCATGCGTTGTAGCATGTAGCATTGATAGATAAGGTAGCTATTATCGATAAGCCATCAATAGTCTGGGTAGCAATCAAAGTAGCCATTCAACTAGTACTTTTTTTTTGTCATTCACAATTTAATAATTTGATAAACTATCATTTAAAACAAAAACGATTAAAATGTATTAATTTTTTTTGTCTGCCATCACTCTATATAAATAGAGCGCATGTCGCCATGGGGGTATCTAAATCATTTAGTAAAGATAGTAATCAACATTATTTTTCGTTTACTCTAACCATATTGGAATTGAACCCACGCCTTTGTGATCCATGTAGTCTACTTCTGTCACCTTGTCGTTCAATTCAATGTATTAAAAGAAATAAATAAAAGTCTCAATTTAATTTTGTCTCAGCAGAAATTATTTAGCCTGGGCGTCATTACAATAGACTCCCCACCACACAAGCGCTCCCGCCCTCGCTCTCACGAGTGCCCTTAAATAAAGTTAGTTGAGTCGAGTTAAAAAAACAAATCTTTAGCCACAGTGTGATGAGTGCAGAAGAAATACATAGATTCTATTTATTTCTGAATTCCGGCTTTACGATCTGACAATGCCTCCTTACAAATTGGATTTTTCTTTTTTTTTTTTTTTAGCCCACACACATATGTATTTTTTTTTCTATTTATTTTGGATTTTTAAGGCTTTGGTTAGGTTTGTGGGAAGACAGTGAATCACATTTAAAGAAAAGATTGGAAAAAATCGTTTCATTCTGTTTCTGTGACAAACTCTGAAATAGAACAATGTGACAAAAAAAATGCTAATAATGAAAACTTCTAAACTATTATAATAATCGTGAAGCCAATGACAACCCAACATCTTTGCTTCTTTTAAATACTACTATGTGTAAAAAATCTGGCTTACAATAAATGATTGACCGTTTTTAAAAAGGTTATATTGGAATTCACTCTGTCTGGTAAAAGGTTTTTTAAAACGAACTTCTTTCTCCCTCACCCCATCTCGGATCAAGCTGAAATTGTGCACAATTATTTCTAGTGCCTGACAAAACATGAATCAATAAAAATATTAATCAAGTATTTAATTAACAATTAGTAATTAATCATTTTGTTTGGTATCAGACAAAGGTCAGAATCTTTACTTGACTAATATGGTGGTATAAGTTGAACTAGTCCCTGTATACTGTATGCGAGAAATGGGTCGCAGTTTGAAACTTTCACTAGATAGCTGTAAATCTTCTATATCCATAGACACACTGATTATCGTATTAATGTTAGCAGAACAGAGTCATCGAATCCAAATTAAGGTTGTTCAACTTTTTTAAAATATGATATGCATTCAAAAAGTGATCACGGTATGATTCAGAGGATACCATCTTCTTTCTCCCCTTCCCGACTTTCTCAGCTGGTCGAGACAAGCGATAGGATCATAGCGTAGCGAGAAGACTAAAAGCATGAAATTGGGCGAAACAAACACTATTGGTACAAATATATCAAATTAGATGTTTAAAAAAATATTTTCTTTATATACTTATGCCTTTGAGTTTTTTGTCTTGTGGCTTTGACTTAGAAGAAAATGTGACCTATTATTAAAGCATGAAATATAGCCTTGTAAAAAAAGACTTGATATTCACGTGTTTTTACACTGCGCCGGTAACACCCTCTCCACTAAAACACAAATGTTGATTGTTTTATAAGTACATCTCGATATCTACGACACCAACCCCACCATTGTTCTGTTGGCCGAGGCTTCCGTGGCGACAGGGTATGCCATAAAACTTGGCCATGTAAAATATTCATCTCCTCCAGTGTCTGCGAATGAAGATGATTGTTATGGAAGCCGTGTCACGGCGAGGCTGAGCAGTCATTTGCTCTCGAGTCATTTATCCCCTTAGCCAAAGCTCGTCATTAGCGAGCATAAAAAAGGACTTCAAAGAGAAACCCGAATGTGTGCAGATAGGATAAGAGAGAGAGAGACAGAGAGAGAGAGTGAGAGAGAGACAGAGAGAGAGACAAAGACAGAGAGACAGAGATAGAGAGCATGGAAGCGGGGAATGCGGGTCTGAAAGACTGGAAAGAGTTCAGAAAAAGTCAAAATGACAACAGAGAGACAGAGAGAGACCGAAAGGGAGAGAGAGAGAGAAATAAAGAATGAGAAAGTGAAAGGCAGAAAGAGGAAGAGAATAGAGAGAAGAGAGAGAGAGAGAGGTTAATATTACAGATAAGTAAGAGACATAAAGGGGAGTTAAACATTAAAATGTTGTGTAAAAGAACCAAAAAAACAAAAAAGCGAATGAAATAAAAGACATGAAAACCAAACATGTGGACTAAATAGAAGGGAAGGAAAAAGTCGGAACTAAACATACATCAATAGCGGAAGGATAACAAAAGGAAATAAAAGGGGACAAAAAGAAATGAAAGACAAATAAGACACGTGACATGTGTAAAGACATGTGTCAACGTGAACTCATTGAAGAAACATTGAGTTAGAGAGATACGAACGACATAAGAATATCTGACCAACAGGACATTCAATATTTTTTTTTTAGCAATTAGCGATATATACAACTTTTGTTCTGAATGGTTTCATTCCCTCCCTCTCTGTCTCCTTCTCTCTCTTTCTCTTTCACACACACACACACGCACTAACTCACAAGTACTCAACTGCTCATAAACACACGAAATGGTTTTGGGAGCAGCAGACTCACGTATGTTCTCTGGGTGCGTTCTCCCCCGCTCCCCGGGCCGTTACAGTGTTGTCAAAGTTTCATAAGCTTCCTATCACCAAGTCTCTCCCTCCCTCCCTCTCTCTCTCTCTCTCTCTGTCTCTCTCTTTCTCTTTCTCTCTCTCTATCCCACGGCAACTTATAGGCAGCATTTAGGAAGCGTTATTTTTACGACCAGTTGGGGGGGGGGGGAGTGAGATGAGGTCTACTGGTGCTGGGCGTCCATTGCCGAGGGCGCTTTTATTGTCCCTTAAAACGACTGCGAAGGTGGCGCACGGTTTGTGGGATATGAAGGTAGAAACGACACCCAAAGGAAATCAAAAGAATGGGAGGCTGAGAGAGACAGAGAGACCAGAGAGGGTGTGGGCTGGAAAGAGAGAGAGCAGTTAATGCAAACAAGATGAGCCTTCGTGGTCCACTGATTGACCACATTAGTAATGCACGCGTCATAATGGGACAAGTCGGGCGTAAGTGATTACTAGAACTGATAAAACAGCCTGGTCCTACCTGTCGTGTGTTCTAATTCTCCACCCCAGGGGAACCCAATTAAAACCATAAAACACCACTTACTAAGCAGAACAGTGATGAAAGTCACCGCAGGCTATAGTGGTTCAATTGACTTATCGCTTTTTGGTGTAATTTTTCATCGCTTTCGAAACTAAAGGCCAGTTAGAATAGTTATCAGAATGAACCCACGAAGAGAGTAGGTTCTGCGGAAAAAGATCTAAACATGAAACTGCATTCGCTGCCTTCATTTACATCTTTGCTGAAAAAAATCTATTTTGTATGCATATAAGTGGAACATAATTTAAAACAACAATTAATAAGTAGGTTTTCATATTATGGCGAGAACGGCAGGGCTGCAATACCGCAATGTAACACTGAAATAAAGAAATTTTTAATATTTTTATTTGCGGAATTTTTTTTTTTTTTTTTTTTTTTTTTTTTAGGTTTTGAATAAGAGATTGACCTTTTACAAAGCAATTAGATCAATTAGATACTCATTATAAGACATTAGTTACGCCATGTTCATATTTAACTTTACATTCACTTTCATCTATCCCTTGGTCTGCTGAACCATTGGGGCACCAACCTTCTTTCTCCATTCTTCTCTGTCATATGCCTTTGATAGAATTTCCTATTGATAATCTTTCTGAAATATTGAAACATGCATATTTACCTGCCTGGGTGAACCACCTCGGGGGCCGATTTTGAGTTTGTGTTTTCACACAAGCTATCTTTGCAACCTTGTTTTTTTCTGAAATCACTTCTAACATCGAAAAAAAAGTTTTTTTTTTCTTTTCTTGTATTTTCCGATTCAGTTGATCTATATAAATAAAATGACTGGATCCACAAATCGTCTATTATCTCTGCTTAGCAAACACTATTCTCAAAAAAAGAAATGTTTTTTTCCGGTAAAACATTTCTTTCTGATAACAAATATAGCTTTCTTGTTCAACTGAAGAAAGTTATTGTCGCTCTCTACTTCAATAAGAAATAGTTGCAATTAGTGATGGTAATTAGCTTTAGCTACTGCTACTGCATTACTTTTCAAATTTCTTCAGGAAATGTCTCAGTGCACGTAGTACTTTTTGATGTACAGTACTTGAGTACATTGGTACGTAATTATCGCGTGGTTATTTTTTTTTCTTTCAAAAAGCGATCAGACATTTCTAGCCCTTGCTATACATTTCTCTTTATTTGTTTTCAGAAGCACTTACTAACAACATTTGATCGATCTATATGCGTTGCCTTTAAGTGGAAATAATCATGAAATTTCTACGAAGGGCTTAATAGGAGATAATAACTCAAACATTGCCAATGATTGCATTGCACCTATCCCTCGCCACTGTGGCCCCAATTGCCCTACCAACATATTAAATGTAAAGAATATTTAAATTAAAAAACAATTATGTAACTATGTTGCTTTCATTATAGAAATGATGGCCGCTGAGATCAGCATTTTAACGGAACATAGAGGAAGATATAAATTATACACATCTTTACCATCGACTAACTATGCTTTTTGTTGCTTTCTTAAAAAATACGTGTAATCATGGAGATGACATAGGACGTATGATTCATTCCTATTAACGTGTACACATATTATACATAATGTAATTGTATGCGCTTAGTTCTCAATGCATTATCAAATTTTACATATTATAATAACAGATACGAACGGATACCCATCACATAATATCCATCACATGACACCTATCACATGACACTCAATGTTTGGGCCCGGAACGTACTGTTTTGCCAGTCCACCCTAAAAGAAATACAATTTTTCAATAATCGCTTTTAGTTAGTACAATCTAAATGCTTCTACGAGCAGCACATAACCAGTAAAGACTTTTTCTTAAGTGTGCTGCAAAAAACGAACACAAACACACACAAACACACACCCCCACCATCTATTTTAGATCTTGTTACGCAATGAGAACAGCAACACTCATACATTTATTTATTTTTTTTGTATTTTTTTGTATTTCATTATTATTTTTTTTAACAAATAAATGTACACCCTCGTCCCCTCGGTGCGTTAACAAGTTAATGAAAATCTCTCATCGGTGTATTCCGGTTGACAACGTATTTAGATATTGATCATGTCTATTTTTTGAGTGTAAACAATTATGTCTAGTTTGTCTACATTTGGACAACATAATTCCAAGCATGTCAATTGATTAGTTATGTTTGCATGCAGTGTGTAAACTAAATGAACCAAGTTCGTCTTAGTCAAAGTGCAAATCAAATAACTTGTACAACTTCTGTCCCGTGTATCGTGAATAATTCATGTTGAAACACAACGTCATTACCTCCCTGCTGTATGGCCACTGTATGTCTGTGAGTAGATGTCACTCACACACACACACACATAAGACCATTCACACATACCACACACGCAATACATACACACGGAGATATGTAGATTTTAAAAAGCATGAGTCACTAGAGCATTATCCCAAGCATTGGGTGTCCCAGTTCAAACACACGAGTCAGCCACCTTGAAGGGAGGACCTAGAGGAGAAACTATACCTTTGGAGCTGCATGCATTCGTCTTTTCCCAACTAATCAATGCAGAATGCAGAATTCATTAGTGGGTCTTGTTCCACATTATCCATGGAGAACGCGGAATTTTCTCCAAGCATTTTAAAGTCTTGTCCCATGGCATCAGCCCAGAATCCAGGCTATTTTAAAATGTGTGGACAGTACAGTTAACGTCTTGACCAGCCGCTCATTGCGTTGAGCTGTCTTCACCAAGCAGCGCGTACTTCAATGTTTTCGTTTAGGGATGACCAACAGGGCAGCCCTCCCAGGAGCCGCTGTTCAAAAATACCTCCGGCTCGGCTTCAGAATGCTCAGATTCCTATAAATAATTCACAATGTAATTTTTTTTTTAAATTTGATATTTAAAACCTAAAGTTCCGTTGAGCACCCACCTCACCAAACTTGAATATTAGCTGCTGGATCAGGTGTATAGCAAGAAATATATTTGTTCAATATATGGAAGGAAATGGGCGGTACCTCTTTAAACTTTTGGAACCCTCCCCCCCCCCCCCGAACAGCTTGAAAAGAATAAGGTGATGTAACAGATGTCGTGCAGAAGGGTGGGAATTAGGAAAGGGGTCAAGCAAGTGTTTCCTAACTTGTTCTATTATGCCATCTGTTCTTCATACAAAGACTAAACAATACTTTATATTATTATATCAGTTGGAAGTTGCACATTTCTGTTATGTATAAGATTAACAAAAGATTGTGAAATTTGAACACAAATATTTTGTTTCTTCTTACCTATTTTTTTCCATTACATGCCCAACAAATTCACCAGCGATTCTCTTTTGCAAAGCAAATAGTATTAAACTATTTCATTGTTAGCACTTCTTAAAGAAAACTATGTTCTTGGTTTTAGAGGAAACATGAAAATCATTTTAAAAAAGAACACTTTACATGAAGAAAAAAAAAGACAATTCCTCCTTTATGTAACATATTCACCCTCTTAAAAATTATGAATGTTATAGCTAAATTTTTTTTTTAGTTAACCCCTTCACCTCCTCTCCGAGAATAAATCCTTGTTAAGAGAATGTATAGATCTTGTACACCTTTTAGTATTCTAGTGATAAGCATTTAGATTTAGACTTTGAAGACAATAGGCAAAATTTCCCTGAACATATATTTATTAAACTCTTGAATCAATAAAGCCCAGTATTCGGAAATTCCCGAACGCGATAGTCCTTTCAAAACCGATTTCTGAATCAAGACCTAGATTTAGTCTCTAGCCAAATTTACATTTTTTTTTTTTTTATTTTGAAAAATTATAAAAGTCACACTAGAGTTTTCCCCATTTGGCCAATAAGCTAGTCCTTTTTTTTCTCAGAGATATACATAAACCGTTAAATTTCTAGCAAAATTCTAGAAAAACCGTTAGAGCCATTTTTAAGATCAACGTCCGCCCACCTCCATGAGAGAGTTTGTTTCGTATCTCTGACCTACTTTAAACTTTGTCACGTGGTTATGGTCTTACAAAGAGAATAATAGCTATATCGTCCTATTATTAGATACAGATCTACATCTAAATATTTTAGATTTAGGCATAGATCTAGTAGATCTACTAAAATAATCATATCAATTAGTCATGTTTTTTTTCCATTGAATTAAAGATGTATAGATCTAGAGTATTAGACATTGTAATAACAAGGAAATCATGAAGCCATTAATGTAACGGAAGGTATATGGAATAATCCGATTAAGAACCGAAGAGACATGTCCTGCAGAGTGTATTTGTCAGACTTTAGGCTCCATGGCACTCGATGAGTAAGTGCTGAACACTACAACGGACTTGAATTCTTATTTATTTTTAGTACAAAGCTTATATCAACTCACTAAGTCTGTCTGCCTGCTACAAACCATGCCCATGCTATTTCTCCCACTTATATATGATGATACGCCCTTAGAAGTGACATTTTGTAACCAATTGTAAGGGGCATTTTTATTGGCTCGAGGCGACTGATCCTGATTAATATATTAGTTGACTATGTGCCTGGAATGTTCTGAAGTACAATGACATTCATAAGTCTTCGCCAGTTTTTGATAAAATAATCTCAAAGATGTTTCTTGGCCTCAGCATGTGTGGAAAAGGGGGTGGGGGTGAATTCTTAGAGAGAACGTGGATAAACTAGCAGCAAACTAAACAAAATGTCTTCGCTAGAATTTCCTATGGTACCGAGTTAATTGCATTTTGCAGGTATGTAATGAAACTTAACAGAATGGAAAGTATATCGTGTATCTCCACCACGTCAGTAGTTAAAGGGCAGGAAAACCTTACCGTTGATCTGTTCTAAAATAGCACGGCTTCGACTCGCGAGGAACATTGATAATTTTGTACAAATACTAGCTACAAAATGTGAGTAACCTAAACAATAATTTGAGCATCTCGTGATTGAGCAATGATTAATGCTCTATTTTACGAGCATTATGCTATTTAAGTGGGTGTGTCTAATTTGTAACATACTATTTCAAATGTACACCCACGCTCGAAAAAAAAAACACACACACTCACGCATCACTGGCCACATTTACAAAGGACATTTTTATTTCTGTTCGCAGTAGCGTGCAGGCGAGTTGTATATCTATTTCGTAGATCAGACATTGGGTAAAATTAAGCCTGGGCCTGGCCGCTGATCCTTCTCAGGACAAGTACCGCTAAGAGCTTTAACGTGTTATGTAAGTGAGCAGAGATCGCAAAAGAAGACGGGCTTTGTTGGATCCCCACATCGGACTAATCTTTCCTAATCACTTCCCATCTCTTAATTGAAATATGTCACTTGCTAAGTCTCGGCTACCTTGACCTCGGAAAATGTATTTCAGTATTTGGTTCTCTATTATCCCTTTTTTTTCCAGATGTGCTTTTCATTTTGTTTCATGTCATTAGATTTTGTGTCTGCGCCATGCAAGACAATTGATATTGGTTGCGTGATGGATACTTTCCGATTCACACACACGCTAACACATATATTATCACTGATGTGAAACAATTTCCTTTTTTTTTTTAAGGCTAGATATGGGCTACCATCTAGCTTCCTGTTATAAACAACAATCCGCTGGGCTTTTCGACCGGTTCTGGGTCCCTGTGTTTAACAGCTGTGAGATAGGCTTAGACGAAATACAAAGCGACTCTCATTTTTTTTAGCATCATTGTCCCTCTTTAAATCCCTATGTGTTGTCCAATTGTGTCCATTTCCTGCGCAGTTCAAGCGTTACAAATAAAAGTTTCTGGATTGCTTCTGTTTGTTTTCATTGTTCATCAATTTTCTAATATAAAAAGCAGCACATTGGATTTTGGAAATGTTGTTGCATTATGTCAATAGGCAATGGAGACCTCATCCTTGTGAATTCAGAGGGTCCCGTTAGGTTCTTCCCTTTTTAGGTAAGAAAGACGAAGACTGTGGATGTGCTTAGAGCGCCATTCGCTAAGCAAAATGTTCTGCATACTGACTTGCTGAAATACATGATGTAGACAGAACAGCGCTGAAATGTAAGTAATTGTAAGACTCGAGATCTTATTCCCAAATTGACACGAAACAAAGCAAACATTTAACAAGATGAAGCAATTGTTTTATATATTAGCTTGAACGTAAGGGAGTGTTCTACATCTACCACATAGTGTTCTCATACAAAAAAGTTTTAAAAAAAAAATATTTAAAGGAAGACATTCACATTTACAACTATGTATCTCAATAATGTAGAAGTTATTCTCTTCTTTATATAAAAAATAATTAGTTACTAATATTTAATTGGATTACTGTTTAATTTTTTTAATTGACCCATGTTTTGTTAGGTTCAATAAAAATTGTTTAAAAGTTTCAACTTGATCTTACAGGTGTGGGAGAAATAACGTATACAATTATCTCAGGGGACAAAACCCAAAATATTTAGCCATATCTCTGAATACTCGATTTTTTTTATTGTTTCAAAGTTTCAATTTGATTCGAGAATGGGTGTGTGAGAGATAAGGTGTTCAAAATGTTTATCAGATTTTGCGATCTATGATGCAGATGATGTGAGAATCATTTCTTTCTGTGGCCCACGGTCAAAGAATGTTTTTTATATTGCCAGCATAGCGACCATACTCCTGTAATTTTACCCAACTAATGTTAGGTGGGTGGATTCAGGTGCGGCTTAAAAATCCCGAAATTCAAAATCCCATTTTAACCATTACATAACCTTTTATATTTGTGTACGTTTTAATACATTTGACTGGACCTATGTAAAAAAGAATGAACATTTGTGACATGTTAATCTTTAGTTTTAAGATCCTGCATGACTAAACGGTAGCTTAGTCCCAGTATTGTCGATGATGTAGCAAGGACAGTCTCAATTCTAATCTTGTCTTATAAATTAGAGACGTTTCTTTAAAACATGTGCAAATCTGGTCGTACTTGTAAATTTGTAGATTTACACTCCGCTATGTCATTTTTTTTTTCATGATTGATTCAGGAGACTCGTTGCAAGGTCTAATGACACAAGGGCCAAAGTGTAAATGTATGAATTTTTCCTAGCTTACAGAATTAAAAAAAAAATATCTCAATCTTTATGTCTTTATGAATATTTTATTAGATTGTGTTTTTTGTACGTTATAGTTCAGTTTTTATGTATAAGGCTACTTCTATTTGTAGTTTACATTGACGGCGTATTATCTAACGAATATTATATGTGGCTTTATAGACACAATTAAGTCATATTCTTTAGTCGATGAAGTATCTGGTGTTGTAACCTATACATCCGATATTGTGCCAATGTTGATAAAACATTTAAATTTGGTTGCGTTTTTTTTTCCTTTTTGTTATCCTGTTAAGACAAAACAAACAGCTCACGAGGTTTATTCAATTCTATTTCTGTAGAACTTAAAAACTGTGAAAGAATAAATAGATTTAGATGATAGATTCTCTCCTGCTCTCTCTCTCTCTCAAACATAGACAACAATCTCTCCTTTACTCTACACCTCTGTTCTCTTCTCTTTCTTTCTCTTCTCTAACTTTTTCTATACAATCACAATCTTGCTAAAAATTATTTACACTCTCTGTTTCTCTCTTGTTCTCTGTCTCTGTCTCTCTCTGTCTATGTCTTCCACAATGTCTGTCTGGCTTTCTCTAAGCATATTTGTACACTCTCTGTCTCTGTCTGTGTGTCTCTGTCTGTGTGTCTGTCTATGTGTCTCTGTCTCTCCTTGTCTGTCTCCATCCCTCTCCCTCTGTGTGTGTGTGTGTGTGCAATAAAGTATTAATTACAAAAGTTGATTAAAAAAACTTTTAAAAAACTCTTTTGTATTTATAGATATCTCAAAAGTGAAAAAAAAAAACATGGTCTGTATATTACTGGACACATATCGAACATCACGCTAATCGCCTTTACTAGCACTGTTCAATATTTTATCTCATGATATCTTTTATAGGCCAGTGCACATTTCTTTTTAAGCTGTTCAAGCACGATGTAATAATTGTATTTTCAGACGAATCATATTTAAGCTAGACAATTACGCAATCATTCCTACGAAGGCAATAATTATAATAATAATAATAATAATAATAATTGTTATATTAACCGAGGGATAATGACAACTGACCTTACAAGTGTCTTTAAGGCCCTAAACATTCCTAAGAAGATTCTCGTTGTCAGTGAGAGGGCGGTACTGCTGCAGAGCTGCCATATCACCAGAAAATTCCTCAGTGGAAACTGATAAAATGACTACAATGAAATTTGTTTCTCTTTAACGAAACTCGACCCTGGCAGTGCCAGAGAAGGAATACTCGTTCGTTTCTAACATAGTAATAATAATAACAATAGTAAGATTGATGCTGTGTATTATTGCCTCTAATTTCATCTAAACATTTTAAAATTTAACTTTTTTGGTTAATAAATGTTGAAGAGGAAAAGAAAAGCGAATGATTCAGAAAGGTCTCAATATGAATGACGCCACAAGATGTACAAGTTAAATCTTGAAGCGACGACTTGAAGTACGACAAAGTCAACCTACAGTTACGAAGAGGAATGTTAGCACAGAGAGATGAGAGAGACAGGGGGTGGAGATGGTGAGGGCGTATAAGGGGTGCTGGAGACATGAGGGAGGAAAGACAGTGAGCTATTACATCCAGAGCACGTGCTGACGGTGATGGCCTATGCGGCTCGATACTCTATATCATAGGGAATGAAAAGTCTTGTTGAAACTGTTGGCCTGGGGAGTTGACGTAAAAAGGAAAGGGGGGGGGGGGGGGAAGTGGAGTCTTAGATCTGAAATGATGGGATTCCGTGTGTCTGTTTAAGTTTGACAAGATAGTAGAATTAGGGAGAAAAAGTGTATGTACCGTGAGTGAATGTGTATGAAATACGAGTAAATATGTATCTACTGTTTTTCTTGCTGGTATAGATCAGTGTTTCTTTTTCTTTCGCTTTCCTTACATTTGGATTTGTTCTTTTTGCTGGTTTATATTTTTGTCCTAAAAACCAATATCAACATCAGTATTATTTAGGTTCCAAAAAGTCGCTTCAGAAGTTCAGGGTCACTTATTGCCAAGGAAACAAAATAAATCATTGCTGGGGGGCGTGCGGTTTGGATTTTAATTTTTGAAAACGTGTGTCTTGCACAAGTTATAAATGCTCAACAGTTCACATCCACCATCCTGGGCAGGTACAACCTTATGGTGGAGTGTCGCTTCATTGTTTAGCCAACCTAGTTGATAGAATTACAGAAACCTAAGATCTAAATATATATGCCCCCCCCCCCGTACGTCACCCCACCGCCTCTGCTTTCTCATGCGTAAAAAAAACGTCACTGCTGCCATCCATGCACGCCTGTTAACTAGCAAGCTCACCAGCGCGAGTGCAACAACGCGTGAGTAACAGTACTTAATGAGCAGAAGTAGATGTAGAGTATGCGGGGGAGGGGGGTAGAGAATGTATGTCCTTCACTGACCTAATTCTCCTTTGTTTTTTGTGTTTATTTTTTGTGTTTTTTTTTTTTCATTTATAGAATATAGTCTTCATCAAAGACTAGCTATTCATGAGATGGTAAAAATAAAGGTAATACCCTGTATAAATAATGCTAATTCCAGTCAATTTCTGGCCGTTCGGACATAATTGCCCGGATTCGACCACTCCGACTTAATTAAGAGACTTTTCACTCTTCCCCCCCCCCGCTACTTGTTTTCTATTTCGCTCAGTCTGTGTAATGATTAAGTATATTCTGTTAACCTTAACCTTATCCTTGGCTTCAATCAACTGACTCGAGTCAAGGGTTGTTTGGACTACCGCTGGCTTAAGAGCCTATGGCGGAACATGAATGGTAAAATATACACACAAAAGAGGGCTGGTGAGGGGGGGAGGGGGAGTAAACAATGTATAAGGCTTGACTTCGAGTCCAAAGATCAGTGAGGAATGCAGTATTTCCCGTGGTTGCGCAGCCCCAGCTGTGACCTACATATTTTGACACATTCATCCATATTTTTTTCTTTCTTTTTTTCTTTTAAAAAAAAAAAAACCAATGTATACACGTGATTAAATTATGTGTTAACTTCTCTCTCTTTTCGTACTCTCCCTATCTCTATTTCTCTAATTCTCTTTCTCTCCCCCTTTCTCTCTTTTTCTCTACCTCTTCTACTATCTTTCTCTTACTCTCTCTTTCTCTCTTTCTCTGATTCTTTTTCACTTCCCATTCCTCTCTCTCTCTTTCTCTAATTCTCTTTTCTCTGCCATTTTCTCTGTCTCTCTCTATCTCTCTCTTTCTCTCTTATCTATGTATTTCACATTTTCCAACTCTTTCGATCCCTCTATCTAATGTACATCTCTAGAAGTATCGTCATTCTTTCGTCCAATATAATGAATTATATAATTAGAAAGTCTGAGATTTAACAAAAATAATTAATGTTATTGACGCCTAGGACACATTCACTCTCAAACTCACACTCACAAGCACGCACATTCACACACACACACACACTATCAAATATCCATTCAATCGCGTGGTAAAAATGTAATTTAATTTTCAATTTGTCTAAAAAAAAGTTTTTAAAAAAATCTAATTTCGATATGAAGTCTTTGACTTGACCTTATTCGACCTACTTCCGGTTACTTTTTTTTCAATACACTGACTAGGTCAAGGTATCTTTAATCCATTAATTAATTCTTAAATTTTTAATGTGACTCTCCTCCTGATTACCCAATTCGGTCAATAAGTTGAAACTTGAACATGAAATAGCGAGATGTGATTAATATGTTTCACCTCTTTAAGACACTGTCTCCAACTGTGAGATACATTTAGTAAGAAAACATTTTGAAATGAATGAAAAAATCAAAATGATAATGATCAAAAAAGTATAATTTCATAAAACCATTAAAAAAAAAGAAGGAATCTCATTAAGTTTCAATATTGAACTTTTTCTGGACAGCTTTTAAGAATAAATCTGGAATGTACATAATGACTCAACGGGATCGTTGTACATTTCAATGTGTATATTTTATGTATTTATGATTAGTTAGTAGTCAATAGGCTTATAGACGATTACTGTAACATATCGATTACATATTTTGGTTTCAAGTTTTAAATGGACGGTACAATAGTTTTGTGCAATGTGTTCATTTAAATAATTGTGACTGAAGGCGCGAGAATGAGAAAGAAAGAGATAGAAAAATGGAGAAAAAAAGAGAGAAAGTGAAAAAAGAAAGAGAGAAAGAGAGAGAAAAAAAGATAGAAAGATAAAGTGACAGAAATAGGGAGAGAAAGAAAAGAGAAAGAGGGTGAGAGAAGAGAGAGAAATAGGTAGAAAGAGAGAAAGAGAACATTGTAGATATCCGTTTTTTAGATGCGGTTTAAAGATAAATCCTTTCAACGGATTCTAAACTGGCTGAATGTTACAAAGTGTTTGTATAATTGTAAAATTAAAATTATGTATAGAAAATAGAAACAAAACAAATTTAGAACATAATAAGCCATTATACTTATAGACTATTTCTATTCGTTTCAGATTACAGACAGATGACTTATAAGCAGTGATTCATCAATGTCTGAAGATCAAACACATTAGTCCACTATAGACAAATAAGAACTATTTATACTTTAGAAGAATAGCAAACAACAAATCAACATTCTTCCTCTTACATACCATGTATTGTCCTGTACGTAGCACTGAGCCTTCTGGGAAATTAACTTTTTTTTTCTTTAAAAAGTGTTGAAAAAGAGAGGGACGAGAGACTTGTTTCACAAACAGAGGTCAACTATTCAATTATTCAACGTTGGTTGCTGTTTTGGTCAGAGAGAGAGAGGACAGTCCAAATTGTCTGCTGCTTCAACTAGTGAAAAGCTTTGGGATTCTCTCCCCTTTGTTTGCGTCTTTATTTGATCTTTTTTCCCGCCCTCAGAGAATGTGTTTTAGAAAGAAAATCAGTGTAAGAAAAAGACATTTAGTTAGTTCATCCACATTTTGAACTGCCAAAAATAAGTCAGAATAAAAATAAGGTCTTGAGAAAAAAATAACTTCTTGGATATTTATTTTCTACGTTAAAATAATCCCATTCCATTGGCCAGAGCTTCTATTTCAATTACCTTTGTACAGAGTCATTAATAATGTTGGAATAACAATTAAAGCTATTTACGACATCAATATATATTTAGAACTCTGAACAACTATGTCCCAAACAAGACTTTTTCCGACAACATCAATGATTGGATTTCTGGTAGCTTTTGTACTTCGCGGAGTTGTCTGCCAGTCCAACAACAAGGTGGAATTCCGCATCCAGGAACAAAAGCCTCAGGGCACGTTAGTGGGCAACATCAGGGATAAAGTACACAGCAGGACATTGCCCACGGAATCTTCATTGAACTACAAGCTGATGAACAGCAAATCCCCCATCGCTGCCTCCCTGTTCGCCATCAACGGGGACACCGGCTCAATCTACACCATGGTGAACATCGACCGCGAGAGCATCTGTCAGTCTCAGAAAGATTGCGTCATAGAGTTTGACGTCACTGTGACCTCGTACGCCCAGGCGAGGTTCTTTGAGTTCGTCAACGTCCGCATCATCGTGGAGGATATCAACGACAACGCCCCGAGGTTCCCAAGGGACGAGATCACGCTGATCGTGTCCGAGACCGACACCAGGACCACCTTCATGATCGACGGGGCCACGGACCGAGACGAGCGCTACACAGTGACCAGGTACGAGATGAGATCGGACTACAACGACATGTTTGAGCTCAAGTCCGAGATGAAGCTGGACGGCTCTTGGGAGGTCTTCATCGTCAACATGCAGCCGCTAGACAGGGAGAAGAAAGACCGCTACGTACTTCACGTGCTGGCCCTGGACAGCGGAGAACCTCCCAAGTTCGGCAACGTCACGGTCATCATAAACATAGGAGACGTCAATGACAACCCACCTGTCTTTTCCCAGAACACCTATGAAATTACATTGAAAGAGACAGCACAGGTAAAACAAAAAAAACTGTCATAATGACATAAAGTAAATAATTCTCTCCTTTTTTTTTGTAGGGTGTAGTTATTGTCTCTTAAGGATGACAGTGAAAAAGTAGACCTTTATCTAATGGAGTAATTAGAACTTGGTTTTAATAATAGTCTCATCGTACATGTCTTTGGTCCAAGAACATTAACTCTCTATTACTAATAAAACATGTTTGAGTAATGCCCCCTTTCTTCCTAAATGTTTGAAGAGAAATCAAGATGGTAGGTTAATGAGACGACGGAGATGATGCCCCGGTGACAGATTTTTAGCAAACTTTCATATCTTCCAGAACTTCTTCCCTTATGTCCAGCTAGTACAATACTAATGATCAGTTTTAAAATCGATTGTCTTTTTTTTTTTTTCCTAGTTGTAAATTATAAATCTAGCAGATTTGAGTTTGAGTCATCTTTCTGATGTAGTATCTTTAGGTCAAACTTCTCTTGAGTCTCTTGTGTGATTTCATAATCTCCTAAATATTTATTATTTAGAAACCTGACAATATCAATATGTCGGTTAATAATACACTTCAAACATATTCCTATTCTATTTGACTTTCTCTTATCTGTGATGGAATATATAAGAAAACGTTCGTATCTAATGAAACTTACCAAAATGTTTTTATTAACCCTTTCCTCGTTAAAAAAATGTAAAATCTTCCCTAACAATACAACTTGACGAGAAAGCCATTACCTGCATCTTGGTGGAGATGTAAGTAAAAACGTACAAACAATGAGTTGACGACATTAAGTAGCAAGGCAAGTCCGCGAACTCCAGAAGCCAATCAGTTCAAAGACTAGATCTACGCAGACTTTTTTTTTTGTCTTCTGTAAAAAGCATTTCCAGAAACGGAACAACAATCGCTTAACTGAGAGTTCTGAAAGCCACTTTGTCTGGCCGAGTTTACTGCGTTCAAGAGGCGACGATGTTGACTAGCAATGTTTTCTTTTTCTCTTTCTCAAAGTTTCTATTCAATAGTGTAAGTGTAATCAGAGGAAATGGTTTTCACTTTTGCTCAACAAACTTTCAATCTTGCTCGTACATTCTGTTTTGTTTTCAAAATCATTCAAAGAAGGAAAAACTACTCGGCCTGTTATGTTTCTGAAGTTTCAAAATGTTAAGTTCCCTTCTTGAATGTTTTTTATCCTAAGTACAATGTTAGTTTCAATATGTAGTATATCTCTTCCGATGCCCCCACTCTTCAGACCCCACAATCATTGCGTCTGTTTTACAATTATATGTAGTAGAAAATTTTTATCATGTGATAATTTTTCATCACCCCAACTTTTTGACCTATGATTGTTTTAAATTTATTTAGTCAGAGTGTGGGATGTGTGAGCAAGTGACATGACTACCAAAAAAGAGGGCTGGAGTTCAAACCCGATGTAGACCAGGAAATGCGGAATGAGCTGAGTAATCACGTGATGGTGTTGTGACACGGTTACTGTGTGGTCAACCGTGACACACGGTCAAGTGTTGGGTATCGAGAGTTAGGGGACTTGGGGGAAGTGACGCGTGTGTAAACAAGAAGAGAGGAAGTCAGCGAGTGAAGTTGGGTATCTGTATATAACGTTGCCGTGTATATATGTTTTGTTAAAATGTTCCAAAAGGCTCTGTAAACGTAATAGGACTTGTTTCTTCACAGACGGTTTAGTAAGCATCACTGATACCTTCACCAAGATACCCCAAAACGAGATTGCTGCTGAGCCCACTATAGCATGAAAGATGTCATAGTCAAGAGCAAGTGAGAAATAACTTGTCGAATGTTACTTTAGTAGGAGACATGATCTTTTAAATACCTTAACCGGCTGACATCCCCTTGGAACTCAACTAGTCTTGAATAAGAAGTTTATTAATGAATTCAATTATTTCTATTCTGTTAAGGATCTTGTCACTTTTCGTCCTCAGGTTGGATCCCCTATCGGTCTCGTGGTGGCCACCGACGCTGACCTCGGAGACAACGCAGCTGTTACCTACCGCTTCAGCAAAACCATCAGCCCTGAGATGGACGCCCTCTTCTACATCGACTCCAATAGTGGGGAGATCATGGTCAAGAAAGACCTTCAGTACGAGTCAGGGCGTAACTTTGAGACCATTGTGGAGGCTCGGGATAGAGGCAACCCGCCAAAGGTATGAAATTATCTTGACCATAATTACGCTCTGATGGTTTAGCCGTGTATTCTGGCATTGCAACGATAGGCTCAGCAGAAAAATGTGTTAGAACAGATCAGGGCCTATTACGGGCTGTACAGGCGCCAATGAGAGGAACAAATGTTATTCTCCACCTCTACAGCCAGACACAATAGTGCATTCTAGTTATACTATTTGTAGTAGTTCTATAGGACAGGACACTAGAAAACTTCGACTTCTACCTATAGAATTGGAAGTATGAAAATAAACTATGAAATATAAGCCTTTTTTCTGCAATAGTAGAAGGCTTTATAAATTATAAGTTAAAGCCATTACAATAGATTACTCAATCCCTCTAAAAATGATTCTAACACCCTACAAACCACTACAATATACTATTGAAACCCTCCTCTTAACACATCATTATGCCGTTCAACCCCCTAGAAACCAATGGGATTATTTAATCCCCTTAAAATCACTACAATAGACTAACTAATGTCACCTTACAAACCACTATGATTAACTATTATTTAAAAAAAGTAAAGTACCCCTTTCAGATCTTGTGATCTACAGGGCAGATGATATGAAGGTCATCTGTTGTTGTTTTTTTTGGCCAACGTTTAACGAGCGGGGTGTTATGTGGCCAGCACAGCGACCAACCGCCTTTACTTTCCCCAACTAAGGTCAGGTTCCCATTAAAGTTGGGTAGACTAAGGGGCGCCCTAAAAATCCCGGAATTCAATATCACAGTCTTCATCGAGATTCGAACTCAGGACCCTAGGTTCGGAAGTCAAGCGCTTAACCACTCAGCCAGAGTACCCCAACTATTATTCAAGTCCTATCAAACAACTACCATAGACCGGCAAGAGTGATGGGTCTATTTAGTTACGTGAACTGTGACAGCACTCCTACGACGAAATGTCAAGAGACAGAGGGATGAACTAAACACTACCATTTGATTCTCTTCATTTTATATCGTAAAAAGGTTACAAAGTTTCTATAGAAACACTAACTCAAATTCGGCACCCAAAGTGATCCATAAAAAAACGGGCTTAATATTTTCAGAAAAAAAAATAAATCAGAAACTATTTCGGTCGATATAAGAAGAAGAGACGTGCTCGTGTCGTGTTACCGATAGTATTGTATTGTTAGGTCTGACTAACGACTTGATACCACATTGCTCATATTAATACGTATTCAATGAACTGACAATAACGAAGATATAGTGAACCTGGCCTAACTGATCTTATTGAAAGATTATCTAATTGTTTTGTTTTGTAAAAACCTTATTCAATACCCCAACAAAAAAACTTTTATCTTTAATTGTAATATAAGAATGCCTACTGTGCATTTGCGTTTTACTTGTATATTATGAAATACTTTGTTTTAAATTAATTTAGACTTAAATGCAAACTAAATAGATTTTTTTTTTTTTTTTTTTTTAAAGTAAACATTTTTTTATGTAAGTAGCTAGCATTAGAGAAAGTACTTATTTTGATAATACAAAATTTTAAAGACATTTTTTTTTACAAAAAATCTCAAACTTGTGCATAAAAGTGTTTAAAATATGCTAAATAGTCACTTTCCTAATTAAATACCTTACTTTTAATTGTGAATACATGTAGTTCTAATAATGTGTATTTTTAAAATTTATTTTCATGTTATGCATAGTTGATTTTCAAAAAAGAAAATAAAACTAACCTTTGCATCATAACTTTGAAAGATCTAAAAATATCATGATGTCGGATTTTCAATACCTTTTTTAGTTTCTGAGATCCAAACGGGACGGACGGGCATTCACCTAATAGCGAGCCTTTAAAATTATTGTTAGATATAATCACCACTTTTAAATTATTGTTAGATGTAATCACCACTTTTAAATTATTGTTAGATATAATCATCAATTTTAAATTATTGTTAGATGTAATCTCCTTATATCTTTGTTGCCATAGTCCACTAGTAGATATTGTGTATGTGTGTGAGTGTTAACCCCCTGACCTCCTACTCAAAGTGTGTCTAAGTTCACATCAAATTGTTGGATGCAGCCATTGAGAATATAGTGTAAATAATATCAGCAACAAACTCTGCTCACCGTTCTGAAATTGAGTTTTTGTAGCTTAAGACTTAAAGCGACAACACACAGAGCGGACACCCAGGCATCAATTCGATCTGTCTCCATTACATTTGACACCCCAGTCTACTGCTAATAATTCATCCAGTGTTTCTTTGTCCGGTGTACAATTACAGTGGTATTTGCCCATTGTGTCTGCGTGTACTGATGTATGTTTGTTGTAGTGTATTGATGTATGTTTGTGAGTGTGTCCTGATATATATATATATATATATGTGTCTGGTGATGTACGTTAGTCAGTGTTTGCTGATGTGTGTGTGTGTGTGTGCGCGCGTGCGTGCGCGCGTGTGTGTTTCTGATATATTGCAGAATTAGCTTTCTGTTTTGTTTTTGTTGCTGTCAAGTTGTTTCGTTTCTGTTGGTGCTTACTATCTTCTATTACGTTATACTTTTTAATTTTCTGCTTGATATTTATTGTTTGTCTAGTTTAAAGCGTACAAATCAATAAAGATGACAATGAATAGATATTTATTTCGTGATGAGAAGATTAGAGCCACGTCACGTGATGTCACGTGAGGTCACAATCTGATGTAAGTCAAACACATGAACTTTCAGCATGGCCGGACACACGCATGAGACGGCTGCATGGTCTTAAAATTAGCGCATCGTAATTGTCACGACGGTCCCAAGTTTGAGATTTGCCCGCTTTCATCTTTCGCTGCCCTGAAGTATTTTTTTTAGACTAGGAAGTAGAAATTTTTATCTCTGAAAGCAAAATTTAAACTTGCAAGCCTAAAAAAAAGAGAGTTACTTTTAGACATCTTATGGTAGCTAGTTAGTCAGCCAAGTAATCTATTGCAGTAGGATGTAAATACACTTAGCCATATCTCTCTTAAAACCATTACTAGATCTCTGTATTGTTTCAAAGAAACAAAATAACTTTATACTATTACCCATAACTTAATGACAAATTTTATAATTGCGTATCTTCATACTATTGAACAGAGTAAAAAAAATTATGTTTCCCTTTTAGACCTTACGATCTATGGGGCAGATGATGTTAAGGTCATCTGTTTGTATGGCGAACGTTTAACGAGTAGGGTGTAATGTGGTCAGCACAACGACCAACGGGCGCCCTAAAAATCCCGAAATTCAAAATCCCAGTCTTCAAGGAGATTTGAACACAGGACCCCAGGTTCTGAAGCCTAGCGCTTTACTACTCAGCCAAGATCTTTATTTAATTTCGACGTTATTATCTATTCCTCAACATTATTGCATGTTAATTCAATGATTTCTTTTATAGGTATCGCAAGCAGTCCTTATTCTAAAAATCTTAGATGTTGGAAACACTCCTCCGAGGATAACCATTAATCCAGTACCTAACCCAGACGGTAATGTTTTAAGCATCCCGGAATCATCTCTCGTTGAGACAGTCGTTGCCCACGTCAGGACCGACGACAGGGATGAAGGAAATAACGGCATTGTAGACTGCCGCAGTTTGGCGCCCCAGTTCAGGGTCCGCCCTTTTGATTCCGTAAGTTACCTGGTAGACATCAAGGAAGCGCTGGATAGGGAAAAAGTGGGCGAGATCAATGTAACCATTGTCTGTGAGGACCGCGGGACACCGAGGCTGGCGGCGTACGGCTGGTTTATCGTGAAGCTGCTGGACGTCAATGACAACGACCCAATGTTCAGTACGCCTATCTACCGCGCGAACCTGACGGAGAAGAACAAGGTTGGGGTTCACGTCCTTTACGTCTCCGCCTCTGACCCGGACATGGGTGAGAACGCCAGGCTTCACTACTCGATCTCCATGGAAGCCGCAAAGTCCTCCTTCGTCATCGACAACCTCACCGGGCAGATCACCGCGGGTCAGGAGTTTGACAGGGAGACCATATCACAGGTCTCCTTCATGGTCATGGTCACCGACGGAGGAAAGCGCACTGGCAACGCCTCTGTCGTCGTCGACATAGTCGACGTGAACGACAACAAGCCTTACTTCATTTCGTCCCTGGTGTTCCAGATAGCAGAGAACCTACCTGCCGGCACAAAGGTGGACACGCTCCTGGCTAGAGACAACGACTTCGGTCAAAACGCGGAAGTGTTCTTCGAAATTTCTGAAAATCACTTCAAAGGCAATGAGCCTCCCGTGCCTTTTGTCGTAATTCCCGATGGGGTCATCCGTACAGTCAACGTTCTGAAGAAGGACAAGCAGGATACTTACAAATTTCCAGTTATGGTCAAAGACAGAGGTCATCCACCTCTAAGCGCCACTGCAACGGTGACCATTCTTGTGGTGGATTCCAATGACAACACCCCTGTGTTCACATTCCCTTCACGCAGCAACCACACAGTGAAATTGAGATCAGACGCTGCTCTAGGATCCGTTGCTGCGAGGCTAATTGCCACGGATGCCGACAAAGGCATCAACGGAAAGCTGAGGTATACGCTGTTTCCAGGCAACCTCGAGAACGCCTTTGTTCTCAAATCTCACGAGACAGGCGAGATTATCGTGAACAGAGACCTGTCGCTTGTCCACGAGAACGTATTCAAGATGAATGTTACGGTACATGACCTCGGAATTCCGTCTCGTGAAGCCCACGCGGTGTTGACAATCCTAGTAGACTACACTGAGGGCCACGTTCTCAGCAGGTCGAGGGAGAGTGGCAAAGGTAACTCCACCTTCATGTTTGGGGACGACGACATCAAATACATCATCATCGCCGGCGTGGTAGGGGGCGTCACCGTGGTCATCTCCATCATCATAGTCACTATCATCCTGCGACTTAGGCGCCCGGACAACAACAACCGAACCTCCGGGCTGACCGGCGTCCAGGAGCAAGGCGACGGACGCCAGTTCGACAAACAGATGTGGCAGAGCGTACCGGTGGACGACGTCACGCCTACGGAGATGGAGGAGAAGAAACTGGGAACTATGTCCCTGAAAGGTGGAGGACCAGATTTTGAGCACAAATCAAGTAACGGAGGCATGGGTCCGAAAGGAAACCATGACCTTATAGACCCGTACAGTAAAAAGCACGGTCCTGAGCCCTTCCAATGTCAACCTCAACTATACACCTTCAGAAAGGTAAGACAAATGTTTTCTTTGTCTCCTTCCTCGAAACTCATTCGTTGTCCCAGATCGAACCCAGTGAGTCCCGATCACATGTATTACATCAAGGCTTTTACATGCTACTATTTTTGCATGGTTGAACAATATTTTGTATATAAATTTCTTTCCATAAACATATATAAATTATATATCGTCTTATTATGTGTGCGAGTGTGCAGTATATACCAGTGGGGGTTTGTGATATTTTAGACCCATGTAGCTGGTTCTATCTCTATACTTACAGCGCAGACAGAGAAGCAAAGAGAGCCCTAAATCATGCGGTGTCAGGAACCCAAATTCCCTGCTCGGACCTGAGACAAAGTATTGCCTCTGCCACCTACCAAGAGTGGCAGGACCGATGGGAGGCTGAGACTCACAATAAACTCAGGCAGATTGTGGCGGATGTCAGGTGGCGGTCCACATCTAAGGGTCTGACAAGGCGTGGTAGCACGACCTTGTCCAGACTTAGGATTGGCCACACCTACATCACGCACTCTTTTGTGCTGAAGAAAGAAGAGCCCCCACTTTGTGAGTATTGTGACTCTCGCCTCACCGTGGAACATATCCTCATCGACTGCCCCAGATACCAGGATGTCAGGGGAAAATATTTTAGAGCCACTAATTTAAAAACACTATTCAATAATGTCGACCCTGGGAAGGTACTGGGCTTTATCCGCGAAGTGGGGTTGTCTACGAAGATCTGATTTATGAATTTGTAAACATTTACTATTTACATTAAATTTTTACCAAATTATTAAATTTTTACTACCTCTACTATTTTAACTGTGAATAGACCTTGATTTTAATGATTTGACTGTATGGAATTTGGCCCTTGTTGTGTGGAGGGAGAGTGGCCCTTGAGGGACTGCAGGCACGACATGGCCTAAATTGTGCCGATGTGCCCAAAATCACAAATCACAAATCACTCTATACTTACAGATGACGTACATCTCCTGTTAAATGTCAAAAGTAAGGTTAAAAGGTTAGGGTTTGTAAAATGTTTTACATGTTTCGGATGTTCCTTCAGAGTTGAAGATAGTTTACTTCCTAGTCCAAACCTCCCGCAGGACGACGGGGGATGCGAGCGTCGTTGATAGAAGATTTTCATTCGATCAAGCAAACAAAAATTAATTAATAATAATAATATGCTATATCAACCGAGTGACAACTGACCTAGAAGAACATTTGACCATGGCATTGCCAGAGAATAAAATCGATTAGTGTTAGAAACGAACAAGTATTCCTTCTCTGGCACTGCCAGGATCAAGTTTCGTTAAAGAGAAACAAATTTCATTGTAGACCTTTCATCAGTGTCCACTGAGGAATTCTCTGGTGATGTGGCAGGTCTGCAACAGTACCGCCCTCTTACAGGCAAAGAGAAACCTCCTAAGAAGGTTAAGGGCCTTTAAGGTATCTGTGAGGTCAGTTAATATAAAAATCGAGTATATTACCTAATACATTGTCCTTTGTAAACCTACTTGACAGTATTATCTTTTGTAAACCTACTTGACAGTATTATCTTTTGTAAACCTACTTGACAGTACAAATTATAGTTTTTAATAATATACATATTGTAAGCTTAACTGTCGGGCAACTTATGGCACAACTGTATATTATATACACACTTTGTCGTTTTTGTTATTGATTTGTTAAGCTTGGGAAAAAACTGAAAACCTATTTTTTTTTTAAGAAAATAAAGTGTCAAATGTAACTAAGTGATGTAACTATATAGGTCACTCGTTGAAACTGAGTTTGTGACCTGGCCTAAAAAAATGTCATTGTATAAGATAAACTGTAACCTCTTTGGACAAAGCTGCTTGCCCATAAAGCTCTTATTGAAAGACGTTTTTTTTTTGTCTCAACTTCACGTCAAGTTGATATCGTGACCTTCAATCCAATTAGATTCACAAGATAACAAACAAAATCAGATCCATCTCCGTCAGTGACACACCTCCCGACCTCATTACAACTTCCGGGTTGATAGAACTAGACGCTGGTTGGTTATTTGAAAAGATTTTTTTCCTTATCTTTGGGGGTCATTTTCTGTTTAGTCAGAAGCCCTGGGTAATGTTCTCTAGTACTTAAGTCAAATTTAATTGACGTCAGTTGGAATTTACTTGGCAAGAGGTGCAAGAAATTTTAGTTGTTTCAAGCAAAGTGAAAACGAAGCATAGATGGATGGATGGATGGATAGATAGATAGATAGATAGATTAGATAGATAGATAGATAGATAGATAGATAGATAGATAGATAGATAGATAGATAGATAGATAGATAGATAGATAGATAGATAGATAGATAGATAGGTAGATAGATAGATAGATAGATAGATAGATAGATAGATAGATAGATATCAAACATCACATCACTGCGCTATATATAATATCTTGTCACTGTCCTATATCTAATATCACGTCACTGCCTTATATCTAGCATCAAATCAACGCCCTATATCTCTTCAAACAAAACTGAAAAAAAAAGTAGGTGATGTAGATCTATACTTGGAAAATAGTTTCCCTTCGATATAAGTGGGAGTTCTATATAACATGCTTTGGTCAATTGTGTAAGGGTGACGTACAACACTGCACTCTGTAGACAGGATAAACCTGCAATTTAACTACATTAGTGACATTCTGTGTTTTGGGTGTGTGTGGGTGTGTGTGTGTCCTTTGTTATTGTGTGAGAGTACTAGTATTGAAATCCATCAAAAAATAACACCGTTGAAACCATACGCCCTCGTCCCACCCCCCCTCCCTCTTCCTCTATTAAACTTTCACCTCCCCACGTGACCTGAAACTCCTATCACAGGCCATCGTCGGAGACCGTTTAGAGTATAACCAAAAAAAGAAACTACGTGAGATTTAATGAGAGAGTAGAGTCAGACTAACTGAAACCTTGTGGACATTTCTTCCTAATCTCATTTAACCCACCCCTTCCCATCACTGGCGTCATCCCGCTTGCTTCCCCCTGCTCCTTGATAGACCAGAAATTACAAACAAAAAAAAAGGCCTTTAGGAATTCAAAACCTGAAGAAAAAAAAATTACCAGACAACTTTCTTTTTCTAAATACATTTTAATAGTTGTTTTTTTCTCTCTCTCTCTCTCTTTCCGTCTCTTTGACCACACCATTTAAAGGCAATAGTTTATGCTAAAACCACGTGCTTCTCCAGTGATGACCACATAAACTAGCCTAAGCCCTGGACTTGAGTGGACACCTCGATGATCGGCAAGCAGTTCAATAAATAAAACAATAAGGCGGCGAGAGGGAAAGAGGGAGGGAACTCCGGAGGCAGTAATTGTCCAAGGAAGAGTTACGAGGGAATATTTTACGACCTCGATCGATAAGTTCGAAATTCTTCGCGTTTAAGACAAGGAAGTAAATATCGTGTTTATGAAAGGTTGATTTTATCACTGCTAAGACATTGCCATCAACTTTTCTTTTTGTTCATTGTTACATTTTGTCAGAACAGTCTAGATTACTTTCTATCTAACTACTGTTCTTTACATATTTTTAGAATACACATAGTTACAGATGCACCTGAGCTAATTTCTGTTTGCTGGACACCGAATGGCAGCACGGAAACCTTCTCCTAGATACTCTCTCTCTCTCTTTCTCTCTCTCTTTCTCTCTCTTTTTCTCTCTCTCTTTCTCTCTTTCTCTCTCTCTCTCTCTTTCTCCACCTTGTGGAGCGTGCTTTAAAAGAATGAAAGGTGTCCAATACAATTCAACATTAGTACTTATATTGGAGTTTCATAAACGACCTTGCTATTGTTCTTAAAAAATGACTTTAACATCATATCGCTTTCTCCACGTTGTTTATAGAAATGTTTTGAATTCAGTCAACGATATCGATCTCGTTTTAAAAAAGGTATCTATAAAAACTTGAGAAAAACCTCCTTACAATCTTTTCTATCATTGAACGGATGATCCCAATGGGATACCCTCTGCTTCCTTAAGTTGATGCCGCTGTACGTTTTCAACAAGTACTGACTGGGAGGACAAAGCCATATTACCATGGTCAACAAAAGGAAACAATACATTACCGAAATTCCCTTGACATAATCTCGTGGTTTCTCGTTTCTCTGCGTGGAGCCGAGACTTGGTCCAATTTGTCACCTTCTGTTAAACATTGATTCCTCACAGCCCCGGTGGTCTTTGCCTCAGCATCCGTGGCTTTACATGCAATCTCATTTCATCCTCTTTTAATTTGTTAAGTTTTAGCATTCGTTTAATGTTTTAGTTGTAGCTTTTTTTCTTCCTCCTTCTACTACCTGTCGTCTGCTCCAACATGTTGTCTTCTAAGGTAAAAACCATTTTTTTTTTTCAATGTGCACACACAAAATGTAAATAAAACAATAATATGCAATAGTGTTGACCAAGCTATGTTTTTACAGTTTGAGGGCCAAATAAATTTCACATATACGTGTCATCGTTGCCAAAAGGTTTTCAACACATTTCACCTTCACCTATCCTGTTTGACCGTTGGGAACCACACAGGATCTATTGACCGTCTTTTTTCCCTATCCTCTCTGTCGTTAGCCTAGGATGGAATCTCTTTCAATGACATTTTGGATAGTATATAGAAATATTTACTGTTGGCGGAAAAAATCTATTATATATATTTATTGTCTGTTATAAGTGTATAGTGTGAACTTTAAGAGGCGTATTTTTATTTTTATTTATAAAGATTTTTTTGCGAGATTGATGGATGAAATTAGAGTTACTTTAAGCACCTTAGTGTGTCGTCATACACATTTAAAAGTTGATGTCCAAATATCTTGGCTTTGGTAAATGTCGAAAAAAAAGTTGAGAAATTTGGCCAGATCTCTTGAGAATACCAAAAAAGTACATGGCACAAAATGTCTGTAATCGCTTCTTTAGACAAGAGGGACTTAAATGTACTTTAAGTAGAAGTCAATCACAGCTTCGGAAATGTTGTCCACAGGAAGAGCTTTTGGGTTCTTCGACTTTCAGAGCTCACTTCTTGTCCTCTGTCTATTTCAGACATTAGCAAAGTAAAAGCTTCCGAAGTAGAGCTGAACCCCTCAGTCAGAGGAACACGTCACTTTATATAGTCCTCCTGTCACCTCGAGCTTTTAATTCCTCGGTTAACCACTTTAGTCCAGACCCGTCCACTTGACCATCACCCAGCGCTCACCTTTGTTCGGCGAACCAACTTTCCTTTCATGTCATTCGTGTGAATTAAGGGCGCCCCGACTCAAGGGCCACCCAGTCAAGGCGACAATGGGCGATTAATTAAATAATTTGAGCCACAGTGAGTTCAAAAATATTTCTCCCCTTCCTTTTCCCTCTCTCTCTCTCTCTCTTTATCTTTACTCTCTACCATCAGTATACATGATATTGTTGACAGTCCACTATTCATAAACCTTTGAACTCGCCATGGTCAGACCAGCAATGCTCTTGCTCTATGCCAAAAGAAAAAAAAACTATCCAAAAAAATACAAACCAAGTCAGCCTTTCATTTCCCCCCCCCCCCCCCTCCCTAGCTCTTGTTGGTCACTCTTAAACCTTCAATATCCTTTCTAACCCAACTGACTCTCTCTCTCTCTCTTTCTCTCTCTCTCTCTCTCTCTCTGTGTGTCTCTCTTTCTCCCAACTTCCAATCTTTTTTTCTTGTATGCGGTGTTCCAATTAAGTCTGTATGTATGTGTCAGTGTACTGTTTGACATCTGCTAGTATCTGTCTTTCACTTTCAAAAGTCATTCATTCCAATAACTCCCAGCCCTGTGTGTTTCATGCCCTCCCTCCATCCGTCCCCCCTCTCTCTTATGATCTTCTCAACGAAATCGCTTCACAGAGCCTCTCTTTCGTGTTTCGTTCTCTCTCTCTCTCTCTCTCTCTCTCTCTCTCTCTCTCTGTTGCTTATTCTGTTACGTCTGCTGCTTTCTTCTTCTTCGGTCTTTCCATCCTGTGGTCGATAACTTGCTAGCCGTGGCTAAAGATGGTCACTAATTCGATCAGAAACTGCCCACACCCGATTGGGTTTTGATATATGAACGTGGACCAGGCGAGTGATGTGAGGGACCATGAGGCTTGATATAGGAAGATGGGGGAATAAGAGGGGAGGGGGGGGGGGTGAAGTGAGTGCTGTTGGACTGTTATGAGAAAGCATTTTACTGGTGAGCAAATAGCAATGACATATGTTGTATGGACCTTAGTGGTTAATATATTGACATGTTAAATGGACGTCTTATAAAGTACATGTCATATAATGGTTTATGTAGTATGAAAGTTGCTAATCTAATATAATGACATTTTACGTAATGACGTCAGTTATTTAATATATTGGTATATTTGTAGGCTACTCTAGATGGTATGCACTCTATGGCGCTATGAGTCAATTATAAAGGTATATGTAGTATGGGCACCATAGATCTAGTATAATGTTATATACTGTATGGCGATCTAGTGTATTCTTAATGGGCGCTATTGATCTAGTATAATGGTATATGTTGTATAGACGTTACATATCTAATATGATGACTTAAGTTGTATAAATGCTAGTGTTCTGATATATTTGTATATGCGAAATGTTGTATGCTTGCTTGTCGATGAAAGGTCAATATAAGGACAAGTTTCATCAATTGATGTCTTTGGTGGCTCATTTTAATGAAATAACTTATCTGGGAAATAGAATGATGTTGTTATTTTTACTCTCAGACATATACATACAATTATATGTTTTATTTTACTCTCTCTTTCTCTCTCTCTCTCTCTCTCAATTCACTCTCTCTTTCTTTCTCTATTTTATAATAAATTTTCCATGTTTCTTTCCCTTTTCTCAACACTGTGTGTCATAGGTTTTCAAATTGGAAGCCTATTTCCACCTAACCCGACACCATGATGGGTATGAGTGTGTGCGTGAGTGTGTGTATTCTGGGAAAGACAATCTGACATCGCAGCCATAACGTTGCGCAAGTCATAAGACTTACCGGAAGTTAATGAAGTGTTACACCTCGACACGTGCAGTCGGATCACATCCCGAGACTTTAAGACGAGTTGTCATTTCTAAATCAAATTGCTGAAAACCTCTCCCCCCCCCCTTTATCCGGTCGACATTTCTTAAAAGAGTGGGGTTTCTATTGGATGGTAATGCTGAGTGCGCATGTCAGGGGAAAGGAAGGAGGATACAAAAAGAGAGTGTGAAAGAATGAACAGAAGAAAAAAAAACGGTATTGAAAGACTTACGATGCTAAAAAATTGTATTTAGAAAATGAAGCCTGACTCAACTTCTATATTATGACAAGTTTGGTTTTTCGAGTCATTGATATCGTCACGTCTTGGCTTCTTTAAACAGACCCCCCCCCCCCTTTTCCTTTTCGTCCCTATCTTTTACCCCCCCTCCTCTTAATCCCTACCTCCCAAGGCGTTGCCGATACCGTAAAAAGCTTTTCCACATAGCTGCACCCAAAGCAATGCGTGTCTCCATAATGCTCTTCACCGGAAGCTGAAGCTATGATGTAAGGCTGTCCGGGTCATGTGACTGGCGGATGTTGAATGACGTATTGAAGACAAGATACTGCCTTGGAAGGAGGGGGTGGCGTGGGGAGGTCAAACAAGGTGCCCGACCTTGTATTTTTTAATTATCGTCTCCGTCTCACGATAGAATGGCAGCCATGTTGGAATCCTGAGAGTGCAGAGATATTTCCAGATTTTTTTTTTAAACAAAAGAAGAAAGAACCATGATGTAGGGCCATATATAAATAACTATATTGTAATTTTGACGCACAAAATGAGAAATTCATCAAATGCTTAGCAGGAGGGAGCATAAAAAGAAGGTTTTATCAATTAAAGACGGCAGTTAAATTAATACAAACCCATGTTATTATGCGCCGTTCCTTTTTTGTTCACGTTTTTTTTCCAGACATTTTACTTTTTGTTTCTCCCTCCCAGTCATACTGTGTCAATACATGTATAGGCGTCCTGTGCGCATGCCTTTAAGAGCATGTCTTTGTCACGTATAATGGAACCACATTTGCAAACGTTTTGAGATTGGAGAGTATGTCATGACGTAATTGTGTTGTGTTTTTTTTTTCCTAAGCGTCTAAACAGATGGATGGGCTAGAGAGTATGGTAGTTGTGAGCGACAGGAAACTATGACGCCATGTCTGTTGAGAACGCATTTCATTTACCAGTTACAGAGCTTCTCTGATATTTTGATGTGACATCAATAGTCTTGTCCTTTTCTATAAATCGATATTGTAATTAGTTTTTTGTATTCTGTCTTGAGGACCACACTTGAAGTACAAATGGCGATGTCTTTTCTGTAACAATGCATCGTAACTTTATAATTGAAGATATGTATTTCACTAAAGGAAGATATTTTTATTTATAGGCTACTGTCATTGTTTAGTCTACTATTTCGTTGGGTGTTTTAACCCACAGACCAGATAAAGCATGATATAGTCCATGAACAATTTGATAACAATTTAACAATTTACATTTTTATATTTTGTCACAAAGCACAAATGCTGCAAAGGTAGTCAAAGTTACAAATAAAATTATATACAAGTTAAGCTAATTATCAAACTTACCTATCTAAAGTTCTACCTTTGTCTTATTCGGTCTCTCTCTTTATCTCTCCCTCTCTCTCTCTCTCTCTCTGTCTCTCCTTCTCACCGTCTTAATCACTCTCTAACATCCTGTGTCCCTAATTTTATGCACAGTTTACATAGTAAAATAACAATATTATTAATAACTTTCAAGGCCCTTAACATCCCTAAGAAAATTTTCGTTGCCTGTCAGCGAGCGGTACTGCTGCAGACCTGCCACATCACCAGTGCCAGAGAATGAACATTAGTTCGTTTTTAACGTAATAATAATAATATTAATGATAATAGTAATAAATAATAATATTTATAATGATTAACGACACTATCTCAATCATTAACATACTACATAAACTATTAAATAATTATCGCAGAGGTCAATTTGCTACTATCTCACCGGTAATAGGACAATGGTCACTATAAAAGCCCTTTTTATATATGTACTAATTACTAATACACTATAACATGGATTGATTCTGTCACACTCAACTAAAAGGGGGGGGGGGGTGGAAGGGCTATCATCTTATTCTCTTACCCGGACACACGAGGACCCTGCTGTACCACTGCGCCAGTGATGTACACGCCTACTAAGTTCAACCCCCAGATAAGGATACGCACGTGATATAGTTTAAGACGCACTGGTCACGTGGTAAGTCTCAAATGAAAATGGTTCAATGTCACTCATATAGACAGGCGAAACACTAAAACATTACAGTCTTTGACAAAAAGTGGTTAGTGGATACTTGAATTGGTTATACTTCTTTTTCTCCTTTTTTCTTCTTGGTTACGCCTATGTGGGGAAGAAGTGGCGGATCATTAACAAGATTAGCGTAATGGAGGAGCCGACGATGGGAGGAGGGGAGATAACCACTTTATCGCGAAAAGAAAATCTCTATTTCTCTCCCTGCTCACTACGGTCAGCGTATAATTTTTTGGCCACTACGAGAAGTAGAGCGCCCTTTCTCCAAACACCCATGTTTTTATCTGCATCTAATAGTGTTAACGTCATTAGGACAACCCTCCCAAAGGCGCCGTCTTTTCATCCTCCCACCACCTCTAGTTCAATCCCATCAAAAGAAACTTGTAATGGTGGAAAGAGGATAGATGACCTTGAACTCTTGTGATATCTGCGCAAGAAAAAGGAAACAAAAACCCGAAGAGGGCGAAAAAAAATTTCATTATTCACGGCAGAGTTGTTCTATAGAGCTACAAATAGCGTCACTGTCAGCGCTAGTGTCACTGACATTGGAGAGGGACCAAGTGACGGGAGCGTGCGGGAGGGACAAAGGAATAAATAGGACTTGGGGAGGAATTTGGGGTAAGGAGATGAAGCGAGAGAGTGAAAGAAAAGGAAAAGAGAATTATCGTTGTTATCCATGCCTTTTATAATTCTAGAACGTAAGCCTATTAGGTTGTTGTTTTTTTTAATTATCACACACTATCGTATTAAGAAAACAAAAACATTAGAAACATACACAAACACACAAACCAAAACTATTGTACAAATCAAATCTCTTGACTAGTGCATGTAGAAATCAAAAAAATCTAAAGAGTTCACATCAAAATTTCTTGATTTCTGGTATGTCTTATGCCAATAAAAAAAAACTGTGTAAGGCTGGTGATAGAAAAAAATGGCTTGGAAAGGTAAACATGATGAGATAGATTCTAATATGTAGAGGTAGTTTCTAGAAGAGAAAGAAATTTGTAGTATCAGAATGTGAGAGAGAGAGAGAGAGAGGAAATAGAGATTATAAAGATAGGGCAAATTTTATTGACAAATATGTAGGTTAAAAAAAAGATAAAGAAACTAACAAATAGATTTTGTAGTATCTGAGATAGGTAGGTAGATAGATAGATAGAGAGAGAGGGAGAGAGAAAGAGACTCATTGATTGATAGACAGACAGACAGGCAAAACATATAAATCTTCACAATTGAAAACAAAAAAAAAAGACGCTACACTAAAACTCTGAATCTACAGCATACAACTTCTTGCTGTATTCCGTTACAAAAGAAACTGGACAAGTTAGTGGGTGGAATTTAAAGGAAAGCCAAAACTTGGGACATGGGCTGAAATCTTCCAGATCAAAATGTCATCATAATCTACTTCCCTGAGCTGTCCACACTCCATCACTGCAATCCCCCCCCCCCACCCTCCCGATTCTATTACCCCAATTTATCTCCTCCCCCACCCCTCCCCGGGTCGGTCGAACCACATCATCATAGATAATATAGAAATGCAATGCACAGGGAAAAAAAATCTATGATCAAATGTAAGAGCTTCTCCTGTCCTATCGTAAGTCCTAACGACCTCATTTCCAAACTGTCCTGTCTTCTAGCTTGTCCTACTTTCATCTTTCCGATAGATACTCTTCCCTTATACCCTCTTTTATTTCTCTCTTCTGTCTTTCTCAAATCCTCCCCCAACCCCGCACGACATGGCCTAAATTGTGCCGATGTGCCCAAAATCGAACCCCCAACCCCTTATTTAGTCGTTCATTCCTGTAATGGTGTTGGCCATTAGTGTGAGATTTAAAAAAAAAAGGGGGGGGGGGCTTGTCACCCCCGTGCACGGACGAGGAGCCAATACGGAAGATTTACCCATAAACATTTCGTAACATTCCGAGGGACGAGAAACGTTACTTCCGGTGAGGAGTCAAAGGGAAAGAACTGTGAAACATTAGCTTTGAATGAAGGCGGCAAAGAATCCATTTTTTTTTTTGCTCTCGTGAAAGGATTGATATATAAAAATAAAAAAGAGTCAGAGAGAGAGAGAAAAGCAAAGAAAAGGACGAGAAGAGAAAGATAGAAAAATTACATTGAGTTATATAATTTGTTATTTCAAGAATGACTATTCTAGTTTTAAATTACATAATAATTTATCGCTTTTAATGCAACTGAATAGAAGAAAGATAATACAGATACATAAGATTATTAAAGGCGTATGGGGTTATCAAATGTCGTTAGCACCAATATATTCGTATAAACTACTAATAAATTTATTGATTTATCTCTGTTAACTAAAACAATGTCCGCTCACGGACAACATAACATTGGTTAGATACGCCCTCAACTATCGAATGTCTGATTAGTGTAAAAGAAATAAAACAAAACTAAAGAGGCGTGACTAACAAGAAGGCGTGTCTTGGTGAGAGGCATGTCTCGGGTGTAGGCGTGTCTGAGATGATAAACTTTAAACTTTCCCTTTTATTATTATGACTCTAATTTTGGTTGACAGTTTTACTAGATTCCAAAAAACCATTTCGTTCTTTGTAAATTGGCATGGGATTAAGCCTCCTTCCGATATCATCACGTGATATCGTCCATTTCTGTTTGGTGTTCAATCCAGACATTACATCTCCCAAGCATTCAAACACAAAAACTTAGCATCAGTTGGGTACAACCAAAAGTGGTTCAGTACAAAAGTAGGTGGCCATGAAAACTTCAGCTGGTCATCGAGCCACTGTCAATGTACCTTACAGACCTAGTCTTTCTATATTGTAGACTTGTCGATATTCTTAATAACTTAAAGTTAACTATTAATATATATATATATATATATATATATATATATATATATATAATCCCATAATCTCTTTCAGTAAACTGAAATTAGGGCAAATAGAAATATTTTTTCTCCTTGTCTATTTCTGGCATTTTTATGAAAACTTCATAAGTCTAACAGTGGTACTCTAATTTATTGAGTTACTTCGATTTACACTGTACGCGAACATAATAAATAGTGTTATACCATGTTTGCTATTGTCCTACTTAGTGTGACACTGTTTGCTATTGTCCTACTTAGTGTGACACTGTTTGCTATTGTCTTACTTAGTGTGAATGTTTGTTAAAGTCACACGTGTTATTGTCCCACTTAGTGTGACATTTTTTCTATTGTCCCACTTAGTGCGACTGTTTTTATAATCAAAGCGTGATACTGTTTTCAAATAGTTGCATTCTTGATGCATTTTCTGTCTGTGTATTTTATATTTTTAATAAATGTGTATGCAGTTTAGATTAGCAACCACAAAAAACTTGCCCACAAAAGGCCGTCAAATAGAAAGGGAAGTAAAGTACTTCCTATTAGAAGCCCTCTAGTTGTCTTATTCTTTTCATTTTTACTTTGAGAAGCCCCAGCACGAGAAGCCCCAGGATACTCAAGAACATTACGTTCACAATACTTCCTGGTGACTTCGGCACTAAATTATCAACAATTTCACCTCCCCCCCCCCCCCCCCCCCCACCTTTTTCCCTTGCTTTCCCCCAACCATCCAAGATTTTTTATTGTAGTTATTTTTTTATTTTTTTTAAAGTCTTAGAAAAACCGGATGTCAAGAAACACAGAACTTCAAGAAGGCAGCAATTATCTACATGATTGCCCCTAGAATAGTCAAGCTTTATGATATGAACATTGAAGGCAACGTGGGAAGGGGGGGGGGTGGTTGAGCTCATATGGGCGAGATGGGGGTTTGTCGGCGGTCTGGACTAGAGGACACCTGTCTCAAGTACTTTGACAAGAAGAAAAGCAAAACTTCATTAGAGTTTGTTTATTTCTTTAAGGCAGACACACATTTGCGCTATAGATTTAATTATATCTTTTTTTTTTTAATATTTAAGGTTTGATTTTTCGAAAAGTAAGCTTTGTTTAATCAAGCTTTGGAGTTAGGGAGTGGACACTGTTACATCAACCTTACCTTTCATTTTTTTGGACACAACTAATGAGTCATTTTTTGGCGAACAAAACGATTAAACAGATGACAAAATGGCTTCACGGATGATAAAATGGTTGAACAAATGGAGCCACTATACCTCCTCGACTATGTTTGGATCATCACTTCAAAATTGTTGAAGTCTTACAAGGCGTAGGTCTAGATCTGTCGAATGTCTTCTTAGTTGGGTGACGCATTTTATGCTAGAAGCTGGCAAAAATTGAATATTGAAAAAATTCGGTAACGAAGTCCACAGATATTGCCTTTTTATATATTTGTTGTTGTTTTTTTGGTGTTATTTCCTTCCTTGTCACCGAACTAGATAATCGACTGGAAAACATGTACATTTAGGGTCCTTTAGATTAGAGCATTACTTACAAATGATTATGAATGAACACTTGATTTATTCATTTTTTAAATTTAGCTTCAATCTTAAAAAAAAGGCAAGGTAGAAAAAAAAGTGTGTAACGAGTGTAGAGTCTACTTAACGAAACAAACCAGGCATTGTTAAAGATGTATCGGCACCAGACATCTATCAGTCTATCACCATTACAGTTATTTCGGTAACTCTGCTGTAGGTTTTCGGGTTGAAAGGTGTTGGGTAATTAAACTGACGCAGACTATTTGCCGACACGTTTTTTGTTTATCTAAAGAGCTTGTAAAAATGGAAACTTGACAATTACATTTGGAAACAGTTGTTATTTAAAAACAAAAGCCTTGCTCCTCCTTCACTCCGTTTGTCTTGCTTCTCTTTCATTTTGTAACCAGGAGAAGAGAGGGGGGGGGGGGGGGAGTCAACGCCGCCAGTGTCTAGATTAGTCTAGAATTATCCCGCCAGGAATCCATTTCACATTTTCATTTTCTTATGAACCAAAATGTAGCAGGATTGAACTAGCCTTGTTTCGTTTTTGTTGCCATTGTTGGCTTTAACTTCTCTTACACCCACTTATAATCAATTATGATGTACACACAGATATGATGGTAAAGTCTTTCAGGGTCTCAAACTAATAGTCTTTTAAGGAGCATCTTATTTCGCTTGTATACGTCCCGCCAGGCTGAAAACGTTGTAGATTGTAAGACGTCACGTTCATGTCTAGAGCGAGATGAATCCAAGATACAAATAATGCCAGGCTCAAATCGTTTTAATTTAAAAGACAAAATGATGGCCACCATAATTTCTTTGACATTCAGCTCAGAAACCATACAACAATCTACCCCCCCCCCCTTTTCTTTTATTCTCCCCGTTACATACTTTTTTTTTCCTTTCACAGCGCAGAGAGACTTTTTTTCTCCCTCTTTAAGTCCAATGTAGAGCTTTTATTTTTTTTTTATTTTTTAAGTATTAAATTTTTAGATGTTTAAAAAAAAAATATGGTGAAAGTCTGACATGAAAGAATGGGATTTTGATGACGTCGATCGATACACAAGGACCAGAGGAGGAACTCGGGAAAAGCGGGGAGGGGGGGGGGCCAATCCTAGGAAGAAGCTTCGACGTTTATTATTTTTTTTTCTTGTAAGTTAATTGTTTGGTGAATTTAAACTTTGGTATTTTTATATTTTTAGGATCATTGAATGTATCCGGTCATTAGCACAGACAGTCTCGAAAAACACACATATAGGCACACATGCTATCGAACATATACACACATGAGCTATAACACAGACTTTGGCGTACACTTCGACACACACAGATTCACTTTCTAATTCAACATCCAATTCAAAAGATGGCAGAAAACACGTGATCATATTTACTAGAGGTTCAAGATGTATGCGTGTGTGTGAGAGCGATGGGGTGTTAGTGTGCTCAGTTCAATGGACCAGATGTTGTACTTCAGCCTATGAAACTTACTATTCTGTCTTGTTTGAAGTTTAATGTAAATATCCTCATCAATATAGTCCGCACCGAACAGAGACTCAAAACCTTGTAGCGAATCTTTGATTTAAAGTCAGAGTCAAGAAATAGGTTACAATAAATATTGTGAGTGCAAAGGTATCCAGAAATTTTTTTTTTAAAAATTAAAAGAAAAGAAAGAAAGATAAAAAGAAAGATTGCAAGAAAGTAAGATTGAAAGAAAGAAAGATTGGAGTTCACAAAAGGAAGGCTAGTTTATAAATTGCAAGCTTTTTTTCTGTATGTCATGTAGGCCACAGAATACGGATGTATTGATTAACAATTACATTTTTAAAACCATATACTAATTTTAAAGTGTTTTTTTTCGCACGCTACATTTAAAACAAAAAAACAATCCAAGTGTAAACATTAAAGGTAAATGACCTCAAGTCTGAACATGTCCAATAGATAAAGCCTACTAGTAGACTTACGTAATAATAGGATAGGTTTGCGTAATCGCGAGAATAAGTTGCGTTCCAATTTATGGTAGTTAGGTTATATTGATCGTTCAGAGTTAAAAAGCACCCGTTCTTCTGATGAATAGTATTCTGGTAACTTCAGAAATGCCGCGAATCCTGCAGACATACTGTTAATGATATTAGTCGCGCACTTCGCACTAAACTTTTACTTTTCCTGTTTAAATATCTCTTATCTCAAACAATGCTTAGTTTATAGGAGCTAGATTGTATTGAAGAATTTAACTCTATTGTTTCGTTTTCTTTAATACTTCTTTTTCTTCAGTCTCGTTTTTCATCTTTGCACTTTTCGCCCTTCAGTCAGTTGAGAGTTGGGAATGACTTCTGGGCCACGTTAGCTGAAAGGCGCTCTTCCGGTTCTCGCGTGATGTTTATAATGCGGCATTTGTCGCGCCTTCCATCCACCACTTCCGGATCAGGCTTGCCCTCGTTTTCAATCTCACAATAGCGGGTCGCGATGACTTATAGTGGAAACGTTCGCAGTTTTCAACCTCTTGCAAATTTGAGAATAAGTGAAACTTTTTTTTATATTTTAAACTGAATAAAGTCTGATAATGAAATATTCATTATTGATAGGATCTGCTAAAACCCAGGGAGCCCTTTCTTTTTTACTTTTCGTGAGTCAAATCTTAAGGTCTAAAACTAGTGCGCTATCTGCCGTGGCGATCAGGTCATTAGATCACCTTGTTCTTCTGTAGACAGAAAAAGACGATATACTTTTAAACACTCACATATCTCTGCTTATACTTATTCCTATAGGTCGTGTGGTAGACACTTCACAATATCGTTCAGACAATGCTTCCCTTAAGACTTTGCTCGCCGCCATGTCCTAACGTCCCGAAGAATGTTTAACGTAAAACTTACAAACCTAAACTACCGGCCGATCCTAGTCGATGGGGCCTCCTGGTGATAGATTTTTAAGGGGCCTGATAGTGCTCATGTGCATGTTGATGGGACCTGATAGTGCTCATGTACATGTTGATGGGACCTGATAGTGTTCATGTGCATGTTGATAGGACCTGATTGTGCTCATGTACATGTCCTGTCTTAAATCACGTGAAGTTAGTGGCTGAGAGGCTTAAACCGCTTGGCCACCTATCAAAGGGGCTTGAGTTCGAAACCAAACTTGAGCTGAGTTGTGATTAGCACGAAAACGTTCTCCCAGATTCCTCTAACCCCCTCCCACACACACACACTTGTCCACAAAAGAGATTGGACCCCAAGCGCTCTGATTATGACATGAAATAATTTCTCTATACAAAACTTAATTAAAAAAAAAAAAAACTAGACTATTCAAATAATACAGTTTAGGACATCATTATGTTCTTTTTTTTTTCTCCTGGCTCTGCCTGTCTATCTGGTTGTACGTTGTCACCTCTGACTGTCGTCCCGATGATTCCGAGTTCGAATCCTGTCATCTCTCAGGAGGTCTAGGTATGTAGGAGGTCTGGGCATGTAGGAGGTTTGGGCATGTAGGAGGTCTGGGCATGTAGGAGGGATGTAATGATGTAATGATGTAATGATGAACACAGGAGTAAGAGAAACAAAAGTTTTATGACGATGGGGGGGGGATTGAAATGATAAGAGAGAGAGACAGAGGGAGGGAGAGACACAGGGAGAGGGAGAGAGACAGATAGAGGGTGAGAGACAGAGACAGAGAGAGGAAGAGAGAAAGAAAGACAGAGAGACTGAGAGAGAGAGATAAATAATGAGAGAGAAATTCAAAGACATGGTGGTAATGAAGAAGAATGTCCTAAAACAAATCTTGAGCGAAGAATACAGAAGTAAAGATGGCGTGACTTGAACATTGACACCGCCACCCCAGCACGCACACACACATACACACATCCTTAGACATCTATCACTTTGACTGGAACGTTTTTTATCCAAGAAGTTCCTTGACCCTGAGAATTTATTTCTAACACCGAAACCCATTTTCAGCTGTTATTGGCTATTAAGTTCAATAATAGATTCTCTTGTTCTTTTGGTCTCCGATTGAGTTTTATGTTTTCTTATTTTTTTAAATACTTGATTTTTCTGTCATTCTTTTTTTTTCTTCTATCATAGACATTGAATGTTTACTAGTGAGATTGTTATCAGACTTTAGTGGAGAGCCATTCAAGTTTTAGAATATAAACATGAAATGAAATTCAGTTATTTCGACTTTGGCGTAGATCAACTACAAATAATATTTGATCTCAAGTGTAATGTTAGACTGCGTTGATGTTATAATACTAAGGGGTGTCTTGGAGTCTGAAGATCATTGAGGAATGCAGTATATCCCGTGGTTGTTGATGTTCTTAGGTAGTGGCAAATGTCACCTTTGGTCATCTGTTTCTCTAGGTTCTATACAGTAAGTTAACGAGAGCGTCATTTGGCCAGCAAGTTTTCACCGAGAATCGAAATCAAACCCCACACGTTTCGGATGCTAAAGCACTATAGCACTAGCCACCTAAATATTTCTTATCAGATATAACTAATATAAAAAAAAGCTGTATTGACTCGGGTGATTACACAGATTTTAGGTTGAAATAAAATAATACTTTTCTGTCTTAGTGCACTAACCCTTACACCCAGTCTATCCCAGTTCCAAATGACTAAATAGATCTATTAAAAATGTAACAGTTTTGTTCAACCAAGCTAAAGACATTGGTTCGCTATTTTCAACAGTTTTACCCATTTCATGGGGGAGATTGTCGTACTTAAGGAGACTCAAGTATACAGAAAATGAAAATACTTCATTTTTAGAACTTAGTTCCGCCACCTTCCCAAAACTCAGACCATTTGAGTGTCTGGAGTTCATCGCTGCGGAAAGAATTGTCTGACACGACACACCGAAACAGTGACTCCCTCCCAAGAAGGCGGTCGAGGCACTAGGGAGTTCCTCTTCCGATTTAAAACACCGCATACATGAACAACAATGTAATCCTGACGTTCAAATGTCTTCATCTCAAAATGTATATACTCTCGAAGCTCTCTTTTCTTCAACACCATGACAGATCATTTATCTTTCTTTATACATTAATTCCAAGCGAGATAATAAACATGTGAATTTCAAAGTTTCCGTATTTCGCTATTGTTACAGATTTCAAAAAAAAGTTAGTGTGTAGAAAATCTCATTAAAAAATACGGAAATTTAATAAAAAAAAAAAATAAGTGAAAGATAGGGACATGGGAGGGGGGTGAGTAGGAAAATTGATATTGATTGTTGTATTCTCCGTCACAGCGAGAAGTGGGGAGGAGATAATTAGCGGTTCCAGGAGCGTAAATTATCGCCCCTGACTTCGTTTCTGGAAGAGGAGATTTGATTTTGGCGGGGATGCATCTCAACGGGCGGGAATCCGGTTACGTGTTGGAAATAGGTTGCGAGGTTTACTTTTGGAACAGTGTCATAGGTGATTCTGGCAGACGTGTGTGACGTGCCAGAGGCGTAGCGCACGTGCCTCGAGTGTTGATCATGTGCTGCGTCATGTGAACATCGCATGCGTCATGTGTGTGTGTGCACGTGAGTGTGTGTTCCTTTTGTCCTATGTCAGGTGGACTGATGTGAAATCATGCAATCCTACTTCTTCTTGAGAGTACATTTGTGTTGCAATAACTTTGGGATCGAATAACAGGCAACAGGCGGGAAGAAAGAAAGGAAGTGAGCCTGCCTTGAAGCAAATAATATGGAAAGGAATTACAATTGAAGGCGCTGCCCCGGGTCTACACAGGGGTGACCGCCGACACAAGCATGTCGGGCACATGTTTGTCAGATCAATGCTGCATGAGTTTTGACGACGCACGCTTTCCCCAAAAAGCAAAAGTTAAACGCAAAAAGAGAGAGACAGTGGGAGAGAGAGAGAGAGAGAAAGAGGGAAAGAGAGAGTGGGAGAGAGAGAGAGATTGTGAGAGAAAGGGTGACAGAGAGAGAGAGAGAAAAAAAGTAAAAGTAAAAAAATAAAGAGAGAAGAGAGAGCGAAATTGAGAAAGAAAGAGATAGAGAGAGAAAGAGTGGTAGAGAAAGAGATAGTGATAGATAATTAGATAGAGAAAGTGGGTGGGAAAAAAAGAGAGGGAGGGAGGGTGAAAGAGAGAGATAGAGGAAGGACAAAGAAAAGAGATAGACAGTGAGAGAGAAAGAGATTAGTGATTGAGAGAGACAGAGAGAAATTTAGAGAGAAAGAGATACTGAGATAGAGAAAGAGAAAGAAAGAGAGGGAGAGAGGGTGAAAGAGAGTGATGGATGAAGGATAAGAGAAGAGAATCTAAAAGTTGTGCCCTTCCTTTCACGCTCCTGTCCAGTGACCCATGGTCACATTTCCTTTCCGTCACTCTCAAATCGCCGAGTCAAAATCTCTGAGAAAAAGGAACACGAAGAAAACAAGAAAAGCGCCCCGCCCCCCCTCACCCTTTTTATGTATCGATTATTCTCAAAGAAATGGCCTCACATTTAGGTTAAACGTCCATTATTTGGGGAGCACGAGCCCTTAGTCGCACGTGCCATCGCCCCTATCAAAGTCTTGCCTTAGTTAGCCAGGCGGACGTAACACTACTAAACAAGGAAATCGGACGAAAGTATTTCAGAGCGTCATCGGGAATTAAAAGATTATACCCTATAAATAGATTCCTGAAACCCAAAAAGTTTTACTAAAAAAAATAAATCACAAGTTGATTCCTATCTAGTTTATTTCAAACTGAAAGATACATCCATCGACCTATGCTACAGGGCGAGATCAGAAATGGTTACCAGAAATATGTGTGCCCAAAGAATGACCACGGAGGAGGGCATACAGATGAGAACAGTATAGTTTGAAGCTAGGGTTACCATTGCCTTCATGAAACATGTCAGTAAATCAACATTGTAAAACGAATACATAAAGTGCCTAAAGTGAGATGTGTACGGTATTGTTATACTGTTATACTGTTATATCTCCATATAGTTCTGTGCTTTTTGGTTTTCCATCATTGTAAAGTTCCCATTTCAGACCTTGTGGTCTATAGGGCAGATGATGTAAAGATCATCCGTTTCTGTGGCTTACGATTAATGAAGGTGTCATGTGGCCAGCACAACGACCTACCGCCTTTACTTTTCCCCAACTAACGTCAGGTACCCATTAGTCAGAGGCGCCCAAAGATCCCGAAATTGAAAATCCCAGTCTTCACCAGGATTCGAGCCCCGGGCCCCGGTTCGGAAGCCAAGTGCTTTACCGCTCAGCCACCGCGCCTCCCTTCCATCATAGTGTAGCCATTGATATGGTGTTTCTTTGTCTAGGTACCACCTATAAATATTTATATTGAAAACTCCTAATATCATTTGATTTAGATCTACTTTACAATATCACACTCCTAGAAACTGCTGAAGATTTCATGATAAACTAAACAATGTCAAGGACGTTAGATTAAACTTCACGCCAACTCAATAAAAAAGAATGGAGGTAGAATTGAAATGCTGTTCCATTATGCTTTGTTAGGCAATCCTTTTTGAGTTGGGTTAACTGGAATATAGCCAGAACAGGACGTCACTATTGTGGCAACTGAAAAAAAAACTTTATTTTAAAAATTTAATTTTTGTTTAAGATGACGTTGGCCAATGGTGAGGAGAGTTACAAACATACGACTAGATGATGAGCACGCTAATTTATCCTGCGCCATAATCAAATTGTGATATCACTGTACTGGGTCTCATTCGGCTTCATTTTGTTATAAAAAGATATAGTTATTGATCAACTTTAAAAAAAAACTCTTTATTTTGGGCAAAGTTAATGCTCCAAAAACTATCATATGCCTTTAAAAAAACACGGCCCTAATTTTATACACCAGATACACCAATAAACACACCGGATACACCAAAAATCCTACTATTTAAGTTTTTTTCCTGCATGTATACAAATCTCCAATAGTACAGAAAAACTTATGTCGGCTCTGCATTTTTTGGGTAGCTATAGTGATATATGAAATATAATTCATTCTATGAATAACCTTATAGTTCAAGGTTTTATTTTTTGATAAATCTTACACGAAATCAAAAGTTTATTAAACCGGGTGTTGCGTCATTTTTAAAGTGGTTAGATCCATTATGGAAAAGAAAGTTGACAACATAGTCGAATGCTATCCATGCATCTTCAACTACTCCATCTGCCCGCCCCCCTCCCCCCCCTCCCCCCCATGTCTGCAGATCGTTATGCTGACAGTCTAACCATAGCTTTCAATCTCTCAACTTCTCGCTTGATTGACGAATAACTAGAAACTAAAGGGAAAGAAAAAAAAAAGCCGGTGATCTAATGAGAGAGAGAGCCGACTGTGAGCACTAATTGCTTGTCTGTACTGTCGGAGGTGACACACCCCTTCCTCTCCATCCACAGAGACAAGCTTCATCTACGTCATCCATCCGTGAGCTCATATCCCTTCGTACCCCTAAGCCTCGTCTCGTTTCGCCTCCCGCTGAGGTCTCCCCCGCAGGTAATTACCTTGTCACTACCGTGTTTGTGCGCCAAGATGCGAGGCAGGTGCTAGTTTGCCGTTTGCTGCTTAAGAGCTGCCCTGTTTTTACCCCGATGGACTGGACAAGCTATGTGGTCATCTGTCAGTTGCCGACATGACTTTGGTCAGTTATTTTTCTACATACTCTTCCACGTCTTTTCATTAGAAGAGAAAATAATAGCCTCCGACCGAGCCATAACTACGCCTTGTCACGTGAGACTTGGCTGATTTGTAATTGGTTGATTTCCGATTTGAAAGTAACCAATGGTTAGCAGCTAATAAAGATTACATAGAAAACGTATCAAACTAGGTGATAACCTATCGAGTGTTCTAGAGTACTTATTGCCAACATTGTCAATTTTGTATGACATTCCCGGAGAACCGCCAACTCTTATTTTGTTCGTTTGTGTTGTTTTATAAGTTTTGTATGTACCTCCCGTAGCAACGGTTTATACGTCCTAATTCAAACATCCGCCAGACGACAGGGGTGTGGGGGGGGGGGGGGGGTAGAGACAGCGTGCAGGATTCCTATTCGAGACCACAGAGGAAGTACATTCCATTCAATCAGGCAACCATCAAGTCATTCAATTCAGTTTAGTCTATTAGGATGAATACATTCTTATTTATTTACATTGAAATTACATCAGATAATTTGACTCCAGCTTATCATGGAATATAATGTTACCATTCTTAATTTATTACACATATCTTCATTGTCAATTGATTGATAGCTAACATGCGACATGCATGTTAATGTTATTTTGTCTAATATTAGCAAAACCATCATTTGTAGACTAGAATCAGGGACAAAGTAACCAAATGCCGAAATTTATGTTATTCAAAATGACATGAAAGTTGTGTGAAAAAGATAACTGAATCAGTTCTGTTTAATTAATTTTTAGCGTTCTCATGTCTTTCTTGAAATTAAATTTAAGAAATAAAACATTCAAACTGTACTTTACCTATTTTTATCATAATTATCTTTCTTGTTTAACCAAACAACATTAATATCATGTTGACTAGTACATATCTATCACACGATTAAACTTAAGAAATGAAAGATTCAAACTGTTCTTTACCTATTTTTATCATAATTATCTATCTTGTTTAACCAACTCATAGATCTGCACATCGCGTCCGCATACTCTCGCCAGATCCCAGTGTCGTCTGATCAAATCAAAGGTCCAAAGTCATTTTAAAAAAAAATGAGACAAAGACGCTCTGATGTTATTGCAGCACAGTTATGCTCAAACTACTACCCTCGGGTCATATCTAACTCGTGGCGCTGTGCTACCCAACCCCTTGAAATTTCCTGCCTACTTGGCATAATAAAACCAACATATGGACTCTACGTTTTTTTCCGATGACACGGTCTGCGGCACATATGTCAGAAATGATGTCCGACAGATCCGAAAAGAAGTTGGGCCACCCCTGCTGTTACCGGTCTACATGGCTAATGCCTTGATTCAGGTGAAGACAAAAGTTATTCGCCTACCTCCCCTTACCCATCGACATCACTAGCAACGCTTACCACATTGAAACACCGGGACGTTCTGCGACGTTCCTGGCGGGTCATTCCTTCTATCACCATGCTGCTAACCATAATTTCTACCACCTCCTCGGGTTATTATTTTCAGTTTCGGTAAGCTCGCTACCCTACACAATGAATACACAAATAATTCTTTCACACCTTCCATCTTTTTATTTCTGTTCTCTGCCCCCCTCCCCCCCTTTTTACACCCATAATTTTATCTTCCTATCAAACAAAGGAAAACAAACTGTTATTAATATAATATTGAAGCTCGACGCAGGGTGTGGTTACATAACTATCTCCCGGTGCAGTCAGGGGTCAGTCACTTGTGGCGTTGTGTTTCCCCCAACCTCTTCCTTTCCCTCCTCGCGCACTTCCCACAGCTTGTTATTTTTTACTTTCTTTTTTTTTTTTGTTCGCTTCTCGTTTCTTTGATTTCCCTGACAGAGTTGTCGGTAATTGAGGACATGTAGAATAATGGGAAATGACTGCGAGGAAGGGACACCACTCGCCATGGCGCTCATAATACGAGTTCTCAGAAAGACACTGGCTCTCGCGCAAACTCACTGGGAGTGCCAGATGGCGCCCAGGAGCGCATTACACTCGCAGAGAATTCTCGGAAACAAAAGAACGTTTTGATCTCATTCCTGTCAGTATGATGAACACAAGTCTCAAATAATTAGCCCACTGCTGAGTACAGTATGTTTATCGTATGCCAGGAATAAATGGATTACGTCCAATAATAGTCACACTGTTTCTCGTCTATTTCTTTCTCTAACACATGTTCGGGCGTTGGCACAATCAAAACTTCGATATCTGAAGCCCAAGTGTTCCTAAATAAAAAAAAACAAAGATGTTTGGGTTACGTGGCGGCCGTCCTCAGCTACAAATAAAACAAACAAGTCGAGCATTTAAAACAAAATTTTCGTTAAAGGATATGGAGTTTTCCTGTCTTTATATCTAGGGGCATAGTAAGGTGCCCGACTGTATGACCCATGTTCAAGAGTTTGATTTCACCTCCCTTCTATGAAACTAAAAGTTGGAGTGTAACAAAACAACAACAAATCAAATCATCCTAAATTTATCACAAGACATTGAATAATTCCTAATGGCCTTACACTCCGTGACTTCTTGCAAGTAACAGTCCCACTACAATCAGTTCTTGTGCGTCTTCTTGAAAGTAATAAAATAAACCACCTTTCTATGCACCTTTTGGGCCCCTATTAATCATGAGCCCTGGTTCAATGAACCCTTTGGGCTATGGTTGCTATACCACTGTCTGTAAAGTAAGTGAAGTTCCCCTTTCGGACCTTTTCTATCTTTTCTATCTAAACAGCAGGTGTTCAGGTGTTGTAAATGTCATCTGAAGATCCCAGGATTCAAACCCGGGATCCCCGGTTCGGAAGCTATGTGCTTTACCACTCAACCGCCGCTCCTCCAGTAACTGTCTTTATCTGCGCTAAAGTATACAAGAACTTTCTGGAGATTTGATTGAATCCACTAGTCTGTGTCTGCTTGACCGCCTCTGTAGCCAGTTGTCAAGTCACGTGTTCATGTGCCGCTCCCACAGACTGAAACTTCACATATTTAATATGTTCGGCATTTCCTGGAACATCCTCCAGTCACCTGGAAACCACAAAGTCCCCATACTGCCCCCACGTGACCTTCTCTTCCCCCCCCCCCCCCAACATCCCACCAGGTGGCGTTGTCTCTCAGTAAGCTCCAATCAACGTCCCGGACTCACTGAATGTAGCCAATCGGAGGTCAAGAAATCAGGTCCCGACCTCCGGTATAAAGGTCATTCTTGCTCACAGAGAGAGAAGAAAACAAGAAGTGAGTTTCATAAAAAAAAATCTTAAGACGCTCCGATGCACACATGTACACAAAAACATCATTATTTTCAGAGATTCCGAAAAAACTTGTGGACCATGTTCTTGCTCCACGGGAATCTGGGAAGTCTCGGAAAACACCGAGTCGAGTAAGAATAGGTCAGGAAGCTAATTACGAACAAATGAATACGTAAACGGAATTTGAGAGACAAACAGACGGAAGGACAGCGATAGTGTGAGGGAGGAAGACAGAGAGGACAGAAAAGTAAAAGTCGGGAGAGTGAGAGAGGGCCTGGCAGCAAGCAAAGAGAAAGATGGTGAGAGGCAACAGAAAGAAAGAGAGAGAGAGAGAATTAAAAAATGTGAGAGAAAGAGCATAGAATATATTGAGCCAGAGAGAAAGAGAGAGACAGAGAGAGGCAGGCATGTTAGATTTGTTTGAAAAGTTACACAGAGACTGAGAGAGAGAGAGAGAGAGAATATTGTGAGATGGGTAGAACTGACATGACGACATTACAAATAACGTGTATATAAGAACAAATGAATGATAAACAAAAGCTGAAATGGAAAGAAATTAAATCAGGTCATTTGATTCAAGCCAACGTGACGTATTGTCTTCACATAATTTACTAACATCCTAAAACAAAAAGCGAAACACAAAATAAATAAACGAAACGTTCCGAAACAAACAAACAAATATATGTGTGTGTGTATCTCTTCCTGGTAACACTACGTTTGAGCTTAGATGTGTGGGTGACTAGCTATGTGTGTATCTCTTCCTTGTAGCAATACATTTGAGCTTAGATGTGTGGGTGACTAGCTATGTGTGTGTGTGAGAGTTGGTGGGGAGTGGCTTGTATTTGAACAATTGCATCCATGTGAGGTTTGAAATGAGGAAACACAAAAGTGTGTGGTGCCATGAAAGAGGAGGGAGGGAAAGGAAGCGTATGTGGGTAGTCAGAGGTGTGTTAGCGGGGTGTGGGTAGTCAGGGGTGTGTTAGCGGGGTGTGAGTAGTCAGGGGTGTGTTAGCGGGGTGTGGGTAGTCAGAGGTGTGTTAGCGGGGTGTGGGTAGTCAGGGGTGTGTTAGCGGGGTGTGGGTAGTATGGGGTGTGTTAGCGGGGTGTGGGTAGTCAGGGGTGTGTTAGCGGGGTGTGGGTAGTCAGGGGTGTGTTAGCGGGGTGTGGGTAGTCAGGGGTGTGTTAGCGGGGTGTGGGTAGTCAGAGGTGTGTTAGCGGGGTGTGAGTAGTCAGAGGTGTTTTAGCGGGGTGTGGGTAGTCAGGGGTGTGTTAGCGGGGTGTGGGTAGTCAGAGGTGTGTTAGCGGGGTGTGGGTAGTCAGGGGTGTGTTAGCGGGGTGTGGGTAGTCAGAGGTGTGTTAGCGGGGTGTGGGTAGTCAGGGGTGTGTTAGCGGGGTGTGGGTAGTCAGGGGTGTGTTAGCGGGGTGTGGGTAGTCAGGGGTGTGTTAGCGGGGTGTGGGTAGTCAGAGGTGTGTTAGCGGGGTGTGGGTAGTCAGGGGTGTGTTAGCGGGGTGTGGGTAGTCAGGGGTGTGTTAGCGGGGTGTGGGTAGTCAGGGGTGTGTTAGCGGGGTGTGGGTAGTCAGGGGTGTGTTAGCGGGGTGTGGGTAATCAGGGGTGTGTTAGCGGGGTGTGTGTGGGGGGGTGCAAGAGTGTAGGAGCTGCGATAGAAATAAATTGGTTGCTTATGATCTGAGAAAATAGAAAGCTGAAGGGAGAGAAAGAAGGAGACAATTGGAAAAGTGTTGAAACTTTAAGTCTGAGGTGTCCCGATCTATTTGTGTTAAGTCTGAGGTGTCCCGATCTATTTGTGTTAAGTCTGAGGTGTCCCGATCTATTTGTGTTAAGTCTGAGGTGTCCCGATCTATTTGTGTTAAGTCTGAGGTGTCCCGATCTTTTTGTGTTAAGTCTGCTTCGTCATATGAAAGCATAATTTTAGAAACTGGAGCAGATTAAACTCTGGACTTTTTATCTAGACAACGAATACAAAGTGACTTTAAAGAGGCACAAGGATAAAAGAGAGTCGGAAGCAGTACGGTGCAATATGGAACAGAAAAGCATTATCTATAGTCTGTTGTTGTACTTGTGGCATTTGCTAGTTCGGAATGTAGCAGTAATTATTTAACTAAAGCAACATATATGATAAAAAAATTATTTTTAGATAAGGTCTATGTCTTTGTCATGATTGGTTAAACGAAATTAAAAACTTTACCCCAAAATGCAAAAAAAACAACACAAAACAACATTGCTACCACTGCTAGAGGTATGTTCAGACCTCTTGCTTTGGTAGCAACATAAGATAGGGGAGGCGGATTGGTAAATGATGCAGAGTTTATACCAAGACATTACAACCATCTTAAGGTCCTATTAAAACAGGACTATATTAAAGTCAATACCAGGGAGCCTGACCAAATGAACATGTTTAGGCTTTCAATCTAAGAACAATAAAACATGAAATTAGAGACAATTCGCAAGGAGTTATCAACAGAAATGCAAAGACTTCAATACTATTTGTGAATTTTTACTTATTAAAAAAATAGAAAGTGTAAGCATGGATTCTATCTGCTGTAAGACATTTATGTAGGGAATGTTTGAATGACATGTTTGAATGTCATGTTTGTATGACACATCTGTGTAACATGTTTATATGATGTATTTATCTGACATGTTTGTCGGGCAAATTTGTAAGGCTTGTTGATTTAGTATGCTTGAGATAATGTTTGTAGGACATGTTTCTTAGTCAAACTTGTAAGACATGTTTGTATGACATTTTTGTATTGTATAGGATATTAGTGTGATATGTTTTACAAAAGTACATTGTTAATTTTCAACATAGTTCAGTTCGGATGAGAAAAATCGGCAATCTTTTTCAACGAAACTTGATTCTGCATATATAATGTGTCTTCTGTGTCTCGTGTGTCTTCTGTGTCTCTTGTGTCTTGTTTGTCCTGAAGTCGCTATATTTTACTCATCTTAATTATTCTAACTGTAAATGTGCATTTGAGTAGGATCAAGTATCCATTGTGTAGAAAAATCTAGAACTCAACTTAATGTGTATATTATCATTCGGTCTCAGAATGCCTATTGTCACAAATTGGAATCTCTCTTTTTTTTTTAATTAATGGAATCCTGGTGTAATAGTTCCCCAATCTCCCTCTTCTGGCGATGTAATAGTTCCCCACTCTCCCTCCTCTGGCGATGTAATTACCCCATCTTGTATATAAATATATGCTACGAGGAACGCCCCGGGCTTTATACGACATAGAGGGGATGGGGAGGATCGTGCCCATTTGTTCCTGCAACAAATTTAATTGCTTTTTCTTTTATCTCAGCTCCCCCGTCCCATTTCCCACTTCGCCTTCTCTTTCATCTAGACCCACTCCAAGGTCCAGTGGTTCTGGGCTTTATGTAATAGATCTTTCATGTTTCCTTTCTACGAGCATTTGGATTTAATGAATAGGAAATTAGGGAAATTCAAGGATATCGTGGTAAGGTGAAAATTAAAATTTGGAAGAAAAATGAATCTTAAGTTTGAAAAAAAAAAAGAGAATGTACTCCTATCAGATCTTGCGATCTATAGAGGCAGATGAGGTAAAAAAAAACCAACTGTTTCTATGGCCCACGGTTATCGAGGGTGTCATGTAGCCAGGGAGGTTGTATATATTTTGAGGCTCAAAATCTCAGTCTTCACCGGAAGCAGAGCTCGATACCCCTCGGTCACAGGTCTGTACGACGTGACAACGAGTATTGGTCTAAACTGTGCACAGGTTATGACGTTGCAGGTCAGTGTTGAGGCCTTCTTTACCGAAAGTCTGGGTTTACCGCACGACCACTCCGCCTCCGTCTATAGTAAACTCTATATAAAAGTTAATTACCATCTCGCCAAGTTTCATTTTTATTGCTTGTGAATGGTTTGACATATGAAGTAAGGAACAATGGCCTTACAATGACATATTGCGTTAACCTGAAGCCCGGTCTTTAAAGGCACAGCTGGCCAATTTTAGAAACTATGAAGCTCGCATTTCTTTTCCTGACATGAACAGAATCTTTAGACCGGTCTAATCAGTCTAATTATGTTTAGTTTTATTTTTCCCCACAATAATTGCTATACATTTTTTTATTTTAAAATTTCAGATTTGAGATTGACGATCGCTAAAGAGTGTAAAGAATCAATGATTGGTTTGATCTATAAAAGGAACAAATTTATTTTAAGGGATACATTTGTTCCTTTTTATGGGTGACGCTTTAAGATTTAGCAATCTGTGAGGCAGATGATATAAAGCACATCTGATTCCGTGTCCAAGTGTTAACGAGGGTATCATGTAGCCAGCACAATGATAAAATTGCCATTACTTCCCCAACGCGTGTCAGGTATCCCCAGCGTATGTCAGGTATATCAGGTACTCATTAGAGTTGTTCGGAATCTGGGGCGTCCTTAACAGCAAAGTTCAGTCTTCAGCGTGATTCTAACTCGAGGCGTCTAGGTACGGAGGCCAAGCTCTTTTCCACTCAACCACAAGGTACATAATGTTCTTATGTATCCGCTTGTTCAAATTTCTTGTGCTAACCTGCTGAAAATATTTCTGTTTGTTTCCCTGTTGTAAGGGCCCTACAAAGGAATAACTGGCTCAATAATAGAGTAGAATACAAGCACACACGCGTACAGAAAAATGCACTGATAAATACACAAACACAACCATACAAGCACACATACATTCATGAACACACACAAAGTTCGGGGGGGGGGGGGACACAGCTAAATCAATAGGACTTTGCTGGTCCCGTGTAACATAATTCTCAAAAAGCCAGTCCTGGTGTGAAGCTTCAGTTACAAATCTTCCATCTACTTATTCAACTGTTTAAATGTTTCTGTGACGATACAAAATTTTTTTTGAATAAATACCGTTTTCCAAACAGGGGTTCTCAAATGGATGCAAGGGTCTCAACTGTCAGTATCATTTAGTTATAATATATTTCACATTGAGACTGTGAATTATTATTTCGAAAATTTCATCCGAACACAATGTATTTAATTCTTTTAGTTCAATTTTTGATTTTTTAAAATAATTTCTGTGTGTACAATCGAGACCGATCGTCATAGAAGGCCTCAACATTGACCTGCAACGTCACAACCTGAGGGCATAGTAGACCAATAGCTCGTTTTCACGTTGCAGGTCAGTGTTGAGTCCTACAATAACGATTGGTTTAAGCACAAAGATGTATAAGGCAGAGTTCAGACTTTCGATCTCATTGGGGAATTTTCGCAATAGGCTAAACAATGTCAAGATCGCTAGATTAAACGACCATGTTGCCAACTAAAAAAACAACAACATATACCTCTTAAAAAACCTAGTTTTTCATCACTTCCTTTATTCTGTACACCGGATACACTCAATGGCTATTTTTTTATAGCTTTCCGCAATATATATAAATCTCTCAATACTTCTGTGTGTTTGTTCAAAAGACTTTCTTCATATAGTCTGTCACATGTTACTCAGTACGGCTGATTTAAAGCACAGCTAAATATTGAATTGAACGATCCCCCAAATGCCCCATTGCCTTTCGAAAGGTTACTCATAAAAGGGCGACCGCCTTGGTCAGTGTATTGTTCATCTTATTGAAGTGCTGAGCTGGGTAGGCTAGGGGTGCGGAAGGGACCCACTCAAGTTCCATTGAAAGATATTAATAACAATTTATTACCGTTGTTAATTATTTTTTTTGTTACTAATAACATCTAGTCCCTTCTCTCTCCTCCTCTTTTTCTTCCTTTCTCTCTCCCCCGGCATAGTCGAGTGTCCATCTGTCCATCGTCCTTTATTTATCCCCCTCCCCCACACAAATGTCCGCGGACTGGCCACTTGCCTCAACCCTGACCAGCTATACATAAATAGAATGAGCCCAGTGCATCATGGGAGTGATTTAAAGCCGACACATCGTCTGACATTTGGGTGACGACGGTTCATGTCTGCAACTGTAAAATGCGGGACACTTTGACCTACCGAATGCTATGACCTGAGGGAGAAGGGTCAGAATGAACAATTAATTGAAAGTGAAATACACAAACTTTCACTTCATTCGTTTCGAAAGACATATACTTTAATATGTGTTACAATTACTTTTACAATAACAGCAATATCAATTGTCTGCCTACTTTTGAAGGACGTAGTATCAGGGTTGAAGGACGCAGTGGCACAGCTGCAGAGCGTAATGGCAGATTTGAAGGGCGCATAGGTGGGTGGATATTTTTTTGATACTGGCATTGCTTTTGTTAAGTGGCGTGTCTCTTCTGTCATATGCTACTCTTTTGGGTGTACCTTTTGACGGCGTTTAGGCATAGCTTTTAGCATGGTATTTAGGCATGACACTTTTAGCATGAGATGTTGGCATCTAGACAGACATTTGTACTGAGAAATGTAGAGATTTGTTTTGTAGCTTGAGAGGCGAGCTCAGATAAAAGGGAGTTTCAAATGTTGCATAAACTTGTTCGTTCGGACCTGTGGTTTACATCAATTTAGCGGGGTGTGCTGAGTGACAGGGATAAGGGATGTAATGACTGGATTGAAGGCGTCCTGGCAGGCTTGAAGGACGCAGAGGTAGGGTTGAAAGGCGTAAATGCAGGGTTGAAGGATGTAAAGGCAGGGTTGAAGGACGTATAGGCAGTGTTAAAGGACCTAGAGGCAGAGTTGAAGGACGTAGAGGCAGGGTTGAAGGACGTAGAATCAGAGTTGAAGGAATTAGAGGCAGGGTTGAAGGACGTAGAGGCAGGGTTAAAAGACGTAGAGGCAGGGTTGAAGGACGTAGAGGCAGGGTTGAAGGAAGTAGTGGAAGGTTTGAAAGACGTAGTGGCAGGGTTGAAGGACGCAGTGGCACAGTTGCAGAGCGTAATGGCAGATTTGAAGGGCGCATGGGTGGGTGGATATTTTTTTAGATATTGGCATTGCTTATGTTAAGTGGCTTGTCTCCTTAGTGCGCATCATTCCTTTGAGTTTATTTATGTCTGACTAGGAAGTCTGAGTTGTTCATAATTCTCTGTTCTTTTTCTTCTTTCATCTCTTTCCTTTTTTTGCAGCTCGCTAATAGTTTCCCATTCTCTGCCAATCACTCTTAGGACTGTATGTCTAAAATAAATTAGATACTGCACTATTTAGTGGTTTTCCTTCATTGTCTCTATATTTACTCTTATCTATCTATATAATTCTCCTCTTCCCTCAAGAGTTTGGACGAGAAGAAGTAAAGGAAAGATCACTCTCTTATTTCTGTGTTACGGTCGTAGAGCATGATGCAGTGAATGAAAATGGTGCGAATTTGGATATTGAATGGAAGTGGGATTAAAAGGTGGAAGCCGGAAGGGATGGATATGAAGAGAATTGGAAAATATGATGTTTACGTAATTTGTGATCATATTAAAGTATTTTTAGATTAACACTGCGGTCGCATTGCATTGGCCTAAGACATTTTAATGTCATAATCGTGTCAAACATGTTCATAAGAAACTAAAACTGATGTTTCAATCACAGGATTCAATCAATTCAACGTTAAGTTGGATACCAAACGCCATTATAGTTGCCAATGGATATTGTAGACTTTGTAATTTTCGAAATTGTATTTAATTTTATAATTTATTAAAGATTTCTATGTCCTTCTAAATGAGATACGTTTATTTTGTTATTAAATAATTATTTTGATTTTTATTTTTGGTTTGGTACATTTGAATAAAAAATTCGACAAAATAAATTGACGCATACAAGATATCACAATGATTACTTCTCTTTCTTCCCGCGCCCTTTTTTCAATACACATTTAAACCTTTGTTTCTCTCATGGAATATCCGCCTTCCCGCCCCGTGTGATCGCCTCCTTAGTTTCATAAACATAGAGGACGAAGTGAGTCATTTTTATTTATTGTTGAGTACACAGCTCATTAGTGCCGCAATGAATTGTCTGCCCCTTGATTGAGTTGTATCCCCCTCCACTTCATGTATGAGTATTTTTTTTTTTGATGCCGTAATTATCTTCCCCTGTCAATTTAACATTTGATGCTGTTTTTAAGATATTGCCGCTTATGTCTTCGGGGGGTCTAAAAATGGTTTTAATATGACATCGTCTCTGTTTGTTTGATGCTGGGCGGCTTTGCTTGTAGGGCGGCTTTACATGATGGGCGGGTGGAGAATTATAACTGCAACTTTTTTTCTTTGTCTTTTCTTTTATATTTTAAAATATTTTTTTTCTTTCTGCCTTTAGGTACTAATTAATTTTAACTTCACGTCATTCAGGAAGATCAACGTCACATCAGAAAGGCATGTCCATTGATTGGTTGATTGATCGACTGTCTGATTGATTTTCTGCCTGTTGCCTGATTGATTGATTGATCGATTGATTGACCATTCGATTGATTGATCTTTCCATTGATGTATTTAATTGATCACGGGATTAATTGATTGATTTGACTGACTGACTGATCGATTGATTGACTGTGTGGTTGATAAATTGACTGTCTGGTTGATTGAATGAATGATTCATAGATTGACTGGGTGTTTGATTCACTGTCTGGTTTTAGTAATTAATTAATTGACTGTCTGGTTGATTGGTTGATTGATTCATTCATTGATATAAAACACAAGAGGAGGCGCAGTGGCTTAGTGGTAAAGCACTTGGCTTCAGAATCTGGAGTCCGGGTTTGAATCTCGGTGTAGACTGGGTATTTGAATTTCGGGAGCCTTAGGGAGCCTCCGAGTTCACCCACCTCTATTGGGTACTGATATTAGTTGGGTAAAAATAAAGGTAGGTGTGATGGCCGCATGACACACTCGTTAACCGTTGGCCACAGAAACAGATTACCTTAACATCATCTGCCCTATAGATCACAAGGTCTGGAAACTGTGTATTATATTAACTATTAAGCATAAGCGCACGAAGAAATACACACGAGATTTAAATTCAAAAAAGCTTTCGATATTCTTTCATATTTCTCTTAATAATTGCAACGAGCCGACCCTCGCGTAGATACGCCCCCCTCTTCTTTTTTTTTCTGAGCGTCGCTCTCTGTCATCATGAAAATTACATGGGGTAACTCTAGTCCGACTTGCAGAAATAAAAGAGTTATCTTTCCATGACTTTTTCATTTCGGTGTCCCGCATGGTCGGGCCATGTAGAGAATTATAGATAAGTTCTGTTTATATGTAAACTAGACGTGTTACCCGCGACTCGCGGGTCTTTATTTGCGCATTACTGTCGATAGAGTCACAATTAAACGAAATAATAATGTAATAAGTAAAGCGAATGTGTCAAAGTAAAAATAGTGCGAATGAAGCTATCAAATAAAAATAGCTTATAGGCTTAAATCCATTTTTTCAAATTAAAACATTTGCTTGTAGGCCTACATATATTTGATTAAAATTTGAGATGAATAGACTTAATTTTGTATGTTCATGTGTTACAGTATAAAGTAGATTTTGAGGTAGACATAGATCTAAATCTACACTAAAATTTGCTTTTATAGAGTTCATTCTGTGTTGCGCATGCGTGATCTTTTTTCATCAATGAATATAGGCCTATCTCAACACGGCTACGCAAGTTTAGCGAACGAATGTATTAAAAATGCTTTAGAACAACAAATTTGAATGTTAAATTGATTAAAATATCAAATGAACGGACAATAATTAGTATGTTTATGTGTTAAAGCACAAAACTATCTTTGCGAAAAAATGTTTTATCATCTTAGGGAGTTCAATAAGAGTTTTAGACCTAGACCTAGGAATAGACTCAGTAGAGAGATGTGTTAATGTGTAACCAATTGGTAATGTCTAATGAAAGAATGTTCGCCAGGAAATCTGTAGTCACAGATATCAGGAACTAATTTATGTAAAAAATGCTTTTGAAACACAAAATTGAAGGTTAATTTTATTACATAATGAAATCAATGGATCTTCTTTTGTATTTTCATGTGTCAAAGTAAAAAAACTATGTGCACAAAGTGTATTTCTTAAAATTAGATCTAGGTCTAAATCCTTTCGATCTTTTCTCATGTCAACTTTGTAGACATGGCCTAGATCCATAAAATACTATAGCTGTAATAGAGTCGGACAACTTTATTTTTTTTGAGGGTCTTAAGTTTGTTTTAGGGCTACAATACATAAACTACGGTCTTAGTACCCAGAACATTCCTGCCTAGTTTTAACAAGATTGGTCAAGCGGTTTTGATGTCTATAAGTAACATACATACATACATACATACACCTCAAATTCTACTTTATAATATAGATGTGCAACACTTAGATGCATGGCGTAATCCTCAAGGAACATGGTTTCATTCATTTAAAAATCCTGAAAAATCTTTGCCGACTTCATTTTTTAAAAAATACGAGTTAATAGCACACCAATTACGACTATTAGTTGTATTTCTTCACTCGTGCCATGGGATGAATATCTTACGTGCTGATGAAGGACTTGAAGTCATTTGTCTTATCTCCCATTTTTTTTTCACATTTAAGTCCCCTTTCTTTTTGTGTCTATTAATCTTCTGGGTTTATTGTGTGGAATTTTTTTTAAAACATATCGTACTCGAGATTGATCTCCCTTGGTACTTTGTTCATTCTGTCTGCTCTTGGTAGTAAAAAAGATTACAGACTAGAAGACTAGAAGAGAGTAATTGCTGACTTCATATGTTTATATGCTTATTTAAACAACACAAAACTCACGCATTTATGTTTTGAATGCTTCCTTTTGGTCTTTTATTACAATAGTAGTGCATGTTAATTAGATATATAAACTCTTCTACGTCATAGGTTTTCCTAGCTGATTCAGGCAACCCGTCCTATCTTCCTTTGAACCCACTATTTAATGATTGAAGACCTTGTGTTTCGTCATTACACCATCCATCTTGAAACAACCCCCCCCCCCCCACCCCGGTCCCCCCAGCAACCACTCAATAAAACGATTTATGACTTTGGGCAGGTTTCAAGGGTGTCCCTATCCTCCCCGGTCCGACTCTCAAGAGTACGACCGGGAGTATAAACTGTCCATTTATCTAGGCCCGGACAAGAAAGAAAAAAAATGGTAAGGGTCATCTATCTGACCACAGAACCGTTTTGACCGGGGATGACTGTTAAGAAATGGTGTGGGGCGATGGGGTGGAAATTGGTCACTCGAGGACAAGTAATTAAATACTACTTTCCTTAAAGGGTCGTGGAAAAAAAAAAGATAAATTGTATCTTTATATTTTTTTATAAACCTTGTGATAAGTGATTATTGTGGGATAGACCCAACGGCCTGGGAGCAGTAGAAAGTCAGATGACCCCATGAGCCATGATAAGTCGAGAACACACATTAAGTCTAGACTATACGTGCATTGGCTTATGAGTAAATCTATATATATGTCTATGTTTGTGTAAATCCTAGTTTTTTTTTCGGTGTTTAGCTACTTCCTGTTCAATAATGATGTGAGTTAACAGTTGTTATTGGTTACCATTCATTAAATTGTTGCATTACTAAAATCCAACACGTTTGATACTTAGCTGTGTAACTGTAATATCATATTTACGATTTTTTTTTGTGTATATAACAAATAGCTACATGTATAAAGCGTTTATGAAAAGGATATACTAGGTGTAATATATATATATATATGTCAGGGTTCTAATTTATATATATATGTTGCTGCTTGTCTCTTGTCTTGTTGTGTTTCTTGACTTGGCTCACTTGGGGGATTTCTTGAATATTAAATAATACTTGCTTGGTACTTTCTTGGTTACTCAATTATAATTCAATACTTGCTTAACTCAATTGAATACGAACACTTAATATACATCAACTTTAACTCCTTATAGTCACGAATATCGATAATACTTTAATACTTAATAAAGCACACAATTATATCACTCTTATGAAATACACAAAACACCAGTCCATCAACCTATAAATATATAAATGCATAAATACCAGTCCAGGAAGTAAACGTCCAACCTTCCTGGACCGGGAGCAAGACCTTACTGACTAACACATTCTCTCGCACATTCAACGAAGGCTTAATCACTCAGTTCACAACACGTGCAACACTTCGCATTTATAACAAGGGGATATAACAATCATATCAAAATATCAAACTAACATTCATTTTCGCCATACCTCTCCCTGAGAATATATATATCTCAGATTAAATGCAAAGAGGCGACTAGTAAACAGAACTAAGAAGCACTGAAATGCTAAGAGTTTTGAAACAACTGTTTGTCCACCCAACTTTATTTGTAGGGGGAAATTTAGTTGTGAGAGCAGAGAGTTCTTGGGCCAGCCATATCACCCGGATATAACGGAACTTATTATATACCGATACATTCATCGGCAGCTTTCACCAATAGATCTCAACTTTAAACTTGACATCATCTGCAGCTTTCACCAATAGATCTCAACCTTAAACTTGACATTATCTGCAGCTTTCACCAATAGGTCTCAACTTTAAGCTTAACAGGGTCTCGACCTCACCTGCAGCTTTCACCAATAGATCTCAACTTTAAGATCGACATCATATGCAGCTGTCACCAATAGATCTCAACTTTAATCTCGACATCATCTGCAGCTTTCACCGATAGATCTCAACTTTGAACTTGACATCATCTGCAGCTTTCACCAATAGATCTTAACTTTAAGCTTAACAGGGTCTCGACCTCATCTGCAGCTTCACCAATAGATCTCAACTTTAAGCTCGACATCATCTGCAGCTGTCACCAATAGATCTCAACTATAATCTCGACATAATCTGCAGCTATCACCAAAATATTTTCAAACTGGGCATTATCTATCATTTGCAGAAAAAAAAGGTTTCCTTAGGTCCATTTTGCCCAGAACGTAGTGGGGCACTGGTATTACACTTACGCCTCTGACAAACGAACACTGTAGAAAATGACAACAAAGGTCAATGTTACAATCGCACGAGTAAAAATCCTTGCAATAAGTCTTAAACCTGCACCCACGTAATTGGAACCCGTGCAGCCCTATCGCTCGACCTTCACAAATTGATGATGTGCGTATGAAGGACGATGAGAAAGGGGCAGGGATGGAGGGGGGGAACTTTTAAAGATATTAATGAGGGCTGTAACACTGGGGCGCCTCCTCTTGGTAATTTAAAAATAAAATATGCATTAAACTATAGTGTTTAAGACAGGGGAGGAAACTCTTAAATCTATAGTTTGTACAAAGCATTAAAATAGCCTGCCATAAAATAACAAGGGGAGAAAACACTTCAGGTTGATCAGCCCCTTGGATTTATGGGTATCCGGCATTCTTGATAACAATTTATTTCATTCAATTTACTGGATAGCTTTTCACGATCCCTCTTTATTTGTCCCTCTTCTTCTAGAACTCTTTCTCTTTTTCTCACATCCTCTCTTTCTATTCATCTCTTTCTCCTTCTCTCTCTCTCCCTTTCTTTTCACACATGTAAACCCTGCACGTACACGCACACTTGCACGAAGACTGCTCACTCTCTGCACCCGCAACCCCCCTCCCCCAGTCAATGAATTCCCAAGGTAATATTGATTATGACAGCGAGTCAATACACTCTGGCTACAGACATCAGTTTGCCGTTCTGCCCAGTCCGAGCGCATCCGCCCCCCGCCCCCTCCCGCCAACTCTTTAACTATCGGGTAATGGAAACTTATCATCATTTGAAGCCATCAAAATATTGTCGGACAGGATGTAATGCAAACATCTGAGGGTGTCCGAGCGATGCAGAGTATATTTGTCTTTCAGCCGCGTTCTGATGTGCCTTTAGCTGCAATGTTAGAGCACCACAGTGTGGAGAGGACAGTTTGGGTTCTACACCAACTTCATTAAGTCCCTTACTGAAAGAGTGGATGCGTGCGTAAAATACTCTATTTCTTGCTATTTAAGTGAAGTCGTGACGGGCTTGATCGAAGGGTGAAAATATAATATCTAATTAAATAGTAAATAAATTGTACCACTGTCTTAATGCTACATGATATGTTAGACCCAAAGACGATCTAGCGCTGAAGACAGAGAAAGGAAAAGTTGCCTGCCTCAGACACTGACTGCGTCAGTTGTGACTATATATAATGTAAGTCACAATTGGGTCTTCTTTAATTCTGGGATTCGATGACAATGTCTTATTATAATTATCGGAAGGATTTTTGTGAGATTCTTGGAAGATACAAAGTCACTGAATCGTGCTCATTATCATCATTGTAAGTCCCAAGCTTTGTGTCGTGAAGGTGCCTGTGACGATTCACGTCACCAAATCCCTTCACCATTTTCGGACAGCAGCGGTCCTAAAAATATTAAGAGAGGCCTGTCCATTTTGTTCACGTTGTCCAGCCAGCTTTTCTTTGGGGGATTCTTTGTTCGTGCTCCCTCCTGGAAGGATAATTTTTGACAGTGAGTCGTTTCTAACTATCGGACCCGAGACCTTGTTCAGCTTTCGTCTCTTCCCAGTATTGAGAGAGTTAAAAACAACAACAACATCATGGCATTTTTTTTTTTTTGTCATCACGGACTTTTTATCTTTTTTTTCTGTTGCTGCCATTTTGTTTTCAAAGCCTTTTTATCTATTTTTCCCCTGTCACGACTTTTTATCTTTTTTTTTTATGTCAAGGCCTTTTATTTTATTTTATTTTTGTTTGTGTATCGGCCTTTTGTCTTTTCAGTCACGGCCTTATATCTTTTTTTTTTGTTTCCTGTCTTGGCCTTATATCATTTTTTACATCATTTATCTCTTTCTTGATTTCCCAGTTCTCACCTCATACACAAACATATACATGCATTCTGTCTTGCCAAACTTTTTTTTTAACAACTGTGTTTGAAATCTCGTCAATTCTCGTTTTTCATACTAGTACGTCATCTTGCCTCGTTTTCTTTTTTCTTAGGCAAACTTAGATTCGCGTCTATGAAAAGATAATTTAATGTTAATTTCACTGGTTCATTCCCCTGTTTCTATGCTACGCTTGAAAGGCATCCTGACGACAAGCAATCATTTCTCTGTTTGTCGCCTTCAGTGTATCGCCTCTTGGAATTGGACGTCAAGCGATTTCTCTTTTCCCTCTTCCTAAAGTGATGCTAAATTAGTTTTTTTTTTTTTTTTTTTTGATCATCTGCTTCCCTCCCTCCCGCTCTTTTTTTAAGCCCCGCCCCCTCCTTTTTAATGAGACAGTAGAAACTAAAGTGAAGTGATCCAATAATGAGACAGTAGAAACTAAAGTGAAGTGATCCAATAATGAGACAGTAGAAACTAAAGTGAAGTGATCCACTAATGAGACAGTAGAAACTAAAGTGAAGTGATCCACTAATGAGACAGTAGAAACTAAAGTGAAGTGATCCAATAATGAGACAGTAGAAACTAAAGTGAAGTGATCCAATAATGAGACAGTAGAAACTAAAGTGAAGTGATCCAATAATGAGACAGTAGAAACTAAAGTGAAGTGATCCACTAATGAGACAGTAGAAACTAAAGTGAAGTGATCCACTAATGAGACAGTAGAAACTAAAGTGAAGTGATCCACTAATGAGACAGTAGAAACTAAAGTGAAGTGATCCACTAATGAGACAGTAGAAACTAAAGTGAAGTGATCCAATAATGAGACAGTAGAAACTAAAGTGAAGTGATCCAATAATGAGACAGTAGAAACTAAAGTGAAGTGATCCAATAATGAGACAGTAGAAACTAAAGTGAAGTGATCCAATAATGAGACAGTAGAAACTAAAGTGAAGTGATCCAATAATGAGACAGTAGAAACTAAAGTGAAGTGATCCACTAATGAGACAGTAGAAACTAAAGTGAAGTGATCCACTAATGAGACAGTAGAAACTAAAGTGAAGTGATCCACTAATGAGACAGTAGAAACTAAAGTGAAGTGATCCACTAATGAGACAGTAGAAACTAAAGTGAAGTGATCCACTAATGAGACAGTAGAAACTAAAGTGAAGTGATCCACTAATGAGACAGTAGAAACTAAAGTGAAGTGATCCACTAATGAGACAGTAGAAACTAAAGTGAAGTGATCCACTAATGAGACAGTAGAAACTAAAGTGAAGTGATCCACTAATGAGACAGTAGAAACTAAAGTGAAGTGATCCACTAATGAGACAGTAGAAACTAAAGTGAAGTGATCCACTAATGAGACAGTAGAAACTAAAGTGAAGTGATCCACTAATGAGACAGTAGAAACTAAAGTGAAGTGATCCACTAATGAGACAGTAGAAACTAAAGTGAAGTGATCCACTAATGAGACAGTAGAAACTAAAGTGAAGTGATCCAATAATGAGACATTATTCAGACTACGACAATAGAAACCAACAAGCAAGTCATCAACATTCTTTGTAAAATTATGTAGAATTTTTTGTATAATAACATTTTGAGAAACCGCGTTTTTGTTTTTATAGTTTGTTGAGCACATCTGTCCAGACTTGGAAACCACTAAGTAGGGACAGAGCTAGTCAATGCGATTAGCCCATCTGTTAAATTAATGCTTATAAGTGAGGAATCGTGTCCTGTGTTTGATCAAGTTGATGATTTAAGTTGTTTTTTTCAAACTTGCTATTTTGTAAGAAAATTGACGTCAGTGATTTTTTCTTCATTGACCATTATAACATTGCAACTGGAATCAAGTTGCAGACTTCTCTAAATACTGCGGATGCCTGGTTTTGCAGTATGTGCGTTGACTATCGTTTGGACATCTTGATGCTCATCTGTTCATACCCATCCCCCTGCCATCCCCCGTTATCTTGCGACTAGATTTCGACTAGAATGTAGATTATCTTTCACTCTGAAGGAACACCCGAAACATATAAAACATGTCCTTCTAAAACTACGTCATGTTCTTACTCTAGTGGTGTTTCATCTTTTACGGTCTTAAGGCCATACAAATTTCCACAAACAGCAATTCCAATGAATCTTTAAGCTTTATAGAACTGAGATTCTTGGTGGTATTATGTACAGTAAAGTAAAGTTCCCCTTTCAGACCTTGTGGTCTATAGGGCAGATGATGTAAAGGTCACCTGTTTCTGTGGCCTACGGTTAACGAGGGTGTCATGTGGCCAGCACAACGACCAACCGCCTTTACTTTTCCCCAACTAATGTCAGGTACCCATTTAAAGCTGGGTCGACTCAGAGGCGCCCAAAGATCCCGAAATGAAAATCCCAGTCTTCACCGAGATTCGAACCCGGGACCTTCGGTTCGGGAGTCAAGGGCTTTACCTCTCAGCCACCGCGCCTCCGTTGTGTACAGTGTACTGTACAGATATTTTGTCGTCTAGAGTAAGATATGGCCCACATGCAGATGTCTAAACGGACGTAACACTCCAACAATATAAAGGTCGTCGACGATGATGAACGATATTGAACAAAATGTTTGTTTTTAATGATCATGTCACTGTCTCTTAAGTCAAAACTTTCCCTTTTTAGAAAACAAATAACGTTTCGCGCCTAATTCCAAATCATGTGATAGTATGGATTAGGCCGAGGCCATTCGTTATAGAAAGCCTGGACACTGACTTGCGACGACGTCGCAACCTTTGGTCCGTTTAGACCCATAGCTCGTTGCCACGTCACGTGTCTGACGTCACGTCCTGTCCTGTTAAAGCTGTAAAAAACTAAAACAATAGAACATTCAAAGAAAGGAAAGCTATACAGGTACAGAAAGAAAACAGAATGAAGAGGAAACGAAATAGAGAGAAAAGTAAAGGGGCGGGGTTGGAGACTAGGAGCTAGAGAGGTGGGAGAGAGAGAAAGATGGAGTTAGAGAAACAGAAAGGGTGAAGAAGAGAGCGCACTAGTGGATCCAGAACTTTGAAGTGGGGGGGGGGCGATTTTTTTCCAAACCCTAACCCTATCGCCCAGTAAACTCTAGCCATGTGCATAAACGCGAGTACAGCATATATATATATATATATATATATATATATATGTCGAGTGGGGTAAGGGCGATCGCCCCTAACGCCCTCCCCTGGATCCGCCAGTGAGAGAGCGGTGGTAGGTAGGAATGGAGCTGGGGAAAGGGCAATGAGAGAGAGAACGAGAAAGTCATTAACTCCTAATTGGCCATGCCATGTCCTCAGTTTGCATTAATTTTAATTGGGACCCAGTTTTTGATTGTTCAAACGTGTCTAACCCTGGGCCGCGTTGCGTCACTTCACTCTTGATATGAACACGTATTGCAAATACATCCACAAATAACGCGACACTCACAACTCGATGTGAGAGCCATTCAAAAAACATAAAAACATTGATAGTAATGTTACATCTACCCTGAACTCTAATAGTTTATCAATAGTTCGATCCAATTAAATAAATGATACGTGGACAGCACGTAGAGGAAGGGAAACGTTTTTTAAAAAATATCCCACACTCACACACTCTCCGTACTTTTAAAGCACAGTACTATTGGTTTCAAATTCTTGTGTTGTACTGTGTCTCTGTTGATGTGTTTGAGTGTTTGTGTGTCTGTGTTAGAGTGTTTATTTTTGCATGTTGATCTGAGTGTGGTTTGCATGTTTCTGTGTATTAGGATTTGTATATTGTGTGTGTCAAAAATCCCCCCCCCCCCCCATTTAAATCTAATTATGCTACCTAAAACCAATAGTCGAGTCTCATTTTTCTGCAATTTAACAATTATTCGAGGCTATTGTGTCCAGAGTTAAGCAAAGAGCAAGCTTATACTTTTAAAGTGACCAGAAGTTAAAAGACAAAGCTACCAATGTCAAATGAGTATCGGAACCAGTTCGCTGATACACAAAGTTGGACTCTCATTTCTCGAGGACACAAACCAGGAAACAAGTTGAGTCATTCCTTACCTCAAAACTCGTCAATTACTTTGAAAAATCTCGTACAGCGTTGCTCCAACTGTCTACGAGATTTTAATGAATGAATTTCACAATCGATGAGGTCCAGTATGCTAGTAGGTTTGGGAGGGGAGGGAGGCGACTAGGGAATCAAGGGAGGTACTAGCATAGGCCACGATTGAAACTCTTCTGTAGTACAAAATGGACCAAAAAGTCCAAGGTGAGAAAATAGAATATCTTGAGCCAGTGCAACACAATCTACTACCTGCGGGCCACATCTGGACCTTGACAATTACTACTTGGCTCAGCCTTTGAATATCCCGTATACAGTATTGATTGCAGATGCTAAGTTATACTCGACCCGACAATTTTTCCGCGGCTGTATGTCCCTTGGCATGTATTCCTTTCAGACCTTACAAGCTATAGCGCAGATGATGTAAAGTTCACCTTTTTTTTTCTGTGGCCCACGAGAGTGCCATGTGGACAGCACTGCGACCAACATCCTTTCCACCCCACCACCAACTGGTGTACCCATTAGAATTTGGTGAACTCAGGGGCGACATAAAAAATATCTCAAAATCCAAAATCACTGTCTTCATTGGGATTCGAACCCTGGATCCCTCGGTTCGGAAGCCAAGCGTTTCACCTCTCAGCCCTCAGGTCCCTTAACATACGTGTGAATGATGTTTTAGGCCTCAAGGTCAAAACAAGTTGTCCACCACTACCAGTGTTGGTGGATAAAAGGCCATTGATTTGTGTAGCAGTACATTCTCTTCTGGTACTACCCAATGGGCCTTGTGTTGGAGAGAATGAAATGAGAATAAAAGAACGCTGGTAGAAATGTTTAGTGAGTCGATGATGGCTATCGTAATGTTGAGTGCTGATATGAGATTTATGGCTGAGTTAGACTGCAGTCGTCCGTCGTAGATAAAGTAAGCGGGAAAGTAGAGGTCGCCATCTCATTTGGAATAGGGGTGGAGAGGAAAGATGAATGTTCTAACTTAGTCATGCCCAAACTAAGGCCCGCGGGTCACATCGGTCCGTAACGCTGGAAATAATTGCCCTCTGTTCATAATAAAGTCAAAAAGTCTGTCTCATGTGGAAACATGCAGAATATAAAACATCTTTTTTTTTAAAAAAAAAAAAACTTATCTAAGGGAAAAGAATGCCATATATCTCAATACTGTAGAATAAAGCTCTGTATAAATAAAAATTAATTATTTACCACTATTGATTAATTAATTGTTTATTTATTTTTATTAATTAATTTATTATCATGGACTATGCAAAATTTCAACTTGGTCCGAAAATGGGAAGTGGAAAAAAAAATAATAAGGGGAATAACTCCACATCACCCACATCTCAATAAGTAGCATTTATTTTCCTTTTCGATACGAAACAAAATAATTAATTACCTATTATTAAGTTAATTAAATATAAGTTAATTTTCTGATTGATCCATGTTTTGTTAGATGCAACACATAACTGTGTAAAGTTTCATCTTTGTCCAAGAATGGGTGTGGGAGATATAACGTGTAAAATAATTGTACCAGACAGTGCTGATATATGTACCAGACAGTGCTGATATATGTATCAGACTGTGCTGATATATGTACCAGACAGTGCTGATATATGTACCAGACAGTGCTGATATATGTATCAGACTGTGCTGATATATGTACCAGACAGTGCTGATATATGTACCAGACAGTGCTGATATATGTATCAGACTGTGCTGATATATGTACCAGACAGTGCTGATATATGTACCAGACAGTGCTGATATATGTATCAGACTGTGCTGATATATGTACCAGACAGTTCTAATAAATGTACCAGACAGTACTGATATATATACCAGACAGTGCTGATATTTGTACCCGACAGTGCTGATATATGTACCAGACAGTGCTTATATATATACCAGACAGTGCTGATATATATACCAGACAGAGCTGATATATGTATCAGATAGTGTTGATATATGTACCAGGCAGTGCTGATATACGTACCAGACAGTGCTGATATATGTACCAGACAGTGCTGATATTTGTACCAGACAGTGCTGATATATGTACCAGACAGTGCTGATATTTGTACCAGACAGTGCTGATATATGTACCAGACAGTGCTTATATATATACCAGACAGTGCTGATATATATACCAGACAGAGCTGATATATGTATCAGATAGTGTTGATATATGTACTAGGCAGTGCTGATATACGTACCAGACAGTGCTGATATATGTACCAGACAGTGCTGATATATGTACCAGACAGTGCTTATATATATACCAGACAGTGCTGATATATATACCAGACAGAGCTGATATATGTATCAGATAGTGTTGATATATGTACCAGGCAGTGCTGATATACGTACCAGACAGTGCTGATATATGTACCAGACAGTGCTGATATTTGTACCAGACAGTGCTGATATATGTACCAGACAGTGCTGATATTTGTACCAGACAGTGCTGATATATGTACCAGACAGTGCTTATATATATACCAGACAGTGCTGATATATGTATCAGACAGTGTTGATATATGTACTAGGCAGTGCTGATATACGTACCAGACAGTGCTGATATATGTACCAGACAGTGCTGATATTTGTACCAGACAGTGCTGATATATGTACCAGACAGTGCTGATATTTGTACCAGACAGTTCTGACATTTGTACCCGACAGTGCTGATATATGTACCAGACAGTGCTGATATTTGTACCCCACAGTGCTGATATTTGTTCCAGAAAGTGCTGTTATATGTACCAGACAGTGCTGATATATGTACCAGACAGTGCTGATATTCGTACCAGACAGTGCTGATATTTGTACCAGACAGTGCTGATATTTGTACCCGACAGTGCTGATATATGTACCCGACAGTGCTGATATATGTACCAGACAGTGCTGATATTTGTACCAGACAGTTCTGACATTTGTACCCGACAGTGCTGATATATGTACCAGACAGTGCTGATATTTGTACCCCACAGTGCTGATATTTGTTCCAGAAAGTGCTGTTATATGTACCAGACAGTGCTGATATATGTACCAGACAGTGCTGATATTCGTACCAGACAGTGCTGATATTTGTACCAGACAGTGCTGATATTTGTACCAGACAGTGCTGATATGTGTACCAGACAGTGCTGATATGTGTACCAGACAGTGCTGATATGTGTACCAGACAGTGCTGATATTTGTACCCGACAGTGCTGAAATAAGCTTTTTAATGAAAAGGTTACTGAAAAATTCTTTACAATTCTTTTTTATCTTTTAAATTTCCAAATATACCTTATAAAACTTAACAATATCTTTCTTTTATTCATTCGCAAAATATCAACGCCAGGAGTAGGTTGAACCATAGTGCAATAATTGCCATTCTTAAGTAGACCTAGATTGTACTATTAATCGGATTAGTACCACGATGGCTGTGTTCAGATAACATTTAATAAGATTACGATTTTTTCTTTCTCTTTGTGAGCGTTACGTGAAATTATCCTTGCAAATGACGTCATCACTTTCTGAGATCAATATGTAGAAATGTAGAGCCAGCCAGCTGTAAACATCTCAGTCCCAGACTAATTTTAGTGTTCGCTTATTTAGACTTGGTTACACATCGGTCACACGTAAGTACCGTCTTTATTACCTTGACCGATGTCCAGAACGTTTTTGTAGGGAGGAAAAAAAAAACAACTTTTAGAAATTCGTAAGTCTTAGAAATGGTCAGCGTTCTTTCATGAAGGAAAAAAAAACTATGGCCGGTTGAGGGTCAGCTAATTAGGGATGACCTTGCACGATAGAAACCGATCACCCGAATAGATATTGGCGAAGCGAGATGTCGGCCAACAGCACTGGGCATCCATCCACTCCAACCACGTTTCGAATATTGGCTTAGTAGAGTAGTCAGAGATAGATTTAGGGAGCCGCAGCACCGGAACCTAATGAGATTCTATTTCTTTCCTTTTTTTTTTATTTTGGTGTGTATGTATGTCTGTGTGTGTGTGGGGGGGGGGTCCTACTGCTTTTCCCCCTCCCTTTTTTCTTTCTTTTATTTTCGTTTCGTTCAGTAGCTCTTCTTTTCCTGAGATTTGTTAAGCCATTGCCAGAGATACCAAAGGGAGAAAAGCAGTGAAAGAAAGGCGTAGATCTTGAGAAGGAAAACAAGATTAACTCAGGAGACACTGAGGGAAGAACTACTCTCACACCACCACGCCTGGCATTATATGGAATGATGCTTTCAACACGGCGACTTCCCTCCCCCTCCTCATCTCCCCACACACATATTTCCACACACGAAGAGAGGGGCAGACGAGGTGGTATATCAGAGGAAGATAATAATTAAAGCCTAGTGGGACTAGAAGGGTTAATCCAATATATTCTATGCTCAGTAGGCCGTATGTATGTAGGAACGAAGATCTTACTATTGAGCTTAGCAAAGAATTGAAGGGGGGAAGCGCACGAGAAGAATTTCTATGTTACAAGTTAATGATAGCAATGAGAAGATTAAGTGTTTCTCCAAACTCTATAGGATGTTGTGGTCCTGTTATAGTTAGAATCATTATGCAAGCGCTGCTTCCAATTAGGGAAAGGATTCAGTCTTGTATCAAAAGGGCCGATGATCCAGGGAACACATTTACAACAGTTGTTAAAGTTTTAACGTTTTCTGGAGACCAGGGAAGTTCTTTTGGGTCTTAATGTTCTTCTTGAATGTAGTGAAGCAAGTTGTTAGTCTGAGCTCACTGGGGAACGAGTTCCAAACCTTTGCAGTGGAAAAGCCCGCAGAAGGTAACTTTTGAGTGAAAAACGTAGCACTACTAGAAGAGTCCATGGAGCGCTATCTAAGAGACATAAGGAGTGATCAGTTCACCAAGGTACGAGGGCATATCTTTGCTGTAGATGATCTGAGGACAACGTCGATTCTTGTATTGACTGGAAGCACCTGAAGTGTAGACAAGAGATGTAGCAGAATCATGTCTTGTTTTTCGCAGGAATATTAGTGCAGTGCTGTCCTGAATTCGCTACATCTTAGTGATTTTGTTATGATATACAATATTCTTGACTTGAATTTATTGAGGAACCTCATTGATGTCATACATGTACTTTTAGTGTCTTTTCATTTCGAAGCAACAACAACAACAACAGAAAAAAAAATGCCTACACATTAATTTGATGTTTTTCTAATTCCTTATTTGTCAATAATTGTTGATGACATTTCCAAAGTAAATTTCTTTGTATTGAACATTAACAGTGAGACATGTAGTTTTATTGACATTCATGTAATTAAATAATAAATGGAACACTGAGAATATTTTTTAATTTTAAATCTTCTATGATAAATGCACTTTGTTTGGATTCTAAAAAAATGTAGATAAGCAGAAACAAAACAATGCTAAGATTTAAAAATTTCCAAAGGGGAAAAATATTTTTATAATGCAGCGATCTGCTTTGGGAGTATTTTTTTCCTATTGATAAGCTTGATAAGCTTATTGAAGTTATTGCAGTCTGGCTGTCTTGGATTGTTTTTTGTTTTCTTTATATATATAGTGTGTTTTTTTTTTTTCTTTTTTTTTCAAGTTTTTTTTTATTCTCGAAATTACATTTAAGTTTACTTCTGAATATAAACTCTGTAGTTTTATTGACTAAATGTGCTTACTGACATTGGCAAGATGTAAAGTCTTAATATCGTTGTTTGTATTTTCACTAACTTTCTCTCTTTCTCTCTTTCTATTTCCCTTTGTTCTCTCTTTCTCTCTATTTCGCTCTCTCTCTCTCTCTTTCTTTCTCTCGTCCACTAATGAATTTTAACCGTTCTTTTCTTGACTAGTGCACAAGTTGGATTTCCCTTTTTTTTTTAGAATTATTGTTTATTATTGTTCTGTTTTAATTTTTAAGTAGTTTGTTCCCCTTTTAAAAAGTTTAGAAACGCCTAAAGAAGTCAAAGTAAGGTACTGAAGAACTTAAGAGTGGCATGATGGATGTATTTCTTTGTTATTGTCAAAGGATACGACGCTTGTAGGGCCCGCTGACCAACGCCACTTGTAGTATCATTCTGAGACGGACATTCAGGACACCACATTCACAGAACATAGTCCTCACGTACGCTTGTGCTTAAACTCAATTCCGACCTGTCACAAGTACATGTCACTACTGTCACATCGTGACACTTTGGGGCTACTTGAGAGATCTACTGCTCAACCCGCGTGAACAGTTTGGTCGCACGTGGCCTGAATATCGGACACATACCTTCTAAAAAGCGTCCTCATACCCCCCCCCCTCAATCTGGTCCCTTATTTTTGTTGTTAGTACTCTCTTCCTTCATCTGTATTCAATTAGCCCACCGCCTGGATCACCAAACGTTATACTAACCGTTCGTTCCAGTCCTTAAGACTCAACTTTCCATTACTGGTCAGTAGTCAATGCCCGACACTATAAAGAAGTGACGCTTCGGACTTAGTAATGAAAGTCTGAAGTTGAATTGACTCACTTTGCCGAGAGGGGGAAGGGAGGGAATCATGAGATTTTAAAAACTATTTGGGGATCTAGTATTCTATTGGATACCTAATAAAGTATTGGGTAGATTAACTGAAGTATTAAATACTTACAAGGATTTTTGAAGATCAAAGGAGGTACATGATAACCAAGTACGTTTGTGAGCTCCGTGGAAGTAGTTTGTAATACCTATTGAAGAATATAATACCTATTGAAGAATGTAATAACTATTGAAGAATGTAATACCTATTGAGTATTGAGGTATTAAGTGAAATATTTAAGTATGGTATTCTTAAGGATATCTGGGTATGTATTGGAGAATTCTTAAGGTACTGGGAGAGATATAAGGAAATTAGAAGAAATCTGGAGGTTCTTATAGAGCTACAGAGGTAGAGCTATTTTTTTGGGGAGGGAGGCTGCGATATTGATATCATCAGAGGGTAGATGTAGGATGCATGGTATCTTTCTATCTTAAGAAGCTAATGTTCCGACATTTACATAACAAAAAATGGTTTGCTTATATTGCATATTCTTTTTAAGTCACATAAAATTAAATGAACACATTCAGAGAACTGAAATATGCTATACATTTCTCCCGCAGCCTTATGGGTCTACTAATAGATAGGAATGAGAACCTCTGGAACATTTAATACCTTGAGGCTATGTTCTTTAAAACTGTCAATGTAGATCTAGTTTTTCTCTACTTTTTGACCCTACTTTTTTTTCTACAAATAGCTAATTTTAAACCCTATAGTATTGAGTGTTTTAACTTGCTGGCATACTCATCTTTCAACACGATTAGGACATCACATTAATACAAACTATTCACATCTTTATAGAATGTATTTATGTCTGCTGTCATTCAACTACATTATTTCTTTTTTTTTTAATATCTCAACATTTGTATGTGACATTTACAATATTGGATGTAAAACAGAAAAAAAGAAATGCTTATAACTCTTCATTAAATATAATTGCCGACAGAAATACAGAAATAAAGATACGTGTTTTTCTTATTTAGGTTAAAAACCAGTTGATGGGTTGTCAACACGTGGGAATATCTTTTACGTATTGATCTTCAAGCTACGAGTTTGTACTATTTAAAAACATTTACATTAAAGCAGGTTGTTTTTCTTTTTTATTGGGGGGGGGGGGGGGTTTCGTGCCTGGGAAGGACTAGGCGAATAAAGCAAGCAAGATATTTTTAAAAAGTTAAAAACAAAAAGCTTATGTTGAGTGCCGAATCTCTCAATAGTGCAAGTTTTATCACTCCTTTTTCTTTATACAACAAAACTAATTATTTGCCACTCTTTGAATTGGTTATTGTTTTGTGATAGATTCATGTGCTGTCATTGTCAATGAATAATTATGCGCAATTTCAACTTGATTCGAGAAATGGAAGTGGGTTAGTACAAAAAAGTGTAAAATAATGTACCCAGACAGATAGACGGAGTTAATCTAAGCTTTTGAAAAACAAAAAGATTCAATGTTTCTAACAAGTTATTCGAAATTCGTATAGTGCCCAACAAAAAGCTGTGCCTAAAGAAAAAAAAAAAGAAAAGAAATGGAACTTTGATTTTAAGAGAGTTGTTAGGCTAATAACATTGTATTCAAGGCCGGCCGGATTTAGAGTTGATAAGGCCCTAAGCTGTTTTGAGATTGTGGCCCTTTGTAATCAACATAAAGCGATTTTACCTTTATTCTTTATTCAGAATGATTGAAAATATCCATTGGACCATTTTTGTGGGGCTCCTAAGTGAGTGCCCTGAGCTATAGCTTGACTATAGTTGAATCTAGCTGTAAATCTATCACTGGTTGTATTGATGAGCGCTTTACTTCAGTTCAATTTTTGTTTTTCAAGGAGCGTAATTAAAAAATATACATAAATACGCTGGAAAAAAATCAAACCATTACGGATTTAGAGATTTACTTTCATATTTACAAATGTCTATAGAAGAGGAGCTGTGGTCGAGTAAATGTCCTGACTGCAGTTGTTGACCGACTTTTTTTTCTTCCTAACACCGTAGTGTTTTTTCAGTGTGCTGAGAGGTATATCTTCCTCTCGGCCTCGCATGAATAAAACAGCAAGCTCTTTAAAAGGATGCCTATTCGCTTACCTTTGAAGAGCTTTTACGTACACTTTAAAAGTGTATGCCCTTCAATACAATGTGTTTATATGTGGAAACTTTCTATCTCTCCAGTAACTTACATGTCACGAATTCTGCCGGATTCATACGCGATGGAAACATCTCAACGTAATAGCTGTCAGTGACTTCTCTTTGATGTTTCGTAGGACAACCATGGCGCAACTACGGTTGTTTAATGTTGATGTATTCTGGTTACGCCGCTCACGTTTCTTCTTTCATAGGAAGACAGACGTCTGCAGTTCAAAGCTCAAACATCATACTTTGTTTGATATGGATTTTATTCTCGACACCTAAAAAAAAGCTGGAAGAGACATGTTATCAATAATTTTATTTCTAGTACCAAGACTAAGACTACTTTATTGATCCTTATCCTATAAAGACAACACAACAAAAAAACTTTCACATAAACAGAACAGACACAACAAAATAGTTTAATCAACGACTATACTCATATATCTTGGTTCTGTTTATGTTTCTTGATCAACGAATGGCGTTGATATAGTCTGCCTTCACTTGACAGAGAAAATTACTTACATAGCAATTTTATGGAACATTATCCATATGGAACATGAGTGTTCCGTTATTGCTCTGCATTTAAGTCAATTTATGCTTACATAAAATCATAATAGACTGTTTTAACTTGGTTTTGCCACATTAAGAATGTATTTTTATTCACGATGCATCAATATATATATATTTTGATATTGATATAATGAAGCATCATGACAAAGTGACAAAGAATTTTAAATAAATTAATAAATATATAGACAATAATATATAAATGTATAGACACAGCTGAATGTTTAAGGTAGCCAAAGTATCAGGTATATTTCTAAAGCTATTCATGACGCTTTTGTTTCACGCTGTTTCACGATGTATGTCACCATGACGTGGGCTTGTGTGTGTAAGTGATCTCATGTGTGTTCGTGAGGACATGTCTGTATGTGTGTTCGTGAGGACATGTTTTTATGTGTGTTCGTGAGGACATGTTTGTATGTGTGTTCGTGAGGACATGTCTGTATGTGTGTGGTAGCCCCAATGATGCCGTATGTGAGAGGAAGGAGACAGATGGCTTAGTGCGAGAGCTGACACTGGGGATCACAACCTTGTCATCCCGAATGTGCCACATGCCAGTGTGTCACCTGACACTGTCGTTGTCAAAACGTCACAAAATATAAAGGCGTAGTGTCAGTTGTCACCTTGACTTTTCTTGTAGCAACCAAAAAAAAAACTAAGTTTTTAGAAACGAATGCTCTCACATTTAAAGTTGCTAATAGTTTTTGTCATCTGGTTAGACAAAATGTTTGTGTGCCAAGATAGCATGTGTTTTTCAAAACATTTTTGAAACGCCATATTTTTTTTTAAAGAAATTTTGATGACAACTTTAATTTAAATCGGTTCTTATCTTTTCCACATGTGGAAAGGAAGCGCACCCCAAAATAAAAGGACTTACATTAGTCATTACTCTATTTGGACAATTTATACTTTTACTGTTTAGTTTGACTTTTCCCACTTCTCAAGGATAGTCTTATCCAGGAATCTTCTCATGGAGAGCTTAAACTCATGGAGAGCTTAAACTCATGGAGAGCTTAAACTCATGGAGAGCTTAAACTCATGAGAGCTTAAACTCATGGAGAGCTTAAACTCATGGAGAGCTTAAACTCATGGAGAGCTTGTTTTGTTGGTGTTTTTTTAATCTATCGTTCTTTATATTGGACTTTGTTTTCAGCGAGTAGCCACTTTTGCAGCTCTTCCCACGCATTATCTGATTGTTAACTTATAGTCCTAAATATTTGCCATCTTTAATAGTTATTGAATAGTTATATTTTTCTCCAGGGTATAGAAGCAAATACTTTGTAAATATCGGATTTAAAAAAAAATGAAAATTTAAATTGTTTCTAGTTTACATGTATTTGAATATATTTTCATAATGCTTGTACAATGACAAATCCTAAAACATTTCTAAGGTATAAGAAGCTGTTGTTCCTACAAAAGCAGATTAGAATTTAAAAACAAATTAAATTTATTTGACAAATACCGAAACAATTAATATTTTTAACAAGGAATGCGTAATTCGCAAGTTCATTTCTAGTATTTTGGCTTACATGTAGCCTATGTTTTATAATGGTTTATAGCTACTAAAACAGAGAAAAGTTTCATTAAAAAAAAAACAGAAGATTCGTATTCAAAATATAGAAAAGAACATGTTCGTCATTCAGAACAATACAGACTAGGATTCATTTTTTTAAATAATTTCTTTCATGACATACACAAAGATGGCACAAAACCTAAAGAGACTTTTTATTTGACATGTACTTATACTAACATGTAGGCCAGTTTGTCAGAAGTAGCTGTGTGTGAAGTTCCAGTTGAACATGAAGTTCCAGTTGAACATAAAGTTCCAGTTGAACATGAAGTTCCAGTTGAACATGAAGTTCCAGTTGAACATGAAGTTCCAGCTGAACATGAAGTTCCAGTTCATACATTTGACAAAATAAAATTCCATTTAGTAAGATGTATGCAAGAAAGAGAAGAGAATTAGACAAAGACACAACTATGATTCACCATTTACCACATCATTTACCATTTACCCAACCAGTTACCATTTTCCCCCTCATTTACCATTTTCCCCCTCATTTACCATTTTCCCCCTCATTTACCATTTACCCCCTAATTTACCATTTACTCAACCAGTTATCATTTACCCAACCAGTTAGCATTTACCCCCTCATTTACCATTTACCCCCTCATTTACCATTTACCCCCTCATTTACCATTTATCCCCTCATTTACCATTTATCCCCTCATTTACCATTTACCCCTCATTTACCATTTACCCCCTCATTTATCATTTACCCCCTCATTTATCATTTACCCCCTCATTTATCATTTACCCAACAAGTTACCATTTACCCCTTCATTTACCATTATCTCCTCATTTACCATTTACCCCCTCATTTACCATTTACCCAACCAGTTATCATTTACCCAACCAGTTACCATTTACTCAACCAGTTGCCATATACCCAACCAGTTATCATTTACTCTCTCATTTACCATTTACCCAACCAGTTACCATTTACTCTCTCATTTACCATTTACCCAACCAGTTACCATTTACCCCTCATTTACCGTTTACCCCCTCATTTACCATTTACCCCCTCATTTACCATTTACCCCCTCATTTACTATTTACCCCCTCATTTACCATTTACCCCCTCATTTACCATTTACCCCCTCATTTACTATTTACCCCCTCATTTACCATTTACCCCCTCATTTACCATTCACTCAACCAGTTATCATTTACCCCCTCATTTACCATTTACCCAGCTAGTAACCATTTATCCAACTGGTTACCATTTACCCCTCATTTACCATTTACCCAACCAGTTATCAGTTAAACCCATCATTTATCATTTACTCCATCATTTACTATTTTACACCACCATTTACCATGAAAAATTTTAGATACAGAATTCTTCTAACGTCTTTTAAAACAAGTAGGAAATTTTATTTTTATTTTACTTTGAATCAGATTTGACCTTGACATTTTCTTTCTTGGATCAGCCTAAAAAAACGTTCACAGCCAAGCCCAGACACCTGGAAATTCAATGAGACAGCCATAATCTGTAGCGAACAGCAAAGCTATACTTAAATTTAAAACTTATCATTCAATAGTTTCTGTCCACACTTACCTTAGCTCGTGTTTACGGAGACAATCTGAACCCCCACCCTCAAGTCAGCCTATTGATGTTCAAGCCACATACCCTATAATTGACGACTCGTATCTTTAACATTGCCACAGTCCTCATGAACAATGCGAACACGCGATGACGAAAGTTAAAAATAGAATTACGTAATTTAATTTTTTTTTATTAAACTATTTTATTAATTTTTCCCTTCAAACTAATGAGCATCGGCTAACAACAAAAATGTCTTAGAGTTTAAAAAGAAAAAAAAATGTTTTATAATTAGGAACATCTTCTTGGGCTTGTTTCGGACAGCATGCAAATACTGCACAGATTTCTAGAATGTTCTCAGGCATGGAAAGAACAATAACTCTAGTTGGAAAGGATTAAGGTCTTCAGAAATGTAGAGAACGTTTATTTTGCATAGAGTCTCTCTCATCTGTACCTTGACTTTCGTCGTAGGCGTCATGTGACAGTTCAACAAACCATATCCCGCCACTTTTCCCGTTCAGCATTAGAATATCAAGAGATAGCCAGGTCCATTCTTTTACATTGTTCAACTAGCTTTTCTTCTGACGACCCTTTCTTCGTGCTCCCTCCACTGTACCTTGAACTTAAAGGATGACTTTTGACAGTGAGTCATGTCTTACAATATGACCAAACCAGCTCAGCTTTCGTCTCCCTCACATTATTAAAAAGTCCTTCCTTTACGATACTTTGACTTGTAACAGTACAAACTTGCTTGTCTGTCAGAGACCACTTACGAAGAATTTCGTTTTAATTTTAATTTAATGCTGGTGTTACTCTTCCAGATTTTCCACAATTCGCTCATGACAGCGTATGCCAAGCTTAAACAGATTTTTACAAATCTATTTTGATGATCCTCCATCTTTTGCTATGTTTGACTTAAAGGTATTTAAATGAGCCAACTTCTTCTAATGTTTGGCCATTCAACTGCATGCAACATCTCGTACTATCTACACCACTAACAGGTATTTTGCTCTTTTCGGCACTGATCTCCATGCCAACAGCTCTAGCTGCTGCACTTAGTTTGGAAGCAAGAGTAGACTACTCGCTGAAATGTGACTTACCGATTCAAGCATGATTTTTATGGAAAGATATTTCTAGACTGAAGAACAGAAAACAACACAGAAAACGTAATGAAATAGAAAAATCTAAGAAAACAGAATGAAACAGAAAACACAATGAAATATAAACCAGAATGAAATAGACTCTAAGAAATGAGTAGATTCTCTAATGGAGTTGAGATCAAAAGAGACGGAGAGACAGGACTTAGAAAGAGAGTAAAAGAGAGTCAGAGAAAAAGAGAAAATGAAAGGGAGGGAAAAGAAAGAGAGATAGATATAGAGAGAGATAACATTAGTGAAAGAGAATGAGAGAGAGAAAGAGAGGCAGAGAAAAAGAGAAATATAGAAAGAGAGTAGAAAGAAAGAAAGAGAGAGATAACGAAAGTGAAAAGAAAGAGAGAGAGTAAAAAAAAAAAGCTTTGAAAGTTGCCAATAAAAGAAAAAAAATCCATCCTGTTCACAATTGGAACTTCTTGTGCAACAGACCAATCTATCTCTCTATTGTGCCATCTATTCATCAACGCTCTCTCTCTGGTTTCACCCAGCCCCTCATTTATCTACACCTGGACCAAAGGTTTCATTCGTCGCGGATGTAGATGGAAATATTTCACGTCCACATAAGCGCCATAACAAAGTAGGAGCAGGGTTGGGTCGGGAGTGATAATAGCTTTCTTCCAAAACTTTCCCAAATTGGAGAAAGAGACACCGGGAAATACAATGAGTTTCTCCCGTGCAGTTCTTTTGCATTCCTTTTCCCGTTTGTTGTTGGATTGAATCAACTTTCACGCGCAGCTATTCAGTTCTTGAGAGATGTCTGCCTTGAGACACTAGTCTTGTGACATCATTCCTAGGATTTCTTTCTTGAGACTTTTCCGTTGCAAAATTATTCTTGCGATATCGTTTTGGATGTTGCTTTCGAGAGATATAAGTTATAAATGCGGACAAAAGTCTTTTCTAAAAATGCAGTCTTTGTGTGACAATTTTATTGACAATTGTCATGTACTTCATTGTAGCATAGGCCACCGCATAGGGTTCTATTTTCCATGTGTGTGCAAGATACTGTTCAATATATAAGTTAACAATGCCATAAGTGTTTTGGTTATATGTTATAGTAGTATTATATATGTATTGTATATCAGTATCTTCTATAAAAAAAATATAGAAGGAATATTAGTTACTAGCCATATATTAGGTCGCGGGTATTAATTTGCGTATCACTGTCAATATAGTCACTGAGGGTGTTTTGGAAACAAATAAACGAAATAATAATGCTATAAGAAAGCGAATGCGTGAATGTAAAAATAGTATGAATGGAGCTATCAAAATAGCTAATCGCCTAAGTTCGTTTTTTTTTATATAAAAACTTTTGCTTGTAGGCCTACATGTATTTAGATCTAGATCTAGAGTCTAAATAACATTATATTAGACGTAGACCTACTGTTATAAGAGCGAATTCAAGGGCTCAAGACACTAATTAATTCTTGCATTTAAGTATATTTCATATCCCCATATAGAACCTCATGTAGCCTGTCCAATCATAGTGTATTTACATCGGTAGGAGGGTTAGAGAGTCGGCGACGGTTGGGCGACGTAGAGAATTACATATACAGATTTTGTTTGATTTGGGAGTTACCGGACATAGATAATGCTTTGTATACATTGGTTGACAATAAAGACGTGGGGAAATGTTCTTCTATAATAACCACGACGCTTGGAATAACTAATTTCACTTCGAAAAAAGAGGATGGAATTTTCAAGATAGCTTAAACTTTTAAAGATAGTCTTAAAACGTAACTTCTTAACCCTGATTGCTTAATTACTGTTTGACATGCTTTGTGTCAGAAAAATCTCAATGCAACAGTTTTCAATGCTTTAATGTAATATTCAAAAAGGTGGAGCGTCCCGGGATCAAATCCTGATGAAATAGTGACTTTATAACTGGAAGCTTTTCATGTGAAATAAATGCTAGCGAAAGATAAGACAGCAGTCTTTACAGAGATAAGACTGAAGCCTTTACAGAGATAAGACTGAAGCCTTTACAGAGATAAGACTGAAGCCTTTACAGAGATAAGACTGAAGCCTTTACAGAGATAAGACTGAAGTTTTTACAGAGATAAGACTGAAATCTTTACAGAGATAAGACTGAAATCTTTACAGAGATAAGACTGAAGTCTTTACAGAGATAAGACTGAAATCTTTACAGAGATAAGACTGAAGCCTTTACAGAGATAAAATTGAAGTCTTTACAGAGCTAAGTCTGAAGTCTTTCTGGTGAAAGGCAATTAATAATGACTAGAAGAGAGACCCTCAAGGTCTACTTTGACTTGAACAGCATGGAATCGAATAATTCATTAAACACACATTATTTTGTTATCTATGTAATCTATTTAGTATAGCGTTGCAGCCTATTTAATGTGGAGCCTTTGGTATTCTGAATTATGCAGTCTATTCCATAGGACTTGTCCTGTAGTAACACGCTTTGGTAGGACTTTAAAAATATAGGTCATAATGACATTTTTTTTAGAGTAATTCATGTATTCCGTGATCATTTTTATCAGCTTGGTTCTGATTAGCTGACAGATAAGACAGAAAGAAGAAAAAGAAAAAAAAACTAGAGAAAGAAACTGACGATGAGAGAGATAATCATAAAAATAAAGAACATCGGAAGAATTAGTAGCAGAAGAAAAAAAGCTAAAGAGATAGGGAGCGAGATAGAGAAAGAGAGAGTTAGAGAAAGAGAGAGAAAGAAAATGTAGGACAGTGAGAGAGAGAGAGAAAAAAATGTTAGATAAGGCGAAAGTGCAAAGAATAGAAGGAAAAGAAAAAATCGTTTTCTTTAAGGAATAAAAAAGAAAGAAATAGAAAAAAAAAATAAACTAAAAGAGTTAATGAGGAAATAATAACATCAAAAAGATGTCTCATAAGAAGAAAGAAGAAAGAAAAAAGGCAGAAATAGGAAAGAAAACTTTAAAAAAAAAAAAAAAAACCTATACTACATCTTCGTCCTCTATCACATGTTTGTACATTTATCCTCCCTGTCTTCAGCTGGTCCAATCCAGTAATCGACTCAAGCCCCAAGGGAACATCTTACACCTGGAGACCTCGGGCACAGGAAACCGTTAGGGCTATGTCAGAAGATGCTTGTAACGACGACAGGTTCACCAGAGATCGATACCCGGTAGTGTTGACACACTCACCGTAAGCCGTGCTCCCTGCTCGCTTATTCGATTTCTCGTTTAAAACAGGATGACGACGCCGGCAGGGCCGATGTACCCGAGTACAAAACAGTATCGATAATTGCAAGGAGGTTTCCTTTTTCGTTTCTATTTTACTGTGGTTTTTTTTTCCTCAGTACTGAATAGTAAGTCGACTGAGAAGTGGTATCGATATATATAAATGTGACGAAGGTTCTCAAATCATGATCTTAAGGTGTCGAGGACGACTTATGACGTCGTTTTTCTTTCCTATCGGGTTCTAAATTATCCTTCATGATTAGAAACCACTAGTTAAGACAGTAGTCGAGTAGACGTTACTTTCGCCACCATGCATGTTAGAGATTTTCATCTATGGCGGAACAAAATCAACAAAAAGTAGGCGGGAGAATGGTAAAGCGCTTGACTTCCGAACCGAGTGGTCCCGGTTTGAATCTGAAGACTGGGATTTTTTTTATTTCGGAAGTTTTAGGGCGCCTCTGAGTTCACCCTAACCCTAACCCTAACCCTAACCCTAATGGGTGTCTGACATTAGTTTAGTTTAGTAAAGGCAATTAGCAATTATGCTGGCCACACTACACCTTCGTTAACCGTGTGCTACAGAAGCAGATGACATTTACATCATCTGCCCCATAGATCGTAAGGGGAACTTTACCTACTTTACTTTACATCGAGCATGAAATATGACATTAAGTAAGTTATGACTTTCATTGTATGTTAGTTTTAGTGCAACAATACAGCCATTATGCCTCGGAACTGTAAAGATGATGATCGCTCTGGCAAACTCATAGTATGTATGTCCCGAATAAAAATCAAAACCGTTTGACCAATATTGATAAAACTTGGCATAAAAGTTCATTAGATCATTGAGGAGACTTAGTGTATGCCTAATGCCCCTTTCACAGCAGAAAATAGAAAAATAGAAAAAAAAAAAGTACTTAATTGTATCTCTACTAAATAACCAAACTTAATTTACAAATCGGGTAAACCCGTTTTCACATAAATTTATATTGGATGTGAAAGTATTGGCTGAATGGGTAAACGAATTTTCATACTCAACTTTTATTTTCGTGGCAAAATTTTAAAAAATGTGAATGGAACGTTCTCCAAGTTTGACATAGATCGAAATTAAATCCAGTACAACAGTAATACCCAAACGAAAGCCCGCAGGCCGAGGGTCTCATCCTTATAGTATTCTAAACAGAGAACATGTTTACAAATCAAATACGACAATGTTTAGCCTCACTAGGTTAACAAACTGTTCCAGACAATGTCTTTTTTTCTTTTCTTTTTTCTTGACTCTTCGTTTTATTGGCCGACGGCCTAGCGACATCCTAGAACGAAAGATGTTTGGGCAGTTTAAAACCTGTCGTTACTGGAGATGGTCTGATTTGTTTCGGTTACTTCTGCATGTATCTGTAATGAAACCATCAGATGTTCAAATATCGCTAATAGCTGTTTGTCTCAGCAAACATTCCCTGCATGCTTCCGTCATTGCCGTTTCCGTATCCAGACTAGCAGGGAAGCGAGAAAATCAATTGAAATATATTTCCCAGTTTAAAAAAAAAGATAGAAAAATGTTTGATAAGAGGAAAGAAACACTGACAGAAAGAAAAGCTCACTTAAAGGAGAAAGAAAACCTCACTTTAAAAAACAAAAAGGAAGAAAAGCCCCAAACCACTATGTATCCAACCATTTTACTATCAACGTCATATCCGTTTGCAAATAGAAACCTGGCAGGGGATGGGTATTAAAGACGTCTGCTTGTCAGATTGTTACAAACAACCCAGATTAAATTTCTGTTCGTCGTTGTCATTGGTTTGAAAAAGGCGACCAATAGAATACAGAGTTACAAAATTTGATCTGATTCTGCTTTTTAAAAATAAAGATAGAACTTAGCAGAAATGACAAATTAATGATGTATGTCTTTGTATTTATCATCAATCAAGATTATAAACAGAAAAACAGACTGTTAATTATCTCAGCAATTTTTTTTTGTTCTGTAATCTGACAATCTTAATGAGCAGAAATAAATGTAAAAGTTTGTACATAGTTTCAGTAGCAAGGAGCCTTGCATAAAATATTGAAATACGTTTATTACAAATTCATTTTGCTCGTTATAGTGAGTTCTTGTCTAGTGTGTTTGTGAGAGAGAGTTGCTGTAGTTTTTCCTTTATTCTTGTTTGAAAGTGGAAACATCTTTTTTTTTTAATTGCTGTTGTATATGTTGGTGTCTGTTATATTGTGTAGTCAATGTTTGTGTGTGTGTGTGCATCTGTTATATTGTGTAGTCAGTGTGTGTGTATGTGTGTGCTTCTGTTATATTTATGTTGTCAGTGTGTGTGTATGTGTGCATCTGTTATATTATGTAGTCAGTGTGTGTGTGTGCATCTGTTATATTGTGTAGTCAGTGTGTGTGTGCGCATCTGTTATATTGTGTAGTCAGTGTGTGTGTATGTGTGTGCTTCTGTTATATTTATATTGTCAGTTTGAGTGTATCTATAATTTTTGGTTTGAAAGGGGGAACAAATAGGAAAAGAAAGAGGAGGTTCTACTTCTTTCATCTACTTTTACTCTCAACCATTCATGTCTCACTTTCTCAATGACCCTGTTACATAGTGTAAGTATGTAAGGTTACATAGTGTAAGTATGTAAGGTTACATAGTGTAAGTATGTAAGGTTACATAGTGTAAGTATGTAAGGTTACATAGTGTAAGTATGTAAGGTTACATAGTGTAAGTATGTAAGGTTACATAGTGTAAGTATGTAAGGTTACATAGTGTAAGTATGTAAGGTTACATAGTGTAAGTATGTAAGGTTACATAGTGTAAGTATGTAAGGTTACATAGTGTAAGTATGTAAGGTTACATAGTGTAAGTATGTAAGGTTACATAGTGTAAGTATGTAAGGTTACATAGTGTAAGTATGTAAGGTTACATAGTGTAAGTATGTAAGGTTACATAGTGTAAGTATGTAAGGTTACATAGTGTAAGTATGTAAGGTTACATAGTGTAAGTATGTAAGGTTACATAGTGTAAGTATGTAAGGTTACATAGTGTAAGTATGTAAGGTTACATAGTGTAAGTATGTAAGGTTACATAGTGTAAGTATGTAAGGTTACATAGTGTAAGTATGTAAGGTATGGTGAGCTTGTTCATGGTCTGATTATACCATTTAGTTCACGTTTCGACACTTTGATTTACAATGCCATTTTTCAGTTTCGAATTATTATTTTTTTTAGTTAGTTGTAGTAATGCGCTATCATTGTCTAAGAGTCAAGGGAGGGAGTATGGCGACGGAGGAAAGAGATTTTGATATAATTTTTTAAAATCTCTAACTCTATTCAAATTTCTACCTGACGATCAATCCTGTTATTTCCGTGGTATGAATTGCCAACTCTAGAACACTCATACCTTCGGGTACTTTTTTTTTGTTTGTTGTTGTTATCTCTAGTTGGGCTGTTGGAGAGACAATAAAACTGGAGCACTACCTCGGGAGGAGTGGGGAACTGATGTTGCTAATAAAACTTCGTTCGTGATTGAATTACGCGGTGATCATAAGAGATAATACGCCCGGATAAAATATGTCACCTGAATTGATACTGCTAATCTATGGATGAGTTTGGTATCGGGCTAGACAAGTTTGGGAAGGAGGGGGGGGGGGGTGAGACAGGGGGAGGAACTCGAATAGAGAGATAAACGACAATCGATTAACTTTTATCGTTGACTAGATCCAATGTGAAATCAGGTAACAGAGATGGTGAGTAATGAAACCAAGGTTCTCTAGAATAAACATTTCGAGTTAAAATGCTCAGTGACTACACTTTAATGCCGCTATCGAAATGGGGTGAAGATTCCTATCATCACGGTAGCTCTGAAACTGAAGTTTGAGAACAACATACACATATACAATTCAACACTTAGGAAAACCTAGAAACAGCAAAAGTTTTACAAATATTACAATCAAACTTTTAGGAAAACCTAGAAACAGGAAAAGTTTCTCACATTATATTCTAGATTTAAAAAGAAAAGGTGTCCTTTTTTAAGAGAAATGCTACGCTTTTGTCTTAAAGAACTAATAGATTAGGAGAACTGATGGACATTGACCATAAAGATTAGTAGAGGCAGAGAGAGAGACAGGGAGGAGGGAGAGCGACAGGGGGAGAGATGGGAGAGGGACAGAGAGAGGGAGACAGAGAGAGTGATTAAATATGGTATCTGCTAACGTAGACGTACTAATGACGTAACTTCCTCTAGATGTCATCCAGTCTCACCAACGTTTCGATACACTGTTTTAACAATCCGACATGTTTTAGCACAAGTGTATTATTTAACAGAAATTTGCACACCAAAAAAATGTTGAATAGATTATGAGGCGTATCTTTCTTAAAAGTAATCGATATCGATTCTGATGCTCATTTTAGTCATTCCTAACTATTGACTCTGCTGTTGTCAATGTGCGAATCTCTTTATTTAATTCACCAACGTGCCGATCTTTCCTTCTAAATGTGCATTCATCTGCCGTAATCCTGAATCGGGCTGCTGGTTTCATTTTTCGATACTAGTAAAAGAAGGAAGATTTCCATGGACGAGAGACATTGATTGGCTAGCACCGAGAAAGCAAAATTGTAAAATGTTTGTAAAATGCTTTGCATGTTTTGGACGTTTTCCATGTTTCGAATGTTTTCCATGTTTCAAATGTTTTCCATGTTTCAAATGTTTTCCATGTTTCGGACGTTTTCCATGTTTCGAATGTTTTCCATGTTTCGGACGTTTTCCGTGTCTCGAATGTTTTCCATGTATCGAATGTTTTCCATGTTTCGGATGTTTTCCATGTTTCGGATGTTCCTTCAGAGCTGAAGATAATCTACTTCCTAGTCCAAACGTCCCGCAGGACGACGGGAGAATGGCAGCACGCAGGGAATGAAGCTTGGACCATCAAGAATACTGATTGACAGTCTAGGGCGCATACCTTATGACCAGGCAGCCATTGAGCTTAGATCTGAACGATATTTACACCAGGGCCGTATTTTAAGTGGAGAACCTGGGCAGAACTTTTGTCTCTGCCCATACATTCTTTTAAAGATTTCAAAACAATATATAAATGAATGCCAGAGTAGGAAAACACATTCTCCATCTTGTCTTTTTAGTTCATTTTGAAGAACTGTTTAGTTGAAGAAGATTCTCATTACCTGTCAGAGGGCCAAACTGCTGCAGACTTGCCAGAAGCTGCAACCGCAATAAACTGTATTTCACATTACCGAACCTTGACCCTAATGGGGTTAAAATATAACGTATATTAGAAGTACTATGACTGGGAGTGTTAATAGTGTTAATAGTAATAAGGATATAGACGGTAATAGAAAAAATATAGAAAATATGTATAGCGTAGTATGTCATGAACAATAATAATATTTTAAAAAGTAATAATAATAGCAAGATTATCGAAACTTTTTATTTTTAGTGTTCCCTGTGAAAATTTGAGAACCATTAAATGTACTAGAATGAGTATGAAGAGTGACACATATAAAGAAGATCACAAGGTTATTGCTTATATTATTTGATTATTTTAATAAAGTCTTAAGTCGACATAAAAATGTAGATATTGTTATTTGTAATACAAGTATTATGTCCCTTGAGGTGATCACAAAAGACATTACAACAAATATAAAACCTCGTTAAGTACAAATATCCAATATACATTTTCTTGCCTGTTATCTACGCCCCTGTCTGCTATCTCCGCCCCTGTCTGCTATATCCCCCCTGTCTGCTATCTCCGCCCCTGGGGAGCAGACGAAAGCAAACAAACAAATGAATTCATATTTATTTCTCTTTCAACTCAGATGTTAGTAGTCCCTTTAGTGTCATGGCGGGCTGTGTCTGTGATAAATGATGTACGAGATGTCTTTTGTACACTTAGTATTACAGTACACTTAGTATTACAGTACACGTGGTATTGCAGTGCACTTAGTATTACAGTACACGTAGTATTACAGTACACTTAGTATTACAGTACACTTAGTATTACAGTACACGTGGTATTACAGTACACTTTAATTACAGTACACGTGGTTTGCAGGGGCGAAGCGTGGCATTACGGTGCAAACGTTTTGTCGACAAGGCGAAGCGGTTTTAGATTTTACTAAAAGTTTGTACAGAACATACATTATACACGGTATAGCCTGGATTGCACTAGATGAAATCGTTTAGGAAATATCTTTTGTTTAAGCATTTATTCTCTGCTCAAGTGTAAAATGTTCATCTCCCCTAGATGTCTAATTCCCGACATCGTTCCGACCACAGCTTATGCCCAGGCATTCATTTCATTTCCATGAGTCTTATTTCAGCAGATTGTAGTTAGCTTTAAGGACTTCAGATAATGACCAATCACTGCAAGATAAAGAAACAATTAATGAAAGAACCTAACGTATAATGACAAGCCGTTTCGTGAGGCCCTACTGGACAGTCCAACATTAATTTTATTACATTTCTTCTTTTCAGCTTGAAACTTCTTCATGGGTGGATAAACCTGAACACTGTTCTAAAAAACGGGTCTAACAATTTTCCTAGAAATTTGACAGTTGATGTATATATTTGAGAAAAGAATGACTAGTTCATTGGCCACACTAGGAAGACTCTTAATTTGATAGTTATAATTTACAATATTTTCTGAAATTAAATTTGGTCTTGAAAATCTATAGCTTGAGCAGACGCGTCTACTGGTATTTTCGTTTTTCAAGAAAGATCCTTACATTCATATAGATATCTGAGATGTCTCTAAGAATATAAAGTGTCTTTTATTTAGTACATCCAATGACTTTGTTATCACACAGCTTTTAGTTCATCTAATAGGTTTCTTATCACACATTCAAGAAAGTTTTTTTAAGTTGCTAGGCTAATATTAAAAACTATTGTGAGAACAGCTTTAGAATTGTTTTTCTCGTTACATAATTGTTGATCAAAGTTGTAGGAAGTCGTCAAAGTTGTAGGAAGCCGTCAAAGTTGTAGGAAGCCGTCAAAGTTGTAGGAAGTCGTCAAAGTTGTAGGAAGTCGTCAAAGTTGTAGGAAGTCGTCAAAGTTGTAGGAAGCCGTCAAAGTTGTAGGAAGTCGTCAAAGTTGTAGGAAGTCGTCAAAGTTGTAGGAAGTCGTCAAAGTTGTAGGAAGCCGTCAAAGTTGTAGGAAGTCGTCAAAGTTGTAGGAAGTCGGTTCTCTATTCAACGCATTTACTTGGGCGCCAACCGTAGGCCAAACCTCACTACCCTTGATGCCACAAAGACATATTGAACCAACCATTCTGATTTCATGACTCTGTAATGCTCATGATAAAGTGCAGATTGTCATGTTTGAGTCAAGCATATAAAAAGGAAACAAGCTAATTTGCAGACAATAATAACTCATTATGGTGGAGCTGGAAAAGTAGCTGAATTTGTTGCAAGAAGGAAAGGGTTTGACTCCTGAAATTATTTTAATGACTGTAAAAAGTACATGAAGTCGTGAGATTTATTTTTTTTTGTTAGATTTTTTTTTATATATAATTTGTGTTGATGGGTCGTACTGTGGTGCTACAAGATGTTAGAACTCGCTTATATTTGTTGAAATAGATTGTCAATATATCCACACGTAATATTATTGTAGCATTGAATTATAAAACATTTACAGTATATTCATATTTAGAGAGTCATTTATATAAAGTATTGTAAACGACAAAGAAAAAAACAAACACTAAAAGATGAGAGAGAGAAAATTTGAAAAACTCAAATTAATATCAATCTATTAAAATCTCAGGTGTCCTACTGTCACGGATGTTAACTATTCCAAGAGTCTATTAGGTCTGTTCATTTAAGACAGAATGCCCTTGTCGTGATCATCTCGCCGTTCATATAATGATTCTCCTCTAAACGTGTTCTCTCTTCTTTCCTACTCTCATTATTCTCACGCCCCCTCCCCCACTCAGCCCCGCTCGCTGACATCATCGTCTCATTAAAAATACCAATAGTCACGTAATAATAAGTTTCAGCATTGGTTTAATTGTATAAACTATAAACAACATTTTTATTTTTCGAAAAACAACATTAATTTTCCAATAGAGCTAAAAATATTTAAAGGAGAATGAATTTTTTCAGTCGAAGATTTTAGTTCTTTCCTTTCAATTGGAGAAGCTAATATATACAAGGGAAGACTATAAGAGGGGTTACTTTTGTGAATTTGTTCATCCATCCATCCCAGTGGCACTACAGCCCTGGCATGCTCTATCCTGGGCTTTACGTCTCCATGCCCGGAATCTTAGCTGTTGTAGATCTGCCTCTACGTCATCAAGCCACCGTGCTCGTGGTCTGTCATTGGGGCGCATGCCTTTTGGTTTTTGGCGGTGACAATCTTTGCTCCTCCTCTGGTATTCTTTTGAGGTGACCTGCCCTACGTGATCTGTTCCTTTTTTTTTTCTATTACTATGGAGAGGTCTTCATATTGCTGTTATATTTATTAATTGGTGCGAATTCTCCATCCCGTTTCCTCATGTATGACACCATAAATTTTTATGAGGATTTTCCTTTCCGAGGTATTAAGCAGATTTTCTGTTGTTTTTCTCAGCATTCAGGTTTCACTTGTATACACAACAACTGGACTTATTGATTGTTTTGTAGTTTTCTTTGTTTTCTTAGATATTGCTATAAACCTGGTGGTGGCACAGATGGGGGTAGTGGTGTGAGTGTAGTCAGCCGACGCAAATCGCCCCAGGCCATGTTCTATATGACCCTATATAAAGAGCGGCGGTGTCGCAGTCAAGACGGTTCAGAGCCCGGTTCACTACACTCCGGTCGACTACAGCACAGTTCAGCGGTGTGGTTCTGTACGGAGCATTACGACGGTTCAGTGCGGAGTACTGTCAAGTACAGTTGAGACGACTGGCGTCTTGATCTTGGTATGCGATCGAGTCCGACACAACGAGCCTAGTGTGTGAACTCAGTCCGGAACTGTTGAACCCAGTGCAAGCCAGGAACGAGACGGAGAGGCCAGTGCAAGAGTTGATACGGCGGTACGGCGTTATCGGAGAGATATTTGTACAGTGTACGTGTTGCCAATTGTACAGTATTGGCTGTTATTTATTCAACTATTAAAGTGTTACGTTACTTTGGAGACCTGAGTTGTCAAGTTCTTTAAGTTGGTGGTGTAAGGTGCAGTTTGCAGAGAGCCTGGATAATGAGATTCGTAACAATATAAATTTGCTTTTAAGTATGTGTTCTGTTGCCTACTACTTGTGTATTTTTTTTTTTACTTTTGTCATAGGGTTATTTTTTTAATGTACTATACTTCCTATATAATTAGACGTTTCTACGTTTTCAAATGTGAATTTATTATTGAAATTAAATTATATTGTGTATTAAAGGTGTGTGTTCCATTTTTTCATTATTTCTACTTGAAGGAATAAAGTTTTAAGCATAAAAATATTTCTAATTAGCATTTAACTGTGCTGGTTAGCATGAAAATGTACTGTTAAAAGATTAAGCCAAGTCGTTCAAGTCTTTATTCAACTACTCACATTACTGAGATTTCAATAGTCTTAAGTGATTACTTTGCTCATTAGAAGACCAGATCCTACAGCCAAAAGAAATCTCATCTCATGTATGTTTCCTTTTAGTAAATTGTATCTAGTGTAATAGTGTTGTACGTATTGTTAATAGTTCATGCACTCTGTTAGCGAGACACTTTGTAATGAAATAACAAGCGTAAAAATAAACAAGCGCAGCTCTGTTGGTGTAATGCGTTACCTAGCAGCAGGTCACATGACCGTTCTTCCTCTTTAACAGTCTAACAGCCTTTCTACCAAAGAGCGAGATCTCTAATTTAATATTTATGTATGGCTGTCATTGTTGTTGATAAAGTTAACTCAAACAAGAGTAAGATAACTCAAACAGGAGTAAGATTTTTCCCACAGGAGTGAAGTCCTATCATAAGGCAATCCACCAATCAAACCGTCTCCCAGATGTCCACCAAAGGACATTGAGCCTACTATAACATGATAGATGTCCTAAACAAACCCAAGTCCATAATTAAATAAATAAACAATAATGGCACGTATTTGACTTATTGGGTGGCGTTTAAAAAGCGTAAGTGGAAAGCCTTGTTTGCTTGCATTATAGCTATGATCACTCCGAAAATACAGTTCATGACATAGAAAATGTATGCCTTTGTTGTTTTGTGATGCGGGAAAGCATAGAAGTATCAAACAGCGTGCTGCATGATATTTCGGAAGTATTTGTTTGAATACCAACAATCTTTTTATCATTTCCAGCAAACGAGTGACGGTTAATCAAAATGTACGCTCCCCTGTAAACAAAACAAACTTACCAAGAGATTTTCGCAAAACTATTACTGGTTATAGCAAATATGGAAACAGGAAGCTTCCTGAACTGTCTATCTTGTCATTTTAAGTAATTTTGAGCCATGTGGGAGAAAAGGCGGGAAATAATATTACAATGTCAAGGTTGTTTCAATCACGTTAAATAATCAAATTAAGCAAGGTATATTCTTTTTACCTCCAGAATCCCGAGAACAGTGTTAAAGTTATTTTGAAACAAGAATGTTCCAATATGTCTCACAAGTGAAAATGAAAAATTTCTTAGAATCTCTGTTCTGAACGATGTAGATTTTATTTTTCCATTTTGAGAATGAGCTAAGAATTATTCATCAAACTTTTTACCAGAAAAAAAAAGCAGCATGCTTGTTTACAAAAGTAAAAATTACGTAATTCAAATGTTTAGCCATTCGAAAGTCCAGGGCATTCTTAGACTTTGACAAAGGTATAGAATGAAAGACTCTATTCGCCCCCTTATTCTAAATCGGATTTTAAGAACTGTGATTTGTGTATTCTGTTATTATATGCCTTTTGTTCCAGCAAAACTTTTGTATTTTTAATACAATTTTAGTGTTCATTCGCTGGTCAAGGCTTGCCTGCATGTTTCCTTTTTTTTTTTTTTGTTAGCTCTTTCCCTGAAAACCTTGTATCAAGCGCAGCCATTCGACATGTCGTGAACATGACTTTGTTTCCAAATGATGCCTTTAAAATCTTAATCCAGCACCTTTAATTGTTCATTTTTATAGAAAGAAGGGGCTGAATCATCGACATCATTGGTACACAACCTTTGTCCGGAGCCACATACATTTCCAAAACATATGAGACGGGCCGCATGACTGAAAAAAAAACAACTTCATGTCCTGTGGAACTGATCAGTTCGAGGGGCCGGATGTGACCCACGTTCCGAAGTTTGAACATCACAAATTTACATCTTTTCATATGAGGACAATGCATTCCTTGTGCCGACTGGCTTTTCATGCGAAGTGATGACTGCCAAAGACTACAATTTTTTTTAAGAATCGGCATTCTTTGTGGAACAACCCAGCCTCATCCATCTCCTTCTGGCATTCCCGTTCATTCACCTCCCACGAAACCCATCGGCAACGCCCATGCCTTTTATTTTTACCCCTCAATGACAAACAGGCATGTTTACTCCTGGCATTCACCTGGGCGGTCAGTTCTGTGTGTGCCTGCTGTATTTGCAAATACCGCCAAACAAAGAGAGATAATCCTGCTCGACAATGCCGGCAAGGGAGACAAATCGTGTGACAGGTAATTATCAGTACACATTCAGAGGCTGACTAATGATGGCAGACCAGTTTAATTGTTTCTTCATCGATTTTTGCTTTTTTAATTTAGCTCGCCAGAAGTGAAGTGCCGAGAATAGAAGGTGGGAGAGCATGGGTTTTTTTTTTTCAAGTTTATCTGTGTTGAATAAAGCGTAGACACTATGGTTTTACTGGGAAAAGAATAAGATGATTGTTGTAATAAGAATGGCTGACTTTCTTATATCTTGTATTGTCTCATTTAACTAGACCTAGTCAAACATGGTAACTAATATGAAGGAGAATATTCGTTTTAAAGACAGAAGATTATGAAATACATAGACTATAAGCATTAACTCTTTCACTCCTAATTGACGTTAATTTGACCTTATTAAATTAAATTGTTTAATTTGATAAACATTATTTTGTGTTTTATGAAAAGAGCATGCATTCCAATTTAATTCTATACCAAATAAAATATTTTCTGATAACAAACGACAAAGCTATTGAAGATAACAGGGTCAGTGAAATAGTAGTGAGCGAAATGAAGAAATGCGTCGAAACGTAGAAAAATAATTACGGAGAGAAAGAGTTAATAGGTGTGAATTTTTTTTCATCATCATCATCCGTCCCTTGACTTTCGTCGTAGAGGTCCTATGATAGTTCGTAGAGGAGCTATGACAGCTCGTAGAGGTGCTGTGATAGTTCGTAGAGGTGTTGTGATAGTTCGTAGAGGTGCTGTGATAGTTCGTAGAGGAGCTGTGACAGCTCGTCGAGGTGCTGTGACAGCTCGTCGAGGTGCTGTGATAGTTCGTAGAGGTGCTGCGATAGTTCGTAGAGGTGCTGTGATAGTTCGTAGAGGTGCTGTGACTCTTCGTAGAGGAGCTGTGTCAGTTCGTCCTAGAGGTGCTGTGACAGTTCACGTAACCAAATCCCGCCACTTTTCCCGGTCAGTAGCTGTTCTTAACAGGATATCAAAAGAGAGGCCGGTCCATTCTTTTATGTTATCCAGCCAGCTTTTCTTTAGGCGACTCTTTCTTTGAGCTTCCACAACTGTACCTTGAAGGGTGACAATTGACATAGTGTTTTTTCTTGTAGCTGTTTAGTCATATTTTTGTGTTGCGTTTTCGGGCCAGTATGGTAAATGTCTGTGTCAGTAATGACGTGTGTGAGTGTGTGTATCTATGTTCACCTTCATGTGTTTCCATAATTATCGTACCAAAAAAAATGTGAGATAACATAAAACTATACAGTCGTCTACCTAACTAGTAAAAGTAAGGTAAAAGTAAAGTTCCCCTTTCAGACCTTTTCATCTATGGGGCAGATGACGTAAAGGTCATCTGTTTCTGTGGCCCACGGTTTTAAGAGGGTATCATGACCAGCACAACGACCAACCGCCTTTACTTTCCCCAACTAATGTCAGATCCCCATAAGAGCTGGCTGGACTCAAAGGCGCCCAAAGGTCCCAGAATTAAAAATCCCAGATTTCCACCAGGTTTTGAACCCCGAACCTCGGCTCAGAAGCCAAGCGCTTTACCGCTCAGCTACCACCTCTCTAGTCCTGCTATCTATCTGTTTGTAGCGTTTCACGTCTCAAAACAATGTACAATCTGTTTTTTTGCAACTTCTCATGTGACTGTAGTAGCATGAATAATTTTTCTCTTTGCAACTTCTCATGTGACTATAGAAGCCAATCTCAGATACGCATCTACGGTCACTACTGCAACAGTAGCAACTGAAACGTAAACTCACACATACACAAAACATACATTGCTTTATTGTAATACAAAGTTCAGGATTAAGTTATTTCATTTCATTGTATATATGGTGTGCTAGAACAGGCCAGGGCCCTCAATGGGTTGTAGTGCCACTGGAATGGATGGATGGATGGATGGATGTTTTAGTGAACCAAGCTGTGTATCTAGTGACGATCAAGTTATTTTTTTCCTGACAGAGCCATTGTTGTTATTTATTGTACTAGAATGAAAAAGTCGCTTAATGTTGAAATGGTTTCATTCTGGGATTCTATACATTTCATTTCCTTCTTTTTTAGATCTATATGTGTACCAGCTCATCAATTTTTCAAAGTTACAAACTTCATTGTTAAAACTTCTTCTTAACATGACGAAAATCGAAAAAAAAATTAACCTTAACATGAGATAAAGTTAAATATTCTGTATCGGTATATCTTAATACCATTATGTTCTTAATTACTCTCGTTTTTACTACAAATGACCATCTTTAATGTAATGTTATTAATGGCCTTAAATTATAAATTAACTGAATCCAAAATCCCATTGGTAACTTCCAAAGTAAATGAATTAATAATTCCAGTTATCTGTTTTCTCTTCAAGTAGAAAGTGAGTAAAAATCTACTCACACTGGTTGACCCTCTATTCTCTCTCTCTCTCTCTCTCTCTCTCTCACACACACACACACACACACACTTTTTTTTTCTCTCTCTCGAGCCCTTTTCCACTTCTCGCTTTAAAAAGCAAAATTGGATTAGAGCAATTAAAGGCAATGGACGGGATCAGTAACACAACAGAAACACACAGACATGCTTACAAACACACACAGGCATACATACACACACACACACACACACACACATCAAGTAACGTAGAAACACGTTTTATTCTGTTCAGCGTAGCCCAAACAGTGAACAAACTTGTAGACATGTATTTTGACATCAATATAGATTTTTTTTTAAAAATCTACAAACGTAGCTTGACATCCTATTCCATATAGGGCTCTACGTTCTTCCTCTGGTCTATTCCTGTTGGGAAGAGTCTTGACACTAGAATAACTCTCACATCGTCTTATCATTTGCTATCAGCCCAAACATGCATCGTCCATCAAATGCATTACGGGCAGAAATTGTTTTTTTTTTTCGTTTTTCCTCCTCCCTTCCCTCCAATAAACTAAGAAAATGAATACATGTGCATAACCCGCTTGAAGAGTATGGAGTGGGCCAGGAGGAGGGGGGGGGGGCGGCTAATGGGCTGGCTAAACATGGAAGTATGGCCGGTTGGAGAGCATGGAAGGAGGGAGGTAGCCATGACCTTCTCATCTTTTTATGGGCTTTAGAAATTAGCCTCTGATATAGAAGAAAAAAAAAATTGATAATTAAATGATAAGGATTTTGGCTTGGAGAATGAGAAATAAGAGAGAGAGAGAGAGAGAGAGATGGAGAGAGACGGGAGACTGATCTAGGAAGATGATGTTGGCGGACAGTGGAAGAGCTATTTGTGGAAGAATATGTATTGTGCCCCCCGGCAAACAACTGGAGTTTGTGGTGTCATTTGTTAAATAGCTGAAGGTCAAGGAGACGTACTCTCGGACGTGATGTGCTTTGTAAAATAAAATGACGACAAACTGAAATAGAAATTTGTATTTTATTTCAAACCTTGAAAAACTTAAACACACACAAATGTAAGTGTAGGTTTGAGTGATATTTCTTTAAAAATGTTTGTTTTGAAAGAAGACAAATATAATTAAACGAATTACTCGACGTTTGCATCTCACGTTTATCTACAAATCACAACCAATAACAAGAAATATCAAAACCTTAAAATAAAACTCTTCGATTCCGATAAACAAGGAAGAATGCAGTGTTTTGTCTGTCTACGCAGATTCACTGCGACATGCATAATTTATCACATGTAAAATAAACAAAGCCGTTGTCCGGCGAGGTCTATTCATGGTAAATAAATTTTAACTTCAGTGCATGTCTTCGGAAAAAGCCTTTTTTTTTCCGAAACATAGGTTGCTAACTTGCGGAATAGTTAAGAAATTTTACTAAAAATTCAAGTAAATTTTCATTAAAGTTCTCGTTAAAAACTCAAACGCTCTTGATGCTTTAATTACATGTCTACGAGTTTCTTGAGCAACCAGAACAATGACCAGCACTTAATATTCACATGTCTGTAAGACATGGCAACGAACTATTGGTCTCCCCTTCCCACAGGTTGCCACGTCACAGGTCAGTATTGAGGCCTACTTAAACGATAGGTCTCGTGGTACCATTGTTAGTGTATGTGTATTTGTATATGTTTTTGTGTGAGTGATTGTGAGTGTATGTGCGTGTCTGTGCCTGTCAATTCTACAATGTTGCGGTACATCTGTGTGTGTGTATGTGTGCTAAATAATCTTTTTATCATGTCGCCAGGTCGGACAACACTTGTCCATCTAATCTCTCGAGTGTCCGAAGATTTCGACAGAGTTTATCACCAGTCTCTTTACCCCAAACTGGAGAGTGGCTGGTGTGAGCGATAGGGCGTGAGTGTCCGCTATTTATCCGTCTCACTCCCTTGTCCAAGCGCGTTTACTCGGCCCTCAGGAGCCCTTTGTCAACATTAGGGAAGAATCTGGCAGAGAAAGAGGGCCTACCATTATACCCTTTTTTTATATCAACACCAAACACACACACACACACGAACAAACTCAACAATGAGTTGGCCACAGAGATGTAGGGGGGGGAGGAGGGGCAAATTAAAATGAGGTTAGATTAGTTTAAGAACACCCGCCTGTAGGTGGAGGGTGCCTGTAAGGAGGGCCCTTCATCTGTCCACCAAATATCTTTTAGTGTCATCCGGGTTCTCGTTGAACAGAAGATGGGCGCCGGTCTTGAAAGACGACGTCCGGTGTAATCAGACCCTGATAACTTGTCCGTTTGAATGGTCAATGTTTTCATAATACCCCCCCCCCTTTTTTTTTTCCTTCTTCGCACGTGGGACAGGCAAGCACTGCGCTTAGCTTCTCGTGGAATACTCAAAGCAGGATTAGCCATCACGTCATGTTGACACTAGTAGTACTCACACGACTGATCGACGTCTTGAAATTCAATCCTGAGATAATCTTCAGTTCAAATCTTGTACAGGCCATTGCTAGACTTGTGTTGGCCGTTAAAACAGACGGAACAATATTCTGAAACTTTTTTTTTAGCCACGAGTTTGTTTTCATTAGTCACAGAAATAAAGTGTTTCCATTATTTCATGACGCTTTTCCATGCCAGGACGGCTTACTACAATATTGAAGCCAAACAATATTAGCTTGATTCTCAAATTTACTGCCATATTTGTAAACGTTAAAATATTTGGATTCGTTTTTCTTCTAAACATTCAAAAAATAAATCTGAAACTATTGAAAATTACTTCATTGGAACCTCTTCAATTTCAAAACAACACACCACGAACTAACCGAATAAGTTAAAAGTCATAATTTGATCTAATTTGATAACATTGGTACAATATATAGGTAAAATTAAATAAAAAATAATCATTAAGGCTCTTTTAATGAATAATACTTTTGTTTATTGGCGAGATAATGCACAAGTGACAAATCTCAATTCATATTGCCTCTTGACGTGCTTTCTGTGCAACAAAGGCAGCGCTGTATCATCATCTAGATCAATGCTAGTTAGTATTTTTGTCTCCGCGGGAATAGCATTAGCAAGATTACAGGGCAGTAGCGTAATATTTAATGTAAAAAACAAAAACAGGACATTCATTTCGGGGCCCCACTCAAGTGGAGTCCCGGAAGGACTTTCAAATTTAGACCCTCCTTAGCTATGCCACTGTTTGAGAATTTAAATTAATATCCAACTATACTTAAGCGATTGTGGGGAGGTCTTGTTGATCAAATTCTGATCCTTGTTTTAAAGTAGTCTATGGTTTTCTTGGCTGATTCATGCGATCTGTTCCAAGAATAAACGAATACTCATTAGACTTTTCCCTAGCATAAAGAATAAGAAATGTATTTTTATCTTTGTGTCTTTCTATTTATTATGTTGTTTTATGTATTTGTTTTGATTCAGTGTAATATGTCTTATAGCTACTTTACTTTTTAGTCTTCTGTCCTGGAGAATCTCTAAGTTAAGTGATTTTACTCATGGTAAAACTAGTCAAAATTAATATTAGTCAAAAAAGTCATTATTCATCGCCTCTCTATTTTGCGCCTGTTTTTTTAATCTGTAAGTATAATATAGTATTAGTCTAACAAAGGTAAAATAGCATTTGATTTTAATTTGTAAAGTAATGGCGGAGTTTGAAACAATGGTTCATTTCTTCATCATTTCCTAACAAAGGGATGTCGATTTGTGTAACTGGTTTGTTATTTATATTAATACTACACTACTATGTTAAAATTGCTAAACTAAAAATGAAATGTTAAAATGTATAGCTCTACGAGAGTATGAGTGTGCTACGAAAATAAACTTATTTTACATATCTATAATTTGTTTAGTATTGAAGTACATTAAGATATTAGATAAACAAAAGAGGTATTTTTTAATAAGTTCCTCTTCACAGATATATGGTTATCGAAAAGTCACAAAGTCTTACAACGAATAGTCAATTCTGAACAGGAGCTGCATGTAAAACCATTTTTTCCAGACGACACTACCACCCAAAGGAAACAAACAATTAACTCCTCTCAATTGACTACAGAGTTGTCTTGTATTTCTGTTCTACTTTTCTGTAACGGAGAGTATGCTGCAAGAAGTGATTTTTTTTAAAGTGAGAACTTAACTGCTCACGTCTGCTGAGAGGACAATGCCTTCATTCTAAAATGCTTAACTTCATCAATAAGTTAGACTAGGTCGTCGCCACATACAAAACAAAACTAAAGGGTAACACCAAGACTAAACACTGTGTTTTGATTTAATGTGACAGTGGATGACTATTGATAGCGTTGCATACCAAGATTCCAAGTCTTTCTTCTCGCTCTCAAGGTTACGTTTCGCATCCCCCCCCCCCTATAGATCTTGACAGCCTTCTCTATTTATATCTATGGATATGCTTTCCAAAAAAATGTTCAGTAATATGAATGTAACTTTTTTGGCCTTTTATGAATGCCTAAATATAATATATTCATATATTTCTTAACCCTTTTTCTTACAAACAAAGCTGGTTTAAAGAACAAAAGGGGAGAACCTAAACCAGAGCACTAGTAATGAAGTTCACGCGTATATCTGGCGTTGCATCCTTGTGAGGTTTTATAATGTTTTAATATTTTGAATATCGCTGATGTGTCAAACTTCTTAGTCAAACATATGTATTTCTTTGATTATATAATAAGTAGTCTTCATGATCAGAATAACATTTATGCATTGAATGACGTATCAATTAGCCCAGCACTGGTGTTTAAAAAGTTTAGTTAAGAAAAGAAGTAAATCTCTCTCTAAATAGATATAGATATATATAGTTTTATAGATATATATTCATAAACAAGTTACAACACGGGTGTTTGATTCTGCACACGTATCAACGTGTTAGTTAGACGCTAATCTACTATTATATATAAGATATATATAAACTGAAATAAACAAAAGAGAATCTATTGATTTAAAAAAAAGAAAGATAAAAATCTATAGCCAACTAAGATGGTGATAGTTTAGCAAGAAATATCTATGTTTCATACTTAGACTATGATACAAATTTTAACTCTATATTGCAACCTTAACCTTTCCCCCTCTGCAATGTAACGATTGAGAATAATTTCATGTACTTGAATGTCAGAAAGTACAAATTATGTTCTGTGTCAATGTATAATTGTTCTTTTGGTACAAATTTAACAACTTTCTTCACGTAGAAAGACAATGTAATGAGATGAAATTTTGTTTGAAATAGCAGCAGACGTTGCTCGAGTTCTGTGAAGAAGTCTGGCAAGATGTATTGACCAGAGAATCTTGTTTACCAAATTACAGTACAGAATATATTAAATAATAATGGTAATAATAATAATTATAGCTTACATTTGATCATTAGTGTGTTTTTATAATGTCAGTTATAAGTTTCTGGTGTGTGTGTGTCTATTTTAATGGATAAACTGTTATGAAATGTGTTTGCATATTAGCTGATGGTGTAATCAGGTGTAAACTTTCAGTAGTGTTAATGCAGATACAATTCTCAACAACAGCAAAAACTATTTCCAGATCTACAAGGCAGGAACAGTATCCTTAACTTATTTCGATAATTAGACTACGAGAATGTTACGAAACCAGCATAATGACCGGCGTTTATCACTTTACTAAACAAATGGCCAGTTAGAGCTTGGATGACTCAAGGAACGCATTAAAACAATTCCAGATGACAGAAAAAAATTTCCTTTGTTAACGGGATTCAAACTCAGTTCCTTAAGGTTTTATAGTCGATTGTCAAAAAAAAAGCTACGTAACATAAATCTAACTTTGAAGGGTAAACAAAAGGTGCAAATTGTTGAGCAATACCGGATGTTGTAAGTAATGCTATAGCATGGCTGCTCCTATAGTATATAGACTCTCCAGGGCCTAGATGTTACTGTCACACATGTGAAGCAGTGTTAACCTGGTCTGCTTGGATTAGTGCCAGTGTGTATATTGCCTGAATCTGAGAGACTATTTGCTTTGTTGGTAACATGTAACATTTACTCTGTAACACGAGGACACTGTTCCGTGACGTTATGAGAACATACGCAAATGTAGCCGGGCTATTGGCACGCACTTACCACAAATACACAATCTGCTATTTGTACGGCAGGCGCCAAAAACTAATCGCCGGGTGCTAATGTTTCCTAAAACAATGCTTGTCCTATGATGGAAAAGAGGAAAGGGGGGGTGTTAAGTGTGAAGCCACAGTGGAGGGAACGGGGAAACTGAGTTCTGGGAAGGGTAAGGGGGGGTGTATGTTTTAGGTAAGGGAGCTGATGCACTGATGCTAGACAATGTAAATAAGAGATCAGGGGAGAGCTTCTGGTAATGGCGAATGTGCCAGCAGCTTATGGGGACGCTGAAGTATGTTATAGGGTAGTGCTGGTGCTGTTAATGTTTTAGGGAGGTGGGGGGTTTGGGATGGAGAAGATAGGAAGAGTTGTGTTCCTTGGTACTAACATTAATAAAGGAAAAGGGGATGGAAGGCCTCTACTATAAAGTAACACTTACTACCATTTCCAGACATGGAAATGTAAAGAGCTAAATCTTGAGTCCACGTTCTGTCAAGAGATGCACACAGTCTTCCAATGAGAGATGCATGCTTGGGAAGAGCTAGCATGCACAATTGAAGATATACACAGTCTTCTGACTGATTTCATTGTTATTTGATTGATTGAAGATATACACAGTCTTCTGACTGATTTCAATGTTATTTGATTGATTGATTGCTGGTGATTCATTCATTGATAGTTGATTTATTGCTATGCACTAGTGATTAACTGATTAATTTGATGCAATAGATTGATTGGATAATGTAATCGATGGCATTTATTGATTAGTTAAGTGATTTGATGATGTAATTAATGTAGTTTATTGATTGATTGGATGATGTAATTGATTTGATGTATTGATTGCATGATGTAATGAAGTTATTGAGTTATTGAGCAACTCTGCCGTACAGATCGAAACCTTATGCAGTAAACTAATATTTACTTCATACTACAACAAAATAAAATATTTCTATATTTTAAACAATCATCTGTCCACACAGTCATATAAAATAATCCCATACAATTTTTTGTTTTGTTTTTCAATGACGTCGTGCTAGACATATACGTTTACAACACTTCTGACACCAAATTATTGGCTGCTAAAATTGTCCATACTTATCTCCTTTGCCCAAGACAATTTCTGTTTGTTCCTCAGACCTAAAAGCCTCTGTTATATCTCTTTACGTATCACTTCTGCTATGACGCAGTCATCGCTACTGCCACCCTGGTGTCTTCCATTGTCAACCTTGTCTGGGAGTCTTGACCCTTTCAGCCCGCCCCATCTCTCAGGAGAACACACGGACGCAAACAGATGCACGCTAAGCAGCGCGCACACACACACGCAAACATCGGCAATAGAAGAGAGAAAAGGAGACAGACAGAGACATAGAGAATGAGACAGGAAGACAGAGAGAGAGAGAGAGAAGCAGAAGAGTTGAGGGGGGGGGGGTCAATCAGTGACGGCCTATCAAAGGGAGCCTAATCGATAAGAAAGACACCTTGTGGTTTCTCATGGCTCTTCAGACACGCTGCCTGGACAGAATAGATGGAGATAAGGGAGGCGATCCTACACACACACACACACACACACATGCACACTCACACACACATGCACAAATACACATCCAAAATGCATTAAACGTTATAGAGAACTAGGTAGTATTCTAGCCAGATACACAAAAAGATGGGAAACACCATTCACAATTTGTTTTGACCTAGTAATAATTAATTATATGCTCATGTTATAGACGTTCTCAGTTTCAATAGACTTATTATTGTCCTGTGATAATTTGATGGAAACAAGATTGAGACGGACGTGAGATATTAAAGGATACACCGTTTTAAAGAACGATAGGGCAGAGGGTAGATCGAACATATATGGGATAGTGACTTACCTGCGTATTAGTAACACCGACCTATGTTGGATGCACCAGAGAGTCCGTTCCTCTTTCAGACCTTGCGATCTATAGGGCTACTGGTTAACAAGCAGGGTGTCATGCGGCCAGCACAACGACCAACTTTCCCCAACTAAAATCAGGTACCTTTTAGAGCTGGGTGGATTCAGGGGCGCCCTTAAAAATCCAAATTCGAAATCTCAGTCTTCACGGAGATTTAAACCCTGGACGCCATGTTCGGAAGCCAAGTGCTTAACCACTCAGCCAACGCAAGTCTATATCATGTTTAGGACATTGAAATGTTGGTGTAGTTTAAAGGTAGTATGTAAGACTCTGCCAGACACTTAACATCTCCGCCAACCCCGTTCTTTCTTTTTCTTCCTCCCTATTTTTTTCAGTTTTTTCCTTCTTCTAAAGAATCTACCATAGAAAAGAGAAATCCGTCTGACCTTCATTTGATAATATTTTTTTTATTTAAAGAAATAAACCTAATAGCAAGATTGTACAGATAGTAGAAAGTCTGAAATTGTATCTACATCATCTGTAATCTGTTCACTTGGGCTTAAAGACTGGCGCAATGTGTACTTTTCTGGGGGGGGGGGGGGGATTTCGATATCTATTAAGGATACGCAATTTTATTTTTCTTCTAGCTTTGGGAATGAATTGAATGATAACTTTAGAACGTAAGCCTAATGCCGGATATCAAAGGCGTGTAAAAGTTAATGTAGTAACGTTTTAAAACTCTAACATTCAAAGTTTGAATTTGATAATTTCTCGAATGGCGCATTTCTGCTGTAAGCAATTTCACGTTTGTTATTCTCTATGGTAAAATTATAATCATTTAATATCAAATAATCATGTCATTTTCACACAATCTGGTGTGTACACTTCACTACATTCTAATGTTGCTTGTCACAAAATGTCCATTTACCTTCTTGTTGCTCACATTCGATCCTGTCCCTCATTGTCTGACATTGTAATGTTACTCACACTATACCAGCTCTTATCTTCATAATGCATGCTGCACTCACGCTCAGCAGACTATAATGGCTACAAACAGGTTTTGTTGTTTTTTTGGTCTTACTTAACACCGTTTCACTTTTTTAAAACCATCTTTTAAAAAAAAAAAGATGTTGCGTCCCTTTCAAAGGCAAGAGTAGACTCCCTTGGAACGCGCTCATCTCACTGTCTAAAAACCGATAGAGGACACACAAAAAAAGCATTGTCAAGTTACACAAGCATGGACATTGAGATGTTGTTGTTATTTAAAATGTTAATATTATCACTACTTGAATCGCTTTTTTCTTTCCTATTATTATTGATCATATTAATCTTGTTTGTTATAATAGAGACAAAAAGTGTCAGTGGTATGTATAATATGTGTGTATGTGTGTTTTTTAATTGTGAGTGTGTTGATGACTTCATTCCCAAAGTGTTTCTAGTAGGTTTGACACCTAGAATTTCACCTCTTAAAAATTGATATAATACCTATATATAAAATGCTATGCTTTCGATTAGTTCTATTAAGCTTGATGAAAATAAATCTCTGAGAAAGAAGGGAGTATCTGGGTGATCGCTTTGTAAAAGCATTTATAAAAAAAATATTTTTAAAAAGTTGAACGACCTGGATATGAACTCGAAGTCCAACAGACTAACCACTGTACTAGAAAAAAGCATCCATTGTTAGTTTAAAACTTTAAAGCAACGTATAAAGGGGACTAATTCAACTTAACCACCACAGCAGTCAAGTACAATTTCTTTTCATTGTTTGATACCAAAAAAAAAATAATTAATTACCTATAGTTAATTAACTGGTTGGTTAGCTTTTTAATTGAATCTTTTTTCGTCAGGTCAAAGAAATAAGTGGGTAAACATTTTCACCTTGTTTGGGTATCTTGTATTCGGAGGATACCTATAAACCTTTGACCAGACAGATGTTTACATAATCCATGTAAAAACTCAGTGGTTTGTTGAGTATCAAAAAATGCATATGCTGTAGTTTTGATAAACAAAATTTTTAGCTTTTCGGAATAGTTTTTGTGTGTGCACGTTAAAGTTGTAACTTCTTCTGGAGCTCGAGTCTGTGTGGAATTGATTAAGATGTAGGTAATGGTCCAGGTATGATCAGAGAGAAACATCAAGACACAAACAATTGATGTGCCACTTTAATGACACGTTATTACCGTCGACACTCTGTGACGTGACAGCAAGCTCTGTGGTGGATTCTCCACTCGATTCGATGAATATTTTGACGGTGGCAGCGACTTTGCTTCGACTCTGTTGGTAATTTTAATAACACCGTCATTTTCAATCTCATTATCTGTTGTTGTTGTTTTAACTTTGTTCTTGTATCTCCAGCATGCGCCTCAGAAACATTTAAGTTTGTTGTTAGCTGGTAACCAGACAGTACCTGACCGTAAGGGAAAGAACTCGCGTTATAACATTGTAAAGAAAGTAAAGTGTTCCGTTTATATATATGTGTTAATATTCCTATTTTCAACCAGTTCTGTACCTTTTTTGTATTGAATTAAGTGGTTTTAGAAGTGTTGGTCTTCCAATTATTTTCTGAGCACAATAGTACAGTTTATCTGGTTAGTTCATTGTTTTCAAAGACTAAAAAGTGGTTGGACACAGGAGGAGAGAAGTGCGGAGAAGGAAAGGAGACAGGAGGAGATATGTGGGGAGAGAGAAAGGAGACAGGAGGAGAGAAGTGGGGAGAGAGAAAGGACACAGGAGAAGTGTGGTTTTTAAATTCTATTTATATGTCTAGTTATTCGCGTGTTACACTAGCTTTTCTTAATGTCTAGCGGTCTAGGAAATCTGTATCGGAAAGTAAAACTTTACTTAGATTTCAGTTTCCTGTGTTTGTTCTCTGGTATTCGACAATTGAGATATATTTTTGAACGCCAAAGTTGAACGACACAATGATTCACTCAAAGGCATCAAGTTAAGGCTCATAACGTCTCGTCAATTTTTAGTTGACTAAGACAAACCAAATACACACACACACACACACACATATATATATATATATATACATATACATATATGCGTGTGTGTGTCTTTGTGTATTTATATCTGCTTAGAAACTAACTAAAATTGTTGCCAAGAAAAGATCGAGAGAACGCGTGACTGGCTTAGACTTGAATCCTCTTCCAAGTTGGAACACTCACTCTTGACTGGACATTTTGGTTGTAACTGTAAACGTATAGCTGGAGTAGCGAGACATGGCCACTGAGACATGGCCACTGAGACATGGCCACTGAGACATGGCCACTGAGACATAGCCACCGAGTCATGACCACTGAGACATGACCACTGAGACATGGCCACTGAGACATGACCACTGAGACATGGCCACTAAATGGCCTTTAAAGTCAATTAAAACAAAATTTCTTCGGTTAACTCGAAAATCCGTTGCTAAAGTAGCACCAGCTAGGCCAACGACCAAACCGTCAATAGCTTAAATAGCACGCGGGTCAACCATTATCTAATTAATTTCTACAGCATATACACTAGGCTAACGACCAATTATGCATTACTAGAGAAGATAGGCTATAAGGCTAGGCTATAAGGCTAGGCTATTAGGCTAGGCTATAAGAGGCTATAAGGCTAGGCTATAAGGCGAGGTTATATATTAATTAACCCTGAATACTGAATTAAGTAATATTAAATGTGCGCCTTTTAAAAGTATTCCTTATAAACAATTACTATTAAGGGAAGCCCATTGACTTAAACTAACAATGAAGTCGATGTGATAGTAGATCAAAGATCATAAGATCATAAGCTCATCTCTCATCGACCTGGGCTACTGTGGTACAATGGTTTTAACTGTCAACCTAGTCCGCCTTAGTTTGTACTGTCAGACTAAAAGAAGACGCTAACAAAGGGGCATTCACAAACTGATCAGAATCTCTACGTGTCTGTCTTGTTACACTTACCATGTATGTTGTGCAATCAATGATATACTCTGCATGACTGCATGTGTATGGGACGTTATCGTAATATATTACTTTCATGTCTTGAAAGTTATTGCGTTATCAAAGTTTCGTATAATGTCTCAAAAGACTCGAGATACAAGGTTTGGCGCTCATGTTATGACCTAAGCAGTGTACCTACTAGAGGAAAGATTAGCAAGAGACCGAGGACATATGATGATGATTATGATGATGATTATGATGATGATTATGATGATGATTATGATGATGTTGATCTTAGTCAAACCAAAAACAAAACTAGTAGACTGTATACTTAAAAATATATTTTGATCACCACTTGAAAACCAAAATAGCAATTTGCACTTCCTAAGTCCATCATACAGCCAGTAGTAACTGTACAGAAATAATTCATTGATTGATTTATAGTTAAATAAATGACAAAGAAGAATCTCATTGATGTGTTTGTAAAAGAGATATAGAACTACCACAATTAATCAAAAAAGTGTATTGATTCTGAATGACGAGTTTGAAAAAGAGATTTATGCAAATAAAAAAAAACTACAGTAATAAAATAGCTAATTATCCCTTTTTTTTAAAGTATTTAAAGAATTTCTTGCTGATCTTTCAGCTAGTTAACACTCAAGCAAAAACATTTATCGTTATGTTTCTCGGATTTTTATACTTCCATAGAAACTAAAAACAGTTACTTTCAAAAAAATCCCAAGTTCAAGGACTTCGTTCGGTTTGGATATGTGCACATGTATAATAAATTACATGTGTACTTACATGTGTCTACAAAAGAAAGCAATGGACAACCTAATGAGCATGAAGTTTGAACAATTTCTGAACAATGTTTTAACTTTAATCGTTGTGAGAACAGGAAATTGACTGTTTTGTCTAGTCACAGTCTAGTGTGCTTTTGACAATGTAATCTTCTACTGATTTTTAAAAAAAATGCATACATAAGATAAAAAAAGGTAATTATTGCATTCTTGTCATTGTAAAATATAAGAAATCTTGTAAAAGTTCACTTCAGAGAATTCTTGACATGAACTTGAAATTCAGAAGCAGATTGCTTTATCTCTAGAGAGTACAGTTGAGCATAATACAATAGACATAGACACTTTTTCGGACTCGGATTTGAATTTTCTTGCAAGCCATATAATGTGGTGTCAGATTACTCTAGAAAAACAATTCATTTGGGTGTCAATATACACATTTTGAGAACCATTGAATTGTGCGTCATTTGACATGTACTCGATACGTCAGTTGATGTTTTTGAGATTCATTACAATATGTCGTCAGCAGATTAATACAAACAGTTAAAACATACAAAGTTAGAAGTATGCAAAAAAAAAAACAATCCTTATTTGTAGTCACTATCCCCTGGTAGACCTGTTCGACTCGAGGGTCTGCGGCTATCGTGTCACTTGTCACTCGGTATTACAGCTTTTAAGAATTGCAATTTTATTTCATCTGGGACAGCACGCGAAGGCGTCGCACTGACAAAAGCGTGTCTGACAAGCGAGAAACATCACGGTGTCAGTGACCTGTCAGTGAATTGTCATTGGCAGCCTCTGCTGTCCTGGAGAAAACCCTCTGACCACAAGATAACTTCAAATTGTTGGCTTAAAGATAGACCGGGAAGGGGAAGGTATGTGTCTAAAGCCTAGTGGACACACACTGGAGCTCAATGACAACAATTTATGGTCGGGAGGAAATAGAACTACAAATAGGAGTCAAATATTAGAACAGCACTGAATCTCAGGATAAGAATGACGTTGATTCTCAGGATAAGAATGACACTGACTCTCATGATAAGCATGACGCTGACTCGTCCTTTTATGATTAACCTCAAGTTATGGAGGAACATTAACCGTATTGTCATTCACTTTACTTTCTACCCAATCTCTTTCTCCATGTCTGTCTTTTTATCTCTGTTGGTCTCCAGTGTCTTTCTCATCTCTTCCTCTCCCTCATTTCACTGTCTCTCATTCATCTCCCTCACTTTTCTCTTCGCATTCCACTCCTTTCTCCATTTTTTCTTTTCGTGACCTTTCTTCTCTAGACTTTTGTATTTTCCCAATTTTCCCCACATTTCTCTCTCCGCACATCTCCCCTACTGTCTCTCCCCCTATCCCTTCCTGTCTTTCTCCCCTATCTCCTCCTGTCTCTCTCCCCTATCTCCTCCTGTCTCTCTCCCCCTATCCCCTCCAGTCTGTCTCCCCATTTCTCCCCTCCAGTCTGTCTCCCCACTTCTCCCCTCCTGTCTCTCTCCCCACTTCTCCCCTCCTGTCTCTCTCCCCCTATCCCCTCCTGTATCTCTCCCCTATCTCCTCCTGTCTCTCTCCCCCTATCCCCTCCTGTCTCTCTGCCCCTATCTCCTCCTGTCTCCTTTCTCTCTCCCCACTTTTCTCCTCCTGTCTCCTTTCTCTCTGCCCACTTCTCTCCTTCTGTCTCCTTTCTCTCTCCCTACTTCTCTCCTCCTTTCTCTCTCCCCACTTCTCCCCTCCTGTCTCTCTCCCGACTTCTCCCCTACTGTCTCTCCCCCTATCCCCTCCTGTCTCTTTCCCCTATCCCCTCCAGTTTGTCTCCCCACTTCTCCCCTCCTGTCTCTCTCCCCACTTCTCCCCTACTGTCTCTCTCTCCCCCTATCTCCTCCTGTCTCTCTCCCCCTATCCCCTCCAGTCTGTCTCCCCACTTCTCCCCTCCTGTCTCTCTCCCCACTTCTCTCCTCCTGTGTCCTTTCTCTCTCCCCACTTCTCTCCTCCTGTCTCCTTTCTCTCTCCCCACATCTCTCCTCCTGTCTCCTTTCTCTCTCCCCACTTCTCTCCTCCTGTCTCCTTCTCTCTCCCCACATCTCTCCTCCTGTCTCCTTTCTCTCTCACCACTTCTCTCCTCCTGTCTCCTTTCTCTCTCCCCACTTCTCTCATCCTGTCTCCTTTCTCTCTCCCCACTTCTCTCCTCCTGTCTCCTTTCTCTCTCCCCACTTCTCTCCTCCTGTCTCCTTTCTCTCTCCCCACATCTCTCCTCCTGTCTCTCTCACCACTTCTCTTCTCCTGTCTCCTTTCTCTCTCCCTAATTCTCCCCTCCTGTCTTCATCATGCTTGTAACTTACATTCTACTTCAAAATGTTTCAATGTAAAAAAAAAAAAGTAACGTAAACAACAAACAAAACAATTGTTACATTGTTTCTTCTAAGAACTTTAAAATACAAAACAATAAAACATATTTAGAACTCCGAACATTTATGTACACAGGCATATTAACCCCTCCCCTTTTGCCTAGTTATATTTTGGATTCATTTCCCCAAAACTCTTTGATAAACTGAATTAATCCTAAGCAAAAAACAAAGAAATAGATCTACAACAAACGTTCGTTTCATTCAGGTGGAAGACTAAACATCAAGAAGATAAAAGTGCAAAAGAAACCAGTTGAAAATGAAAAACTTTCAATGTTCAAGCAGCAAGTTGTAGGGTCATACTGGTTCCATCCTGGAGTCTACTGCCATTTCTATAGGATAGTCTCACCAGGTTCAATTAACTTAAAAATCTACAACCTTCCATTGTTTCTGGCTTATTAATTCCCCTGGACAAAGGACGTGAAACAAAACTTCTACCAGACGCCTAGATGTTGCAAGCTACTCCACTGCCGTTTCCGTTCCCTGGTGTCCATTCACCTTGACGTATTTCGACTTTGATCCGCCTTTGTGCTTACTGGTCATTTCCCCCTCTCCCTCATTCTACTTCACACCGATCACCTACACGCTATTGTTCAGATTGCGGCTATTGAGGTGCGATTGCGGGCAACGACAAAAGGTCGCGAGCGCTCTCGAATGGCGCTGGTTGAATCTTGTTCTTCTTTTTTTATTATTCTCCGAGAAAGTGAAAGGGAAGAAAATGGAATTAAAAGTAGAAGCAGCAGCACAGTTGGTGCACTGGAGAAGTGTTCAGCTCAATGACATTATAATAGATTTAATCCTATTAAGTCTTTAGAGTTCAAATGTAGGTGAAAGATTCAAACACTGTGGTGTGGCTGGACGCTGGAGATTAAAGACAAGGTGAAAATGTTGTTTTTTTAAATCAAGCGAGTAAAAGGTAGAAAAAAAATTACTCTTCTAAAAAAAGTTCTCATTTTGTTAGTGATAGTGCATTATTGTAATGAATGTAATACATTGGGGTCGAGCGATCAAATCAATAAAAGCAGCCGTCTTTTTTTTCACTGAATAGTTTGCTTTAGTCTCTAAACTCAAGCTGAATGGAATTTCTTTTACTCAAAATATTTTCAGTCAAGCATTTTTATGCTAATAGGTTATAATTTGTATGGAATGTGCCTTACAATTGTGCATAACACATAAGAAAACATTACCTCAATATTTAATAGAATGTAGATTCATACAACAGCTTCAATCAAAAGTTACTCGTGAAATTTACATCAGAAAGTAGGTCGTCATGTAAAATATCTTAATAGCTCATACAGTTAAAAATTCGCCCCCGCCCCCAAACGACCACTTTAATCTCTATCTACTATTATTCGTTTGCGCTATCAGTGCCCGTTTGCGCTACCAATGTTAAGTAGATGATTGGTGTTACAGTGACATAACACCAGCTTTTCGTCTCCGTAATAACCCGAAAGGCACGCTGTCAAGGCCGCTATCCTCCGCCTATCTTCCCCACCAAAGTAATGACGCAGAGGAAGGTAATTGTGACAGTGCAATTATCTAGTTATTAGGCTGGGTCAGATGAAAAAAAAAAGAGCTTGTGTATCTGGGTGATCCATGGGAAATGAACAATTATCTTACTCTGACCTAAACTACATATCTAGTGGAAACGCGGCCCAATCAAAGCACGCAAGAACTTTATGTGCAGGGTCTATCGTCCATTTTCTCTCCCGTAGTCTGATCTGAATTTACAGAAACAGGAGAGTAGAGAGAATAGAATTGTGGGATTTAAGAATGCCAGCACAAGAAAGATCTATGTAGCTGGACATTGAAAATAGGGTTATAAGCCTTGCCACTTTAGATGCGGGGCATTGATTGCTCTCTCTCTCTCTCTCTCACACTCTGTTTCTAACAAGGTGTCTCTCTATGTCTCTCTATATGTGTCTCTTTGTCTCTCTCTGTCTCTCTATCTGTCTCTTTCTGTCTCTCTTTCTCTATCTGTGTGTCTCTCTGTCTCTCTCTGTCCATTTCTGTCTCTCTCTCTCTGTCTCTCTCTGTCTCTCTTTTGTCTCTCTCTCTGTCTCTCTTTTGTCTCTCTCTCTGTCTCTTTGTGTGTGTCTCTCTCTCTGTGCCTGTCTCTCTCTCTCTTTCTGCCTCTCTCTATCTGTGTGCCTCTCTGTCTCTCTCTATTTCCGTCTCTCTATCTGTCAGTGTGTGTCTCACTCCCCATTCACCCCCACAAGAAACGAAACAAAAGGTGTCCCACGCTAAACCTTTATTTGATGTTCAAATTTGCCTTTCCTAGATCTATATTCAGCCGCCTCAATTATCACTCATGCATCTCAACTTCAACCATCGAGCTGTGCTCTTTAACCAGCTCGATGTTAACAAAGAAAAGATATCCAACCTTATTGTCATAAGAATCTCCCAGCGGAGCCAAAAGTCCAAATGATACATCGCGGAGGCAACGAACTCGCTTCTCTTTGTTATACATCTCTCGGAATTCGACATTCCAGACTCTATTGAATGCAAACTTAGACGCTGGCCAGATTTCTTCAGTGTTCTATGCTGAAAACATTATGAATTAGAAATTAACTTTGTTTGACTCTCTTTAAATAATGGAGGAGACCAGATGGGAAAGTGAAACTCTAGTCAGATACATCTATGTACTTTGGAATAAGGGTGAGGCGGAGGATGGAAGACAAATGATTAAATATAATTAGCTGATGTTATAAAAGGCGCAAGAGAAGAAGATGACAGGGTGATGGGGCGCTATGTGGTGGAGGGAGCCTTCAAAAATACGACTTTCGTTAGGGTTAGAACCTGGAACCATCGAGACGACAGTTCAGAGCGCATATCACGCGACCACGCAGCCATCCTGCGGGAGAAAAAAAAAGGTGGAGTGGGTACAACTGTCCATTTTGTCTACCTGGACACTACATCTACTATAGAACTAAACGTTCTTTATTCGGGTCTTCAGTGTTACGGTTTGTTACTGTCCCTTAGGATGTAATTCATTTCTTAACAGTCGCTTAGTGAAAATAACTGAACTGCTGTGTATCCCGTCTTAACACATCCAGTGGCTTAGCAACCGTGGTGCGAAATTTTCCTTGCTTATGGGCCTACGACCAACATAGGGGGAAAATGGTGGTGGCTAAATTTTAATGTTTCAAATTCTCACGTTATGTTATTTTAAACATCGTATACTTATTCTTCTTGAAATAAAGTTTTTGTACGTTTACCAAAAGCACAAAAGAGAAATTCGGTGAAAGGAAGTTAATCTTTATAGAAATAGTAGAGCGTTTAATTAAGTTCTAACGATTAAGATTATTTAAAATAATAATAATGTTAATAATTGTAGTAATGATTTCAACAAAACAATGATAACAATAATAATACAAACTTTGTATTAAAAAATGTGGAAGTTTTATTAAACTTTGTATTTGTTTAATTTATTATTTCTTCCTTTAATAATTCGGTATATATTCACCAATTAATGTACATGAATTAATATTACATCTTGACAGTAACACGGAATTTAGTTAGTGTTGAAATGGCAATATTTTTCAATCCTATACACACATGAGAACTTACAAATAAAAACATATTGGGAAAAAAAAAAGCCCACAAAAGAGGCAAGATGGCCCATACAAGAGGCACATTAAGCCCAAAAAAGAGGCCTAAGGCCCAAGGATTCCTATGATGATAAAGCTAAAATTAAATAGCGCAAATTCTGAGGTTTCCTTTAAAAAAAAAAAAAAGAGTTAACAAATATTAGAACAAAAAAAAAATACACACATGATTGAACCTATCTTTCTATCCTCTATTTCAACTGATTGATAAGCTCAAACATTACCCAGTTCGGTTGTAGGTTGACCTAGGAAACAGCAATAGACTCTAGCGAGTAGGTTAAACAACGATCTTAACGATGGTTATTCAAAAACTTTGATCTCTTGAAATTGATGTCAAACATTTCGTCATGACAATTACACCTTGTTGTCCTGAGCTCGTTAGGACAATGTCTACAGGTTCTCAGATTTGTGACGAGCTATACATAATCAGAATATCTGATGATTCCGAGTGAAGACTCCTAGCAAATTACATGGTTGACCAATAACATAATGACTTTGCATAAGACTTAGAGTCTTAGCATTATACAAAATGGTAACTGAAGTTTTCCAAAGCCAGGGACTCACCCATTGTCTTCCGAGACAAAGGAGCCATAGAACTAGTTTTCCAAAGCCAGTGACTCGACAATAGTCTTCCGAGACAAAGGAGCCATAGAACTAGTTTTCCAAAGCAAAGTGACTCGACCATTGTCTTCCGAGACATGAGGAGCCAAAGAACTGAAGTTTTCCAAAGCTAGTGACTCGACCATTGTCTTTCGTGCCAAGAGGAGCCATAGAACTGTAGTTTTCCAAAACCAGTGACTCGACCATTGTCTTCCGAGACAAGAGGAACCAAAGAACTGTAGTTTTCCAAAGCCAGTGACTCGACCATTGTCTTCCGAGACAAGAGGAACCAAAGAACTGTAGTTTTCCAAAGCCAGTGACTCGACCATTGTCTTCCGAGACACGAGGAGCAATATAACTGTAGTTTTCCAAAGCCAGTGACTCGATCATTGTCTTCCGAGATAAGAGGAGCCATAGAACTGTAGTTTTTTAAAGCCAGTGACTCGACCATTGTCTTCCGATTCAAGAGGAGCCATATATCTGTAGTTTTCCAAAGCCAGTGACTCGACCATTGTCTTCCGAGACAAGAGGAGCCATAGAACTTTAGTTTAAGTTTTTTAATGGCGAGGGGTTTCCAAGTCCTCCTCACCCCATGACTACGGTAATTGTTTTTGGTGCCTGTCCTTTTTTTATTTTAATTACTTTTTTTAAGTTTTCGTTTTAGAAATTTGTTTCACCTCAAACACCCATTGAGACTGGTTTCAAACTAAAAATCCATTGCGGGGTGTCTTAAACTCAAAACCACCCTTGACTATGCTATCGGAATTTGGTAACTATAGCTAGTTTTAGTTAGTTTTTTTAAACTTAAACCATCTAGAAAAGGAGGGGGGGGGGGGTAAACACACACACAAAAATTAGCTAAGTCATGGAATTTGGTAACTGTATTTGCTTAAGTTTTAATTGAAAAGGGTCTTTTCAACCTCAAGCCCGCCCTCCTCTTTGCAACGTGGTCATCTCACTAGTACCTTGCTACGCCACTGAACACATTTACGAAGATATATGTATGGAAATTAAAATATCATATTGTAAATAGTGGTAGCAGGAAGAGTAAATAGATACAGTGTATGTTCCAGACAGGTCGATATATCACAAGACGATCTTATCGATTATTAGGAGATCGATTGAAGAAAAAAAGGAATATACTATATAGAGAGAAACAAGCTGATAGATAGACAGATAGATAGATTTATTAGATAGATAGATAGATAGATAGATATGAGGTACCGTTTGGTAAGGTGTAGATAGATAGATAAATAGATAGATATGAGGTACCGTGTGGTATAGTATGCATATCTAGGTGGAGAGCTACATATAACTGATTTAAACGTTTTTCTATTGCTGCTAAACACTATCATAATGGTTTAACATCTTTAAAGATAAAAAATATTGTAATAAATAGTGAATAAATGTTGAATCACTACATTTAGAATTACATGGAGATTTTAGAGAAACCTTTTTTATCCCTAAGACTTTTTTAAATCGACTTCTGCGTCTGTCTGCTATTACTGTATGTGATATTTATTGATATTTGTTGTATAGTTATCCCCCTTTCAGCCGTGAATGTTGATACAAATCTATATTGTATCTCAAGTTGGACCAGATAACAAATGGCCTGGATGTTCATGAAATAAAATAGTGCAAATCCTTTGTTCTAAAGGGATTTAACTAGGATAAGGATTAAGACGCTAAAAAAAGAACAACATAAATAATATTGGAACACATGTGGGCTGCATGCTATGTAAACAAAAGCTCGCGGGAATAATAAAGCAATTTGAAAGCGTGACGTAATACAACTATGATACTGGGACTGCTAGATACGAGAAATTGCAACATTTGCATTGTCCTAACTTCTGTTCTGATGCTTTTATTTTAATGTACTTGAAACAGAAATAGTAAACAAAGAAGGACAAGTGTAGATTTGAGTTTCTAGTCAAGTTCCCCTTTAAAACCTTGTGGTTTATAGGGCAGATGATGTAAAGGTCATCTGTTTCTCTAGGGTGTCATGGGGTCAGCAAAGAACCAACCGCCTTTACTTTTCCCCAACTAATGTCAGGTACCCATTAGAGCTGAGTGGACTCAGAGGCCCCCAAAGATCCCGAAATTAAAAAACCCAGTCTTCACCAGGATTCGAACCGGGGACATCCGGTTCAAAGGCAAAGCTCTTTACCGCTCAGCCACCGCGCCTCCAAGATTCGACTTTCTAGTGTTTGTTTATTTGTACCGGTTAACCGGTTTCGAGGTTTAAAAATAGCATTTCTTCTGGTAAAGTCTTTGAAATCGAAAGGCTTTTTTTTTTTCTAAAAAAAAAATGTTACCCATCAATCTGATGTATATACTAAATTGGTATTGTTGTTTTTACTACTTGTGTTTTTGTATTATATCGATTCCATAGTTTCCAGTAAATACATCAACCAATGTAATACTAATTGTAATAATCTGTATGGTCAGTAAGGATATTTGCCTTTTGTCTTACAATTTGTGCATTCCACCAAAAAATGTATTTAACAAATGTACATTCACACCAGACTCACTCATAATTTACATGTGAAAAGCTTATATCAGATTGTTTCTATTTAATGATTTGATTTCCAGGGGAACAAAAGAGTGTTTGTGTCTGTTTGTCTTCGCTGTCGGTGTTTTGTATCTCTTTTGTGATAGTAAAATCACAAAATCATAACCAAAAGGGTGATTTTTTTTTTTTAGAATCTTTTTAGAATCTTATTTTTATGGAAGTTCGTCTCAAACAGCTGCTCAAATGGGGTTTGTTTTTTGCTAAATTACTTTACCAGCAGCATTTAGTACTTTCATTACTTGTTATATTATTTCTTTTTTTTTCAGGTAAATACAACAACCAGTAATAAATAAGGAATTTCCTTACTGTTTATATCGATTCCATAGTTTCCAGTAAATACATCAAACAGTGTAAATAATGACTCTTGTTGCTGTCTATATCGATTCCTTATTTTATAGTAAATACATCAACCAGTGTAAATAGACTAAAGTCTTTGCTTTTGAGGTAAAAGACATTAGTTATGACAAAGAATTTTTCTAATGCCACACAAATAACACATTATAAAAACATCTAGCTTGCTTTTAATTGGTAGCCTAATCACTCCGTCACTTCTACGGGAGGAATTTATTTCAAAGGTTTCTTCTTTCTTCTGGACATTTAAATGTTAAATTCTGAGAAAGTCAAAACCTCTATTATTTTAGACAAGAACTAATCTAGACTGCTTCCAGTCGCATCACATATTTCCCTTGTCTACAATAGCTTCAAACGATTATATGATATTCAAAGAATTCGTGAGATATCCAAAAGAAGCTTGAATGAAAAAAAAAAAAAAGCAGAATGGAAACATTAAAAAAAAAGGATCGCTGAGTTAAAGTGGAGCTTAAATCTGGGTTTTTCTTGTTAAAGAGACCCAAGAATTTTCCTGCATTGACACGTCACGCGCCGGAAGTGACGAGATTACATTAGAAAAAAGGGTGGAAAAAGAATTAATTTCTTTCTTTTTCTTTTTCCCCTTTTTTAACGATTGTTTTTCATTCAGTGTCATGAGAACCAAAAAAAAAAAAGTTATTATTAGAATGTTTGAAAACGCTGCTGAACATTGTGTTCCCAATTCAGATTTATCAATTGACTGACATGTTGGACATCGTAAATAAATTAAGGAGATCTGATTATGGAAACACACACAAAATCTCACTGGAAATACACAGCTCTGTCTAGCGAACGTTTCAAAGCATGCATTGAACTTTGCACTTTGTAATTGAAAACAAGAAAACGTAATAAAAAACTTCTTTTTAAAAAAAAAGTAAAGTTTATATGAAGTGTTATTGTATCAATTAGTTTGGTTCAGCCATGGCTCTCAACCTTTTCTAGCTCGGCGACCCCTTGTTACAGATCCTCACTGTGCAGCGACCCTCAACCTTAAAATTATTTCCGCTCCTAAGCCTAAGTAACTACTTTTAATAAAGTTATTAAATCGTAATTGTATGTTTAGTATCCGATCTACATTGTCCAAACTTTGTGTTGTATCACGAAACAATATGATTCATATTTTATCTAATGAGTATTTTACTTATAATCAAATTACAAACAAATAAAATGACTAAATATAGAACAAAAAACATTAAATAATTACTCTTAGAATTTTAGCTCTATTTGTTTTTAATTGGCAACATTGGGGTTAAAATCTCCAATTTTAAAAAAAATTATAGCCCGCCAATTTTTATTTAAAGTTTTTGGCCCGCTCCTAAAATAGTTTGCCCACCACAGGTCTACGCAGTTCAGTCCCATTCCATTACCCAGGTTCCCACGCAATCGTATCTTTCTGAACTTGATATTTGGAAATGTTTCCTCCTCTTGTCTGTAGGTAGCGCCTCAAAAGGGAATAGTCTGCTGTACGTGCCATTTTGAATTGGGTGTGTCTGAGGTGGTATCCAAATAAGGAACCTCTCTCAACAGCACGTGCACAGAGGTATTGATTCTAGGGGCTCATTGTATTTTAATTGAGTGAAGAGTTCAAGGCTCTGAACACAAAGAAAGAGTACTCTGAAGAATAAAGGTGCTGGTGGGTGATTGGAGGTAAAGACAAAGTTAAAAAGATGACATGACATAAAGAGATGTAAACATGACATGACGTAAAGAGATAGAAACATGACATGACATAAAGAGATGAAAACATGACATGACGTAAAGAGATGGAAACATGACATGACGTAAAGAGATGCAAACATGACATGACGTAAAGAGATGCAAACATGACATGACGTAAAGAGATGCAAACATGACATGACGTAAAGAGATGCAAACATGACATGACGTAAAGAGATGCAAACATGACATGACGTAGAAAGATGCAAACATGACATGACGTAGAAAGATGGAAACATGACATGACGTAAAGACGCTGAAAAGAGGATGTAAAAATCAATGACAAAATGGGGTACCATCAAGTGAAAGTCTTCTTAAAGACAATAATAAAGGAAGTTGGTTGATGATATTATGGAAAGGTTTTACCAAGAAGTGCTGTTGAGTAGATCTTATTTGGTTATCGAACACATTTGAGGCCTTCAATTGATAGAATTCGATATAAACATGTACGTATGAGCTCAGTTAAGTTTTACTATTTAAAATAAAAATTGAATCCAAAGATTTAATAAATATTGATGCTCTGTCTTGTTGGTAATGAGTGTCCTTACTTAACACTGAATAAAATATTTATGTTCATGTATTATATTTCTTCTTCTTCTTCTTGTCTGTCTCTCTCTCTCTTCTTCTCTCTCTCTCTCTCTTAGCCTTAGTTTTTTTTAATTAATATGATGTCATACATATTCTTTGATTAATTTGACGTCATATATAGTCTTTGATTAATATGATGTCATACATAGTCTTTGATTAATATGATGTCATACATAGTCTTTGATTAAAATGATGTCATACGTAGTATTTGATTAATAAGAAGTCATGCATAGTCTGTTATTAGTGTAGAGCTATACATAATCTTTGATTTGTGTGAGGTCATATATAGTATTTTATTCGTGTGACACCAACATGCTTTTAATTCTGAGTCAGGCTGATATAAATATATATATATATATTAAAGCGTATTATTACCAACGTAAACACAGATTTTGGGGGAGAGGGGACAGTTCGTGGAAATAGAACAATTTAGGACAAGAGGACAGCTTGGGAACATGGGACATTGGACGGAAGCTTTTATGTTGAAGATTCTCTTGAGAGACGTGTTTTAGTTTATTGCTAGCACCATAAAATTGTTGGAGGTGTGTGTGTGTGTGTTTGCTTTAGTGGATGAAAGAGTGAAAGTGAGATAGAGAAGGGAGGGGGAGGTTAGTGAGATAGTGAAAATAAGAGAGTACGTTTAGAGACCCGAAAAGAAACAGAATATGTGAGGCAGACGCAATTACGTCACTTCCGCCAAGATCCACCCCGAGGCTATGTCTTCTTAGTGATCTTTTCATTTGGTGGAGGCGACTGGGAGGAGTGAATACGAGAGAGAGGGAGAGAGTGAGAGGGAGTGAAATAGAGAGAGAATGAAATAGAGAGTGAGAGAGAGAGAGAGAGAGAGAGAGGTCAGACAAACAGAAAGACGATGAACAGGGATAAACGAGGGATATGGTCAAAGGGAGAGGGAGATCGAAAGGAGCTATCAGATGGCTAAGTGATGACATAGATGGGGACACTGAATGTCCTGGAGGTGACCATGGGTTACCGTGCTGTAATAGCTAGAAGTGCCTGGAACTGGAGTGAGATGTCTTGGTGGTTAAGGCGGTACACTTGCACTGTGTTCTCAGACCACTTAGATGCGCATTCTCCCCCACCCCTTTTTTTATATATTTTTTCACCATTAAAGTAACATTGTAATCCTAAAACAAATGTTGTATAATCCAATAGTTTATACTTTTCTTTGACTCTAAATCTCTAGACTTAGTGTTCTTTATGTTGTTTGTTTTTTAATAATTTCTTTACCAAGATGGTATTTGTTTTATTTGGTATTGTTGGTTGGTTAACGATCTCTGTATCATTTAACTGTATCTTTATTTCCTTTGTCTTCCTATTGTGGAGTGTACACCCTAAACGACGGCTATTACGTCTCTATTTATATCGCGTTGCTTTAGCAAGTTAGAACTTTTATATATCTGTATAAAATAAACTATTTTATTTTAATTTCTTAAGCACCATATTAAGCCCTGTCTAGTTACAGGACTAACATGGGGCTTTGTACACCTACCACTATGTCACTGACTCACATTTCGCTCCACAAAGTAGGTTTTTCGTTAATACTGAAGGGCTGTGTTATTCTTGTTGATGTGTTAATCTGAGTTTATTAATAGTAGATGTCTGTCATGATATGGGCTTACTCATAGTATAAGTCTTTGTTGATCTGGGGAAATAAAAATCGCGAGAGGGATAGATATGTTGAATAATGAGTGCGTTATATGCTGCTGTTGTTATTGGTGCTCTTAGTCAGTGATTTATAACTTTAAACTCTATTTAAAACAATGATTTCTCTTTATTTAATCAAATCTGGAGGCACGGATCAATATGTGTTCGAATTTTTGTTTGTTTTTAAAGCACATATCTAATAAGTCATTGACTCACGCACTTATTCACTCACACACTCATTCACTTTCACTCAGTAAACTCACACAGACTTTCACACACACACACTTATTCACTCTCTCCGTCAATGAATGAAGCACATGTAGCTAGATATCCGGAATATCCTTTGCATACAATATTGCATACCTCTTTGTATCTCACAGTATTATATTTTTTAAATCTTTTTTTTTTTAAAGAAAAATCGATATTTGTCTATGTCCAGAGAATATAGGTAAATGTAACTGGTAGGGTTGTAAATCATGTAAGTGATGCCCCGTTGAACACATTGCCATCTAACGCATAAACATCAGCAGAAGACATTTTGTTTTATCTTGCAAAGCAAAGTCTTTTCCTTTTACACAGCCAATAGCACAGTAGACTTTCTTCATTTAGAACTATTTCAATCATACTAAGTCATAACTTACTAGGGGAGGGGGTCTTTCATTCATATAGGGTCATGGCTTTCTGAGGGAGGGGTCTTTTATGTAAACTGGGTCATAGCGTACTCCCAGCATTCACTGAGATTCGAACCCGACACCTCTCTTTTCTGAAGCCAAGCGCGAGACACTATATCAATATGTTGTACTCTTACATTGAAAAAAAAAATAGCTACGTCGTAAAATAAGTTACTGAATCTATTATTTGTGTTGAGCAGTTTAAGTTAGAACTTTAACCTTTCAAAAACTTTGCATGCAGTGCCCCAACCTGCTTGCCCCTCCCCCCCCCCCAAATAGTTTTAATGATATTTTCCTTCATTTCCTTATGTTGCTTACAGAAGGCCCATATTTCGTTTGGCTTTATCAAGTTAAATCCGGCACTGTAATGGAACATAAAAAAAAAAAGGGGGGGGGGTCCAAAAGCTTCACTGATGACACCTTGATTCCAATGAATTGAACTGATTGTGTCTACACTTTGATTGCCAACTCGAGCTAATAGTTCCACCCGTTTAGTAAAACCTCTTAGCAGCCAAACTACGTCGATCTGGTGAAATTTTATTTTGATACTGTCTCTCTACTTAAAGTGGTGTGCCGTGTACTTATTGGACTTCGATGAGATCGTTCGATACGTATCTCCAGGTACCACGAGGGATTTTTTTTTCTTTCTTCCTAATCACACTGCCATGTGTCGCTGAATGATAAGTCCCCCGCCCCTCGAGCGACTATTAACGACGAACCATCCCTCCCTCTATAGCTTAAACTAAAAGCTCTTCCCCCCCCCCTCTCTCTCTCTCTTCTTATGCACTCAATGGTTTAATGCGTTTTAATTGTTGCTTTAAACGAGCCGGGTCTGTTTATACTTCTCTCCACCGCTAGATTCTAAACGAGAGGTAGGGAAGGGAGGGCGGAGGGCGCCAGGAGAACAAATAAAAGAGAACAGTGGTGAGCACCCGATCTATACGCCCGCGAACATTACCGCGAAAAACCCAACAAAAGTGCTTGATCTCCGGGTGGGTTCGTACCGGGTTGAACCTTGCCTCAATTTCCAATTTCCCGCCCCAATCATTTATTTCCCGGCCTGGTTGTTTTGTTTTGTATCTTAGTTCACAATTTGCTTTAGTTCATTGAGATTGTTTTGTTTTCACGTATCTTTAACAGTGCCCCGCCCACCCCCTTCACTTTTCTCTTTCACTGATACGTGAGCAAATAGTATGTGCTTGACCCCCGGGGGTCGCTGTAGGAGCGAGGCTACCAGACTGTGGAGGCACGGGAAAATAGATCCAGACGCATATGTGAAAAGCGTTTTCTATCTCGCCGTCAATATGCCTGTTTGTTTGTTGGTTGGTTTGAGTATTTCAGCGTTGAGTCATGAAGTGTAAAATAAACAGTTTAAAAGACTATAATTACTGTGCTAAAAATCAAGTAGGTCACGTCTGTTCAAATTAAAACAGATGCCACGTCACGCATTGCGAGCTATCCTCCTTGAGGTGTGTCATTCTTTACCATTAGTTAGAACCTTCTCTTTTTCACTGACCCGTATATTTATTTACTAAATATCTCTTCGAGTAGTTCCTAATGTTTCGTTATAAGCCAAAACATTAAACAAAAATTGAACTATATTTGTATTATGGCTCTACACAGGCATGGCTTCACATACAGTATGATCATTTCATATTCGCTTGGTAGACCCTACGTGAGGTCGAGCGTGACAGTAAACAGGAACACGAGGAACATAACGTAATAAAAATACTTAGACACAAATATAAAGGTGCCATTTCTTGTCCCACGTGGCAGGACAAATTCTTATAATTGTAATCTAATATATATCTGTGGCATTTTACGTCTCGAGAGACGATCTTTTCCCTTTGCAACTTCTTGTGTGACTAAAGAGGCCAATCCTTGATACACAGCTGCAATCTAATATATAAAGCAGAAAGAAATGTGTATGTATGTATGTATGTCCCGAATAAAAATCTAAACCTTTTGACTAATCTTGATAAAACTTGGTATAAAAGTTCCTTAGATCATGGCGGAGACCGTGCTGTATGTTAAATATCCCTGTCTTAATCAGAAGACCCCAAAAAATAGACAGAAGTATCTATTTGCATTGCTATGAAAGAACGAAACTCTCTAACAAATCGTGTAAACCCGTTTTCACAATATTTTATACTTGATATAAATATGTTGCAGAACGGGTAAACCCATTTCCATACTCTACTTTTATTTTTGTGGCAAAATGAAAAAAAAATCTGAAAGGAACATTCTCCAAGTTTAAACAGATCTAAATTCAATCCAGTAGATCAAAGATAGCTAAACTAAGGCCCCCAAGCCGCGGGTCATATCCGGCTAGTGAATTATAAATGAAAGAAAAAACACCTAATCGTCAACACCATACTGCCATAGTTATAAGCCTATCAAATAATAGCAAGAAAACAACTCATGTGATATCTATCAGAAGAAAATAAGGAAGTGGCGTAAAACAAAGGGAAACAACCCAAATAAAACAAATAAAGATTAGGTTATCGTCCTTTGTCTAAGCCATTGTTTAAAGATCTAATAGTTTCCTCCTTTCATTTCCATCACCACATCACCCCCTCCCTTTCATGTTTTCTTGTTGATCTGTTTATACGTGTAAACGGAGAAGGGAGGGTGGGCTGCGTTTGGGTGTGTGTGGGTGCGGGCGCCCCAGTAACGAGCTAACGACAATCATGTCGATATCTGAGCCCAAGATGTGCCAATGAATAATGAGACAACCGAATCCAAAATGTCATCCCGCGGCAAGATTAGGGTTGGGGTGCAGACGATAAGGGGACTCGAACACAGACAAATCATACTTCCGGGGAAATCACTCTCCTTAAAAGAACTTTCTTTTAAAATATCTTCAAGAGTGGACAACTCATACTAAACAAAGGGGGATAACCAACAGATACAACCGCAGATTAACTATCCATCGTTGGTAATAAAGAATAATGCTCGGTCCATCTTGTCCCCAAAGGCAGAGTAAAGAACCTTTCCGCGCCTCCCCCAATCAAACCCTCATATCCTAAGTCCTGTTGCCTAGGGCGCCAAAAACCTGTGCAAACATACAAGCCGAGATTTGTGCAAATAGAGAAAAAAAAAGTACGACTGTTTGCAATTCGACGTCTACTGCTTCCCACCAAAATCGAGAGCTAGGCGGTTCTTTAATCGCAGTATTTAGAATGCATTTAAAATTGATTTTTTTTTTTTTTTATTAAAGTTAAGTTTGAAGTTGAAAGATGCACACGTATGCTAATAGGGTGATCTATTGAGAGTCCGTGTTTCTTCGGTAGATACTTCACTCTTCATCCTTCCCCTTTCCGCCCCATCTCGTGTATGGATGCTCCTCCTGCAAGACCCAAGAAATTGTTAGCTTTAGAATCAGGCTCAAATTAAGACAATTGTATATTGATTTCTCCAATGTTTTAGGGAGACTTGTTCTCTTCAATCCTAGTTTAGTCGAAGGAAAACTGATAGGGCGGACACTTATGTTTTGGCTTATCGGAAATAGATTGGGACTTCCTCTGCTCAAACTTTTTAAACCATTGTTCCGGATAAATAATATTTTCTTCAACTGATGGTCAATGAAAATTCTGGTTGACGTATTTGGGCTTTAGTTTTGCTTGAAAGTTCGTTGAAGAAGTTATTGTGTCATCATTAATTCAGAGGTTCTAAACAAAATCAAGCTGAAAAATAAAATGTAGATAATAGTTCCTCCATTGTCATTCCAGAAGTTTATTTCTCTCTTTCTCTTTTCCCTCTCTTCCTTTATATCTCTCTCCCTCTCCCTCACTCTTGGCTTTCTTATTCTTATCTCTTTCTTTCTCTATCTCTGTCGGTTTAAAAATCTATAATTTCTAGACTCCAGTTTCTTAACTGCTTTTTACAAAGCTTATATCAACTCTCTTTCTGTCTGTCTGTCCGTCTGTCTGTCAGGTAAAACGTTTGAACAAGTTTTTTCTCCCACTTCCCATTCTCGGATGAAGTTAAAACTTTTCACAATTATTCATTAAACCTGACTAGACGTGAAGCAATAAAAAAACAGTTAATTAATTGTTGGGTATTAATTATTTTGTTTCATTCCTAAATAAAGGAAATAAATGCAACTTAATGAGAGATCTGGATTTATATATGGATTGTGTCACCTTGTTACGTTTTAACACATTTTGTCTCCCACTTCACATTCTCAGATCAAAATTGAATTTTGCATTATTATTCATAGTCGATAACAATACTCGAATAAATCCAAAAATTAACCAATTAGTTAATCATTTAGTGCTAATTAATTACTTTATTTTATATAGCAGAAAGGGAGATAAACCCCATAATATTCAGATAAACACAGTAATTAAGGGTTCCTTTCCCTAAATAAGCTTTGTTTTTTTGTTTTTTAAGTATTAGTTTTTTTATTGTTTGTTTTCACATTGTTTTATTCCTTCACTTTTGTTTTTCAAATACATGTTTTAAGTGTCAAATTGTTTTACTTTATTGTTGTTGTTGTTTTTTTTATTATTCTTATTCTTATTTTAATTTTTTTTCTACTATCCTCCAAAACCGTTTGATACATCTCTTATTAGTTAGGGGGTTTCTCCTTATGAATTTCTGAACTATCGGTAACATTTGCTTTGACCACAATAAGTGATTTGTGAGCTTGTGGTACATTGTGGAAAATAGGAAAGGAGACGCTTACGCAAAGTCAGGCAAGGCATAAATGTGGTTATCAACATTTGAGACTCAGGGACCACTTTAAAGTTATCAATTGAAGTCGTGGACCTCGACCTGAAGCACTAGAAATAGAGATTCTATGAAAGCTCCTGCCACAGACGAGGTGAAACCACACTTTGAGATCCGCTGTAATATATTACATCAGTAGTTTTGTCTTTCTTCTTGTTACTGTCAGACCTTCCTGTCCGCACCGCTATTTTACTCTCAAACAATGGGATGTAGGTCAGGGATGTCTGTGTTTGTAGGAGTGGTTGGTGAGCGTGGACAATCTCGTCTGTGCCCAGAGCCCACCACTTTCTCCCCTGTTATAAATAACTCGATGTAATCATCAGACTGGACATCCGACTGGACTCAAGAAACATGTCTTTCTTTTTCTTTTTGTTTACATCTCCCATTCTCTCCTTTTCTCTCTCATTCTCTCTATCTGTCTCTCTCTCTCATTTTTCCCCGCCTCTCTGTCCTTCTTTCTTTTGATCTCTGTCTCTTTCCTCTTGCGAATGTCCAGTCTTTATGTAATGCCAGACATCTGTGACAGGAACACGGGGAGCTAGTCCAGCAATACACGAAGCCTGTAATCGAGAAAAATCCTTGGATAATTAGTTTAATCATTAGAACAGTCTAGACATCTACACTACTTCAAGCACTATGTCATTACGACTAACCGACATTCTTGTTAATAATGATCTAACACATTAGAGACTCTTTTTTTTTTTTCAATTTCTTCTATAAGCTCACACTGTATTGATAGTCAAAAGAAGGTCATTTCTGCTAAAAAAAAAATACGTCATTTCTAGTAAAAAGTACGTCATTTCTGGTCAAAAGTAGGTAATTTCTGGTCAAAATTTGGAATGTGATAAAAAGCACAACTAAAATTTATATTTTTTTTTTCAAGCACATGATTCCGCAGTTAGTAGTAGCATGGCTGGACAGCTAGTTGATAGAGCGAATGTCATGGGCTTGATCCACATTTTTTTCTATGTATTTTTCAATGACAAATAAAATATGATATTGTTTACTATATTATTTAACAATAAAGCAGGAGTTTATTTGTAATTTTTAAATTGTTTTTAAGCCGCTGTTTATCATCACCAAACGATCTCATGCAACAAAGTCTTGTAATGCGACCTTTGTTCCATGTGCTACCTTTCCATTGCTGGGGTGAAAGCTTTGGCGCTCAAGTTTAGGGGACATTGGTGCCCAAATGCCAACACTTGCATTTCTTCAAGCGGACCGGTTCCAAAGAAATGGAACACGACACCAATGGAGGGTCGACTGTAGCAGCAGTTTTCCAAACACTAGGACCGGATTTAGAGTTGTAAGAATGACCCATTTGACATATGAGGCCCTTTAAAGTTTCAGGTATTAAACGGCAGCGTCAAATATGATTTCAAGAAACGAAGAGGGTTAAAATAGGAAGTAATGGTTAACGAGCAGGGTGTCATGTGACCAGCACAATGACCAACCGCCTTTCCTTTCCCCAACTAAAGTTGAGTACCTATAAGAGAAATTTAAAATCCCAGTCTTCACCGAGACTGGAACCCAGGACCCCGGGTTCGGAAGCACTCGGCCACCCCCCCCCCCCCACCACCCCTCATACATCATTAACTGAAAATTATTAGTATTCATAACAAACTCATTATGACATTTTACTGCGAAGCCCTCAAGAAAGTAGAATCCCTAAGCTAGAGCTGCTCTAGCCTATACGTAGGGTCTGCTCTGCCGAGGAACATTGACCATACTATTGTCTTCCTGCCTACGTGAACTCCAAGCCAGACTTTTTCTCTCTGGTCTGCCTCACTATTCCTACATTTTTCGTTTGTTCGAAGTTCCTTTTGATATTCTTCTAATTCAGAGAGAGAGATGATAGAGATCAGCAGAGTCCTAACTGTACTTGTACAAGTAAAACTAAAATAGTAATACAGAAAAAAAGAAATAAATACATCACAAACAATAACTTCCCTCAAATTACCCTCGATTGCTACTCGGGCCAGAAAAATCACGTCCTATGAGGACACACAAGACGCAGAACGTGAGTTTTTCACCAAGATTTTTAATCACCGAGACACTAGGCGAGGGAGTCAGACATTTTTTTGTTATTTGACGTAAGAAGATTGTAAAGAAAACTAGATGAAAAACGGGGTGGAGGGGAGCTATGGACCAAAGGGTGAGTGAGAGGAGGCTGGAGCCGAAAAGGGTGGGGAGTCAAGTGGTTGAGTGAAGCAATGGCGATAGTACCTGAGCACAATCCACCCCCCACACAGACACAGGCATACTCGCTAGTGAGTAAATGTACACTGGTCGGGTCACATCAAAGATTGCAACACTCTTAAGTTTTCCTGATGTGCGTGCCGTGTGACAAAAGAGACAATGTTTGGAGGAGAACTAGAAACAGAAAAGTAGAACTGAAGATAGAAAGATGTCAAGGGAAAAGAAATTAAAATGGTCTGAGGTTATGAAATATTAATAAAACAGAATGAATTTTCAGAGTTCTTTTTGTTTTAATCTTCAAGTTTGTCTGTTTTTTTCATTTTACTGTCTGTTTTTTTTTTTTGTTTTTCGTTTGTCTGTTGTTTTTTTTGTGTTTTTCGTTTGTTTGTTTTTTTCTTTTGGTTAATCGTCTTAAGTTTCTTAATGAACAGAAAAAGGAAATAAAACGTACTAATCTTCTTTATGTGTCTAAGAGAGAGAGAGAGAGAGAAGAGAGAGAGAAAGAGAGAGAGAGAGAGAGAAGAGAGAGAGAAAGAGAGAGAGAGAGAGAGAGAGGTAGAATAGAGACATTCCTAAAGAGAGCTGATAGTAAAGAAAAATGAAGTAAGCTATAATGTAGAAGACAATGTCCTACAATATATTAGAGACTTCAACGTTGGACGATCAGAGTTTTATTCATGCCATTTACAGAATGGTCACTACACCAATGGTCACTACACCAGTGGTCCCTACAACAGTGGTCACTACACTAGTGGTCACTACACTAGTAGTCACTACACCAGTGGTCACTACATCAGTGGTCACTACACCAGTGGTCACTACATCAGTGGTCACTACATTAGTGGTCACTATATTAATGGTCACTACACCAGTGGTCACTACATCAGTGGTCACTACACCAGTGGTCACTACATTAGTGGTCACTACATTAGTGGTCACTACAGCAGTGGTCACTACAGCAGTGGTCACTACACCAGTTTACCATGTTTACTTCGGGCTTGTGTCGTTTTATATTTCCCTTTTAGACGAAAGCAAATATTTGAAATACAACTTTTCAAATCACGAGTACCACCAGGACTCGACCCTAATATCTGTAAGCTCATCACACGCGAACTACCTCTAGGCCACCAAGTCCTCTTTCAGTTCTTTGTGAAAAAAAATAAGATTTTTAAATTTCATTTCTAAAGGAATCGTTTAAAAGAACACTAGTTTTAGTACTTTTAGTATAAGGTCTGAAAGGGGAACTTTACTTTTTTTAGTATAAGTTCGATACCACGTGACGTGATGTAAACATTGCATATATATGTATATATATATATATATATATATATATATATATATATGTAAATATATATATATATATATATATATACATATATATATATATATTTCTATGTAGAACAATATTCAAACTGCCATGCTTCACTGGCTCACACAAGTATGACACACCCAGCGTCTTAATGCTCTGACATACTGTAAACTAAATGTTTTATCGACGAGGCTGTATGTCGGACATTGAAAAATTGCACCCCACCCTGGCTCAAGCGATCAATTATTGGAGCCCCTTTTGGTTCTGGAGAGCAATCAACCGTGACCATAGCCATTGATCCAGAGCTTGCTAATCTGATTACCTCACACTGTCACGCTTCAGTAAATCCAGATTTAATGCTCTTTAAATCTGTAATTTTTTTATCCCTTTTCAAGTTTCCTTCTCTATGCTGTATGATCCATGTTGTTATTTCCCTTTATGATCCATGTTGTTATTGCCCTGTATAAGCCATTCTGTGTTTATAACATTGAGACATTGACAACCCTAGAATTAAAGTCTGTTATTAAGACACCAGCTCCCTTTAGATATATATTTTTTATAGTTCTTCAAACTGAACAAAAACGTAACTGTCTTTTATTCTTATTAGTTGTCTGTCTGTCTTTCTGCATGTCAATATTTGTTTAGACCATTTTTTTTTAATCTCTCTCTCTCTCTTCACTTTCTCTCACTCTTTTTCCATCTCTTCCTCCAACAGTCGTTATTGCTTGCCTCTTATTTCTACTTCTCTTCCCTCCTACTAGGCCCACATAATCCCCCTTTCTCCGTTTTATGGCACTCATATATGGCACTCATCATGTATCTTTCACTATTTAATGATACTTTTGTTAAAGATAATATAACTTTAATTACTATAGGGGTGACCTAGAGTCTAGTGCTTGGTATAAATTAGAAGAAAAAAAAAGAGGAATGGAGTTTGTGAAATATGTTTACAAAACATACAATAAATCTTTATATATAAAACTGACCATCTAACTCAACTTAGAAATGTTTTGTGCCATTATAGGGGAGTACTAAGGGCAATGAATACTTCTAAAGCAACGGAGGCATGACAATCGAGGATCTTGAAATCCCAAAGGGAAATCACCAATCATCGCTGTTTCTTTTTCTGTTTCTCGCTCCTCTCACGCCAACCTTTTATCCAAAGATCTTTTAAATTTATTTTCATTTTTTTTTTTTTTTGGTTCATACTTTTTTTTTAATCCTTTGCGCCGAAATTTCAATGAATCAAATTTAGACCCATTAACCTCGTCTGCAGCACGGAGCTCGCGATTTTCACGATTTTATTTTATTTTTATTTTTTTGGTCGCTTTTCACGTGAACGCAGAGTACGTGCGTGTCTCGAGAGCAACGGTGGTGTGAATGGTAGGAAGGAGGGGAAAGGGGGAAATCGGTGGGAAAGCAAGTGGAGGTAATGAGTGCAAGGCTAGTCGCATTGAAATTTAAGAGAGTAGCATGCCCTTTGGTTTTGGAGTACATCTGTTATAGTTATGGAGAGTAGAATGTATACACACAAATGGTAGGGAAACAATAGGATTGTGTTGAGAAGACATCGCAAGAGTGGAGAGAGAGAGAGAAAGAGGGAAGCACAGAGGGGGAGAAGCAAAAAGAGAGAACGAGGAGAGCAAAGGAGTGAGAGGAGAAGGGAGAGAGAGAGAGAGAGAGAGGGTATGGAAGAGACAACAAGTGAAAAAGCTAGCGAGAAAGAGCTCAGATATATATATAGAGAGAGAGGGAGAGAGAGAGGGAGGGAGAGAGACAGAGAGGTTACAAAGAGAGTGACACTTCTGGCTCCTCCCCCGCACGCGTTTTTCGCCTTTTCCCCTTTTTTTCTTCCACTTCATTAATTTCCTATTTTCGGAATCAATCATGCGTATCTAATCTTCGAGCTGAGACTTTTCTTATCTCTAAAGAGCTTAGACTTAAAGGTATTTATAAAAGTCGGAGATGAAAAGTCTTAGTCAGTGGCGAATCTAAGGAGGGAATTGAAGATCCGTTGTTGTTTTTTTTTTGTTTGTTTGTTTGTTTTGTTGTTGTTGTTTTTTCCCTGTGTGTGTTACATTGTGTATGTGTGTGGCACATAGTATATATATGTGATGCAGCGCGTGTGGTGCAGTGTATGTAACCGAATACTTTTGAAGTGTAAATGAGATTGAAAGATTGACATTGTCTCATCGTGTGCCTTTTGAAAACAGTCAATCATAAACTTTGACCTTTCAACTTTCACTTCTATTATAGTAAGTAAGTGGCATTTCTATACGCAGGATACGATAGTTGAGAATTTAAAATAAAAATTCTACAATGTGATAAACTTATTCCCTCCCCCCCCCCCCCCAGCCAACCACCTTAACCCGATCCAATTCTCTTGAATTCCTCCAGCCAGCACCACTCCCCTCTCCATTATACTTTCGTCAGCACTCACAGGTAAGTGTAGCGTGACCTGGCCAAATCACTACTCAGAACTTGCAAATGAAACAAAAAAAAAAAAAAAAAGGTTTACCGCACAGTGTTTCGTATCGACGAGTCCTGTTGCTATTTCACACCTCTGTTATCCGGTGCGTTATCGAGCCGCGGGATGAGTGCTACTGTAAACCTTTGTATATTATCTGGTGCGGTAAATTTATCTCCCTTGTAATCCGGTAGTTCCAGAAATAAGACCTTTTGTTGTTTGCTGGTTTTCTGGGTTGTTGTTGTTTTTTTTTAAACCGCTTCGCACGATACAGTTGGTTTACTTAGATGCTCATGCATAGAGACGTCTGGCGGTACTAATTCATATGACCAGCATTAATGGAATCAATAGGTTCTTACATCAAATGCCTCACTGTGGTTCTCAAATCTTGAGTGACTTAGAAATGTGATGTGTGTCGCCTTTTATCAATATCATTTCGTTTTGGAACCTCTAAGGTCTATTTAGAATTTAGATGCTCATGCATAGAGGGGTCTGGCGGTACTAATTCATATGCCCAGCATTAATCGAATCAATAGGTTCTTACACCAAATGCCTTTCGAAGGTTCTCAGATCTTGAGATCTCAATGTTAACACTTAAGCTGACCTATATAGACATAAAACAGCCGGGCAAATCATAATCAAGATGGAAGGCTTAAAAAGGAGTACGACTGATTTTTTTAGACCTTAAAAATGTGTGGGACCTGGATAAGGCGTATCAAAAACTGACAACCATTGAACAAAATTATATTTCGCTTTTTGTTGGTCCAAGGATATCCCGCTTCTGATGTCTGGATGGGAAAGTCTGTGGGCTCTCCACTGTTAGAACTAATGCATTTCCTAGTTTGGTCTCCAATTGGCTGGCAATTAAAAAGCCTTGCGGCTATGTGGCGGAACTCGTTAAGAGTGCGCGCGCAGATCGACAGAATAAAAAGCGAATGTTCGACCAGCTCTTTTGAAATGACGTTCAAGTCTGTAGGTTCGTGCGTTCGTCTGTTCGTGCGTTCGTCTGTTCGTGCAGGGTTTTGATAATTGATAACTATCTCTCTCTTTTTTTCTCTCACTCTTTCTCTCTCTCTCTCCTTCTTTCTTTCTCTCTCTTTTTCTCTCACTCTTTTCTCTCACTCTTTTTTCTCTCTCTCTCTCTCTCTTTTCTCTTTCTCCTTCTCTCTTTTTCTCTCTCTCTCTTTCTCTCTCTTTCTCTATTTCTTTCTCTTTCTATGTGTATATATGAAAGATTTTGTAACAGAAAGAGACATTCTATTCATCCTAATCTTATCTTATAAATTACAGACGTTCGTTCAAAGAAGAATATAATTTCACCCTAATTGTATTTGTCACGATAATTATAGACTTAAACTCTACTTGGTTTTCTTGTCTGATTCAGGCAACCCGTCATAAGCTCTAATGGCACTCGTAAGTTTTCGAACTAGCTTGTGGAATTGAAAATATCACAGTAAACTGACTCTGATACTAGCCTTAACTAATTTGTTTATAGTATTGTGTCTAGGGTAAAGGTCTACGCTTGGCCTTTTCAAAGTTGAACACATTACTGTTATGTAAAGGTAAACTATAGCCCTTCGTAAAGTAACTGTTGCTGCTGGTACCCTCTTCATTGATCTCTGCTGTACTGCGACACTAGCAAGACCTGTTAAATAGTACCACCGCTGAGCTGACGAGAAATCTGTCCCCGGAGGGCAAATAACCCACCAAGGCATTATCCAATAGATTGACGAGAGAGAGGAGGGGGGGAGATTCATTAGATGTATAACGTCTTTCTTGCTACCTCTCTCTCTCTCTCTCCCTCTCTCTCTTTCTCTCTCTCTCTCTCTCTCTAGCTGGCATGTCCTGTAAGTCTCTGTATATAATCTTGTGTATGTGTTCAGCAACAGATTTTACTTTTTTTTTATCAGAGGAATAGGTGTTGACTAAAATTAAGTGCAATACCGAGGTGATGAGGTCACTCTAACCCGAATCTCTAAAAAGTTCATAATTTACAATTGTGTCAAAACTGCTATTCACTATATGCATATAGTCACAGTGTTAAGAATAAATATAATATATATAATTAAATGTAAGGTGTGTGTATGTATGTAAGGGTGTATGTCCCGAATACAAATCAAAACTGTTTGACCAATCTTGATGAAACTTGGCATAAATGTTTCTTAGATCATGGCTATGACCGTAGTGTATGTTTAATGTCCCTACCACAACCGAAGGGTCCTAGAAAGAAATAATAATAATAATAATGATGATATCTATATTAAAAGAACGAAACTTTTTTTTAACAAATCCGGTAAATCCGTATTCCCAGTATTTTATATTTGAAATGAATATGTCGGCTAAACTGGTAAACCATTTCTTTTTTAGTGTCTTGGCCAAATAAAAAATGTGGAGGTAACATTCTTCACGTTTGTTATAGATCTAAATCAAATCCAGTACAACAGTATACCCAAACTAAGGCCCGCAGGCCGACAGTTATTATTGGATTAATTTACTTAAAAAGAAAAGAAAATGGTTGATATTTCGATAACAATATTTGAAAAAAAAACTGAATATATATATATTGTATGATTGGTCACCATTTTGGAAAATCTCAGATGCTTAAAAACTAATCTAATCACCATTATAGGCCTACCGTTTCAATGTTATTAGATTTTGAAGCATGAGAAAGCAAAAAGAAAATGTATTAGTAAAAACAAAATTTTAAAGTCTCAAAGATTTGAACTGAGTTTCTTTCGTTTCATCAACAGTGTGCTTTGAGAGCTCCAACAGATGACCATCAGAGCGACACTTCAGGGGAGACCACTACCAGTGACAGTGGGCGTGGCGGAAGTGAGGAGGACATTCAATTGCCACCGTTGCCTGAATTAACCGGTCAGTTCCCAGATATTTAACTTATTATCTATTGTTGTACCCTTGCATAAAGTTGAAGCAAAGAACCTCAAAATATACTGTAGGACAACACTGATCTAATAATAAGTAGTAATACACTGAGTTCTATCACTTGTTTACAAAGCTTATATCAACTCTGTCTGTCTGGTAAAAAATTTGAACACCCCCACCCCATCCCATTCTCAGATCAGGTTGAAGCTTCCACCTTTATTCATAGGCGTAGACAATACTTAAATGGATAACAAAAAATTAAACAATTAGTCAATTAAATATGGGCAATATAATTAAATTAAATTATGGCTTTTATATAGCGCTACTTTCATGCTTATAGCATGCTCAGAGCGCTTTGGTCCAATCTTAGTTGTGGACCAGTGGGGGGTGGGAAGAGGGGGGTATCTAGGAGAAGGTTTTTCCGTACTGCCTTTAGGCGATCAGTAAACACAACTCTGCCCGAGTCGGGTGTCGAACCTCGAGCCAAGCTAAGCTCAAGCGCACTTAGCCTCTCGACCACGCTTCTCGACCACGCTTCTCACGCTTGATATTATTTTGTTTGATACCAACAAGTGAAATGAATCCTTCAGTTTTCACATTTATTGCTTAACATGTTGGGTTTTATCCCCTTTGATAATTATGTTATTTCTGCCATACCCATTCTTGGATCAAGTTTAAAATTTAAACAATTATTTATTGTACCTAACAAAACATGAGTCAATTTTTTAAAAAATAATCAATTAGTCCATTAATTTTTGTTAGTTAATTATTTAGTTTAATATTAAAAAAGAATCAGCTTTTACATAATTGAGGGATATAGGTATATTCTATATTCTGTACCCCAGATATACTAAAAGAGAGCTCTAAATAGTTGTCTCTAAAATCAATTGTTTTGGTTAGTGTGTTCTGAGTTAATTCTTTGCCATTATTTTCAGAAGACACTTCAAGAATGATCTTCAGAAATCCAGGGGCGGGACTCAAAGACTCACGCTTCATCCAGTCCGACTACGCAGACTATGGTGACAGAGAAGTCATCGCCTTTGAAACGTTCTCTCCTAGAACACTTCCGGTCAGCGATCGCCGGGACAAAGGTGTGTACGGAGGCCGCGAGGTTCAGACAATGGCCCACACAGGTCGGCCGCACAACGATAAGTTGCGCCACGGTCGGCATGCGGGTTATCCTCAAGGCCCCCAGAGCCTCCAGGGGTCTCCGCATCATCCTGCGCAGCAGAAGAGTCTGTCCAACGACAGCTACTGGTCGCAGCCTTCCACCGCATCCAGTTTCGGTCCGGGCAACTACCCGGACGACATCCCAGAGAGGAGTGAGCCCGGATCGGGCAAGAAGGTCACATTCCAGACCGGTCTCACCACCCAGAATCTGAAGACCTGGGACCTGGCCCAGAAGATGAACCTCCAGCCAGAACTCTCCTCAATCAGAAGCGTTCCCAGCGGCTACACCAGTAGCACCACCAACCACCAGCGTCCATACGGCGCCCGTCCAAAAAGTCAGGATGATGACGACAACACAACAACTTCCGGAAGTTACACAATAAATCCAGAGAATGATTTCGATGATGGACTTCCTGTACCAAGTTTTTCAGTTGCCTAAAAAAATGCGAAACTAAATAAATATATATTTTTTTAAATGTTCCCGTCATCAATGATTTTCTTAAAAACTATTACGATCATCATTTGCAAGGAACACACATGTAACGAAACAAAATAAATACAAGACAACTTCCGTTTCGTCAATATCGCACTTTTGTTTTTTAAACCTCGCTGATGGAACTCGAGTTAAAAAAAATAGAACATCAAATACAATAAAATATTCAAATGTCAAGGTGACTTTTGATTCCACCCAGCCGAAATAGCTTTGGTGTAAACCTTTTATAAAGAACTTTCATCTTAAGGTGGAAAAAATAAATATGACGTATATTGTGTGGCCTTGAACTTCTGACATGACATACCATATACATATCATGTAGGGTTCTATTGGTTAGGAAGTCAGAGTCTAATTCAGAACTCGAAGCATAGTTAAAAAAGAAAACTAAAAGCATAATTTAGCCAGGCCACATTGAGTCCATGTGAAATAGTCAACCCTAGTTCTCACCATTGTTATCTTTATTGGTCCTAGGGTTTAGTTGCCCTTCTACCATTACTATTCCATTCATTCCCAGTGTGAGTCTAACATTGTAATACTGCATTAAACTAGGTTTCAACTTCTAGTCAAGAATTCTTCAATTCCTCACCTTCGTGTTCGGTATGTGGAGTGAGAGTCTGGGGTTTGAAAAATAAATTGCTCACAATGAAAGAATAATGAGCTTTCACTTCAAAGTGTTCTCGCTGTATCACTCAATTAATCTGATATCATTCTATTCCCTCAAAACAAAATTATTAATTAGAGTAATGGATGGAGCACGTTCATTCTGGAATGTGCCATGAGTAGAAATATTTGAATTTGTAATGATCACTAATAGTTCTAGTGTCGTATTCATTCTTTTGTGACCCTCCCCTTTTCTTATGCCTCTGTGCTGTGTTACATTGTATGATACTGAAGTATATGTTTAAATACAAAATATAATTTCAATTAATGTATTAAATTTGGTATTTGAATATTGTACGGGGATGTGTGCATCTACACAGTTTATCATTATGAGAAATACAAGAAGAACAATGCTCCTTACTAATTGGCTAAATTATACATGTCGTAATTAGGAAATGTGATTCTTTCTTATTATTATTGTGTAGATAATGACTAGTCTTGTCAGTTCAGGATTTTTTAAAATTTATAACAATATGATTTCTATGCTCTTTGTTATAGCAAATGTCTATGTCTAATGAAGACCAGACGAGACATCATTGTTCTCTATAAAAACAGTTGAGATATGTCATATTCGAGGTCAAGGTCAAAGGGGGATATTATTTTTGATGTCTGTTTGTTTTTGTTTGTCTGTTCCTCTGCAAAGCTGAATGTTTGTCTGTTCCTCTGCAAAGCTGAATTTTTGCTTGTTCCTCTGTAGAGCTGAATGTTTGTCTGGGCGTCTGTAGAGCTGAATGTCTGAGCGTCTGTAGAGCTGAATGGTTTTGTATAAGCTGTCAGTGTGATAAATTTGATTTTTCTAAATATCACTATCCCACCTGATCCTAATTATTCATGTTTAAAAAAAATAGCTCTAATGACTTGTATCAAATTGCACACACACACAAGCACACAGACGCCAAGGAAAAAAAAAAGAAATTTCATTCCCAATGACAAATGAGTCACCCAACACAGTGGCGTCTCTCAAAGATGGGTTCATACCTAACTATGTAAACTCAAAGCAGTGGAGTCACTCAAATATGGTTTCTCTCCCCCTCCCCCGGTAAGTTCTAAATAGTGGCGTCTCTAAAAGATGGGTTATCACGAAATAAGCTGAAACAGTGGCGTTTTTGTCCCCCCCCCCCCCTCACATTAGTTAATCTCTAAATTATTTAGCTCGCTCAAAGATAGGTTTGTCCACCACTAGGTAAGCTGAAAGCAGTGGCGTCACCCAAAGATTGGTTTTTGTTTCTCACTAGTTAATCTCTAGATGATTTAGCTGAATCTAAGATGGGTTTTTCCACCACTGCCTAAGTCAATACGCTCTACACAAAATGAATGCTCACAAGAAGAACCCCTAAAACAGTATGTGACGGATTAAATATGGATACAGCCACTAGTAGAGTACCAGCTATGAGAAATAACTTGCTAAACAAACGTAAGACTTAAGACACTTCATACCAGCTTCCGTTCATACCAATAACCAAGTCCAAATTAATACTTGATAAGTCCCTACACCATGGGCGTAGCCAGGGGGGGGGTGTTCAACCCCCCCCCCCGAAATGAAATTCCCCTCCCCCGCAGGTGAGGATCGGTATTTTCAGACTGATTTTTTGCTTTGATTTTGTTTACTTAAGTTGAGATTTTGAGACTAAACTATCACTTGCCCTAGCACAGCAAAGGAAGTTTTGAGCTTAAAACCCCTACCAGGGGGGGGGGGTTCGAGTTTAAAACCCCCTACCAGGGGGGTTCGAGTTTAAACCCCCTACCAGGGGGGTTCGAGTTTAAAACCCCCTACCAGGGGTTTTCGCAGTTAAATTCCACTCTTCTATAACACAAAACAAAAAAATGCTAACTACAAACCCCCAAATTTCACGAGCACAGTTAATGAAGATTTTCATTTTTAACCCCTCCAAAATTTACGATAAACCCCCCTCTTCAAAATAAAAAAAGGAAATTACACACTCAATTCTATGAGCGTAGCCAAAGGGGTTTTGAGTTAACCCCCCACCCCCCTCTTCAGTAAGATTTGAAGCTAAAAATTACGTCTTCAATACCCGGTATAACAAAACACAAATTACGCATTCAAAATGTTATGAGCGTAGCTAAATGAATTTTGACTCAGTTTTGAGTTTAAACCCCCCCCCCCCCCCCACACACACACCTCATTGGGGTTTGAAGGTAAAAAAATGCCTCTTTAATATTAAAAACAAAGCAAATTATACACTCAACATGTTATGAGTGTATTCAAAGGGGTTTTGAGTTTAAACACCCCTCCAGCGGAGTTTGAAGCTAAAAAATACCTCTTCAATATAAAAAAAAAGAAAATTACATACTCAGAAATCTATGAGCGTAGCCAAAGGGGTTTTGAGTTTAAAACCCCCGTAAGCGGGATTTGAAGCTAAAAATACATCTTCAATGTAAGAAAAAAAGCAAATTACGCACTCAAAATGCTGTGAGCATTGCCAAAAGGAGTTTAAACCTCCCTTCAGGTGGTTTGATGCTAAAAAATTCCTCTTCAATATAAAAAAAAAGCAAATTACACAATAAAATTATTTGAGCGCAGCCAAGACAATTGGGGGTTTTGAGTTTAAATCCCTCTCCTACAGATGGCCCTTTTAAAAGTTTAAAACCCCTCCAGATGGTTTTGAGTTTAAAATCTCTCTACAGAGCGTTTTGAGGTGGAAAACCTCTATCTTCAATATTATTCTAAAGCAAACTACTGTTACTAAATTATATTACCGTAGCTAAATGGGGTTTTGAATTTAAAAAAAAACATAGATGATTTTGACGATAAAACCTTTTCAATATAAAATCAAAAGCAAACTACAGTCACTTATTTTCAAGAGCGTATTCAAGAGAGGCTATACATTTCTACCAGTTGCGGGGCTCAATTAATAAAGTGCAGTGAATAGTCATCTGTCGAAATTGAAAAACATTAAATATGGCTCAACAAAGATGGCTAAAACAGATTTTAGAAGTCAGTTATAGAGATCGAGTGTACATCAAGGAAATCCTATGCCGAACAGGGAGTCGACCCCTTAGTAAGATTGTGACAGAGCGTCGCATGAGGTTTGCGGGACATGTTCTCCGACAAAATGAATTAGGCATAAGAAGAGTTGCGATGACATCCTAGTAAAACTTGGCGCCACACATTCATGGAGGACCTCAGAGCAGGTGGGAAGAGGCTTCAGACATTACCAGTGACATATTTTTGTGGAAACATACATATAAATATATTTTTTTCGCGGGGGGGGGGGGGGGAGAAAAAAAAAACTCCCCTGAAAAAAATCCTGGCTACGCTCATGCCCTACACTGTATTAAATGTGGGGAATCTTTGCAATTAACATGAGGCACTTTATTTAAATTAAGACTTGATAAGTCCCTACACTATATTAGATGTGGGGAATCTTTGCAATTAACAAGCAAGAGAGGGGGCTGGGAGCTCTAAGCTATAGTTTATGTTGCCTATAGCTAAATTAAAGCTTATCTTGCCTATAGCTACATCAAGCACTGACCTAAAGAAAACACACCCAAACATCTTATTCATCAACAAACAAGCAGACGTATTAAATATAAAACATGTCTATTATTTTATGTTCCAACTGATGTCTATAAAACAAAACCAGAGTTTAACAAAGTGTGTGTGTGTGTGTGTGTGGTCTCATTTCAATTTCTGATTGAATGAAATAATAAAGAAAAAGAAAAACTATAATCCTTTCTTGTTTTGTTTTCTTTCTATTTTTTTCTTTGTATTTACATTTTTTTATTAAAGTAAATAAGAAGATATTACAGAGTAATTATAATGAACATGTTTATGTTGCTAAAGGTGTTACTTACAACGCATTACATGAAAACAGTGCATCGTTTATTCAACGTTAAGAGGCTTGTTCAAATCTATAGAATAATTTACTTTGTCACATGTTCAAGTTCTTTACTTTTCTCGATAAAATATTCAATATATATATATTAAAAATATATATAAATATATTAAATATATATATATTAAAATCCTGGTTAGGATCAATTCACTCAGGCGGAAAGAAATTTGGAAATAGGATTTATTTCTAAGCGTTTGATATATTTTTGGAAGCTTCACTGCTTGATGGATTACACAACAAATTGCATATAGAAAGACAATATATATTGAAGAAATTCAAGTACTTTTTTGCTGGGTTTTTTTTTGTTATTGTTTTTTTCTGTTTAACTTAATTGTTGCTACCTCTGTTGATTCAAATCTCAAGAGAAAAATGACGTCTTAGATTCTGCCCCAAAACACAACAGAAATACAAACTAATTGATACAATCAGACTTAATATAAGCTTTTTATATTTTATTTGTCAAATCCCTTCAAGCGTATGCCTGGAGTGTCACAGTTAACAGGAGGGGGGAAAGTCAAAACGATTATTTTAACTGTTGGACACTTTCAAACACCCGCTTATCGGCCTCGTTAAGGAGGCACATTTTTTTTTTGAAGAATAAACACACACATACACTTTAACGCACATACAGTAAGCTGTGATTGTATGATAGAAGCATGCCATTTGAGCCAATATCTTAGTTGGAGATGATCATTGTCCTTTTTTTAATGCTTTTGTATAGAGTGTCTTACATGCCTGTAGCGTTCTCAGTGCGCTATGGTCCAATTACTGTTGTGGACATGTGGGAGAGGGGGACATCTGGGAGAAAGTATATTTGCTCGGAGTTTGAGTTCGAGTCTGTTTGGTAGCCAAGCACTTTTGCCACTCATCCAGAAACTCATCATTCTTATAAGTCGTCGGCCACATCTTTAATACAATAAAAACTTCGTGCTAGACCTCTGTGTTTGCAAGTGTCCTCCTCTGACACCATTATGCTAACGCTATATTGCATGATTAAACTTATAAATGATTGTCTTTACAGAGATAAAACTTTATTCACAGCGCAACAATTTACTGTAATTATGTCACTAATAGCAAGATTAACACATGTCAAATGTTTCTTTACACACTTATGACTCTATATTAATCATACGTCCCCCTTAAAATATAATATAATTACAATTTTAAGTTTAACTGATTTCCCATATCTCTTGTCCAACATATTTGCCTCCATCGGCCATTTAAAATCCTATGTTGTTGTTTTGTTTGTTTTTTTTACTGATCTACATTTTAAAAAAACATACATAATTTACTAAATGTCGAATAAAAGTTTTTAAGATACTTGAAATACACCTCGTCCCCTGAGTCTTTGCAGGAGTACGAAAAGGGTGCTACATCTATATATTGTATACCTTTACTGAAGAATGGTTTTTATAGACACACTTTCCTGACCCTTATCTCCACATGTGGAGTCAGAAACTCTTCAACTGTACACATTATTAAAGGTCCCTCAATCTTGCCAAAGAAGACGAGGAATTCAAACCCTCGACCGCTGAGAACACTCTTACGCCTTTTTAAAAAAAAAAGGTTATTGAGTGCAGTTTTTTTTTTTTTTTTTTTAACCTTCATTTAGTAAAATCACTTGACCAGTGGCCAAGTCTGGTCAGTATTTATTATAGTCCATGCGGTGCTTTTGTGCCCGAGGCGGTGGGAGCGGAACGATCAGACGTCGAGATTTCGCGGACTGTGTGTGTGTTTGTGTGTGGAGAGATGAGTGATAGAGCTGGTGTGTTTTTTTACGGCCACCATTTTGTGGCCATTGATCATACACTGTTATCTTGCATTTCACGACCCCGTCAGATAAAACTGTCATAAAGATGGTCACTATACTGTCCGGCCGCCTGCCCAGATGGACAGGAGCTAGCTGACCGGTTAAGATGGACGTGGCCAATCTTGCTGACTCACGTGTCGGGTCATCACATTACAAGATCTAGATCAATCTCTGAAGTGAGTGTTTTGGGTGACTAGTGTGTGTGTGTGCGTCTGTGAGAAAGGATGTCTTTATGTTTTTGTTTGTTTACATGTTTGCTACTTCTAGATTTCTTCGTACTGGCATCTGAGCTCTTCAGTGGGCGTGCCTAGCGTCCAACATTGACGTTCAAATGCGTTCATAGTTACAGAGTAAAGCGCTGAGTATCCTCTGATGTCATAAACCACTTAGACAAACATAATGTCCTCACCCCATACCAACATGGCTTTAGGAAATATAGATCATGTGAAACACAACTAATAGGACTAATTGATGATTTTTCAAAAGGTTTAGATAATAGTGAACAAATAGATGCTATCTTACTAGATTTTTCCAAGGCTTTTGACAAAGTTCACCACCATAGTTTGCTTAAAAAATTAAAATATTTCGGCATTAACGGTCCACTGCATCAGTGGATTAAAGATTTTCTGATAGGGAGAGAACAAACTGTAATAATAAATGGCTCTAAATCAACACCAATAACAGTAAACTCAGGTGTACCTCAAGGAACAGTCTTGGGTCCACTACTATTTTTAATTTACATAAATGATTTACCAAATTGCATTAGTTCAGGAACAAAAGTCAGATTATTTGCAGACGATTGCATAATATATAGAACAATAAAAACAAAACAAGACACAGATATTTTACAAAGAGAATTAGATGAATTACAGAAATGGGAATCAAATTGGAGCATGTCTTTCCACCCAGAAAAATGTCAGTTGTTAAGAGTAACAAAAAAACTAAAACAAATTAATTCCACTTATCTTATTCATGGCAAACCAGTAACACAGACTAAAAACTCAAAATACCTAGGTGTTATAATAAATGAAAAACTGTCATGGAATCCACATATTGATGAAACTATAAAAAAATCCAACAAAGCATTAGGGTTTATTAAAAGAAATTTCTATAAATCAAATAAGAACATAAAACTAAAATGTTATTTAACCTTGGTTAGGCCAATAATAGAATATGCATCCACCGTGTGGGACTCCTCAACTCAAGAACACATTAAGAAACTGGAACAAACACAAAATAGAGCAGTGAGATTCATAACAAACGAATATTCACATTTGACTAGGGTAACACCATTAGTAAAATCACTAAATTTAGAAAGCCTTCAGGACAGAAGACTCAAAAGTAAAGTAGCAATTATACATAAAACACTGAACCATAATCTTCAAATACAAAAACAAAATTTAATAAAATACTCTGCAAGACACAAAAATAAAGGCACATTTCTCGTCCCATATGCTAGGACAAATTTGTACAAATACTCCTTCTTCCCTAGTGCTATTAGAGCATGGAATGGGTTGCCTGAGCTAGCCAGAAAAACCAGTGACTTGGCAGAATTTAAGTCATTGGTTAATATGCATGACTAAATGCATGACGCGTAGGACGTAATCATCTTCTTTTTTGAAGTAACGTCTGTATTATATAAGATAAGATAAGATAAGATGTTTGTAATCGGAAAGATGTGTTTCAGCTGATGGTAAAGCTGAAGGAGCAGTGTACTAACTGATAGTAGAGATGAAGATAATGTGTATTGACTGATGGTAGAGGTGATGTGTATTTACAAATGAAGAAGCTCGAGAATGTGTATATTATCTAATGTTAGAGCTAAGGAGATATGGACATGTATCAACTGATGGTAAAGATAAAGGAGGAGAGTATCAACTGTTGCTTGAGATTAAGGGAATGTGTATCAACTGTTGCTGAATATTGTTGTCATGTAATCAGCTTAATACAATAGTAATAGAACGTTTATGTACCTTTAATTATTAATTATTTTTAAAAAAATATATTCCCACTTGGCCATTAGAAGTCTTCAGATCTATTTCAAGCAACAGTAAATGCTATGTGATAAAGTTAGGAAGTAGGAATTTAATTGGAAAAGTAAATGTTTTGAAATGGATGCTATTAAAGTATTACTAATTTAGTTGTTTATTTTTGCGAACTAGTAGCTTCGCTGTCATTGTCCTGAATGAATTGCTTCCATAGTCTTGGAATAGGATCTTGTAACAGTCATTCAATTGAAACGTCTTCAAAGGTTGTATATCTCGTTAATACGGAAACCAAGGACATTAATAAAGGAATAAACATTGAGTCTAAGCGAATTAGATGTTGGCTCGATTATAGTTTCTTCATTTTCTTTGGAAGAGTTTAATAATGATTTATAGTTTCTTTTCAATACCTTTTTACAGTTCTTCAGGGCGGACACTGCGTTGACAAGGATTTCGAAAACGGCTCTTACGATTTCCCAAGAAATCGGACAGTTTATGTATATATTTTTGGAAAAAACAATTACTAGCCGATTGGGCGACACAGTGAAAACTCTGGCTTGACGTTATAATTTTTAACACGCTTTTAGCAGGTATTCCCGCACTCGACTGAAATAGCTCTTTGTATTTAGTAAAGAGATGAATAAAATCAATAGACGCTCATGTACATTTTGCGCATGTAGAAATTAGCTGGACTGTAATAGAAGAACTTGAAATGTAGAGACTCCTTTTTAATATTCAAGAATTCAGAAAAAAAAATTGATTGAGAAATTATAGATCACTATCAGTTTCATAAAAGAGGAGCTGATTTTTTTTTTATTCTTGCTAACTTCACTTTAAAAATTCTGAGAATTATTTTTTTCAGTAAATTTGATTTATAAATCTTTAATCTCTAGGGAGACAAATCCAGTAATAAATGACGTGAGTGTCATTTCTAAAGTTAGAATGAACGCAATTGATTGAAATGAAATTTCAGCCTACTGAACCAGTTTGGAGCTAGGTTGGCGCCAAAAATTATGTAAACAAAAATACTTGTGGAAACTTTAGGGTTAAATTTTCTTAAAAGACACAAACACAATAACACCAAATAGATGGAAGTTTTATTGTCTTTAATTCTGTGGTCACAACCTTCCCCCACACCGTAATTGCTTATAACTTGTCAAGCTCTATGCACTAATGGTACTAAGACGAAGACTGATTTATTGATCCTTATGGAAATTTGTTGAGATTACAAGGACTCTTTCCTCATAAAAAACTGAAGTAGATTCTCAAGAAATCTTAAAATATATTAAAAAATGTGAAGAGTCACGGATGAATGTCTGCATGTGTGTATAATCTATTTTTATGTCAGTTGGAACGTATGCGCGAATGACCGGAAGTGTGTTACAGTTTTTTTTAGAGCACAGAGAGACCAACGTGTGATCTGTTTCATGAAGTTTAATAAAGTTTCTGTGTTTTTATCGAGTATTAAGTAGGGTTTTTTTTTGTTTTGTATATTTCTTGTAATTACAGCTGAACTCAGAGACAGCTAGACTTGGAGAGAAATTAAGGCAGTTTCTTGAGAGCTATTGAAATACAGATGTAGTAGAACGCTGTAACATGAACATTTGTTTGTTATTAATTTCACGCTAGTATTTTGCGTCTGTTTCTTTTAATTTTTCTTTGACTTGCCACAACGCGAGAGTAAAGCCACTATTAAGTTCACATTGACTATGGAGGACAGGGTACATGCATTAATCACTATTCACTACAATCCATTACAATCATTAAGGCAGAACATCCGAAAGAAATACTTTTGAGAAGTCCCCTCCCTATCCCCTTCGCAATAATTTGCTGAAACCAAGAGATTCCTGATCCCAACTACATATTTTTTCCCCTTTTCAATTGCGGCTGCAGGATTTCACCATTCATCTAGGCAATGGCCATACGTATTAAATACAGCCACAAATAATCAGCCCTACAGTTATATACAAGATCCATCATATTTTTTTTACTGTTTACTGTATATTATTAATCTGCTAGAGCTGAGATGGACTTTGCGAGAATGGATAGACAGATTGGAAGGAGTACAGAAAATGAAAAGGCCTACAATGGTAGGAATATGAATCTCAATAAAAAGGCAGGAGGGTAATCTGAAGTCGATTCGTCATCATTTTAATAATCCGATGGACAGTGTCCAAGCGCTCTGTCTTGCAAGACACTTGGCTTTATTTCATATCGGGCGCCATTAACTGGAAATGTAATGATCGGTGATACAAATGCAGCGGGAGTGGGTGGTTTGGAGGTGGAAATAGCCTGGGGTGGGAGTGGGGAGTTTTAACGACTCTAACATCTGTGATGGCCATCTCGAACCGATGTCTGATCCTTACTAGGTCCGTGTGTTTGTTTTAGTCCAATGGTGGTATTGGTCTCTAGTCCTTGTTGGATGATTCCTACTAGGGCCGTAGAAATGACCCAAGGAATAATGTGGAACCGAATTGACCAGGCGTGTTAATATGGGGTGTAAACAATTAGATAAATGTTGTCTTGTTGATCTTGTTGTCTTGTTGATCTTTAGCCTGAAGGTTGTATAATTAGATAGATAGATAGATAGATAGATAGATAGATAGATAGATAGATAGATAGATAGATAGATAGATAGATAGATAAATAGATAGATAGATATAGATAGAAAGACAGACGAATGGACGGACGGAATGACAGACGGACAGATGTGCAGAGAGATACAGATAAATAGGCCGAAAGATAGATAGATAGGCCGATAGATAGATAGATAGATAGATAGATAGATAGATAGATAGATAGATAGATAGATAGATAGATAGATAGATAGATAGATAGATAGATAGATAGATAGATAGATAGATAGATAGATAGATTGACAGAGTGAATGAATGAATGAGCTCACGAATGCATGGTTGGATGAATAGATTGCAAGAAAGAGAGACAATCTTGTACAAACACGTATATCTACAAGCAAACATCCACGTGACTACCATACACACATATAATGCTCTATTATAACTATCTACCATACACACATATAATGCTCTATTATAACTATCTACCATACACACATATAATGCTCTATTATAACTATCTACCATACACACATATAATGCTCTATTATAACTATCTACCATACACACATATAATGCTCTATTATAACTATCTACCATACACACATATAATGCTCTATTATAACTATCTACCATACACACATATAATGCTCTATTATAACTATCTACCATACACACATATAATGCTCTATTATAACTATCTACCATACACACATATAATGCTCTATTACAACTATCTACAAACGCTATAGCTTTAGCTTAATACGTCACTTCAACTGCCTCGGGTCATTTTGAAGAATCGCTAATTAAATAATGAAAACTTAATGCTAGTTTTATATTGATTAGAACTGAATAGGTGTTTATTTTTTTTTAATCTCGTAATACGATTTTACATTAGAACGAAATACACACAAATAAACTAATACAAACACTCACATACAAGATGTATACACACATACAGTCTATTTTATTGTTAAACCATTGCAACCCTGTAAGTTTATGATTAGATGTAAAAGAATTCTGTTAAGTGAACTGTAACAACCAACAGCTCCCCTAAGCACGAAAGTGAAAATACAGATGGAGATCGAATGATGATGAGAAGGTTTACATAATTGATAAAAAAAAAAATGTTCGTGTTCAGAAGACGTAAGGGCTTACACTATCCGTTGCACCTATTTTAAGCACAGTACAAAATATGGGGATTTTCTGATTTTCAACAACGCTTTTTAGTTTCATATATTGGAACCTGACAGAGGGACATACAAAACACACACACAAATGGTATAGTGGCTTTACCCATTCGGTGTCTCCAAAAAATATTTTATAGAAAAACAATGATTCTAAAAACTGACAATATGGCAGTAAAACATGACGCAAAACATTAATAACTTACCCAACATTGTTTGAACAAGCAATTTTTTAACTAGTAATGTGCAACACAGCAATGTTTAACTTTGTGATATTCGAATTTTCCAAGATTTTTCATTCTTTCAATTGTCTGATATTTTTCTTAGTCTCGCAACCATCCAGGAGGATAATAGGGTCACTTATATTGACTTTTTCACAACTTCAAACCAACAACCTGAGTCTCACCCTCTCCTCATAGTAAACCAAGTAAAATTTAAAAATTGTCAACTCTATGTTATTCTGTTGAACTGATATTTCCCACATAAACCTGTTCTGCTTGAAAACACATTCTATTTAAAATTTTAGGAAGATCACATCATAATAATGAAATTATTTTATTTATACTTTTTGCATATAGCCATCCCCATGCAAAGTTAAGATTTGTTACAAACTGCTAAAAATAGTATATAAATGTGTTGTTTTTTTTAGATTACTAGTAATGTTTTTTTCAACTTAGAATTATTAATGTATTAAATTAACTGAAATAGGCAGATATACTTAGTACTCTATGCCATACCTACATGTCTCCCTCGCTTTCTTTCGCTCGCACTGAGCCATGTAGCACTTTATTTGACATGTTACGGGATCGCTCGCACTGAGCCATGTAGCACTTTATTTGACATGTTACGGGATCGAAATTCCGGGCCATGCCGGCGGGGAAATCTAGCATAGAAGTAATGAGTCGTTTTCAAGCATTGACTTAGCTCTGTAAGGAACCAGATTCCGTTCGGATATTATAGATACAAACATTTCTAGAAGAATATCGTATATTTATTGTTTGGGCGAATCATATTTGTATGTTGACATCAACAGCAAGTTGCAAGTTATGAGATTTCTTATGTCTTATTTAGCATCATTTGTTATTATGACGTGTCAACATAACGCCAATCTATGTACGTGGCTCGCCGAGGAATGGATGCTAACACTGCCCCTATGTATTCATGCTTATGTGGAACTCGGAGCCATAGATTAGTCCCAGCGTACAGCAAGGCGAAAGAGATTCTTTCCTATTTTCATCTTCTGTTTTCTCTCTTTCTTTTCTCCGTGATCCTCGCGGCATGCTCAATTAAAGACATTCGTCCCGAGAACAGGTTTGAATAGATACGTTCGTGTCAATAATTCTAACACAATAATTACAGAAATAATCTATTTCCACTTTCTACTCACACACTTCTCCTCCTCCTCTCTCTCTCTATCTCTCTCTCTCTCAATAATCCTTCTTTCACTCAATAAGGTGGGCGGGGTTTTCTCCGCCCATGTACACATAACGATTATAATTTCTTTTTTTTTCCGAAGTCCTGGAACCGCTTCTACTATTTGCCTAGCAAATCTTTCAACACGATGCACAAAGCAAAAACACCCTCACAAACCTTAACACATATACACACACACACAACAATTCACACACACACACACACCAGAGCGTATAACTGTGGGTAAGGATGAGGGGGAGGTGGGAGTCAGATGAAGAGTTTCGTGGTGAGCAGCTCTTTGTCACTTGGACTGAGGGCGCGGGGCGCCAGCTAATGACAATATCGGAATTCCAGTCAGCAGGGAAGGGGTGTCTCTATTTACACTTTTTTTTTTGTTTCCTCGTCGAGTGCCGATATAAGCCAGGGGTTGATTGGAAGAGTTCAAAGTCACTGAGGTGGCTGAGCGATTCGCGCGCGTATTTTTTTTTCCTAATGTTTAATTTTTATATTTATTTTTAATTTAAAGAAAAATAGTTTTGTGGTCATTTTGTTCTCCACATTCATTCATGTCGTTATTGCTTAATACTTGATAACCAGTCGGTCAATGTTGAGTTCATATTCATGTTATACTGCAACCTATGCAGTGCGCCCCGCAATTTCATAGGCCCCGCTCTAATTCTTGGTGTAAATTATGAAATTATAACAGGGACACATGGAAATCTGAATACAAAAAAATCTGAAAATAGAACAATTATTATCTTATTTTGGTGTCATTCAATTACCTGAGGTCAGCAATTCACGAAGATAGACTAAACAATTTGACAATCCTCGCTATTGCTATTAAGCTTGATCTATGTAGAAAATATAATTTTGATGATATACTGTATGAATTCGCCACACAAAAGGCTCGAAGTTTAATTTGGTCGTGATTTTGTGCTTCGTAAAGAACGAATAAAATGCCAAAATGAATTTATTTGCTAATACCAAATCTTAATTTTCACTTATTATATTTATCCCTACCCAGACTGGGCCCCGCGCAATCCGTTTCGCATAGGGCTCAGCAATTGTTAAGGCCGGCACTGATGCTATCAACTCAATAGAGTTTGCAAATAAAAAAGTAATAGGAGCTTACTATTTTAAACAGCAAGATGAAACATTTTTTTTTAACTAGCACCTTTGTATTGTAATACTTTTAGTAAAATCGTTAGAGTCGTTTTCGTGATTCGAAGGCCCTATTCATTAAAGAGTTTAATAAATTAATATACGCACAAGAGCATTTTGCACAACCGTCTTCTACATCTAGGTCTAAAGGCCTATCATTAGAATATTATTAAGTCTAGTAGATTTATACATTTGCTAAACCAGGAGTTTTTCTCAGAAAAGAGGGAGGGGGAAAGGGGTATTTTTATGTAAATCTAACATTCATTAGTGATGACGAGCAAAATAAAGGCTCTATACGTTGTATAAAGGAGGATCAAGCTGAAATTTTTCATAATTATTAATTGTCGAGGACAACACATCAATCTATTTTTAAAAATACACCTATCAGTTAATCAATTAGTGGTGATTTATTAATTTTGTTTTATATATAAAAAGGGAAGATAATACTTGCAATACTTAGAGATATGGCAGCAACTGCGCGGTCCTCTCCTTTTACTCAATATAAGCTTTGCTGTTGTTATTTGTTGTTGTGTTATTAGTTCTTTGCTTGTTTTATTTCATAAAGAGAATGCAAGCTGATAGAAGAAATGGTATTAAAGTTATTGAAACAATTTATCAACTTTCAAATCATATCTTTGGACTAATCCATTTATTGGACGCATTCTGTTAGCGAACATTAAAACTTGCTACTGCATATATTACGTCCAGCGGATGATTTACCATTATGGGTGCATACAGACAATCTTAGCCCAACATGTATATGTTGCGAAGTTAAGAGGGACTGTCAGTAAAGTCTTGTGAAAAATATTTGTATCTAGGTGCATGCAATATACATAGTAAGTTATTTATTTTTAATGAAATAACGCGATTTATGACCATATCAAGTGATGATATAGCACCTAGAGGGTTTTGTTGTATATTTGTAGCATCCCATAAGCTATTGCGAATATAATCATGCCATCGGCACTAGACGTTAACATTGCCATTATATATAAGAATTTTAAATTGTGATTTTAAAATGGTGTGCATAAATGTTAAGATAGTTTGCTTTAAAAAGCCAAAGTATCTGCAAATGTTCATACAGGCGTTGGTGAAACCAGACTTTCAATAGCGCTTTAAAGTATTGAGATCTTAACGTAGCAGTCCTTCGTAGTCCTTCGTAGGACCGTTAAAATGACTGTTTTTTTTTTCTGTTAAAAAAATAAATTTTATTTTTTATTTTATAACACTGTTGTATTTGCTGAGAAAGTTCGAAATTCTTCCCATGTGAAATGGAAAATTTATTCAATAATATTTTAAAAAAAACAAAAAAAACCTGAAATTTTGCGACACCCAAGACTTTAGCATTATTCCACTAACTGCACATTGGTGTGACGAATCCTTATTTAGTGAGTCTTTGTCCTGTACTGTCACGCTGAACAACCGCTATAAATGGAAAAGATTATAACATGTGAGAGCATGTCAAAGGGAGCTAATTTTAGGAGCTCAAGGGATGAGAGATGAGTTTCTGACCACTGACCTCCCCTTCTCAGCTATTTTTTTCTTCCCCTGAATTTTATTAATTTCGTGTAGCCCTTTCAATTAGATTAAGTAGTGGCTCATTTATCTTTATAGTGCCTTTAACAAATATGTGCATGGGGGGAGAATTATAAAGTAGTAAGAATGCATGCATGCATGAATACATGTTTGTATCAACTCGCTCTATCTGTCTGTAAGTGGTCAAAAGTTTGTAGACGTTATTTCTCCAATAACCAATCTTGGATCAAGCTGAATTTTTGTACAATTATTTCTTTTACCTGACAAATGGAGAATCGATTAAAAAAACAGCAACAATTAGTTAGTAAACTATTTGTAATTAATTATAATGTTTGGTATCTTAAGCAAGGGCATGAAATTATACTTGACTAAAAAGGTGGTGTTAGTTGAATTAGTCCCCTTTATACTTTGTAGAGAGAAAATTTGAAACTAACAATGGATAGCTATAAAAACTTCTATTTTCATAAGCACTCCCCTGGCACAGTATTTACCGTGCACTCTTAATAAGTCTGACGAGGCTTTGGCCATCGAGTTCAAAATCAGGTCGTTCACCTTCACCTTTTTTTTTTTTAATTCTAAAGGCATTTAAAAAACGATCACCCAGATACTCACTTCTTTTTTCCCCCACCCATTTCCAACTGATCCAGATAAGTGATAGGATCATAGCGTATTGAGAAAGCTAAAAGCATGAAATTGAGCTAAACAAAAAATATTTGTCATCGCGCAGATTTATTAATGTTAGTCTAGATTTCTCTAGATCAATTACATATTTAATTACATTACTAATCAAAACTAATTGATACAACTGCACTTAGTGTAAGCTTTTTTTTTTTTGTTAAGTATTTCTGTTTTTCTTGTTTTACTTATAAAGATTCTATTCAAAAGTGTTTGCACTGAACATGTAACATAGTTCTGAAAATAATCTTTGATACCTAAAAAACCTAACCACCAGCCGACCGAAGGATCTACACGTCCATTCATAAACCTATCTGCATGTCCATTCATAAACCTATTTGCATGTCATTTAACACATACACACAGCCGCGAAATTGCAAGCCACCCAACTTATTCACAGCTCAATATGGATGTAAAGCTTTACTTTCTGCGATTTTAAAAGAAAAAGTAAGTTTCTTTTTGTTTATTTTTAATAAAGTAGATCTAAAAATACTTACAAAAAAAATATTTAATTAAAAAATAAATCTAGATCTCAATCAATTTTTATCCTATTATAATTAATGGCAAACTTATGCTTAGTATGACGTCATTAATGATGAAAATTATTACAATAATTTATATAGCGCTGTCACATCCGATATTTAATGAAAGGAGATTTATATTTTAAATAATGGGTCATGGTATATTCATATACAAATCGCGTTTTTTGAGAATGTACTAGGAGGAAGCAAGAGCTTTTCACATAAAATAAGTGCCTCTCTAACCGTTCTTCTTTCTCTTATCTTTTAATGGAATGGGTTGCCAGAGTCAGCCAGGAAAACCAATGATTTAGCATATTTTAAGTCACAGATCAATATGCATGACTAGATTGACACATGAAATGCGTAAGACGTAACAATCTTATTTTTTGAAGAAACGTCTGTAATACCATAAAGCTTCAAGCTCATTAGGCGGCTATTGTATTTTTTTATAGTTTTCAGACTACATACATGTATAAATAGAATACATTATGTAATCCTACGAATGCATACATTCAGTTTTCGATGCGTTATCAAACTTTATATATTTTGTAGAGAATTAGGCTTACACCTATAATATAACACATGGACATAGCCGGGAGGGGAGGGTCTTCAAACCATCACTTGCCTCAGACCTCATTGTCTGAAAGGGAAACTTTACTTACTGCCCCAGTGCAGCCAACGTAAGAAAACTAGTTTCCAAATTTCATGAGCGTAGCCAAAAGGGGTTTTGTGGTTTCCCTTCCTCCTCCAATACAAAAACTAAAGCATTTTTACCATTTTCTACCAGTCGATGGACTCCATTGAATAGCAGATTTGGTTTTTGAATTTTTTTAGCTGAAGAGTAGCAGGCTAATTGCACTGTAGATACCTCAGAATATCCATTTTTTAAAGCTTAAAATAATGGAAATAATGTTTCGCCCGGACCCTACTGGGGTGAGCTCACAGCGCTCCCCCGGACTAACTAGCTGTCCTTTGACTGTGTACTGTCTTTCTACTAATTATAGGAAGAGAGTATTGTAGGGTAAAAAAAACCTTTGAAAGAATGAAAGATCAGAATGTAATGAAGATTAATTACATATAGAACGTATACACACACTAATATATATATATATATATATATATATAAATTGTGGAGTTGGGTGAAAATCCCCCCCCCCCCACCTAATATATATGACATGCCATTTGTGGGCCGGTTTATATGGTAATGCCCGGGCCGTTTTAGATACCCAGTCCGCCCCTAATTGTATACATTGGTTTTTTCTCTAATTTGTATTGTTATATGTAATGCACAATTGTAGAACACATTTCCTAACAGATGATTAAGATAATGATTAGTACTATTCAGAGGCGTAGCTAGGGTAAGAGAAGGGATGGGGAGAATTGAAAAGTCCCCCCGGGGCCGCATTTGAGGGAGGGGGGAATTTAGATCACCCCCCGGCCCCCAAATGATGGCTAATTCCTAGCTACACCACTGGTAGTATTATTAGTTTGAGAAAGTTGAAAGGTTGTAGTTGAAAGCTTGTATTATACTTTTGATCTTTGACAATAAATGAAACAAGCTGAGTCTCGCCCTACATAATATAATGAATCGACCCTCATTAATTCTTCTCTTAACACTTGGACTGGACACATGACTATCATGAAATGACCACCGCTTGCTGGTCAACACCGAGAGCTGTTTATTGGTTATAGCTGCTTCGACGGCATTTAACAGTGGGCAGTGATGGGGAGCCTGGTGCGGTGGCGGGTCGAAGAGAAGGACCTCTTGGTGGCATGCTTGATGAGTCAACTAACCAGAGTGTGAGTGCCTCCGGAAGTGAGCAATTTATAAAGGGTGGGGAACATGGGAAGGGGTGGGAACAAATGTAGGAGCGCGTGAAATGCATGTCGGTATGATCGAGCACAATCAAATTTCAGCTTTTACTCTCCTGGACAGACTACAAGAGGTCAGTCGGCACGTGACTAGGAAACAGTTGACCAGAGATGACCAACACGGCATGTTGGAGGACTAGAAAGAGAAAGATGAGAGTGGAGGGGTGAGGGGCAGGAAAAAGTCAAGGGGGGCTACCGTGTATCAGGACCGACAACAGATGATTACGTTTGAGTCGAGAACTCTAAGGGTCGGGTCATGACATAGAGGGTCTGTTAAGCACGAGACATTTACCCAAGTATGAATGCCAAGGACCTTTTGCGTGACATGATGTCTCAGCCAGAGCAGGCTTATGGGGTGGGAGAGTTTGAAATCAAGGCTGACAGCTCAAAGCCTATCTTTGACCTACGTCACGTATAAATTAATTAAGCATTGTACAAATACTGGGTTGTTACGGCTTTTGAGTCCAATGGAACCACGGCTGGGCATTAGCTATGATCGGATCGATCTACAGGCAGCCGATGTTTCAAAAGGAACGGTAGGTGCCGATACAGTTTGAGCTCAGTGGCTTCGCAAGTTCTGCAAGGTTGTAGACTTATGTACTGTAAACTGCCCACGGGTCGCTGGCAGGGTCTAATCCCGAGGCCTTTCTTATGATAGGGTAAAGCCGGCAGCAGGGGTTTGGATTCAGATATTCCCTTCTCTTAGGTGGACAGCCAGCCAAGACTAACGAGCGCTTCCTGACCGAAGCTTACTGATTGAAACACCTGTTCTTCACCTTTGAGCCTTCTCCTGTTAATAAGTGTAACACCTTACGGCCTGTTTAATTAAATTAAATCTTGATATTTTGTTTCTTGCAAGACTCTCGCCAGGTAACTACTTCAAGGATTATTTTTAAACTTACCTTTTAATCCATCGTGATGAACCTATTAGCATTTCAGATTGTTAACATTAGAGCGACACTATTTTGTAGCCACTTCAAAAGAACAAGAAACTTACAATCATATGGGACTCAAATTAAACAATAAAATATTACAATACTAATTGCCGCAACGTTACTAGTCCCGGATCCTTTGATTTCTTTTCTTTTGCGATGCCTTTAATCTTATGCTTAGAAAAGTCATTTAGAAACTTCAAAAGGTTAGAGAACAGATGAGCTCGCGTTGAAACTATCCCATAATTCAACATTGCTTTCTGATCATACTTGGAAGAAGAAGACAATCAGATTAGATGAGTAAAAACAAGCATTTCTTCCCTTTAAAGTCAATTTTGTTTTAAATCGATTTTTTCGTTCTTAGAGCACAGCAAAATTGGAACGGGTCGATACTAGTTCGTCCACGTACGAAACGATGCCGCTCATACCTGTCGATCTCTGTACAAAATTGCCACAGGGCGTATCGCGTGGTGCTTTAATGTAATCGGATAATTAGGTAATTAGGGAATTACAGCCTTTCGAATATTCAGCATATTATATGAGATCAAGTCTAAAAATAACTCGAGTACTTTGAGGTGCATTTATCAAAATTTAAGTATTAGAACGTGAAGGAATTTTAATAAGGAATTTCAGCTCGTGGTATTTTGTTTTTCTAGACGTATCAGTTTGCCTTTAGGGTTCGTTATTGATCGTATGACAGACCTCGCGATCAGGTTGACCTAAAACTGGACTTGAAGGCTGCTTGGTAATTAGAAAGATTTCCGATTCATTAGTTTAAATTTTTTTTGTGTGTAGTTACGTCCAAGTAAATGAAAGTAATTTGAAGTGCTGCATGTCTGTATTGTCCGGGCTAATAAGAGCTTGCTGTTTGAAAGCTTTTATCACACATCTGTCATTCGGGCATGTGCTGAGCCTATACAATAGAATGGAATAAACAAAAACAATGTTTGTAGCTCAGTTCTTTGTTTTATTTGTAGTTTGTAAGTTGTTTTTTAAGGCAATTTAGATTTAATTGAAAATAACTCAGGCTTCAATATTCTTTTTAAGCTTCTAGCCTATTACATTGATATGTTGGTATAAAGACATTGATACACTGGTATGAAGACATTGATATAATGATATAAAGACATTGATACACTGGTATAAAGACATTGATACACTGGTATAAAGACATTGATACACTGGTATAAAGACATTGATATAATGATATAAAGACATCGATATACTGGTATAAAAACAAAACGGAACGCTGAGTTGAAATAACATTTTTTACATATTCATGCTCCATTAAACCTGTTGACTTATATAATAAATTACAGATGTTCCTTCTAAAAGAAGATAATTACATCCTACGCTCATTCATGTGTTAATCCAGTAGTATAATTTTATTAGACACTTTAACTCTACAAAGTCATTGGTTTATACTGTCTGATTCAGGCAGCTCATTCCTTGCTCAAATGGCATTAAGAAAGGAAAAGCACTTATTCGAATTTGTGCTAGCATATGGAATGAGAAATGCGACTTTAACTCTCTTATTATTTAACGCATTCAACTTTCAAAAGCCTAATAATAAAATGTCTCAGAGTTTTGTTCTCTGACAGTTATTTAGCTGCTACACGACCAAGCGATGATCTCTAACTTGAAAATAGTTAATACTAAAAAAGTCGTTTCCAAACAAAATAAAAAAGTTTACTAATTTGTAGACAGACAGAAACACAAATAAACAAATGTCTAATTGAAAATTTCTCCGTGTGATGTTGTGTTTGCCATGGGGTAAATATAAAGAGGAAACGCATTTTATCACAGACTCCAAATGGAAAGACGTCAAGACCACTGGTTGTTATATCAATTTCAAGACATTTCAAGCAGCATCTGCATTTGTTTCTGAACTGGAACTTTTGTTGGGCTGCCAGGACATGTATTTCGCAATAGCTATTTCATTAGGTGGGAAAGCCTTTTAACAATAATAATTAAAAAAGGGTAAAACTTCATTATTCATTTTGTAATTAGATCGTTGTAGAAATGAAAAATATCGATGTGTGTTTTTTTTCATCATAATAATCAAACACGCACTCCCTCTTTCCTCCCCCACCTCTCTCTCTCTCTGTCCTAAAGGAGCCCAGTAATGATTTTTTTCTTTCAATCTTAACATATCTTATTGATTTCCTAACAGTCTCATCATTTCAAATCTGGCAAAATTTATAGCACTTAAATGAAATAGAAAGACAATCCCTCATTTGTATTTATGTTTCTTTGTTACAATAAGAAATACAATGTCCCGAACTGAATTATGCGCAAACAGGAAGAAGAGATAAGAAAAGAAAACAAGAGGGACGACTCCACCAAGCCCAGAGTAAGCAAGGGCTGATTCTTCGAAAGTCGCTGATGTCCACAAAGCTAGTGACGTCACGCACAAGCACTAACTCAAAAGTGATCTGGTCACATTTCTCTATGTGGAGACTACGAGGTGACCGGAACACACACAAAAAGGGGGGGGGGGGAGAGAGCGCGCCACATGACCAGAACACAGAAGTTTACATCTCTGATCTTGTTGGTCTATTTCTATTTGTCACAAGTCGTGTCGAGAAAGGACTTGACAGAGAGGGACTGCCGGGAGATAGGTCTGGGGTGGGGGGGGGGGGGGTGAGGATCTTTAAATGGGCTGTCAATCGACTAGTAATTACTATCGACAGGTCTATACCCGGTAACTTACCGAGACCTCTCTCTCTCTCTCTCTCTTATACAAGCTCTCCGACATATCAGACGTTAAAGAATGTCAAGAGGAGCTAGTGTCATCAGCTTCAAAAGATCTACAATGACTTCAAAGATTTACACTACTTTTGACAATTTACTAGAAACTTTTAAATATATCATATGATCTACTTATAACAGTATTAGTAAAGATTGTAGAATGGTTGTATAATTATGTGTAATTTGTGAATATTCTACCACTCACAGAGGCCGATTTTATCTATTATTTTATTGAAATTACATTATATATATATATGTCACGGATGAATGTGTGTATGTATGTATAATCTATTTTTACTATCTACGCGAATGACCGGAAGTGTGTTTTGTTGTCAGAGAGAGAGACCAGCGTGTGTGATATGCAGTAAAGCTGATTAAAGTGTATGTGTTTGATCTAGTGGTTTCATTGTTTTATTTCGTTAACTAGAACTGAACCAGGGACACCTATGTCGCAGTTATCTATGTAACTGTATAGTAGAATTACTTCTCTAATTGATAGTGCGGCGTTGATCACTATATTGATGACGTCATTACACTATTAATATTTTCCTTTGTAGACTAGGGGACTGAGCTTTTGTTGCTTGTCACAACTTCTAGACAACTTCTAGTGACGTAAAGTTATTGTGTGTGGTTTTCGTCATTTGTCGTCTAGTACAGTCAGGCATGGATTAACCATTAGGCAAACAAGGCACGTGCCTAGGGCACCAAGCGCTTTGGGGGCACCACGTCCTCGAAAAAAATCGGTCGATTAAGTTACGAACGAAACTAATTTTCTAAAAAGAAATATAGGTTGTCTTCCATTGGCTTAATGGAAGGCTTACTCCCCGTTCGTTAGTGGCCGCGAAGTGGCGCCACACTCATTGGTGTTACATAGCCTACAATGAGACACTTCCTTCTTGCCTCTGCGCGGCTATTTACGTTCATTGCTTCCGTTTTAGTCTGCTATACTAGTGAAAACAATTGTTAGTAGTGCTGATTTGTCGGAAATAAATTAAATTAGAATTTATATTTTGATATATTCTTAATTTAATTAAACTCAAGATGAAACGTGTTCAGTTAAGTGGTGCACAAAAGAGAAAACTAGCTAAACAAAAAGAACATACTGTTTCTGTTGTGAAAGCTAAGAGCTAAAAAATAACGAATTATTTAGTTTCAGTTCAGCAACAGGTCAATCAGGATTTTACTGACACCATCAACCCTCTTGATAAGTCTTGTGCATGAAACGGTGGTAAAGTCTCTTTCCGATACCAGATGGGAAGCACATGCTGTTGCAACTGAAGCTATTCTAAAGTCTCATCCTCAGATTATAGAAGCGTTAGAATGTTTACAATAAGGGCCAGTCACAGAAGCGGGACACCAGAAGAGAAGCAGAAAACATTGCAAAGAAGATGCAAGAATTAGAATTTGGTTTCATGCTTGTCTTTTGGGAAGAAGTGTTACAACGTTTTCACAGGGTTAGTCAAGCTCTACAAAATGAGCACGTGAACTTGAAAACATGTGCTGATTTGTATTCTTCACTAGCAGATCACTTGCATGAATCTAGGAATGAATTTGAAAGATTTGAAGAAGCTGCAAAAGAAATAACACCAGGTGTGAATTATAAGTCAGCTTTGACCCGTAATCGTAAACGAAAGACAGTGGTCAATGATGGTGATGCCCCTGAGGTTTCTCTGAATGCCAGAGACAAATTTCGTATATCTGCTTTCTACGCCATTGTTGACAAACTTGAGACAGAGATGAGTAGACGAGGACAGGTATATAATGATATAGCAGTTCGATTTTCTTGTTTGGTCGATGTATCACAAACACAAACATCTCAGTGTTGTGAAGGACTAATAAATGCTTATCCTAAAGATCTGAACAATAACTTACATACTGAACTACAACTGTTTCACTCATATATTCGCCACAAGTTTCGTGCATCAAAATCTGAAAACAACACGTTCAGTCATGCAGAATTATACAAACTTATAGTTACAGATAACATCGAGTGTGCCTTTCCAAATGTAGAAATCGCCTTGCGCATATTTTTAACATTAATGGTTACGAACTGTTCAACTGAGCATTCTTTTTCTCAGTTGAAACGTATAAAAAATCCAAATAGATCGACAATGAAACAAGAAAGGCTTGATTCCTTATCTCTGCTGATGATTGAGGCAGACTTGTTGCGCAAAATTAACTTTGATGATGTAGTCAAAAACTTTGCCAGACGTAAATCTAGAAAAAAGAACTTCAAAATGTAAATGTGTCCTTTCTTCGACTTTCTTATGATCTTAATCATCTTCTTATCTATTTAAAAAGTTTCAGTATTTTTGTCTATTATTATTACAAAATTAATTAACTAATAACTTTAATACTGAAATACCTTATTGTGGTTTAATATGAGTGATAGTAATGTACTACAAATTATATTATTAATTATTACACAAACATTTGTATTAACAACTGTTTTTCTTTGTTAGTATTTTGCATCATAATGATAATATTGAACATAGGCCTACCAGCGGTCAGTGGAGGAGGAGGATCGGGCCGGGCTCGGGCAGAGGGGGCACCCGTGTGGGTTTGTGGAACTTTGTGCCTAGGGCACCAAGAGTTCTTAATCCGGCCCTGAGTACAGTCTCTCCATTATTTTGTACGTTGGTACAGATAGACGTGTCTTGAGAGCTCTTGAATTTCTCCTTGGTTTTTGCTACTGGATAGCCGTAACATTTGCCTTGGACATTTTCTTGTTGGATTATCTTGACCCCTGTTTAGGGTGAGTTTTATTTTTCATTGTATAGTTATCTATTTGATTTCGTTCGTATTTGTAAGTCTATAATTAGACTAGATCTAGATGATTAGAAGAATCCTTTCTTTTATCTTCTATAGGGTTTTAGCGACAAGTCTAAGTTTTGGTCGTAGTCTCAGTTCAAGACTCTATTTCAAGTTTTGGCGTCAAGTCTAAGTAGGGATTTAGCTTGGTGTCAAGTCTATGTGATAGACTCAGTCAGTGTCAAGTCTTTGTGTCATGACTTGTTTATCCAGTCTCAATTTTCTATATAGAGAGTACAACTTGAGGTCTACAGTCTACAGGACTGAGATCTTCAACTCACTAATCTCAGTTGGTCGTCTGGTGTTCAAGTTGGTTTTTTATGAGTCTGAGGTTCAAGATTCCAGAATGCGGGTTGCCTTGGTCAGACCTGATGTTATAGTGTGAACTATAAACTTTTAGAATTGTCGTCAGTGAACAGTATCGGATCTAGAGGCTAGATCTATGTGGATTACCAGTTGTTGTGTTGGAAGTCTATTGGAACAACTTGTAATGAATATATTAAGATAATGATATTGTTCAAATAATAATTATTTATATGTTGCAAAGAGAATAACTGGATCATTTTAGATTACATATTATTGCATATATATTTATTGATATTGATACTACTATTATCATTCATCATACATCAGTTCATTTGTAAATATATCACTGGAATACATTTTTATTGTTATTTAACATCATACACTTAATTTATTAATTTATATACATCTGTATGTGTATGGTGTGCTTGTCAAAATATTACAAGTTCAGAAAATAATAACAATAACAAACATTGAAATAATATTAATTTTAAATAAATATTCACATTTGAAATATCTAATAATAGTTTGATAAGTACAAGAACACAAGAACCTGACAACCTAGACGTATCGACACCGAAAATAGATTCTATCGAGTTATAAATATAAATATACTAGGAAAGCTGTGACAATATATATATATATATATATATATATATATATATATATATATATATATATATTAGAGGCGATCTTCTTTGACGAGCTTAAAAGGAGACGGCGTAACAGAATTACCCTCAGAAGCCCTATAAAGATTAACTCAGACGTTATTTCACCCTCACTGGCATAGAGGAAAGTAGCTGGCAGATAATTGCCCCTGAAAGAGCACATTTGAGACCCAAAGAAAAGGCCTGACTGAAGATAGGCGCAGAGGACGGAAAGAAATCTTAAATAGATAGCTGCGTACAACAGCTTTGTCTGCATGAACATACGCACAATGTATACTAGCTGATTTCCTCTAGGCTTAAATGATTTCTTAGCAAGGATCTAAATGTATTGCGATAGGAATATTACCTTGATTATAAGAAAATACTTGTACTATTATTTTTAAAAATCATAAAATCAAAACATAGTCATTATTTTAGTATACATTTCAAAATTAAAACAATAGTTTATCTTTAGTAAATGTATTTTTTTTCACAGCATGAGTAAATTGGCTTTAAAAAAAACACTACATTTCTGGTAAGGAATTCGGTTCGACTTAAAATTTGTTTTCTTAATGACATTATTGGTTATCGCATTGGCGTAGCTAGGGTAGGGTGAGAAGGGGGGAGAATTTGAAAATCCCCCTGGCCCCCCTGAAGTGTTTTTTACATTAAATATTAGATATTACGCAAAATGCAGGGATCCCCAAAGAGGTCAAGCCCCCCGGGTCCCCATGAGACGGAAAAATCCTAGCTAGACCCCTGGGTTATTGATTTAAAAATAACAACATGCACATTCAGAAATTGCTAATTTTGTCTTTTAAATATGTGCTAATTTTGTCTTTTAAATATGAACAAACGCTAGTACAGTCAAAGTGCTATTTCCGAAATGTTCCTAATGTAGAGTTCAATTATCCACGTCACCAAAACATTTCAATGACAACAGTCCCAGCTTTCTTATTGATTTAAGAACCTTCCATCAGAATGTACAACAATTTTCTGGGTGATTACTGTCAAAGCATTAACTCAATGAGTGCGGAGCGTCTACCCCATAGACGGTCTGCCTGCCCCTAATCGCACGGAGTTCTTACCCTCCCTTTGTTTTGTTGCATTTTTAAATTAAAATTTTTAACTAACAACAGTGGAACTATTTGTATTTTATAAAAGAGTTCTTCATCCTTTGTTTACATAGAAATTAGAAGCTTTTGGCTTTATTTAGACGTTTATTTATTACTTTTTTTACAATGTAAAAAAAAATGTCGCCATGACTACGCTGGTCAAAGACACACCCACAATGTTTACTACTGAAGAAACTTTATAATTATTCTAAAATTTATCACAAATAAATAGTAATAATGACGAATTTGATATAGATATATACATTAGATCCAGGTAGGTCTAAATTTAGCGTATTTATATCTATATTATTAGTATTTAGATCTAAATCTATTATTGCCAGTAGGCTAGGTGTAGAGTGTAGTCTGTAGATCGAGATTGACTAGATCTAAGCTTTTATCTCTAGACTTGGACTCTAGATCTAGATATATCTCTAGATCTAAGCTTATGGTAAATAAAAAGAAAGGAAATGGTAGATCTACATCAAATAATCATCCACTGTGGGCATTTTTTTCCCCATTTTCTTTTTTTTTTTAGTATTGTTTATCTGTAAAAATCTACATCATGGCTATGCTTGTCCAAGACACACCCACAATGTTTACTACTGAAGAAGCTTTATTATTGTTTTATGTATACTTCTATGAATTGTAATAATGAAGATCTTGATCAAGATTTAGCATAGGATGAAGCAGACTTGGACTTTATTAGCATTTAGATTTAGATCTAGTATTGCCTTACATGCTTAGGCCTTAGCCTTAGACTAGGGCTAGGTCTTGAATGTAGATCAAGGTTGACTAGATCTATGCTTTTATCTTTACACCTTTGTAGATTCCTATAGATCTAAGCATAAGATAAATTAAAACAACAGAAATCCAATATTCATCTACCAGGCTGGGCCTTTTCTTGGTATATTTTCTAGCAATTTTTTTTTAGTATTTTTTTTGGTAAAAAAACATCACCATCACTATACTGGTTCAAGTTGCACTCCAAAAGGTTTACTACTAAATAAAAGTAAAAGATAAAACTATTCTAGATCCATAATTGATCACAAAGGAACAGTAATACTGATCTATCAGATGTCTAAATCTTGGGTCAAATGAATTAGGGTTTTTATTGTCCTTCATCTAGTTAGAGATTTAGGCTTTGATCTCTCCAGATTTAGGCTTTGATCTCTCCAGATTTAGGCTTTGATCTCTCCAGATTTAGGCTTTGATCTCTCCAGATTTAGGCTTTGATCTCTCCAGATTTAGGCTTTGATCTCTCGCTAGCCTATGTCTTGCACTGGTCTAGTATTAGAATGAAAGATGTTCTAGGCAAATAAAAAGAAGACAAATCTAGATCTATATCCCATTGATTCAAATGTACATAATATTTGAGTGCATTTGGTTGATAGATTTAGTACTGGTATCTATTGTTATTGGTAGTAATGAAAAGCGCAATAATTTTCGCTTTTTTTCTGACTAAAAAAACAGGTAAAAATAATAATATAATCAATGATTCATCATTTTTTATTGACTGTTTTATCACATTTCTTTATGAAAATGCAGTAAATAGTCTAAATATGCTGTTTCAACAGTAATACAAAGAACAAAATCTAAATTTAGGTCTCAAAAGTTCTAAAGTTGGCATCCATTTTTTTTCTGAGTGTCATATTATTTAGATTATAATTTGTATCTTATATTTAAATAGAAAGATGTTTACATTTTCACATTTTCCATTCATTTACCTTTACTTTGATACCAAATATGTTATTATAGCATCATTGGTACTTAAATAATAATTTTTTGTTTTAGCCATGTTTGGAACATTTTCTTTTTTTTTTTTTTTTTTAAAGTAGCATTTTTTGAAAAAAAAACACAGCAGTCAATAAGTTAAACAATGTCATTTAGGCTTCAAGCTGGCTACTCTCTTGAAGGAGCCTTGTAATGATTTCGTTTTTCAGTCTTGGCGTTCTTTTTTTTTTTTTAATAGTGTCATCATTTCAACTGTGTTCATAATTTCATTTTTTACATTAAACTGAAAAACTTCTACGACAGTGGCTACAGAAATTCCAACACATTATGGTACTAAATGTTCTACTGTTGTACTGTAATAATTCGTATCGCTACAACAGTTTTGAATTGCAGCTGTATCTGTATTCCCTTTGTATTCAGCAATTTTATCTCTTATATCTCCAATAGAAGTTAAACAAAATTATAGTAAGAGTGCTGGTGAGTAAAAGATACAAACCGTTAACTCAAAAAAAAAAAACAGAGATCGATTTAATTATTTAATGTAATCAGGGCATGCCCCCCCTCCCCCTAATATTGTTTGGAAGAAAAAGCAAATAAATAAATTACCTTCTGTTAGGGACCCACATAGCAAATAGCTTAGGGTCTTATCAAGTCTACATCCGGCATTGAGTGACTGAACGTAACGTCTCGTTTCACTCTCTCAAGTACACAACCACACATGAACTTTAAACTGGCTAATGAAGTTAGGTTTTCTTATTACGAGTAGGATTTTGTCTTCAAATTGGAATGTACAGAACATCGATTTTTCATTAGTAAAATGACTCATAGGAAATATGATACAAGTATATGTTCTACGCTTGGGAAGAGACCCTAAATTAATCTCAGTAATTGATACCGGCCATGACATTTATTTGTCTCTTTTTGAAATCATTTATTTCTAGGCCATTAACGATGTCGATAAAGTTCATAATATAAACTGTTATCCAGTTGTCCAGATTTCTGCATGTAAATATAAACCAACGCAAGTATCAGTATCAGTGAACAAACTTTTAATGTATATCTATCTATATTTGTTTATTTATTATTAATTGATTAATTAATTAATTAAGATAGATATATATATATATATAGATAGATAGATAGATAGATAGATAGATAGATAGATAGATAGATAGATAGATAGATAGATAGATAGATAGATAGATAGATAGATAGATAGACAGATAGACAGATAGATAGATAGAAAATGTATATGAAATGGTAGGAGGCGCGGTGACTGAGGTAAAGCACTTGACTCCCGAACCGTCGGTCCCGGGTTCGAATCCTGGTGACGACTGGGTATTTTGCTAAGGGACCTTTAGGACGCCTCTGTCCACCCAGCTCTATTGGGTAAAGGCGGTTAGTCGTAGTGTTGGTCACATGGTACCCTCGTTAACAGTAGGCCATAGAAACAGATGATCATCTGCCCCATAGATCACAAGGTCTGAAAATGAACTTTGCTGTTTGTATCAAACAGTTTGGATCAGTAATGTAATTAAATGTGTAATAGATCTAACAATGATAAATCTCTGCTATTAGAAATATTTTACCAACTGTTTTTGTTTAGGGCAATTTCATTCTTTTAGCTTTCTTGATGCGCTATGATCCTATCACTTGTCTGGACCAGTTGATAAAAAGAGAGGGGGGGGGGAATGAGGACCCCTTTAAAAATGCATTATAAAAAATGTTGTACGAGTTGAATTCGAAATCAGGGCTCAGGCCTCCTCAGGGGGACTAGTTCAACTTGTACCACAAATCAGTTAAGTACAATTTCTTTCCCTTGTTCGATACCAAACAAAAAAACATTAATTACCAATAGTTAATTACTAATTGGTTGATTTTTCTTATTGATTTCTGTTTAGGCAGGTACAATTGTGCAAATTTCCAACTTGATCTGAGATTGATTTTGGGAGAAATAACGTGTAAAAAATTTTGCCAGCCACATAGAGTGAGTTGATATAACCTTTTTTTAAAAAAAATCTCGCTTATATTGAGTGAAACTGCATCAATCAATTTTCAATCAATTAATTTTTAATGACTACATAAAAAACAAATGCATTTAATACCATATAGGTTTCTTGTGCGAAAAGGATAAGCCGTTCAGTTTATCTGTAGACCTTTACCTTTTCATGCATGAGCTGAGAGCACTATTAGAAGTTGCTAAGTCAGTTTATGCATTTTGTAAACTTATCAGTACTTTTGGTAAACTTTTATTTTGCATGAAACTCGTTTAATGCAACTTTCATGCTTATTGAAGGCTCAGTACGCTATAGTCCAACCAATTTTGTGGACCGGGGGGAGGGGTAGAAGTAACTTGGAGAAAGATTTCAAACGAATGTTTTAAAAAGTTGCTCAAGTCTCAATTCCAAGTCGAGCCTCCATGATGGAAGGTCGACGTGTTTAGCCACTGAACTATTCAAGTACTCCTAAAAATAGAAAGTTTTATTAGTATATTGTTAGTTTAAAATGTTAAGCTTTTTTGTCTGAGTGCCACTGTGCTCCGCCGAATGAGACCATCTGAATGGTGAATGCATCTGTTTGACCTAAGACTTTGAGCAAGAGAGAGAGAAAGAGAGAGACTTACTTTACAAAGTCACTTGGTCAGACTTGTTTTCTCCACATAGTTTAGTTTTCCACATAAGAGGTCACAGCACAAGAACAACTAACCCTTACCCTAACCCTAATACACGTGTGCCTTACCCTTAACTCATCTACATTTAATGATATTGACCCTTTTAATAGTCACAGGTTTGGCGAAACTCTCTTCTACAGATCTAAATTAGGTTTGGACCTGATACAGATTTACTTCCTCTGCGTTCTCATTATTATGTTGAAGGATTCATTCGACTAGACCAATATCTGAGATGAATTGCGCAGTGGTTTCCAGATCTGGCAACTCTACATAAAGTTTTTCTTCTATTGTGTTGTTTTGGTGCCAAGGCCTTGTTCGGGAATCTTGATGGAGAAAGCATTTTTGACGGTCATAGTCGGCATTGTCTGCTGACCACTATGGCAACTTTCACTGATGTTCAGCTTACAGAGCACAGAATTGACTAGTAAGAGTCATGAAACAACAACACGACTGGTAGTGACTTACGGTTAAAAGTGCAATATTAAACAAGCAAAATATTCAAAATCCTTTTTTTTAAAATAAAAAACAAAGCTAAAGGGGGCGAGTTCCGTCATTAAAAATCTACCAATAATGTACAAGTTATTTCCGTTATTCGATATCGAACAAAATAATTACCAATAATTAATTGACTACTTGAGTTTTTTTGTTTTTTCATGACTTATTAGGTACAATAAATATTTTTTTAAATTATCAACTTGATCAGAGAATGCGTGAGTGAGAAATAGAATTAACAATTATTTAAGGGTGCTAAACCCAACAAATTTAGCCATATTTGTGAATACTTAAGTATTAGTTTCCATTGTTGCTATAAAAAAATGATGAATTACAAGTAATTTATTGTTTAATTTATAATTTTTAAATTTATTCGTGTCTTGTCTATGCCAATGAATAATTGTGCGAAATTGTTTCTTGATCAGAGAATGGGTGTGGGAGAAATAACGTGTATACATTTTTTTACCAGACAGAGTGAGTTGATATTAGCTTTGTAAAAAACAAAAGAAATTTTAGCAAATTTTTTTTTACTTGGTCACTATTTTTTTGTTATATTAGAGCCTTTGATTTCTTTCATTTCCCTCCCCTCTCCTCTGACTTTTAACCCTCTTTCCAAAGCTCTAAGCACTCTTAACTTGATAAGACTAAGGAATTCTCCCGTCTCGGAAAATCACTTTTAGCGTCCAGGGTTTACGGCGTCATCATCAAGTAATTGTCCAGCGCCCTGCGGGTATTCCCAATGCGAAACGAGCAGCACGGTGCTTCGGGTGGGATTGGATGACACAGTTGTACCCCCTTGTTTCGCAGAAGCAGCGAATATAATATTAGTTACGCGTTGCCATGACATAGCGACTACGTGTATTAGTTGTCCTGAAGGGATTTCAGCCTGGGAGTTAATGTGTTAGATCTAATTTTCAATGCAGTCACTTTAAAAGATGAAGTTTAAGCGTTCAAATTTTTTTTTTTCATAAAATACAAGGTATAGAATTTAATGATTTTCTTGGTAGGTTAAAAAAACTTTTTTTAAAGTCATATTTAAAAAAACAAGTATTTACATTATCAAAGTTACAATTTGTATATTTTTAGTATAATTACTAAACATTGCTACATAACATAATGTATGTCCTGTTATTGCGTATTTCGTTTGTCATATTTTTTAATTTACATTTTCTTCATAAAATTTCAAATGCTAAGACAATAATTTTATTAATTTGTACAATTTCATATGTTTTATTTTTAATTTGATATCTATATACCCATCCATCAATCCATCTATCTACCTACCTACCTACATAAATACCTATCTATCTATCTGTCTATATGCCTGTTTATCTATCTATATTCATGTCTATCTATCTATCAGTGGTCTATCACATACATATAGATAATGATGAACACCTTTTGATTTAAATTAAATTAAACCTAAATAATGTATATAAATCAATAGTTGTAAGAAAATGACAGCATTCCAAACTTGTTGACGATAAATACATTTTTGGCATTCGTTACATTGTATATATAATTAAGTGGAAGTTCGTTTCGTTTCGTAGTAATTCTGAACGCGTGGGGCGATCCGATCTGTAATTTTAGTCTTTTTGTTGGTCCACTAGTTATGAGAGACAGATTATTAGTCTTGTCAACAGTATTAATCTTTGACTTGTGGTTTTAGAAGGTAGATTAACAGAATGATGATATTAGCACTTCAGCAGTATTGACTTTGGAATTTGCTTAGATGACTAAATACTTAGATCACACATCAATGTTAAGTTATACATTACCTTTAGATGAGATATCAAGGGTATTAAATTACACGTTACCTTTACATGACATATCAATAGTATTAACGTATGCATTACCTTTCTATGACATATCTTACCCTATAATAACATTCGAATATTATTAATATATGAAATGCATTTAGATGTCATATCAGTAGTATTACATTTTACAAGTCTTCAGGTGACATATCAAGAGCAGCACTCTTCATCTTAGTAGTTATGCAATATAACAACAGTATTATCTTATCTATAATATAAAGCAGAAAGTTAGGCGTATGTATGTATGTCCCACATAGAAATTAAATGTGACTAAATTTTGATAAAATGTTCTAAAGATCATGGCGGAGCCCGTAGTGTACGTTTAATATCACTACCACAACCGCAGGGTCCTAAAAACAGAAAAAAATTACTTAATTGTATCTCTATTAAAGAGAAATAAGCGGATCTGGTTGATTTAATCTACCTTATATAGGCCTGGAAAATGTGGGCGGAAACAGGAAATGTCCTAGGCTTAAGATTTATCTTACACGTGGGTGAATCCGACAAAAGTCGCACCTTGGAGCGTCACGAGGCGCGTTGACCCGAGTAATCTCTTTGATCAAAGAGAGATGTGGGAGAAGCCGGGGGAAGAAAGATTGACTTGCATTCCACCCAAGGTGGTGTCAACTGCGACCATCAGACATCCGGCAGGTAAGATCAAAGAGACTGTGTTTATCTTTCCCCGATCAAGGGGAGATAAGTGAAAAAGCCGCCAAGGTGGTGGGCGAAGTCTAGCCTGGAGAGGAAAAGGTGGGGCGGGTGAAGAAATCGGGGATAGGATGGGTAAATAACTAAAATAAAATAAATAAAAAATGATAAATAATAATTAACGCTGTGATAAAATAGAGTGACTCTGACAGCAAGCTTTTGGCTTGTCACACATTGTTTGACATACCAAACAAAATAATTAATTACCAATGAATTATTAACTATATGGTTAATTTTTTATTGATTCTTGTGTTGTCAGGTAAAAGAAATAATTATGCAAAATTTCAGCTTGATCCGTGATTGGGTGTGGGAGAAATAATATGAACAAACTTTTTACCAGACAGACAGAGTGAGTTGATATTAACTTTGTAAAAATCGCATAAAGTCTTTAGAAGACATACAAATAGCAATAACATGAAACATTTCTTTATATAACATATTGACAGTATGAACCGACGACTTATAAATGTCTTTAGAAAGCAACTCCAATGTTTTCTAACCTCCCCCCCCCCCCCACCACCACCCAATCTAATACATCTTGGATATTGTTTGTTTTAATGTTGTTCCCACAGCCTTTCTTTTGTTTATCTAAGAGAAAACGTTAGGCATGTGCCCCCCCCCCACCCCCCAACCTCAAGGCAGCCACATTAGCTCCTAAATAAGCTGTCTCAATGAAACATAGTTGTGCACGTAATAAACTAAGATCTATCTCGCAGAGTGATGGGCCTTTCTCTGCCCTGATTATTCCATGTATTTTCTTCTTCCCCCTGACTTCATTATTTATCTCCTCGTGTGAAACTGTATCCCACAAGACACCTCGTTAGAAATAAGTAGCTCTGCCTTATGAAGGGATTTTTATGGGTGTAGAGAGGGACCTCCGGGTGTGAAACTAAAATCCACTGTCAATGCATATAGTGAACTCCAGCTCAAGAAAGAAAATCCTACTTATTTTCTATTTACACAAATAATGTGTGCTTTAATCAAGGTAAGAGGCCAGGTCTTGCGATCTATGGGTGGCAGGGGATGCTCATCTATTTCTATAGCCAACGGTTAAAGAGGATGTAATGGGGCTTGGTGGCTGAGTGGTAAAGCGCTTGGCATCTGAACGGAGAGGTTATGGGTTCGAATCTCGGTGAAGACTGGTATTTTGATTTTCTGGATTTTTAGGACGCCCTTGAGTCCACCCACCTTACAATATTTGGGGAAAAGTAAAGACGTTTGATCGTTGTACTGGCGTCAAAAATCCCAAAATTCAAAATCACAGTCTTCCGAGACCCCTCGATCTGTACCACTCAGCCACCATAGGATGAAATAGTAAGTAAAGTAACTTTCTTGTACATATTGCTTCTCCCACATCCCTTCTCGGCTCAAGTTAAAATGAAATCTTGCACGATAATTCATTTTCGATGACAACCCATGAATCAATTTTAATAATTAACAAATAAGTTAATGAACTAGTGTTAATTCTTTATTTCTTTAATATATATATATATATAAAAGATCTCTGTGGCATTTTACGTCTCGAGAGACGATCTTTTCCCTTTGCAACTTATTGTGTAACTAAAGAGGCCAATCCTTGATACACAGCTGCGATCGCAGGTTGGGCATATATAATCACCAGGCGCCGTTGCATTTTCACCATTCTTTCTGCTTCTGTTGTGTATGACATCTTTGACCCTTCCTTTATGCTTTCTCTCCATGAGGATCTGTCCAGTACCACCTCTTCCCAGTTGCCAGTGTCGATTTTGAAGAGCTTCATGTCGCGTTTGCATACATCCGTATAACGTAAAAGTGGGCGACCAGCGGCTCTCCTGCCTTCTATTGGATCGCCATACAGGATGTCCTGTGGAAGTCGACCTACTGGCATTCTACGAACGTGGCCAAGCCAGCCAAGGCGTCTGCTGCTGATAACAGAGCGGATGTCCTGGCACCCTGCTCTTTGTAGCACTTCCTCATTGGTTATCTTATCTTGCCACCTTATTTTAAAGATCCGTCTTAGGCATCGAAGGTGGAAAACATTCAGCTTTTTTTCCTGCAATGAGTAGGTTGACCAAGTTTCACTACCGTACAGCAAGGTGCTCAACACACAGGTCCGGTAGAATAGGGCTTTGTACTGCTAGTCAGCAATATGTTGTCCCACACTCTTTTCTGCAGCCGTGACATGGTGGCCATTGCCTTGGCTATCCTGTTGTTTATGTCTTTATCCAGTAGAACGTTGTTGGATATGATGGAGCCAAGGTAACAAAAGTGATCAACAATTTCTGGTGGTTGGTCATTAATGCTTACTTGAGGTGCAGTGTTTGTGTTTTGGACAAGTATCTTAGTCTTGCTTTGACTGATGTTTAAGATGAGCCATACAATATTGAGAGATACGGTTGCAATTAGGAGGTATTCTCTATCCTCTCAATATAAGCTCTGTGTTTTTTAAGAAATTTTTAAAAATATTTTGCGTTCTTTTTTTTTTTTTACTGCTGATTGAATTAGGATGACATTGAAATAGTACTCCAGGGTCAGAGTAAAGGGAATCTGTCACGACCATCTCTGAGTTAGTATCTTGCAGTTCCCAATTACCAAATGTAATGTGCACATAAACAATGCCACGACAAAGGTTTAAGTCAGTGAGTGTTAACTGGGTCTCTTAGTTCAAATCAAACGGCTTTTAAAATGTTTCGCTTGGCTCATTACTAGACATGAGCTTTGCCGCAAAATCAGATTTTTTTAATGAAAGAAAATAACTCTTTCGATTGCTGTGTCTGGCCAGTCTGATTCTCTTCTCTCTCTCTCTCTCTCTCTCTCTCTCCCTCTCTGTCCCTCTTTCTCTCATTTCTCTTCCCTATCTCCCAAATTCTTTTTTCCCCGTTTTCTTTCGCTATAAATCTCCGCTCCAACGCTACCGGAGTCGTTTATTTGTTTCTCTCGCCTGAACTTCATTCATTTCAATGCCGTTTTATTTCTCAGCGGTGACAGTGACGATATCAACAAACATTCGCTCTATCTAAACAAATGCAGCCGACACAGAATTTTAATGGTATTAGAAAATGCACTGTTGGACAGATATTTAAGAGAAAACGAATGTCGAACCCGTGACCTCGCTAATGCTAAGGCTGAAACGCTAAATTATTTGCGTATCAAGTTTTATGTAGTTTCTTGCTGCCCTTCCAATTTTGTTGTTTTTTATTTTGTTTCTTTTTACCAATAACTATTAAGTAAGACAAAGGTTATTCACACATATGGTAATACCCAGTGGCGTCGCTAGGGTCGGTGTCACCCGGTGCGGTAAGCTCAGGGTGTCTCCCCCTCCCAGGAAAATAAAAACAATCTCCCCCTAAATAAAACAAACAACTCTTGTTTATTTTGTTTCTTTATGTTTAACAATAAAACTGTAAACTAATTCATTGATTGGTTACAATTTGTTATTGTACTTTAAAATGTCTTTGTTTGTTTTATCAAAAGTGATTACATAAATTTAAAATGTACAATGTTTTATTTGAAAAACATTAATTTGAACGTTCACCACTCAACTGGTCTGATAAGAAGTTTGGGGAAGCGCCTTATGTACACGCATTTCTGAGTTTCAGAACTCTTTCTCCTGGAGTCAACAACGCATTATCTTTCTCATAATAGGAAGATTACAAGTCAAAAAGGATTAAATTTTCAAAAGTTTGGGACATGTTGATACTAAACTGTGAGAGAAATTCGAAGAAGTAATTTTTTATTTTAAAAGTTGCATTTTGGAAAAGGGCATTTTTCCGACTTGGGAGTCACCCTCTGGTATGTGTCACCCGCTGCGGTTCGCACCCCCACATTGACGTCACTGGTAATATCGGTGTTTCTAAAATTTCACTTATGAGCCAACATCAAACATCCACCCCTGTTATAAAATGTGCGTGTGTGTGTATATGGCGACGGTGGGAAGAAGTTAGCGATTGTTTGTGAATGATGCAACATAGGTGGCATTGTCGTCACTTGGTCTTATTTAGGAGAGACGACTCTAGAACGTGAGACTGAAAGGTTGTGTTAATGTAGGGAGTTTTTAGTGAGATTTTGTTTAGAAATAATATCACTAAAGTCTGCTACATTATATCAATAATCACAAGTTGATTTTGTCTATATTATAAATAAAGCTATGTTTAGTTTGTTCACAAAAGGAAGTTATTAAGTTATTAGAAGTTTTATTAGTTAAGATACATAACGCTTACGCCGGTTTAGTTTTCTAGAGACATATTGGTGCTACAAGTCAACAACCGGCAACAACAACCCCCGATCTTGCCGGCTAGGAGGTCTGAGCCCGAATAGCTCCTCCAGACTTCCAGAAACCACTTCGCCAAACGTTTTCCTGCACTCAGAAACTCCTTCTCCTGGCGTGTTTCTACTACACTGAATAAAAAAGAAAGCAGATCACATGAGTTAAGAAGCTGTAAGCTTAGGCCTCTACTGAAGAGAGACCAGGCATCAAAGTGTGAACGTTCCTAATAGGCTAGATTGGAGTAAAATCATCTTTTATTTGTAAGTTTGTTTTTCTTTCACGCAAACGTCTTCAATAGAAATCAGGATAGTATTGAATAGTATTGGAGAAGACGCATTGGTATTTCTATGCAAAAGAATCGATCTTGCGATTCGCGCTAACATTTTTTTTAAATTATTAGTGCTCCCCTCCCCCATTGTTAGCTCGTCGCACCCACCCCATCTCTACCCAGTTTGAGAAACGCTGTTCTCGATTGTGTGCTTCTTGTCAATCATAAGGAAGGAATCAAACGGAAAGTCGTGTAGTGATGTTCAGTAACGCAGTAACTCTTGCTGAAAAAGAATCCATTTCAGTCTGTATCTATGTTGTGAGAGGCATCATCAATGGTACCAAGAAAAATCGACTCATTCTATTTAAAAATTAACAAGGTGCACCTAACGCATGATATATTGCTAATAGATCACTCATAGATAATAACTTTTAGCGAGAACAATTTTATTCAATCATATATTTACATTGCCCGGCTCCAAAAGAAAGGGGGGATATTACCTTTTATTTCATAATCGCTTTGTTTATTCTGCAAGTTTCGGAATTTCCTTCAGAAATGAACATTATTATATCTCAGCCCAAAGCGCCTGCAGGAAGGCAGAGGATGAACACTGGTAGAATTCGAACTTGGGACTACCAAGACGACAGTCCAAAGGGAATTTTAAAACCAGGCAGCCGTTTATCTGAATATATTATCCGGGTTGTTTAGTTGTCAGTTGACCCTAGTAGTGGCGTATGGCATGACAATCATCACAAAGCCTATTAACAAACTTAGCACGTGCATGACATGCTTGATAAAGCGAAAAACTGAGGCGCTTAAATATTCGGAGACACTGACTTCTTATTCGGAGACACTGACTTCCTATTCGGAGACACTGACTTGCTATTCGGAGACATTGACTTCCTATTCGGAGACACTGACTTCCTATTCGGAGACACTGACTTGCTATTTGGAGACACTGACTTCCTATTCGGAGACATTGACTTCCTATTCGGAGACACTGACTTCCTATTCGGAGACACTGACTTGCTATTCGGAGACACTGACTTCCTATTCGGAGACACTGACTTCCTATTCGGAGACACTGACTTCGTATTCGGAGACACTGACTTCGTATTCGGAGACACTGACTTCGTATTCGGAGACACTGACTTGCTATTCGGAGACATTGGCATCAAAGAACAGACAAGATCTTCAAAGTTTAATCTTTAAGAAGGATCAATAGATCGCATATTAGCGTTTTACAATTTGAAGCACAAAATATTATTTACAGACGTCCCGTGGGGGTTGAAAAGCGAGGTCTCTTCGAGAACGCGGCCTGGAACGCCCACTTCTGGTTGATATTACATTCGGTGGTTGCTTATCTTAATTAATCTAGTTTTCATTTGATAAGGTCAAAGGTTAGTGCTATGTTGTATTAAATAGTGAAAGAATTGAAAGTTAATATGATTTCCAGCTGTTGCTATGATAACCTTTTGATTTTGACACTAGATATAAGCTAGAGATATTGGAGACATTGCTCACTGACAACTGGTTCAACGACAAGTGGCTCACTGACTACTGGTTCAACGACAAGTGGCTCACTCACTACTGATTCAACGACAAGTGGCTCACTCACTACTGGTTCAACCTTAAGTGGCTCACTGACTACTGGTTCAACGAAAATCTTAGCTTATAAAGTAGAGATGTTACTTCAAAACAGATGATGATTACGTCCTACTCATTTCCCTAGATCAATCTAGTCATGAATGTTAATCCTAATGATTCGTAGATAGGGGATTGAAGGCCTTGACTTGCGGTCAATCTAGACATGAATGTTAACGACCTAAATTCTGTCAAGTCATTGGCTTTCCTGGCTGACTGTAACCCATTCCAAGCTCTATAGCACTGGGGAAGAAGGAGCTATTGTACAAATTAGTCCTAGCATGTGGAACAAGGAATGTGTCCTTATCTTTGTGTCTTTCTGTCGTTCACGACAATTTTTTATCACTATCAATATATATATATATATATATATATATCTATAATAAAATGAACGAATAAAAATCTTCTCCTTGAACCGTCTATGGTGAAGATGTTATGTTAACAATAAACCTACAAAGAGACTCATTTATTGACCTATGACCTCATTTACACACACTATATAACTACTCACACATTTATTCTGGTTGTAAATCAAATATTTACGTTTACCTTGCCAACACTTCCAGTTTGTAAACGAGAACTACTCCAATGGTGTGTTAATCAATCGTCTATTATTTGGTTTTTCATGATCTTTTAATCACTCAGTTCTATATATACAGTACTCCAGGGTGTAAATAAGAAAACTGGGCTAGTTATTAGTGTGTGTGTATAGAGTGTTGCGCTTGAAAGCACATAATAACAGAATAGAAACAAGCAAAATGTTGGCAAATCCATAAAAAGAAAACAAAGCGTATCTAAGGGAAAGAGCTCCGTACTTACAACTATATCTCTAAATAATGTAGAAGTTATTTCCCTTATTCGATATCAAACAAAATCATTAATTACCAATAATTAATTGACTAATTGGTTCATTTTTTTTAAACTCGTGTCTTGTCTATATGTTTCAACTTGATCCGAGATTGGGTGTGGAAGAAATATTGTGTACAAACGTTTACCAGTCAGATAGACATACAGAAAGAGTGATTTGATTAAAGCTTTGTAAAAATAACGGTCGTAGCCGCTGTATAAAAAGCATATTTACTGCAAGATTCTCAAGTTAAATTACTATACAAGATAGTTGGTTTGATAGCAGACGTACCAGAAGGGGAGCTCAGTGAGATTTCAGTAGCACGAAATATGACCAGTGAAAGACCGATAGCCCTTGCATGTTCAGTCTTTAAGGTGACAACACCAAGCCACATGTTCGCTCTACAGGTTTGAACGCATTTCGCTTGATGGGCCCGAGTTCATCAAAATTAGTTTCATATTTTTTTTTTAGTTCTAAGAAGATAGAATCATGGACAGATGCGCGCCATCATCGCTGCAATGCTCTCCCTCTGATTTTAAGCCTCAGTAACGTTCAACCCTCTACACATGTCTAAGTTGCAGTGACATCTTCTGAGCATCACTCCCTTTCTTGCTTCCCCCTCCAGAGCTTGCATCTCCGTCTCCCTATTACAAAACTACTCATCGCTACCAAAGACTTAAGCCGCTTACACCTCAGCCACCTCACATCATCCCCCCCCTCTACGCCATCTTTCGACTTCTTTCCCTCTCCCCCTTCCCCCCTTTTTCTCCCCCCTCCTCTTCCTCCACAGTTGCCGGCCTGTAATCCTAATGATTCATGGACTAGGGGAATGGAGGCCTCCTTCGTGTCACTTAAAGACGCTCTCAGTACTTTGTGTCAATACCTATCGTCTCAGTACTCCTTTACGGTACTGTAATCAACCTCAGCCTACTTAGTCCGACTTAATCTTTTAATCTTAGTTATTAAACTTTTTTTTTTGTACTAAACTTCAAACAAAATCACTACCCTTTACCCCCTCCTTTTTTTCCCCCTCTGCGTCAAGTTGTGTACTATGGTCAGACAGTCATCAAACGATTTGATCCGTTTCATTTGACAATCATGTGCGGATGACTCTGAGCATCTGGTGCCACGAAGGGAGGTAATTTTGTTGATAGATGCTTTCCGAAAAACAATAAATTTGTGGGCATACAGTCGTTTCAATGTGAGTTTATATAAGCGAGATACAAAATTTAAACTGTACTCATCATGGGTGTATTCTTTCCTTCGCATGTTTGCCTCTCTCTGTTCCATTTTTTCGTTCCCCGTATTTTTTTTCTGTTACTCTAGTTCGTTGTCTGAAAGTAACAAAATGTTAGCATACATAAATATTACAATATATATATATATAAATATATACAGGGCTCTTTTGTGACGGTACGCACCGGCACGGCGTACCGGCACCTTTTGTACAAATTATTACTTGTCTTGAATCAACTACTGAGTACCGGCACCTAATCAATGAGTATCGGCACCTATTGTTATAACCCTACCATGCACCCCGCCACTCAAGATAGTGCAGAAGGTGCGCACTGCTAGAAACTAAACTGAGAAGGATGTTGACATTAGAAGAAACAGAACGAGTACCGCCCAAGTCGAGAGCTAGAGCTGTGCTAGGAGGCAAACTTTTTAAATGTTTGTGATGTCCTGTAAATAAACATCGTTGCCTTGTTGAGTTGCCTCCTTTATCGTTATTGCACTATATAGTGTAATCATAAGCTGAACTGATTGGTATTATGTTTTGGAATGCTTTCCGATCTTCCCATATTATTTTCGGCAAACTGTTGCTCGAAGTTTGAAGTGGCCTCCTGATTGTATAAGCTACCTGCATATCAACTGAATTGGAATTCTGATCTTCAATCACCTCAATCTCATAAGCTGAGAGCCTCTGTATAAGATTTTGCTTTAAAGAAAAATAGTGCACGTTTTGCAGAGTTTGGTCATTAGCGTATTTATCTCTATCAAACAAAGTAACGGCCTATATCTTGAGATTCACCCACATGTTATACAGCAAAGCATCGCAAGACAATTATCTGCTTTTACTAGCACCAGTAACTTTTTTCTCCTGAGAGACCCAGCAACAACCTTCTGAGAGGATTTAACAACTAGAAATAATGTATTGAAGAAACCAATAAACACTCAAGTTCGGATTCAATGAATCTGTGAAGACTACACAAACGCCAATCCAAACAAGCAAAATATTTTTTTAAATTCTTTTTAAAAAAAAAGTTTATCTAAGGTGAAAAACTCCGCACTTACTTTTTAAATGGATTTATGTTTTGTTAGGTACAATAATTGTTAAAAGTTTCAACTTATTTTTTTTAATCGATTCATTTATTGTCTTTCCAATGAATAGTTGTGCAAAGTTTCAGCTTGATCCGAGAATTGGTTTGGGAGAATGTATGTCATTAAACTGTTTATATAAGCTTGCTATAAGCTTTGTTTAAAAAAAATTACGTATCCAGGCTTCATTGATTATGTTTGTATTTATTTAATTATGTTATTATAGTATGAAACATAAAAGTGGTACAATCTTTAATTTTCATACGTTTTTTTTAACTCTTTTCAAGTCTAAACTTTATGTATTACTTATTTTTTTCCAGGACTTTTTTTTTAACTAAATGAATCATAGAGACGATACGTTTTGAGACTTATGTATTTGTTTTATACAACAAAAAAAAAGATTGTGATTATTTATCATTTTTTACCCCAAAAAAACAAAATTATGTATTCTTTTGTATTACATTGAGGTCTGAATTTATGTAATCTATTTTCTTAGAGAACTGACCATGTCACTCCCAAGCAAGTTACACCATCAAATGCAATGCACCATTGCCCTTCAATTTATTTTAAATTTATTTTAAGCACCATACTGTCTCTGTCCCTATTCTGAATAAAATATTTTGTTGTAATGCATTCTCTAATTCTCTTTCTTAACTCCATAAGAACACATTCTACGTACGGAGTCCTTCTTGATCTTTCTTAACTTATTCTCTAGAGAGGCTCATTATAAAACCTGATTTCATTGAATTATGCACTTATAAAATGTCAATGTTGACAGCTTGCCCGGAGGAAAGATTCTTGTACTTTCCAATGTGTTTTTTTTTAAGGAAATTTGGCGGTCTAAGATTGAAATCGTGTTGAAAAAAAAATGTTTCAGAAGTCATAAAGAAAAGTTTGTCAATTTACTTACCGCACAAATCTTTCCGCCTAAAAAAAAAGAGTGCTCATCTCCTGGAACTATTTTTGTGTAACCGATCTTCTCTGTTTATTTACATCCGGGCTAATGGAAGCGATAGATTTATTTCTTTTTTAGAGGGGTCATATTTTATCGCCTGCTCAATGCCCTTGAACTTGAAGGATTTTTTTTTTAGTGATTTTTTTTACCGTGTGATTTATGACTTTAAAACAAAGTTCATGTATGTACAATGTTAGGATTACTTCGTTCATAAAAATGTGAAATTATCTAGTTCATGAAGATGTGAGATTATCTAGTTAATGAAGATGTGAGATAATTTAGTTTATACAGTTTGAGATTGCCTAGTCAATGAAGATGTAATATTATCGAGTAAATAAAAATATTACATTACCTCTCAGCAAAAACTTGAAATTACCTAGTTCGTGAAGATTTAGACTATTTAGTTAATTAAAATGTAAGGCTTAGTGAATACAATTTGATCTTACCTATTTAGAGAAGCTGTGATATTAACTAGTTAATTGATTAGACAGTTAAGATATGAGATTGTCCTAGGTTTTAGTGCAAACATGAAACCGCTATGTCAATGAAGATTTGAGGTTATCTAGTTAATAAAAATGTAATATACAAATTCAATGAATACAATGTTATTATCCTAGTCCAGTGATGCTCAAAACACGGCCATATCCGATCCGTCGAAACGTCGACACAAAGAGTTGAGAATCCCTCCTCCCTTTCGAAATAAAAATGTGTCAGAAATGTATCTTACCTACGTTAGGGTCCTCTGATGGATTGACACCATGACCTTTAACATTTATATGTTCATGAAATGGGAGAGTTGACGTGGAAACTAGAATCTACCAGGAAAAGATCTTTGAAACATAATAATAATAACATATTAATTGCAAAAAAAGTGTAGCCGGGTTTTTTTTAACTACAGATAAACAGCATTATAAAACAAATATTACGTCATTCTTGGTTTGAGCCGCGAATAAAACGATTTTTAAAATAAGATTAGATATTGGATGATCGATGGGAATATTTACCAAAAAGAGACCAGAAACTAAGTCGTTGGCTAGCTAGCTATAATTATATTCACATCAGTGGCGTAGCAAGATACCAGTGGGCCCGGGTTCAGGAATACAATGTATGCCAAAACAACTGAGTAATCTGAAGGTATCGGTACATTGACCAAAAGACATTCCAATGCAAGTAGAGTAGCTTTTTAATAATCTTATTACGTTGGAATTCAAACAGATATTAAAAGTTGTTGGTTTTTTGTGTTTTTTTTAATACAATTTTTGAACAGAATGAAACGAGTTAACGGAGTTTGAAATATATAAATAAAGAAATGTTTTAGGAGTCCAAGTTCCCATTCTACACATTGACATTCCTAAAACACTTCTAGGTGTCACGCTTTGAAACATTGATACAAACTAGTATATAGTTCTACGTATATTATTTAAAAGTAAATATATCGAATAATTATTTACCGATCATTTCTCTGGCCTTCTAAGTAGCACAGTAAGAAACCAGTGCATCTATTTCTAAATGTGCATTCTAGTATTCAATCATAGTGGAAGCTCCTTCATAGCTTGAGCCTAGTAGTTTATTTAAGGATGTTTGTTTTTAATTACTCGGAGCATTTGTTCAGCAAATACTCACATATATGAAAACCTAGAAATGACTATCTAATTTCTATTTCTTTGGATGTTCCGTCAACGGAGATCACTAAAAAGTATCAAAAAAATAATACGAGTTTGATATCAACTTTTTATTTGTCTTGAGCGCAGCCACCAATGAAATAGACAAATGGTACAGAATTGATCTCCTAATATACCGGTATTTTTTCCAGAACTGCATTGCCCAGCAAAATCTATTATCTCGTTTTTGAATCAGTTGGGCTCTGATTTCCTGTCAAATTTGAATATTCAAAGCAATTTTCGGAGGTTCTTTGTATAAATATATATGGCGTTAAAATTTCTTTTAAGAGCAATGAACTAAGTTTCAACCAAATACTAAGCATTGGTCAGAGACACTATTCTATGATCCATTTAGTTATCTTTCTATCTTCTAGATCGTGTAATAAACCTGCTCCCCAAGTCTGTTTCCTCATTCATTGCAATAGCAGAAACCTCTTCAACTTTAACGTTTTCTATCTCTGATGTGTCTTTGGCTTGCTAAATGTTGAATGTTATTTTAATTTTGTTTAGATTTCATCTCCTTTCTATTCGGATATAATGATTACATTAACATTGTGTATACAATACAGAAGACAACAAAACAATGCGATGAAGACTTTGGAGGACTCATCGTCTTGATTGAATGTATTACACTATTTCACAATGGAAACTTCTTCGGATTCAATAGTTGTTGTTTTTTTATGTCAGACTAATTTTTTCAATGTCAGACTAATTTTTTTATGTCAGACTACCGAGTCAGAAACCCCATTGACAACGAAAAACATGCTGAGAATTACTCCCTCAGAGCACGTGAGAGGAAGCGAGCAGTGAGTCTTGAGGTTGCCTTGTCCCCGTACAAGGACAGCCTATGTGTCGGCCATGAACCAGCTGTCTCTCTATCTAATCCTTGTCCCAATCGTCCTTCGTGCAGAACCCTGCATTCGTAAAGAATGTGTTCTATTGTTTCGTCGTCCTCCATGCAATGGCGACACCGTGTGTCGTAGTTTTCCTTCCACCGTCCGAGGTAAGCACCAATTGGACAGTGTCCGACCCGGAACTGGGCTAGGACTGCCTGTTCCGCACGATTCAGTTGCCACCATGCATCTCTTTTGTCTGGTCTACTCATTGCCCGGTGAAGCTCACGTCCCTTGTCCGAAGAACCCCAGCCATCGTGCCAAAGTGTCAACATGCGTTTGTCGACCATGGATCGTACACTTTGATAAGTGCACGGTTCATCATGCTCGAGAGCCGTTGCGACCGCGGTTTTCGCGAGCTGGTCAGCCAAGTCGTGGCTGACCACCCCACAATGGGCGGGCACCCATTGCAAAGTAACGTTCACACCGAATCGTAGGAGACGCCCTCCGACCGTTAGGACGTCCCATACCCTTCTGACACCTTCAGAAGACTACCAGATTATACTTTCACTTACAGTAACACACAAGACAAACAGGTTAACGCATCCACGTTGAGCAGTCAAGGTTATTGAGAAGTTGTATATAGGTCCTGATCATTTACACTGTTCAAACTAATATACCAGATGCAGTTAATCAATTCTAAAGTCATAGTCGCAGATATACGAGCGTATAATACTATTGAGCAATCAAGGTTATTGAGTATATAGTTCATGATCAAATACACTGTTCATTGTAATATACCCGATGGAGTTCATCAATTAATTCATGATCATCGCAGATATAGGAGCATTAGCAAATGGTCAATACAAGATCAGATTTTCAGGTTCTTTACCAAGAGCGAAGATCCAAAATTGTTCATAGTTAATGATTTTTGTGTGTTTACCAGCTGACAAATCTGCCTGAACGCAGAGTTGGAAACAGAAGTATCTGTATTTGATAGTTCAATAAATGGATTATAATACATACTTTAAGTACAAAACAAAATAAAAACATATTGAGCTTTCAAAAAAAATGAATAATTTGCAGCTGTATCGAAATTTTAAATAGTGAAAATCAGGTCTTTCCCTGTTTCTTAACCAAACTCTTCTTATTCTCTCCCCCCACCCTCTCCCATTCCTGTACTACTACCAATGGTTTTATGAACAGACAAGGAGAAAAAAGAACGTGACGATATGGAAACGATTATCCCCTCAAACGAACGATTCGGGCTAGCCACCATTACAATTTACAAAACTTTATAGAAAGCAAATCCTTACATTAAAACTTCAAACACTGGTTTTGAAGTTCATATTAATTTTGGTACAACGTTCAGGAAATTTTGAGGGAGCTTTTTATATTCTATTTTTATCGGTTTTTTACAAAAGTTAATTTATTTTCTCACTTTGGTGTCACCCCCAAGTTCTCAACAAGTCAAGAGTGATGGGCCCAAGCGCAGTGGGCCCCTAATGGTCGTGGGCACGGGTTCATTGATGCTACGCCCTTGTTTCACATTATAAGTAGAAAAATGAAGTCAGTTTCCGACGCATAAAAAAAGATATCTTTCAGATATCCCGTTAATTAATGTTAGTATAGTAAGTAGTAACTACTAGATCAGGGGTCGGCAACCTTTTGAGTCGGAAGAGCCAAAAATTACAATTTACAAAATTTAGAAATTTTTAAAGAGCCACAAAGTTTTTTCTTGCCAACTATATGCCTAAATAGTTGTCAAACAATGATTTTTTTAAATGAAAAAAACAAACTAATTCATATATAGGTAGTTTTTTTCATAACAAATTAGATAATATATTCTATGGCATTGTTAGGTAAGTATTTTTTTATTTCGGTAACATCTAATGTAGTTAATCATTTATTACAACATTAACTTGTACTTCAATAACAAAAAAATAAGCAAACAAATTCAATAGGAGCGTTAGCTTTGCATGGTTTTAGAAATTTTTGATACATTTGGCTCATGCGGTAACTTGTTGTTTTTTTTTTGTTTCAAATGCGACTCTAAATGCTCAATTATTTGTTGACTTCTTGCTTTACTTTTAATTATATTCATGCAAGAGAACAAAGGCTTGCACGAATATATAAATCCGAAGATATTCAGCACTCCAATTGCCAACTTCTTTACCTCACTGTAGCAATCTGGAAGATCATTCCATGCGCCGAATCAACTAGCGACATTCCTTTTAAAGCTGTCCACTTTTGTTGCATTACGTAGATACATTTTTGGACCTTCAACACTCCCAACTTGCTATTCAACTGTCTAAATTTTCTACCCCACAAATCTTTACTTTTTAAATCGATCAATTACATTTCTAGAGATCCAGTATCAATTCCAGATGAATCAATGTGGATTTCGTTACTATATTTGTTGAGTTGGTGTACTGGGAATGCTCCAATAGTTTTGTTGGTTTTGACCTGCACACATCTGTCAAGATATTCATTTTCGATTTTGTTTTTAATAACTGTGCTGAAGTAATTTGTATCAAAAGGGGCACTAATTTTATCGCGATACTGCTTTAGACATTCAAAATGAAGCAATTGACCGCTCTGAATATCTTCTGCAAAAAAGAATAAATTTTTTTTCAAAACAAACCAATTCTTCTACCAAAGAATAGGCTGGGTTTTCCTTTGCTTGCAGTTTTAGATTCAGCTCATTTAATTTCTCTGTTATATAAATCATAAAGTAAAATTTTTGCAACTATTTGTCGTTCTCTAATTCGGTGTGATAAATACCTTTTTCATTTAGAAATGTGATTATTTCATTCATGCACAAAGCCAAACGTTTCATTACATTACCTTTGGAAAGTCATAGCACTTTTTTGGGAAGAAGGAGCTCGGAATACTGAGTCTCCATTTCGTTTAAGTGGTAGAGTGCTTTTGACAAGATACTGTTAATAATCTTGATTACCAAATTTATGACCTCATCCATTTCGGTTGGAATCGTTTAGGGCACAAAGCGCTTCTTGGTGCATCATTCAATGAAAAATAATAATTTCATGGTTTATTTTGCTCCGACGAATCGTTGTTGCTCTTTTATTTTTTTCCTGTCATATTCTGTCAGTTGCTATTTAAATGATTTTTATTTAAATAGATCTTATTGTTTTCAGGTATTTTGCAAGGCATTCGCTCTATCTTCTCCTCTAGTTTGTCCAGAGAACGCTAGCAATCCTAGAAGTTCTTCTTTTGGACATTGGGAAGACTTGACAAAATGGGCAACTTGTGCCGTGTCTTTATATCCCAAGACTAATCTATAGCAAGTGATAAGGCAGAAGAAAGTTGAATATCTTCCACCTGCAAATATGTTACATTTGAAGACGATTTAGCCATACTGTCTTGTACTGTTTCAGCGGATAGTGGCAAATCTTTGATTTTTTTCCCCACGATTTCTTGTTTGATTTTGAAATCACGAAAAGTTCTTCGGATCCACGTAGGAAGCAGTTTTTGACATACTCATCATCTGTAAATGGTTTGCCTTTTTGTACGATTTCTAGTGGTACCGCAAAGCTTGCCAGAATAGCATTACTTGTAGATTGCTTCTAACTTTGAGAAGACGATTCGCTTCAAACTCATTAACAAACAACAACAAACTACATGGTACTGCAACAAAAAACTATACGTCACAGTCAAAGCACGTGGTTGAGAGATGCCAATTCATGCGTCAAAGCGAATTAAAACCTACATAGAAACATCCGACGACGGCGTCATTCGACAGCTTCCGACGGACTGACAACTGTGACGACGCGTGTGATGAAAAGCAAGTACAAGTGGCTGAGAGATCGAATCCGCGCCTTATCTTCGTAAAAAGATTTAGAACTTTAAAAAAATGTTTCTTTAAAATAAATAATATTTGCGTATGGAACTAAAAGAGCCGCAGCTTCACATCCAAAGAGCGCATGTGGCTCGCGAGCCGCAGGCTGCCGACCCCGGTACTAGATCCACAGGTTTCGAATAACATTGTTACAGGTCAATTTCTTTTTCGTTTTTCTGTCATGTGGTCCGCGACGCGAGTGTCGGAAATTAGATTGGCCCGCAGTCAATAAAGAGGCGAGATAGTCCTATTCGCAGTTAATGTGAAGATTGCGCTGTGAATGAAAGATGTGAAGAATGTCTTGTCAACTAAAAAAAAAAAGAATTCTGCTAACCTAGCCAAGAGACCTCAGTATGGGCGTCGGCTGTCTTGTGGTCATGTCTATAATAGTACAGTATTGAGAATAGCTGTAACAATGTAGTTTCATTGAGCATGCTTAATATATTTGTATCATTGAATGTAATATGTTAATGAACGGAAACCAACAGATCAATACAGAGCTATTATTCTTTTTTATAATCAGAATGTCTTTTTCTTAAAAGAGAAAATAGAAAATTCATTTATTTGAATAATGCTTTGACGTTTTTCCTTGCATGAAATTATCAGATCTTCCAGACAAGTTAAGTCCCTTGGATTTATGGATTAGCCTTATTACTTCCCCCTCACTCCCCACCCCCTTTCCCCGGTCCTTTTTTTTTTTTCTCCCTCTGTCTTCGTACCGTACTAGAATGAAATTGAGAAAATTTTTAGTTTTCAAAACTAGACTGGCCTGTCTACGGAGAATGATGGGCACTAACCCCCTGATCGCCTTCTCTCCATCCCACCCCCAACAAGCCTCGTTCGTGAAACGTATTTGAGGGAATTACATGGAATTTCTCATGGCCCAATCCGCGTGTATTCATTACCGGATCTGCATTTTCGGGTTGCAGTGACGTGTTGCGTAATTTTGTGTCACGTGGCTTAACGGAAGTGACAACATGATTTTTAGCCCGGGTTAAATTGGGTCATCTGAACGCCAAAAGACGATTTAAAAGCAAAAAAAAAAAAAAGGGAGGAGGGAGGAAACAGAATGAAGGAGAAGAGAGAGAAGGGGGGGGGGAGGCTTCTGATGTTTGCACACAGTGGCGGACAAACACATCTGATTGAAGCTTGGAGTTTGTTTGATTTTGTTTTTGCACTTTATATAAAAAGAACAAGAACTGTATCAGCGCAGACGATTGCAGGGATTTGGTGAAACAAGTAGAGACGAGTGATAGAAAAATAAATGTGCAGTGCCCCCCTGGAGATTTCGTCTAATTGAGTTGATTCAATAGTTTGGGTCAATTTAGACTCGTATTATTACATTCGTCGCTATGGTTTTTCATTGCATTTATTATTGCCATTGCAGTTTATTACCGTTGTTATTCTCGTTTGTTGTCATCTGTTATATATTCCTGTAGTGAACGGGATTTGTTGTCTCACTTGTTATTCTTTCTGTTTCTATGTGGCCGTGAGAATGTGTTCACGTCATGTTACATCTGGGTAGAATTAACAGACGTCTGCCAAAAGGAGAACACATTGGATTAAAGTGTAACAATTTGTCGGCGTTAAATTTTATGTCCACCAATCGAATTCAGCCTTTAATTTTGAAAGTCACACAGAAATTGCAGAAAGTAAGTCTGATGACAGCTAACTCAATTAACTCAGAACATTTTTACAATTTTATAGACATTTCGATATCATTGATCGGACAAGCGGACAAAAGAGAAAAATAGACTCTTAATTGAAATTTTGAATATGAATATATATTGTGAACATGTTAGGTTACATTACATTCCTACCTGAGACAATAATATAGACTCGCTTTCCGTACGCCCTCTAAAAATTATAAGCGAAAATGTATTTTTCAAAATGTTCCACACAAATTTACATCATAAGTAATAAATAAGAAATGAAAGAGAATGTACAATATTAGAATTTTGTATTAAAACGGAGTAACTGCAAACAATTGACCCAGAATTGTGTAACTGACTTTGAAGAGAAATCATAGTTATTGTTATTGTTATTGATGTAATGCTTGTGGCAGTGTCTTCGTTGCTAATATATGTCGATAAATCATACAGTGACTTACGATGAATTCTTATGGTGACTCATTCTGTACCAAACATTGCAATCCAGACCGACATCTAAGCACATAGTTAGAGCAGCATCTGAGCAGACACCAGAAATATTTTTTTCCAAGGTCTTTTACTTTTCCAAAAATGTATTTACTTTGTCAATTACACCATGTGCTGGATCGTTTCCAGATATTTATATAGATACTCATTTTTTAAATCGCTATTATGTATATATCTCAAGTAAACCAATGATTGTAAAAAAAAATTTACAAAGTCTGTGGATTCATCAAGCTGACTGCTTCATATAGGAAAAGGAACAGACATCATTTCCTGAATAGAAAATTTCAGAAGACACGTCAAATGGTCTCCTGTGAATAGTCATTAGACTTGGAAATTTCACTGATGAATTCGGCTCCAATTATAACTCGGGCAATGTATTTGTCCTCTGACATTAACTCCTTGGTAACAGTGTTACATTTTACAGCTCTGGCAATTCTGAGAGTCACCAAATAAGAAGCTTCAAGGGCTGCTATGTTGTAATTATGGTACTTGCCATCTGAGTCAAGTCTTTGACTCCGTCAGCCTTTAAAACTAAAATACTGGATGTCCTTATCGGCAAAGCTCGTACGTTTGATTGACTTCATTCATTTGGCATAGATTGCTTCATTACAAATGACGCATCTGGGTCTTTAAATTCCTGCTTAAACTAGTGAAGTAAATAATCGTCATTTTATGAACGTTTTTTTTTTTTGTGTTCGATGTCCATGTTCATGGGTTGTTCCTTAATTAATTTATTTCCTTAAATAACATGGACTATAATTCGATGGCGTATTAGATTTGTTTCTCGACTAGATCATGTCTTCACCATAGAAAAGTTAGATCCCGTAATGGTGTTTCGCCGCATTTGATGGACAGTAATTTAAATTTTTTAAAAATGTATTCTACAAGCAACGAAGATCTGCTTTGAAACAACTATTTTTGAATGATATTTTTTATATAAAATTATATATATATATATATATATATATATATATAACAAAGAAGTAATTACCAATAAAAAAAACAATATGTAAACATTCAAACAATGATGTTACATTCACTATTACCTTCTACAATCTTTGTTCATATTCTTAGATTTATATGTCACATCCACTTTCCATTTTATTTTTATTTTTTATTATGCTTGACCATCGTTTCATAATGTGTTCGATATTAATGTTATTATAAGTTAGTGTCTCTTCCTCTACTCTCTTCAAACCCATCATCGCAAATGTAAATGTATATAAACTATGGTTTAAAACAAAACAAAAAAAACTTCCGATGAATAAAAGGTAAATAAACAAACAATTTTCCAATGGTCTTAGGCCACCCCTGGCAAATGGCCATTCGACCCCCAGAGGGGTCGCGACCCACGGGTTGAGAACCCCTTGTCTATAACGATTGGTTTCGGCCGAATACATATTATTTTCTGTGGCGTTCTCAAGTATAGGTCCTGTTGTAAACGGTCAAGGGGACGTAACCGTACAAATAATCTACACCATTAATTTTGTTCCATTCACTTCCCTTGGTAAATTCTGTTCTTGAATTCTGGAGTTAATTGAACTTTATGTTGAAATGTCTTATTGCTCACGTTTTCCTTATAATTGTTATTTGGCCAAGTTTCAGTTTTTTAAGTGAACGTCATGAATATAAAGTCACATTACAAGGTTACAGAGTTTAATCTGCCGATTCCATTAGTATAAGAGAAAAAGAATAGCTCTATAAAAAAAGGTATTGTCTTTAAAAAAAAATAAAAATGTAATGTTGTTGTCAGCTTGTTCTACAATGTAATATGGGATGCAAACAAATTTTCTTCACGTGGCTTTTTACCTTATTAAATCCAGTGAAAATAAAGGAATTAAAATAGCTGAGCCACTAACATGGGATATTCATTGATTCTTATAAGTTCAATATTACAAATAATGATATTGTAATATAAATAAAGGAAAACTTTATTTTTCGTTGATATAACACTTCTTAAGTCACAATCAATTGCCATTTGTAAAAATGTATTTAATCATGCTCAAATGAAGGCATTTATTGCCTTATTCATCATTGTCTAGAAAATCAATCTAAACCTTTCTGCTTGTGCCCCAAATTTCCATTACATTAAAACAAAAATCCAACAAAAAACACACACCAACAAAATATGTTTCTGTAGTTCTGGGTTTATTTTCTGGAATGTCTCTTTGTCAAACATTCAAGACTTTCTGTTAAAATATGTAATTAAGACTCAATCACAAGAACACATTTCTTGATTCCACTAGGAATCACTAAAAGGAAGACTTGAAACTGACTGATCAAAATCACCACTACGTACTGGATGCATAACAGAATATAATTAAAATAAGAAAAATGGAAAAACAAAATTATTAGACTATTTGAGATTATCAAAATCATTCAAAATAATAAGAATTGAAATGCCCAGAAACAAAGCAATTTCAGTTCTTTTGTTGTTGTTTTTTAATGGAAAATTTTAGGAACATACTTCTAAATAACTGACATACTAAACAAAATGGCTTGATATTTTTCAATACAATAAAGCTCTAGAAACATTAAAGGAACAACACACACTCTATTCCAAAAGACAATGTTTTGTCATTTTCTTATTTTAATTTTGAAAAATTCATTATATTTAATATGTCAGTCCAAACAAAAGAAAATTAAAAGAGAAGTGATAATAACTATTTCCTGTTCCTTTGTTTCCACCGCGTAGTCCATTTTTAACCATCTGCTTTTTAACTACCGTATTATTTTAAACCCTTCCTCTTTATTATAATTAAAACTTTTTTTTGTCTACAATTTCTTTTGTTACTCCCTCCTTTCACCCATCCAAAATGTGTGGAAAGTATCACCAGGGAAACAAGCTAATTAGGTTATCAAGAACTGGACTAGTCAACCATAAACAGTCCAATGGATGAAACCATTTTTTTGATACTGTTGCTCTGATTCTATCTGCATGTTTACCCATTCACTCCAGAAGAACACTCTCGAATGCTCAAACATGATGTCATGAGCTTGACAAGATTATATTCATTCCTAATAAACTCAACTAACTGGTTACAAATTCTATGCTGCATATACATGTCACATACTGGAAGTGCACAATTGATCATTTCTAAAAGTTCAATGAAATAAGTTTTCAGAAACAAAAAGTTCTTGCCGGAGGAAAAAAATACATAACCAAAAAAATGACATTTTTTCAAGTGTGCTACTCATGAAAGGCAAACACCACAGCAGTTTTAGTTCAAAAGCTCAAGTTTCGTGTCACTGAAAATACAAAACATGTATAAAGGCCAAGTATTATTTTAAAGTATTAGTATTGCACTCAAAGTTGTAGACTGTTGGACTTTATTGTTTGTCAAAGTCTTAAAACATGATGATAATGGTATGACAATACATACAATTATTTTGTGAAATAAATATGTTTATTTCAATAGTTGAATTCATCAAATAGGTTATACAACCTATATATTATATATATATAATTCTACAAGAGGGAAACTTTTTTGTTTACTTTATGTAAGTATATAACTAAAATGTGCTGTGCAATGATACAATTCAATGCTTTGAAACATTTGTAATGAAACAGACAAAATAATGTACTACAGACAACATAAATATTCTATGATATAACATACTAGTCTCTGAAAGCAAACACTAAGAAACTAATAACAGACAAAACAGAAACATTAAGTCTATAAAATTGAAATAACGCTATAGATCTGTATAACAGCCAATAAAGGTAGAAGCTTATAAAGCTTAGTTTTAATACTAAAATGGGTCAACATTAGTTTCTGATAGCAACCACTCAACATCAATCACCAATATCATCTTTAGTAGAACTATCCTTGCTTACCAAGCCTTCTAAGTTACAAATGAGTCAACATTAGTTTCTGATAGCAACCACTCAACATCAATCACCAATATCATCTTTAGTAGAACTATCCTTGCTTACCAAGCTTTTTAAGTTACATATGGAATTAAAAATATCAAAATGTAGGTATGGCATCCATATTTCACCAAAATTGAACATCACAGCATAAGGAAAACATAAACAATATATTTAGTTTCAAATGTAAGCATAAGGACACTACATTTAGTTATTCTATTGGTAAGGGGATGACTATAAACCGAGTTGCGATCACATCTTCACAATGTGTATTTAAATCATCTACAAGTATACATTTTTTTTTATACAAGAACAACAAACAAAAAAACTATCAACAAAGCTAAGAACTATTTTCCCTTGACTTTGGCCAGCAAAGTTGCATTCTCTTTCTTCATTTGTTGCAAGTCTACTGAAATCTTTTCCAAGTTACTCAATACTTTTTTGTTGCTTTCTATTTCAACCTGAAGAGGAAGAATCACACATTAAAATGTTGGTATTGGCACTTTTTTTTTTAAAACTACTAAAGCTTTTTGGCTTTAATAACTCAATAAATTGTTTGCATCAATATTTACTAAGTTACATAGTTTTCAGAACCAAGTGCCAGATACTATTGTATGAAAGGGATGTGACTGTAAAGTGAAGAAGCACAGAGCTGTAACTGTTCCAAGTGTTCATGATTTGACATGGTTTTCTACAATGTAAAAATAGTAGTAACAACACTCATTGCATGATACTCTCATCAGTCTTTGGAGGAAACTTTACCTTCCTTGTAGATCTCTAGCTGCTAAAGTTATAATTTTGTTAGATAACTTAAAATGGCACTTTACTAAAGGTATGTACCGTTTTCATTTCAGTTAATCAATAAATCTTTTTTAATAGGCAATTACCTGTTCCTCTAAATCTTTAATTTCTCTCATCACAACACCAGTGTCTTCCACTGTACTAATTAACTGCTCAAAGTTCTGTCAATAAAAAATAAAATAAAAACAAGGTTACAAAGACAGCTTGTGTGGAAACACAAACTCAAAATCGTCCCCCGAAGTGGCCCACCCAGGCAGGTAAAAAGGCAACTTTCAATATTTTCAGATTGTGAACCTGGCCAAACTGATGTCATATAATGATTATCTAATTGATCTAATTGTTTTGTAAAAGGTCAATCTCTTATTTAAAGTCTCATGAATATAATATTTTCGTTAAAGAAAACCTTTTAGTTAGCTCTTTCTCTTCGTAATTATTTTCTTCGTTCCAATAGTATTATTTATTTTGCTCATTTGTATTTCACTATTATGTTATGATTAAACATCAATAACTTTTTGTTTGATATCAGAAAATGGTATATTTGGTATTGAATTATAGGGAAATGCATGCTCTTTTTATATAACATAGGTTATACTTTCCAAAGTTAATTTAATTTAATGGGGTCAAATCAACGATGGTATCATTAATTAGGAAAGAAAGAGTTAACATTCACTACAAAAAATTTGTCAATAATTATCAAATATGTTCACAACTCAAATTAAAGTTTATAAATCCTAAATTCTACATATTATGGCAGGAATGAACAATGGTATCAGCATTTATAAGAGAAATAGTTAAGTGTTCCATGGCTATGGTGCAGCACTCATGAAAAACTAAATTTGTTCTCTTTAAAATACAAAATTATCTTTTTTTTTATAGTAAATGTAGTAGTTAGTATGGCAGAACTTACTTAAATTAGCAATACAATTGTAAAAAAAAATATTTTTTTTATACAAAAAATCTAAATCCATGTGTATTAATGTGTTAAAAAATATGATAAATAGTTGTCTCACTTACTAAATAGCCTCCTATTTAATGAGTAATGTAATGAGTATCAGTGAGGGAAATTGAGAGCTAGCCAGTTATTAGTTATAACTTCCCAAAACTTCTAATAAAGTAGAATATAAAAAATAGCCTGGAAACCAATTACTAATTGAATTTATCATAAATGTCAACATTAAAAAGAACAACAATCTTAAGAGTTTTAATTAATTCTTTGAAGTCAAGTTAACATTCACTTTTACGTACAGCAATGTATGTATCTACAAATATCATACTGAACATCACATTGCATTATACTTGTAGCTCACAATTCCACCTTCAATATGAAAAATTTCACAGTATATCATAAGATACAAAAGTCATAAATGTGACAAAGTCTCACAAGTTACCTCATGAAGTGCAGCCAAAAATCTGTAAGCCTTTTTCACTGCTTCATCCTTTTTGGCATCCTAAATAAAAAATAATGTGGGTTTAAGAAACTGTAAGTCAAAAGGAGGAAAATTGTTCATAACAAACATACCCCAAAAAGTGTTGCTTTGAATTATTCTTTAAAGTCTATTTACAAACTAAATAAATATTAGTTGTGACAAAAAAAAACAACTAAACATAACTATGAAAATAAACTTCTGGCCTTACTCTAAAGATCAATTCATCAGTGACAGTAAAAGTTCTATCTAGTTTCCCTGTTAAAGAGTTGATCTCTTTCTGTATACTCTTCGTATCCACCAAAATCTATGAAAAGTGAAAATTATGTATTTAGGACAAATTATAAATAGAAGCATTATATATATATATATATATATATATATATATATATATATATATGTATCCTTTTCATTACATTGGGTCAAGGTCATACTCGTAAAAATCATTATTACCTTATCAATTTCCTGTTTCTGTTTTTTTATGTTTGCAACAATTTCTAAAATTTTTCTAGTGTATGCTGACCTGTTCACATCTTTAGTCATACGTTCATATTCAGAAACCTTCACAAGGATAAGAAAATAATTTTTGTTTAGTACATCCTAAGTATTAATTTACACAAATAAATCTTTAATATATTGAAATTTTTCACTTACTAATTGTTTATGGAGTTCCTCTTTTCGACGAGCATCATCTGCTACTTCCTTCATTTTATTTCTGAATAATTTTATTTCTTCCAGCTTTTTCTCTGCCTCTGACTAAAATATTTAAAATTTTGGTATGATTTAAACCGAATTTTGTTTACGTCAGTATGGAAAATATATTACATAAAGTATTTTAATTTTTAAGTGACTAAAGACTTAAATAATTAATTAATTGAATCTTATTTAACTTTTTTTTTTAAGTTAAATTGACTTTTCATTAATTACTATATAAATGACATTAGGTTACAAAGAATACCAAAATTATGTTCATGTCTCATGGTATTTTTTGATCTATCCAAAATTTCTATGCCATGCGTGAAATACTAAACTAAGTTTTCTCATGTTCGATGGTCTTTCTATGATTTCATGTGTGTTTATTTGGCAGTCTACACTATAAATAAAACTAATTGAAAGTAACATTCACTAACCTCTCTCTTAGAATTCAGTTGGCTGAGCTCATTGTACTGTTGTATCAATGGGTCCCTGTGTGCCTCCCACTGTTTAGATAGATTGATGAGTCGCTGTGAGCTGGTCTCCACAAGTTGCTGCCAACAAACATTAAATGCATGTTACCAATGATTTCACTAAACTTAAATGCTTTCATAAAGTAAACAAGAGTTATTGAAGGATATTTGTTCTATCCAATCCTTAGAATATTAAAGGAGGAAAAATAGCAGCTTTCAAGATCTATTTTTATTACAATGTTTACAGTTTTATTTAAAACCTATCCAATGCATATAAAATTACAAAGTACTAGATAATTATTTTTTGTCTATTTGTAGATTTTTAAAGTTTAATACAGCAAAATGATTTTAAAAATCATACTTTAAAAAAATATTTTTTTTTTCTAAAAGTACTATACTTGAATGTCTTTAACTAAAAAGAATGTATGTAAGTCTTAAAACATAAAAATGACTAATTCAATCACTTCAATAACTATCAAAATGCATTTATGTTCATGTTGATATTTGTTCATTATTTAATAAAACTAATAATAAATCAACTTGACTAAATGTGAAACTACAGACTTGAAGATGTACTTTACTGAACTCATAGCAACTATTTGCCTCTATTGGTAAAACATTTTTATCAGTGTTTAACAGAATGATTTTACACCAAATCACACACCTGTATTTTTTTGTATATTTCATGTTCAAAAATGATAAAGCCCTTTTCCTATTGATTTTCAGCCCAACTGCTTCAATTCAAAATCTTATGTATGTCTCTATTAGAGACATGATCTTTAGAAAGCTTGACTATAGGTGTGTTTTTTTTCCTTTTTGGGACTTAAAAACAAACAAAAAAGTAACATAGTTAATATGTCATTAGTTAAGAACTACATAATATAAGCTATTAACCGCCTCAAATTTAGTGACCTGTGACAATAACTTTAGAGCAATGTGCTTTAAGTATTTATTGAATATTTCAGTTACATCATTGATATGTTTGTTAACTGAGAGAATAAAAAAAGAGAACTAAACTTGGCCCTATATTATTTATTTGAAAATAATTGGTAAATTGGTTGCTAAATTATAAAGACACATAGTGGCAGGCTGATGCAAGTCTAATCCGTGTGTTGCTAAATTAAGTATGTATAACAACCTATTTTGAATCTTAGGACACCAAAGAATAGAGCTTATTTCTATTTTTAGAAGCTAAGATGAAAAAAAATTTTTCAAAGTCTTGAAAACTTAGATTTCTGCAATAAGAACCAGTAATTTTAAAACAGCATTGAAGAAATTGATGCCCATTTGGTCTACATACTGAGCATAAAGCAAATTTGAAGACACACAAAGTTAGGAAACCAAAAAAAATCCTCTAACAATGTCCTGAGGATGACACAGTAGAAATATCGATTTTTGATTTCATAAAGAAAAAAAAAAAGGTGAGGAGAATTTGTGACAAAATTTTGAAAATAAAATATTAGAACATCAGCCAGCATCTGGACCTGATGGTATTCCAGCTAGATTACTCAAAGAACTAAGCAATGAGCTAGCACCAGTGTTCAAAATACTTTTTCAGGCATCTCTTTACCAGGACAGAGTACTAAGGGACTGGAAAGAAGCTAATGTCACCCCTCTATTTAAAAAGGGAGAAAAATCTGACCCAGGAAACTACAGACCAGTATCACTTACCAGCATCACATGTAAAATCCTAGAACACATTATATGTAGCAACATCATAAACCAATTAGACAAATATAATGTCCTTACTCCATACCAACATGGCTTTAGGAAATATAGATCATGTGAAACACAACTAATAGGACTAATTGATGATTTTTCAAAAGGTTTAGATAATAGTGAGCAAATAGATGCTATTTTACTAGATTTTTCCATAGCTTTTGACAAAGTTCACCACCATAGTTTGCTTAAAAAAATAAAATATTTCGGCATTAATGGTCCATTGCATCAGTGGATTAAAGATTTTCTGATAGGGAGAGAACAAACTGTAATAATAAATGGCTCAAAATCAAGACAGAAGACTCAAAAGTAAAGTAGCAATTATACATAAAACACTGAACCATAATCTTCAAATACAAAAACAAAATTTAATAAAATACTCAGAAAGACACAAAGATAAAGGCGCATTCCTCATCCCATATGCTAGGACAAATTTGTACAAATACTCCTTCTTCCCTAGTGCTACTAGAGCATGGAATGGGTTGCCTGAGCTAGCCAGGAAAACCAGTGACTTGGCAGAATTTAAGTCATTGGTTAATATGCATGACGCGTAGGACGTAATCATCTTCTTTTTTGAAGTAACGTCTGTATTATATAAGATAAGAATACTAGTACTTAAAAAAAAAGAGATGTAAGAATAAGTAGGAAATGAATATCTCCTTAAAAAAAGGGCACACCGGGTCCGGGAAGAGATGAAATGTAAACAATAAACACTGACCTATATATATTTTATTTTGCATTTGCACTATTAATAAATAATGAAAATCTGCGATTTTTTTTTTGTGTCGGAATTCAGACTTGGCGGAACAAAAAATCGTGAATGCGGAACAGCAGAACATGTAAGCTTTTTTTGATGCTTTTGCGGGACGGTTCTGCATAATGCGGGACTGTAGGCATGTCTGCTCTACCAATCCTGCTTCAATATTGTAAAAGGAGTAGTGCGCAACATAAAATCTAAGTAAATCATTTCCTGTTCTCCACCAGCGAATATTAGAAATCAGGACTGTTTCGGAAGGCTGCCTAATTGTTTGAACAATCTTAATGGTTCAGGATAGCTGCCTTCAGGAAAGTGCGCACTGAACTGTCATTTCAATGGTCTCGTGGTTCAGTAGTGTTATATTACTGGGATGATGCTTTAAGACAGTAATACTGTGAGTCTATTAAAAGCGATTGAACTAACTGCACAAGAGAATATTTATAATAAAAAAGTTTTGAGAGGTAAACAACTCCTGTTACATTAGATCTTTTACAAGTTGTAGATATTGTTTAAGGAGGCGCCGTGGCTGAGTGGTAAAGTGCTAGGCTTTTGAACCGGGCGCTTCTGAGTTCACCCAGCTCTAATGGGAATTGGCGGGGAAAAGAAAAGGTAGCTCGTTGTGTTGGCCACATGACACTCTCGTTAACTATGGGCCACAAAAACAGATGACCTTAACATCATCTTCCATATAGATCGCAAGGTCTCAAAGAGGAACATAGATATTGTTTAAGAAAAGACTTCTCTAATACCTGCAACTTTTCAATATTTGCTTCTGCTTCAGGTAATAAATCCAACGTTCTTTTTTTCACTTTGTATGCTGCATTCTTTTCTTCAATACTTTTTTTCTGGGTAGCCATTTCTTCTTCCATTTCCTGCCGGCCTGTGGAGAACTTCTTCACTTCGAGTTCTAGCTTTTCCAGGCCAGCTGTTATACTTGACAATTCTGTTCTCAAACTGTCAACCTCTTCTTTTCTCTTTTTCTCTAGCTCCTAGAGCAAAAAAAAAGAGATGGATACCAGTTACATGAATAATTATTTAAGTTAACAGATCTTTATTTTTGCATTTTATATCAACATTATTACAATTAATGATAAATTAAGAGACCTAAAGGTATTTCTCTCTATTTCTGCCTCTATCTCACTTCTTTGAAGTTATCATCAACAAAACCTTGTACAAACCTATCTCAAATGTAAGCATTACACAGTTTAGCACTCTTGATAGCTATTTCAACACTCTCAAAGTCAATGTTAGCCAGCAACCATAAATAAGAGAGGCTCAATCAATGGATATCAGGAAGCACAGGCAGAAGTATTTACTGAGAAATTACAATGCCAAATAAACTGGCCAGTATCAATTTCTTCCCCTGCAAAGAGCACTCTTTCAACTGAACAAGACACACATCTTTACATTTAATAAACCTCACCCAGCCCTCTGTAGACACACCCTATTACTAAAACAGCCCCACCATGGCACTGCACAGAACAACTGAAAAAAAAAAAAATTTTCCTTGGCACTGACTACAAAAAAAATTACAGTTCCGCAGCTTAAAGCTTAACTAGAAGAAGAATTACTCTATGGGCATACATTTATTTACAAAAAAAAAAAATTCAAAAAATAATACAATGTCAAGGATAATTATTAGACATTTAAAAAAAAAAAAAAATAAATGCACCATTAAAATCTTCATAATAATTTAAACCTACTCTCACCTCTTCTGTATCTTTATCTTTTTCTGGAACAGCTGGGCCAATTTGTGACATTGTTTTTTCCTCATCCTAATTATAAAACACAAAACTATATAAAAGATTTCATAGCTGCTTCATAAATAATGCTTATAAACGAAATAACTGTAACTTAGTATAATGTGCCTTTTATGACTTGTTTGTGGTACGTGGCATGCAAAGCAATTAACCCATTAGCTCCTTCTACAGTTGGAAACATTTTCCCTTTTTTATTCTAAACCATCCTAAACTGTTGTAGAACGTTTCCAAAATCCACTATTCAATATACTTGCTTTAAACTTTTTAAAAAGAAGATTTCTTCTAGTCTCATTGCAAGAGTGATAGCAAATCATTTATAATCAATTTTAAAAACATATAAAAAGTGTTGAGGTATATCATCAGACCATATAACATTTAAGTGATGACGATCATAAGCTGCTTTTTGTGAGCTCTAGCCCCATGACAATATCAATTATGAAATTAGATTAATAGCATTTTTAAGGAAGTTCCTCAAGAAGAATGTCAGCATTACATTACTAAACCTGAACTGTTTCATTGCATAGTAAGTCATCCTTAATAAGAACAAGTCATGGGGTCTGAGGGCAAAAGCTTTCATTCATGTGAACTTTTTAAAAATTGTTTTCTGAACAAATTACATAATCCATTAACAAAAATAAATAAATGGAAACTACTTTGTACCTTAGCATACTGTAGTTTCTCAGTGTGAGCAAAGCGAGAACCTTTTGTCTTGACATTACCAGTTTTGTTCTGGGTCTCGATGTTTGTGAGTATTTGATTTAGGTCACTTATGGCAGTCTGGCTGTCAATCTTTTCCTGCAGCTGACTGTCCTGTTGTAATCTGTCTTTGATCATTTTCAATAGCTTCTCATACTTTCTCTTTTTGAACTCCTGCAAAATAAAATCATAGAACTAATTCATAGCTTCTATAGATCAGAAGTACCTTAAACAAGAAAGATGATTTATTGATGATTATATGCATAATCATAAAAGAATCCATGCTTAACTATTGAATCTGTTAAAGAGATTCTACTAGGGCTTCTAGATACTTATATATACTAGAATTATCCACAGGCTATGTCTGTTGATTTGTTAGCTACACTACATGCATTTCTCCATAGCTAATAAGTTAACTTTCCAAAATATCCCACCTGTTGAGACAACCTGGAGGCTAGCCCAATCTGATTCCATTCGTTCTCCCAGTCTTGACTTACAGCTACTTCTAGACTGTTGGCTTCCATGATCGAAGGTGCCAAGTCTCGATGGAGGTTTGTTTGATTAGTGACATAAGGCAAATGTTTGATGTAATATGATCTGAGCTCTGAATGCATTGAAAATAACAATTTTTGAAACATGGCATTACGTAATCATTTTATCCAAGCATTTATTTATAATTTACAGGTAACTTCCAAAAAGAACAATGTCAGATTTATATAATTTTTAAATTATATTTCAAGCATAATAATTAGAGATTTTAATTTTGTCTTCTATGCTAGTTTGGGTCACTGGCGCTATGCTTGAATAGCATTCATTCTATTAAGATAGTTTTCTGCATTGCATTTATGATTTAGTGTAATAACTACTTTGCATTTTGTTGGGGCTTTTTAGTCCTAAATTATTTTGTAAAAGTGATTTACATTTCAAATGCATTTTGTTGGGGCTTTTTAGTCCTAAATTATTTTGTAATAGAAGTGATTTACATTTCAAATTCTTTTAAAAACTCATAATTATCTATTTAAGGTTTGTACTTCATTTGCTGAAGGACCCCAAACAGAAGTCACATATTCTAATAATGACCTGGCTAAATATTTAGTACAATAATTTTTTTTGTGACATGGGACTGAAGAGTGAAAAAATGGTGTAAGAAGCTATAACTTTGAAGGAACTGGGTTTAAAATCTGACTCACTTTGGACTTAGGTGGAAGTTCTTCATCTTCTACTCCCTCTTAACCACCAACGGAAAAGTAAGGGGGAAAGTTGGAGTCATTGGTGTACCACTATGAATCTTTTACCACCAAATGTTATAAATTAGATATTACAAAAAAAATATTTGCAATTTGTTTTTTTTATTAACACTGATATAAAAACAAATTCAGTATTAGATACAACAACTATTTTGTAAAACTTATAAAGTTTAAACTTTTAAAAATAGTTGTAAAAATAGAATCTAGCCACAAGCACAAACTTTACCTTTGGGAACTTTGTTAGAGATATTTCCTATTGATTTAGGTATAAAAACAGGACAGCTATGATAGTGCTGAAGACAGCAGGCACCCTAAATTTGAACAAATAAATTATTTCTAATGAATCATCAAAACATTATATAAATCTAGTAAGAAGTTTTAAAACTATTCACAATAATTTAGCTAAATTTGTGTCTATGGTGGATAATACATAGAAATTAACTTTTCTGTGTCTATTTTCTTTCAGAAATGTAAATATTTTATTAAACTCATAATGTATCATTGACTTAGCTTGTAACTTTCTAATGTTGCTTAAGTTTTTACCACATGTTTAAAAAAAAATAATAATTAATTAAGCAATTAGAAAATTGATACACATTGCTTTATACAGCAAAACAGAAAGAAAACAAAGCCAACAAAAAATAATACAGACTTCTATCTGCCATCCAGGTGGCTTTGAACGATTGCGAACTCCCTTATCTTTTAAAAAGGATGGAAGCCATGCCATGGATAGTTGAGTGTTTATTTCTGTGGATATGGCTCGCTGTAATAACACAGAAGCACCTGAAGTTGAAGAGGTTAAAACAATTCTTTCTAAAAGATATTTAACTGAATTTGAACATAAAGAAGGTTATACATAGAAGTTAAACATGTACCAAATCTACAAGTGTGGAAGTCCTCATACACCTTAAAGATACCAAATGCTTAGTTACTATTTATCACCATAAAGTATTGATTGAAAATATAAACTTGACACCTGAGAAAGGAGTGCTCAGTTAATACAATTATAAAAATAAAAACTACAAATACAAAAACTGTTGTACCAATGGGTTCATCAGCAGCTTGAGAAGATTCTTTAGGTAGTTTCTCCACTAGAAACATGAAAATCTTTCTGACCTCAGTTTCATTAGAATAGAGAAATGTCTGGTAGCCCAAATCTCCTCCTTTATAGCCAAGATCCTGAAGTAAACATTGAGGAAAAGAATTATTAATTTGTTACGTTTGTGCCATAGGAGCAATTGTGATCAATGAAATTAAATCAATGAGTGAAATTAATTGTTGTCTAGATGAAAATTGCGCTTAAAAATTATTATTGATTTAGGCATCTGTATGCATTATTTTATAGGACTTAGTAGTTGACAGTCAACAAGTCATAGGAATTTTTAAATAAAAGTTAAATATACATGTTAGTCATTAAAGCTATTAGTTCCATACTTTTCTCCTACAGCTGTTGCCATGTTACCCAGCAGAGCTATATAGACTTTACGGTCACTATCTTCTGCTAAAAATCAAATTGCATAGTAACACTGAGATATGAACCAACTACCTGCCAATTCAAATAACTACCTGTATTTAATAAGCACTACATAATCAGTATGAAGTCCTCCAAATATCAAGATCAACTAAAATTATATTTGTTGAAATTAATATGCTTGGTTGACTCTAACAAAATTACTTCTATTCATCAGATCTGAATAAGAGATTATGATAATTGGAAAAAATAAATCCTTACTTTTGAAATTATGATATTTACTGTGTGTGAAGTTGATAATAGAAATTACTATTTGAATATCTGTAATATATGTTCATTAGTGTGAAAAAAAAAAAGGTTTCGTTACTAGTATGTCTGTTATCTCTCTAGATGACAATTCCTTATAATCTATATATATAATTCTCTTCGTCGCTCAAGAGTTTGGACAAGAAGAAGAAGTAAAGGAAAGATTACTCTCTTATTTCTGCAATTTTTTTTGGAATTTTCAAAAATTTTTTAATAATTTACGGATATTTCCATGACATTTTTGTATATTTTGCAACAATGGTTTAATTTAATAATTTACACCTAGAATTAGCGCGGGTCCTTTGAAAAAGCGGGGCACACTGCAGTCAAATAGGAGCCTAAGGTTGGCGCTGAAAAATAACGGTGTATGCTACGCCGTGGGTTGACTAGTATTAATTAATTTACAACTTCCTTTAAATATTTTACAAACCTGTACATGATTGGCAAGGCTAGCGCCAAGCCTAAATCGAGCTGACATGCCAGGGGGAAGGCTAGAGGGCAAGTCGATGTCTCCAAGAATAACCTTGAGACATTGTACAACAGTTGCAATAATGAGTTCAGTACCAAACTGACGCAAACTTTGGATGTCATCTTCAACATCGCTAAAAGAAAAAAAAATATCATAGTAACAAAATCCTTTTCACAATTTCAACATTTTTCGAATTAATACTTTCATCAAAAATATATCAATAACAAATTAGTATTGCAGTTATGAGAAAATATAGTATATTAGTAATCAGAGTTTGAGTTAAGAACTTTTGTCTACATTTAACAAAAAATATACTCCATTTTCTAATCCTTTTCTATATCTTCCTCTTTCAACAGGCATTTGCACAATTCCACATTCACACTATGCTGCACACGTAACATTCCAAGACTGATTATCTTTCTGTGCGATCCATCTGAAAGTGTCGAATAGGTCTCCTCTCTCTGAAATACTCAGCAGAATTTTAGGAAACATTTATGATTGTTGCTGCTACATCGTTATTACTAACCAATTAGTAAGTCACATGCATACTACTTTGAGTAGAGACCTTCTTAAGTTTTTATGCTTCTTTTGAACCTTGATTTTGAACCTTGCCAATGGCAGGATAGTGAGTTGACTTTGTGTCCCTCAATAAACAGAACTTCTGCATGGAGTATTGTCAAAATGTGCACAAAATGCAGCCACAATTCAACACAATGGTTTTCAAGAAACTTTTGATTACGCTGGGCCACATGGATCCAGAATTAACCACTTGGTCTTTCCATTTATATAGACAGAATTCTGCAACATTCTAAATTGATGAATTTCCTTTTTTTTTAAAGATTTTCAGCAAAAAGTAGCACAAAGAACTGTATCAGCAGGGGAAACAATTTTACTTTATTTTGGACTCGAAACATCTGTGAACGCTGTCCAAAACTGGGCATCACTAACATGCTTCTATACTTGGTTCATTATACAGATGCCAAACCTTTAGTAACGACTGCTTCACATTTGATTAAAAACTATTATTGTGGAAAACTGTACAATAGACAGAAGTACATTTACTGGCTGCGAATTAATCTAGATCTAACTATTAAATACTTAAATGTCGGAGAAGTACCTTAATTGAGACTTACTTCATCAGAAAAGATTTTAAAATAAAAGCTTGACATGGATGGACTTTTTTATGGAAGCGGGACATTAGAATATTAGATGATTAGCGGTCCTGCCCAGACATTTTATTTTATGAAAAGTGTGACAGACAGTCCAAAGCGGAACTGTCACGCTTAAGACACTTAAGTGATGATGTCTGGTCAGCTTACTAGATCTAGTAATTTAGTTTACTAGTGTTTTTGTAGTCTGTTGCTGTTACTGATTTAGTGTTAGTAGTAAATTATTAAGTAGTAGATGAGTAGATCTACTAAATTTAAATCTAATCTAGATCTTCTTAAATCTTATCTTATATAATACAGACGTTACTTTCAGAAAAGTAGTATCATTCTAGCATCTATATAGTAGATTCAAGATCTAGATTAGATCTATGACTATTCTGACTAGAATTAATAATTAGTCTAGGACTAAATTTTAATCTATATGTAGATATTAGATCTAACTAAGTCTATGTCACTCTATGAATATGTGACAATGTCTATATATGCTATTTGTTTGATTTAGTTTTTATTTTTTTATAAAATTAAAATTTATTTAGGTTATCGTTACGAATCTCACTATCCAGGCTCTCTGCAAACTGCACCATACACCACCAACTTAAAGAGCTTGACAACTCAGGGCTCCAAAGTAACGTAACACTTTAATAGTTGAATAAATAACAGCCAATATATTGATACTGTACAATTGGCAACACGTACACTATACAAATATCTCTCCGATAACACCGTACCGCCGTATCAACTCTTGCACTGGCCCTCCGTCTCATTTCGGGCTTGCACTGGGTTCAACAGTTCAGGACTGACTTCACACACTAGGCTCGTTGTGTCAGACTCGATCGCAGACCAAGATCAAGACGCCGTTTGTCTCAACTGTACTTGACAGTACTCCGCACTGAAGCGTCGTAATGCTTCGTACAGAACCTCACCGTTGAACTGTGCTGTAGTCGACCTTCTGTCGTGAACCCCGTCTTGATTGCGACACCTTCGCTCTTTCTATAGGGTCCCTGCTGGCCTTCCAGAACATCGCTCGACATTTCTAGCTTCGTCACATGACTACATCCCTCATGGCGCTCCTTAGCTCTGTTCACGACGGCGATCCTTCCCGAACTGTCCTGTTGACACTCAGCTTGGCTGACCGTCGTAACTCATCACGGTTGACCGCTCGTCTTGGCCTGGGGCGATTTGCGTCGGCTGACTACACACACACCACTACCCTCTGTGCCACCACCAGGTTTATAACATTATTATTTATTTCTTATTATCTAATAATCTATCATAGTATCATTATTTAAAATTATTATAAAATGTCTATGATTATGATACTCTAAGTCGTCTAAGTCTATGAGTATGACTATCAATCATACTCTAAGACTAAGTCTATGATATGACTCACTATGACAATGTTATAATTAACATAATAACACTATGTCGTGACTATTAAGACTATGTGAGTCAGTTAGTATGTTATGTAGATCTTGTACTTACTAGAAGACTAGACACTAGTAGTATCTAGATGAACTAGATCTAAAAATTCTAAATCTAAGTAGATCTATGATTTCCAGATAAGATTATTATTTGTATTTATAAATATTTATAATAAATTTAATTTTTAAATTACATTTACTAAATTTGTCTAAATAAAATTTACTTTACTCTTTTAGACTCTTTAGATAAAAAAAAATTATATAATTATTAAAAATTATACTAGATCTAGATCTAATTATATTTATACTCAGTATAATTTTTTATTATTATAGAATAGATTCTTCTTTCAGTCTCAGTCTAATCTAAGATTTATTGTATTCTATTCAGTATTCTAAGATTCTAGATCTTCAGGCGTAAACAAATACCATATCTTTGTATACTTCAAATATATCTAAATAATATATTTATTTATTTTATCAATGGAATCGTTTAAATACCATCCTATTGATCGTAGAGAATGAACAATAATACGATCCACCTCCTCCATTTTTTCATAAACTTCCCTTCAGTCATGTGACTTAGTATATTTACAGAACAACTTTATCGGTACGTAATAGTGCTCAGTATAGGGAACATTCTATGTTTACTTATATAAGCTATATTATTTCTGCTTCACTTTCTTTAAAATAATTATTATAAATATTTAAGAAAATAGAATCTCATTTTATTTTTTGTAACTAGATCGATAATTACTAAATATCTTTTTTGAAATAATAACTGTTAAAATTGTCGGTTCAATAGCTATTTTCATAGAAACAGTGTGAGCTTTGGTTGGTATCGATAATAAGCGCACCGGAAAACGTAATTTCATGCCATTTCTCTAGATCTATTTTAAATAATTTTGTTTATGATGCATTAGATCTAGACTTAGACTCTAGAATTAGACTAGATCTAGATTCAGATTCTAAATCTAGGTTCCAGATTCTACGAGATTAAGGCATGTCTATCTAGTCGTTATCCTTAAGAGGTAATGTAATGTTCGTCAAGTTTGTCACTTTTGAGTTTGTCACAGTTTGTGTTACTGTTAGTGGTTAGAGTTAGATCTAATCAAGATCTATATATGATTATATCTAGTTACTAGATTAGTTAGTAAACTAAAGAAGTGACTTTTTAAACGTTTAAAATGTTACCTCATCAGCATGATGATTGATCAGGCTCAGCTCATGATCATCATCAGGCTCATCCTATGATGATGATCATCAAATCAGAGATGAGACTGTCATTCACAGTAGTAACAGCTTTGAACTGTCATTATAATAATTATTCATAGATCTAGTTATACTTTATTTATTATACTTATAATTAATATACTAATAATTTTATTATAGTTTTATAGTATATAAAATATAGTGTACACATGACTGTGTCAGACCTGCCTACCAAAAAAAGTCCAAATACGTAACGCTGATGGTCAAAATGCATATTTTGGCACTAGAATGCGTAACACGCAATCCACTATTTTGTCATATACATATATAATATTAGATCTAGATGTCATGATTAGATCTACAATCTAAATCTAGATTCTAGATCAATATGACAATAGAGATGATATCTAGACTAGATCTATGTCTATATAATGAATATAATCTACTCTAGAGACTAGATCTAGGCTCAAGAGTGTTACCAATGCAGTGGATCCGCTAGAAACGTAGATCTACTCCAAACTTTTGTAGGCCTACCTTCATCCTTGATCTATTCATTACTAAGACTAAGTGTCACTAAGAATCTAGTCTAGATCTAGACTAGATGGTAGTAGATGTTATCGATCTAGATCTAGTCAATCTAAATCATACTACAACTAAATTGGATCTAGATTGTAGAGTAATGTAGTGAATCATGACATAACGTAAGTAATGACTAGCTAGACTCTAGCTAGATCTATTCCTGTATAACAAGTTATCTAGATTCTAGATCTAGACTAGATATCTACAATCTCACTCAATGTGTTTTGAATCGATACAAATGAATACAGGAATTAGGGATTCAACATAATTAATTTCTACTAATGAACTTAAAAAAAAAAAGTCACGTTGGTGTATCAGCTAACTGACGGTACCAATCAACTTATAAATCTGGACACAATGTGTTCCCCCCCCCCCCCCCCCCCCCCACACACCCAACAGGACGGCTTAGCGTGACCGCTTGTAAGCTAGTAAAGAGGGGGGAAAGGATACAACATGCGTAACGCGACGGGTTAAATGCGTATTTGCGTACTGACTGTCATTTTTGGGAGATTTTGCGTAACGGTAGGCAGGTTTGCTGTGTGTTGTGACAGTTGTGTGAATGTGTGACTCACTAGTCACAGTGTGTGGTGTGAATTACTTGTAGATTCTAATAGTAATACTATGATATCATATGATTATGATGCACTCATAAGCTAATAATAAAGTAGTAAAGACAGTAGGTCTACTAGTCTTCAATGTAACATTTAATGTAACTTTAGCCTAGTCTAAGTCTAGAGTCTAGCAGCTAGCTAGACACTAGTGACTAGACAGTCTCTAGATTATGGTAATTTTCATCCTTAAAAAATGTTAAGCGCAGCCGTCACTATTTTTACGTTTGAATGTTATTTTTGTTAATCTTAATAGCTCTGTAATGGTTAGGCCTAGGAAAAAAATGGAAACATCTACTTTGATTATAAACTTGTCATCCATTTGTCAATAAAAATAGATATAATATATTATATTGTTTCGTTACGCTACGCAGTCACAATAAAATATTATATTGAAGAGGGTCAGATCAATGAGGTCCAGCGCTAACATTAACGAACACCATTCCTCGCTCTGTACACTAAAGAACACTATCTGTACACTAACGAACTCTTCATGTTAATTATTGTATTTAAAAATGATATTATCTTTAAATTTTCTTTTTCTTTTAATATCAATTTCTTTTTAAACCAACTCAAGACCAACAGATCTTAATTGGCCCCTTCTCTGCTTATAACTGACACCACAACCAGGCCATTAGACACAGGTTTTACCTATAAATACTCTATACTGTGTATTGTAGCCTACCTAGGTTTTGTTGACCCAAATTTAAAAAAACTTTGCGACCCCTCTTGTCAAGCCTGCTCACTCTGCTCAGTGACTGTGACCTAATTTGGTACCTGATTGATCAATAATTGTCCCTCCCTCCACGTTTTTTTTTCTGATACTGTGCTGATGATACCATGGTAATACCTCTGGTTTTAACGGTTTATCAATAATTAGGGCACCAAGGAGAGACAGAATGAGGGAGAGCAGGGTTGTGCCTATCACTGTGTTTGTTTGTTTGTTAATTCAAATTAATTGTTTTAAACATATTTTTTGCTTTAGTCTTAGTAGGCTATCATTTTAAATTGTCTTTACATTTGTAGAGCATAAGTGATGTGTGGCAAAATAGTAATAAAATAGTGTTTAAAAAATGTAGATCTATTGCCTCCTCAAATTTTATAATAGCTTAATGTTCATTAAATTAGCGTTTGTTAATGTCATTGTTAGTAATAAACAAATATTTGTGAACACCCCCTATTTGCACAAAGGTTATGACAGGTATGTGTTTTAGGGCCTATTTAGAAGAATTTTAGATAGGTCTTGTTTAGCTGGTACCTAAATTTCCTAAAAAAATTTCCTTCATCCTGGACCTACTCTCCTTCTGTCCTAGAAAAGAAAAAAAAGGCATCGTCCTACCAGTGTCCTTTGAACCCGTGTAAAACCCTTGTTTTTCAGGTAAACAAAACTAAATGTGTCAAAACTATAAGGAAATGGAGTAAAAACAATAGACTAATTTCATCATAGCTATCAAAATAAAGGTTCATTTTAACAAAGATTGTGGGGTGTTCGCTAATATCAGAAAATAGGGGGTGTTCGTTAGACTATAGAATCTTTTAGATTTAATTGCACAGATCAGCTATTTCAATTGTTAGTTGAGAAAAGTCTAGATCTGTTAAAAATATAATCACATGATTGATCCAATCTAATTGATACAATTACACTTAATGTAAAAGCTTTGTTTCTTGTTTTTTAATGTGAAGTTATAGATCTAGATAAAACACATGCACACATTTATAGTTAAAGCAAACCCACATTCACTTACATTTTGCTAAACAATGATAAAATCTAATCAATCTATAAAAAAAAACATAGTATATGTTAAATGATAAAAAACATACAAATGCTAAGTGATAAAAAAACATACAAAGTATGTGCTTTTAGGCTTTATCTTCTAAGTGATAAAACACACATATATATATATATATATATATATATATATATATATATATATATATATATATATATATTCTATATGATAGAAAACACACATATTATAAGTACACAGGCATCCCTATTTCCTGATTCAGCAACTAGAAGTAGATTATTCAGTTCCCTAATTTAAAATTTAAAAAAAAACCAATAAATAATATGCTGTATGCGGTGTATAAGGAATCATTTTTTACAAACCTTTTTTTAATCAACTCACACTGTCTGTCTTGTAAAAAGTTTGTACAAAAATTATACCTGTACAAAAACTACATGAATGATCCAAAGAAACTGAAACAATTACACTTCATATTTATAGCTTGTTGTTTTTTTTTATTGAAGTTTTCATATTATATTTTTAAATAAAAGGGTTCACTTATAAAAGACTGAATCATGACATTGCACCTGTTTTTAGTTTGCTAATGTATCTAAATATGGTGAAATCAGATTTTAAATCTAACACTTTTGTATTTGACATCTAAATCATTGGGAGGATAGAGGGGCAGATCAGACAGACAGAACTGATATAAGCTTAAATTTCCTTTTTCGGTGCAGCTAAAAGAGTGTTAAAGATGTTTTCAAAACTATTGTCTAATACTGTAAAGTTACTGAACCTAATAATTTGTTAATTTAGTGACACATATCAGTTCAGTTTTTATTTTAAAATTATTTCTTTGTTAATTACAGAATGTCTGGCTTCACATTTGGCAACACAGGCACTGCAACACAGGGTGCATCAACTCCCTTCTCCTTTGGTCTTAACAAGACATCAGCCCCTACCCTCACACTGCCAACTGCAAATACATCCACAGGATTTTCTTTTGGATTGAATAAAACAACAGCACCAACTGCATTGTTAGGTTTGTGACTGAGAACATTTTTTATTAAACATTTTAATTACACTATTTTTATGTGTAACAAGTATATTTGATCTTAATTTTAAAATTAGTCTAGAAAACACTTAGTCCATATTATATAGAACTGTTTATTTCTATATATATACAGTATGATCCAAAAGAGATAAATAGTATTTGTAATAGGGTTTTAATAGGACATTGGATTGATTATTACAATTATGCTCCTTTTTTTTTTTTTTTGTAATTGGCAATAAATTTAAAAAAAAAACTGTAAAGGAATAAGAATGTTTTTGTAAATATATAATTGTATGTATTAATCTAGTTTGCATATATATGTAAAGAAATTGTGAATAGAAATAACAAATGCCGAGCATTTTTTTTTTGTTTCATTTGAAAATAATGTAAATTTGTATGTGCCCATTTACAGCAACTCCTGCTAGCACTTCAACTGTCAGTTTTGGTGGTTTTGGCTCAACTCCAAGTACTGGTGGGTTCTCCTTGGGGACACAGCCCCTAGCGACATCCACAGTTGGTGGATTCTCATTAGGGACACAACCCCTAGCTACATCCACAGTTGGTGGGTTCTCATTAGGGACACAGCCCATTTCAACAACCACCACTAGTGGGTTTTCTTTGGGTGCACAACAGCCATCAACATCCACAGCACCATTAAGTCAGGGTTTTGGTTTTGGCAAACCACCAACAACATCAGCACCATCATTTGGTAAAAATTTGTTTTCATGCATTTAATGATTTTTTCTCTTTATGTTACTTTAGTTACAGATAGTTAAGGACTGAATATTAAGTTTTAAGTATAAGCCTTTGAAAAGATTATAGCCAAATTTCAATTTGATGGTTTTATGATGCTATGGCATCTGTACCTTATTGTTACAAGTTAAAGTTATAAGTAATCATTAAATGTAACAAATTAATGCAAGCTATTTTTTTTTTGTTAAAAAAAGTGTATATATATATATATATATATATATATATATATATATATATATATATATATATATATATATATATATATATATACATATATAAATATGCATTTATATTTATTTATATTTTTTTTTTGTAGTAGCCAGTTTTTTTTTGTATATGCTATTATATCTTTTTATCCTACATATCAGGAGCATCTCTGTTGGGCACACCTGGAACCACAACCAGCACAAATTTAAGTCTAGGTCTTGGAGGAAGTGTATTTGGAACAGCTGCATCAGCTTCCTCTGCTGGCGCCAGTATATTTTCTTCTCTTCCTATAAGTACCTCAACATCTGGTTTGGGAGGAGTAGATCCAAACACTGTACAGAAGTCTGGTGAGCCTTGAATACATTTTCTTTAGTATTTTCTAGATAGAAGTAGAAAAGGATCTGCTTGCTTTATAGTTTGGCTACTCCATATTAAATGAAGATTATTATATCCTAGGAAAAACCTCTCACAACAAGCAAGGTTTGGACTCTGGACCATAGATAGACGATTGTCCAGAGTGCATACCAGCCATCTTGTTTTTTGTTGTTGTTTATTTGTCTAACTCTTGTCTCACAGAGTCCATGCTCTAGAAAAATAGTGTAAGATTTTATTCTATTAGCCTGTCTTTTGACTTAGTGTATCTTAGTTTAGAGCAAGGTCTGGGATTATGTTTAATATCATGCATGCACTGCTTTCATCCTCAGTTTTTTTTTTATCAAGGGCTCTTAAAAGAACCTATTAGAGCCTTTCATACCCAATTATGTCTGATGGGCTGTGTATATATAGTTGGTAAAGTGCTATCATAGAAGCCATATATATGCTTCAGAGATATAGGAGATATATTCTTCTTTTTCATTAAGCCATCTTTTTGCTGCTGAGCTAAGAGTTTTCTGTAAAACACCCCCCCCCCCCCCCCCCCCCAATTACAGGATCAAAAATTTTTATCAGTTGTTAAATGACTTGTTGTTGAGTTGTTTCTTTATTTTCCTTTTCAATACTATTTTTGTATATTGTTGAAAATATTATGGGGAAAAAAAGTCCTTTTCTAGTGCATTAAAACAATTTTTTTTAAATATATTTAGGTTCGAGTGCTGGACTTGGAGCAGCAAGGTAAGCTAAGTTTAAATCTATGTGTTTCACTTGGACATGTACAGCTCTGAGTTTAGCATCTTGATTTATGAACTCTGAACTTTTATGAACGTTTTTATGGTTTGACAAATTAAGTAAAGTACTGTCAATGTGAAATAATGTTGACATTGTTTGTTGTTTCCATAATCAGTGATGGCAAAACTCTGAAGGAGTCAGTGCTTCCTGAACTTTTAACAGCTACTGTTGAGCCACTGCTGTAAGTGCTCTTTTTTTTTTCTTTTAATAGTCTTCATTGTTCCTGAACAAATGTCTTACAAAAGAATCATGTCATGATCTGAGTTAAAGTTAAATATAAAGCTTATAGTATAATTTTATTAGTTTTAGGCTTAGATAATTTAATTGGTCCTATTATTAGTTGTTTGTTTTGTTTTTTCATTTTATTTTCAGCAAAGATTTAATTGGGCCACATAAACATATTGATTTAAACACACACACAAAAAGAATTTGCTCAATTACTTTATTTCTGAAACTAGAAAATATTATGGACAGCCCTGAAAGTTTTTCTAGAATCAGTAGTTCTTAGCTTTTGACACTAATTCACTTTAAAAAGTTTTGTTCCCAGGGCACCCTGCATCTCAAAATGGCACCATGCATCTCAAAATGGCACCATTAGGGTATTGGTTCAGATAAAGTGATAAAAAAAATTTAAGAGATTAGTTAGATAAACTGAAGAAACTATTAAAGAGATTAGCAACAGCTGAAAATTATCATAATTTTATTTTTAAAAATGTCAATTTGATGTAGCAACTTTGACTTGTTTGTCAACTGTAATTATTGAAACTATAAAAGTCTAAATGATATCAATTGTTTGTCATGTAGTAAATATGTGAAAGAAGAGAAAGCTGTGAGAGAAGATATTGCACGTATGTCTTCCAAGGCCATGATCAAAGTTCAGGAGGATGTCACGGCCCTTAGGCAGTTGTTGTCTGTTGTGGCTAATGGTCTGCAGAGGAATGCTTGCTCTGTGGAAAAACTGAAGCAGGAAATGACCCAGGTGTGTTCCTTGAAGTCAGTTTTTCATTTATTGGAGTTTTTAATTGTATTGAATCAGGAATTCTAATTTTTAGCATTAATAGCCCTTTTTATTATAGGGACATAATATTTGACATCTCATTCTGTGTATACCCTCATTAGTACCTAAAATAGTAAACATTGGATAATGAATTATGTCTAATCATATGTTGAACCATCCTATCTCTTTTCACTTAAAAGTATTGAGAAGCTGTTCCTTTTTTGCCTGCCTAATAATGGGCTGAAACGTATAACTATTAATAAGTACAATTTTAATTTTGCTGGGAAACTGACATCACTCTTCGCTATTCTCTATTTTGACACAGGATGATAGAAGATGCATCGTTTTCTTTTAATAATCCTCTATCCTTTGTTTTTTATTTTACCCAAGGTGCTGATTCCATATCCCTATATGACTGTCAAGCTTTACACTTCACATTTAAAAAAAATCTCTGGCATTTGTTCCATCACATTACGTAATTGAAAATGAAAGTTGTACTTAGATTATTCAGTTATCTCCATAATTTAGTTTGATATTTTCTTGCTCAAATGTGTTTCAGAAACTGAAGAATGCTGAAATGGCTCAGAGAACTAAAGAAATTCCAGCAGGTCTTCAGTATGAGAACACAGCTCCAACAGAGTAAATTTACTTCTTTTCAAATGTGTTCCTACTAAAAAAAAAGTCTTACAATACTTTTTACATATGTATTTAGTAGTCACAAAATTTCTTTTTTTTTTATTTTGAAAATTTTAATATTTTAGAAAATCAAAACTCTACAGTAAATTACAGTATAAATGAGATCTGTAAAAAAAATAATAATAATTTTTCACTGATTTCTTTAAACCTTTTGTTGTTGTTATTGGGTTGTTGTTGTTTTTTTTTTGTGAATGTGGAATAATTATTCTTTTGATGATAGCAGCCATAGCTTTTGACTGGGGAGATTCTTTCATAGATTACTTTTATAGTAGGATTTTTTTTTTTTACTTATAGAGAACTTTTGCCACCTTTGTTTATTTATTCTCAGATACTTCCAACGCTTGGTAGAAGAATTTGAAGAAAGAATGGTCACATATAGACAACAGATTGAAACATTGGACAGCCATCTTGCTGCTTTGCATCAAAGCAATCCCCATACACCATCAGGTATTAAATACTACATTTGATAAGCTGACGTAGTTCTCTTTATTCACATCATTATTCACATCATTGTTTTTTTAAATGTATGGTAAAATCAGCACTGAAAATGTGCTAATGTGACTATACATTTTGACTATAAAATTAGTCTATAGCGATGGAACAACTTAGAGATCACTTGTCAGGATTTCAATGGTCCATATTTTTTAAATTTCCTACTTTTTGTCTCCTGTCAAAACTGTTCATGCTCAATTTCTGCACATATTCTACATCAGGAATTTCAAGTGTAAATGTTTCATGTTTTGTCTGTGTTTTCATTGTTATTGCTACTGATTTTCATTTTCAATTTTTTGAAAAAAACATAAATCAATCACTTCAACATTTTTGTTTTATAATGCTTTTTTTTTTTTTAAATATCATTTCTATGTTGATTAACTTGAAATTATACAACATTCATAGCTCATTGCATATTTTAAAATATGACTTGTATTCCTGTATCAATCAGTTTACTCTAGTTGCCTTTGTGTCAATTGAGATTACAAAAACACAAAAAATTTGTATCCCTATTTGCTAATTTTATTCAGTTTTCAGCCTTAGACTTACTTAGACTAGATCCTCCTGTGCCTTTTGGAGCATTGGGCAGCTAGCTGTCTCCATAGAAATATGTTTCCTGCAATATTTACAGCCTCTTCCCAACTGGTGTCCATGGCCCTGAAATTAGTGTTTATCAAATAAATAATATAAATATGGCCACTTTCTAGATTTTATTTTGTTAGATTTTTTTTTTAAATGTAATTTAACATATATGGGATGAGATGCTTGTTATTTATATTTCTTTTTCTACTAATTCAGTGGATGTTTTGAAAGTTAAAATGATCTTGTCAACACTAGAATTATAAAACAAAGGCTAAAATGATTAAGTTCCTTATTTATATTCAACAAATTTAGCATCTAATATAAAAAATAATTTTGGAAAGATACTTCAAACTAGCCTCATAAGTCCAATTCTATGATATTGATTGTTTGTGTATTTGTATTGTAATTTAAAAATTAATGGTTACCAAGATGCATTCTTTGTGATCATTGCCTTTTTTTTTCTTCTAAGTATTAATAATAATAATAATCTTTATTGTCTGTAAGGAAATTTGTCTTACATTTTGTGCATTACATCAAACAAAATATTATAACTATAAAAAAACAAAATGTACCTTCACACCAGACTCACTCATTATTTACTGTGAAAAGTTTATATCAGATTGTTTTTATCTAATGATTTGATTGAATTGCCTTTTGATGTAAAAGTTTTTGGTAATTCATACTTTTGCTCTAAAATGGGTTTGTTTTTTTACATTTTCTTACTTGCATATTTTGTTTTTATTCTTTCAGAAGTGTTATCCCTTTTGAAAAAACTCCATGAAACATTCATTTCATTGGCTGCACAGCTCCAGCAAGTTCATGAAGCTGTGAAGGTAAGAAGAGTCTTGAAAGCTCACAATGTAGTTTGTCTAGCATTATAAATTCTCTTTTTGTTACTTTCAAATATATTTTTTTCTGAACATGCATAAGGAGTTAAGTTGTTGAAATTCAGAAATTCCTAACACCACGTTTGAATAGTAATCTTTTTCGTTTATGTACTTGTTAATACCATAACCTTCTAAAAGTGAGGGTATGGTCTATGTCCTTCCAGCACTTTTGTCTGAACGTAGCTGAATCAGGTTTTTTTAAGTGTAGTACCTCATTCCTACTTACTTTAAGTTGTAGGTTTCTCCATACTCTCTTTTTCTCTAATAGTGACTCACTAAGAGACTGTGCAGCCTTTATATTATCATTAAATGTGACTGGTAAACATAGTATTGAAAAAGTAAAGTTAATGATATAACCAGAAAATAAAACTTGATAGTACTGTTTTTACAGAGCCAGAAGGAGCAGTTCTTAACTTATAGAAGAGTGGTCCATGGTGATGCAAAGAATATTTTTTACAAGCCAGCACCAGTAACCAAGTCAATAAAGAGATCACAGCTGTCCGACCTGGCAGGGCCTAATCCTTTCCCTGGCACTACCAACGCTGCTGCTCATGCTATGGCTATGGTGCACACCCGTGCTCAACAGCCGCAAGGTTTGTAAAGCTTAATATTTGTACCACTGCCTGTCATAATAAACTGGTTAGAGGATTTTTTTTAGTATACTAGTGCAGAGGCGACTTTAGCTGTGCATGAGTGAGTGCCATATCAGGGCCACAAATATTAGCGCGATGGCTGAGGGTGACAAAAAATTCTCTTTATCATGGGGCTGCCTCTGATTAGTGTTAGCTCATCTGTTGTCATAATAATGAAAACTCATTAAACATTATAACAAGGCTGTTGGCTCAGGGGATAATTTGCATAATGGAATTAGATGTTTTCTCAAAGTAATGTAAATTATCTTTAAAGTGAGTGAAAATAATTATAAAATTAGATTAAAATTGGTAAGAACTTGTGCTACATGACTCTTAGGATGCAGTAATGTCAGTTGTTCCCTTGAAAAATGGGAATAAAAAAAATATTAATGTTTACACATTTCACATGTTACATTTGAGTGGAACTAGTGTGATGTATATTTTGTTTATATAGTTACAATGTATTTTTTAATGCCAAAATTGTTAGACAAATGAATATAAAGATTATTATTATTTATGTTACTTCCAATAATTTTATTTAACAATTGAAAGTAATTCACACTACAACTTTGGATTAAAATGTATGACTAAATGCGTTTAAAATTTTAAATGAAGTAAAAATATATGACTAAAAAAATTGTTGCATTCTATTCACTTTATTTTATTTTTTTTATTTTCATATATTTTTTATTTTATCTAGAAGGCTGGCAGCATTCCATACTGTCTCATGAGCTGTAACATATTAGTTTTTACTTTATATTTAGATATATAAAAAATTTTTCCATATCTAGGTCCGCCTGTGGCCAGTTTAATCGGATCTACTCCAACTTTTGCAAGTGGATATTTCGGGGGAAATAAACCAAGTACAGGTAAATGGGTTTTTTTTCTCTTTTATTTTACAGAATATTAATTATTGGTCTCTGATCAGAATTATAGCAATATATGCTAAACTGCAAAATTATTTTGCGCACTTTTTGGTTTGCAGCATTCCAATGAAAGCACTAAAAAATAAAAAATACAGGCAGTATTTGTATGTACTTAATATTAAGTTTAAATACTATTCTGGTGTAAATAAAAATGTAATGGTTGTTTCTTTTTTATAATCTCATTGGAGATTATCAGGAATAGGGTAGACTAAAGAATGTACTAAACATTAAGAAAGAATTGGAGAGATTTTGAAATAGGCTAATGAAACAATGTCTAGGATTTAACCATTGCCAACTAAAGAACAAAACTTAGTGTTACAAGCAAAAGAGCTTAGATGTTTGATTAGACAGTGCCAAAAAGTGCAGATAAATTATCATATACATTTTTAAATACATATCTTATCAACCCTTCCATTATTCTGTCCATAAGAATCACCTAAATCGCTAGTTATTTATATTTATCCTCCAAAGCTAGGATTGTCAATGACTATTACACATTGCTTTGTTGTTTCTATGCATGGGACATTATCCTTCAGCCTGTTTTCCTAACTTTATGAGTTTTTTTCATTTATTTTCTGTTGTGGACCCAAATAGTAATAACTAAAACTCTGAGGAAGGCAAGAGAAACCTTCCATATGCCATGTCATATCTGTGTAATGCAAGTGTACAAGAACATCATTTAAAAACAAATCCAAACTTTCACTATTTGAATTGTTTGCATATTTTTTGTTTTTTAAAAAAAGGGTAACTTACAAAAAAGTCATTGTCTGCAGAAACATTAAAATTCAAATTTTTTAAAGCCAGTAAGTTTAAAAATTTAAATGATTTGCTTGATTCTTTTTTACCATATTTTTTGTTGAAAATGTGTAAATGAGCCAGCCTAGCTTGGTTAGATTTGCCAGCATGAGAAGATTGAAGTTTTCTGTGTTGGGTCAGTGTTTCATCATAGTAAACGCTTTGCTTCTAGTTATGTCATCATTGCTAACTTTGCTTGAAAGGTTTTCTGCATTGCTGACCTTTCTCCTTTGCTTACTAATTTGAGCCTAGTTCTTGGCACCCAACTTAAAAATGGCTTTGTGACTTGTGGTGACTTTTAGTTTTTTTAAACATAGTTATCTAGGCTTTTAAATCTATAGATTGATCATTCCTTTGAGTTCCACTCTTTATTTTCTATTTCAGGATTAGTTACAGGTTCAAGTCTGTCCAGTGGAGGAGCAAGTATTGGAGGTGTTGGCAACCTCTTTTCCTCCACTTTATCTCCGGCGGGCTTCGGAACTCCTCCCACACTTGGGGCATCCACCACGGCAGCACTGAATTTGGCTGGCACCAACACCAACATGTCTGCCAATACAAAACAACCATTTCAGCTCCAGAAGCCACCACAAGGAGCCAAAAGAGGAAAGAGATAATGAGCCATGTGTGTTTCAATCAACATCAAACTGTTGACCTGTTGCTCAGATTCATAAAGATGTCTAGGAACATTTTTTTTTTACTAAATTTTAGACTAAAGAAAGGTTTTAGATATATTTGTCTATAATCTGTGGTTTTACAATAATTGTTAATAACTATGTATTGTATCCAGATTTGCTTTATTATTTTTTTTTTTTTTACATTTTAATAATGCAACTGTTATTAATATGAATAAAGAAAGATTGAGCTTTTTACAGATGTTCTATTGTTTTTTGTTTTTTTAAATAATATATTTTATTTAACAAAACAAAAGTTGGGTTATTTTTCAAAATTTCATTGTCAAGCGCTGGTTATTAAGGCACTGTCGGAAGAGTGGGGATCAGTACAGTATTCCACATGATCTACAGATTTAGGCATAACCGATGCACAGTGTCTTGGTTTCTTTTTACCGTAAATTAAGGTCACTCTTTAAGTATTAATTGAAATCCCAAACTTTTTCTACCACAGTATTGGTGGAAGTTCCCTAAGGCTGATAAAGTCGATAGCTTCTAAATTATTAACTTACATACAGTTTTATGAACGTCTCCATAAGAAGGGAGGTAATTTGAATGATAATTCACATATATCCTTCATTGTTGAGCCTTTTGTAGAAGCATTGAAGTTTAATTTCAAGGTCCTATCAAATAGCCAACCAGGCTGTCATGCCTAGAGTTTCTCACTCTTAAAAAGGTAAGTCTCCGTAACCATCACTGATCACTTGAAAACACTTTTTACTCCACAGTACAGTATTTAAAACCCCCTCCGGCCGGGCTTAGAGCTTAAAAAAATACCTTTTCAATATAAAAAAAAGCAAATTACACACTCAAAAATCCATGAGCGTAGCCAAGAGGGGTTTTGAATTTAAACCACACACCCTCCCTCCCTTTCAGCGGGGTTTGAAGCTAAAAAAAATACCTCTTCAGTATAAAAAAAAAAAAGCAAATTACACAATAAAATTCTATGAGCGTAGCCAAGCCAAGAAGGGTTTTGACCTCTCCTCCAGAGGTCTTTTTTTTAAAGTTTAAATCCCCTCCTGATGGTTTTTAGTTTAAATACCCCCATAGGTACAGAGAATTTTGAGATTGAAAACATCTCTCTTCAATTTTATTCTAAAGCAAACTACAGTCACCAAATTCTATGAGCGTAGCTAAGAGGTTCTGAATTTTTTATTTTTTTTTAAATATTTTTTTGTTTAAAACCCCCCAAAAATGATTTTGACGATAAAATATCCCCTTTCGATATAAAATCTAAAACAAACTATAGTTACCTAAGGGCGTAGCCAAGATAGGTTACAAATTTCTACCAGTGGCTGGGCTCCATTAATAAAGTGCAGTGAATAATCATCTGCCGAAATCGAAAAAGACTAAATGTGGCTCACAAAAGATGGCTAAGACGGATTTTATAGAGATCGGGTCTCAATCAAGGAAATCCTATGCCGAACTAGGAGTCGACCCTTAGTGAGGTTGTGACAGAGCGTCGCATGAGGTTTGTGGGACATGTTCTCCGACAAAATGAATTACGCATAATAAGAGATGCGATAACATGTAGGCCATTACGAGGAAAGCGCAAACAAGGACATCCTAGTACAACTTGACCCCATACTTTCACGTAGGTCCTCAGATCAGGTGGGAAGAGGCTTCAGACATTGCCAGTGACAGATTTTTGTGGAAGCAGCTTGCCGCCCAATGCGCCGAACGACGCGGGTGGATCTAAGTAAGAGTAACACATAAGGTTTTTGAAATAAAACTTTTTAATAGCAGGATAATGCACTGTAGATACCTCAGAATATGCATTTTGTCGGCTTTTAATACCGGATATAGTGCTTGGCGGCGGGGCTCCGCCGGGGTGGGGAAACTCAATGGCGGGGAGTCTACAATTTTTCGACTAAATCCATAAAGAACCTATTCTAGGGTACAATAAACGTCTTCCGAAAAAAAAGAAGGGTTGGAATGTAATAAAGATTAATTATGTACACACACACACACACATTTCTTTTTGCGGGGGGGGGGAGGGAGAGAAAAAATATCCCCCCCCCCCCCCGAAAAAAATCCTGGCTACGCCCATGATAACTACATTAAAATACTATACTGATCATAAGTTTGACCATCTTCTTTCATTAAGATTCTTCATACCTTGTGTTTAAGTTTTTAAAAAAATTCAATGTGTAGATTGTTAGAACACTTTGTTTCTCTTATCAAGTCATAGGTACTGGTAATGTCTATTGGGGGAAATGGATTGTTATTACTGATGACCTATTAGCATTTTGTATATTTCTCTTTATAGAATATTATTTCTATGACTCGGGATAAGTAGGCCTATAGTACAGGGAAGAATTGTGATCATTATTTTGTAAATTCAATGTTATATTATTTTAATCTTAGATTGTCTCAGATTGTATCTCTATAAGACGTTGTAATGGTTTAAGCCTTGTCTTATTCAACTTATTTTTTTTTATGTGACAAGTGCTTATGGATCTTTTATAAGGGAAGTTAAACACACCGACTATTTTTGCCTCCCTTGAAAGTTCTATTAGACTGAGGTATTCTAGTGGTCAGGTCTTTTTCACTCTCCAATTTTAAACCTTTTCCTTTCCTGGTCTTGAATTAAACATTGTTTTTGTTCTCTGTGTATTCAACATGGAATCAACTTGTTTCCTTTTTTTTTGTTAACATCTCCTCCTCCGTGTTATGCTAAAACGTTTTGTAAGCTTTTGTGTTTGTTTTACTTTGTCATTTCCAAGGCCATTCAAGGGTCAACCTGTTCGTTACATTCTATTGATGTCAATATAGAATCCTTGTTTCAGGGGTTACCTTACCATATTGAAAGGATTATGTCGTGCCCATCCCCCCAAAGCCAAGCGTTTTACTACTTGGTCACCTCATCAACTTTAGGGTCAAACCTCTATCTTGTTGTGCTGGGACAAATGTTCTATCCCGCCAGAACTTCGAGATGTCACCATGCTACCCTGTATAAAAAAAAAGGAGACAAATCAGACTACTCCAATTACCGTGGCCTTACCTTAATGTCAGTAAGGGGAAAATCCTTACCAGAATACTCCTTGATAAATTGACCAACTCCATAGTCGGCCTATCAGATACGGAAAAAAACTGGGTTTTGCGTTATCATGTGAAGCACTGTAGTCATCCTTAATCTTCGGAATCGAGGACATTGCCATTGTAATGGTAGACTAGTCGACACTAGCAAACACTTTCTTGTCTGTGTAAATGTTAACTTTATTCTTCTACATCGTCCCAATATGTAGGTCTATAAGGCTTTCATTACCACCCCTCCCATTCTGTTAATGAGCTCATTCTTTCGACATGTCAGTAATTAGGGATACTAAGCAACAATAAAGTGTCGAACCAGAGAAAACTAACATTACTATCACAGCCATTACACTCCCATTATGCTTACAATATCAAAGCGATCATTCTCTGTTCATTTTACTTTGTAAATATCATTGGACCTCATTCACCAACTGTAAACAAACAACATTTTACCACGTGGTTCTCTATATTTTATATACAAATTACGCAATCCATAAAGGCTGTGTAGTGATACGTAATATTCATTGTTTTATCAATATTATCACGTGGCCAAATGTTATCTGTTTACTATTGGTAAATGAGGTCCAATCTATATTTTATATTGACATTTATATTTCTTAGCGGTGGTCTTGGATACACAACTATTAGCTGTGAAAATAGTAGGGATAACGATCTGAAGCTCATACAAATCCGACCAGGATTGAATGATTAAGTTTAAATTAGGTCAGGCTTTCTCAAGTAGCCCTACTTAGGTCTTTCGTTTGATAGATAGACAAAGCAAATAAATAAATCCTTAAACTAAGCCCTGAACATTCGTAAGCTTGAGTATTAATTAATAATTATTAATGTAATGAAAAGTAGAAGGTGATGCACGCAGTGGCGTAGCGAGGAGAGAGCGGGTGGAACAGCCGCCACGGGTGCCGAAACTTACCAAAAAAGGGGGGGGGGGCAATATCAGGTCTACCTAAGTATAAAAACACTACTACTTTGAATTCATTTACATTGTAGGCCTATCTAGGTTTTGTATAGTGAAATATATTTATACAAATACAAAACTACGTACACACGTGACTGAATAAGTGGGCGCCGACATGCCTTGCTGGCCTGTGTGCCTGGCCCCTTCGTTACGCCACTGGATGCATGGGTCTAAAAAATGATAAAGGAAAGTAGCGTTGAGGAATGCAGGAAGAGAGACTTCTAAAACTTCTAAAGAAAAGAATTATAATTTTTCTCCAATATTACAAGTTTAACGCTGCTTATACATCAGAGAAGTCTAATTCAATATACCACAAAGTTAATGTTTTAATCGGGGAAAAACTGCAGAGAGAAGAAATCGCCCAAAGAAAAATTAAGAAAAGATAAGAGAGGGAATCACATTTGTTAATGTGTAAACAACAAGATTGTCGGTTACTCTTAAAAAAAAATGTTTGAAATGGAAATACCGAAAAAAAAAACTTTTTAAAAAATCCTTTCACCTGATAATGTTTATCTTCCCTGTTAGTCAATGTCTGGTGTCTGGTAAACTAAGAGACACAGACATTTCTTGATATAAACGTTTAATAGGCATGACTGCAAAACGGACTGTGCATGCACAATATAAATTAGCTTACTTAGGCCCAATGTCTATGTAACACCGGATGCATGACGCAAAACAAAGAGGCTCTTCTAGCTGTCAAAATCAATGAATTTTGTTGTTGTTGTTGTTGTCCGTTGTGTTGCACAGTGTTGCATGCTGAGGTCACACGCTGCAGTAACTGTGGTTAACATTTCCATCTCATCGTGCTTACACACGTTCAAAAAATACATTTCTTCGTCTTTATTATTCGCATTTCTTTTCAGATAACTGGTCAAATAACTAGATTCATATTTCAGATGAACTGCGCAATAGGATCAGTCAGTTCACTTATGCTGATCTTTCAGAATCTAGCGTGCATAACGATACGTTATTTATTTATTTTTGTTGCTTAAAGTCATTGTATTTGTCAAGTTTTATTCTAGATTCTAGATAAAAACAATATAGGTCCAGCCTATACAGGACTACGTCTCTCATCTTTTTCTAAATTGTGAAAAAAAAAAGGCGTCCAGTGTTCCTGTTAGGATTTAGATAATTTTTGTTATAACTTTCAGAAAAAAAAAAAAACAAGATTTTAAGGACAGTTTTGTGTTACACACAATCTTGTAGGTTTATAGGTCATCTGTTTCTGTGGCCTACGGTTAACGAGGTTGTCATGTGGCCAGCACAACGGCCAACCGCCTTTACTTTCCCCAACTAATGTCAGGTACCCATTAGAGCAGGTTGGACTCAAGGAAATTAAACATCCCAGTCTTCACCAGAATTCGAACTAGGGAACCCGGTTCGGAAGACAAGCGCTTTACCGCTCAGCCACCGAGCCTCCTACCGACGAAGACAGGGTGTAGTAAAAAAGTTGTCACAGATCATACGTCTGCCTCTCTACATGAAATAGATTACTTCATTCCTCACTAACCATCGAAGACAAGCCTTATACTCGGAACCTCTTGGAAAGCTACTTAAATAGTAGTAGGAACAGTATAGGTATTTTATTATAGATGTCTAGGAGATTACAAGACTTTGTAACGTATAGTTTATCTACAAGTACAATACAACGAAATGCATGTTAATCATAAGCTACATAAAGTGGATGTGATGTTCAAGCGCCCTTACTTGAATCCGGCCATGGCGTATGATAAAGCTTCAGTTTGTAACTTTAGACAGGAAATATGTTTTTAAAGATATGAAATGTATCTCATAACCAATTAAATCCCGAACAATGAGTGAACAGTGATTCATGAAGCCACTACATGTAGGCCTACCAGGAAGAAAATTTAATCACAACAGATTTTTTTTTTTTTTGGTTCGCTCTCAAATGGAAATTATTATTTCGTGTGTGTGTGTGAATACTTGTAGGCTATCTCTTCAAACCTTATGAATTTTTTAAAATAGCCTACAATAAAATTAATCTAAGTTTTTTTTTTAGATCGGGGCCGGCATTAAGCAAGGGCATACTAGACAACGCCTAGGGCCCCCTATTGGTTGGGGCCTAGCACAGGATCTAAAACATTTTTAAAGGAAGAAATAGTTAAATTTGTGCCTAATATACACTAGGAGTAGCCTACCACATTAGGTTTTAACCATAGACTGTATATATACAGGACTGCCAACTGTGCGCACCACGCCCATATTGTGGCCATATTATTCAATTAAATAAGTCCAGTACACCGAGGCGTCCTTGGTTGCAGTGTAATGTTAGAAGAATGACTTCCGGTGAATTAGTTTACTATATAAAGAAACCATCACTAAAGATAAACACTACGTTCAAATTATTTCTTAGTCATAATTTTGGTAACAGTGCTATAGACATAGCCAGATTTTTATAAGAACAAAATGTGTTTACCAACTTAAAAAAAGAGCATTTACATAGATTTTGTTCTAACTAGTTTATATATAAATATATATAAGATTAAAAACCCATTAAGCCTTTTTTTTTCCAAAAACAAATTATAGTAGTGTGTATGGTCGTATATGTAGATATAGTTTATAGCCATAGGTCACTAAGTCTGGGTCAAAGTTTACATGTTTACTACATGTACAGTTAATTTTTATTGAAGTAGTTACAATGATTATAGAATTCTATTAGGTGAAGACAAATTTGGAACAATAATTTTTTTTATGGCTTTTAGAATAATTGGATGTTATTTAGGATTTAATTAGTTTAAAAAATTAATAACTTGCAGAGCTGAAAGTTTTATGTATATTTTTCAATTAGTCATAAATACACTATTGCTTGTAATTTTTAATGGCTTCATTCGCCATTAATATATATATATATATATATATATATATTAATATATATATCTATATTGACATCAATAGAATGTAACGAACAGGTTGACCCTTGAATGGCCTTGGAAATGACAAAGTAAAACAAACACAAAAGCTTACAAAACGTTTTAGCATAACACGGAGGAGGAGATGTTAACAAAAAAAAAGGAAACAAGTTGATTCCATGTTGAATACACAGAGAACAAAAACAATGTTTAATTCAAGACCAGGAAAGGAAAAGGTTTAAAATTGGAGAGTGAAAAAGACCTGACCACTAGAATACCTCAGTCTAATAGAACTATCAAGGGAGGCAAAAATAGTCGGTGTGTTTAACTTCCCTTATAAAAGATCCATAAGCACTTGTCACATAGAAAAAAATAAGTTGAATAAGACAAGGCTTAAATTATTACAACGTCTTATAGAGATACAATCTGAGACAATCTAAGATTAAAATAATATAACATTGAACTTACAAAATAATGATCACAATTCTTCCCTGTACTATAGGCCTACTTATCCCGAGTCATAGAAATATTAAAAGTATACAATGTAAAAAGAAATTGTCAAATGTGATGAAAAGAGAAATATATTATCCAAGCTGGCATTATCATTCAAACATCGTGAATGTCATAAAATAAGTTTATTCCAGAAGTACCTCATCTCACATTTTGGAGTTGAACGAAACTTATGCTTATTTACCCTTAATGTTGGCAGTCCTGTATATATATAGTCTATGGTTTTAACTAAATTGAGTAATATTTTTTGTTGTTTATTTCATTTGGGCCACCTAATTCTTTTCGCCTGGCCTCCAATTATCTAAGGCCGGCCTTGTTGAGATAAGCGCTTATTTTCAATATAATAATTTTTGTTGGATCTGATCTAAACAGACTTATAAAATGTAAATCTAAATAGGCCTAATAGCATTTTTTGTAATTATTAGGCCTACTATTAGTTCTTATTTATTTCATTTTGCGTTGGTTTGCTAGATCTAGATCTAAATTATTTAATTATGTAAGTTATTATGTAGTGCGATAACGCAGTATACTAGAGGAAGCCGAGAGGACCGGAAAGAGCTGGGAAGCTATCAAAAAACTAGCAAGAGACCGTGGAGAGTGGATTGTTTTTGTCGAGGTCCTATGTTTCATGAGGAACCCAAAGGAATGATGATGTAGTGTGATCACAGGCTACGGATTCTTTCCACGTGTTCTTGTTTTTCTCTCTACCATATAGGCCTAAGCCTACACAAGCACGGCAAAACTCAGTGATGTCTCAAGGATCGGAACTCTACCTAAAGTGGTCATAAAGCAATAGCCAAAGGTCGCAACCTTTGGCGAGAAAAAAAACTCTGCAAAGCTGAATTTATTATGAAACATTTGTTTAAAACCAATGAGACTCCTATAAGTCCTAGCCCCCACCCTTTTTTTTAATATATAAAAAGGGATGGCGTAGATTCTGTGCTACTCTGGCGATCCGAAAGGCACTGGTCCAAGTGAAGTTTCTAATCTAAAAGTTTAAGAAATACAGCTCAAAACTTATCCTCAACTTGGAAGATTCGGGTGGTCTAATGCTGGTCACATGATAATCAAAGATAAGAATAATGTCATAATGTAGGTCTAAAGATACCAACATTGATAAATTTTTCAGGATTTATCTTGTTCAGGCCTCCGCGCGGTGGTGATGCTTGTAGATATATCTAGTGTAGATCTACGTCTGGCTGGAGGTACTATCGAACTCAAAACTACTTCAGTAACACCGGCGAAAAGCCGAAACAATCAAAATAGGTAGTTGACGCTGATGCTGTTTACAAATACATTTAATAACTAAGAAGGGAATCGTCCGATGTCAGCTATGTCCGTACATTCGTATCTCTATTCTACTGCTCTACACAAAGCATCCTCTTTCTAGCGTCACTAAGAGCGTTCTTCTTTTTTAAAGATCTGTCACGTCATTTGTCGCTAAGTAAAACTTTACCCTTATTCCCGAAACAAATAACTAATTCCTAATCATGTCATAACAACTCCTCCCCCTCCCGCTAAAAAAAAATTGCCAGTCAATTTTTTATCTACTGTCTTAGTCTTACATTGTGCAAGGGCCAAAATGTAGGGAAACATAAAAGACAACACAACTTGAGTCTTGATTTCGGTTTCAACTTCTTCATCATTGTCCCAAACTCAAGTTGATCTGAACACATATTTCCCTCAAATGTCACAAAGTGATACTGTCCAATGTGATGTGCCATAGGTGACCGCCGACATAGTCCGTATATCCATACTTTATCACATCACATTCCAGAGGTTCCACCACTTTCCCTCACACGTCAGGACAGACATTTTACCTAATATGACAAATTGACATTTATCAATAATCGTTCTCCCACTATACACCTAACGTTCGTTCTGGCATTTACAAGTGTATTTTATTTCCTCTCTCCACTTACTTGTCCCAGCGCGACCTAACTCTTTACTGATGTATGATCATGATCAACAACAAGGAATAACTTATAAATCTTACTTTCCCTTGGTATCAATACCTCGTCGCCTTATAAATGCCCTATCTATTCATCTCCATACATACAATTCATACATATTAATATTCATACATAATAAATAACTAATATGAGTCAATCTAATACTAACTAATACTACAACAACATAATAACTGCCTAGCTATGACTACTAGGTAAGTCAATTAATTAAGAATAAACACTTCAAATATCAAACCAATCAACTTATTTACACACTACGGTTGTATAGTGTTATGTTTCACAGGCTATCTACACGACCCATACATTTGTTCTCTCCAACTGGAGTTTACATCTCTTCTTACACCACTATAGCCCGCTTGCGGCCTTCTACCTTGGTATGCCTTGCGATTACCGCTACCACAGTCATCGGATATAGACCTGTGCCTCCTATCCGAACTCGCAATCTTCTGTTCAGACTGTTCTGCCCTACTCCAACAGTCTTTAGCGATGTGCCCCTGTTTATGGCAGTTAAAACAAATTCTGTCCTTTCTAGGTTTGTTTCGCCTCCTGTTGCCATATCTGCTTTTCCAACTTCTAACCTGTTTATCAGAAGCGGCTCTGACACCTGCTACATTTCCAAGTAAAACATCTCTAGATAACCTCGGCATGGCTACCCCTTCACAATACCCTGTATACAATGGAGATCGAAGGAACACTTTGCATGCTTCGAACCTCTTAACTGCACCGTCTGCCAATCTGACTGATTTGGTATAGCCTAAATAATCCTTGGACTTAACTAATCCCCCTCTAACCGCGAGTGTACTGCTAGCTGTGTCCCGGATCACCTTTATCTGTTTATTATTTATCATGCCCGGATATAATTTAAACCTATCTTCCCCACAATCAACGTAGTTAATTTCTTCATCTGGTTCACTATCCCTACTATCACGATCCCTGTCTTGGATGCTCCTTACAAAATTAACCCTATCTGGTGACCGATTATCCCTCTCTTGTCTACGGTTTCCTTGATTACCTCTCCTATCACTAGTGCCACTATTATCCTGTGTATTCATATTGCCAGCTCTATTCCCCCTATGTTTCTTACACTGGTATGCCATGTGTCCCTTTTCCTGACAGTTAAAACATGTAACCTCCCTAAGGTTTCTATCACCTGCTCTAGGTCTATCTATTCTCCTATCATAACTTTCCCGACCAATGTTCCCACGTTCCCTGGACCTATCATTTCCCTTTACATAATTTACCAGGTCAATAACTTTTTTGTGGTCTCTAACTGAAAGTGGGTTGTTTGGATAAGCATTCTTAAAGATCCTAATAATTTCTACCAAGTCTTCAATTATCTTAGGGTTTCTTTCTTTTATAAAAGACTGTAGCTGAGGGTCGCACTTATTGATGAAATTGTCAATCAGAATAAAGTTCCTCAACCCCTCGTAGGTGTTCTCCACATTCTCGAATCCGAGCCATTTAGTGAAGAAGTCCTTCTCTGCGTTGATAGTTGTTTGTGGATCAACTTGGCTGGATGGAGTGTTTTCGTAATACTTCTTTCGGAATGTTGCCGCGTTGTGCCCGTATGCGTTTAGCAGTTCCTTCTTTAGCACCTGATAGCTGTTTTGCATCGAGTGGTCGTGGTTCTGGCAAATCGTGAGGGCTTTCCCATGTACGAAGTCCAACAAGATTTCGGACCACTCCCTCTCTTGGACATTAAACTTTGCTAGTTTAATTTCAAAGCGTTTCAGATAGTCGCCGATGTCGTCCTTGTCTTCCGCAAAAGGTTGTATTTTCTTTTTCATCCATGCGGCGCTACAATGGCTTTCTATATTGGCGCTATTGTTGCTGTTCCCTTCAATGGGCACACTTACACCAGCCTCTATCCTCATCTGCTCAACTTGAATTCTCACTTTTCTGTCCGCCTCTTCTTTCTTCTCCCTCTCTGCACGTTCCGCCTCTCTAACCTTTTCCCGCTCTATGCGATCTGCTTCTTCTTTTTCCTTTTCTCTGCCTCTAGCTTTCTCTCTCTCCAAGCGTTCTGCTTCCCTACTTCTCTCCTTCTCCAAGCGCTCTGCTTCCGCCGCCACCATCTGCTGCACATAGGCCGTTAGTTCTTTGCCTCGCAGTTCCAATTCTGTCTTGGCTTCATGAATTAGCTTTTTTCTAAATTCTTCTAGGTCGTAACCTGAAGTAGTTGCCATATTCCTTATTTGTTACTTTATCCTACGTTATGGTACCTCTTATACCAACAAACAAAACCCTTGGCGTCTAACTACCAACGTAGACTAATAACCACTTCTACACTTTCTCAAGATACACTTAGTATCCTTGGTACAAGTGTGTAGGCTACACTTTGACCCGACTGAATACGATGTGCGACACACGCACCCTCAACCGACACCGTGTTACTCAACACGAGTGGCCGGTAAATAGACCAACCTGTCTATTTACAAATACTAAAATTACCAATGGGCAATCAGGCTTCACCTCGATTGCTCCCCAGATCTAGTCTAGATTACGCTAGATCTTAGTTACTTCTTACCTGCTTTCACAGCCAGGAGTGTATATAACTTACAACTCATACAACTAAAATATGAAAATATAACTTAAATACGATAAACAACAAACTATAGATCTATAGATCTATGAATGAGACTTTCGTCTGACAGTAAGACTTAGGACGGGAGTATTGCAAACAATTAATACGTGACGTTACTAAAAAAATGCTTAACTAAATGATTCACACTCACATACAGGACGCATTAACAGCTAAACATATATATGGACCTCTTGCTAGATTACACCTAATTTTAAGGATATCCCCAATCCACCACGATTTAACCTGGTAGTGATAATCTAGCGAGTGGTCACTTCCCTACAGACTCTAATTATTCTAAGGAGAAAGTAGTTAAATAACACTTGACTTATCTGTCTAAGAAGCGGCGATAACTCCACAGTCAGTCTCGGGTCCACTCTTCCTACGCTAATGTCTGTCCCGGCGGCAAGGCTCACGGCGATGTCTTCCCTAGCAGTGAGACAAGAACAACGAACGTTTCGGCTCTCCAAGGTCCTTCGGTACTGGTCTGCAATGGCTCCGGTTCTTCGGTGGTACGGCGTCTGGTTCTGGTGTTCACGGTGATCTGTCGTCTGGCTCCGGTTCGTCAGTGGCGTAGAGTCTGGTTCCGGCTGCTGGTTCCGACGCAGGTACGGTGGTTCCAAGTGGTCGTCTGTCCAAAGTGAACCTGTAACGGTCCAACTATTGATACAGCGACAAAGTCAAAGTCCAGTGCTAAACTACCGGCTATCTGGCTATCTAACGTGTAGCACAGAATTCAGCCGAGCTGTAGATCAAATTAGCACTACTGTACTTAAGTGCCGTAGGCAGTAAGATGTCTCCTACGTCAAAAGTTCTTTGGCGTGACCCTAACGGTCGATCTTGGCCTTGCAGAAGGTGACCTTCACGTTCGTTCTCACTATGCCGGGCAGGCGATATCTGTTCAGTACGGAATCGACAGGACGGTTTTCTTCCCTCCACAAACTGTAGCCTTCTCGATACAAGCTTCAATACGATGCCACAAGTATGGGCATTTACAAATCACAACTGTAGATCTAGATCTATATTTCGTTACCTCCTAGTTCTACGAGTCCAGGATCTCACTGGCTTTCCTTCGCCGACGTGGCTGTATAATCAGGGTCTAGCTGCAGACTAGGCCGATGACGTTAACTTCTGCCTCCTCCTAACAGAGGGCTTCTATTCTTCTTGATGTTGCTGCCAGTAAGCTCCGAGTCGGGGTCGCCACGTTGTTCAGGCCTCCGCGCGGTGGTGATGCTTGTAGATATATCTAGTGTAGATCTACGTCTGGCTGGAGGTACTATCGAACTCAAAACTACTTCAGTAACACCGGCGAAAAGCCGAAACAATCAAAATAGGTAGTTGACGCTGATGCTGTTTACAAATACATTTAATAACTAAGAAGGGAATCGTCCGATGTCAGCTATGTCCGTACATTCGTATCTCTATTCTACTGCTCTACACAAAGCATCCTCTTTCTAGCGTCACTAAGAGCGTTCTTCTTTTTTAAAGATCTGTCACGTCATTTGTCGCTAAGTAAAACTTTACCCTTATTCCCGAAACAAATAACTAATTCCTAATCATGTCATAACAATCTACACACAAATACTAACTACAACTAGTGGCCTATCAAGCGCTATACATTTTTACTTTGTGTTAATCGATTTGTTTAAGCTACCTCAGACTGCTTATAGTCGTTCGTAACTTACAGCTACGCCACTGATGTAGGCTTAACATAAAGCAGCATCTATTTTCAATGATTTTGTTAACTTTGTTTTCATCGTCCAAAAAAAAAAAACAACAACAGGATTATGATAGCGATGGAGCCCACGATGACCTGCTGACAACTGTGGAAAAAAACACAAACTTAACAAGTTAACACTCTATGACCACATCACAAGGTCCTCAGGCCTTCCTTCAGAGAACAGTGCCAGGAAAAAGAAGAATTTTAAGAGGCAGACAGAGAAAGCGATGGTAAGACAAATTAAAAGAATAGACAGGCCTGACATTGAATGGAATTATATCCAAGGCAAAATACAGAGATGAATGGAGAAAGAAGGTCAACAGATCTTGTATGGTGCCCCAACGGTCCAATCAACTAAGGGATAGGTGAAGGTGAATTAAAAAAAAAAAATTTGGTATTGATGTAAAATATTTGGACTTTCCTATTCGTTTTTCCCCCTCTTCTGATAAGTTGTAGAGAATGCCCCAGAAACCAATCTTCATCCTGGTTTTACTTAGCCTGTCAAGAAATCGGGAATGGAGCATGGAAAACGTAATAGGATATGGAGGAGGAGGTGGGGGGGGGTAGTCTTAATTTTGTTAAAATCAAAGTTTCTCAAACTTTCTATTTCAAACACACTGCCCCTTAATAAAACAGATCAAACAAAAAAAAAATCAAATAGGATAGTGGTCATATTCTTTAAGGTTCTAAAACGCGAAAATCTAAGTAATAGGTGTAAAATAGAAATAAAAACTGAATTTGTATTGTTCACGTCTAAGAAGAAGACGTGATAATAAAAAGCTCAATTGATCTGGCAATGGCTATAAAATTTTATGGAAGGGAATAATAACGCCTCTGTTGCTATCTTACCCTCTATCCTTGTCTTGTACTAAAGCTCAATGTACAACTTGCAATCTTGCTCTCTTGTCTTCTCTTTATTGCTATCTTGCACCCTATCTCTATCTTGCCCCCTGTAAAGCCTCAAATGCTGTTTTGTCTCCTATCTCTATCTTGCCCCCTGTAAAGCCTCAAATGCTGTTGTCTCCTATCTCTATCTTGCCCCCTGTAAAGCCTCAAATGCTGTTTTGTCTCCTATCTCTATCTTGCCCCCTGTAAAGCCTCAAATGCTGTTTTGTCTCCTATCTCTATCTTGCCCCCTGTAAAGCCTCAAATGCTGTTTTGTCTCCTATCTCTATATTGCCCCCTGTAAAGCCTCAAATGCTGTTTTGTCTCCAATCTCTATCTTGCCCCATATAAAGCCTCGAATGCTGTTTTGTCTCCTATCTGTATCTTGTCCCCTTTAAAGCCTTTATTGCTGTCTTGTCCTATTTTTGTCTTTTTTTTTATTACTGACTTATCTTTATCTTATCAAATACAATAGTTCCTTCAAAAAATAAGAAGAGTACAGTCTTAAGAGTGTTCCTAAGTCAATCTAGTCATGCATGTTAACCAATTACTTAAATTCTTTGATTTTCCTGACTGACTCATGCAACCCATTTCTTGCTCTAATAGCAATAGGGAAGAAGGAGCATTTGTACACATTTGTTCTAGCATATGGAACAAGGTATTTGCCTCTATCTTTGTGTCTTTCTATGTATTTTATTTTGTTTTTGTATTTGAAGATTATGATTGAGTGTTTTATGTATAATTGCTAGTTTACTTTTAAGTCTTCTATCCTGGAGGGTTTCTAAAGTTAGTGATTTTTACTAAAGGGGACATAATCTTGCCCTCTATATCCCATTAAGGCCTACTCTCTGTCTTGTCTGTAGTGCTTTCTTTTCCTCTATCTCTGCCTTGGTCTCCAAGTCTTGAAATTTTTCGTTACCTTGTTCTCTGTCTTGCCTTCATAGCTATATTCCTATTACCTATATATACATATATAAATATAGATATATATAGATATATAGAGAGATATATATACGCACACACACACTTGTATATCTTGGACTCAGTCTTGGCCTTATATCTCTGTGTTGCCCTCCATTTTTTGTCTCAAGTTCATACCCAACTAAAATACTGAAACATTACACAGCCACAATGGACCAGTCTGAGGTCGAAATCCGAGATAACTCGATGGGATCGCTTGATATTTATTCTAAACTGTAGGCCTACAATCAGTTCTATGGAGTGGTAATCTTTTTGAGAACAATGTAATGCATTTGATGCACAATGGAGTGTTGTCATGTAGACTAATCTAAGCGAATGAAAATTGATACCTTTTGGGCTGATACCAGTCTCCTCTTCATCCCGAAGCATCGTTAGCATGTAAATGGTTCTCTCAAACTCAGAATATTATAATATAAACGTATGCATGGCTAAACCATCTGAGGGGAAAAAAATATCATTTCAGTATAACAGCAATGTAATACAGCATACACATGACTACAAATTATATAGGCATGTGATGTATGCTGCCTGTTCTTGTTTAATGCTTTCTTGACTGCCCTGTAAAGTCTAGATGGTGAGTGGATGGTCCATGGTTCGAAGCCTGCCGTTAGGATGTAAAATAAAATTTACTGTATAGATCTAGTAGGGCATGTGTAGTTTAGATAGTAGGCATACCTTTATATGCATTTCAAGCTCAGAATTGATTTTTAACTTTAAAATGTAGACTAGATCTGCCCCGCCCTTTTTTTCCATATATCAAATTAGGCCTAAACTAGTTGGTTTTATTGCCCAGAGTATGGGCATCCAAATATCAAACAAAAAATAGTTTTAATTCAGTGATAAAAGCTTTCATTCTTGTACATATGTATATACAATCCCTTTATATCGCCTATATATGAATGAAATTTCTTAGTCTACTACTTCTAGTACTGTATAAGCAGTGCTTTTTTTTAAAAAAAATAGGTGCCGGTACCCAGTGATTAGGTGCCAGTACTCAGTAGTTGAATGCCTAACTTTTAACTACTAAAAATTAATAATATACGTTAAAATACAAGAAAAATAATAACTTTTTCAAAAAGGTGCCGGTACGCAGTACCGGTACGTACCGTCACAAAAAAAGCCCTGTGTATAAGTAAAAGAACACACATACAAACACTAGCTGTCCATTCTAAACTTATTCTACAGACTAGATCTATGTAGGTCTAGGATAGATTCTATAATAAAATCTATATAAAGGACACACTAGAACTCTTCAGAATGGTAGTTTTGAGTTTGAATGTCGTTGAATATAAAAAAATAAAACAAAACATAATAATTATTAAATAATGATTTAAATAAACAGCTAAAACAAAACAGGGTGTTCGCTGTAAGTAAAAGGTAGATGTAGATTCTAGATCTATACATAGATCTTGATGTTCAAAATATAAAAAATTGCGAGACTACGAGGTAGATGTAGTGAATATTTTTAGAACTCTTTTTATTCCAACAGAGCCATCATGTCATGTGACTCTGCGACTATTTATATCTCAACCAAGTTACATTCTGTCACCAAGACCCTTTGACTGACTTTCTGTGACTTGAGTAGACATAGACTCTACTTAATCCATAATTTAATTCTATCCAGATCTAGACCTTTATTAAGCCTGGTTAGTCCTGTTGGAAAGAAAATGTACAAAGTTCTTATTATATTCTTCTTTTTCTCGACATCCTCGTTACTTCTGAATGTAGTGGGTGAATCAATAATTCGGCGATTGGTGATGCAGCAAGTGGAAGAATTTGAGATAAGAGATGATAAATCTAATTTAGATCTAGCCCAAGCGCAATCCTCTTTTAACATTTCAGATCACAAGCTGATCAAGTTTTTATCAGATGTACAGAAAGCCACAGTAAGTGTCATATGGTAAATATTACCATAATAATAATATATAATTAATATATATACAATTAGTGATGGGAACTAAACTAACTTTTAAAAGTTAAACTAAAACTAGTTTTCAACTAAAATAAAGTAGTTAAACTATTAGTTTATCATGAATTTCAAAAGATAATTAAACTAAACTAAAGAAAGTTAATTAAACTATAACAAACTTTTTTTGGGGGGACGGGCGGGGTTGAACTAGACTTATATAGATATAATCATCCGACTGTTTGCCTACGGTTTGATCTTATTCTCTTAACATTCTAGTAATATTTGTCTATAATAAAATCAGTATTAAGGAATATGTTTCTTACATAAATGTTAATGCACAATAAAATAAAATGTCTAAATAAATATGTGTGCTTGTATTTTTGCCTTGAATTATAACGTTTAGAAAATAATGGTACTCTTTTTTAAAAAACATATTATATAACGGAAAATTTTACTTATACTGGTAAAGTTTAAAATCTCATTAAATAACATAGATTTAGAATTTCAAATTTAGATCTAATATCCAAAGAAATAGAAACGAAATAGTTGGAGTTTTTAAAACATTTGACCTGTATAACTATTTTATAATGTAAAATACATGCTTGACTAACCATGCTGATGTGCTATTTTCTTGTCTGACCACTAAAAATACAACTAACACTGTTGCATAACCGTTAAACGCGCAAGGGAAAAAAAACTGGGTGATCTTGTCATCATGGACTGCACACTCAGTATACTATATAGACCTACACGTGCACATCTATCTGGCCAGGTTGTTAAAATCAGTCGGGGCAGTGAGGGTGTATAAAACTATTTTAGTGTAAAGATATATCTACGAACATGCTTGACCAGCCACGCCAGTGTGTTATTTTCTTGTCTGACCTCTCCACATTTAGCAAACACTATTGTATTTAACGCTTAATGCAGGGTAGTCTTACAGTATTATCGACTACACACCTACTGTACACTAGACCTACATGTGGTCATGTGTATGTCTAGCTGACCAGGTTGTTAAAATCAGTTGGACACAGTCTATTTACTTTATGGTCAGAGATGGTGTGGATTAAGATTTTTTTTTCTAGAGTTAGTTACCCTAATGCTTTTAGATCTATATAGGCCTAGCTGTTGATTTAGACTTAATATATCTCAATAATAAGTATTAAGACTATAAAAGGTTGTACTTGATGCTCCTGCAGTTAAAAAAATATTGTTTGCTAAATATTGACCTAACCCATTAATCAGATTCCCACTAGAAACAGAAATTAAACACCTCCACGTGGCTCACAAAAAAATTTGGAACAACCTCATTCATAATACTGCATAAAAGCTTTTGGCAAAGAATGTTTAACATTTTATAATATATAATAGTGCTACTTTCAAGTGCAAATATTTACTCCCATAACTTCTACCAGGATCTTACTTTACCCTCTTCAAATGCAGACTGTCTTAATAGTTGTTAACTGCATTATTTTTTTTTATAATCAAAGTTATTGATAACACATGACCAGAAAACAGGGAGTGCGTTTCAACCCTGACCACATGTTGAAAAGTTTTACAAATTTTAATTAAACTTTTTAGTTAGTAACTAAAAAAAATTAATTAAACTACGATTTTAACTAAACTTTTTTTTCTTGTTAAACAATGGCCTTATCTAATTTTTTTTAGTTAAACTAAAAGTTTCTAACTTTTTAGTTAACTTTTGCCCATCACTATATACAATATACACCACACTACTACCACAGAGTCAGAGTAGGCCTACTTCATTAGTGATGATAATTATCTTTTACTGATTATCATTAGTGACATTAAAAAAAACATTAGGTACTTTTATAAAAATTTCAGGCTCTATGAGTCAATGTATTAAATCAAACTGATCATGTATTAATAATTTATCTAGATCTATATTAGATCTAGTATATATAGAATATAGATTCTAGATGTGACATAAATTCATAAATACTGTTGTAAATTCCACATGTAATTGTTTAAAGAAACTAGATGTGACATAAATTCATAAATACTGTTGTAAATTCCACATGTAATAGTTTAAAGAAACTGGTATTGTAAACATATATTTTTTTGTGCCATCATCTAAATTGTTTGCCATAATAATGTTTTGTTATATGTAATGCACAATGGACCTCATTCACCAATGGTAAACAAACAACATTTAGTCACGTGATCTTATTGATAAAACAACGAAAAAAACTGTCACGTGATAACCATCATGAAATAAACATTAGATCGTAAATTATATAGAAGAGATAGAGCACCACGTGGCTTAATGTTGTTTGTTTACGATTGGTGAATGAGGTCCATTGTGAAACATTTCCTCACAGAGTGATCTATTAAAGATTATTATTATTTACTGAATTTCAAATGTTTAGGCCACAATAATAGTATGTGATCTTTGGGGGCAGTTAACGTAAAGCTCATCTGTTTCCATGGTCATGGCTAGCACAACGACAAACCACCTTAACTTCCCCAATGTATGTCAGGTATCCATTAGAGTTGTATGGACTCATGGGTACCCAAAAATTTTTAAGTTCAAAATCTAATGCAAGTCCCCTTGGTATGAAAACCAAGCACTTTACCCCTGAATAATAATATTAGATTAAAACACTTTTTAACAAATTTAATAAAAGAAATTGTAATATTGCTTAATTGTTTGAGTTTTGCTTTCCCTCTGATCTGTACGTACATTTATCATTAACCATTAGTCCTCAAACAAACCTTTGAAAGTTACGACTGACACCTAAAGCGCTTCTTAGAGCTTCTCAGTATTGTATTTTAAATATATTCAAATAGTGATCACATTATCATTCTAAAAAGTAATTTATGCTTAATGTTAATTTTGCTTTTTCTTCAGAAATATATTCAACATCCACTCACTTCCTTCTCATGGGGTGTTTGTGACACTGGCTCAACTCAGTTGGCCAAAATCAATTCTCTCACACTATCACCAGACCCACTGACAATACCAGGAACTGTTTCTCTCAGTTTTGATGTAGAGTTGAGTAGCAATGTGGATGCTCCACTGCAGGTTTGGCTTTTTTTTTTTCATCAGAATAATAATTTGTACAATATTCAATTATAGTTATACTTAATATTCATTATATTGATCTGCCTGGTGTAACAAAAATAATTTTCATGTGTAGAAAAAATTTGAAAATTATTTATTCAAAGATAATTTCTTTTTACATACATAGCACAGTCAATTCCAGTTAATTGGACCAGCTGCTTATTTAGACTGAATCCTCAAGTACCAAAACAAATCCTTTTATACAGTTCAGAGTTGAATCCAGTTAATCAGACCAGCTAGTTATTAGGACCAAACCTATCTTTTTCTGGTATGGTCTGCTTCAACTGGATTTGACTGTATATACATTAACATAAGCACACACTATCTTTACTCTCATCAGAATCTTTGTTCAAGGACCCCATATAGAAAGCTAATTAATTATAATGTGCTAATCACATGCTTCAATTGGATAGAAATGTTGTACATTTTTTTTTTTCATTTTTTTCTCCTCATTCATTTATAATTAATCACTAAATATTTGCATTCTATACAGGCTTCTGTAACATTGAAGAAGAAGATAGGCTTTATTTGGATTGAAGTCCCTTGCATTCACAACTTGGGTTCCTGTACATACAATGATATCTGTGAACGATTAGTCGGTGCTAACTGCCCACAGGTATTTGTGGATCACAATGTTCCTTGCAAGTGTCCTTTTCCCCAGGTAAATTAAAGTTTATTTAGTATTTTACTTTAGTGTATGTAGCTTACACATTGAGACCTACATATTCTAATTATAAATACTCAGCTACTTAGCACTGTCAAATTAGCTTTTACTTTATATATCTGAAACGCTTAATATACTTTCTTTTATTTTTTAATAGGGGCATTTCACCATACCAGTCACAGACATACCTATCAAATCTGGTTCAGTTCCAAGTGGTGCCTACAAACTGGAGTTGAAACTTTCTGTTAGCTCTGCTTTAGTTACCTGTATTGATATCAGTTTCTCCATTAATTAAGAAAGTTTTATTCTTCTGCTTTTTTAATTATTATATTTTTTTTTTAAAGGGAAATCTATGCTTATATATTTTATACTGATAATATTCCACAGAGTTTTTTTTTATGAAGTCACACTTAAAATAAATCAATAAAAATGTAATTGAGATAAGTTGTTAGTACACGAGGAAAATAGCTTGTCTGGTCATGTATATTCACTATTTTGTCTAATTAATGTCCATCTACAACATTTGACTACTTCTGCAATTTGATAAACCTCAAGATACAATGGCGACATTTCTGGCTTTTAGATACACTCCCAATAAAGAATCTGCCAAAAGATGGACAAAAAGAGTACTTATAAAAAGAGGTTGTCTTTTATGTGAAGAGAACTTGAAATTGGCTGTTAGTATTTTTGATAAACAGAATTTTTATTCTTTATTGTTTATTTATAACCTTAGTTTGTAACTTGAAAAGACTACAGAAAAAATTAGACTGTCTACAAATTAATTATTAATGTAAGTAATGATTGTTAAATGCAAGATTTTTTTAAATCAATGTTGAATAAAGGGGCCTATGTTTTGATTGATTGATTAATGTACTGTTTTATTATGTAACAGTGATATTTTACAATTTTTGAAAGTTGTTTTAAAATAAACTTAACGCATTCTGCTGAGTGAATCTATGCAATGCTTTGTTATTGAAATATTACATATTTCCAAATTTGTCTGGTACCATACGTTTGCAAGAATTATGCAAATTACAGTCTTTTACAATGTGATATAGTATGTAAAATACCATCCTCTAATGTATTTAACGTACTGAAAAAGTATTTTAATAGCTCTAATGAGTAAATTTTTAACGATGACTTACATCATCTGTAACTTTAATGTTTTAGAATTCCACCAATGAGATGATAAGTCCTGTACAATGTTTTTAATCTCTTATTTTCATCCAAGTACTGATTAGCACTGGGCTATAGTTCAGTTGGAAAAATAGAATGGTATCCTCCTCCTCTGCTTCACATTATCAAGTGTATATATATGTTAATACTATGAATTATTTCAGTAGTGTTCTTTATAGTGAATTAGTGTACTAATAAAACTTCTTTGTTCATTAGGCCTATAAATCACTTTGCTGCACCTAAAAATAAAAAATATTCATACTAAATCCAATTAAGTTTATTTAATTCAATTAAAATTTATATTCAAAGGGAGGGCAATCTCAAATTTGCATTCATAGAGTATAATGTTTACTTTTTTCTTGTTCAATGGAAATCTCTATTAACTATATTTGGCTAACTTATTAAATATATATTATATATATATTAATAAAAATGTTAATCACAAACTAATTTTTTAAAACTATATAATTCAGGCTATTGTTGGTAAAGTGTATTTTATAATTTTATTATAAGTCAGGTATATATTTTAAATTTGTACTGCAAATACGTATATTTATATAAAAATTTACTGCTGTATATGTTTAATGACCAAAATTTTTATTTTTACCAGAAACTTTGTAAATCTACACTGTTGGGACCACATTATTTTAATATTTATAATGTTTATAGTGTGCTTTAACACTTAGGACTTGTTACATAGTTTATAAAAGGGCCTCTGCTTTTAATGATGTTTACCGTTTAATTTATTTTAAATTATTATACATTTTCAATGTATTTTTAGTTAAATTATTGTGAGTTTAAACAAAGATGTTGCGTTTTTTTTAAGTGTACACCGGGGGGGGGGGGGGGGGGGGGGGGGCCACACTTTAAAAAAAAAATGTCTGTATAATGTATCAGCATTACAAAGGCTAGAAATACCTTGAAATGTACTTAATATGTTTATGGTAAATTATACATTAATTATACATACACTTAAAAATAATTTGTCATATCTTTGCTCCTTTTTTTGATAATATCTCAATTTTGCAAAGTTAAACATTTTGTTTACTAATTCTCATGAGATTTTTGAGACCTTGAATTTTATTGGTTAAAAAAATTCATAGAATCTTTGTGCTTTTCTTTTACGATGTTCACTTGAGAAAACTATAATTTTTTGGGGGGGGGGTTCTATTTTTAGTCTCTAATTAATATGCACGACTAGCTAATATAAGGATATGCTAACAAATTAATCTTCTTTTTTGAAGGAACTTCTGTAATTTATAATGGAAGCTTTTCAAATTGCACTTTTGGTGCAGTCGGTGCAGTGCATCTTGGTTGACCATTCCTTCTTCACACTCATCAATACTTTGAGATTATTCTGAGATATTTTTTCATTTACATTTGTACTTTTTCTTTTGTATCAAAAAAATAGATTATCATAGATAAAAATTTGAACATTTTGTTTATTCTTTTAATTTACTTTGTATTTCATTTAAAATGCTTTTTTTAAACAGTTGTAATATAGTCTTGATTTTTCATCTGTATCTTAGTAAAAAAAAATAATTTTTAGCTTCATTATTTAAAAAAATAAATTTTATAACATTTTTTAAAAATCAAAATGTGGCACTACTGTTTTGAATTTACCATATGTTAGTAAGATGTAATCTTTCAATTGTAAATTGGCTGCATTTTTTTTTTATTTGATAAAAATACATTTAGAAACATACTGCTGACTATTTTATTGTTCAAAATGTACAGACCACAAAGTTATGTTGTCATAATCAAATGAACTGTTCTTTAATCCATTTATTTCAATTTCAATGAAATTCACCAAGAAAGTATTTTCCTTCTACCAGCTAAACAAACTATATTGTTGTTTTTCTGCTTGCTAATAAAAACCATTTAACTTTTTCATGATCTTAGTATTTGTCACTTGTTAGTTCTTGGGTAATTTAAGTGTTGAAAACAACATGGTTTCCTCTCTACAGTTGAATCCTACGTTGTGTTTGCTGAATACATAAAAAAAAAAAGGTCAAAAGAGCATCTCTGCAGTAACATAACAAATAAACCATAACAAATTATGTTAATCATATATCTGGATTTTTCTTAATTAAAATATTTGAGATGACTTGAAAGCCCAGAAAAATTAAGTCATGACAGGACTCAAAGGGAGTTTCTAAGAATACAGCCCTAGAAAAAAAAAGTGTACTTTTAAGTAAAAGATTTTTGTCTTTGACACGTGAAAATTAAAAGATACAAGTTAATAAGAAGCTGAAGTAAAATATAACTAGCTACAGAGGGCAGTTACGTACAGTAAACAAAAATTATATTTATGCATAACTATTTTTAAAAAAATTAATTATAGTGGTTGCTGTGATAGATGGTATCAGCTAGGATTACAGCATCAGGGTAATAAGATGAAAGAAAAATAATTTAAGCTATAAATTTAAATAAATTACCAGTTTGGGGAATACTATTACTCAAAAAAATATGACACATTCAATGATATATTCGCATTGCCACAAGAGAGTGAAATGGACTAACTTATGCGTTGAGACTGCCTCCATCGATTGGTTTGATTTTCATCTGCTTGGGATTTTTCAGTCCTTTCCTGTCAAGTAAGTTCAAAAACACATGTGCTTTAAAGTTTCATAAATTATTAAAACAACGCGCTAAGAGTTTAACTTTGTGCATGTAACATGTTTTAAATAATTTTTTTTGAGAGAGAAATCAATCTTTCTGTGGTAGCCTACATGAAAGATCCTAGAAAAAATACATATATAACAACCAGCATAGTCAATCAACTGATGCTTGTTAGCTAGGGAATCTTAACTATTTACTTGCAAACACCTTGAGATGATACATTTTGTTTCAAGCCCATCTGCCCTGGGTAGAAAACATAACCCCGAATGGTTGATGACCCATGCCAAAAGTGATCTTTTTTTTTGTGAGATTAAAGGAGGTGCCCCTTGGAAGCACTAGAAAAGTTAACTCAGGTAGCACTTTGCCCTCATTGGCATAGAGGATAGCAGCTGGCAGAAGTCGACCTCTGAGAGAGATAGCTGGAAAGATCTCACGAATATCACAGGATTACCATTCGAGGCTCAAAGCCCTTATCCAAGTCATGAAATGAGAAATGACGGACAACGGCTTTGTCTGCAACAGAAGAAGTAAAATAAATATGCAGATCGCAACTGGATTTGCATGGTAACACAAAATACTGCCCTCCACCTTCGAAATCGAAGACAATGCTCAGAACAAGTCACTCAGACTTTAAGCATGGTGGAAAAAAAATAGCATTATTATATACTTTTTAGCTGTATAGATATATAAAGTTCTTTAAACTTATTATATGTTAAATGGACAAAATGCAAATCAAATATGTCGAATCCGTCTACACTTAGGCTATAATTTTTTTATACATATATGTGTATTTGTCAGCGTGCTCTTAATGCATCAAAATAAAAAAAAATCATTCTCAATAGTTTTACCTCCGTACTAATTTGCTTTTTCCAAAGACTGTCACTCTAAGTACTACAAACAGAGAAATAAAGGATACCACAACAGCAAGTATGCCTGCCCCCAGAAACCAAGCGTTTGAATCAAATGATGTTTGGTCAGATGTAAAAGGGTGAGCTGTACTGGACGCTATACAAGATTGAAGAAGAATGTAAAAAAAATTATATATATATAATGCGGTTACTCTTTACAAGAAATTTCAATTAATTAATATAATTTACAGATGCAAACAAGAAATGTAAAAATAATTAATTCGATTATCTCCCATGGCTAAATAACACGTTTAACACAAGGTTACAAAGACAGTTTGTGTGGAAACACAAACTCAAAATCGGCCCCCGAACGGGTCCACCTGAGTCTTCATCAGGATTCGAACATGAAACTTTCGGGACCCCTTAGCCACAACATCTCCATGTATTCATTTAGCGTACACTTATCTATATATATATAATTCTCCTCTTCGCTCAATAGTTTGGACGAGAAGAAGAAGTAAAGGAAAGTTCACTCTTTTATTTCTGCGGATAGAGCTATTCCATGAACTTTAAGAGCCTTGCGTGTAGCGAAGTCATGCAGTGTATCATGAAAATTTTATTTCCTAAATAGAAGCTTCTTTCACCAGATTACAGTTACAGCTAATGCATAATGCCGTTTTTATTTATCGCCCGTAGGATTGGCGTTTTCCATATTGAATGACACCCAGAAGGACAATTTTTTGTCTATATATTTCAGGAGATTTGTATGAGTTTTCGAAAGACTTTTAATAATTTCTGGCGATTTTCATGACTTTTTCATATATTTTGCAATTTCAGATTTCCAGGAGCTCCTGGTAAATCAGGCGGCCGCGAGAAATCTGTTATAAGTTATGAAATGGGTCCTATTAAAGTGTTAGGGCCCAATGCGGTCGGATAGGTTGCTGTGGCCTATAGCCGGCCCTGCAAAATAACGGCGTATGCTACTCCAGCGGTCGACTATATATATAATTCTCTTCATTGCTCAAGAGTTTGAACGAGAAGAAGAAGAAGTAAAGGAAAGATCACTCTTTTATTTCTGCAAGTCGGACGAACTAGAGTTATGCCAGAAAAAAAAGATGGGGTGGGGGAGAACAAGTAGTATATACCCGTCACTAAATAGCAGGGCCGACCGTTGTAACCAAGAAAGATCACTATTTTTTTTCTACCTCATGTAGCGGCGAAAAAAGAGGGGGGGAGGAGAGAGAACAAGTAATCTACCCGTCACTAAAAAGCAGGGCCGGACTCAACCATTATGGGGCCCTATGCGAAACGGATTTCGCGGCGCTAAATTTGATTAGGGATACGGATAATAAGTGAAATTTGTCTTTGCATTTTATTCATTGTTTACTACGTACAGAACTACTTTACGAGCCTTGCATGTAACGAAGTCATACAGGATATCATGAAAATTTTATTTCCTCAATATCAAGAATTAACAAATGTTTCAATCTATCTACGAGAATCGTTGAACTAAAGTAATTCTTCATTAGTTTGAGGCGAGAGAAGCTTCTTTCACCAGATTCCAAAATTACGGGATAATACCGTTTTTTTTTAATCGCCCGTTCGATTGGCATTTTCCATATTGAATGACACCCCAAAATGACAATTTTTGTCTATATATTTCAGGAGATTTGTATGAGTTTTCTAAAGATTTTAATAATTTCCTGTTATTTCCAGGACTTTTTCGATTATATTTTGCAATTTCAGGAGATTTCCAGGAGCTCCTGGTAAATCGACAGGAGGCCGCGGGAAATCTGTTATAAGTTATTCAATGGTTTAATTTAATAATTTATACACCTAGAATTAGCGCGGGTCTTATGAAAGTGTGGGGCCCTTTGCGGGACCAGGGGCTTAGCTAGGATTTGGGGGTCCGGGAGATCCACCTCTTTTGGGGCCCCTTGCATTTGACATTCGACATCATGACATGGGATAATGTACTTAATCAATATATAATTAATATATAAGCCTTAATTCAAATTGGTACAGTATATCAGTAAAATTAAAAAATAATAATCATTAAGATTCTTTTAATGAATAATACCGTTTTTTATTGGCGAAATAGTGCACAAGTTACAAATCTCAATATTTTTTAAACTTATAACTAAAACGAAGTTCGTATCAAAATTCTTTTTTAAAAACAACATTTGAATCAGTATTCTATTCAATGAGCTAGTTAATATAAATGGAAAATATATTTAAAATGATCCATTGAGTCATTGATACGTTTACCATAGTGACATCAGATGTAAATTTTTGAACCAATGCGCGAATCAATGAATGAAGCTTGAGTTATTAATGAAGAAGTCCATGACCTTTTTTTAAAAAAGTTACATCCCCAGAAGTTTTTCATTGAAAAGTGGTGTAATTTTTTGAAAAATCTGCTTGCATACTGAATTTTACAAATTAGATGGTTCATTTTATGGAAAGAAAAAAGTAGCCATTGCATCAGAACTTTGAATGATCTAAAATATCACGATGTCCGATTTTCATTTTCTCTTCTAATTTCTGAGATCTAAACGGGACGGACGGACAGATGGACAGCCGACAGAATGTCCACACAAAACTAATAGCGTCTTTTTCCCTTTCGGGGGCCGCTAAAAAGGAAATACAAATTCAATTGTATTCACTTCAATTATCTACCAAGAATGCAAGAATGATACAACTTGTATAATTAATAAGTTAATTTGTTGTTGTTTTTTAGCGGCCCCCGAAAGGAGAAAAGACGCTATTAGTTTTGTGTGGAATGTCTGTCCGTCCGTCTGTTCGTCTGTCCCGTTTAGATCTCGTAAACTAGAAAAGGTAGTGAAAATCATAACATTTAGACCATTCAAAGTTCTGATGCAACGGCTACTTTTTTCTTTTTCTGAATGCGAAAAATCTAATTTGTTAAACCTCTTACGTAAGCAGTTTTTTCATAAAAGTACACCACTTTTACAACTGACACATGAAATGCGTAGGATAACTATCTTCTTTTTTGAAGTAACGTCTGTAGTCTTTAAGAAGATATTGTATGCAAGCATAGGACAGCATAATGACAACGTCTTCTCTCATTGACTTCAAAGTATTAATTACTTAAGTCTGATTACCATTAGCCTGATTTACACATTGAGGTTGCGCTCCAAGCCACTGTTTCTGTGCCCCACATTCCATGGTCCACTGAAGCATCTCCTGTCCAGGCTGCGGGTAAATGCATGTGTAATAAACCTTGTCATTGTATTTCGACGGTGCTTGACCCTGCGGTGACCACAGGCGTGCTCCTGTGTATATTGGGGCGTCCCCACATACAACAGCTGTTGGGATAAGAAATAAAAATTAAACAAAAGGGGTAGGCCTATAACAATATATGTGTGTATTAATTCAAAAGAGTTGTGACTACACATTCGATCAAGAAGTTCCATTCCCAGAATATTATGTCACATTTTAAAACGCTGCTGCTTGCTCTTGCCAAGTGTGTGAATATTCTCTCTGAACTTGCTTGCAATGCATTTTTTAAGCTTGTATCTTAGAATTAGCTGCTGTCAGCCTATTAGATTTTTAAGAAGTGGTTGGAACTTAGAGATTTAAAACATAGAACCAACGGCGTCAGTAGATCGCAAAAGCTGAAAAAGATATTGAAAATCCAATATCAATCCAATATCATGATATTGCATAGTTCTAGTTTAACGGTTAGTTTTTTATTTTATTTTCAGAAAGTGAACAGTTTTATTTTTTAAATTAATTACTCAAGTAGTTTTCATTTTTAAAAAATACACATCTGTTAAAACAATACACAAATGTAAAGGGGATTATAAAAAGAAAGAAGGATAATTTGCGTGTATTTTTGTAACTTTTATTTTGAAAAATTATATATATATATATATATATATAAGCCTACTTATAATTTGGCAATAATTTTTTTGGGCACCCTAAAAAACAAAAGCCACCATTAGATTTATGTAGTCTGTCAATCAGTCATGTACAGATAAAAAAACAACTAGAAATGATATTGCAAATATAATTTTACATTTTGGCAAAAAAAAAAGTGAATATAGGCCTAATATAAGTCAGATATATCACTATCGATAATAGGTTGTTCCGTTTGTTTTGATCTCTTTGAAAATGCTCTTTTGACTTTTATTACATTTAATTTTCTTTGCGTTATTAAAGATCAAGAACTAGTACTGTTTTATTTCGTTGCGGCATTACAAAACAAGACCAAGGCTTAAATATTTTTTGTTCAATGGTGGATTCGGTGGGTCCGCATCTGAGTTTGTATGATAAAACAAACTTTCTCTGTATTCTTGTTGTTTTATGACTATTGTGCTATAAATTTTCTTTTTTTAAAGACAACAGCGTAGCTACGGCTAATGGCATTGTAATTACCTGTACAGGCCAGAGGTTTACCAAGCCATTTACCATCGCTTGCACAGGCGTGGACATCATCACCGTCCACTCGTTCGAAGCCAGCATCACAAGTGTAGCTAGCATGAGACTCATAAAGCGTTGAAGCGTAGGTCACTTGTGTCCCATCAATGTGCCGTGGCGGGCCGCAGTCTTTCCCTGTGGTCCACAAAAAGTAATGAAAATACTAAATGAAAGCTTTTTTAAAAAAACAAAACAGATGCTAATGATACATTTTTTTAAAAGTAAAAGGTCAATCTAAAATAGTTTTTAACAGCGCGCATGTCATGGCATCCTGCTCTTCGCAGAAGGAATTCCTAGTGAGGGACAGACCCCTATACATCGTTTTTTGTTGATGTGACGAAAGCCTCGGACATGATAAACAGAAATGGTCACTTGAAACTCTTAATAAAATAGGATGCCCTCCGAAAGTACTAAAATTCATTGAATGTTTCCATATGTGAATAAAATGTAACGTGAAATTAAATCTAATTTAATCAGCACCTTATGAGGTCAGAAGCGGTGTCCAACAGGGATCTGTGCTCGCACCTATTCTGTGTTTGGCATATTCTTTTTCCTGTCTACTTGTCATGGAGTGTGTGCAGCACGGCCGCTACCTATTGTGCAATGTGTGCATTGCACGCAGGCGGCCGAAAAAAAACAACTCAAATATTTTAATATTTTATATAAATTCTTATTATTCAATTATCCTTTGATGACTATTTAAAAGAAAAACGATATTCGTACGTAAGAAGCTATGTTGGAAACTTTCAATAGCAAAAATGGAGCGGCGCGCGATAGATTCCAATGGGTTTCCTATAGGCGCCTTATTATATCTGACCTTGAATTTTCGCGGTTTGTCTGTAATATTTGTTTCGGGTGACGCTTACAGAAGCAAATCAGACAAAACATTTTTTTCTTCTTAGTCGGCCTATCTACTTACTACATATAAATATTGTTGTTTAGTCGAATACCCAGCCCTGTAAGTAGATCTAGTAATTAAAAACTCAATGTTAAAAACATTTTCACTTTTATGTTAAATGGCTGTTAGTTAGGCGTAGAATACTTTTGGGTCATTATCGATGTTGTAGGCTACTAGCTGTTTGGAGCAACAAGCCAACGACCGACTAACAACGGGTGGGGGGAGGGGGGGTTAGCGAAAAACATGTTTTATTTTCATGCTATTTATTAATCAGTGTCTGAATATTACCAATGTTAACAAATTAAAATATCTGAAATATTTTCTTATCTGAGATTGGTCGAATTTCTTCCAACTATTGCACTTTATTATAGTGACAAATGTTTTGTGAAAAAAGGTCCTCGGCAGAGACGTCTTACTTAGCACGAAGATGATCTTAAAAAAGATCAGGCCCATTACAGACGTCCGTGTGCTATATATACATAGAATGTCCCTCGAATAATACTATTGATCAGAAATGCCTCTTTATTATTTGACTTTTTTTTTACTAGGATGAATACTACGTTCTGAAAGAAAACTCATAAACACTGGCCTTTGTATGTTCTTTCTAATTACTACGAGAAAAAGGCGTTATTAACGCCAGGAGAAAGAATTTCTGAAGCTGAAAGCTGAAAACGCCAGATACGGCCCGGCCCCTAGACCCCTTGCCGACTTGAGCGGAAACCCACCGAATGTTCAATTCTATCTCCAGAAACAACTTTTTACAACGCTTATAAATTATGTAGGCAACACTATTTCCAAAAAAAAAAAAAAAAAAGCAACAACACAGAACAAGGGACTCGTTCTACAGTGAAATTGCACTCTGTGGATTTTGATTCTAAATATAGTGTTAAACTACTATACATGAAAAATAAAACTCAGAAATTGTGTTATAATTATGACTACGTTTCTTTTCTTTTTCATTACATTCTTAGAAAAACTCATTGACCTCGCTGTGGGATCCTACATCGCTCCTCTAGGTCGCTAGCTTCTTAAAAGAGGGGGGTCACCAATAAATGGCTTGTACTTAGAATTATTTATTTTTTATCAACTCAAGAAAAATAATCAGCGTTGAGTTGCTTCATTTTGTCCTAGTGGTGTGTTGGATAAATTTATAGGCACCTCGTAATCCGCGTATGTCAGATGATTGTGGACACAATGCAAATATCTCCGAAATACAATTGTGATAATCATTATCCAAATTTACAAAACGTTAAAAAAGTTCCACCGTCAATGAGCTTTGTGTTTCGAGTCACTATATTCTGTATTTAATGGTCCATATCTCGGTTGTTTTAGGAATAAATAAATAAAGGCGGCGTTGCAGGGTATTATTAATTCTAAAATGACACGAATATAATAGAAAGAAAAAAAAAGCTCTTGAAAAGAACACAAAAATAGATGCAATGCATTAAAGAATGCATGATTTTGAAAAGCAGCTTAGCAATCATTGATAGAACGAATTATTTTTGGCAATGTCTCGCTTTCAAAGGATCCACAAATAGTTTGTTTGCCACACCCACAAAAAGGGTATTTTTATCAATTAATACTGGCAATTTCAAAATTTAAGTGAAATAGAAAATAAAATCCTTGAAATTGTGTAAGCACACAAATACTTTCACAAAAAAAAATAGATTCTCATACCGAACAAATCCCTATTATTATTGCTTTCCGTTTCTTATACACCTCATGAAAATTTTCTGGGGTTTCGCCCAATCACTGAAAGGAAGATCTACAAAAATGGATCTAAATCAATGGGCCCTTTTGGTACATAGTCTAGCTCAGTCTTAATACATTTAAAAAAAAAAAAGGGGTGGGGCAGTAATTTTTTATTTTTCAGGCAGGAGGCCACAACCCTCGCGGCGGCCCTGACCTGCGTGTGTGTGTGTGCGTGTGTATGTGTTTCTGTTGTGACGGTAAGAAGTTAGCTGTAAGGGTAAAAAGTTAGTTACTCTTTTATATTATTAATAATGTCTACTACATTTATTTCATCTCAAGTTGAATTTGTCTAAATTGTAATCAAAGCTATGTATAGTTTTGTTCACCAAAGAAGTTTCAAGTTATTCTTACAATTTAAAATATATATAATAAGCCTTTACCTTTGCCTATAGCTATCCATTAGTCTGTTGGACCGTTGGGGCACCAAGCAAGACTTGTCGACCGTCTATCTCCATTCCTCCCTTTTTTTGCCTTGTTTAGAACCTCTCTCAATGGCAGGCCCGTCCATTCTTTAATGTTGTCCTCCCATCGCTTTTTCTGTCTGCCTCTTCTTCTTTCCTGGCACTGATCCCTGAAGGAAGGTCTTTGCGAGCCCCGCAGATCTTGTAATGTGGCCATAGGTTTTAAGCTATCGTCTTTTTACAATAGTTAGCAGGTCGTCATGGGATCCGATCGCTGCAGTAACCCTGTCTCTGATTTCTTGGTTTGTGATGCGGTCTTTGATGCCTAGGATCCTCCAGTAGCATCTCAATTCCATTGCTATAATAAGCCTACAGCGGCTTAATCCCTACCAGCAGTTTGGTGCTACAAGTCAACGACCACCAACAACCCTACTGCATTATGCTTATAACGACATTAACATACAAGATCCTCTAGAAAACTCTTCAATGTATTCAGATTGAGGTCAAAAGCCAAAGTTAGTAAGGGACTACTAAAGGATATAAAGGTCACGCTTCTCTACGCCGAATATCTAAATTGTTATAAAGAGAAACCACTTACGCGAGCAGGCGATGGAAGGCCCAGACCATTTGCCAAAATCATCACATTTCAAAACAGTAGGACTACTTGGGTCTGTGTACCCATCCAGACAGGTATACGTGGATATGTTGCCGTAAGTTGTGCCAGAGAAGTTGACGTCAGTGTTGGGGACAGTGGGGGGATGACGGCAGTCTATATCTACACAAACAAAAGTAATAGGACAACTAGTAAATTGTTTAAAAATAGCTTTAACCCTAAAAGTACAGACTCTCTTTCCCCCCCCCCCCCACCCCCAATTAAATCGAGAAACAATTGTCTTGTTTAAAATTACATTGCTACAAAGATTTTTAAAAGTTTTCTAAACTAACGCAGATATAAATCACGTCAAGTGGGTACTTGACGAATTAATAAACTAGCAAAACTTTAAAACGCCAATAGATAAAGTGAAAAAGCGAGAGAAATATAAAAATACTTTTAAAAAAAAACAACAAAGGTTAGATTGAATGAAATGGCATCAATTATTTTATATCAATCAATGGATAATTTTGCCACATCACAGGTATGACGTCACGATTTGTGACGTGGCGACGAGCTATTAGTCTAAACTGCCCATGGTTGCCACATCGTAGTTCAGTGCTTAGGCCCTCTATTTCGATTGGTCTCGTACAGGTAAACGTCCCGAAGACAGCCCAGAGATCATGCCATACGACCAGCAGCCAACCCCCTCCCTCTCTATCTGTAAATCTTGTCTACTATGTAAATTTGTAATTGATATTTATGAGCCATCTGTAATATAGAGGGCTAATATATTTGTCAGAATACCACCTCTTCACGTTCCCCCCTTACATAGGTAGGCTAAACTCGTTTGCCTTATAAGTTAAAGATTCATCGAAATAACATACTCACAATCGCAGACGATAAGTGTGCCTTGCCAGGTTCCTGTTGCACCGCAGATCAAGGTTAAATCTCCTCGCTGATACTGGTAGCCTCTCTGGCAGACGTAACTAGCGACAGTTTCATAGAGTGTCGAAGTAAATGTGACGTTGGTACCGACAGGTAAAGGAGGGCTTCCACAGTCCAATTCTATAAAGAAATATGTTTTCACAATCAAAATTGTATTCTATCGTTAAGATTCATGAATTGATATAATGAGTTATAATATAGGCCTCAACCACATTTCAACGAAGATTCTTGCAATTTTTCAAGGTATTTTAAAAATTTATGCTTGAAAATTGAGCTCGAGATTACAATTGCCATTTTGCAGAGTTGGATAATCAACGCTCTTACCAAAGGTGCTTCAAAAACTTTGATATCCTGGTGTTGGTGTAAAAACTTTCAGTCAAGCAAATGTTCTTATACTTACTAACAATACACATTCGGAATATCTGACGATTCAGTATCAGGCTCAAAATCCTAGCAAGTTACATGGTTGAGCAAAGACAATGAATTTTTAAAAGACCTGAAGTTTCAGGACCTATATCTCGTTTAGCTTGTCTTCTAAGACATGTACTCTCCTCTTATAGACAATATGGTTCAGGTACGGTAACAGCGGAAAGGGGCCTAGCGTCATATTCTCAAGAACTGAAGCAAAGTTAACATTACACTTGTAGGGGGGGGGGGAGATGTCCTTTGTGTATGATTCGTGATATTTTTCAAATTACAGTAGACACTACTAGTACTAGATCTATAAACGATGTCTCGTGTAATAGTTTGATGATGATACACAAGCATGGGCGTAGCCAGGTTCAAACACCCCCCCCCGAAAGGAAATCCCCACCTGCGGGGGGGGGGGGGGGATCGGAATTTAGTGACTGATTTTTTGCTTTGATTTTGTTTATTTTAGGTGAGATTTTAAGACTAAACTATCACTTGCCTTAGCACAGCAAAGGAAGTTTTGAGTTTAAAACCCCCTACCAGGGGTTTTTGAGTTTAAAACCCCCTACCAGGGGGTTTTGAGTTTTAAAAAAACCCTACCAGGGGGATTCGAGTTTAAAATTCCCTACCAGGAGGGGTTCGAGTTTTAAACCCCCTACCAGGGGGGTTTGAGTTTAAAACCCTCAACCAGAGGTTTTCGCAGTTAAATTCCACTCTTCTATAACACAAAACAAAAAAATGCAAACTACAAATCCCCAAATTTCACGAGCACAGTTAAGGAAGATTTTGATTTTTAAACCCCCTCCAAAATTTACAATAAACCCCCTCTTCAATATAAAAAAAGAAAATTACACACTCAAAATTCTATGAGCGTAGCCAAAGGGGTTTTGATTTAACCCCCACCCCTTCTCCTGTAGGATTTGAAGCTAATAAATATGTCTTCAATACCCAGTATAAAAAAACGCAAATTACGCACTGAAAATGTTATGAGCGTAGCTAAATGGATTGGATTTTGACTCAGTTTTGAGTTTAAACCCCCCTTCAGCAGGGTTTGAAGGTAAAAAATACCTCTTTAATATTAAAAACAAAGCAAGTTATACACTCAACATGTTTTGAGTGTATTCAAAGGGGTTTTAAGTTTAAACTCCCCTCTTCAATATATAAAAAAAGAAAATTACACACTCAGAAATTTATGAGCGTAGCCAAAGGGGTTTTGAGTTTAAACCCCCCGCAAGCGGGGTTTGAAGCTAAAAAATACATCTTCAATGTAATAAAAAAGCAAATTACGCACTCAAAATGCTATGAGCGTTGCCAAAAGGAGTTTTGAGTTTTAATCCCCCTTCAGAGTGGTTTGATGCTAAGAAATACCTCTTCAATATAAAAAAAAGCAAATTACACACTAAAATTATTTCAGCGTAGGCAAGACAATTGGGGGTTTTGATTTTAAATCCCTCTCCTACAGATGGCTTTTTTAAAAGTTTAAAAGTTTTGACTTTAAAATCCCCCTACAGAGCGTTTTGAGGGGGAAAACCTCTATCTTCAATATTATTCTAAAGCAAACTACAGTCCAAAATTCTATGTCCGTAGCTAAATGGGGTTTTGAATTTTTAAAAAACAACATAATTCCAGAGATTTTTTAGTTTAAAACCCCCAACAGATGATTTTGACGATAAAACTTTTTTCGATATAAAATCTAAAGCAAACTACAGTCACTTAATTCTAAGAGCGTATTCAAGAGAGGTTACACATTTCTACCAGTGGTGGGGCTCAATTAATAAAGTGCAGTGAATAGTCATCTACCGAAATTGAAAAGCACTAAATATGGCTCAACAAAGATGGCTAAAACAGATTTTAGAAGTTAGTTATAGAGATCGAGTGTAAATCAAGGAAATCCTATGCCGAACTGGGAGTCGACCCCTTAGTAAGAGCGTCGCATGAGGTTTGCGGGACATGTTCTCCGACAAAATGAATTAGGCATAAGAAGAGTTGCGATGACATTCTAGTACAACTTGGCGCCACACATTCATGGAGGTCCTCAGAGCAGGTGGGAAGAGGCTTCAGACATTACCAGTGACAGATTTTTGCGGAAACACTTGACGGCAAATGCGCCGAATGGCGTGGGAGGGTGTAAGTCAGTAAGAATAACACATAAGGTTTTTGAAATTAAACTTTTTAATATCAGGAAAATGCACTGTAGATACCTCAGAATATGCATTTTGTTTGCTTTCAATATCAGAAATAGTGCTTGGGGTCGGGGCTCCGATCCGCGCTGGGGGAGCTCCTAGCGCTCCCCCAGACCCCCTTGCTGGCAATGGCGGGGGGTATACAATTTTCCCACTAACCCCATGAAGAACCTATTCTAGTGCACAATTAGCGTCTTCCGAAAGAAAAATGGGTCAGAATGTAATAAAGATTATGTACACACACACACACATTCATACATATAAATATATTTTTTCGCGGGGGGGCCCCCAACCCCCCCCCCCCCAAAAAAAAACCTGGCTACGCCCATGTACACAAGTGCCACCTAGTGGTCACTACCACTTACTCTGACAGTCAGGCTTGTCCCCAGACCAGGTTTCATCTTGCATGCATGTCAGTATGCTGTGGGACGTTCCGTTGGCCCCAACAAAACCGGTATTGCATGAATATTTGGCCTGGGAACCTTCATGTGTACTGTTGTGAATCACTATGCCATTTTGAATAGATGGCGGAGCTTGACAGTCAACCACTGCATAGATGATAACAATAAATAAACGATGTAGCCTAGGTCAAAGTCAGATACATCTGTTAATACACTAAGTCTTTTTTTTTATTAATAACTTTTTAATTAAGTTCTGGTGTAGGCGTGTTTACTTCTTACAACACATTGTATTAAAAATCCGTTCATACCTTTTAGAAAAGAAATTGATAGAAAGAAAAGAGTATAAGCTCAGTGCAGAAATTATCGGACGTGATATAATAATATTATTATTAATAGGCAAGTGTGATTAAGGTTAACTTTCAAACATGTGAAAGCAAATAATGTATCCAGAGGCGCAAGTCGTGGTGAACAACAAAACGTATTTTTCAAAGCCATTTATTAAAATTGTCACATTATTAAATGTGGTTGAGGAGGTTTAATTTTAAGGATATATATAGATCTAGACACGCGTATCTGGATTCACAGCGAGTCTCACAAACACAGAATATACATTAGAACTTTCAGCGGGCAGGATGGACATGACCATTGTCTTAACACTTACACCTATATATGTTTATTCAATGACTATAGCTAATAATATTGACCCCTCCATCCAATTTAACAAAGCGATTAACTGACCTTTGTTGCTCTTTATTAGTGTAACAACCGTCCCGTTACATATATTTTATGTTTAGACTTTTTACTGTTTGAAATTCTCTTTGCTGAATTGGTACCTACCACTAGTAATATTTTATCTTCTTACCTTGTGAATCACAGACTTTCAAAACAGAAGATAATTACGTCCTACTTCTATCCTTGTGTTAATCTTGTTTGTTTGTTAATTAGAGACTTTGCTCATTTAGAATTTAGAGACTAAGTCATTAGTTTTTCTGGCTGATTGAGGCCGCCAGTTGGAACCTTGTATACATTTAATATAGCACATGGGATCAGAATTTTTTTTCTTGTATTACGTTTATATTAATTTGTAAGCTATGGTATAGTGCTTTGTGTATTGCTGTTTCGTTCACCTCACCTTCACCTATCCCTTAGTCTGTTAGACCATTGGGGGCACCACACAAGATCTGTTGACCGTCTTTCTCCATTCCTCTCAGTCTATGTGTTTTACCTTGGATATTTTCAATGACTGACAAGTGAATTCTTTTATGTTGTCTTCCCATCGCTTTCTCTTTTTTTGTACTGTTCCCTTAAGGTAGGTCTTTTGAGGCCTGAGGACCTTGTAATATGACCACAGATTTTTAGTTTGCGTTTTCTGACAATAGTTAGCAGGTCATCGTGGGGTCCAATCGCTGTATTAATCCTCTTTCCAATCTCTGTTTGACGCGGTCTTTGTATCTGATACCTGGGATCTTTCTATAGCATCTCGATTCCATTGCTAGGATCTTCCTCTCTAGTTCTGCAGTCAGTGTCCAAGATTCACAAGCATATAAAAATGTACTATGGCTACTTTACTTTTTAGCCTTCTATCCTGAAGTGTCTCTAAATTTAGTGATTTTACAAATGGTGTTACACAAATGTGAATATTCGTTTGCTTTCAATCTTAGGGTTCTATTCTATACTACTACTAGAAAAATAATAGACATTAAAAAGAAGTTTAATATTAATAGTATTTTGTTGTACACGGACTATGTTTCTTACATTTACATTGAACTCAAGGACTACATCTCTTACATTTACATTGAACACACGAACTATGCCTCTTACATTTACATTGAACACGGGAGTTATGTCTCTTACATTTACATCGAAAACACGGGTTATGTCTCTTACATTTACATTAAACACACGGGCTATGTCACTTACATTTACATTGAACATACGGGCTACGTCCCTTACATTTACATTGAACACGCGGGTTATGCCTATTACATTTACATTGAACACACGGGTTATGTCCCTTACATTTACATTAAACACACGGGCTATGTCACTTACATTTACATTGAACAGGTTGGCCATAAAAGAAGTCTTTTGACCAGGTCCCATCATTCATGCACATCCTCATGCCTCGGCGCCTGTCCGTTACAGATGTGTACCCGTCGTTACAAACTTCTGTTGCTATGGTCAGATACTTGGTGGAGTTGGAGGTCAGTGCAAGATGGGCGTTGGGGTCGCCGGGCGGCGGAGGAATACCACAGCTCACTGTGAAAGACAGTAGTTTTATATGAATTGAGGCATACTTATGTTAGTCAAAATCCATAAATAGCAAGATTTTTATCACAAAGCTTATATCAGCTCAATCTGTGACCTTCTGTCTGTCTGTCTGGTTTTTATTTTGTACGTTATTTCTCCCCATACCACCATACCAAGCAGATTGGAAGACCCCAATCGGATGTAAGCAAGATGTGACACCCCGAGCTCCAGATACAGTTTGCGGAATCTTTTGAACGCGACTACAAAAGTGCTTCTGGAAATACAGCAACAGAAAAATGGGAACACCTTAAGTCCACCATACAAAAGACTTCCATGGACATCTTTAGAAGAAAACTTACAAAGCCAAACAATTGGTTCGACTCTAAATCAACTATACTAGCAACTGTCATCAGAGCATAGAGAGATGCACTCGCTACATACAAGGCGAAACCTACCCAATGCAATCTGTTAACGGATTTGTGCCAATGAATACTTGATAGAGCTCAGTGAGAATATTCAACTCGCTGCTCAAGCAGGCAACATAGGTGGAATGTATGAAGGAATCAAAAAGGCTCTCGGACCTGCCCAAAACAAATCAGCACCTCTCAAATCAACTACTGGGGAAACTATCACATTACTCCGAATTCTCCGCCACAACAAGCCCAGTCTCTGCCTCAGTCCTTAACGATATCAAACAATTACCCACAATGAAAGAACTAGACGAAGTACCCACCCTATTAGAACTCAACAAAGCCATAGACAACATGAAACAATGAAAAACTACACTAAGCCAACCTCTTCACGAACTGCTCTGCAAATGTTGGCAAGAAGGTGCTGTGCCACAGGATCTGCTGGATGCAAAGATCATCCCCCTGTACAAGAATAAAGGTGACAGAAGTGACTGCAACAACCACAGAGGAATATCTCTCCTAAGCATTGTAGGCAAAATCTTTGCTCGAGTGATACTTTCCAGGCTACAAAAACTTGCTGATCGAGTCTATCCATAATCACAGTGCGGCTTTCACTCAGGAAGATCCACTAATGACATGATTTTCTCCATCCGCCAACTTCAGGAAAAGTGCAGAGAGCAAAGAATGCCTTTGTACATTGCATTCATCGACCTGACAAAGGCCTTTGATCTAGTCAGCAGAGAAGGCCTCTTTAAAATCGTATAATTAATAGGCTGTCAACTCAAGCTGCGAAATATTATTGTCTGTTTCCACCAAAATATGATGGGTACAGTGCAGTTCCTGCTCCGAAAGTTTCAGTATAAACAGCGGAGTCAAACAAAGATGTGTCCTGGCCCCAATGCTAATCCACTACGCGTTTGACTGATCCACCGAAGGCATATATTTTCATTCCTGATTTAATGGCAAACTTTTAAATATTTCTAGACTGAGGACCAAAACTAAAACCAGAACCACCTATTCGCGGACGACGCAGCGTTAGTGGCACACTCACAATAGGAGCTTCAGTCACTAATGTCCTGCTTCTCTAAGGCTTGCAAAGAGTATGGACTAACCATTAGCACAAAGAAACTAATGTTATGGGACCACCTGCTATAGCACCACCATCCATCCTCATTGACGATAACAAGCTAGATGCCGTAAACGAATTCTGCTACCTCGGGTCTACAATTCAAGGACATGTTCGCCGGATGGAGGACAATCGCATCCTAAAAATTATTTTGCACGGGCAACTTGCGTCTGGCTCAAGAAAAACTGGTCGCCCCCACCTCCGTTACGTTGATGTGATAAAAACGGGATTTAAAATCAGTGAACATTGATACTGACCATTGGGAAGACATAGCCTTAGACCGCACTAGTTGGAGAGAGACGGTGACTAAGAAAGCTATAGAAAGTGAGAAAACATGAGCCTCGACACTTGAAGAAAAGCGTGCCACACTGAAAATGGCCAGCTCCTCTACCACCAAAGCGAACGCCACCTTGACATGTAATATATGAGGACGGGAGTGTCTCTCCAAAGTAGGTCGCAACAGCCATATGAAAAAGTGTTCGAGATGAACCATAGTGCTTTCACGACTGAAGGAGGCCAATGATATTTCTCTCACTTCCCACTTTCAGATAAAGTTTAAACTCTGCACAATTATTTATTCTCACTAACAAAGCAGGAATCAGTCGATAAATTAATCGATTAACTACATATTGGATATAGTCTACTTCCATATATAATTAGGCTTGTCTTCGACTCCGAAGATTAGTGAAAAATGCAGTATTTCCCGTGGCTGCGCAGCCCCGGCTGTGACCTACATATTTTGCCACATCCAGGGCAAGCATGTATGCAGGTGGTCGATTTAGATTTTCTTTTCGCCGTCTGCGCCTGTCCTCGACAGCGGATTTTCTTTTGGTCTCAAATGTGTATCCCGCGGCCTATGTGAGTGACCTCCATCTGTCTCGTTCCGATGCCGCATGCAACCAGGTGCTCTCTTCTATGTCAGCTAAGGCAAGTTGGCGCCTAAGCTGGTCTTTGACGCGTATCCGTGGGGCACCTTCGTTACGTCGACCATCTTTTAGCTCACCAAAATAAAAAACGTGCCCTGCCCTGCGTAACTGTCGGACCATAAGAAGTCCCTCTATACTGTCCATAACGGCGTTAGCAAGGACATATATATTTTTAGAAGATGCAATACTGTGGGACTCTATATTATGACTAACAGTTTAATCTTCTCAAAAGTAAAAGGAAATGATACATATATATATATATACTAGTAAATGTTTAAACCTGAGTTTAAAACAGTAGCACAGGTAGTGGGACAGTCCTGGTGAGATTGTGGCAGATCGCAGTAGCCTGCTCTAGCTTTCAAAAGACAGTCACAAGCAGTGTCGCTGGTATGAGCAGAAACTGAAAACAGAAACATATGTAACCAAAGAATGTGTGCTTTGAAACAATATTTGTACACATCACTTCCAAGATAACAACGGCACGTAGATGCTTTATTTTAGTTTTATTTCAAGTATTGATCTCTTTTTAATTATGATATAGACAACGGGTACAGAAGAATACAGTAGAAAATGTATCTTTTAAGAAAAAAAAAAGATCGTGTGATTATTATTTTCTTGTTAAAAACGAAAGTTCATTTAAAAAGACCCTTTACACTAATCACATTTGTTTTCTTGCGAAACGTGAAATCTACAAATGTCTTAATTATAATTTGTATGTGTATGTCTATAATAGTTTATTTATTTCGTTAAGTTATTGGAAAATTTGATACGTGGCGGTAAAACTATAAATAGTTAGCTTTTTGGTGTATCCAGTGTAAAAAATAAATAAATAAAGGAAGTGTTGATAAACTATGTTTTCAAAAATGGCGCCTCTTTACCACTGCTGAATCTAATTTTCTCAGCTCTACCGTTTACAGCACAAAATAATTTCAATATAAAGGTAGAATTAGATTTTCATTCTAGGACAGTTTGGTGTTTCTGTAGCTAGCGGTTTTTCTACAGGTTAGGGTAGCTAGCCGGCAACTTGAGACTTTTAAAATGATAAACTAGTGTATTCACACTTCACCAATTTACACTGAAAATTGTAACTCGTTTTTTTTTTCAATTTAGTTGGCAACACTGAGCATCCCCGGTATTGTTTAGTTTATGTAAAAATAATGAAATGTATATTCTGCTTTATTGCTTTTACCCATGCTTACCCACCCCAGAGTCTCATGGGCATGATTAGTTTTTCTTAAGAATTTACGATGTTACGGTCCAGGCCTTATCAGGTATTCTATTAAGACAATAACCAGTTATCACTGACCATCACATACACATGGATTTAAACAGACTTTCGGGCAGTCTTTCAGCATGTCCTCCGGATGTCTCTGGCATTCTCCTTGAGAGGCTTGGTAACTACACATTGGCTGGTCCACACAATTAGCACTACTGGATAATCCTGCGAATTTTAGATAGAATAATACTTAAACAGCAGACAATTTCTCCTGGAGGAAATCTGTCACTTTATATATTTTTTTTAAGGAATTCTTCTATACAAGGATTTGGATCAATGTCCTTTGTTACTTACAATCAATGCGAGCAGGGCCGGCAAATTAGGCAGCCGCCTATGGTCTCATATTGCACAAGAAAAGTTTTTTCAAGAAAAACATTGCGAAATCTGGATAAACTCTCAAACGTAGCAGAGATCTATATCTAGTAGCCTAGATCTAAGTCTCTACAATAACTCATGGTTTCTTCATGTTAGACTGTGTCAGAAGAACCTTTTTGCTTCTTATTGATAAATATGTCAGACGTTATTTCGAGTCTGGTGCATAAAAAACGCAATCGAAAAGCGAAGAATGCAAAGAGGTTCCTTATTTAATTTCTTTAGTCGTCAGCATTTATTGTTTCAGCCACAAAATTGAAAATGAGTTATTTTATTTGTATGATGTTTATTTTTTAACTTTCTATTTTATTTGGGGCCACCAAATTCACTTCGGCTAGGCCTCCAATAGCCTAAGGCCGGCCCTGATACAAGCTCTCTCTCTCTGTCGGTCTCTCTATATGTTTCTCTCAGTCTCTATCTCTCTCTCTCTTTTCACCTCTTCTCTCCCGTGCAATCTTGTTTTTTAACGGAGTTAGAAAGGAGTCTAAGGATGGGGAGGAACACCCTAAACATCTAGGTAAAAAAAATAATCAAGCAGACAATGGACCGGCTACACTTAGTTTATAAAAGTAACATTTAATTTTTTCTTTTTCATTTCTTTTATTACAAAAGAAAAAAAAGTAACTACACCTATGCAGACCCCCCTTCCCCATACACATCAAATGCTTGTACTTTCCCACAGCAAGAAAAAAAAAAGATCGGCTCAAAACCAAAAGGAAAGTAATCTGGGATTGAGATGTCAAATGGCGAGATAAGAATGGCACTAAGATCTCACCTGAGAACATAATAGGTAAGTAAAATGTGGTTGAGAGCCGACCTGGCTTACCTGGACTGTTGCCATTAATCATTTTACCTTTGATTTAAAACTCATTGCTTCGATCTGACGTGTGGCTTAGTAAGGGGTGGGGGATATATAAAAGGGTTAATATAGATTGTAACAATTAGTACATACTCATTGCTCTGACATGATACAACGCATATTTTGAAATGGACAAATGATATTTTAAAATTCGTTAGGCAGTAGAGAGCATGCACTAATATTTGATTGTGTCTTGCGTCAATGCACCTGCCAACTTCAAAATCTTGTCTCTACTACCTACACATACTTGTCTAAAGTACCTACAAAATTTTGTTTAATCACAACAAAGCACATTTTGTGGGTGTCATTGTACGTTCTATTACTTTTATCTGTATTTTGTGGGTGTTGTCGAGTTGCCATCCTTTCATTGTAACACGGAAAAAAATGTCCTGATAGTAAAGGTTCTTTTTTTATTTTCGAAATTAACAGAATATTTTGAAGCCAACATCTTTTAAAAATCAAAATTCTATTTCAAAATAAACATTTTTTATAATCAACTATCATTGTAGTAATCATTTTTTTTTAGAAATCCACTTTCTTTTTATATATCTACATATCTACATACAGACTCTCTCTTGATATCCTGTTAACCACAGCGGCTAACAGGAACAAGTGGAGGGATTAGGTAAAGCTGTCACAGCACCACTACGACGAAGTCAACGGTCATGATGATGATGGAGATTCCTTTTAGAAATCTACATTCCTTTTAAATATCAACTTTCGTTTTAAAAAAAATTCGATAACATTCTTTTTTGAAATCTATATTCTTTTAAAAAGTCTACATTCTTTTTAGAAATCACCATTCTTTTTAAAGTCAAACGTATTGATTTAAGGAGCGTCATTTAAACTATTGGCTCGATTCTGTAATATATAAGAAGGTTATAGTTGCCGATATGTTTCCGCAGCTTCCATCGCTCCTTAGCTTGCTTTGTCAGAACTCATTCCGGAGGAATTGGAGACTACGACACTACAGTCAACTCAAAATTCTTCCTATGACCATTTAGGTTTACATAATCAATTGATTCAATTACAGTCAATGACTATGATATTCTATGGTCTTGTAAAACTCGTTGGACAATGTTGGTGATGTTAAGTCATGATCGTCAAAATAGTCTTTAAAAGTTAGGACTAAACGTCTGAAATATGAAACAAAATCTGGCTAGAAAAAGATCATTCATTTCAAAAGCTTTCATACTAAATTTGGACAAGATTTTGTTGGTAATATTGACAACATTTTGTAAGTACTTAAGACAAGTATTAGTTGGCACTAGAGACGAGATTTTGTGGGTACTAGAGACATGATTTTGTAGGTACTTTAGACAAGATTTTGTATTTTTTTTAAACAAGATTTTAAATGTACTAGAGACAAGATTTTAAAGGTACTAGAGTCAGGATTTTAAAGGCACTAGAGACAAGATTTTAAAGGCACTAGAGACAAGATTTTAAAGGCACTAGACACAAGATTTTAAAGGTACTAGAGGCAAGATTTTAAATGGTACTAGAGACAAGATTTTAAAGGTACTAGAGACAAGATTTTAAAGGTACTAGAGACAAGATTTTAAAGGTACTAGAGACAAGATTTTAAAGGTACTAGAGACAAGATTTTAAAGGTACTAGAGACAAGATTTTGAAGTAACTAGAGATCTCTTGTAACAAACCAAAAAAATGAAGGTGAAGATTTTGTTGACCTGTAATATATTTACCAAGGAAACAGTCAACATTTATTTTGGAACCATCTTTCAACTTTTGTTTGGAAATCATCAGTCTTTTTGTTTGTGGGGGATGGGAAATCAGTCAACTTTTTTTTTTGGAGCTAACAATGACATATTATTTAAAATTCACCAAACTATTAAAACAAAATTTCTTGCTTCATCTTATTTCTTTGATAAGGTTTAGGGGAAGTTTCCTCTTGTTGTTTTGAATACTTGCTTAAGAGTTATTTCAAATTATTTATTTTAAGTAGGTAGAAATATTAGTTTCTACCAATGAAAGGGTATTAAATAGGAACCATAGATCACTGAGAAACTTAAGTGATTTCTATAATTAAAAGTTTAACCCTAGCACCAAAATGAAGTTTGAACACGATAAGAATTGAAGAAAAATAAATAAGAACTAGAGCAGGGACTTCTCGTGTTTTACTTGCTGTTTTGGATGTAAGATAGAAAGCTTATAAATTACAAGAGAGTGAGTTATTGAACTCATGAGTTTAGTTTTTACCTTCCTTAGAGCTTAATGAAAAGATGTTGTTGTTGTTTTTCTTCACCTTGACCTTCACTGATAGAAGAAATTCATGAACTACTAGATAAACACAAACTATCGACATGATCTTTTTTTGTGGTTGTTAAGAAACATGAGTAAAAAATAAAAAAGTTGAAATAATAATTGCTAAATGCGACATTATAAACAATCTTTTTTTCTGCCAGAGCTGTTCTATTCTGGCGCACAAATGGCTGAGGAAAGGGAACTTTTAGTAACATTACTAATGGCAGTTGGTCTCTAGTTTGTGTATCCTGTCTTTCTAATTTTTCCAGTCATATCTTCTTTTTTATTTATTTCGTATATTGTGCCCCGTTTACTAGTTCTTTCTAGTATTAGTCCAATCTTACTCAATTCTCAAGTATTACCGTTAATATAATAGATCTTCTCCTAGTCCTCTGTGTCAAAAGAACTTATTTATCATCTTAAATAAGCAGTTACAACAATACATAAGCAGTTACAACAATACTACTCACCAAAGTGCAGTCCGGAGGATATAATCCAGACAAAGCAATACATTAAACAAGGTTTCCTACTTTTTAAAAAGCTCATATTTTGAAACTTGATCTCTTTCTTTTGGTGTAGTCCCTTCGTCTCATTGAATTGTCATTAGGAAATCACTTGAACACGTTTTACAAAGACTGAGTCACATTATTATACGATAACTTATCTCTAGGTCTCAGTAGATAAAGGTACTAGAGACAAGATTTTAAAGGTACTAGAGACAAGATTTTAAAGTTACTAGAGACTAATATTACTCGTGTGATCTGAAAAAGAAAATCGGTCTGTATGATTAATAAGAACATTACACGACCAGAATGAGTTGAAAACGATTGTTAACAAATGAATGAATGTAAACAAGATCTTTAGAAAGAGGGTCCCATCTTAGCAGTATCAATCGTTTTTTTGTAAGTCAGGGCGTTCACATTTTGCCAATTCTTTTAAAGTATCGATTCTTCTAACATATAGGCCTGGGTTGATTCTTATTGGATGACTACTATTAGGCCAATAGTTTTGTTAAATCTTCCTTTAGGTACATTTGACAGGTAAGCCGCCGCCAAGCGTTATCTCAAAGGAAATAAATACTCCTCTTTTTACGTATCTCCAATATAGAATGTTATACGACTGGAATAAATAATGACATGAAATGAGTTTACCTTATTTAAAAAAACATAGACCACTAAATGTATTTTCAACTGTCGGGTGCGGTCGAATTGTAAATCACTGGAATATGATGAAGTCTGTAATTACCTTTGATGTCCAACATTCAAAGTAGAAAGTACGGTAACATAACCTTTGATTATTTTACAAAGCTTATATCAACTCACGCTGTCTGTATGTCTGTCCGTCTGGTAAAAAGTGTGTATACGTTATTTTTCCCACACCCATTCTCGGATCAAGCTGAAACTTCGCACAATTATTAGAGAAGACAGTAATCAATAAAAAAAAAGCTACCAACGAGACAATTAATTAATGTTTATTTGTTTAATAGCAACAAAGGTAACTAATACTTTAGTATTCACAGTTAAGGCTAAATTTGTTGGGCCCATAAATAATTGTTACCACTATTTCTCCCTCACGCATTCTCCGATCAAGTTGATACTTTAAACAATTATTTATTGTAATTAACGAAACATGATTCAGTGAATAAAAATACTCAATTACTCAATTACTTATTGGTAATAATAATAATTATTTTTTGCTTGATATCAAATAAGGGAGATAACTTGTACATTATTGGTAGATATATTTTTAAGGACTGTGTTCTTCCTATTTAAATAAGCTTTGCTTTTTTTAAAAGGATTTTTATATTTTGCTTGTTTCTAGTAATATACAAGAGTATTTCTAGTCAACACACAATAACCTTGCACAGATGTAAGGCTCGAGTGCCGCTAGAGCTAACATAGATCCTTCTTTCGGGATTACCTTTTGATCTTCCCAATCAGAACGAAGTTCACATCTTGCGTGTTTCTCCTCGAGAAAGTAACCTGTTAAGTTTACATTTACAACTAACATTAATAATTTTTTTATGTCGTCACTAAGTCCAAATTAAGAGTTTATCCCTGTCATTGCATTTTAACTTCGGAGTACTTAAAGATATATTGCTGTATAGGCAAAGTAAATCATCGATTAAATAGGCCTACCTAACGCAGCAACTTATGGAGGGACCTTTTGTCTACAAAACTTAGATCAACTCACTTTGTCTGGTAAAATGTTTGTATACTTTATTTCTCCCACACCCATTCTCTGAAGAAGATAAAACTTTACACAATTATTTATGGTAACTAACAAAACATAAATCAATCAAAAACTCTCCTGTCTGTGATAACCAAGAGTTGGACAGTTGTTAGAAGCTATTTGAGACGGACACCATTAGAAGCATGTTATAGTTATCGTGTTTAGATCATCTTAAAATCAACGTAATAGTTTAAATGACAAGTCTCGCTTTGAGACACTTTGCTTGGTATCCTATGGTTTCGTTGATCACACCTTCAGCGTAATCTCTCCCTTTGATGAGGCAAAGAACATAATGTACTGGCCATCTCTCTGCATGTTTCTCTGTCTTTTGCCATGACTAGAGTCTCTTTCTTTGAAAGGATCCAAATTCCTTGATGTTGTCTTGCCATCACATCTTTTGCAGTGGCGTAGCAATTTACCCGTGGGCCCGGGTTCAGGAATGCGAAGTTGGGCCCCCTCCTATTAGCTGAGAGTGACTGAACCCAAATTGTGCTCTACTGTATCTAATGAGGAATACATGTCAATGAAAACAGACTTCTACGCCAGACAGTAAACAAGGTACACCTGATCCTCGCGGGGTAAAGGAGAACAATAGACCTCATTCACCAATCGTAAACAAGAAACATTTAGCCACGTGATAATATTGATAAATCAACGAAAAAAAACTGTCAAGTGATAGCCATTGTGTATTACGTAATTAGTATAGAAGTGATAGAAAATCACGTGGCTAAATGTTGTTTGTTAACGATTGGCGAATGAGGTCCATTTCCTCAAGCTTTGGATCTGTCCTGTCTTGGATTGTGTGTGTTGTCTAATGCGTCTTCACTTATTCTAATGCGAGTCCGAACATATCCAAGGGACACAGATAGATGATAAAACTTTGTGAATTTTTCAACTGATGTTTATTTACAGATGGGGATGATCTATCGTTTTAAGTAGTAGTCTATTCACTATCCATCTTTCTGCAAGCCCTAGCCATTTTCTTCTCCTATCATGTACCCGTGTTCTGCAACGTCATTCGTTTGTCTGATTGCGTCACTACTTTTACCGTCGCTAAAGACAATGCACAATTTATTTACAAAACTCACATGATCTCTAAACTAAGCTAGGTCACAACAGATCATTGTATGGGGCCAATGTCATTGGTCAACCATGTAACATTTCGGGACTCAGAGTGACATGCTGAATCTTCAGATATTCTGAATGTGTATTGGTCGTCACAGGTACGGGAACCAATAGACTTCCCACAGCGCAATAGCACTGGCGGATCCAGAACTTTGGAGTGGGGGGGGGGGGGGGGGCGATTTTTTCCAAACCCTAACCCTAGGCATAAACGTGTGTACAGCTTTTGTATATATATATATATCTTATATTGTTACGAATCTTCCTATCCAGGCTCTCTGCAAGCTGCACCATACACCACCAACTTAAAGAACTTGACAACTCAGGGCTCCAAAGTAACGTAACACTTTAATAGTTGAATAAGTAACAGCCTATACAGTACAATTGGGAACACGTACGCTGTACAAATATCTCTCCGATAACACCGTTCCGCCGTATCAACTCTTGCACTGGCCTCTCCGTCTCGTTCCGGGCTTGCACTGGGTTCAACAGTTCAGGACTGACTTCACACACTAGGCTCGTTGTGTCGGACTCGATCACAGACCAAGATCAAGACGCCGTTCGTCTCAACTGTACTTGGCAGTACTCCGCACTGAACCGTCGTAATGCTCCGTACAGAACCACACCGTTGAACTGTGCTGTAGTTGACCGGACTGTATTGAACCGGGCTGTAGTGGACCTTCTGTCGTGAACCTCCTTTCTCCACCGTCATGACTGCGACACCTTCGCTCTTATATAGGGTCTCTACTGGCCTTCTCGAACCGGACAGAACGCCGCTCGGCGTTTCTAGGTGGTCAGATGACTACAACTCTCGTTACGCTCCTGAGCTCTGTTCACGACGGCGATCCTTCCCGAACCGTCCTGTTGACACTCGACTCGGCTGACCGTCGTAACTCGTCACAGTTGACCGCTCGTCTATCGCTGGCCTGGGGCGATTTGCGTCGGCTGACTACACTCACACCACTATCCCTCTCTGTGCCACCACCAGGTTTATAACAATATTATAAAGTAGAATGTGAGGCGTATGTAGGTATGTATGTTACTTATAGACATCAAAACCGCTTGACCAATCTTGATAAAACTTGGCAGGAATGTTCCTTGGGTACCAACTTAGACCGTAGTGTATGTATTGTAGCCCTATAACAAACTTAAGACCCTAAAAAAAAATAAAGTTGTCCGACTCTATTAAAGCGATAGTATTTTATGAATCTAGGCCATGGTTAACAATGTTGACATGAGAAAAGATCGAAAGGATTTAGACCTAGATCTAATTTTAAGAAATACACTTTGCGCACATTGTTTTTTACTTTGACACATGAAAATACAAAAGAAGATCCATTGATTTCATTATATAATAAAATAAACCTTCAATTTTGTGTTTCAAAAGCATTTTTTACATAAATTAGTTCCTGATATCTGTGACTACAGATTTCCTGGCGAACATTCTTTCATTAGACATTACCAATTGGTTACACATTAACACATCTCTCTACTGAGTCTATTCCTAGGTCTAGGTCTAAAACTCTTATTGAACTCTAAGATGATAAAACTTCTTTCGCAAAGATAGTTTTGTGCTTTAACACATAAACATACTAATTATTGTCCATTCATTTGATATTTTAATCAATTTAACATTCAAATGTGTTTTTCTAAAGCATTTTTAATACATTCGTTCGCTAAAGTTGCGTAGCCGTGTTGAGATAGGCCTATATTCATTCATGAAAAAAGGTCACGCATGCGCAACACAGAATGAACTCTATAAAAGCCGATTTTTAACTCTAGATTAGTGTAGATTTAGATCTATGTCTACCTCAAGATCTACTTTATACTGTAACACATGAACATACAAAATTAAGTCTATTCATCTCAATTTTTAATCAAATATATGTAGGCCTAAAAGCAAATGTTTTAATTTGAAAAAATGGATTTAAGCCTATTAGCTATTTTGATTTGATAGCTTCATTCACACTATTTTTACATTGACACATTCGCTTTACTTATTACATTTTAACTTCGTTTAATTGTTTACAAAACACTCTCAGTGACTATATCGACAGTAATGCGCAAATAAAGACCCGCGGGTAACATATGTCTAGTATATATATATATATATATATATATATATATATATATATATATATATATATATATATTCGATATATGATAATAAAATAAGACTGTTTCTCAATCTTTGGCAACAAAAAAAAAAAAAGAAAAAAAACAGTCATGTTGAGGTCTTTCTCTTGCAAGCTTAGAGGTCTGGGAGAGCGCTGTAAGCTTCCTCAGTGGGTTTCGGGGCGAAGCCCCGACGCCAAAAGCGTTTTCTTGCATTTTTCACTGCAGAAACGCATTCTCCTGACATCTACAGCTCAATATTTATCAGTGGTGTAATAGATTCGTATACAAATTGTGTGAATTCTATACTAAAATTCGTTCAGACCCCCCCCCCCCCTCTACCCTCTTTATTATATGAATCCGCCAGTGCGCTATAGTCCTATTTTACATCAGCTTCGTTTAGTTAGCAGTCGATGGTTTTTAAAGCAACTTTCGAAAGAAATTAATGTTCAACTTAATGAGCAGAAAGTTGATTGTGGATTCAAGATTGGTTTCCATGCACAAATGTTTGCTACTTCAAAGAATCGGAAGACATAGTGACTATAAATATGTGATTCGGGTTATTACTATGATAAAATAAGATTTGAAATTGTCTCTCTTTAGCGGTGTGTTGAAATAGCTATTGTATTTTCAAACAATAAGTACTTCACATCTACGGTTTATAATGAATTTCAATTAGTCAATATGCAGTGTAATATTAAAGAAATAAATAACACTTGAACCAAAATAACGGCAAATATAATTCATCGTTTAGAACACTTTCACAATGAGTAGGCTTACACGTAGTTATTGTTATGATTATTGTTATTATTATTATTAAATAAAAAAAATTAACACGTTAGATTTAAACGAAACGCTGTACTGACAATTTAAGAGTTATCTTCCTTTAATAGATTACATTGAAATAAAATTTAACAAAAACATAAACATGATTTAATTAAAATATTGTAATAATGTGATGCATTTAAACTCTTATTATAGTCAAAACATTCCCTTACTTAACCCCGTTTAGGCCCCTAGTGGTCGTGGGCCCGGGCGCATTGAGCCCCTTCGCGCCATGGTTGCTACGCCGCTGATCTTTTGTCTGCCACTCTTCCCTTTTCCTGGTGCTGTTCCATGCAGCAAGGTCTTGATAACATTAAATATACAAATCTAATGAGTTAAAATTTTCATTGATGAAATGGGAACAAATAGCATTTTGATAAAAGTTTACATTATCAACTTAACAATTACACTGCATAGTTGAGTATATTTAAAAAAAAAAAAAAAAAGCATTATCTCTCTCATAAATCGATTTTTACATTCTATAGTGAACATATTTCTATTTGTCGGTAACTGAAAGAGATTTTTAGATGCTAGAGTTCAAATTGGCAACTAAAGATTCTGGCCCACAATGCACCTGAAGAAAAAAAAACACGTCAGCACATAAAACTTTCAACCTTCAAATCAATCCCAAAATTATGAACGAACTCGTTCTAAATTATACACATGTCCAGTCCTGACTCGTGGTTGTTGAAAGTAACGTTTGTCAAGTTGCAGTGACACCCTACCACTTGGTGATAATAACGAGACCTCCTGAATCTACTGAAACACTTTCCATCATGGTGACTGTTTATTGTGTGAGAAGGTATAGAACTATACAATCTTGTTCTGAATGGATACACGGTTAAGAGCCTAGCACGAAGATGGATAGACTTCTAAACCGAACACTTATTCTTACATTCTATCCCAGACTTAGACGATCATATATTACTAAGTTATTCGCATTAACTCTACAAATCTTTTCTAAATCCATTATTATTATCATTGTAGAAAGGCAGTAATTTTCCGGGTACTGTCAGGGTCGAGCTTGGTTAAAGAGAAACAAAATTCATTGTATTATTACTATTATTGTTATGTTAGAAACGAATGGGTATCCATTCTCTGGCGCTGTATTATTATTTGAAACGTGTTTAAAATAGGGAAACCCTGCCAGGATAGAGAATCATTCAAATGAAACAAATTTCTTCGTACTCTTGAAGTTTCCACTATGAAATTTTATGCAGCTCTTCAGCAGTCCCGCCCGCAGTCAGATAATGAGAATCTTCCTAGGAATGTTTAGGGTCATGAAGATGTCTGCGAGGTCATGTATTATTTTTTATATAATTATTACTATTATTATAGAAACGAATTAATTTTCATTCTCTGGCACTGCCATCTCCAAGCTAAGGTTCCCATATTTTCTTTGTTTTTCATATATTGTGGTAAACGATGTCCATGATGGTAGCGGTTATTATTATTATTATTAATTATTAGAGAAATTAATTATATTCATTCTCTGGCACTGAAAGTGTCGAGCTTCGTTAGAGAGAGAGAGAGAGAGAGAGAAAATTCATTGTAGTCTTTTTAACTGAGTCCATTGAGGAATTTTCTGGTGATGTGGCAGCACTACCGTCCTCTTACGGGCAACGAGAATCTTCGTAGGGATGTAAAGGGCCTTGAAGGTGTCCGCGAGGTGAGTTGTCATTAACCTTCGAAAAATAAAGACTTGGACACATTTGTCTTTAGTAATGGAGTGTGTCCTCTCTCTGTTTGTGTATTCTCTTCACTTAAAGTCCTGCATCATTGTGACTAGATGTTTAATTAGTAAATATTGGGCTTGTTTATTTAAGTCTAGGGGAAATTTTATTAATTTATCCCGCTCACTTATAAGATTTTGTACAGGCACACCGCAACTAACAGTAAGAACAGACCAATATTATACGTTTATAAATAAAATTAATTTAATAAATGAGAGTTTACAAAAAATAAATGATCAAATAAAATTATAATTAAGAAATGAAATGAAGGTGCTAATATCTAACATAACTGCTCATCATGGATTGCTAATTGATGAATGATTGGAAGAGAAAAATGTTCCTATGTCTGGCTACTTATTTTCTTAGCTGCTAGCCCGTGGGTCGTCTTCTGGCGGTCGAAGGACTGACACTCAGAAGGATGAGTCATCCGGCTCTGTCTTAGGACGTCGGCTCGGGATATTCTCTATGCTGTAGTCCAGCTGGCTCTAGGGTGAGGCCACTGCCTGTTTAGCAGTAGAGAGGGTTGGTGCTGCAGACTAAGTTGTAGTGGGGTGATCTCTCAGCTGTGGTCTCTAGCTCGTAGAGAGCCGTGCTAATTCAACACCAGTTTATCTTCTGCAGTGAAGGTTGCTCTAATCTGTCGGCATTAGGCAATAGCTATTGGGCAGTGGACAGTTTGGGCCGGGTACTGGGTAGATGATACTGGGCAGTATAAGGCACTGTGGACACTGGGCAATATTTTAAGGCCAAGGACAGTAGGCAATGCCTTCTTGCTAACATGTATGTAAATGGGGGGGGGGGGTATCTGGTGTGGTCTGCTCCGGTTACAGCTTTGGGTGGAGATCTGGTAGTTATAGCAGTCGGGTATAGCAATCGTGTGTAGCAATCGTGTGTAGCAACCAGGGGTAGCAACCAGGGGTAGCAACCAGGCTGGGGATAAGACAGACAATTAGGAACCTCCTAATGGCATTGAGCAGGGATTCCCATATGCCTTGCAATCAATCAGATGCAGGCATTGGTATCAATCCCAATCAGGCATTTAAGACAATTAAGTATAAAATCTTAAAGCAGGCATATAACTCAATAACAAAAAGATACAAGTAAGATAACCACAATAAATGTGTCATCGTACAATGTAGGATGATACTAGTCAAGATTCATCCATTAAATTTGATTACGACGATAAGCAATCAGTTATAGTACAATGGGGAATGAGCATATTATATACTAAAGGATAAGATGAAAATAAAATACTAGGGATCGAGATACAATATAAGGGTTTGATATAATTAATCAAAATTAAACTCATCTAAGGAACTATAAGTTCACAAGCGTGTGAGACATAATAATATGTATGAGGGATATAATAGAAATGTGAAATAATTAATTTCACATGGGCTCTGTAAGTTTAGAGCACTGTGATCTAAGTTCTTAGACAGTACTTCGATTCACGAAAGGTTATTGTTTACATCAATCACTAAGATACAGGAATGGATGAAACATAACAAATCAAATATAATAACTATGGCTTCAAGCGTAGACAACCATAGCGGCATTAATATTACTATATGAAGATATAGCATCGACATAAAATAGTACAATGTACATACATAATAAAGTCATGATGTAATGACGGGGAACGTCATTGTGTACTAATGTGTACTCACACATTCCTAGAAGATAAAATAAGTATAGTAAAATGTTTACACTTACCCGTTTGTCCCTAATGAAACCTCACAACTAAATTTCATAACAGAGGAGACTGTATGAATCCTAGCGGGCCTAACTTAGAATGCTTGGGTCCCTCTTTATATAGTTGGGGCATTTCGTTTAATGGGTGGGGAAGAAATCTAGGGGATTTTCTCACATGTATCTATGTACCGGAGATGTCAGGCGTCAGGTCAGATTTATGGTCAATATTCGTTGCCTACCGTGAGAGTAAGAAAATTAAGCGAATCTGTCTCTGTCCATCCCGAGTGCAATGCTATTCTTAGAGCGGTGCGTATCCGGCGGGGGGGGAGAGAAATAGGTGTGAAAAGTTATTAGGCTGCTGCGTGTAGCGCTGGTGCAGCGACTATTGTGTGCTGGTCACCTGTACAGCGGTCAAAAATTAAAAGTTAGCCCTAGAGGAGCAAGTTAATGTTTTACGTTGAAATTCGTCCCATGAGAAACGGTGCGAGGGGAGATAAATCCTAAAAGAATTTAGTTTAGGGTGGATAGCACGATAATTGTTTTAAGTTAAAAATAAAGTTTCCCTCGATTTGCTGGGGAAAAACTCAAATGAACTTTTGCATGCAAGTTTCGTATCGTCACAATCATGACAAGTTAAATAGTAAATAGTAAACTCTGGTTTAGGCACTCTAAGCCTACCTCAAGAACAGTCTTAGGCCTACAACTTTATTTGATTTGCATAAATGATCTACCAAATAGAGTCCTGTTAGGAACAAAAGTCTGATTATTTGCACACCGTTTCATAATATATAGTACAATGTCCCATTAAAAAGCACACTAAACGGCACATTCCTCGTTCCATATGCTTGGACAAATTTGTACAAATGCCTAGTGCTATTTGAGCATGGAATGGGTTGCCTGGCTAGCCAGGAAAACCAGTGACTTGGCAGAATTTAAGTCATTGGTTAACATGCATGACTAGATGCATAACGCGTAGGACATAATCATCTTCCTTTTTTGAAATGACGTCTGTATTACATAACAAGATAAGTTATTATCTCTTGTCCATAATAACTATCAGATCACCAGGGCATGCCTTAACCTCATACCTCACGTGAACGCCGCATTGTTTTCTTAAGTTTTCATTTGTTGATCTACAATCTACTGATATCTTCGAAGCGATACATTTAGCAAGCTATGTATGAATTAACGACATGCAACTTCTTATGACTTGATAAATTACACCGCCCCCCGTAAATCTGTATACCTTAAGCACCATTATTTGTTTATCTTCGTGTGGACACAAAGGTGAACTTATAAAATATGACTTCATGCTTATGTCACAAAGGTTCATTTTTATCGGCCTCTGAAAAAAAAAACGTTCTTGTGTTTGTGTTTTTTTTCTGTCATGATAAGATCTGAAATGTAAAGAGCGTTATCGAAAATACTGATTCTAGTAATTTAACGTTGTCTTTGACGATATCAAGTAGAAGCTAATGCTTGTTTTGGTCTTCTAAAATTCCCTTTTTACTAATCTTCTATCAACTCACTCTGTCTGTCTGGTAAAAAAGGTTGTACACGTTATTTCTCCCACACCCAATCTCGGATGAAATGGAAACTTTGCAAAATTAATCATTGTCATAAAAATGACATGAATCAATAAAAAAAAATTAACCGATTAGTCAATTAATAACTAGTAAATAATTACTTTGTTTGATACCAACAAAAGAAAGTAATCCTTCAGTATTACCAGATATGCTAAATATGTAGGGTTTCGTCCCCTTAGATCATTGAACACGTTATTTTACTAATTCAAGATGAAACTTTAAACAATTTTTTATTGTAACAAAACATAAATCAATTTTAAACAAGGTTACAAAGACATTTTATGTGAAAACACAAACTCAAAATCGGCTCCCGAAGTGTTCCACCCAGGCAGGCTTCAATATTTTCAGAAAGAACATCTAAATGAAATTATATTAAAGACAAATGAGAGATAAGAATGGAGAAAGAAGGTTGACAGACCTTGTGTAGTGCCCCAACGGTCCAGCAGATCAAAGGATAGGTGCAAGTGAATGCAAAGTTAGATGTGAACCTGGCCTAACTAGTTCCCCTTTCAGACCTTGTGGTCTATAGGGCAGATGATGTAAATTTCATCTTTTTTTTTTTTTGGCCTACTGTTAACGAGGGTGTCATGTAGCCAGCACAACTACCAACCGCCTTTACTTTTCCCCAACCAATGTTAGGTACCCATTAGAGCTGGGTGGACTGAGGCGCCCAAAGTTGAAAATCCCAGTCTTCACTAAAATTCGAAAACGAGACCGCCGGTTCGGAAGCCAAGTGTTACCGCTCAGCTACCGCGCCTCTCCTGGCCTAACTAAAGTCTTATATTTGATGTAATTGTTTTGAAAAGGCTCAATCCTCTTTTAGGAGGGCGCTGTGTGTTTTCAATTTAATTGTTTACGAAAATGAAGTTTAGAAGATTTGTATTCGTTTTAATTTAGGTCTAACTTAAAATGCATACTAATTATCTTTTTCTCTTTAAAAAACTGCTTGCATAACTGATTTTAAAAATTAGATTTTTCGCTTTCAGAAAAAAAAAGTTGCCGTTGCATCAGAACTTTCAATGGTCTAAAATATTGTGATGTCGGATTTTCAATATCTTTTCTAGTTTACGAGATCTAAACGGGATGGACGGACAGACGGACAGACATTTTGCACAAAACTAATAGCGTCTTTTCCCCTATCGGGAGCCGCTAAAAATGAATTAAATAATCAATCGACTATTGGTAATTGGCTGATCTCGAATAACGGAAATAATTTCTGTATTATTGAGAGATATAGTTGTAAGTGCAGAGTTCTTTCCCATAAAATAACTTTGCTGTTTATTTAAAGGATTTTAAAAAATATTTTGCTTGTTTTAAATATAATTTTTAAGCTTGATATAATTAATATTGTATGCATTGATAAATTTCACTGTAAGTAGACTTGGTCAAATATGAAAAATGATCGAGCCATGGGTAGATGTATGCTATGTATTATAGAATTTCACTATTCATACCTTATACTCTGATATTTCTCATATAATAGGGTTTTAAAAACCAAATTATATCTAAACAACTTTGTTTTACATGCGTAACAAATGAAGCTATAAGGCTATAATGTTTTAATCCTGAGAAGTATGGCTACAAACTAGATCTAAATCTTCCTCTTACTAAAAGAATCTTTAAGGATACTTACTAACCAAGAATACTAACATTCCACCATTTCTATTTCTTACCTCCCCTTCCCTATTCTTTCATTTCGTACTACCTTCCAACCAAACCTAACAGACGGAGACGGTAACAATGATAAGATTAGAAAAACTCCATTGCAAGAAGAAAAGATCTATCTACCGATTGACACTAAGCTGACCTATTTCTCCCATCTCCTAATACTATCTGGTTCGTGTTTGCTAAACCTTGCTTTCGTGCCAGCCTCTCTCGTACATACGATAGCTAGAAATTTTGTTTCCCTTCAGGCAGTTAAGACAGTCAAAACTAATCTAAGAGTAAATATTTTTAAATTCAAAACTTAAAAAAAAAACAAAAAAAACGGAGATTGTGTGCAGTGGCGTAGCTAGGGTGGGGGCAGGAAGGGGGAGAGTTTTAAAATCCCAACGGGCCCCAACTTGAAGGGGGCCCCCGAATGAGCGTTTTTTTAACATTAAATATTAAGTATTACGCAAAATGCAGTGGCCCCCAAATAGGTCAAGACTCCCGGCCCCCAAATTATGGAAAATTCATAGCTACGCCCCTGATTGTGTGTAATATATGTATAGCAACGAAATGTTTTCAAGCTAATAAAACAACGTCTTCGATTCTGAAGATTAAGGATGAGTGCAGTGTTTTATATGACCACGCAAACCCAGATGTTAACTGTATATTTCGCCACATCTAATGCAGACAAAGCTGTTATCTGCTGGGCTATACATAAGTTTTCTTTTCGTCGTCTGCCTCCGTATTCGGCAATGGGCCCTTCTTTGGAAATCAAATGTGTGTCCGCGTAGAAATATCAAATTAATATTTTGAGTTGTCGATCGTGACAAGATATTTTTTATAAGACTGTTTGAAGTTAATTTCTTGTTTTTAAATCGTATTGTGTAGGCTGAGCGGTAAAGCTCTTAGCTTCCAAACCGAGGGGGTCTAGGGTTTCAATCTCGTTGATGACTGGTATTTTAATTTTGGAAACTTTAGGAGGCCTAGAGTCCACCCAGCTCTAATGAGTACCTGGCATTAGTTGGGAAAAGTGAAGGCGATTGGTCGTTAAGCTGGCCACATGACACCCTCTACCGTTGGCCATAGAAATAGGTCTTAAAGCGGTTCTTTACTTTTCTTTTAAATTTAATTTTGGCTGGTTTTTTTTTAATTACAGGATATTACTAACTGAAAACTGTAAATATAACTCTTAGATTTTATTTTGTCAATAGTAAACGTCTTCAAGAAACTTCTACGACTCGCTGCAACCATGAAAACTCTTTTCATCCACCATGCTATAAATCGTTACGTTAACTGCCTGTAACATTCCGTCTCTGAACCAAAAAGTTTGTGTAACATGTAACATGTAACTTTCCATTGTATTTACTCACGTGCCTAAGTGACCACAAACCAATTAAACGTTAGAAATTAACCCGACGTGTATTTTTAAAAAGTCTCAACCAACTTTCTATTAACCGTATCCTTATTACTTCCAGTGGAGCATAGGACAACAATGGTGATTCGTTTGGGTCTATGTTAATCCTGTCGTTTTTACAAAGCTTATATCAACTCACTCTTTATTTGTCTGGTAAAAAGATTGTACACATTATTTCTCTCACACCCAATCTCGAATCAAGCTGAAATTTTGCACAATTTTTTCTTTTATCTGCCAAAACAAGAATCAATTTTAAAAAAATTAGTTAATTATCTATTGGTAATTAATTACTTTGTTTGGTAACGAACAAAGGAAAGAAATTGTTTTTGACTGATGTGGTGGTATAAGTTGAATCTTTATACTTTGCTTTGCAATACAAACTCTAAAATCTTCTATTTTCATAAGCACTTTTCTGGTACAGTGGTTAGTGTGCTGGCTTAAGGAGGTTTGAGCAGTCTAGAGCTCTCGAGTTCAAATCTAGATCGTTCAACTTTTTTTATTCTTTAAAATGCTTTTTAAAAGCTATCATGGTAATATAAACCCAGATACACCCTTCTTTCTCCCGCCAACTCCTTTTCTAACTGGCCCAGACAAGTGATAGGATAACGTAGTGAGAAAGCTCAAAGCATAAAATTGCGCGAAACAAAAACAATTGGTAAAAATATTTCTAATTGCACAGATTTATTATTGTTAGTCTAGATCTACTATACGGCTCCAACTGTCTCGGAAGACAATGGATGCGCCCAGATGAGTCACTGGTTTTGGTTTCGTTATGAGGGGGGGGGGGAATCTGGTGTGACTAATCAAGCCAATTCTGGAGAGGCAGAGTTTGCCACAGGTCATGCATGTACGTGCATCTGTCTAGATCTATTACTAATTTAGTTACTTAACTGATCTAAACTAATTGATACAATTACAATTAATGTATGCTTTATTTAAATGTTTTCCTGTTTGCGACTTGGTCTGCAGATCTCTTCCACCCAACCATACCCCCCCCCCTTCAATAATAAAATATTCTATATTGGCATTTCAGTGAAAGGGTTTCATTTATTCTACTGAAAAGATGAACTCATTTCCTTGATAAGTTTTAGTGGGCATGAACAAAAAAGGTTTTAAAAAATTATAATTCTTTTATGCGACGGAGAGTATATTGCATACACAATGTGTAGCTGGTCAATAGTGATGCGCATCATTTCTCATTATTTCTCAAACAATTACCTGTGACGCCTTCCTACAGCTAAAAAAAAAGTGTAGGCGTTCACACGAGACCTATCGTGATATTAGGCCTGAACACTAGCCTGTGACGTGAAGACCTGTGGTCAGTGGAGACCAGCGGGTTCACACAAGAACAATAGTTAAAGTAGTCTTCAATACAGACCTGCGACGTCGAAACCTGTGGTCATCGGAGACCAATAGCTCGAAGCCACGTTACAGGCCTGACCTACTGACCTATTGGTCTCCACTGACCACAGATTGCTACGTCACAGTTCAGTGTTCAGGCTTACTTTGACGATTGGTTCACACACTGCTTAGTCCTATTTGTGTCATTATATTCAAACGTGTGTGTGTGGGCAGGACATGACATACGGGTCGGCTGAACTTCACCAAGCAACGGTCAGCAAAAGACCAAGTTGACCTCTGCCCCGGAAGCCGGGATTTGAATTCCCTGTCCGGTTGACATCCTCAATTTTAATTCCTTTTCCTGCTGGCATCCTGCATTAAAACTCACTGGGCCGCATCCACTCTAATACCACCTTGTCTGATCCTGCTGTGTTCGTCCTAAGTTTGTTGTTTTGACCAAGGCTGCAGGTAAACACATTTTTACTGTTTCTTGTATACCATATATTCTTGTTTATTTTTTATATAGCATATTGCTACCCAGGTTTTGTCCTCATTGACGGACTACCTTTGTTTTTTAGTTTTGAGATGCCTTTGGAAGGAAGGCCCACTCTGTATGTAATGTGGGGACCTCAATTCCTATTTTGTTTTGTTTTTTGTCAGTCGAGCTCATATCGCATGAGCCATGCCCATTGTATCTTTTGTTTGTGAGTCAAGCTGACCATATTAATTGTCCCTCTTGTAAATATATTCCTATAACCAGTTGTAGATACTGGTTTTTAAGAAACAGTATATAGATTTGTTCTATTGAATTGTTATAGTGTTTGTAAAAAAAGGAAAGAGCGAAGCTCTTCAATGTATGCCAGTTTTATGTAGAACTAGTTGATTTATTTTTTGCTTATTACTTTGTCATTTATTTGTATAATGTTTGTTGGTGTGTCCATATCTCTCTTGTGTTTATAAAAGAGATGATTGGTTCACACTATAAGATTTATTTTTTTTTGCTAAATCTAGTATTTATACCTGATGTGTTTACAAATTGGTCTGTTCATTTAGGCCGTATAATTATGTTTATTTTATGCTCATTAGTAATTATGTTGTATGTTTGCCTTTGGCAGGTTTTTTGTTTACATTAAATTTGAAATAAGCCTCCTGACCTGCCTTGTCATTTTGGTTGTTGTAATTCTGTGTCGAACCCACCACACATGTATAGCACTATATCTTTTTTTTTAGGATATCAGCATGTCAAAGACGTTCGCCATAATGCTGGACGTAGCCGTGCATGGCTCATTTACAAAGTATCGTTTATTCAAAACTATTTTTACTTTATCACTTCAACTTAGGCCAGGATCTAACGATTGTAATAGTCTGGTGCGCAAAATCCTTTTCCGTAATATACCCATAGGCCTATTTATGTAAATTTAGGAAATCAATTCAAATTTAATTACTGCCAAAGAAATAAAAACATCACAACCATCTGTTTTGGAGATTGCATAAGATGCTAAACACGAGAAAAAAATAAGAAAAAAAAGTACTTAAAGAAAACAAAGCTTATATTAAGCGTACTATATCACTTATTTCATGAATGTGCAATAGATCCAGACTAACAATAAAAAAGCATTTGCAAGAATTTAAAAAAAAAGGGAGAACGACATGAATTCGAACTCATGGCCCAAGCTTTCTCGTGTTTCTCAAGCCAACACGGTAACCACTCTGCTAGTAGAGAGCTTATAAACATAGAAGATTTTCTTTTTGGTAAAAAAACTTTGTACACTTTATTTCTCCCACACCCAATCTCATATCAAGCTGAAATTTATTTACTTTACTTGACAACACAAGAATCAATAACAAAAATTAACCAGTAAGTTATTTAACTATTGGTAGTTAATTATTTTGTTTGGTATCTCAAACAAGGGAAAAAACTTGTACCTGATTGAAGTGATGGTATAAGCTGAATTAGTCCCCCTTATAGGTCGTCGTCTGAGTCTTAGAGAACACAACATGAAAATTAGGACGAGACTATAGAAACAATAGATAACTATTACAATCTTCCATGTTCATAAGATCTTCACTCGCAGAAGGGTTACCATGTCTGGTTGAGAAGCATCAGAAGGCTTGAGCCATAAGTTCAAATTCACGCCGTTACCCCCTTTTAGCGGCCCCGTAAGGGGAAAAGCCGCTATTAGGTTTGTGCAAAATGTCCGTCTGTCACACTCAGATCTCGAAAACTAGAAGAGAAATGAAAAATATTTTTCACCATGCGATGCAGCTTGAAGAGCTTAGGTGCAACGGCTACTTTTGGTTTTCTAAACGCAAACCGTTTAATTTATAAAATTAATTATGCAAGCGACATTTCAGTCTAAGACTCTAGATCTAACTCTAATTCTAGATCTAATTCAAAAAGGAAAGATCTACTTTATACTTAACATACAAAATAAAGTTCATTCATTTCATATTTTAATGACATTAACCTTCAAATTTTCTGTTTCTAAAGCATTTTTCATACATTCGTTCGCTAACTTCCATTTTGACATACATTTTAATAGTCCCATTCATGTGTCGTGCAAACCGCTATGTAAACACACTATGATTGGATAGGCTACATGAGGCTCTATATAGGGGATATTAAATATACTAACATATAATAATTAAAAAGGTTCTTGAGACATTGAATTCACTCTTATAATAGTATCTAGACTCTAGATCTAGATCTAAATATACGTAGACCTACAAGCAAATGTTTCTATTTTAAAAAAATGGATTTAGGTCGATTAGCTATTTTGATAGCTCCATTCATACTATTTTTTTTAATTCGCTTTCTTATAGCATTATTTTTTCGTTTAATTGTTTCTAAAACACTCTCGGGGATTATATCGACAGTGATACGCAAATTAAGACCCACGGGCCGCTGAATAAAGTTTTTTTTGGTCTTGTAGTCAAAATTCTACGAACCTAAAACTGTTGCAACACTGAAATAATAACAAACGAATTGAACAATTTTAGATCTAGATCAAATAGAAAGAGCATCAACGTTTTCTTATATTTCCCAATAACACATTATACTTTCTTACTCAGTTGCATGATCAAAAAATAAACAAAGTACGTGATTATACAAAAGTTTATTTATTCGTAACAAGTAATTAATCAATCAATTTGCAACAATAATAGCAAAGAAAACATGACAAGGCACTTTGTTTTTTGTTATTCTAATCCATACCCCCTCCACTTTTAACCCCCCGTGACATTCGTAGATGCTTTCAGATGCCAATGGGGGTCTTCATTTGTCAAGAATAAGTGACAACAGTTCCAATGTAGAGACCGAACGAGAAGAAAAAGAAGGTTCCAATGTTATGTTCTGGCAGAGGCGTATTGAGCAAAACGTGTGCCCGGGGCAAGGTACATTATTGGCGCCCCCCTGAACATCACATAGAAATTTAGGCCTTTAAATAGAACGTATTTAATAATAATATAATACAAATAACCTTAGAATGTATTACCTAACTAAAATATCTACAATAATTATATTTTTTGACGCCTCTCTGCGTGTGGCGCCCCTCTAAGGATGGCGCCCGGGGCATCGTGCCCCATTACTACGCATCTGTGTTATGGTCATATCTTTGCTTTTCTAAATATGACGAGGTGAGCGTTTTAGTAAAGCGAGGTCAAGAAACTTAAAAATTTAGATGTAAACATTTTAACGAAAGAAAAACTCATTTCCCTTGTTAAACACATTGTGTGACCGAGTGGCATAAACCGCTTGTGTAAACCAAGGGTACAAGCGAGACTTTAAATCCCGATGTAGACTTGGACATTTTCTATTTGACTTTTGACCCCAACTCGAGTTATGTAAAGGCAGCTTAAAGGCAGCAAGGAAGTCTTCTTCCAGATGTTTAGGTCATCTCTTTATTTGACCAACGGTTAACGAACAGGGTGTGATGCGGTCGGCACAACGAACAGCCGCCTTTACTTTCCCTCAGCTAAAGTCAGGCGCCCTAAAAATGCTGAAGTTCAAAAACCCCGTCTTCACCGAGATTTGAACCCAGGATCCCAGGTTCGAAAGCCAAGTGCTTAACCACTCAACTACCCCCACCAAACATCTACTAAAGAGATTTACTATAGCTCACAGAGCATGCTATAGGAGCATGGAAGACGTGCAGTACAAAGTAATAATAATACATAGCCAACTAGTATGTTCTCTTTCCTGGTCATATCTAGACACACTAATAACATGTTATTGTTTGCAAATAAATAAAGTTAGTAAAATCAGTGTCTGTTAACATTGAATGAAAGAGCTTTGAATTAATACAAAACGATACATTTCAAGCACAAAATTTTTTACTCTCTCACTATTTAACTTTATACAATGTCAGTAAACACACGCACACACACAGACAATCCTGTCCTGAACAATTTTCACGGGTGATACAATGCATCCATCAAGATTCAGTTTTATCGAGACCAATCGATATAGAAGACCTGAACACTGACCTGCAACGTCATAACCCGTCAGCAGTTTAGACCAATAGCTCGACGCCACGTCACAGGTATGCACGACTTGGTAACGAGCTATTGGTCTAAACTGCCCACAGACTGTGACGTGGCAGGTAAGTGTTGAGGCCTACTATAATGAATGTTCTTGGTTTTATACGCATGTGAAGTGAAGTTGGCTGGGGGGAATGTTATGTCGGATGACTGAAGCATCTCTCACAATGACATTAAAAAGAAAGAATATTTCGTCTCTTTGTCCACATGTTGTTTTTGGACAAACCTAAACAAATACTTTAAAGTATGTTACATTAATACATTCTTCACAGACTACTTTGTGTATGTTAGTAATCGTGAATGTAGACAAGTCTGTAATTAGGGCTTACTTTTAACGTAACCAAAACAAAGTCGATTGACTTAATTTGTAATTATTACGTTATTCTAGACTATTAAGGATGAACAAAGTGATACAATTATTATGCAGTTAGGGCACCTGGAGTATCCTTCAAGCAAAAGAGTTGGCATAATGTTTTTCAGGCATTATTTTAAAATGAATAATCAGAAGCGTTCTTCCCCCCTCCCCTTCCCAAGCAATCTGCCAGAGTGAAGAGTAAATGGTTACATTGGAGTGGGGGGCGGCGATTTTTTTCCAAACCCCAACCCTATGATGATTTGTTCGTAGTTTTTTTCTTAATTCAGCCCCCCTCACACACACACACACACACTTTTCCTGTAACTATGGCGATGTATCCGTTGTAAGGACATAGTAAAAAAAAATATAAGCATGTATCAGATAAGAATGCTACAGACAACTCTTCTAGTTGACCACATTCAAGTGACGATTCATTGTAGAAAGAATGCTTATATCCACGTTCATGTCACTGTACATTCACATAACAAATTCAATATTGGATAATAAATTCGTTTCACCTCTTGGCACAGTAGCACATTTTCTTAAGCTTGAAGTTCTCAATACACGCTGATTGGTCTTCGTAAGCGTTGATCCGGCTAATGTCACCGCCTAGTTTAAAAGCGTGAAACACCGTATCGTACGCTACGGTCACCTCGAAGACGGCGCCCCCTGGGGCCGTTTTCAGAGTCACCTGGTAAACAACAGGCGCCTCGGTCCTGTTCCCGTAGACCACCGTCTGGTTGATGACGTCGTGGAAGCTGTCCTGAAACCTCAGGACATTCTCGTTGGACTTCATCTGAACTATGTCGAGAATCTCCGCCAGCGTGAGCTCGGCGCACAGGTGGGAGGCGGGTCTCAGCATGTCGTTGATTAGACTCACAACACTCCGAGCGATGTCGCCGGCAAGTCTTCCGCCGAGGTTGACGCTCGCCTGCTCCAAACACAAACACCAGTGCGGGAGAATTTTGGCATTCTCACAAGTCCTCTCTTTCGGAATTTCCCTCAGCAGGCTGATCCCCCTGTCAGTAACGTTCGCTGTTTTATTTAGTCCGTCGAAATATAAAATGTCTTTCAATGTCTCATACACGTCAAACGGCGTGGTTAGCCTAAAAGTATTTTGTTTTACATTTTTTACTAGTTGTGGGTATTTCTCATGAAAGGAAGGCGGGAAAACTAAATACATAAATGGCAAACGTTCTTCAACCTTCCCGATGTACGACGTTCTCATGTTGCCAAAGCGGTAGCCGTGATCACTGTAAAATATCAGAACCGTATTATTGAAATGACCTTCCTTTTTAAACTGTTTCAAAAATTTGACATACGCGTAGTCCGCCGAGCCAGCTAGGTTAAGGCTGTCGTGCGTCAGCCTCGTTATGAAAGTAAATCCAAAATGAGGCTTGTTTTTGAAGACGCGGGAAAAGTCTGTGACGTAGTCGAGCACCATCGTGGTCTCCAGCTTGTCGGTGACGCAGTGGTGGTTCTTATTCCACACACTCTTATCTTTTTCCAAGGCCAGTTGTAAAGCCCGATTGTAGTAGTCGGCTGGCGGTGTATGAAATCCTTCTTTGGCGTAGACGAAAATGGCAATTTTGGGAGCGTCTTCGGCGTACAGCGTGCGATAGCCCGCATTAGAAAAGTTTTTCCAGAAGAAGGCGTATTCGTCGAATGGGTGCTTGTTCATCGTTTCGTTCCAACCGATTTCATGGACGAACTTGCCCATCATCATTGGCACAATGTTGACGAATGTATTGTCTGCTACTTTGTTGTAGCCCGCCATTTCAAAAGCCCGAAGTTCCGTGCGCAAAAAGTGCCTCGTTTGCGGCATCTGCCGGATAAAGTTGAGCCTCGAAACCGAGTCAACGCCAATCATGTGAACGTTGTACGTTTCTTTTGGGTTGAACTTTTTCTTGTGCTGGTTGAATTTGTAGCTGCATCTTCTCTCCACTTCATCCTTGGGAGACACCGTTGCGTGGTATTGAGTTGACAGCTTGCCGTCGCTTTGACTGAAGCAGGCTACCCTGATAAACTCATCTTTAGGCGGGATCAGTATGTCGTGGTCAAACATATTACTGTGATAACCGTACGCGAAATTGAAATCATTGGGCTTGGGTCTTAGGATGGGTTGATAGTGACAGCTTTTGAAGTCTCCGTTCAGCTCTTGTTCTATCCTAGTTCTGTTCAGCCTGAGAATAGACCCTTCAGTGTAAGTGATGGTGCGTCTTCCGACGCACAATATTTCACCACGCCTACTCATTCTTGACATGACGGACGGGTCGAAAGGATCTATGTTTGGAATCTTACAGTGGGGGGTGTCTAGTAAAAATCCCATCTGGGGAACCGCTTGATAGTATTGCTTCTGAGCTTGCTGGGGAGAGTCACGCAGCGAAGTTATTTGCTGGTAAATCAGCTGCGTATTCGTCCATATGGTCAGAAATAGAAATACGCCAGTAACTAGAGATAATATTATCAACAACTTCGTTGGTTTATAACGAGTCATTTTGCTCATCCTACAGTTCCGAGTTAACCTGCAATGTAGAAGATAGAAAGCATTTAAGTTTAACTAGCCAATTCAAAAACTGAATTTTATTCAGTTAATTATGAATTTACAAATAGCTTTTTTTCAATCACTATCTATCGGTAATTCTACATAAAGTTTGTAATTAAGTGTTTAATCCCGAGATACTGACTCTAGCAGGCATGATTTCCACCTTGATGATGATGAGGAAGTAGTTTTCCGAATCTCAAGGGAGGAAATAAAAGAAACATTATAAATATTTAAATGCCTACGTTCGCATAAGTGTGTACACATATAGATGTGTATGCACGTTTGATAGAAGTTAATATAAAGAACTGGGGTAATGTAGTCAAAGCACAAGGGAAACAACCATAAGCAATGGAGACAATGTGGACAAAAATGTGACTAAGATGTTTAAAATGTTTAAATATCATTTAATTTTCTACACTCACTATTTGATTGTTTCTATTTAAGTACCGATTGTTGACATTTTCACTATATATATTTTAAGTACCTTATATTTAAAAAATATTCACAATATGTTATTAGAAATTTAAAAAAAAACGCCATGTACAAAGCAATCTAAAACGTTAAAATATTATGACAACCTCAATGTAATTATTTGTATCGCAACAGATACCACAATGCATACTCTATATTGTAACTATCTAATTTGTACGCTTACTAATAAAATATGTATCTTTTGTTTTAAAAAGAAAACCCCACTAATGAGGCCAATAGCCCAAAAAAAGAGGCAATGCCTAAAAAAGAGGCAAAGAAAAGAGGCAAAAGCCCAAGGATTCCTAGGATGTAAACAGCTCGACAACTGAAGTCAAAAGCTAAAAAGTTGAGGTATCCTAAAAGTGTTTGGTCCTAATCATTTAGAATTGACATTTAGGAAAATTATTGATTTTAGGGTAGAGAATTATCTAATTTGATTTTCACATGCTTGTACAATACTCAGGCAGTATTCCAGAAATGGGGTGTTGGTGGTCAGGGATATTTGATATTGTGTTGATTGTTCTGGGGTAGAGGATCCTTGTATCATTTTTCTGTCTCTGGTGGTTTCAATAGTTAGGTAGTATGTATTTTCTATTTAATAATATTTCTATTACTATTATTATAATTTTGGGTTAATCACTTTTCAATTGTTTATGATTTAATACTTGTGAATTATAAGAACTTACAAATAAAAAAAAGCCCACAAAAGAGGCAAGAGGGCTCATAAAAGAGGAATATAAAGCCCAAAAAAGAGGCAAAAAAAAGAGAGCTAATGCCCAAGGATTCCTATGATGATAAAGCTAAAATTGAATAGCGCAAATTCTGAGGTTTCCTATTTATAAAAATAAAAAATGTAAAATATATATATATATATAAAATAATATTAGTGTATGTAAGGTGACCGGTGAGAACGGGATACTAGTTGATATTGGGACAGAAAAAAAAAAGAACAAGCTTAGATTTATCGAGCGATATTTCAACAACTTAGACCTTAGTACAACACATCGGCGAGGTGGCTAAGCGGTAAAGCGCTTGACTTCCGAAACGAAGTACCGGTTTCGAGTCCTGGTGAAGACAGGTTTTTAATTTCGCGATCTTTGAGCGCCTCTGAGTCCACCCAGCTCAAATGGGTACCTGAAATTAATTGGGGAAAGTAAAGGCGGTTGGTCGTTGTGCTGGACAAATGACACCCTTATAAACTGTTGAACCCACAAAACAGGAATTTTGTTGTTTTTTTTTTAATTGACCTAAATTTAGATTTGTTTACCTACAAAATAATATCAGCTCGATAACGTATTGGCCACGAAAACGAACACACAGACACAGACACACACACACACACACACACACACACACATATATATATATATATATATATATATATATTTATATATATATATATATATTGACATCTCTTGCAAGCAAGCACGGCTAATCTAGTTTTAAATCACTCACATTCCTCCTGATTTCCTCCTGGTTGCGAGTACACGTCTACTCCCATGTTGTGTATGCTCTGCACATGAGATGAAGAGATCGACTCACCTTCCTTGTAGTCCCCAGGTGATGTAGAACAAGGTCCCGCCCTGCCTCCCTCACGAGCGCCTAAGGCTCCCGCTTGAACAGAACAAATGGTGAGCAACAAATGTAACTCGTTGTACAGGTCAAGGCGGAGAACACAATTGTTTTGATCTGAGGGGAAAATACAAAACTATGAACTAATGCCTAGTTGATGAAACAAATGTCACATTGACAAGCACATATAGGCCTACAGGGTACAAGGGTGGTGATGTAGGTAAATAAGATTTAACTTTAAAAAATATTTAACAGATATCCGTAAATATAAACAAATGAGTTGAAGGGAGAAACTGTTTGGGTGTTTCGGGAGTCATTATGTCATACATTCACGTCTAAAGCGCTATTAAATATCAACTCAGACACCATTTCACCCTCACTGGCATAGAGGAAAGTAGCTTGCAGTAGATGGCCTCTGAAAGAGACAGTTTGAGGGCTCTCACATAGGCTGCGGGACAAACATTTGAGACCCAAAAGAAAAGACCTTATTGAAGATAGGCGGAGAAGACGGGGGGAAAAGCTTAATAACCGGCGGACAACGTCTTTGTCTGAACGAGATGCGGGAAAATATGCAGATCGCCACTGGGTTTGCGTAGTCATATGAAGCACTGCACTCATCCTTACTCTTCGGAATCGAAGACATTGTCTTTATGTAGATACATTAAAGACATTACTTCAAAAAAGAAAATAATTACGTCCGACGCGTATCCATAGTCATGCATGCTAATTAAATTAATTAGAGACATAAACTCTGATAATGGTTGGTTTTGCTGGCTGATTCAGGCAACCCATTCCATGCTAACGGCACTAGGGAAGGGGCACGTAAACGAATTTGTTCTAGCAGATGTAACATATTTTCCAGATGGGAATTGTATTTGTTCAATGGCCTGATTGATGTGATTTGTTTTCTTTATTACATTTTTAAAAAACTGTAAAATTTATCTTGATAAAGTAAAGTTCCCCTTTCAGACCTTGCCATCTATAGGACAGATAATGTAAAGCTCATCTGTTTTTATGGTAGACGGTTAACGAGGGTGTCATGTGGTAAGCACAAATTCAAATGCCCAATCTTCATCGACATTCGAACACGAAACCCCTTCGTCGGAAGTTAAGTACTGCAACACTCAGCCACCAAGTCCCTAAAATCATAGTTCATCATAATCATTTGTAGAGGAATCTGTTAAGTTTATGAACAGTGGTTAAAATAAAGGTAAGTTTGTATTGCGGTCACTTCAAACAAATATGAGCGCGTTAAATAGTGCAAGCTCAATGCGTGCTTTTATTATGCTAATATTGAACATACGAATATTATATAAGTATAAGCCTTAATTTATATCCTGGTGCCTAGCGGAATCGCGTTTTAAATCAGGTGTCAGGGTTAAGAATTTAGATCGTAACTGGGCCTACGGTAGCACGTTAAATCTTCGGACCCAAAAGACATCCATCCATCCATCCCAGTGGCGCTACAGCCCATGGAGGGCTCTGGCCTGCTTTAACACATCCTTCCATTCAGATCTCTCCTGGGCCTTTCGTCTCCACGCCCTAACCCCAAGCTACTTCAGATCTGCTTCCACATCATCTATCCATCGCATTCGGGGTCTGCCTTTGGGTCGCCTGCCTTTTGGTTTTTGCCTGTATACGATTTTCGCCCCTCTGTTGTCTGACATTCTTTCAAGGTGACCTGCCCAACGTAGTCTGTTCTTTTTTATTTCTTTCACTATTGGTGGGTCTTCATACTATTGATATAACTCATGGTTAGGGCGTGTCCTCCATCCTGTTTCATCCTGTATGGCACCATAGATTTTCCTAAGAATTTTTCTTTCCCAAGTGTTAAGTAAATTTTCAGATGTCTTTGTCAGTGTCCAGGTCTCACTTCCATACATTGCTGCTGGTCTTATTATGGTTTTGTATATTATTTTCTTGGTTTTCCTTGAAATAGTTTTGCTCTTAAGTAAATGGTGGGTGCTATAAAATGCCCTGTTGCCTCCTGCTATTCTTTCCTTTATTTCTGTTAGTAGGTCATTTTTTAAATTAATAGTACTTCCTAGATATTTGAAAGTTTGGACGTTTTCAAATTCGTGGTCTTTGATTTTGATATTTTTTCCCTCTTTTTGATTGTCTCTTGTCATTGTGATGTACTTGGTTTTACTGTCATTGACCTCAAGTCCTGCTGGTCGAGATGCTTCTTCTAGTTGTATGAAGGCTCTAGCGATGTCAGAGGTTTCTTTACCCAATAAGGCAATGTCATCAGCATACTCAAGGTATTGTAGAGGTTGGCTGTATATCGTCCCTGTTGGTTGTGGACCCGTGTTTTCTCTCCTGAAGTAGTTAGTAATAGTTCCCCTTGTGTTTATGTGTATATTTCTTATATGTGTATATTTCTTATAACTCTCTCCAGTGTTAAATTGAAAAGCATGAAGGAAAGTGCGTCTCCTTATCTTAATCCTCGTTTAATCCTAAATTCCCGTGAGTGTTCTCCTTGTATTATGACTTTGCTTTTTGAGTTGTTTAATGTCATATGTATAAGTCTTGTCAGCTTGTTGGGTATTCCAAATCCTGTAGAGTGTTATATAGGTATTTCCTTCTGATACTGTTATTTTATAGTCTATAAAGAGTTGGTGGATTGGTATGAAGTATTCATGGCATTTTTCTAGTATACATCTCAGTGTGAAGATGTGGTCGGTTGTGGATTTGTTGGGTCTGAAACCACATTGGTAGTCACCTAAGATTTCTTCTGAATATTTTCCAAGTCTCTTAGTTATAAGCCTAGACAGTATCTTATAAGTCACATTTAGTAGAGAGATTCCTCTGTAATTACAGCATTTTAACTTGGATCCTTTTTTGTGTATTGGGGTTATAAGAGCCCTTTCCCATTCTGTTGGTATTACTTCTTCTTCCCAAATTCTTGATATTAGTCTGTGTATTTGGGAATGTAAGTCTTTCCCTCCATATTTAATTAGTTCTGCTGTGATTTCTCCTGGTGCTTTGTGATTCTTCATGGTCCTAATTATTTCTGATGTTTCAATGAGTGTTGGAGGGTTCACCAAGGGATCTGGTCCCCCATGTGGCAGTTCATATTCTCCATTGTCTCCATCTTCAGTGGTATTTAGGATCTCCTCAAAGTATTCAGCCCATCTCTCAATGACCCTGCTGTTTTCTGTAATAAGGTGACCATCTTTGTTCTCTAGCTTGTGATCTAGCTTGAAATCCGTTCTTTTCATCTTTAATTTTCATATACATTCCTCTTATGTCTCCCTCCTTTGCTAGTTCCCCAATTTGAGTAATCTTGGACTTTTCCCATTCCCATTTTTTCTTTCTTACAACTTTTGTGGCCCTTTTTCTTGCTTCATTTGTATTGCTGTCTAGTGTTCCTGGTTTCTCTTCTTGCTTCATTGTATTGCTGTCTAGTGTTCCTGGTTTCTCTCTGTAGCATTATCATTCGGGCATTGTTCTTCTCCTCTATAGTCTGTCTGCCCTCATACCCCCCCCCCTATTGTCTCGTTCTTTTGTTTCAATCCAATGACCTCTTCTGATGTTCTTTTGATAGCATGCTTTATTATTTCCCAATGCTCATTTATGTTATTTTCGCTGTCCTTTTCTAATGTTGTCAGTTGCGTTTGAAGTGCCATTCTATAAGTTTCTGCAACAAGTGGATTCTTTGTGAGTTTTTGACTATCCTATTGCTGTGCTCTCTTTCTTTGGTAATTGTGTATGGTACTTATTCTTTGTCTAAGTTTAGCTTTTACTAGTAGATGGTCTGAGTCAGCATTAGCTCCTCTGAAACTTCTTACATCTGGTATGTCTGATCCATGTCTCTTATCTATGAGTATATGATTTATTTGATTCTGGGTGTTGCCATCAGGTGAGATCCAGGTGTTATAATTTTGTGCTGCTGATAGACATTCCTTTTCCTGATGCAAAATCCACTAATCTTATGCCATTATTGTTGATCATGTAAGCTTTCTTTGCCAATCGTTGGTCTGAATGCTGATTCCTTTCCAATTTTGCATTGAAATCTCTTAAGACTATTTTGATGTCATGCTTTGGTGCTTCATCATAAATTCTTTCCAGTCCATCATAGAAGGCTTCTTTTGTGTTATCATCTGCATCTTCAGTAGGGGCATGAACATTGATAAACGATATGTTGAAGAATTTTCCTTTGAAACGTAGTGAGCAGAGTCTATCACTTACAGGTTTAAATCCAATGACATTACCTACCATTTCCTTTTTAACAGCAAAACCTGTACCTAAGTTGTTAATGCTTCCACCACTATAAAATATAGTATACTCCTTGGTTCTGAGAATGTCCGAGTCTTTCCACCTGATTTCCTGTAGGGCTACAACGGGTATCCTATATTTCTTTAACACTTCAGTAAGTTGGGCTAGCGCACCTGCTCTGTAAAGGCTTAGCACGTTCCATATCGCAAAACAAAAATCATGTCCTTTTCCAGGCCTAGGTCGTTTTCCGTTGAGATCTGTCCGGGTTTTCTTGTGTGTATTAGCTATCGTAACAGTATTTTTTATATGACAGAGTTGTTAGCCCTGTGCATAACCATCTGGGGGGCTGCCCCTTTCAGCTCTCTGGACAGCTGCCTTTATTTTCGGGTAAGGTGCTCTAGCCTTTGTGGATCCCTCCACTTCCTGCAAGGCAGCAGGTTTGATTTTGGTCCACCCCGGGTATTTTATTTCCCGGTACCCACCATATCTGGAGGGTATTCCCCTATCCGCCACCTGGGAAGGCGCTCGATTGGAGATCAAAAACTCCACACGAGGACCCAAAAGACAATGCCTTATTATTAGGTAATTTATTATTATTATTATTATTACTACTATTATTTCGAAATGAATTAATTTCCATTCTCTGGAGCATCCAGGGTCGAGCTTCGTTAAAAGGAAACACCTTTCATTAAAGTCCCTTTGAATTAGTTAATAAACACATAAGAAAAGTTCAAGTTATTATTATTTTGTTGGAAAGGAACAAATATTCATTCTCTGGCACTGCCACATTGGAAATCGGGCCCCATGATGACCTGCTGACTATCGTAAAAAGAAAATGCAAACTCGAACTGTAGTTTCAAGTTATTAGGTCTTTATGGCTCGTAAAGATCATCATTATTATTATTATTATTATTATTATGTTAAAAATGAACGAGTAGTTATTCTCTGGCGCTGCCAGGGTCGAGTTTTGCTATTATTATTATTATTATTATTATAATTGTTATGTGAAAGACTCCATTTGCAATTCTTTCCTTCTCTTATGATCGTATGATGTAAGGTAAAGATTTAGTGATGAAGTTCGTTTTAGGATTTATAGAATGTAATGAGTTTAAGTAATGGGGGGGGGGGGTAAGGCTCAGTATTGGGTAAAGGCAATCGTGAAGCAAATGTTGATTATATGTCATTAGTATTCATCACAGGGATAGGTTTGATATTACATTTCTCGTAGTATTGTCGCCTATGTACTATTCTATTCATTGTATTGGTTTCTAACCACTTTTCAAAACACACTCTCTCATTTTCCAAATTTCATTACCTCCGGGTCTTTATATATATAAACTAAATAACATTTCCGTCAGGCGGCTGTGATATATGGACTGACTTTTTGACCTTTACAACCGTCGACATTTCTATGAGTTCCCACATCCGACGAATTTCAAAACTTTTTGTACAGTGTTCTTCACACACCCTCCCTCCCCCAGACTCTACATTACAGCGGAATAAAAGGAAAATGTGACGTTTGTAATAGACTGAACCAGTCCGTTTTACAAAGAGTAACCAAGGTATGCAGTACAAATAGATAGATCATTTTATTAACTCTTATGGTCAGTGAAATGAAAAAAAACCAAGAACAATTAGGTAGCCGTCGTTTGAATGTCTCTCTCTCTCTCTCTCTCTCTCTCTATCTATCTATCTATATATATATATATATATATATATATATATATATATATATATATATATATATATCTGTCTGTCTGTCTGTAATAAAACTACCTTGAATGAAGCACTTCTGAGTGCTTATCCAAATAAAAGCGGAGCATTTTTTGAGATCAATCAATCTTGTTAGTTGTTTTTTTTTTCCTATTCCTATGTTCTTATTTCTCTAGCTTTTGCTGAACTAGAATTTTGTTATTCTGACATTGAGATTTAGAATGCAGCATTTGTTGATACACACAGTCCACACCAGAAATGAGGATTATAAGAATATTCGAATCATGATCACATTGGCGATTGGATCCCGGGATGACCTGCAGACCACTTTAAAAAAAAAAAGAGAAAGCGACGGGAAGACTTATTCAAAAGATGGAAGGGACTGTCATTGACTGACCAACGGTCGGTCCAACAGGTTTTAAGAGATAGGCGAAGATAAAGGATGTATATTTATATACTAGCCGGATATTACCCGCGGACAGCGGGCCTTACTTTGGGTATCTCTAATCTAATGGATTGGATTTAGATCTATGTCAAACTTGGCCAATGTTTCTTTAGCATATTTTTTTTCTTTCCCCACGATTGTGACAATGTGTATACCCATTAATAGTCACATCAAATATAAATAACTTTGAAAACGGGTTTAGCCGATTTATTAAAAAGTTTCGTTCTTTAATAGAGATGAATTTAGCTTTTTTTGTATACATACATTCATACATACATACATACATCATGCATATACCTTACTTTCTGCTTTATATATTAGATATGTACTTTTCCCCGTCTGTGCCTGTCCTCGGCAATGGATTTTCTTTTGCCGTGTATCCCGCGGCTTTTGTAAGTGATCTTCTTATCTTATATAATACAGACGTTACTTCAAAAAAGAAGATGATTACGTCCTACGCGTCATCCATTTAGTCATGCATATTAACCAATGACTTAAATTCTGCCAAGTCACTGGTTTTTCTGGCTAGCTCAGGCAACCCATTCCATGCTCTAATAGCACAAGGGAAGAACGAGTATTTGTACAAATTTGTCCTAGCATATGGGACGAGGAATGTGCCTTTATTTTTGTGTCTTTCAGAGTATTTTATTAAATTTTGTTTTTGTATTTGAAGATTATGGTTCAGTGTTTTATGTATAATTGCTACTTTACTTTTGAGTCTTCTGTCTTGAAGGCTTTCTAAATTTAGTGATTTTACTGAAGGTGTTACTCTAGTCAAATGTGAATATTCGTTTGTTATGAATCTCACTGCTCTATTTTGTGTTTGTTCCAGTTTCTTAATGTTTTCTTGAGTTGAGGGGTCCCAAACGGAGGATGCATGTTCTTTTATTGGCCTAACCAAGGTTAAATAACATTTTAGTTTTATGTTCTTATTTGATTTATAGAAATTTCTTTTAATAAACCCTAATGCTTTGTTGGATTTTTTTAATAGTTTCATCAATATGTGGATTTCATGACAGTTTTTCATTTATTATAACACCTAGGTATTTTGCGTTTTTAGTCTGTGTTACTGGTTTGCCATGAATAAGATAAGTGGAATTAATTTGTTTTAGTTTTTTTTTGTTACTCTTAACAACTGACATTTTTCTGGGTGGAAAGACATGCTCCAATTTGATTCCCATTTCTGTAATTCATCTAATTCTCTTTGTAAAATATCTGTGTCTTGTATTGTTTTTATTGTTCTATATATTATGCAATCGTCTGCAAATAATATGACTTTTGTTCCTGAACTAATGCAATTGGGTAAATCATTTATGTAAATTAAAAATAGTAGTGGACCCAAGACTGTTCCTTGAGGTACACCTGAGTTTACTGTTATTGGTGTTGATTTAGAGCCATTTATTATTACAGTTTGTTCTCTCCCTATCAGAAAATCTTTAATCCACTGATGCAGTGGACCATTAATGCCGAAATATTTTAATTTTTTAAGCAAACTATGGTGGTGAACTTTGTCAAAAGCCTTGGAAAAATCTAGTAAGATAGCATCTATTTGTTCAAAAAATCATCAATTAGTCCTATTAGTTGTGTTTCACATGATCTATATTTCCTAAAGCCATGTTGGTATGGGGTGAGGACATTATGTTTGTCTAGGTGGTTTATGATGTTGCTACATATTATGTGTTCTAGTATTTTACATGTGATGCTGGTAAGTGATACTGGTCTGTAGTTTCCTGGATCAGATTTTTCTCCTTTTTTAAATAGGGGGGTGACATTAGCTTCTTTCCAGTCCTTTGGTACTCTGCCCTGGTTAAGCTGAAAGAGTATTTTGAACACTGGGACTAGCTCATTGCTTAGTTCTTTGAGTAATCTAGCTGGAATACCATCAGGTCCAGACGCTTTATTTGGTTTGGTGTTGGCTAATAGTTTTTGAATTCTATTTTCTTGTACTACTAAATCTATGTTGTCTACTTGGTTCAAATTAAGAAATATGTCTTTGTCTCCTGGGGCTGAGAATGCTGATGCAAAAGTATTTTTTTAGGATGTTTGCTTTAGTTTCATTATCATTATGTATTATGTAATGTTCATCTTTTAATGGCGCTATGCCTGTTGTTTCCATTTTCTTAGACTTAATGTAAGACCATAGGTTTTGTTGTTATCTTTAGATATTACACTGTTTATGTATTCACTCTGCAGCTGTCTGCTTACTTTTTGGGTTAGGTGTTTAATTTTTAAATACTTTTTGTAAACTCTTTCTGCCTTGGTTTCTTTAAATTTTCTATATAGGTTTTCCTTCTGTTTACAAAGCTTCTTTAGTCTATTATTAAACCAGCATTTATTTATTTTGTTTGACGTGTATTTAGTTGGTATATGATTTTCTATAATGCTTTTAAGATGGTTTTTAATGAAATTCCAGAGGTCATGGACTGGTTGGTTAATGTCTTTTTCTAATAAGAATGTTTGTTGAAAGTTTAATGCAGCTTGGTGTAGTTGTGTTAGGTTACCTTTATTCCAGAGTAAGATTTTTCTTTTGGGTTTTGTATTGGCTACTGCTTTTATCTGACTGTGTATTTTTATGATCTCATGGTCTGATAGACCAGGGATAATATCATAATCAACTACTAATCCAGGTCTGTTGGTTAAGAAGAGATCTAATGTGTTGTTTAATCTAGTTGGCTTTTTAATGATTTGATCTAAACTTAGGTTGTGTAAAGTTTCTATGAAAAGCTCATTTATGTCCTTAAGGTTTTGGTGTTTATCTATGGTTAGTGTTTTCCAATTTATATCAGGTAGGTTGAAATCACCCATAATCCAAAAAACTGCATTTTTATTTGTCTCTTTAAGTGTAGTAATCTGATTACATAGTTCCTGCATGTATTCTAAACTAGAATTTGGTGGTCTGTAAATGCTGCCTATTATTAGGGATGTTGAGGTGGTATTAATTTTACAAAATGTAGATTCTATATTTTTTGAGTTAGGTAAGGTAATTTTTTCTGCTATAAGAGTGTTTTTTTTATTGCTAAAAGAACTTCTCCATGATTATCAGCCCTATCTTTTCTAAAAATTTCATAATTATATTGAAAATTTCTGCATTATAAATTTTAGGATGTAGCCAAGTTTCTGTTCCTGCAATTATGTCTGGTTTCTCACATTCTTCAGCATATATCTGTAATGTTACATAATAACCTGTCTCTTGCTTGGTTCGAATGAACCAGTAGACATTTTTTAAATCAGCTCTCGCTTAGAAAATAATTGCTCTCCTGGATTGTTGCCGCCGCCGCGCAGGGTATAAACGAAGGCGCCTCTGCCGCTGACTTTTTATTGCAACGCAAATACGTTCTCAGCCGGCTCCCCGCTGGGCGTCGACAAATACCCGAAAGGAGGTTCTATTTTTAGGTTATGGCAGCAACTTCCTTTCCCCACTAATTTTAGCTGCTGATGTGAAACATACCGTATTTTTAAATCAGTGCTTTCTTCAGTGGGGTAATATAAAATATTTGCAATTAAAAGAGTTGAATTTGTGGAAAAAAAAAGTTTTCAATCGGATTGCTTCCGGTGCCGTTTCTGGTGATGTCTAGCAATGTGATTCATATCAATTCGTTAAAAAAAATATTTTAACCGTGAAATGATGTGTGATTACATTTCCAGTTCTAAGTTTTTTTTTTTTTTTTTTTTTTTTGTTGTTTTTTAATGTCGAAATTTGCAGAGAGGAACTATAAACATCTTAAATGTATAGTCTACAAATATTGATCACATATGTTGCACAAATGTTATCTCACGCAACGCTTCGGTCTCTTTCACGAAAAATATTTGTGAAAACGGAATATGGTCTCTCTTCGTAAAACGATTAAACAAGACTCTAAGATTTAATACTTCTCTGTACAATGGATAAGTCCATCGAATTAGATCTGTGTGTTTCACCTAATATCAGTCATTAGATTTAGTTTGATAAGACTGGCATTGATATTCTTTGGGAAAAAATGTGCAAAAAAAGGTCGATTAAAGTTTGATTGATAACGCTCTCTTCCAACTCCCGAAACTGAGCAGATGGTCGAAATTAAAACAAAAGTCTATTACATTTTCTGTTTTAGCTGTGCATTGCCTATGTGTAGCTCTATGTTGCCTGTGTGTAGCTCTAAGTTGCCTGTGTGTAGCTGTGAGTTGCCTGTGAGTAGCTCTAAGTTGCCTGTGTGTAGCTGTAAGTTGCCTGTGTGTAGCTGTGAGTTGCCTGTGTGTAGCTGTGAGTTGCCTGTGTGTAGCTTTAAGTTGCCTGTGTCTAGCTGTAAGTTGCTTGTGTGTAGCTGTAATTTGCTTTTTTTTTTGTAGCTGTAATTTGCTTTTTTGTAGCTGTAAGTTGCTTCTGTGCAGCTGTGAGTCGCCTTTATAAGCTGTATTACCTGTGTGCAGTTCTAATTTGCCTTTGTGTAGTTTAAAACATAAACAGGTTCATATTGTAGACAACATTAAGATGACGTGGTTGGCAACAGCATAAATAATTGGGCGGTTGACATGACATTAACAGTTCATATTCGCTTTGCTAGTCTTGACTAAAATACGGGATGTGGTTAGAGATATGACATAGAAGATTTTGGTTTGGTGATATAGTATTGATGTTATGTTTTGAAACATTGAATAAGTATCATATGCATAAATGTATTAGTATATTGTCACCAATCCATTCTATTATTCCAGCTCATGATTTCTACACAAGACGGTGCGCAAAATGTTCCCTGAGAGTCTTTTTATTGGACTCTACTAAATACATTCGGGAATTTCCACAGACGTAGATGTAGATGTCTAGAAAAAAAAATTTCTAAGATGATTATATTTTGACAATTGTATAACGGTAAAACCAGAGTTTTCCCTGTGCCCAATTAGCTATCAATATTTTTCACCAAAATATACATACGCTGTTACATTTCTAATTAAAATTGCTATAGCCGTTTTTGAGAGCTGATAATAGAAGTTGTAAAAATAAAAGTAATAATAATTACTATAAATTTTAGAGATAAATGAAATGAATTTGGCCTAATGTCCTTTGGGATGTTGTATAACCACGCAAACTTTTAAAAGCTATTATTTTCGAACTCACAAAAAAATGATATGGTTTAGTAATTTACTCACAAAATTATAGTTTTCAGATATTTCAAGTTTATGGTACTGAGATCATCCCTTCAAATTTACACTGGACATTGCACGATCAAGTCTATCTCTTAAACTGTTAAAGGCGATATAAAGAGCACTGATTACAGATGTTCATGCAGAAAAATGTCAGTTGTTAAGAGTAACAAAAAAAAACTAAAACAAATTAATTCCATTTATCTTATTCATGGCAAACCAGTAACACAGACTAAAAACGCAAAATACCTAGGTGTTATAATAAATGAAAAACTGTCATAAAATCCACATATTGATGAAACTATTAAAAAAATCCAACAAAGCATTAGGGTTTATTAAAAGAAATTTCTATAAATCAAATAAGAACATAAAACTAAAATGTTATTTAACCTTGGTTAGGCCAATAATAGAATATGCATCCTCCATTTGGAACCCCTCAACTCAAGAAAACATTAAGAAACTGGAACAGACACAAAATAGAGCAGTGAGATTCATAACAAACGAATATTCACATTTGACTAGAGTAACACCTTCAGTAAAATCACTAAATTTAGAAAGCCTTCAAGACAGAAGACTCAAAAGTAAAGTAGCATTTGTACATAAAACACTGAGCCATAATCTTCAAATTTAAAACAAAATAAAATACTCAGAAAGACATAAAGATAAAAGCAAATTCATCGTCCCATATGCTAGGACAAATTTCTACAAATACTCCTTCTTCCCTAGTGCTATTTGAGCATGGAATGGGCTGCCTGAGCTAGCCAGGAAAACCAGTGACTTGGCAGAATTTAAGTCATTGGTTAATATGCATGACTAAATGCATGACGCGTAGGACATAATCATCTTCTTTTTTGAAGTAACGTCTGTATTATATAAGATAAGATAAGATATCAATTAAAAATAGTTAAAGCGTAGGCATTTTAAAGGTGATTAACAACAACCCAACATCTATATTTCACTGTCACTAAATAGTTTCTTAAAACTTGGCTGATATAAAGTAGTTACTAAGATTAGTTCTGTGTTAGAATGTGGACACTACTGACGTGTACAAGAAGAAGACTCAGCCTTTCTCGGAAATGTGTGTGTGTGTCAGAGAGAGAGAGTGGGGGAGAAATGTTAACAAGAAGATGTTGTTCTCCTTCTCCAAGAATGTGTGGGAGAAAGCGTCATATGCAAACTAACGTGTAAACTCATTAGTTCCGCAAACAAACAAAATTAACTTCAGGAAGTCACGTAGTGTGTTTGTTTACCGAAGCATTAAGACAATAAATGTTTTCATAATGCTCCTCTCTCTCTCTCTCTTTCTCATCATCCAACTCTGTTTATTTCATTTTTACCAGGTACTGACGAAGAACCCAAAAGCAATACAGCCCCCACACATACACAGCACAGATCAACATTTCCTCATCGTTAAGTCCCACATAAAGTCTCTCCCCAGGAGAGTCTCGTGTATGTCAGAAGACTGCATTGTTGGCGCGAGAAGTGCTACAACCAATAAACAAACAGCAGGTAACACAAGTCAAAGTTCACGTGGAAAAAAGCAGATGTGTCGTTAAAGTAATAAAAATAGAGCAATATTACTTCTATTAATATTAGGGTTACTTACCTGATTTAATTTCGTTAGTCGGGGGGTCTCATTAAGATTCCAGATAGTGACAGAATGTTATTTACAGAAATTAATGTTAACAGTTCCGAGTTTAATTTTCACCAAATGGAAGTTGCTCCATCAGCAGACGGGATGAGCTTGTCAAAACTTGGCCTGGATGCAAGGGGTGATCATCACAACTGAATGTCTGGAACCGTTCCTTTTGGTGGCTATCACCTAGTACAACTTTTACGTTGCTATTTATAGATGGAGATAAAACCGTAACAGTTCTGAGTGGGATTTTAATGTTTTCTTTGAAACTATTTTATATCACTTACGGATTAAGTAGAAAATGTGTCCTACTTACATGGCTTTTAAAGAAGCCTATTATTTATGAATAGCTCAATTATGCGAAAATTCATAAACCACAACGGCAGATGAGTACATAAAACGTAGCGTTTTAACAGTTTACACAGCCCCGCAATGTTGGCCCAGCAGACGGAAGGCCTGCACGCTGCCAGAAACAGTCAGGGGTCTTCCGGGAGGCATAGCAGACGGTGCCGGGGCGAATTTATCGCGGCCAGGTGCTATCAGGTTCCAGTAAACACATGGAAGGTTTTAAGATGAGCGAAGCCACAACGTGGAGAAGAGAGAGGGTAGCGTGTGGACGATGGAGGCGGAATGATACAGGAATGTGCGCGGATGTTTTTTTTCTTTTTTCTCAAGCTGTGATTGTATCAAGTAAGAATAACTGTACAGGAGCGAATCATTCAAGTGTTTGTGGGAAAGGGAAAAGGGGGAGATGGGGGAGTGTTGTGGACTAAAAACAAACAAGGGGAATCTGGAAGTGAACTATTCAAGAGCATAAGTTGAGATTTACCTGTGTGGAGGACTAGTCACAGATTTGACAGTATCTGGTGTACTTTAACTGTACAGTAGTCGAGTCAGTGCACTAGGGAATCGTATTAGGTTTTAGTCGTTTAAACTTTTTTCAGTACTACAAATGTCCTCTGCTAAATCCAATTTATTATTATTATCATATTATTGTTATTATGATTATTATTATTTTTTATTTATATATATATATAATTATTGTTATTATTATTATTATCATTATTAGTAGTAGTATTGTACTATGAACTACTTAATAATAATAATTATTATTATAGCTTTTATATATCGCTACTTTCATGCTTATAGCATGCTCAGAGCGCTATGGTCCAATCTCATTTGAGGACCAGTGGGGGGGGGGGGGGGGGGGGGGGTATGTGAGAGAAGGTTTTCTAGGCTGCGCTCAGTAAACACAACTCTGCTCGAGTCGAGTCATTGGTAGCCGAGTTAAGCCATGTTCAAGCGTACTTGGCCTCTCGACTACGCTTCCCACTACTTGTCATTCTCTGACATTGCCAGGGCGGCAGCCAGCGTTGTCCGTTTAACAGTAAACACTTAGGAAGTTACTGTTGATGCGACAGGCTTGCAGGTAACGAGTATCTTCTTAGGAATGTTTAGGGCCTCAAGGGTGAGTGCGAGGTCAGTTTTCACTATCCCTTTGGTTGATATAACAACAGAGTGTATTGTTCTTTTAGAGAGTAGAAAGATTTTCCATAGTCGCTTAATCTCTTCTAAAATTAGGATTTCATATTTTTTCCACAGTTTATTTTCTTATAGTGTTATTATTATTATTATTATGTCGGAAACGAACGAGTAGCCATTCTCTGGCGCTGCCAGGGTCGAATTTCGTTAAAGAGAAACAAAATTCATCGTAGTCCCTTTAACAGCTTCCACTGAGGAATTTTCTGGTGATGTGGCAGGTCTGCAGCAGTACTGCCCTCGGACAGGCAAAGAGGATGTTCCTAGGAATGTTAAGGGCCTTGAAGGTTTATGTGAGGTCAGCTGTTACTATCCCCTCGGTTGATATAACAATGGGGTATATTGTTATTTTGGATTTCCATAGACGCTTAATCTCCAAGTTTAGGTTCCCATATTTTCTTTGTTTTTCTATCTCAGTTTTTTTTAAATTATGAGACAGTGGTACAGCAATGTCGATAATGGTTGCGGTTTTTTCTTTTTTATCAATGAACAGAAGATCAGGGCAATTGAAATATACCGTTTTGTCGGTCAGAATAGGCCTATCCGAGTACAGCAGATGTCCTGTAGACTCAAGAACCTCATGTGGTGAGTAGTTATAATAAGGAGTATTGTGTGTTAAAGCCAAGCGTTGGTGTATACTTTGCAACTTGGTTATGGCGACCTAGGTAGGCTGATTCCGATAGGGCTGGACATCCTGCCACAATGTATTCAATCGACTCGCCCACATTTCCTCATTTGTCGAAAACATTGAGTTTTAGGTTATGTTTCTCGTAATTTTTTGTCCTAATTACTCAGTCCTGTATTGCTGTAACAAAGCCTTCTGTTTCAGAGTAGAGATTACCTGCTTTGAGCCATGTCGATGTTGTCCCCATCTAATAAAGCCGTGAATTTTCCGTGGATTTTTTTTTCTTTCCATTGGCAAATTTCATGCCCTACGTCGTCCAAACCGACATTGACATCAGCATTTTGTAGGTTCAGAGGGGTTGCTTCGTAGTCATATCTGCGTAGAAAGGAAACTAGTTGATTGCTGAAGGCGAGCAGTTTTGATCGTATTTTTAAAACTTACATCCTGCACAAGTTGAAGATGTTCTGCAATCCACGACCTCCACCCTTCCTAGGCAGGTATAACCTTATGGTGGAGGACTTGGGGTGTAAGCATCGAAATTTGGTTAGTAATTTTCTAGTGAGTCTGTCAATGTCATGTAGGTCGGGGTCAGTCCATTTGATTACTATTATATTTATTATTATTTAGATTTCTAAGGCTAAATGGAATATTTTTAAAAAATATCTCTACACTATACAGCAACGGTTTTCAACCTTTTTAGCTCGGCTACTCCTTTTTACTATTTCCCACAATGAGACGACCCCAAACGTAAAATTATTTTCGTTCATAAGTCTAAGTATCATAAAAAATATCTAATTTATTTTGTCAAACATATTTCTCCTTATAATTACATTTCAAATAAATGAATTTTTGCCATAATAACTTGCATTCCTTGACTTGTCTATTACATATTCACCATATTTTATGTTCCATGCGTATGTGACAATTTGAAAAGCATAACGGAACATAGTAGATTGTCACTACTACAGTAAACTACATCGTCACAAATAAGTTTGTGCAAACAGTACGAAGGTTGAGCTTGTTTGTTTCACCAGATCAGGAATTCTCAAGGCAGACAAAATCAAAACGAATGTCTACTTCTGTAATTACTTGATAATTAACAGGCTGGAAATCCATGTTTCCCAATATATGTTAATGACTTGATCATTAATTATGTAAATGACAATAAAATCATTTTCACTATATCGCTATAAATGAGTTCAATAACCTCTGTGATGTTCAACTTGACTGTGAATAGTGTAAACAGCAAGTTGAGTAGATTAGAAAAGAATGATGAAATTTCGTCCACATGCATGAACAAATGTTCTTTCAAAGAAGTTGTCATTTTATTTGTTAGTCAGGTTCAATAACATCTTCTCATATAGAGAAGATAAGCTTGAAAACATGTAAATATTATTTTCCACCATCTAAAAATGTATAACACTTCCTAAGTAATATTGTTCCATTAGGAAGTTTTCACTTTTGGGAGTAAGTTTCACATTTCAAATGGAAACATGAATACTGTCCTAGACAATGATAACATGTTTGGCTTAAGCTCCAAACGAAGTATATGGCTTACTAGAAATGGGCAAAATAATGGAAATCATTATTGTAAGTGCCAAACTCATTTTGTTTGTTTCTTTTGTTTGTTTAAAGCAATTTAAAAACTGTTTTACACAAACCTACATCTGATGTTATTAAAGAATTTTTGTAAGCAACAATACAGTTCAAGGGCACATTGTGTTATTCTTTACACAAGACATATAGGCCTACAGTTTGGGATCAGCGGCGTCGCAAGCTGTGACAGGGTTTAGCGCTGTGTGCTGCAACTGCCTAAGGGTCGCTGGCTCGTTATTTTTCCTCAGGGTTGACCCACGAAACCTTTCCCTTGTTTGAGTATAGTTGCAAGTCAACATAGGTTTGGATTCAGTTTTCCTTCTGCTAAGTGTGTTGCTGGCCAAGGCTAATGAGTCTCTCCTGCCTAAAGCTTACTGTTTTAGACGCCAGTTATTCGCCTTTTTTTCTTCTCCTGTAATGAAAACAATACTTGAGCCAGACGTGAAAGATGAAGAAATACACGAGAAACTGCTCTTTGCGAAATTAATATCTAATGTTTGAAGGACTATTTCATAGAACAACAAATTCCTACATGAAACATAATAACCGTAGCAACAGATGATAAACCTGAAAAAAGAACAAATAACATATTTCCAGTATGTTTTGTGGTTCCAGTAATATATTTAAATTGTTATTTAATTGGTTTAAATTTTGATTTTATCAATAAAAAAAAGATATCTATAGCTTGGGAACCACTGGTCTAGACTCTAGAATCTAGAAGGTAAATATTATGTTAATATGTTAAGGCATAATATATTGTGCTGCTTTCCAGACCACTTGATGTAGATGTAACAGTAGAGAATACAGGGTGGCAAACAAAGGCATAGTGTAATTTACGACGTGGATTTATGTATTCATGCTACTCTTTACGACATCTACGGCCTCTATTCTTCAAGTTTATCTACAACAGGCTGATGTAATACAATTCTAAACTTAGAACCTTGAGCTTCTGAACGTGATCAGAAATAGTCGTAATACGACTGAACGTGAAGTTAGTTTTTATTGTATAACTATTGTTAAGATAGTCCAATATAATTGAGGCAACACTTCTTGGAGTTGGGCCTAACACTTTTATTCAACACCAAAAGACGCCATCTTGAGCACACAGGAAGTTTACAACACAAAACACATAACTCACAATAACTAAGGGCTATAACTTACATATCAGCTATTAACAACTATACCATCAGAGTATGAATTGAATTAATTTTTTAATGCATCAATTTTTTATTTAGAATGAAATTCTATCTATTTAGGATCATGTACACTGCTGTTTGTTCAATTAAAGCTATAAATTAAACTATTTTTTTCCCTTTAATTTAACAATGGTTTATATGTAAGTGCATAAATATACATATACATTTTGAATGGAATTGTTTTTAAAGAGACATTTATTTGTCTATGGTTTATCTCTGTTTTTCATGATGCTTTTAGTTTTATCAATTTAAACATGACATAACACAAGCACAATGCAAGCCATCGTTTTTTCTCTAAATGTGCAGCTATAAAACATAAGCAGAAATGGTTGAGACTTTATGAGTTACATTATCATCTTAGATCTATCGGGATTGCAAGACTACCAAAAGTGAAAGGTACACGATGACGCCAGTATAAGGAGACGTCATTCTTAATTTCGGAATTCAAATATTCTCTATTGATATACACATACCCTACCGTTGGTCTTATCTACTCAGTCTTTAGTAGGCTTAGAGAGTTAATAATGGAGATTTACTTAAGAAGGTTTTAGTCGGTCCCCTAAAGCAGTGGTAATCAGCTTGCGAGTCTGGAACCACGATCATATAATACGCTAATTTCTTATCACTCTATAGCTGGCACAACGCGCTGATAATATCCGTGTGTAATTATACTAAGGTATCAAGTCATATAGTACGTAATAGTGGATAGTGATTGATAACAGTTAATAAACAAACGCAAATACCAGTTGATACTTCAAACATGACAGAAAGGATTCAATCTAGAAAGTGTCTTGGCGAATCGAACAGTATTGAAAGTTTATTCTGTTTGGTTGTTTGTTTGTTGCTGTTGTTGTTTTTTTCTACCCATCGGCTTAGTAGATGTCTATGTAAAACAAAATGAATTCATTACAACTAATTGATGACATAAAAATAAAATGTTTGATTGATTCATGTTTTGTAATGAATAACTGTACAAAGTTTCAACTTGATCCGAGAATTGGAATTAGGAGAAATAGCGTGTATAAGATAAGAGCCAGACAGACAGGGTTTATATAAGCTTTGTAATAATCTCCAAATGACAATTGCTATTCAATATGAAATGATGACTGAAACTAAAGAAAGCCAGTTGATTATTGACCTAGGTTCAGTGTTCAAACAAACGATCAGACACAAACATACACTTTGACTTTTGCCTTCAAAACATAATCAAAACGCCTTAATCTTCGCTGACAGCATTGAGTAGCCAGTAAAAGCAATCTTTACGTTCTGATCTATGAAAGGCTTTGTGCGCTAGTGTCCAACCAATGTTGAGGACTAGTTGAGGGAGTGAGGATCTGGGAGAATGTTTCCTTAATGTCTTTTTGAAAGCTAATTTTAAAAAAAATATCGAGTCTGAATTCGAACTGGGGTTTTGAGACTTTATGATGGAAGGCCTGCGCGTTACCCACTGAGCTATAAAAGTATTTACAAAAATAGAAGGTTTTATACCCTAAAAAAGTCTATAGTTTTACATTTTTGGTTAATAACCTAATTCTCTCAACAAGGTTTACCTTCACTTAGCTTATTCCATTTCTATATAAAAGAAAATTAATTAATTAAGACTAATTAAAGAACTAAATAATTTTCTTATGGGTGATAAATTTTTAGTAATATATAATGAATAGTTTTAACTTGATCCGAGGAGAAATAACGCGCACAAATTACCACCCAGATAGACAGTGTGGTATAAACTTTACAATAATCTACAAAAGAAAATTGAGATTCAATATTAAGTGACGAATGAAACTAAAGAAAGTCACTGAACTATTGACATATATTCAGTATTCAAGTAGCAATCAAACATAAATGTACACTTTGATTTTTTCCGATAAAAACATTTTTCTTTTGTGGTCAGCACTTGAGTAGCCGATAAAACGCGATCATTACACTTTGATCTTTGCCGACAAAAACATTTTTCTCCAGTGTCAGCACTTCAGTAGTCAATAAAACGCGATCATTACGCTTTGATCTTTGCCGACAAAAACATTTTTCTTTTGTGGTCAGCACTTGAGTAGTCGATAAAACGCGATCATTACACTTTGATCTTTGCCGACAAAAACATTTTTCTCCAGTGGTCACACTTCATTAGCTTTTTCAACGTAATCACACCAGTATGATCTAGCCAAAAAAGATATCGCTTAAAACTTTTGCAGACATGTTAAAAACAGTCGAGTCACGTGTATTAGGCTAGCAGCAGATGCTTAAATATTATTCAATCATTTTTTTTATTTGTATGTAATTTCACTGTACGTATTTATGAAACTTTAAAACACTAAAATATGGAATATAAATTACAATATAATCGAGACGTATTTGACCTCTTTTACTTGCTGAATAATTTGTTCTTCGTAACGTGAACACCGAATGTCACTGTGGCACAATCGGTGCATGTATTGTACTGGAACATGTGCGTGCTCGATCTTGAACTAAATAAACTTCAACAATAATCTAAATTTGGAGTGTTGAGGTATTGAGATGCTTTACTATAGCAGAACATTCTAATATACAAATGTATGTATAATGTGTAGCTTAAACTGCAAAGTTTAGTGGAATAGAAACTTAATACAGACTGGGGTAAGTTCGATGCCCCCTCAGAACTGCCCCGTGCGTCCCGCGCCACACATACGGTGAATACATATTTAAATGTTGGCACTACCAAAGCATTTTAGTTATACATTCCTTTTTTATTTGTATAAATAAGGAACCCCTAATGCATTGTTTTATTTTATAATAATTTAGTCATTATGTGTATTCCTTATTTTTCATTCAGTATAACGCATAGATATGTCAATTTTTGGTCTGTGGGATTGGTTTACCAGGCATAAGATATGTTTCTTTATTTTTTTTTTACTTTTGATAATTCGCAGTTTTCGGGCGAAAGATATGCTCCAGTTTTATTCTCACTTTTATAATTATTTTTATTCTGTTTGTAAAATTTCAGTTTCATTAATCGTTTTACTGTTCAATATATTATGCAATTATCTATATTTCATGCATAAGTCATTTATGTAAATTTAAACATGTGCACATTTATACTTTTTTCTTTTGTACTTTTCAAAGTTTAATAGTATATGAATCTCTCCTAGTCTGGATTAATATCAAAAAAGGTCAGAGACTAACAAGCCTACTGTAAATCATATAATCATTGAGAGAAGGAATTTATAAATTAACACAATGCAATACAAATAAATGCAAACAAAGCTGTGATAAACAATAAACTGTGATTTATTTGGCAAAACATTTTCTTATTACATTTACAATGGTTTACATCCTGAAAAAAAAACACAAAATATGTTAAAAAACCGACAATGACTATCTAAAAAGAAGTGTCATGCATTTAAATCAAATGTCACAAAACTGTTGTTAGACTACGGTACATTGATAGAAACATTCAGATGATTGCTGTTAGTCTTTTCATATGAAGTGAAACACAAAAACAGTTTATAACTAAAGCTATAGGAATCAATGTACAATATCCTGTTGTCTCAGGCTATGTACATTAAAGAATTGAAGAATGTACATCTAGTCTTCACTGGGACCCACGATTCGGAAACCAATCTCTTTACCACTCAGCCACCAAACTCCCTAAGTGAATGTTACTTTTCATAAATCCTATACATTTATCCGTTTCTCTGTCTAGTCTACTTTGTTTTCACTTCGTGATTCAACTTTTATTCTGTTAATTAGATGAACAAAAAAACAATGACAACAATTAAAAACACATTATCTAAATGTACACTATTTTAACCACAAAAATACTCAGCCTTTAATTATATTTAATTGTTCGCAAAATACAAAACTTAAATGCTTGGACACACTAAAAGACACTAAATCTGTTTGCGTTCATAAAACAAAATATATAACTCACCTTTAATGGTGGTTCCACACGTATGTCCTATGAGTAAACAGCTTTGACCTATCCGAAAACCAGCTCTTTTTTATATACATATAGTATATAGGCTTACATATGTCACTGTCTAACTTCTACTCTTCCAAAGAAAAAACAAACACAAATGACACCAAAGAGAAAACAAAATATTTAAAATGTTTCAATCCTATTTGTAATTATCATATTGATAGAAGTAAAGTAATATTAAATCAAATTCCTTTCGTTCAGTTTACTTATTTTGGTTACTTCTGAAAGCAGGAACAAACTCATGAATTTCGAAAATTGAAGTTTAAAGTCAAATGTCTTGATTACAAATGTTTAATAATAATTTCTCTTAATGTATAACCAAGGTAAGGATATTACTTTAAAATTCTTGAAACATCTTATGCATGTTTTTACAATGTTGAATGATGAATGGAAAAAAAATCATGAGATATAGAATTGCGATATCTATATTCTACATTCAATACATAAAATATATATCTGTGCACTGGTCAGTTATTTATATATAAAATGTTCATATACTTCAGTAACATGTAACTATATTCTAAATGAGATTACAAAAGCTACTTATCTTGAATGGTGAGCTTTGGTCAAGTGGTCAATGATGGTGGGACAAAATCTAATTTCTCTAAGCTTGGCCAACAAGTGTTTTATATGAAGTCTTTTGTTTGCTACTGGATCAAGCATCTTTGTCAGGGCCCATCTATAAATACAAGAAATAAATTATACTAGTCAGTCATACTTTTAAAAAATTATGTATTTAAAACTAATGGATTTTATTTATGTGCAATATTGGCTTAATCTGATTTGAACAAAAGAAAATAACGGTCATGTATATTAAATGACAATAGGATTGACAAAGATAAACAAAATTTGTACGTTATTATACCTGTATAAGTCTAATGAATATATTATGAAACGTAAAATAGCATGTTATCATGCCTGCATAGACACATGCATCAAAATACTTACACGAAAACAGATTTTTATAGTAAGAGATTTTTTTTTCATATTTTCACAAATAAGCGCATCTCATTATTATTTAAATACATTTTGTCCAATGAATTTAGTTGCAATTCTATTCTAAATATTAGATCGTGTGTCTAGAGTGAAAGAATGCCAGGCGCCTAGCAGAAATATCTATCCCCCCCAGCCCACACAGTGTACACATATGTGTAGAAACAGTCATCATGAAGCAATTCTAAACTTACATATAGCGTAAAGAAAGTTAATTTCACTGGAGACAAAATGTATATGACACTTTATCTAGAATATATCTGCTGTCGTTGTGATTGCCCCACTAACACTCCCCACTTTATGCTATTGCATCAGATAGGATATAACAAATATATTTACAAAAATAGAAGACTTTTTAATTTATAAAAATCTATATTTAAACGTTTTTAGTTAATGAACTAATTCTCTAGACAAGGCTAACTTCCCTTAGCTTAGTTTATTTCTATAAAAAAAAAAAAGAAAAGTATTAATTACGATTATTTGGTGAACTAAATAATTAATTTTTGAGGGATTAATGTTTGTAATCGATAATGAAAAATTTTGCAATGTATTAACTTCATCCGAAGATTCCACCCAAATAGACAGAGTTGTTATAAGCTTTAAAATAATCTACAAAAGAAAATTGCGATTCAATATTAAATGACGAATGAAAAAAAAGAATGTCAGTGAACTATTGACATATATTCAGTATTAAGTAGCTCTCAAACACAAAAGTTTTTTGTTTCGTTGTCAGCACTCTAATCATTACGCTTTGATGTTTGCCGACAAAAAGATTCATTCCCTGTGGTCAGCACTTGAGTAGCCGATAAAACGCAATCATTACGCTTAGATCTTTGCCGATAAAAGATTCTTTCTTTGTGGTCATCACCTGAGTAGCCGATAAAACTCTAAATAATATAACAATGATATCCGATTAAATGTAGTTTTAGAAGATGCGCTAAATATTTCTCACTAGTTTGTTAAACTTTTAAATCAATAATGCCTTACATTGGGAAATTCCCAAACGCAATAATCCTTTCAAGAACGAGATAGTCCTTTCAAAACCGACGTTGTATAGCTTTATGATCTCTTGTCAAATTTAAATTAATTTCTTCTTTTACTTTGAAAAATTATGACGGTCAAACTAGAGTTTTTCCCATGTGGCCAACGAGCTTGTAAAACTTTTCTCAGCAATATACATCCACTGTTAAATTTCCATGAAAATCGTTCGAGTTGTTTTAAGATCTGTGTAAAATGTTTGTAAAATGTTTTACATAATTCGGATGTTCCTTCAGAGTTGAAGATAGTTTACTTCCTAGTCCAAACCTCCCGGGGGATGAGAGCGGGCAGGGTTTGAACCCTCGACCGTCGATAAATCCGAACGACAGTCCAGCGCGCAAACCGCACGACCAGGCAGCCATCCAGGTGTCCAGGTTGAAGGTCCTTAACCCTCCATAACTTTGTGACTTGAATAAAGGTATTGTCTTCCATTTGTAGGAACATGTACGTGTTCGGTCTGGAACTAAATAAACTTTGACAATTATCTAGATTTAGAGGTATTATATATTTTCATCTATGGCATAATAAAAAATAGAAATAGCTAGCTTTTTTATTTTTAGAGAATCCGATGAAACGGACAAATAAATTTTTCTGTGATAAAAAAAAAGATAAAGAAATGAAATAAATAATAAGTTGACAATATCTGTTAAGTAAAAATATCTTTTTAGGCCTATCTATATTTTACCGAGATCCATTTTTTGCGGCCCCCGAAAGGGGAAAAGACGCTATTAGTTATGTGCGAAATGTCTGTCCGTCCGTCCCGTTTAGATCTCGTAAACTAGAAAAGATATTGAGAATCCGACATCACAATATTTTATACCATTCAAAGTTATGATGCAACGGCTACTTTTTTTTTTCTGAAAGCGAAAAATCTAATTTTTAAAATCAGTTATGCACGCAGTTTTTTAAAGAGAAAAAGCTAATTAGTATGCATTATAAATTAGACCTAATTAGAAACGAATAGTAATCTTGTAAACTTCATTTGCCTATTTTTTTTATTGCGGATGTAGGTTTTTTTTTTTTTTTTTTTTTTTTTCCCGAGGATTCGAATAAGATTGTTTAAGTAGCTAACACTTGAGGATTTATTCTGTGGATTACTTGTGTTTCTGTGTTGTTTTTTTTTGTGATTCTGTGGATTTGTGTGTGTTACTGTTTAGAGTAGACGGCGCGAGGGTTGTGTAGTTTGTAGTGTAGTTATCGTCTCTTTTCTGTCTCTACTTGTGATAAACCCTTGTAAAAAAAAAAGACATTTTTTATTGAAAAAAAGGACCTGGATGGTGGACTTGTCCACGCCCCAGGTACCTTGCTTCTAAAGCTGTCAGGCCAAGGGGCTGTTAAGGCCACTATGACGAGCCTAATAGAGTGCCTTAAACTAACACCGGACGAAGTGAGTTCTCTCTATCGCTTCGAGAACCCCTTTGTCTGGTTCCTGTTCCCAACATCCGCCCGAGTAAGAACCCGTATACTAGGGAAATCATTCGGAAATGATAAGGACTTCAAGGTAGATGTCTGTACCTTGGAAGACGAAAAAATCAGGGTTACCCTTCACTGGGTAGCACCAACCATAAACAAATCAAAGATAGGAGAAATCTTTGGAGCCTTTGCAGAAGAAGGCTCCAAGATAGAGCCAATCAGGCTAGGCAACTCAGATAAGTGGGCGGCTTGGATAAAAATCCGCAAACAGACTGAACTCCCCCATTATATTCAGTTACGATACGAGGACGATCCGAGGACCTTTAAGGTCCTCGTGACCATCCCGGGACGTAGACAACAGTGCTGGCATTGCGGACAGGATCAGCACTGGTCAAACCAGTGTCCAAATAGGGCGAACCCCAGACGGGACCAAAACCCCACAGAAGGTGCAAAGGAGGTAGGAGGGAAAATCTCCTATGCCATGGCCCTTAAAGGTGAGGGAGAGAAAAAGCAATCCGAGATTGATCAACAGCTAAAAAAAGATGGGTTCACGATGGTTGAAAGCAGCAAAGGAGGGGGAAAAAAACAAATAGAAGCTATGGGAGCTACTCCAAGTGGTCTCCCCCCACCAAACAGCCCTGAAAACAAATCTAAGCAAAGTAAAAAAATTAAAACATCCGGAGGGGCAAGTTCAGCATCCACCACCCCAACCAAAATAACAAGAAAGAGGGCCCTCTCTCTCTCTTCCTCATCAGAGGATCTAAACGAGGATACCCGGGTAGAGGAGGAGAAAAGAGAGGAAGAACAGTTCAAGCTCGAGCTAAACTTTACAGACTCCCCGTCAGTGCTAGTCATAGATGAGGGCGAGGACCCTAACACACATTCAAACACATAAACAACAAAGCAACTCTTAAAGATAAAATGCATACACACACAATAGAATAACAAACACGCAAACCAATCTCACACACTCATGGCAGACATCAAAATTTTGACACTCAACATCAGAGGGCTTAACAATAAACACACATACATAGCACACCTCACAAGGAAATACAAGCCAGATTTTATCTTTCTGCAAGAAACCAACACACAGTTAGAGTACAAGGCCAAAAAAGCAGTCTCTCTTATGGGCCTCCGGGAGGGTTATTTTAGTTTAGGTAGAAAGCCACGAGGGACAGCCATTTTACAAACATCCAATAGGTTTTCAATCACACACTCATATCAAGACAATAGCGGGAGGATAGTAATAATTAGGACAAGCTCACAAAAACACACATACACGTTAGTCAACATTTATGCACCCGCTCAAAAAAAAGAGAAGCACGAGTTTTTTGGAATGCTAAGTGACATTCTACACACTCAGTACGCAGGAGAAAATTTAATAGTAGGGGGTGATTTAAATTACATTGATTCCCAATTAGACAAGCAAAACACAAACACAGAGGGTCCTGCTCCTCATATAACAATTAAAACGCATGACTATTTGGGGGGAGTCATCAAGGCTTTCCGGTTAGTAGATGCCTATAGAGAAGTAGAGGTCACGGGCCGGGTCACCACGTTCAGGGACAAAGCACACCAAATAGAAACACGGATAGATAGAGTGTATGTGCCAAGGGCGTGCGAAACAAAAAGTGTAACACATCTCGTAGAGACGTTACAATATACAGACCAGAAAGGAGTCTTAGTGGAACTGCTGAACCCAAAACTAAAAAACAAACAAAAAACACCGATCTGGAAACTTAACAACGACCTACTAAATGACCAGCTCTAGTTTAAAAACAATCGTAAACCTCCTCAAAAATATAATACATGACTCAAACACACCCCATTTCAAAGTCACACAAATATGGACGCTAATTAAAAGCTCCATTAAGCAGCAAAGCCAAATACTGGCCACACTAGTCAACTCAAAAAGGAAAAAAGAAGAGGAAAGACTTAAAAATTTACTAACACACGAAGAAGACGAAGCAGCCAAAACACATATACTAACACAACTAGAAGAACTATTTAACTATCAATACAAAGGAGCGGAATTGAGGTGCAAAAGTAAAAAAATAACCGAAGGGCCTAACAAACTTTTTTTATCAGCAGAACAAAACATTCAAATTGACAGAACTATTGACAACATTGTTGATAGTAAAGGAGAAACTATACACGACATGGACAAAATAACAGACACATTTACTAAACACTTTACTAATTTGTATGACAAGGAACAGACGGACGACAACGCACAAAAAGTATTTTTACAGAACTGCAAAGAAATACCAATGACAGAACAGATAGAGACAGACGCTCCCTTTACGCTAGACGAACTGAGAGCTGCTTTAGATACAACACAAAACAACAAGTCCCCTGGCCCAGACGGTCTGACGTTTGAATTTTACAAAGCCTTTTTTCCCCAAATAGGACCCCTACTATTAAATCTATACAGCGACATGTTAGAGACAGAACAGTTACCTAGAGATTTCAACTTAGCATACATCACACTTCTACCAAAAAAACAAGAAAACAACACCTCACCTATCGACTTTCGACCGATCTCACTTCTAAACACCGACTACAAACTCCTGACGAAAATGATTTTTCTAAGACTAAAACCCCTCATACCACACTTAATAGGACAGGACCAATACTGTAGCAACCCAGACAAAAACATCGACGAACTTAACCATTTTTTAAGAGACATTATATATTACTGTAAAGACAAAGACTTGAAAGCAGCCCTCTTTTCTATTGACCAGGAAAAAGCCTTTGACAGAATAGACCACGACTACCTTTTCAAAATACTAGACAAGACGAAGACAGATGGAAGAATGAAGAAATACATAAAGCTAGTTTACACTGATGCCACAAGCAAACTCATAATAAACCAAACCCTTAGTGGCAGTATCCCTATTAGAAGATCTGTAAGACAAGGGTGTCCCCTTTCTCCCTTTTTATACACCCTTTGCCTAGAACCCCTTTTAGAAACCATCAGGCTAGATAGTGGAATCACGGGGATAAGAATCCCAGGCCCCACGCCCGTAGTTAAAGTTAAAGCATACGCTGATGACACCACCCTTTTTCCCTCCTCAGAAAAAGACATAGCCGCAATCATAGATAAGTTTATTCAATTTGGGAGGGCAAGCGGGTCAAAAATCAACATAAATAAATCTTGTATTATGGGATTGGGCAGGTGGGAAATCCCCTCAAACATCCCCTTTAACCTTAAAATAGAGAAGGAAATTAAAATATGCGGCATCACGTGGACAAGCAACCCAACATATTGCCACACACAGCAGTGGGAAAATATTTTAAAGAAAACCAAAAACACACTTAAAAGATTTCACTATGCAGCAACTACTATATTTGGTAGAGCAATACTAGTAAACAACCTGGTCATCCCGAAGATAGTTTATTTAGCAAACATCACAGAACCTCCACCAACTTTTATACCAAGCATAAACACAATCATTAGGAATTTTATATTTAAAAGCACTATCAGAAACATTAAACACACAACACTTATACAAAACAAAGAGGATGGGGGGATAAACTTACAGGACATCAGAACCAAAATACAAGCACTTGGATTAAAATACATAGGACAAGTAGCCAAGAACCCAAACAATTTTCCATTAACAATATACTACTACGGCTTAAGGTTAAATAAAATAATTCCAATAAAAAATGACACCCCACACCACTTTGGTACAAACACACATCCATTTTACAGATCCATATCAAGAATACTCCCCGGCAATGAACATCTAATACACAGTAAATTAAAAGACACATATACAACACTTAAGAAACAGTTACAAGAAAGATTATTCAATAGGATCAAATGGAGTAGAGAGTTAGGTGTAATAGATTTCAGAGACACTTTTATAAATCTACACAGCAAACACATTACACCCAAAGCCAGAGAAATAACATACAGACTAATCTTCGGGATGACCCCTGTAGGAAGCTAGAAAAGAAATGTACACACATGTGTTTTATGTCACACAGATAATGGTAACAATGAAAGCCATATGTTTTTAAAATGTAAAATATTTGATAATGTTAGATGCACTATAAAAGACCTACTAGAGGCAAACTGTAACACCAATGTTAATCTTAACCTAGCTATTGTTGTAAATAAATTGCCTAAAATCAAAAGTAAGATGATTCATAAATTTAATCTAATAATAGTGAGTGAATACAGAAGTCTTGTGTGGCACAGTAGAATTAAAGTTGTTAATAACAATGTATCTTTAAATCCTTATAATCTAGAGTTAATATTTAGAAAAATAATTGAACATAGAATTGTTAACTATACTGGTTAGATAGAAATTGCAATTATTGTATAATTTATTGTCCTTGACTAAATTGTCAGACCTCAGATATAAAAATCTAAATACTGTAATCAATCTGTAAAGCTACTCTATTGGTATTATGTCAATTAGTTTAAGTGGTTATGCGAGTGTGTGAGAGTGTGTATGTACCTGGGTTAAAGAGAGTTTGGGCTGAGAGATGCGGGATAGGAATCAAATTGAACTTTATTTATCTATGGAAAACTACCAAAGAACTGTCTTTTAAAGGGAAGTCAACACTTTTGAAGAATTATTTCTCCCTCGTGGTTACGTCCTCTTTGATCACATGATCGGAGAGCATGTCACAAGTCAACATCAAGTGTGTATGTACTACACTCACAGAACACGGCAAGCCCGTGGAAACGTAACAAGAACACTATGACAATGTCTATATCTTAGCGGCAGCCTCATCCTAGATATACTGGGAAACAAAGGAACAAGAAAACAAGACGCAACTGAATGGAGCCTGCCAATAAACTAGAAACAAAAATAACCAAAACCAATAATCCTAAAGAATATAGACAAGGGCAGACAATTGAAAGTCAAGAATCTTTTATGAATAATGTAATATTTTAAGACAAATTAACTTTTTTTTTTTTTTTTTTTAAAAACCCCTCGTAATGAGAGGAAAAAGAATCTTAAATCGACACCCCTATCCTGAAATAATTTACACATGACCCTCCTAACAGAACCCTGAACAATTGTGCTACAGCAGTACCTTTGCTTGGTTAACTATCCCAGAATGACTCTAACAGACCCAAGGGCCACCTTGATGATGCCAGAGTAGCCCTCTTACATCTCAAGGAGACCTTTAAAAAATTGTCGTGAGAGGGATTAACCTGGTCCCTGATTAGTCTTTTTTTTTTTTTTTTTTTTTTAAATACATAAGGCATACAGGGCAGCTGTATACAACCCTATATTAGCTTGCCTTGCCTAATTACTTGCTATTACCTGGGAACATAGCATTGCTTCAAAGTCAATTTCCTGAAAGATTGTTAATGTTGCAATAAAGTGACAACGACAAATGCCAAGTGCTTAAAAGGAAAATAAACTAATTGGATACAATTACACTACAGAGTTCTTTTTGCTTCGTTTAATTTTTTGAAAATGTCTACAAGATAAGATAACTTAAATTCAGTTTGACTACAATTGACAACCTTAGCGTTGTCAAATTAGTAGATATTAAATGAATTGTAATTTCTTGACCACTCATGTTTTATTTTTGATAATTTTGAAAATGACTACAAATTAGTAGATATTAAATGAATTGTAATTTCTTGACCACTCATGTTTTATTTTTTTTTTTTAAATGTCTACAAATTAGTGGATATTAAATGAATTGTAATTTCTTGACCACTCATGTTTTATTTTTATTTTTTTTAAATGTCTACAAATTAGTGGATATTAAATGAATTGTAATTTCTTGACCACTCATGTTTTATTTTTATTTTTTTTAAATGTCTACAAATTAGTGGATATTAAATGAATTGTAATTTCTTGACCACTCATGTTTTATTTTTATTTTTTTTAAATGTCTACAAATTAGTGGATATTAAATGAATTGTAATTTCTTGACCACTCATGTTTTATTTTTTTTTTAAAATGTCTACAAATTAGTGGATATTAAATGAATTGTAATTTCTTGACCACTCATGTTTTATTTTTATTTTTTTAAATGTCTACAAATTAGTGGATATTAAATTAATTGTAATTTCTTGACCACTCATGTTTTATTTTTATTTTTTTAAATGTCTACAAATTAGTGGATATTAAATGAATTGTAATTTCTTGACCACTCATGTTTTATTTTTATTTTTTTAAAATGTCTACAAATTAGTGGATATTAAATGAATTGTAATTTCTTGACCACTCTTGTTTTATTTATTTTTTTTTTAAATGTCTACAAATTAGTGGATATTAAATGAATTGTAATTTCTTGACCACTCATGTTTTATTTTTATTTTTTTTAAATGTCTACAAATTAGTGGATATTAAATGAATTGTAATTTCTTGACCACTCATGTTTTATTTTTATTTTTTTTAAATGTCTACAAATTAGTGGATATTAAATGAATTGTAATTTCTTGACCACTCATGTTTTATTTTTTTTTTTAAATGTCTACAAATTAGTGGATATTTAATGAATTGTAATTTCTTGACCACTCATGTTTTATTTTTATTTTTTTTAAATGTCTACAAATTAGTGGATATTAAATGAATTGTAATTTCTTGACCACTCATGTTTTATTTTTATTTTTTTAAAATGTCTACAAATTAGTGGATATTAAATGAATTGTAATTTCTTGACCACTCATGTTTTATTTTTATTTTTTTTTAAATGTCTACAAATTAGTGGATATTAAATAAATTGTAATTTCTTGACCACTCATGTTTTATTTTTATTTTTTTAAAATGTCTACAAATTAGTGGATATTAAATGAATTGTAATTTCTTGACCACTCATGTTTTATTTTTATTTTTTTTAAATGTCTACAAATTAGTGGATATTAAATGAATTGTAATTTCTTGACCACTCATATTTTTATTTTTTATTTTTTTTAAATGTCTACAAATTAGTGGATATTAAATGAATTGTAATTTCTTGACCACTCATGTTTTATTTTTATTTTTTTTTAAATGTCTACAAATTAGTGGATATTAAATGAATTGTAATTTCTTGACCACTCATGTTTTATTTTTATTTTTTTAAAATGTCTACAAATTAGTGGATATTAAATGAATTGTAATTTCTTGACAACTCATGTTTTATTTTTATTTTTTTTAAATGTCTACAAATTAGTGGATATTAAATGAATTGTAATTTCTTGACCACTCATGTTTTATTTTTATTTTTTTTAAATGTCTACAAATTAGTGGATATTAAATGAATTGTAATTTCTTGACCACTCATGTTTTATTTTTATTTTTTTTAAATGTCTACAAATTAGTGGATATTAAATGAATTGTAATTTCTTGACCACTCATGTTTTATTTTTATTTTTTTAAAATGTCTACAAATTAGTGGATATTAAATGAATTGTAATTTCTTGACCACTCATGTTTTATTTTTATTTTTTTTAAATGTCTACAAATTAGTGGATATTAAATGAATTGTAATTTCTTGACCAAAAAAAAAAAAAAACAAAGAATAAGAGATTCAGCCTTTGCAAAACAATTACATCAATTATAAGACTTTAGTTAAGCCAGGGGAGGCGCGGTGACTGAGCGTTAAAGCGCTTGGCTTCCGAACCGGGGGTCCCGGGTTCGAATCCTGGTGAAGACTGGGATTTTCAACTTTGGGCACCTCTGAGTCCACTCAGCTCTAATGGGCACCTGACATTAGTTTAGAAAAAGTAAAGGCGGTTGGTCGTTGTGCTGGCTATATGACACCCTCGTTAACTGTAGGCCACAAAAACAGATGAACTTTACATCATCTGCCCTATAGACCACAAGGTCTAAAAGGGGAACTAGTTAGGCCAGGTTCACATCTAACTTTGCATTCACTTGCACCTATCCTTTGATCTGCTGGACCGTTGGGGCACTACACAAGATCTGTTAACCTTCTTTCTCCATTCTTATCTCTCATTTGTCTTTGATATAGGCCAAATTTTATTTGGATGTTCTTTCTGAAAATATTGAAGCCTGCCTGGGTAGACCACTTTGGGGGCCGATTTTAAGTTTGTGTTTCCACACAAACTGTCTTTGTAACCTTGTTTTTTAATTATCCTCTTGCACGCTAATGCCCTTTTAAAATAACATCCTTTAACAATGAGTATCAAACGTTACGTACCTCAGAAGAAAACTGGGCGTGCAAAAGTGAGATATTTATAAATTTGATTCAAACTGTTTTCAGCTTACTTTATTTTACGAAAAATATAGGAGATTTATAAAGTATCAAAATGGATAAAGTTGTAGTCTCTACATTTGTATAAATATAGGAGATTTATAAAGTATCAAAATGGATAAAGTTGTAGTCTCTATATTTGTATAGTTTCTACTGCAAAGTTCAAGGCAACAGGAATTTATTTGCAGATCGGAGAAACTTCGATGACCCCTCACAAATAAATGCCCCGTGCTGCCAGCACCATCCAAACTATGTATGCATTTGAAAATACTGACCTTACCAAGATTAAAAATATTTAGTTTGATATTCTTGTGTGGTTTGTAAAAACAAAATTTTAAGAAACCTTAATACTTGGTTTCATTTTCTAAAACATGCTCGTCGATAGGGGAATTACTTCATGATCTAGATATTTTGAGTTTTTTTAGTCTCTGGAACTGGTTTAGAAGATAAGTATTTTTTTTTTATTTTTTGTACCTCTTAATAATCGGCATTTTTCTAGGTAAAAAGACATGCCCCAATTTTATTTTTAAAACGAATCCTTCAATATGGGAATTACTTGATGGTTTTCCATCTAGATATTTTGAGTTTTTATTCTCTGGAACTGGGTGTTGTTGTTTTTCTTATTACTCTTAATAATTGGTATTCTTCTAGATGGAAAGACATGCTCCAATTTGATTCTTATTTTTAAATCATACAATCAATGAGAGAATGATTTTACCAAATTAACACTAAGCCTTACAATCAAACCAAAGATAAAAAAAATAAAAGCTAGACAATGAACTGTGATTTATTTGGCAAAACACATCTTTTAACATTTTACAATTGTATACATCCACCCATAAAAAAAAACATAACAATATATTATTAAATTATGATACAATGATTATTTTGAAAAATGTGTCATACAATTAAAATCATTGCCACAAAGATGTTATTTAACTACGACACACCACAAGTAACATTCAGATGGTTGTTGTTAGTCTTTTTAGGGTGACTGAAAGTTTATAACTAAGAAACAGCAGTAGGCCTACATTGAAGAATGTTGAGTTGTCTCCAGACTACAATGAAGATTGTTGTGTTGTCTAAAACTATGTACATCCACATTGAAGAAAGTCAGTATATTTATTAAAATAAATAAATCTATCTTTCGGGATGGAAATGTTTCTATCTAGATGCTAGACTCATGAAGGAATGTAATGTCACTATGTCAAATCAAATGTATACATTTTCCTTTTCGATAAAAAGTTAGAAATTGCTTTGTAAATGTCCATAGTATCATCGGTTGTTGCAAATGTTCATATAAGTGAATGTTTAAAAGTACAACTTTCAGATGATGTAAAGGCTAACACAACATCTTACTTTCCCCAACTAATGTCAGGTACCCATAAAGAGTTGGTTGCACACAGAGGCGTCCTAAGAATCCCTAAATTCAAAATTCGAGTCTTTACGAGATTAGAAATCGGTATCTCTCGATGTGGAAGCAAATTCATATTATTTTAAATATGGATATAAGTTTCTGTGTCTTGGGAGTAAGGGAAACTTAGGCTACTCTGTTTTCACTTCTATTTCCCCTTGCTTTTAGTCTCTGAAAAAGAAAAAAAATGCCAATGAAAAAAATAAGACCACTTAGATATATTGTACACTATTTTTAACCGCAGAACTATTAAATTTTATAATAAGAATAAATTCACAACATTTCTATTTTGTTAAAAAAAAATACAAAGTTAGATGTTTATATAGAAAAAGACACTAAATCAGTTTGCCTTATAATAACATAACATTTAACACACCTTCTATGCTTTGTCCACTTGCATATCTCCATACGTATGTCCTTTCAGAGAACAAGCCTACGTGTATGATTATAATCAGTCTCAGTCTTGCTTAGTCTCTTCAAAAGAAACAAATTACAAATGTCACCAAAGAAAACACAAAATATTACTTTCAAAACCTTTTTTTTTCAATTCTATTTATAATTATAATATAATTATAAGTAAAGTAATTTAAACCAGATTCCATTCAAAGATTATAATTATTTAATCATGCCTTAAAGCCGATCAAACTCAATAATTTCCTAAACTGAAATTTTACTCAAAATACCTCGATTAAAAACGTTTAACGATTAATTAAAAATGTATAACGGGATAATATATTATTTTTAACTTCTAGAAACATATTCATTAACTTACGCATGTTTTTTGTTGAAATAAAAAAAAATTCACGAGATATACAATTAGAATTTATTAATTCTACATTCTCTACATAGCTGAGCCCTGGTCAATTATTTATATATAATATGTTCATATACTAAAGTAACATAACTAAGTGTAAAAGAGATTAACAAAGCTACTTATCTTGAATTGTCAGCTTTAGTCAAGTGATCAATGATGGTGGGACAAAATCTGATTTCTCTAAGTTTAGCCAACAAGTGGTTTATGTGAAGTCTTTTGTTTGCTACTGGGTCAAGCATCTTTGTCAGAGCCCATCTAGAAATACAATAAATAAATTATATTAATCACTGATACTTTAAAAAAAAACGGTTTATTTTAAAACTTGTGGATTTGATTTCTAAGTTAATGGAATATTGGCTTAAACTGATTTGTTGAACACTAGAAAATATCACTAATGTTGATTATACGACAATAGGGTTGACAAAGATAAACCAAAAATTACGCTATTACATTTGTGTATTAATCTAATAAAGATATTACGAAATGTAAAACAACACGTGATCATAGAGAATTTTATCAAAATGTTCTTTTAAAAAAATGAAGGTAACAATGCATTCCATTATAAAGGGACACAGTAAATATGTTAGTCATACAAATTTATTAACAGACAGTATAAGAAAAATAATGGAATCGCATTATTATTGAAATAAATTTTATCCAATGATTTTTATTTGCAATTATATTTTTGAGAATTAAAAGACTGAATATCAGATCATGTGCGTAGAGTGTTAACAAGCGCCCTAGCAACAACGTCTGTCCACCACCCAATCCCACAATGTGTAGGCCCTATATATTTGATTTGTCATTATTAAACAATACTAAACTTACATATAGGCCTAGCGTAAACGATGTTATCGACCCTGGAGCAAACTATTTATCAAAATTTTGCATCCTGTGCCAAACACCCTTCCCTCGCATTGCATCAGATTTAAACAAATATATTGAGATAGTAACAAAAAAAGACATGTGTCTTACCTGTAAGGTTGTGGAATATCTGGACTCTTATTTATCTCAAACAGATAATCAAATGTCATGGTAGATTTTGGTTCCTTTTGGAATAATATGCACCAAAAAGTGGCCCCAAGAGAATAGACGTCCAGCTTAAATGGGTCAACGTTTCCCAAAGTGAAAAGTTCAGGTGCCATGAAAGCTGGAGTGCCTCCCACTTTGTCTGAGCTGATAATCTCTGTACCGTGAGGAACAGAAAAGGCCAAACCAAAGTCTCCAAGGATGACATTTAGTTGGTCGTCCACTAAAATGTTACTTGGTTTAATGTCCGCGTGGACAACCCTCTTGTGGTCAAGGAAACTCAAAACGCAAGTCAGCTGTGCAAAGTACACTGCCAGATGTGATGGGGTCAGTTCATGAAGTAATGAAGACAAACTGCCCTTCTGATAGAAAGGCATGCAGATAGCCAAGTACATTGGACATCTGACAGCTACGATGGCTTTCATTATGTTTGGATGATCGACAGACTGCATCATTTTGACCTCGCGTACAAACAGTTTCTTACTTTTGATTGCATCTTCTTCATTGCAAGAAGAAAACATTTTCACAGCTCTTTTAATAGTTGGATTATCAAGATGTGTGGCCAACACAACATTCCCAGACAGACCTGACCCAATGGTAGGACCAGACTTAAATTTGAACGTTTGGAAAAAATCATCCTTAATGTCAAGAATTTGTACAACACCTGACATGATAAGAAATGTAAATGTATCACTTACTATCAAAATCACTTTGTACAGAAGTAAAATAGATCACAGCTAATAGTCACAATAAACTTTTGGTCTTGGAATAAATAATAAAATGTAACCAGAATAAATGTTAAGAATCCTTTTTAGAAATAAAACAAACTACAGATACAACACAATTAGCTATGCCACCAAACGTCCACAAGCTTAGACTTTACAGACTGAGACTTAAACTGCCTAAAGAAGGGTTTATATAGTACCTACGACGTGTCGGTGTGACCCGATACTTCAAATGCATTTACTTTTCTTTGAACGCCTTAACGGCTACTCCATTGTTAAAGAAATCAAAGGAAGCCGACTGACCAATGAGCGCGTCGGACGTCGCGACTGAACTACGGAGGCGTGACACTTTGATTCTTACCGACAAAGAAATCACCGCGGTGTGGACCATACCTTTGTGGACAATGTAGATACAAGGAGTTAATTTTATTCTTTGATCTCTGGCGGTTACTCTTACTTTTTCTCTCATAACAAAGAGGCGATAGACTCGACCAACTTTGGAATAGTTTTCAAGAAAACGAAATTCAGGTCGGTCGATGCAAAGGATTACTTTTATTTATATAGTACATTTGCTCATCTCCCCCATGCATATTTATTTTTAACGGTTTTTCTATTTTTTAAGAATAAATTTACGAAAACCACGGAGGCGTTACATTTTGGTTTTAATGTCAAATAAATCATCGGAGTGTGTACGGTGCCGAAACAAAAGTATCTGCCAATGTTTCTGAGGAGGTCTCGTACCATCACCCATATCCTGTTTTTGTGCCGTAAATAGTTCTAAATAAAAACTAATTGATTCCTGAAAAAAAAAGAGTCAAATGTCCAACTATTTTTTTTTTATCATTAAACTTTAATTTTAAAACACTTTGCAGCAATCACCATCTAAGTTTCGTACTCGCAAACCTAATCCACCCCTGACATAGATTTGTTTTCCTTTCACTCAACGACGCGACCTCTTCCGCTACTTGTCATATCTCTATAAGTGTCTAAAAGGTCTTTTACATGTCACTGTCATCTATAGGTGTCTATATGTCACTGTCATCTTTAGGTGTCTAAAAGGTCTTATATATGTCACTGTCATATAGAACGCAATAGGGAAAAAAACAACTTAACATTGTCTAAAAAGTCTTGTATAAATATGGCTCCTTTTGGTCTCGGAAGGCAATGGATGCGCCCAGATGAGTCACTGGTTTTGGTTTCGTCTTGAGACGGGGCAGAATCTGGTGTGGCTAATCAAGTCGATTCTGGAGCGGCAGACTTTGCCACAATTCGTGCGTATATATGCATCTGATTCAGGACTAGCGGGTAGAGCAGCTTACTTTGTTTCCCTCTTGATTAAGGGCCGCTTCGTTTCTTTTGCTCTCAGCGAGGATCGTCCCAGCACCGCACAGTCTGAAGAGTGCTTACAACACAGGCATTGTTTACTAGGATTTTGGTTGCTGTGTTCGATTTGGCATTTTCCCAGATGCGCTTGGAGAGTTTTTCCAATGTTGTCGTAGCTTTTACTATTCTTTTTGTCAGCTCGATGTCTAAATCTAGGTTACTGGCAATTGTTGATCCCAAGTAGGTACTTGTTGTATAAATATGTACATTCAAAATGCATTATATCTTTTCAAAATATATGTTTATTAAATTACTAATGGCTCGTACAACCGAAGTCTCAGTGGGGTCTAGTCTTAGCAGTCCTACTTGAATTAGTATCTGCCAATGTTTATGAGGATATGCCTACATGGAAACATATTACAATTGCTTGATAACGAAATGTTTTATAAGTTCTTTTGTCTCTCTGTTCCAATTATTATCAGAGGGGGTGCATCGTTTACCAGAACTGTTTCATTACAGATTTGATGAAAAGACTGAAATGTTAAATACATAGTAATTACTTCAATATAACGTTTGGAAAACTATTAATTTAGTATTGTTGAATAACGTAACAGGTCCTCGGTAGTGTAGTGGTAAGTATCCACGCAGGAGACCGGGGTTCGATTCCCCGCGTGAAGACTCTCTTTTTATAAAAAAAATTTTAATACAATTTGTAGCAATCACCATTTAAATATCACCACTCGCAAACATAACCGACACCAGGTATTCGTTCACCTTCAGCACTCTACGCAACGACGCGACCTCTTCCGCTACTGATCATATCTCTATAGTGACTATAGGTGTCTAAAAGGTCTTATATATGTTCCTGTCATACAGGACGCACTAGGGAAAAAACACAATTAACAGTGTCTATAAAATCTTGTTTAAAAAATGCATTATTTTTTTTTTAAATATCTGTTTATTTAATTGTTAGTGACTCCTACAACCGAAGTCCCAGAGAGGTCTTATCGGTCATACTCGAATTATTATCTGCCAATGTTTCTGAGGATATGCCTACATGGAAACATATTATTTAAAGTTCTTAGAGTGCTATGGCTATAGACTAACGTTCATCACCCAGACATCCCAGACTTACGCCTTTTTTTTTTTTGAGGGGGGATCTCTTTTTGGTTATTACGGCCTCATATCCCCTTTGTTTAGCCGATATTAATTATTTCCATTTAGTATAAGGCATGTGTGTATTTAATTATATAAACTATAAAAATACAAAGATGTTCCACATATACCAACTAGTTCAATGTAACGTAGCAGGGGTATTAGTTTAGTATATTGATTATCTTTTACAGGTCCTCGGTAGTATAGTGGTAAGTATCCCCGCCTGTCACGCTGGAGACCGGGGTTCGGTTCCACGCCGGGGAGATTTTTTTTAAAATTATTACCATTCTCCATACTTGTAGTAATCACCAATTAAATTTCATCACTTACAAACAATTCCACATCTGATATTTATTCATCCACCATCTTCCTGTCGACGGCGTGACCTCTTCCTTTACTTTCGATACTGATATCCTTATCCCATACAAAGTGTCCAGAGTCTAGACTAGAAGTACTTTACGTTCTTCTGGTTAGCATGGGAACAATAATAGACACATTCCACTGTCTATAATTCTTGTTTTAAAAAGTGTAATATAAATGCTTGCAAAATACATTGTTTCTTAAAAGAAAAAAAAAGATTGGGTAAACTGTATTATTTAGTAATATGTATGGTTTCTCAAGCTTTTTTTTACATACATTCGTTCGCCATAAGTGCAACTCTATTCTTGATATCGTGCACTTGTAAATATAAATCTATACACAAGCCATTAATTTCATTAAGAAATTGGATTTAGGGCGATTAGCTATTTTGATATTCTTGTATACATGTATTCGCTTTACTTATAACATTATTATTTTCTTTAATTGTTTCTTTTTACACTATATTAGAGACTATATCAGCATTATTTCTTAAAAGAAAATAAAAAAGATTTGTTAAACTGTATAAGTTGCTCGAACAATTAAAAAAAAAAACATGCCATTAAGTAATATGTATTTTCTATACATTTATTTTCAGAAATTTTTACAGGTTTTTTTATAAACTGTTATAGAAATAAACAAAATCGACATCTCCTTTTCTTAATGTAGACTCCCTTGTTTTATTATAAACTAGCCAGATAGTACACGCTGCCCGCGGGTCTTAACTCGTAGTGCTGATATGGAACTATTAAAATGTATGTCAAATCGGCTTCGTCGGTATAGCGAACAAATGTATGAAAAATGCTTTAGAAAAACAAATTTGAGTGTTAATTTGATTAAAATATGAAATGAATTTACTATTATTAGTATGTTCATATGTTTAATTATAAACTGTCTTTGCGAAGAGAAGTTCTATCATCTTAGAGTGGAATTAGACGTTTGAAAAAGAGATGTGTAACATTTCGGTCTTGTCTAAAGTCAGCACTTCTAAATTCGCAAATATAAGGAACGAATTTATGTAAAATTGCTTTTGAAACACAAATTTGAAGGTTAATTTTATAAAAATAATTAAATCAGTAGACTATATTTTGTATTTTTATGTGTCAAAGTAAAAAACTATATGTGCGAATTGTAGTTCTTAAAATTAGATCTAGATCTAGATTCTTTCGAGTTTGTCTCTGTAAACATGGCCTAGATACATGAAATAGTAACACTTTCATAGAGTTAGACACCTTTTTTTTTTTAGGGTCTTAAGTTTGTTTTAAGGCTACTATACAAACGATACGGTTCCAGTTAGTACTCAAGGAACATGTATGCCAAGTTTTATAAAATTTGGTCAAACGGTTTTGATTTCTAAGCGGGACATACATACATACACCTTACGTTCTAACTTAGAGTATAGAAGATAGTAAATGCCAACATAATTTTGAACTGACTTATTTGTTTAGGAAAAAAACTTACATATATATATTTTAACAAATTAAAATGGTTGGCTTTCAGAGATAATAAGTAAACTTGAGTAGCCGATAAAACGTGATCATTACGCTTTGATCTTTGCCGACAAAACGATTTATTCTTTCTGGTCAGCACCTGAGTAGCCGATAAAACGTGATCATTACGCTTGGATCTTTGCCGACGAAATGATTTTTCTTTGTGGTTGGCACTTGAGTAGCTGTCTAAACGTAATCACATCACTATGATCTAGCCAACAAAGATCTCGTTTAAAACTTTTGTGCAGGCATGTTAAAAACAGTCAAGTCACGTGTATCAGGCTTGCAGCAGATGCTTCAAATACTCACCAATCAAATTTTATTTTTATTTTTTTACATTGGGCGTAATTTCACTGTACAAATTTATGAAACTTTAAAACCCTAAAATATGGAATCTAAATTACAAAATAATCGAGAGGTATTTGACCTCTTTTACTTGCTAAATAATTTGTTCTTGTAACATGAACACTGAATGCTACTGCAGGCAGTGTAGTACACACGGCGTATTTAGTGGGAACATGTGCGTGCTCGATCTTGAACTAAGTAAACTTCAACAATAATAAATAAATAAATTTAGAGTGTAGAGGTATTGAGATGTTTTACTATAGCAGAAGACACCAATATACAAATGTGTGTATAAAGTGTAACTTAAACTGCAAAGTTCAGAGGAATGGAAACTTAATACAGACTGGGGTAAGTTCGATGCCCCCTCAGAACTGTCCCGTGCGTCTTGCACCACACGAAAAGTGGAGACAGTGAAATGTTGCCAAATACCAAAGTTAAATAGCATTATAGTTTAATATTCTTGTTTGATTTGTACCCCGTTATTTTTAAAAATAAGGAACCCTTAATGACTTGTTGCATTTTATAATAATCTAGTCATTTTGAGTATTCCATAATTTTTCATTCAGTATAACATATAGATATTTTAATTTTTGGTCTGTGAGATTGGTTAACAAGGGATAAGATATATGGCTTTTATTTATTATTATTTTTTTTTTTTACTTTCGATAATAGGCAGTTTTCGGGCGAAAGAAGTGCTCCATTTTTATTCTCACGTTTGTAATTATTTTTATTATGTTTGTAAAATTTCTGTTTTATTTATTGTTTTTGCTGTTCAATATATTATGCAATCATCTATATTTTATCTGACTTTCGTTCCTGAACTAATGCAATTTTATAAGATTTTTATGTAAATTTGAACATGTATACATTTATACTTTGTTAACAAAATTGTATTTTTCAAACCGTCTCATCTATTGTATCATCTATTGTAATATATCTATATTTCTCTCTCTCTCTTTATATATATATATATATATATGTATATGTGTGTGTGTATGTGTGTGAATATAAAAAAATTGTCCTTAGTACTTTTCAAGTTTAATAGTTAATAATATTTAACCTAACTCTGGAACTATATCAATTAAGGTAAGAGACTAACAAGCATACTGTAAATAATAGAGTCATTGAGAAACGGAATTTAGAAATTAACACAATGCAATACAAATAAATCCAAAGATCAAAGAAAAAAAGCTGTATTAAACAATGAACTGTGATTTATTTGGCAAAACATATTCCTATTACATTTTTCAATTATTTACAAAAATTACATCCTCCAAAATAAAAAAAACAGCTTGACAATATATTGACAAAATCGACAATGGATTATCTAAAATGAAATGTCATGCATTTAAAACAAATGTCACAAAACTGTTGTTAGACTACGGTACATTGATAGAAACATTCAGATGATTGCTGTTAGTCTTTTCATATACATGACAAAAACTTTATAACTGAAGAACAGAATGTGAGTCAATGTACAATGTCCTGTTGTCTCAGGCTATGTACATTAAAGAATTGAAGGATATAAATTTTCTATTCACTGGGACCCCATGATTCGGAAACCAATCTCTTTACCACTCAGCCACCAAACTCCCTAAGTGAATGTTACTTTTCATATTTCAGAGTCATTTATCCGTTTCTCTGTCTAGTCTAGTTTTCACTTCGTAATTCATCTTGCATTCTGTTAATTAGATGAAAAAAAAACAATGACTACAATTAAAAACACATAATATAAATGTACACTATTTTAACCACAAGAATACTCAGTCTTTTAATTTTATTTTATTTAATTGTTCGCAAAATACAAAACTTAAATGCTTGCACACACTAAAAGACACTAAATCTGTTTGCCTTCATAAAACAAAATATATAACTCACCTTTGATGATGGTTCCACAAGTATGTCCTATGAGTGAACAGCTTTAACCTATCCGAAAACCAGCTCTTTTATATATATAGAGAGAGAGGCCTACATATGTCACTGTCCGGCTTATTCTCTTCAAATGAAAAAACAAATAAATATGACACCAAAGAGAAAACCAAAAAAACAAATACTTTCTATGTTTAAATTGTTTCAGTCCTATTTATAATTATTTTATTGATATTAGTAAAATTAATCAAATTCCATTTGTGGAGTACTTATTTCGATTATTTCTGAAAGCAGAAACAAACTCATGAATTTCGAAAATTGCAAATATTTTGAGTAAAGATGTTTAATGATAATTTTTTAATGTATAAACATCTTATGTATGTTTTTAAGATGTTGAATGAATTCTACATTCTTTACGTAGCTGTGCACTGGTCAGTTACTTATATATAAGATGATCGTATACTCGAGTAACCAGTGGCGTTGCTAGGGTGGGGGGAGGAAGGGGGAGAAATTGAAAATCCCTTCTGACCCCACATGAAGGGGGCCCCCAAATGAGGTGTTTTTTACATTAAAAATTATATATTAGGCAAACAATGCAGGGGCCCCCAAAGAGATCAAGCCCCCCGGACCCCCAAACGATGGAAAATTCCTAGCTACGCCCCTGCGAGTAAAATGTAGCTAAATTCTAAACGAGATTACAAATGGTACTTATCTAGAATAGTCAGCTTTGGTCAAGTGGTCAATGATGGTGGGACAAAATCTGATTTCTCTAAGTTTGGCCAACAAGTGGTTTATGTGAAGTCTTTTGTTTGCTAATGGGTCAAGCATCCTTGTCAAAGCCCATCTAGAAATACAATAAATAAAGTATATTAATCAGTCATAATTGAAAAAAGTATATGTATTCAAAACTTATGGATTTTATTTCTGTGCAATATTGGCTTAATTTAATTTGAACACTATAAAATTTATGGTACTCTCATTATATTACAATAGGATTGACAAAGATAAACAAAATTTTTATGTTATTTTATCAGTATAAATCTAATGAATATTATGAAATGTAAAATAATATGTAATCATGCCTGCATAGACACATTTATAAAAATACTTACACGAAAAAAAGATTTTATAGTAAGAGATTTTTTTTCATATTTTCACAAATAAGCGCATCGCAATACTATTTAAAATTTATTCTGTCCAATGAATTTAGTTGCAATTCTATTCTAGGATATAACAAATATCGTGAGATATCACTTACTTTCAAAATCACTTTGTACAGAAGTAAAATAGGTCACAACTAATAGTCACAATAAACTGTGGTCTTGGAATAAATAAAATATAACCAGAATAAATGTATAACATCCTTAGTAGAAATTTTACAAACTAAAGATGCAACACAAGTAGCTTTAGGCCTACCTCCAAACGTTCACAAGCTTAGACTTTACAGACTGAGACTTGAACTGCCTAAAGAAGGGTTTATATAGTATCTACACATGTCGGCATGACCCGATACTTTAAATGCATTTACTTATCTCTTTGATCGCCTTAGCGGCTACTCTATTGTAATGTTGAAAGAAATCAAGAAACCCGACTGACCAATGACCGCTTCGGACGTCACGACAAAACCACGGAGGCGCGACACTTTGATTCTCACCGACAAAGAAATCACCGGAGCGTGGACGATACCCAGATGATTTTTTTTACATGGACTTTTCTTCAATCTCTACCGGCTGGGACAACACAACACAAGAAGTGGACTTACTTTGATCTTGCACAACAAAGAGGTAATGGACCTTTGGCTAACATTGGAATAGATTTAGTCAAGAAAAGAAAATATTTCATCTCTACCGAGTTTAGCTACATACCCCATGTAGAAGCAAAAGATTACATTTATTTATATAGAAATTGAGCTGTAAATAAAACAAATGATTTATAAAAAAAAAAAAATTTTAATATCAAATACTATATTTAGTAAAATTTCATCATATTTTTAATCAATGTTATATAAATCTATATTAACAATAATATTTTTTTTATTCAATTGGAAATACTTTTATTACAAAGCATAGATAAAAGCACTTTGTCTGGTTAAAGGTGTGTACACGTTATATATCGAATACGAGAAATAACATGTACATTATTGGTAGATATAGTTTTAAGGACGGAGTTTGAATAAGCTTTTTTTATTTAAGGATTTTTACAAATATTTTGCGTGTTTTAAAATATGTCTTTAATAATGTATTTTAGCGTTGTCAGCTGAAGTAGGCCTTCACAAGTCACATGAAGGTCTTAGTGGTCCTACTCGAATTAGTATCTGTCAATGTTTCTTTTTTTAAAGCACTATATTACAGAAAACAAGTATTAAATCGGTTTCTGTGATTGACCCCAAAACCTCTTCAGTTGGTCTTTAAGCCTATATTGCCCTAAATGGAAACTAATTGATTCCTAAAAAAAAAAAAAAAAAAAAAGCCCAACTATGTTCACGGTCGCCATCTACAAAATAAAAAATCTAAGAGAGATTTAAATAAACGTTGACCGCATATTGTTTAGCAGTACTGGTACATTTGCGATTTGATGAAAAGACAAAAGATGTTTATATACCAACTAGTTCAACGTAAAGAAACACGGGTATTACTATAGTATTAAGAGTTATTTTTTAGATCCTCGGTAGTATAGTGGTAATTATCCCCGCCTGTCACGCGGGAGACCGGGATTCGATTCCACGCTGGGGAGATGTTTTTTAAAATTATTATTGAACTTTCATTTTAAAACACTTTGCAACAATTACCATTTAAATTTCACCACTCGCAAACATAACCCACACCTGATATTCGCTCGTGAGATTTATAACAAATGAAAAGGGCTATTGAGATTTGAGTAACACCTTTAGTAAAACACAAGTAAAATCACAAAACTTATAGACACCTCAGGACAGAAGAATAAAAAGTAATGTAGCTATAATTCATAAAACACTGAACCATAATTTACTAGTAGAAAAACAAAACCTAATGAAATACTCAGAAAGACACAAAGATAGAGTCATATTTCTTATTCCATACGTTAGAACAAATTCTTACAAGTGCTTATTCTTCCCTAGTGCCATTAGAGAATGGAATGGGTTGGCTGAATCAGCCAGGAAAACCAACGACTTAGCAGAGTTGCTGATTAACATGCATGACTAAATTGACACATGCAATGAAGATTGAATTCTAAACGTGATAGACGAACGGACGGATAGGCAGATCACACACAATAAATAGCAGCTTTTAACGTCCTTGAAAGGAAAGGGGGCGCTAAAGACGTTTATATATATTTTTTTTATTTTAAAATTAAGTTTTTAATAATCTATGTTAGAGTTTGTCAGCTGAAGTAGGCCTACAGAAGTCCCGGAGAGAGGTCTTATTGTGGTTCTACTCGAATCTGCCAATATTGTTTTGTAGGAGGTCTCGTACTATTGTTAGCTTGGGGGAAAAAAGTCAAACGCCCAACTATGCTCACGCTCGCAATCTAAATAAAAATAAATCTAAGAGTGCTTTAAAAATTTATACTAACGTTTAAAACCCATTGTTTAGCAGTGCTGGTACATTAAGATCACAGATGTGATGAAGAGACAAAAGATGTTCACTATATACTAACGCGTTCAACGTAACGAAACACGGGTATTACTTTAGAATTTACCATTTTTATTTCGTGTCCTCGGTAGTATAGTGGTAAGTATCCCCACCTGTCACGCGGGAGACCGGGGTTGGATTCCCGCCGGGGAGACATTATAATTTTTTTTTAACCATTTTGTGGCTACCACCATTTAAATTTCACCACTCGCAAACATAACTCACACCAGATATTCGTTCACCTTCCATTTTTCACTCAACCTCTTCCGCTACTTATCATATCTCTAAAGGTGTCTAACAGACATTATATATGTTCCTGTTGTCACAGTCTTAGTTGACATTGCATGATTTAATGTTCACGCCATGTTAAGATCTCAAAAGACACGTGGAATTCCTGATGTAGAAAACAGGAAGTAGAATGAATAAAGATGACTTTAGCTCAGTCAAGTCAAGTTAGTAAGGTCTTGCTCCCGGTCCAGGAAGGTTGGACGTTGCTTCCTGGACTGGTGTTTATATATATATATGTATATAGCATGAAAGTCGATGGACTAATGATTGTTGCTTAATAATATTTGAGAGCTGATTTCATTATGCCCTTATTGAATATTAAGTATTATTCGTATTTCAATGGATATCTATAGTTGGAGTTCCAGTGTCACTAGTAGTAATTGTTCTTATTGTTACCCGCTGAGATGACGTGATTTGTAACTAACATATATTGGATACATTTGATGCCGCTGTTATGCGGATAGGATTGTTTATTATTTCTTGACTTGTATCACTAACAAGGAGTGCAGTATTATTATTATTGTGTTGTAAAATAAACTTCATATTTGTCTGCTGAAACGGACTTCAGTCAGTTTATAATATTTGTCTTGTCACGTGTCAACAGTACTTCAAGAAGCAAGAACCCAGCATTACACGACATTCGCATTCTGCAACGTTACACCATTCCACATCATTTACACTTGTCATACAGGACGAAGTAGTTAAAAAAACACAACAAACAACTTAAAATTGTCTATAAAACCTTGGTTTAAAAAAAATGTAGTATAAACATGTACATTCAAAATGCATTATTTCTTTTCAAAATACATGTTTATTAAATTATTAGTGGCTCGTACAACCGAAGTCCCAGAGAGGTCTTAACGGTTCTACTTGAATAAGTATCTTCCTATGTTTCTGAGGGTATGCCGATATGGAAATATATTATAATTGCTTGCTTTTAAAAGAAATTCTTAGAGTGCTATGGCTATAGACTAACGTTCATCACCCAGACTTACACTTTTTTTTTTTAGGAGGAGCCTCTTTTTGGTTGTTACGGTGGACACCTATAGCCGATATGAATTAATAAAAGGGAGGGGTGTATATAGCATAATATGATAAAACAGATACAACAAAGATGTTCAAGATGTACCAACTAGTTCAAGGTACCGTAGCAGGGGTAGCAGTTTAGTATATAAATACACATGTTACAGGTCCTCGGTAGTATAGTGGTAAGTATCCCCGCCTGTCACGCGGGAGACCGGGGTTCGGTTCCACGCCGGGGAGATTTTTTTTAAAATTATTACCATTCTCCATACTTGTAGTAATCACCAATTAAATTTCATCACTTACAAACACCTGATATTCATTTACCATCTTTCTGTCGACGGCGTGACCTCTTCCTTTACTTTAAATGCCATATCTCATAAAATGTAAGTGTCCAGAGTCTAGACTAGAAGTACTTTACGTTATTGTGGTTAATATAGGAAACTACAGTAGACACATTCTACTGTCTATAAATTCTTGTTGTTAAAAATGTAATATAAATACGTACATTCCAAATGCATTATTTCTTAAAAGAAAAAAAAAAGATTTGGTAAACTGTATTAGTTTCTCAAACAATAAAAAAAAAAAAAAACGCCATTTAGTAATATGTATTTTCTATACATTTATTTTCAGAAATTATTACATGTTTCTGTAACTATTATAAAAATATACAAAATAATCAACTCCTTAATATAGACTCCCTTGTTTTATTTTAACCCTGGAAGACCCAGTGGGTGACCCATAACACAAAACTACGTTTAAGTAAATGTCTACTTCATTTTTTATGTAATTTTTACCATCAATACCCAGTGGCCCATCTATGGAACACAAGGGAAACAGCTATTATGTTAAATTTTTCTTATTACTGAATAATATCCTTTTTGCATATGGCTACCTCCATGTGAAGTTGGGAACTCAGATTTCGACTGAAAAAAATATTTAATTACTGCTTTATACAAGGTAAGACACAATCTTTTTTTTATTATTATATATCTAAATAATGTATTTAATGATTATATATAGTATTTAATACGAATTAGTTCTCTGTTTAGTATTAATTACATTTTTAAAATCATTGGGGCTTTAGGGGGAAAAAAATTCTATCTCTAGTGACGTCTAAGACGTCGTCTAATCTAGATGTAGATCAATTTTTTTTTCATCAGAATATACGTCAGCTTCACTCCCTAAGAAATTCACTGCTCAAGAAGTGCTAGATATTTTAGAAGTCATTGACTACAATGAAAGTGATTTGGAAAATGATTCAACTGATGATGAGGACTATGAACCAGAACATGATAAGGAAACAGGAACGCAAGACCTCAGTTCTTCTGAATCCTCTTCCGATGAAGAAGTGACAGAACCCTTGCCATCTACTTCTAGTGCCTCTGCTAGGAATAAGAAAAAGAAAGTCTATGAGTGGTCAAAAGATAATTTCAATCCACCAGTCTCAGTTTTCTGGGGCAAAGTTCTAGAGCTTCCTGAAAACTATGAAGTTCAGTCACCAATGCTTTATTTCAAAAACTTTCTTACAGATGACATGCTAGAGTTGATTGTTAAATTTACAAATGAGTACAGTGTTGAAAAGAGTGGAAAAAGTATTGACACCAATAAGATAGAAATAGAGCAAATCATAGGCATGTTTCTGAGAATGGGCCTAGCCAAGATGCCCGGTGTTAGGTGTTACTGGGATACAGACACTCGTTATGATCCAGTTGCTGGAGTAATGAGTCGGAATAGGTTTCAGTCACTCCTTTCAAATTTGCACTTTGTTAATAACAATTTAGCTACAAATGAAGAGAAATCGGACAAGCTTTGGAAGATACGCCCTTGGCTCAAACTGTTTAGAAATAACTGTTTAAAAGTTATTGCTCATGAAAATAACAGCATTGACGAAATGATGATTCCCTTTAAAGGAAAGTTCAGCAAGCTTAAGCAGTTTATAAAGGGAAAGCCCCATCCTTGGGAAATAAAAGTGTGGGCTAGAACCTCGTCAGCAGGTATGGTATGTTATTTTGATGTTTACCAAGGCAAAAGGGATGCTGATTCTATTGGTGTTGGTCCTGATGTAGTACTTCAGCTGAATTCTACGTTGCCACAGAATGAGCCGGATAAGCCATCATTAAATTACAAAATATTTGCGGACAATTTCTTTACAACTTTGCCTCTTAGATGTTCTGCAGAAAAAAGGCATTCACTTTACTGGCACAGTTAGACCCAATCGTCTTCCTGGCATTTTACTTGATTCCGAGAAAAATATGAAGAAAAAAGGTCGTGGCACAATGGATCAATGTGTTGAAAAGTCTACCAACATAGTAGCTGTCCGTTGGTATGACACAAAAGCTGTCAATATGCTCTCAACTTTGAGTGGTGTCGAACCAAGCAAAACTGTCAACAGATTTGAAAAAGCTAAGTCAGCCTATGTTCAGGTCCAGCAGCCTGCTGTGATAAAACTTTATAATGAAAGCATGGGAGGTGTAGATCTTCACAACTGTTTCATTGCCAAGCATTCATTTCACATAAGATCAAAGCGTTGGTATTTGTACATATTTTGGCAGACCATACGGATGATGTTTGTTTTTGTGAATGCTTGGCTCTCTTATCGTCAGGCATGTCAGCTCATAGGGATGTCTAAAAAAGATGTGTTGAACCAACGCAACTTCCAAACAAAACTGGCATCCCTTTTGATCAATTTACATGCGCATAAACAAAAAAAACGAGGAAGACCATCTTTAGAAGTTGCAACTGCAGGCCCATCAAGAAAGAAATCTGCCTTGAGACCTATGCCTGAACCAGAAGTCAGAACCGATGGCTTTTTCCTCTTCCCAATAAAAATGGAAGATCGCCAGTGCTACAAGTTGTGTAGCATGAAGACAAACAACATTGTTGAGAAGTGCAAAGTATATCTGTGTTATACAGAGCAAAGAAATTGTTTTAGAAGTTTTCATGTTTCTTAAATAAAATTTTTGAACATTCTAAATATATTTTTTTATTTTCATGAAAATATAATAATTAATACCAACATAACCCAGTGGGTCACCCGTGGAACAAATTGAAAAAGTCATGTGACGTTAAAAATTAATGTTGATATTGAATTATCAACATATTATATATATGTATACCAAAGGAAATAATTTTAGAACCACTGTAAGATAATGTGGGTCTTCCAGGGATAAATAGAAATGTCTACATAATTTTTGAACTGATGTATTTGTATGGGAAAAAACGGCTTACATATATAATTGAAAAAATTAAAATTAGCTTTCAGAGATAATAAATAACCTTTTTGTACATGAACTTGACCATGCCAAGTATAGTGACATCAAATTTTCAGCATCTTTTGTAGTTTTTGAGCTATAAACTTTCTCTGTCTGGAAAAATGTCTGGTCTGACATGTGTTCTACTTCTTTGATATTTTACACCCTTTTGACCTTGTATGTTCTTGGATTTACTTGCTTATGGTAAAATGTTTAAAAAAGCTCTAATCTCAAGCTGTTATGTTGTAATGTCTTACACTTTGCTGAATTCTGTCTCGTTTGACTGTAGCTTCTTGTCTTAAATTCTTTCAGATGTTCTTTGATTGGCAATATAGTCCTTATATTTCAAATAACATCTGAGCAGGACTTAATTTAGCATCCTGCCTCAGTGTGTTGCTTAACTCTAACGGGCTTAGCGTCTGATTTACTTTCTTTGCATTTTCTCGTCAATTTTTAAAAAATATATTTTCACTGTTGCCTCTAGTTTACAGTTTGACTGATGATGTCCTTGTGTGGACACTACCATGATTCCATAAATATGTTAATTTTCTCAGATGACAACGGAACTCCTAGATCACTTATGCAACTTTAGGAACTCCAAATTTGGCAATTACGTTTTTCAGTTTTCTTATAACAATTTGACTTGTTGTGTTCATATGTACCACTTTTCCAGTCTCTTGGAAACCTTTTCCAATTGCCCGCCATATATTGTCTGTTTGAAACAACGGTTGCGGTGTTGAAAAATATCTGTTCACTGTTGCCATTGTAACAACTTATGTATTCCTTTTAAGTTTCTACTGTTTGCGCTAGTATTTACCTTTATTAACTGCGTCACACTTCTACCATGTTCAAATAAGGTATAAAATTGAAAATAAAACATTAAGTAAAAAATATTATTCTTTATTCAGCCATCTTGGCGCCCCTTAATCAAATAATCTTAAAAGGAGAATGACACATAAATGAAGGAAAATTTGTTAAAATCTCCCCGCAGGGAATCGAACCCCGGTCTCCCGCATGACAGGCAGGGATACTTACCACTATACTACCGAGGACTTGAGTTGAATTGATGAATCAAAGATCCCTATATTATGATTATATTAATTTTCGGTTTTCTCTAATTGTTGTTATTCATCACATTGTTATTTCTTCTGTAAAATTTGTGCCATGTCAGAATTTTCCTATGGCCTAAATGTGATGAAAGCTTTTCAACAAAGAACTTGTGAACTCTTTCTCATCCAGGATGGTAAGTGTCTTTTTGATTTGGCCTATTAAAAAAAACAACTGCAAATTTTACATAATATTGGTTATCACTATATGTGACTATATCCATACAACTATAGTATACATTCTCACCCATGTCACACACCCCATTCCCCTATCCCCCAAAAGTTTAATAAAAGGTTTTGACTTTTAATGAATATTTATTCCTACCTGAGACCACGATATTCATTTTGACATGCTCATCCCTCCCCCTTTTTTACATACATTTTAGGTGAGGTGTTTGTAACGCAAACTATGACGCCCATCAGTTTTGTAATGTAAAGTTTGCGTGAACAAAAACTGGATAGAATTTTTGTTTCACTGTCATTGTTCCACTTTGTTTTCTTAGGACAAAATTAAGCCCACACAACATTGTGATGCATAGTGACATTAAAATTATAAAACAAACTTAATTGATAAGACAAAGATGTTCAATATATACCAACTAGTAACTAGTTCAACGTAACGTAGCAGCGGTATTAGTTCAGTGTAGTGATACACTTATTACAGGTCCTCGGTAGTATAGTATACCCGCCTGTCACGCGGGAGACCGGGGTTCGATTCCCAGCCGGGGAGATTTTTTAAATTAATTATTACCGTTCAGATTAAATTTCATCACTTACAAACAATTCCATCTTTCTGTCCATTTTTAAATGCTTAGAAAAAAAAACTTGTTCACTCCAGGAGGCCAATTCAATTTATAACATCTGTCTAGTAGGACTTTCTTTACCCTTGTTCGACACCAAACAAAATAATTAATTACCAACAGTTTTTTTGTGGCTTTTTAAAAAAAATTGACTCTTGTCATGTACCGGTACAAGAAATAATAGTGCAGTTGATATATGTTTTGTAATAATAACTATTAAAATACATAAAATAAGATATACATGGGGCCTGGCCTATATATATTTCTAAAGTTCAAAACGACACTCCACGAGTATGTCTTGTTTCGAATATCTATATATAGATCGATCTAGATTCAGCTACATACACTGACAGAAACTGGTGTGAAGAGTTTTTATAGCTGTTCTTAAAATTCATCAATGACTGGATTAAAACGGCTCAGCCTCGAATATCTTTGTCGGATAATGATTTAATATTATATCAGTGGCTCGGTCGATGTTTGTCACGATGAGCCCATCCCAGTTTGGGTGATGTTATTAGCGAGGATGAGCCAATGATATAGGCCCTACAGTAAACAGACTCACATGTTGATCTATACTGGGGTGTTTGATACATCCTATTGACAATATGATTGCCGTACGTGGAGATTGAACTACCATGTATAATTGTTCTAACAAACCGGTTATTGGTGCTGAAAGAGGGTCCTCTTTATTTAAGTCCAAGAGTGGTCGATATGACTAAACAACTAGAAGTAGGCTACATCTCTCTAGGTATTACTCACCCCCATCCCCTCCTTAATCTATTTATTAAGGCATTCTGATAAATATTGTCAAAAATATATAACGGAATAATGTAAAAGCGATTAAAAGATATTTTATATCAAAGTATTTTATTAAATACATGTGGGCCTAAATAATTACACAAAAGACTATAGTAGTATACGATATATTTTGTACAAGTTTTTAGGAATTAACAACTTCATTTAAAATTACACATTTGATGTTACACGTTTATGAACATTTTATCATTCATTTAAAAATATTTATTTCTAAGGCTTATTGCAATAAAACGATAAAGAATAGATGATTACTCATTCATTTTAATTATTCATTTTGCATAGCACAACTTGTTCATGCTTATAGCATATTCAGAGCGCTATAGTCCAATCTCTTTTGTGGATCAGTTTGGGGGAAGGGGGGTACCTGTGACGTTTCCGTACTGCCTTTAATGAGAAGAAAGAAGGCCCCACAGCTTACAAATCACTGGATGGAAATAGTGGTGTGATTTATAAACACCAACCTGGATCTCTTCCAGACAGAACGATCTGTTCAGCCAGGCTGGTGAAAGGAGCTCTTCCAAACAGAACGATCTGTTCAGCCAGGCTGGTGAAAGGAGATCTTGCTCCTCTCATGATGGCTTAGAGCAGTGGTTCCCAAACTTTTTCTTTCACGAAACATTTCGCACATTCTGAGTATCTAGTGGAACACTTTGCTTAGTTTTAGAGAGATTAATTGATGTGGTGACCTACTAGTTAATTATTCCAGTAATTCATGGAACACCTATTCAGGCCTCCTCGTGGAACACAAGGTTTCCGCTGAACACAGTTTGGGAAACACTGGCTTAAGAGTTTCAACATCAACTTTACCGAATCCAGTATTGAACTTGAGCCCATTTGATAGGTGGCCAAGAGGTTTCAGCTTCTCAGCCACAATTTTAGAAAGAAAAACTTAATCGTCAACAACAAAGTTATAAAAAAATGTCTTCTATTGAAACAGTAAAAGATCAACAACTATGGCACAGGAAACATGAAGTATAAAGCATTCAAGTTACTGCTTACATCTTGAACAAAGTACATGACACATAACTGCTAGAGACTTATTAATATCATTAATATGTGAGAGATTAAAACGTTGGCCTGTAACAGATTAACTCAGCATATCAATTTCATTTTGAATAATATAATCTTCATAATAATAATAATAACAACAATAATAACAATATCAATAATACAAAAATATCAACATTTTTAGGCTAAAATGTTTTTGGAGTAACACCTTTAACTATTTCAAAAAAGAAGTAGATCTATTAATGAAGCTGAAAATATCTTTCACTGATGTCCAGCATCAACTAAAGTTTCAAAGAAAAAAGAATTGAACATAGTCACCTCCAAATATATAAGCTAGCTCAGGTGAGATCCAGATCCTAGAGTTAGCTGCCACATTGCTATGAAACATTAAATTAGCATGAATTTTACTTTTAATGACAATATTTTGAGCAATTTCAAAACTTTAAAAAATTTTCTATTTTCATATTTATTTATTGTAAGTTAAATTAAATAAATCTCAATATTTATTAATAAATATATAAGTACCAGTATATAAAAACAAATAATTGCACACACAATAACAAGATGTTGAATGACACAGTTATTTGCCTTCTCAAAAAATGAAACATTATATCTTGATTTTAAAAAGTATACAAAATCAAATCAATAACTAAGACTTAAAGTACTGTAACTTACAGCACAGGACTGTAAGAAATTATGTTGTCCTCTTTTCATTTACATTTAAATATTTGTCTTCGTATGGCCACATTGGTATTGAAATATATCATTTAATGACTTAAGTAAATAAGACATTAAATTGTTTTTGTTTCATATGTTTCAGATATTCCATGAGAATTATTGCATCCAAACAAAAATCTTCTTCAGGGCTACAAGGGATGGTGGTGGGTAGGGTTTGACCCTGGGACCATTAAGATGCAGTCTAATGGACATACCACATGACCAGATAGCCATGAGCCATCCAATGGTTGAATGTTTTGTTTTATAAAGTTTCCTCATGCTGCTTATTATCTAAACTAAATCACAATGAGTTTCATTAACTTCACATTAAAGTCAAATTAAATAATTACATAAAATACAGTATTTGAATCAACAAAGATAAACCCAAACAAAGGTACAGGCTTAATTCTTAGCTCCACCTAAAATATATATATAGAGAGAGAGAGATATGGCTCCTTTTTGTCTCAGAAGGCAATGGATGCGCCCAGATGAATCACTGGTTTTGGTTTCGTCTTGAGACGGGGCAGAATCTGGCTAATCAACCTAAAATACAGTCTAAGTATTTGTAAAACCTTCTGTATTTGTATTTTTCCAATTGCAGCAATGCATGAAATAAAATATTATCTTAAATGAAAAATGTTCTTATTAATTAAAAAAATACCCAATTCTTATCTTATCTTATATAATACAGACATTACTTCAAAAAAGAAGATGATTACGTCCTACGCGTCATGCATTTAGTCATGCATATTAACCAATGACTTAAATTCTGCCAAGTCACTGGTTTTCCTGGCTAGCTCAGGCAACCCATTCCATGCTCTAATAGCACTAGGGAAGAACGAGTATTTGTACAAATTTGTCCTAGCATATGGGACGAGGAATGTGCCTTTATCTTTGTGTCTTTCAGAGTATTTTATTAAATTTTGTATTTGAAGGTTATGGTTCAGTGTTTTATGTATAATTGCTACTTTACTTTTGAGTCTTCTGTCCTGAAGGCTTTCTAAATTTAGTGATTTTACAATAGGTGTTACTCTAGTCAAATGTGAATATTCATTTGTTATGAATCTCACTGCTCTATTTTGCCTGTTCCAGTTTCTTAATGTTTTCTTGAGTTGAGGGGCCCAAATGGAGGATGCATATTCTATTATTGGCCTAACCAAGGTTAAATAACATTTTAGTTTTATGTTCTTATTTGATTTATAGAAATTTCTTTTAATAAATCCTAATGCTTTGATTTTTTTGTAGTTTCATCAATATGTGGATTCCATGACAGTTTTTCATTTATTATAACACCTAGGTATTTTGCGTTTTTAGTCTGTGTTACTGGTTTGCCATGAATAAGATAAGTGGAATTAATTTGTTTTAGTTTTTTTGTTACTCTTAACAACTGACATTTTTCTGGGTGGAAAGACATGCTCCAATTTGATTCCCATTTCTGTGATTCATCTAATTCTCTTTGTAAAATATTTGTATCTTGTGTTGTTTTTATTGTTCTATATATTATGCAATCGTTTGCAAATAATCTGACTTTTGTTTCTGAAGTAATGCAATTATCCACACCAAGTACCAAGTGTAAATGTGTCACTTACTAAAAAAAAAAAAAACTGCAAGCTAGTTTTCCTTGGCACACAGTAAAAAAAAAAGTCTACAGTTCAGTAGCAAAAAGCTGGCTAGAAGAAGAAATGTGCCTATAGACAAAGAGATGGTGCAAGGAACTGATATTATTATAGCATTAGCTTTATTCTCTTTAGTGAGCCTCCCACAAATGGGAGTGATATAGAACATACCATTCTTCTACTACACAAAATTCAAACCGTAAAAAGCTAGCATATATGATGGTTAATACAGCTGATGGATAAATCTTTCTATAACATTATTTTATTTTATGATTTAGCTACATCTTTGGTTCAGAAAAATATAATAAATTGATTTTGTGCTAAAGTCTTTTGTTTTTAATGTGTATATTGTTAGAAAAAAAAACTGAGTACATAAAGAACAATAACAGATTAAGTCACATCTAGTTAAATTTTTTTTTTTTAAATCTCCAAATGTTTGAGCCAAAATAAACTTGATGGAGGTTTTTGCAAAACCAAACAATGTCAAGGATGCTAAATCGAATGTCTCTGTTGCCAACTAAAAAAAAAAACAAGGATTGAGATATAATTTTAACAATAGCTCAAAGAGTGGCAGTTGATCTTTGTATCAAATTGTCTCTATTACTGTTAGTTGCCCATCTGTTTTGAAATAAGTTTTAAGTCCTAGAGTGAAAGTCTGATGCTTCCTCCATATTGAAATTATTTGGTGCTACAAACAGAAGAGCTTAGAACATTTGATTCTGTGGTGCACAAAAATTACCCTATACCTTTTAAAAAACAAAGCCAATCAACATTTTCTTGATTTTGTACACCATATACACCAATATGCTATCCTATTTATGATTTTTTCCACCATGAATGAAAATCTCCAATACATTTAATATTCTTTTAATTATTTTTTAAGTATGAAATTAGAAATGACACTTAACTATCTTAACCCTCTGAGCGTTTCAATTAACTAGCTATACTATCATTATTTTTTACAATCTGTTTAAATATTTTTAAAGCTAATAGCTATTCTTCCCAATTTTGTGCCAATGTAATGTGAAATACTCATTTAAATAATACAACATCCAATTGTCCACAGCCTGTTATAACTTGCCAGGTAAACCTAGGATCTTAATACTTTCTTCTCGCATGATGAACTTCTGAATTTTACCAGTCACAGTTTTAGGAAAGTCATCGACAAATAAAATGTAATGGGGAATTTTGTATCTTGCCATCTGAAATTAAAATCAAACAAAAATGTTTCATTAAACAATAAGTGTATATCAATCCAGTCAAATATCTTTAAAAGAAAGAGATGAATGAAGAGAAAGAAAGAAACAATTCACTCACCTTATCTTTGCAAAACTCTTTCACTTCTTCAACTGTTAATGTCATTCCACTTTTAACAATAATCCATGCACAAACTTGCTCACCCAGCCTGGCATCAGGAACACCTATGACCTGAAATGTATAGATGAATGTATTTATCTAGTTCATTTATAATTATGTAGGAGTATTTTATTATTTTATATAGTTAGCCCAAAAATATAGGAGAATACTTCTTGGTAACATTCAAGTCCCTTATCTTACTACCAATTGAGTATGTGAAAAATTACATTTTTTTTCAGCTCCTTCAGAAAAAGTTTATAAATTTGCAGGCAAAACATATTCTGAGACATCAGCCTTTTTCCAGTAAATAATGCAATTAAATTGAGAAGGTTGATTTTGACAGGGCAGACTTTGCAATAATAGTAAACAAGCATCACTAGGCAAATACTAAAGTGAAATCCGACAATGCATGTGGAAGAGAACCTATCCAAAATGTACTTTGCGAAGAGTGTTCAAATAGACACCAGGATGTTGAGTTACACCTAAGACAAACTGGAAAAGATGATTAGTGGGAATATGGAGATCCACTGTCTGCTATCAATTCCCCAACAGAGTGGCCATTACAAGTGTCATCATATTAGTATCATAATCACAACTTTAAATATTATTTTAAAGAACAATGTCAACCATACTAGATATCCTGTTTTTGATGGTTGTGAAAGTAATGCCTCCCTACTTGTTAAAAAAGTAAATTTTTTTTTTTTTTAATTGGCTCATTTTTCTTCAGTTAGCTGAGATTATTGCCACCTTTCCTGTCCATAGTTACTTCTCTCCACGTCTTCCCAGATTTCACATCTATGTCCACCACTTTAAGATCTCTTTTAATTACATCTACATAAACACAATGCGTTTTATTGCTAGTTGTAAGATGACCATAGAGGATTTATTTACTCTCCATACTGTGAACATGAACAACTACATGGAGACAGCTATTAGATATACTGAGTGTAAAGAAAAATATTGATGTCACCTTTTGAAACACTAACCTGGACATCTTTGATCTTTGGATGTTCATACATAATCTGTTCTATTTCCAGAGGGTAAATATTTTCTCCACCACGGATCAACATATCTTTAATTCTACCCACAATGCTGCAGTAGCCTTCTTCTGTCATTACAGCCAAATCTCTTTGGGAAGATGAATAAAATTTCAAGCTCAAACCAATTTTAAAACTTATTCATTTTTGTTTCAAAATAAAATGAACATATTTTTAAATGATCTTTCCGTGAAGGGAACCAATAAAATTTTTTCCAAAAACTTATATACCTCTCATTCTTTTTTTTTTTTTTTAAAAAGGTGTTTTCTTGCTTTCTGCTTACCCTGTGTGATACCATTTATCCGCTTACCCTGCATAATACCATTTAACTAACTGCTTACCCTGTGTGATACCATTTATCCAGTGTCACAGCCTGCTTTGTCTTTTCAGGGTCATCCCAATAACCTAACATTGTACTTGGCCCTCTAGTCCACAGTTCACCTGGAACACCAATAGGAACTAAACGTCCATCAGAGTCCACTATCTTAGCCTGCACAAATTATAGTTGTACAAAAGTCTATTTCATATTGCTACCAAATGTATTCTATAAATTAAAACATTTTACCAAGTAAGTCAGTAAGTGAAATGTTGACAAATGTGATATATATTTTGACTGCATTAGTCACTAGAAATTACTTAAAGCAATAACTACTAATACTACAGTGGAATGCAGAGTTTACAGTAGCCTGTAAATGCAATACCATGGGATAGAAAGTCACCAGCAATTTTATTAAATTTCAGATCTCATTGTTCTGAGCATTATGAGCAAGTAAGAAACTTTTTTTAGAGCAAAAGCAGATGTCTATAGTTTTTCCAGTTTTTCTTTTCTTCGGTGTTAAAATGACTACCTTGAGTATTTTTAAAGCTTGTTTTTGTTATAAGTCTGTTAAATGAATATATATATATATATATGACGCGATGGTCAAGTGGTATCTCGGGTTTAAATCACAGTGAAGACTGGGATTTTAAATTTCAGGATTTTTAGGGTGCCTTTTCAGTCCATCCAACTAACTGATATTAGTTGGGGAAAGAAAAGGCAGTTGGTTGTTATGCTGGCCACATGGCACCCTCATTAACCATTGGCCACAGAAATAGATGACCTATACATCATCTGGTTTATAGATCATAAGATCTGAAATGGGAACTTTATTTTCCTTAGTCCAGTATTAAATTTAATGTAGGTAGACAAACCTCTCCTGCCTTGCATCTATACTCAAACATAGGAAAGGCTTTGAGAATCAGCCCTGAGGAAAAATCAGGAGCCAGTGATCCTTAGGAAGCTTGCAGCACACAGTTCTACATCCTGGCAGTGCATGTGATTCAGCTGATCCCAAACTGATCTAAATTGCCGTTAGTTTGGAAACATTAGCTGTTTGGGAGACATAGTTTTGAACATAGCTAATGTCCAGACATTAATCTCATTTCTATGATCCAGTCTCTTTGTGACTGTAAGAAGCCATAGAATAAGCCAAACAAACAAAAAATAATTACAGCAATTATTTTTTTGCTAACTATTCCATTACAAGTAAAATATTTTTGTAGTAATAATCAAATCAAACATGAATGAAGACATCTTTTTAAAATTTTATATTCCTAACTATTCTTTGTTATTACACTTTTTAAAATAATTTCTTTATAAGTGGCCTTACCAATCAAACAAGATTATATAGTACAGCTTCAGGTTATTTACAGAAATGCTGCTAAATCTGGTACATAAAATTGAACATAAAGGTTGCTGACCACAGAATTAAAAACATTATTTGAGCCTAGAGAAATAAAGATTATAATCTATGACGATCTTTTGCTTTTGAGTGCTTGATGTAAAGATGTCTTGATGTTACGATGAGATTGTGTTGATCAGACATTGTGCTTCTAATATTATAATTTAATGTATTTCAAACAATGAATGAACACTCAAATAAGATCATCATGCTGGAGATTCAAATACAAGTATTAATTCAAACAAAGCAGATCCTTCAAAAATAAATAAAAAGCTTTAATTCTGGAACTTGGAATCACTTGAATAAAATACACACTGTACAATAAAAATAAGCTCATAACTACAACTAGATTTACAAATGGTTTTGATTTTACAACTCAAACTACAACTGACTTATCTTTGTCCTTAAAACTTTTTATTCCTTAACCTCTCTCTGCATTTGCAAACAAGCCACGCCTTTCACCCCACTGATTCTTCTATGCTCCTTTTATGGTCATTGAATTTCATCTTTTCCAAGAAAGCATGCTCTCTGCAAGAACTTGTTGCTATGAAGATGGTTGCAGAGAACCAAAAAAAAACTCAGCTAGTTTATGCTACATGACATTATCATTTGTCAGAAAAGTAATAGAAATCTGCAGCATAATATTTCTACTTTGAACATTCTAAATAGTCCCCTGTGCTCTACCACACAGCCATTCCTAAAAAATCATCCAATGTCCTTTCATCTAAGAATCCAACACTTCAAGGTCCAGGTTTTTTTTAGCTCCTCTTATGGGTAAAATACAATACAAATAAATCTTTTCTAACCTCAATATGATCCAATACTTTGCCTACAGTAGACACTCTCTTGTCTAAAGAACACATTCCAGTGGACTGAAAAGATACTGGACTAGTTTCTGTGGAGCCATAACACACCTGAAATATTTCAAAGACATAAGCTTTCTTTTATGCCAAATTTGTATGTACTGTACAACAATATTATAAGGAAAAGTGGCATAAAGTTGGCCTAGTGGTAGTGCTAATGTTAATCATCTAGTTTGAATTAAGGGGGAGGGGTATTTTTTATATATTATAAACTTGTTTGGTATTCTTATTCACCTACAGTAAATTTTTCCATGTTCATATGCTTCAAAACATCTCTGACAGTTTCAATGGGACAAGGTGAACCAGCCATAATGCCAGTGATAAGTGTTGACAGGTCTGTCTTGTCACACATTGGATGGTTAAGAATGTCAATAAACATTGTAGGCACACCATAAAGGGAGGTACACCTGGCAAACACATTCATAATTTGTCTCACTAATAATATTGCTCATTTAATTAATTAAATTAATTAATTGTTATATTTCAATAAGTTGAGATACTGAAGAAAAAAGAGATTTTAAAAATAAAATAGCTTTTGCTACAAAACTGCTAAGATTATTGTTACTCTTGGCACACAGCAGTTTTCGTACATTTTCCAAATAAAACACAATTTATTAATTAAGACTGACTGGTAATTTTTTTTTATTGATTTATGTCTAGTCATCAACAATGAATAATTGTGCAAAGTTTCAACTAGTCCAAGAATGAGATGTGGGAAAGATAATGTGTACAAGACTCCATCTAGACTGACAAATATAAGCTAGGTAAAAAGAAATATATTTGTCACAAGTCAAGTTTGGGATTTTTATTGCAAGATATAAATTTAAACATTCACACAATATTTGAGTCTTTTTTTTTAAAAGAGATACAGGGCTTTTTTGTGTTGCAAGACAAAGGTAGAGTACAGTTCTTAGTCAGCTTATGATGTGTGAAGTTATGTTATCATTATATATTGACAGACATGACAAGAGTTTCTTGTTTATTGACTATGAGTGTTAAAGAGTATTAAGAGTTGGAGAGTAAAATACTTCAACCAGTGTAAATTATAATTATCCTGTTGGCTAATGAATAGACAGTGCTTTGCCAGCAATAGAGCCCCTGCAAAACATCCTACATTATTGATATCTGATGAAAATGATAGAGTGTAGAATAAATGAGAATTGAGCCAGCTCACATCCCAATTACAAGAAAAAGGACGCCTATTATAAACTATCTCAACATGACCAACGCATAATTTTTTGACTCAGAACCGGACACAACAGAATGTGACAACATATGTTCCGGAACTAAAAGTCAAGACTAGAGAAACCTGCCCTTATGGAGCATCACCAAAGAATGCTGACCCTGTCCTTCAAAGCTGCATACTATATCAAGAGGCCTGAACAAGACTCTGACCCCAAACCCTCCTATAGAAGAAAAACTATACAGATAATTCCTGATCTGGTAACCACTGCGCAGTTCATCTCAGATATAGGATTACTGATCTGAACCCTTCAACATGTAAAATGAGAACGAAGAAGATTTGACATATAGACAATTTGTGAAAATATTGTCTTTTACTGGCCAGCTTTTTGCTGCTGATCTATAATAATGTTATACAGCTGTTTTTTAACCCAACAACTCCTTTCCAGTTCAAAAACATTATCTGATCATAAAATAGACATTACTTAAAAAAAGAAGATGATTACGTCCAACTTGTGTCCCTAGGTCAATCTAGTCATGCATGCTTATTAATGACTTAAAATTCTGTTAAGTCATTGGTTTTCCTGGCTGACTCAGGCAACCCGTTCCATAATCTAATAGTACTTAACATACCCTAAATAAAGAGAGGTAACTTTGAAAAACAAATTCTAAAAATTTTTTTTTTTAATAATTAATTAAGATCTAATACTACTAAATAACTAAAAAATAGAACAATATGTCTATTTAAAAATATCTATATAGGCCTACTTTTAATATCTGTGAAATATGTTACGAATCTCACTATCCAGGCTCTCTGCAAACTGCACCATACACCACCAACTTAAAGAACTTGAAAACTCAGGGCTCCAAAGTAACGTAACACTTTAATAGTTGAATAAATAACAGCGAATACTGTACAATTGGCAACACGTACACTGTACAAATATCTCTCCGATAACACAGTGCCGCTGTATCAACTCTTGCATTGGCCTCTCCGTCTCGTTCCGGGCTTGCACTGGGTTCAACAGTTCAGGACTGACTTCACACACTAGGCTCGTTGTGTTGGACTCAATCGCAGACCAAGATCAAGATGCCAGTCGTCTCAACTGTATTTGACAGTACTCCGCACTGAACCGTCGTAATGCTCCGTACAGAACCACACCCTTGAACTGTGCTGTAGTTGACCGTGTTCTGAGCCCCTGTCGTGAACCTTCTGTCGTGAACCTTGCTGTATTGAGTCCCTTTTCTCCACCGTCTTGACTGCGACACCTCGCTCTTATATAGGGTCCCTCTTGGCCTTCTCGAACCGGACAGAACGCCGCTCGACGTTTCTAGGTGGTCAGATGACTACAACTCTCATGACGCTCCTGAGCTCTGTTCAGGACGTTGATCCTTACCGAACCGTCGTGTTGACACTCGTCTCGGCTGACCGTCGTAACTCGTCATGGTTAACCGCTCGTCTAGCGCTGGCCTGGGGCGATTTGCGTCGACTGACTACACTCACACCACTACCCCCATCTGTGCCACCACCAGGTTTTTAACAATGTAAAAAAGCTTAAAAAATACTCAATAAGTAGGGGCTAATACTCTGGGGTATGGGCACTTTTGTTTCAAAAATTCTCAAAAAAAAAAATATTAAAAAAAAAAAAATAGAAAAGCTATACACATCCAGTCTTTAGTAACAAATTGGACTCTTAATACGCAATGACCATGAAGCCAACTCAACATTTTATTTACTAAGCGAAAAAAAATTACGCTTTTGTACCTGTATGTTTCCACAGCACTCAAAACACTTGCAGGATCAAACAAAGGTGAAGGAAACACCACTGTTGCACCATGGGTAACGCACTGTAAACATCCCATGACCATACCAAAACAATGATACAAAGGAACTGGAATGCAGATGACAGAGTCCTAGAGACATTGACAAACAAAAATTACATGAAACTTATTCTGTACAAGTTTCATTTACTTCTTTAAAGATAGCTTAACCATTTTCAACACTTCAAATATTTTTAGGGTAAGAAGAATACATTTTACAATTTACTAGCTGGCGTAAAAAATATTGTAACAAAAACCTCTTAAAATTCTATGAATACAAAAAAAAATATCTCAAACTATCGATACATATGTTACTATTCCTAATGTGATTAAATAAAGGTTTTTTTTTCTCTTTATGGGAATTTAGAACAAGATAATGAATGAGCAGTCAATTATACTTGCACATTTTGTCACATACAAATAATCCTTATTTATAGGGAAGTTTTGGGTTAACACAAACCGCCTTTTAAGTCTTTTTTTTAGATATGTATTTGCATATAATAGACATACTTATTTTCTAATAACAAAAGTGCCATTTTGGGAAGACCATAAGTAGCTGTTCATTAAAAACACATATAATTTTTGTATCATTATATAGTCACTAGAAAAGACCAAAACTTTAACTAAGTGAAGCTCCACTTTCATGATGAAAGATGAGCCCAGTCTCCTAATAACATGAAATGTAGTCTGATATTGGCTTTAAAAAGACATTGACAAACAAAAATTACATGAAACTTATTCTGTACAAGTTTCATTTACTTCTTTAAAGATAGCTTAACCATTTTCAACACTTCAAATATTTTTAGGGTAAGAAGAATACATTTTACAATTTACTAGCTGGCGTAAAAAATATTGTAACAAAAACCTCTTAAAATTCTATGAATACAAAAAAAAATATCTCAAACTATCGATACATATGTTACTATTCCTAATGTGATTAAATAAAGGTTTTTTTTTCTCTTTATGGGAATTTAGAACAAAATAATGAATGAGCAGTCAATTATACTTGCACATTTTGTCACATACAAATAATCCTTATTTATAGGGAAGTTTTGGGTTAACACAAACCGCCTTTTAAGTCTTTTTTTTAGATATGTATTTGCATATAATAGACATACTTATTTTCTAATAACAAAAGTGCCATTTTGGGAAGACCATAAGTAGCTGTTCATTAAAAACACATATAATTTTTGTATCATTATATAGTCACTAGAAAAGACCAAAACTTTAACTAAGTAAAACTCCACTTTCATGATGAAAGATGAGCCCAGTCTCCTAATAACATGAAATGTAGTCTGATATTGGCTTTAAAAAGCTGATTGAAATGCGGGCATGGCTTAAATTATCACTGCTCTAAATTCTTTTTCTTTGCTGTCTGCTTTACTCTTTGTCTCATAACCTGAGCCACCAACAATGACAGCTCCATACCAGGAGAAGTGATACTGTGTTAGTTCTTTCCACTTCTAGGTGTTGTATTCCACATCCATAAAGAGAGATCTTTAGAGTATTATTATATTTTAATATCTCTTGTGCTGACCTCATTGAAAATGCCTTCAAATGCACTGCTCACTAATATAATTTTCACTTAGGAGGTCAACTCTCATTCAAGCAAAATTTGTCATCATAGTTGATTTGGGAAATTTTTGCTTTGGCAATATATACTGTCAATCATATACATGTGTTCATGTCAATTCCCTTTTTGATTATATTGTTTTGAACACTATAGAAAAATATTTTTATAAATATACATACATGATCTTTTAATTTTGCTTTAACTATGGTGTACTCAATTTGAAAAAAGAACACCATCTTTCATATTTAATTTTAAAAAAAAAATAATATTTCAAGTAGCTATTCCATACTTATTTTAAGTAGCACTTTTAGTTTCATGAGATTTAAACATTAAAACAATCTTTATGTTTTTACTACATTTAAAAAAAAAAAAGGTTAGCCAAAAGTTAATGCATGCTTATAAAATACATCATCACATGTAGTACAGGGAAGAAAAAAGAAATATCATGCATTTACCAATTAAAAGTTTTTCAAGAGATATAAACAGAAGTACTACCCTATTGAACTATGTGGAGTATAAAATCAAAGCATACACTTAATATACAATGTTTAAAAAAAAATATTTCAAAACAAAATCTTAAGTAAAAAACAAAGAACACAAAAGAACATTCTTCAGCTATGCTAACCCCCAATAGTCTACAACAATGTTACCTCTTATAATTGTATCACAAAGCATCTCTAGAAATAAAAGCATTTTTTATTTGAAAAAGAATCATATAAAAAATCTAATAAAGATTTATTTTGTTTACAAACTTTTTAGTACATGCTTTTTAAATATATAAGTGCCCTTTGGAATTTTTTTTTTTCTAGGTTGACTAATAAATTTGCTACCACTTATTGAATTTTAAAGATGTTTTTATTATTGGACATCTCATTTTAGGAATTTTTTTCTGTAGGCTTCATTCTTTTCTTTAAACTTACATGCTCATGATAGCCACATCTCAGACCCACAAAGAAGCTGTTGTTGATTATGTTATGATGACTGAGGACTGCACCTTTAGGGGAGCCAGTTGTGCCCTGTACACAAATAATGAACATGATTTTTTAAATTTTTAAGTTTATAACAACTTCAGTCAGGAAAGATTAAATCCACTTGCTTTCAGATTTGTATTATTTGTATGTTTAAGAAAGTCAATTAAACAATGTATTAAGCTAAACTTTAATGGTCTGTTTGTAGAAGGATGAAGTTCTATTTCATGCACATCATTTTCCTAGTATCCCATTTCAATTAAATTATTTAAGTTAACTAATAAGCCTGTTTTTGTATCTTAAAATTCTCCATCCAAAAGAAAGAAAAATAAAACTTTTCAAATGGTCATTATATATTATTTTAAAGCTTTAGCTAATTACAAATCTGAAATGTTAGTTTCTGAACATTTTTTTTCTACTCATTCAAATCATGCGAGCTACAATTAAACAGTTTCTACTTATGTGAATACAAAAGGAAAAAAGAAAGAAACTTCTTACTGAGGTAAACTGAATGTTTATAGGATCATCAAATTGAAAGTTGTTTTGAACATCCATAATGTGTTCTCTTTCTGAAGGTGAAGCTAGGGAAATAAAATCATCAAAACATAGAGTACCTGGATATTTTTCAGAACCCATTGTGAAGATATATTTCAAATTCGGAAGCCTAGAAAAAGAAAATATGAAAAAAACATTATACTTTTCTCAATAATGTTGTAATTGGTGACCCAACAAAATAGCGCAAAATTTCTCGACAAAATAGTGCAAGACAAATTGCGCAAACTTATATATGATGTCTATAAAAGTACCGGATTATTAGTAATTTAATGTCCTGGGGAGCATTTTTTTTTATGTCTCTATCTTTTCCAATATTAATAGATCTGAAAGTATGCCATATTTGCAGAGAACAAAAGTACTTTAAATTTTATATCATTCCCCTTTTTCACCAATGCATAAAATGCATAACTTGCTAAAAATGGAATTTTGAAATGTGGTGACCCCCGTTCCAGCAGTGATGGAATTTCTACATGACATTTCCTACAATTTAACTTTGTGAAAGTGTATGCATGTGTAAGTGTATAAATCTGACAAGTATCTTTGCCTTTTTTCAAAGTACACTTTTGGAATATAAATAAATGATATATTATGAAATTATTCATTTTAGCTTATAATTTTTGTTTACTGTCTGCATATTTATGTTTTAAGATATCTAAAGTGTTTCCTGCAAAATGACTGAAAAATAATGATAACATGAAAACAAAAAAATATTGGCTCTATTCATATTTTACAATATCTAAAGTATTTCTTTCAAAATGTCGGAAATATATCTTTTCTGCAATATTTTGTTCGCGCTATTATGTCAGGGTACCGTTGTAATTATAATAACAAACAAGTAAAAAAAGTTTTTTTTTAAAGAAAAAAAATTCCTCCTTTATAAAGTTGATGAGTTTTTGTAAAAGTGATTACTTCACTCTCAATAAAGAATGTATAATTAATTAACAAAAAAAATGAAAATTTTTTACAATTTCACTCCCCCCCCCCCCCCCCCCACACACACACACACACTCGAAAAAAAATTATATAAAAATCTATTTAGAATAGAAGATTCTAGATTGGTGATCTAGATCCAGACTAGAATACTGGATCTATTTAGGGTTATTGTATTGATGGATATAGTTAAAGATATAGCAATGATATTTAGTACTGAAAAATAGTATAAGAATTATATACATATAATGTCTATTGTTACAAATTAATTTTAGCAGTCCAGCTAATGATTTCTACATAAGATAGAGCGCAAAATGTTGCTTATAAGTCTATTTATTTATTTAAATCTTTACTGAATACCTGCGGGAATTCCCACTAACATGTGCTCAATAAATAACAAAAGTTAATGTTAAGATGATTATATTTTGAAAAATTATAATGGTTTTTCCCATGTAGCCAATTGGCTAGTCATTTTTTTCCAAAGATATACATAAACTGTCAAATTTCTGGGAAAATCGTTTGAATTTTGGAGATGTATCTACTCAGGCAGGTTTCACCAATGAGCAAGCTATTAAGAGGAATTGTAACAATTAATAAACTTGTGTTTGATGCATTTACATTGATATATGTCAAAACTTGTAGTAGTTTCTTACTCTTTGGAAGTGATTGGTGCCCCATAAGGTGTCAAATTCATTTCTGGTATTATCTCCTTTAACATGCTGATGTAGTCCAGCCCTCTACATCCTGGAGCAGCTACAAGACCTTTACAACCAGACTGTATCAAAATCAAATTGGACTTTAAATATAAAATCATCTCATCAAACCTTAAATCTGCCAGCACTTTGTCCCTAAGCCTAACCATACCCTATTCCTGAGTTCTGGAGAGACATGCACACCTTTGGTAACTATAGATCTAGCTTTAGATCCAATAAAGCTCAATATTTTTGTCACCACCTCATAGTTAGTACCATACAGTAGGATTCCCTATTTTGATATTATGAGTGTAATTCACAACTCATGAAATATGGGCAGTCATTATAAGCAAGCCGTCAGTAGAAGGCAGTTTTTTGTGAGCAGTCACTATAGATAGTTATTATAAAGAGTTGAAAGAGACTTGTACCAGTTACTAAGTTATTACTATATTTGTCAAGTATTTTTATAAAGATTATCACTGATTATACTTGGATATTGTGTATCTCATTCCTATGTGGTGATTCAAGATATTGTAAATATAAAACATATTATTTGTGCCTGCTATATCAAGTGTTATTCCTCATTTTATAAGAGATATCTGAACGTAGAAGTATTCATCCTGATTATGCCTACATTATATTCACACATACATCCTGACAACGCCTGCATTGTTATACTATAACATGAGCCCAATGTCACCCGATGACCATCCAAAAAAACCTGGTGACATTTTTCTTAATAAAAAAGCTCTTACTGTTTCTATCAATTAAAATACAAAGTTTATTCTGGATAAAATTCTGACTCCTAAGATTCTAGATATAATTAAACTTTAGCACAGTGAAAAGTCTAGTAAAGAATCAAATGTAATACAGATAAAAAAAAGTATGTGCTATAGTCAACCAACCTTTTGTAAGGTATATTTTAATTCATCTTTTCTGTAGCTAGGATTAATATTGACCTGATAAAACAAAATTATCACCTATACAAAAAATGTCATTGAAAAAAAATTTGTTGCTACAATAACAATTGAAAATAAAGAAATAGAAAAATATAGATATTACAATAAAACTGTACCAAAATATTTCCAGCCCTGGCAGTTCCATATTGAGTGAGTACCCATTCTATTGAGTTAGGTCCCCATACTCCAACTCTGTCACCATGACGAATTCCTAGGGTTTTAAATCCTGCAGCCAACATATCAACCTGTTATTAAAGAGAAAAAAAAAATTTAAAGGAAGTATTAAAATGCAGAAAAATATATATGTGTGTATTTAAAATTTATAAAAAGTATGCATTTATTATTGGTCTATCTATTGTATAATTTGTAAATAATATGTACCTTATTTAACAATTCAACAAATGTCAACATTATTTTTTCTTTGGCAAAAATCATTGCAACTTTGTTTGGCTGTGACTCAACCATTTTCTGAAGCTGCTTTCCAATAGTTATACCCATCAATGGAATGGTTGATGCACCATGAACATAACTCCATGTTAAATGCTGTGTGCAGGCTTGAGAAGGGGTATGAAGAAGGGCTAAGCTGTAGTCATTTAAAGAGTATTATTTTATTAATAAATGATAAATATAGTGCCCAAAATTAGTTATAAGTAAATCAAAAGAGAACATTTTCCTGCATACTGTTTCTATATTATTGATACTAGATTCTAAGTGGGTTGTTGTTTTTTTGCTCAGCTCCATATATCTTTCATATGTGAATCTTATTTTTATGTTAAAAAGCTCTTATCTTAGATGATGATGTTGATACTGTTATACTGCCAAAACAAATCTAGTAACTTATAATAGAGAATAGTCAATACTGCCTGAGTCAAAAGAAAAATAATTAACATTTGAAGTAATTAAAAAAGTCAGCCCAGGCCCAGAATCAGAGATTCCCTTGTGCCTTAGCGAACTAATCACTATACTCTATTGTCTCTATATGTCCCTCAGAGCCCTGCGCTCAATGGACTCATCGCTTGCTACAGTCCGCTGGCTCTTTCAGTGCATGACTCAAAGGTTTGGAACTCACTCCCCATTGATCTCAGACAAACAACATGCTACACTACTTTCAAGAAGAACATTAAGACCTACCTGTTTAAAACCTTTTAAATTAGTTTGTCATTTCAGCTCTCATGTTTGTAATAATGTTATTTAAAAAGTTATTACAGTTTACAGTTACATCACACTCTACAGTACAGTGCCTACACCCCCTTCAGCCTGGCCTACAGATTGTTAATTGTATTTTGTTTTTTATAACAGTGCCCAGTGCTTTATAATCATAAAAGCACCATCATGATCATCTAGGTCTAGATCTACTGATCTAGCACTCACCACTGAGATTCAGTCCAGTGAAACTCGCTCTCCTGCCAGACTGGTCCTAGATTTACATGTTTGACTTTCGCTTTGTAGTTTAAAATAAATCTAGACGATCTGTATGTCGATTTAGATGCAAATTTAGGGAGTTTTAAAAAGTACATTTTACTATGATCTAGAAAAAATAATCTAGACCTATAAAATATAGATCTAGATCTATAGGTTTCTAGATTTATTATTTTATCTAGACTAGATTTTTTAAAACAAGATTTTAAAACTTATAGAGGTCAGTGAATGTTTTAATCAAACTTTTTGTAAGTGAGTGATCAACATGGTGACCTCCGTGACTATTACATAGGCTATGTCCAAACTGGTTTAGGTTCTTATATATCCGACAAGACATGTAATGCTATCTCTAGATGGACAACAGAACAAGAAAAATGGTTTGCATGCAACAGGTTCAAAGACCATTCGTCCCTAAGAACGGGTTCACATGAAACGGCTCTCCGATATTCAGGGGTAGACTAGCTATATTCTGATTCGGGCCAGCACCTTTATGACACTACTTTAAGGCCCACTGGGAAATCACGCAGTTTGTGTAAAAAAAAATATTTGTCTTAAAAATATATATTTATTATTTATATTTTAACCGATATTGAGATTATTTCTCTCCCCCCCCCCTTGCACTTTTTTCTGGTATGTTGGCGATACTGTAGGATGGGGGAGGGAAGATTGCATCTACCACCCGCAGCCTAACACTTAGAGGGGGCGGTCGAATTATCATAGAGAAATCAAGCAAATTGTGTACACAATTATTTTCGTATCTTTATAATATTCACTAATTATTTATTTTTATAACAATTTTACATTACGCCCCCCCCCCCTCAGGTATATTGGCCGATTCTTAATCTTACGTAGGTTTTTCTCAACCTGTGGGCCGCATATAACTTTTCCGACGGGGTTTGGAGGTGTCTTTTATTTTTAGGGGAAAATCGTTTGTATTTGCAATGAAGTTAAGGTATATGAATGCACATTTTAATACTTATCAAGTAAAAACAAAAATTGTAAGGTTCTTATAAATACTACAACAGATTTCGCTTAACATGACGATAGAATATGCTTACGTTAAATTTGCTTCGATTGTCACTCACATTTGTGCCCCAACCTTACTTTAATTCACTAAATTTGACCTACCTTTTTACTAGGATGTTAGATGTCAGAACAATGCGTTTGTGCATCCTAAAATCCAAAAAGAGGCTTGGAGGAATTTAAGATGCTGGAGGAGCATGTAGGCCTGGATTAATATTTGTAAATGATTAGATATTATAAAGCTAATTCAGCAAAGTTATATTTGTATATACATTGCGTTACGTAAACTCGCACATTCGTATGTTTTGTTAAGTTTTCGATGCATACAATGATCAAACTTAACATATTTTAATTTCCATCATACAGCAAGCAATTTGTTGGCCTATTTATGACACCTTCAACTCCGCCCCTGCCGACGTTTCATTCACTGAAAATTAGTTCATCAATAATGTTTCGCATGATAGAAACATATAAACAGTGCTGGATTTACCTCTCTATATAAAAAGGCAACACAATATAGCAAAAATTATTATATCTTGTTTGCTGATTTTTCTTACAAAATTTTATTAAATCATAAGATGATTTAATTAAGGGCTATTAAATCAATATTACAGGACTGGGGACAACAGACAGATCAATTACAATACAGTAAGTAATGTAGTCAAAGGCCAATAGTACAGTAGGCCTACCTGCGTAGGTATAGGCTACTAAGTTTTGCAACAATAATAAGGCATACAGCATTAGAGGCGGGTGAGCACGTTAGCGTGATCTGGTACTGTAAATAGTCTTCTCTTCTTGCTCAAGAGCTCTCGTATGACACTCGCCCCAGGCCCCACATACTGCTTACATGCTACCTCTTCCTATAATGCCTAGGCATTCTTATCATTTCCATCAGAAGATCCATATAGTCGTTTCGCGACTGACGGAGCCGTTTCAAGTAGACTTACATTTAAAGCATTTGCAGCTATAGGCCCTAATATTAATTTCGTCTAACAACTACGCCTGTTATCTTCATTTAGTCTTTCTAGATGTTTATCTAATTAACATGTATGTTATGGTCGGTCCTCTGTCCATATATATTCGTTGGAATACACTGATGAACACATTTTAAAATAGAGCGCTAGAGTTGCTCTATAATTTTCTCAAACGTGTTTGCTCTCGTTTCTTTAAATTATTGACAAAGTCTGGAATATTATATGCTTTTCTAAAATTTTTCTTCAGCATTATTTTTTACAACTCTGTCGGGAATAAAGTCCATGGTGCTATTAGAGCATGGAATGGGTATATTGCCTGAGCTAGCCAGGAAAACCAGTGACTTAGCAGAATTTAGGTCATTGGTTAATATGCATGACTAAATGCATGACGCGTAGAAGGTAATCATCTTTTTTGAAGTAACCTCTGTACTATATTAGATAAGTTTCAAAAGTTTGTACATGTCATTTCTTCCACGCCCATTCAGTATTCACAGATATGGCACTTAGATAAGAGTCTCTCAAACGTTATTATTTGACTTTCGTGCTTATTGAGATTATAACTTTAGTTTAAAATAAATAAACTTGGATAACGTTGATGAGATTTTAGTAGTGCATTTATATGTCTGGCTCAATGTTTGTAAGTAGCCTATCTCAACGAGCTCTAATTTTTAGTGGGTTTCATTTTTTTCTGATGAATCTCATAACGGCACAGAATCCACGTTCTACTAAATAACAACTTGTAATAAAATAACCAGTCAAAAACTTCTGTACACTGACATATAACGCAGGAAACCTGGATTTTTTTATATTTTTTTTTTTACCATTGTTTTAAAATTTTTCAAGTTTCTCGTGTGTGTATATTTCAGTAGGCCTAAGCGGCTTATCTTCAATAAAAAAAATTATGGATTCATCCGTGATTGGGATTTGAGTTTGTCCAGTCATGGATATCCAAGTGAAGAATGTCTTCAAATCTTTGGTTTAGGTCGTCATAATAGACTTTTTTACTTAGATTTGAAGCCTACCGCGCAGTTCGACGCATTGGGTGGCAAGTTATCTCCATAAAGATTTGCTATTGCAACTCTTAGTATGCGAAATTCCTTCATTCGGAGGGCATGTCTCGCAAATTTCACAATCTCATTAGGTGGTCGAGTTCCAGTTCTGCATAGGCTTTCTTATTTTGAGACCTTATCTCTGTAACTGATTCTTTAAATCCGTGTTAGCCATTTTTTCTTAAGCGGTACTTAAAATTCTTTATCTTCTTCCTAATGTCAATATGGACGGAATACTGTTCAAAGTTGTATAACTTTGAAAACTCTAGAGATACAGAGATACTAAATGTCCCGGCAGTATCTAACTTATAGACGACTATCCAATTCTTCGCTCGGAAGTAGGCCTACCATCAGCAGTAAAAGCCCTGAAAAATAGAAAATCGGCCGGAGTTGACAACATTCCTAGTGAACTTCTACAGGCGGGAGGAGAAACCATGATAAAAGCATTTTTATGATTTGAACAAGATCTAGCAGTCAGGAGAATAGACCCAATCACTCTTTATCACCCTTCGAAAGAAAGGCAATTTACAACTCTGTCAAAACTACCGCACCATCAGCCTCATAAGCCATCCCAGCAAAGTACTGTTAAAAAATATATTTAATCGGCTTAAACCGATAGCAGACAAAATTATATCAGAAGAACAAGCGGGTTTCAGACAAGGTCGCAGCACAACAGAACAAATCTTAAGCCTCAGAATACTCTGTGAAAAATACCTCCAACACCAAGAGAATCTTTTCCATGTCTTTTTTTTTATTTCAATAAAGCTTTCGATCGAGAATGGCATGGGCACTCTGGGCGACAATGGAAAAGTACAACATAAATAAAAACATAATTAAAGTTATCCAGAACCTTTACAAGGATGCCACCAGTGCTGTGTACTTCAACAATAATATTGGGGACTGGTTCAAACCACAATTGGAGTAAGACAAGGCTGCCTACTTTCACCAACACTTTTCAATATCTTCCTTGAAAGGATAATGGAAGACGTTCTCGAGGGCTATGAAGGTACTGTAAGCATTGGAGGAAGAAGTATTACTAACTTCGCAGATGGCATTGATGGCATAGCAGAGACAGAAGAAGAAGTTGCTGACTTTGTGATGCGCATTGACTTGACTTCCGCAGCATATGGTATGCAAATAAATGCCAAAAATAACAACAACAACAAATTATGACCAATAGGGCATTAAAAGGGACATCAGTATTGGAGGTGAAAAGCTGACTAGTGTTAGCAGCTTCAAATACCTCGAAGCTATTGTCTCAGATAAGGGAACGAAACCTGAACTACTGGCCCGAATAGCTCAGTCCACAGCAGCGCTTTCAAAACTTAAATAATATGGAAAGACAAAGACTTAGCCCTCAGCACCAAATTCAGACTGATGCGCTCACATTTTTATATGCTTGTGAGTCTTGGACGCTGACTGCAGAGCTAGCTTGGAGGATCCTATCAATGGAACTGAGATGCTACAGAAGGTATCACATTCAAAGATCGCATCACGAACCAAGAGATTATAGAGACAGGGTTACTGCAGCGATTGGACTCCATGATGACCTGCTAACTATCGTAAAAAAACAACAACAACAACAACAAAAAAAAAAAACGCAAACTAAAACTCTATGGCCATACCCAAGCGTCGACACAATTAATATTATTGTCCCATTACATAGGCCAATCTATGTAAGCTACACAGAAATCAATGTTTGATCATGAAAGAGCTTAGGTATAGGCCTATATGTAGGTCTCGTATTGGCCATCGTTTGATTCATGTTTTAAAAAAGATTATATATATTATTGATAAATACTTAGCACATATTGACATTTTACGGGGTAATGAATTTTCAATCGGATAGACTATAATTATATTGAAATACATAAATACCAGATATCGAAAATAACATTAAGATTGACACAGACTCATAGACGGCCCTATTAGGTAATTAGATGAATTAGAAATTTAATACACGTAAAAAACAAGTTTTGGCGTTTTTAGCACGTGGAACAAGAAATTAGATTACAATAGAAACGACAATACAAAATATTTTTTAAGATAATGGTGAAGATCACACATCAAAATAGAAAAAGAACGGAAACTTTTTTTTATTAAAGCAAGACAAAAAACAACACAAAACAAAACAAACAAAAAACCATCACATGCCATTAGAGCATGGAATGGGTTGCCTGAGCTAGCCAGAAAAACCAGTGACTTGGCAGAATTTAAGTCATTGGTTAATATGCATGACGCGTAGGACGTAATCATCTTCTTTTTTGAAGTAACGTCTGTATTATATAAGATAAGATAAAACATGCCGACGTGCCTAAATTAGACTCGATTGTATGAATGTCTTTATATCATAGAGATCTAGATCTACATAAGTATATAGGCTAGATAGACTATGACTAAAGAGGTTATAAATCGATTTTTTTAATTTAATAAAATCCATCACGGATTCGAACAACGTATGCCTAGATAGATGTAGTTCTATTTATAAGTAAATCTGTAGCCTAGGCCTATAATCCAAAGGCCTAATGGGCCTAACTGCTTTCCTCGCTATTCCGCGGCAAATAAAATGATATTTTTTTTGTCGCTAAAAATATCCATTCCAAAAATAAAAAGTACTTGTAGATGATACACAAAAAGGTATTCATGATAAACTACGAATATTTAAACATATAATTGATAATTTATTTCTAGGAAGACGCTTGGATTTTTTTTTTCATTTCTGGTTTGTCACAAAGGCTATCCCAGCGTACCTTCCCTTTGTGCGCCATTTTACAGTTCTCAAAGCAGAGCAGGAATACAGATCTAGTGTGGTTATTTATTTTAAGAATGGACGTAGACCAACAAAGTCAAAAAAAGGTGATTATCATTTAAAAGAAAATCTATTCACATTAACACATTTCCGAAGCATTAGCTTTTTATAATTCTAGATTTAGATCTAAATCTTTTCTCTAATTGTAATGATGAAATGTAACATCATGATCATAGAGTCTACTTCATGTTAACTTTATCATCATGATTATGCCAGGCATAGATCCAGAATCTAGATCTAGACTCTCTATCAACTCTGTCTATTGTATTCTCTATTAGAGTCTATTACTATTAGACTCGATACTAGAGTAAAGGATGGATGTCGGACACGCTAAGCCAATCTCCGGCCATTTTTAAGTTTCAAAATTCATAACTCGTAATGGTTATAACCTATGAAAAAACTGAGGGTGTCAATGAATTCGTCATCCTTTTGTCTATAAAAATAGCTACTTTATTATGTATCACTACGCATAGTTAAAATTAGATCTGACGTGAAGAGAGGTAGGGTCGGTTTTCTGATGCATAAAAGTTTTCTTCATGATTTTGTCTCTGTAAAAGTTGTTGGCCGGTTTGGAGATTTATCGGTAACTTCTAAGGAAATAGATGTCTTCTATATATTAAACATGTTATTATTAAGAAATTTCATCCTTAATTTTATTATTTTGCACATTGGTGGAAGGACAAGCCATATTGTTACTTTTCCCACGCTCCACGCTTTCATTATTGGCTTGTAACTGACGTCACATCAAGGTCACTAAAGTTTTCACCTGTACCTGTAGTTTGTAGACCAATGATACCAATCCTATTTTTTCCCAATGACCCACCTTGAAACTGACAGGGGCTGGCTGACCAATCGCTGTTTTTATATCTCTCACCCTCCACATTCTCGCAACGAGAGCACTTCTTTTTTTAGTGCGGCTTTACGTGTCACTCAGTGTTTGTTACTGAAGTCACAACAAAGTTCGTTGTTACCTTGTTGATTAATAAGTGTTGGTTTCATCCACCACGCCCCTTACTTCTCGTGGCTTTTTTTTTTCAGACGTGACTGAGGATGTTTGCCCCTCCCTTAACTACTTTTGAAACGTTATGTAGTCACAAAGTAATAACCGTTTATTGCAATATTAACAGTAATTCAAAGAAAAAAACAACGAACCAACAAGCTTTTTAAAAAGATACATATATTCATATATATTACATATTTGCAATTATACAAATATATATATATATATATATATATATATATATATATATATAAGAAAAAAAAAGAGATTTTAATCAAAGATAATGAACACAAAAGATGTTTACATTTTGATAATGATAAAAAATGGAAAAAAAAAGATGCAAGATGTTAACATTTATACAAAGATTATAACACACACACACAAAAAAAAAGAGAATAATTGAACACGTAAAATGTTTATATATACAACAGATCTATATAGATCTACATGTAAGAGTCATATCAGTGTGTAGGGGACCTTTAAATTCTATGTTAATATTATGGACTGGAGCTGCACACAAACCTGAATGATTTTGTTGTTGCTTTGTTAAATGTCTGGTTGTTTGTGTGCAGTAGGTGTGCCACCACGAGTCACAAACATCACATAGAATCTAGAGGTCCCCTAGGTCTCTAGTTCCACAACCGAGGCAGTTATCATTGCTAAACATCTCGCATACCAGGGGTATGTCTGCCATGTCGAACTCCTTTTACACCACAGGGTCCTTATCTGAGTCAGTTTCGCTGTGCTGTATTTTACCTTTCACCTTGTTTAATTTATCAAGTTTTTTTCTTTGCTTCCTCATCTTTTTTTCTTTGCATCCTCATCTTTTCTTTTCTCCTTTTCAATATTTTTCCGTTTTCTTTCTTCTTCTTGTAATCTCATCTTTTTCATATTTTCTCTCTTGTTTTTATTTTCCAATCGCTTTTTTTCCTCTTCCTCCTTCGCATCTAATCTTCTTTTCAGAACATCTCTAAACTCCACTTAGGATGTGTGGTAAAGTGGGAGTTGTTTTAGAATTTCTTATGTTACCTCTCCCCCTTCCCCTGAAACTTGACATTTTGAAAATGACTTTGTGGGTCAAAATTTGTTTACCTGGTGGGGCTTCTGGCACCTTGAATGCCCGATCAATGTCAATAACCATTGCTTCAAATTGTTTGAATTTATTTTCATAGATGGTGTCAAGGTTTTGCGGGTTCGATAGTCTATTAAAAAACATTTTTAATTGTTTTTGTTGTTTCATCAAAAATAAAATGGGTGTATTTCTCCAGTACAGAGATTTTTTCATAACTGAACGTCACAGGGTTGGATATTGGACTTTTTGGTACAGCTGTAGATGCATAAGCATAGCATGCGCCTGGTGTGTGGGATTCTGGTAAAGGGGCTTCCTGGGGTGCTCGAGATGGAGAGGCTTGGAATGGATCAGAGGTTATCAATGTCAATCTATCAGGGATTGTATCTTGTGGTTGGATTACATAAGACTGTTGATCCAATAATGCTTCTGAGGCATGACAATATTCCATTTGTAGCTATGGCAATGTCAAGGGTTGGTGTTCAAAGTCAAGTTGAGGTAATGGCAAATCTGGTATTAGTGATACTTCAAGATGAGGTGATTGAGAGACATGGGGTTCAAATTCGGATTCCAGCTGATCCAATGATGTGCCCTGCAAATCTGGTACCATTATGACTTGAAACTCTTGTGTATTAGAGGCATGGGGTTCGGATTCCAGCTGATCCAATGATGTGCATTGTGAATCTGGCATCATTATTACTTGAAACTGTTGTGTTTCAGATGTTTGGAGTTCAAAATCGGATTCCGCGTGAACTATTGGTGACTCCAGTAGGCCTTCTAGTGATTCTTGTTGATGAGTTGTTGTTTGATTGGTCTTTTCAATTGGAATATGCTTTACTGGGCAATAATTTTACACAGCTTAATACCTTATTTGGATTAAAAGGGAATATTCCGGCATCCCTGAAGCTGCTTGCGGCTATCTCCCTGTAGCACATATATCCCAGACAGGCTTTAACAATCCAGCAAATGATTCAAGATTGACACCTTCACCAGATTCTGTAGTATGCTTTCTTGTGACATCTGCTAATGCAGATTTTATTGATCAAAAAAATACCTGGTCAAGGGGCTGTATTATATGGCTGGCAGGAGGCAGTACAGGATAATGTTGTTTTCGGAACAAGTAAGGGAGGTTTCAATCAAGGAAGTGTGACTAGTATGGCCATAAACAAGGAGCAAAATTGGTTTTGGAAGGTGGTTTGTGGACGGGATAAACGTGTCTCTTAACCAAGTGTAAAAGATTGCAGAATTTATCCATCCATTGTTGGAAATTTGTAACAAGGCTTCTGGGTACTTTTCCAACAGGTTTTTCTGAGGGATCCTCTTGTAAGGGAATATTAAAAGAGAGGGGGATGTACTGTCGCACTGCAACATGCGAGCATGGTGACATGTGTTTTGGTACTAGCAGACACATTATAAACATGCTTGCTCCCCTTGAATGTGACAACTTTTCGACACTTTGGGTTAAATGCAAAACCAGACTCGTCAGCGTTAAAGATTCTGTCTGGGCAGGTGAAGATGGTAGCATCAATTGACTCTACTGCCACTATAAAATTGTCAAACCAATACCTCACAGCTTCAGGCGTCACAAGTGCTCTTTCTTTCCCGAGAGCCAATGGGGACCTTGATTAGAGCTCAGGATTCCTGCTAAAAAATCCATGCAACCATTGTCTAGTTGGTAGCCTAATCTGGTCTTGTGGGCATTTTTTTCTTGCAGCTATAAGAGCCTGAGCAGTCTCCTTAACCTCTACACTAGTCTTGCCAAAGCCACATCTGGCGATCTCTATAAGCCACTTGCTCAGTTTTTTCTCCTCATCTTTTTTTAAGAGAGACTTATTAGGGACAAAGGTTGTTTTCCATGTAACTTATCAGCAAGCGTGCTCCTTGGTAGTTGTATACCTTAGCTGCCTTCCTTATCGACATTCCATTCACACTTATATCATTGATCGCGGCTTTCAAACGTTCTGCATCATGTTCAATGCGCGTAGCTTTAACTTTCTTTGTAGACATTTTAAACCTATTATCTGGATGTTATCTAAATCTAAAAAAAAAGGAAAAAGAAATATGCAATGTAGACAGATCTAAAATAATATTTTAGAAGCTATTTTTTAATTGAAAATATCTGATATGACAATAATTTTTCTGTATTGAAATAGGTAAAAGATATTGGCCACCCCCAGATAGAACTTGTTAGGCTAAAAGAACAAACAAACTCACTAAACACAGGTATTCCCCATCTATTTTTAAGTTATATATACGAAACTTCTTCAGCTGCTATGTCAACAAAGTTAAAAATAGCTCTAAGCCATGACCTACTCTCGCTTTCCCTATGAAAGAAAAAAAAGAAAATTACCTGCTGACTTTGTCCGTGTCTTGAACTCTGCTGACAGAAATAAACCCAAGCAGCATGTGTCGGAAGTGTGACAAATTGGTGCATGCGCAATATTTAAGAGGAAGTTGGGTAGTAAACATTCAAATAAAGGAGAAAAAAAATAATACAGTGAGGTGTCCGATAAGTAAGACAAAAGCCTGGGTGTCCGACATCCATCCTTTACTCTACATCTAATGATCTATATCTATCTATAACAGCGGTTTTCAAACTTTTAAGCTCGGTGATCCCATTTTACAATCCCCCATTCTGCGTCGACCACACACACACACATATACAGCAATAGAAGAGTAGACAATAACAATCCATATTTTCGATGGTCTTAGGCGACCCCTGGCAAATGGTCAATCGATCCCCAAAGGGGTCGCGACCCACAGGTTGAGAACCCCTGATCTATAATCTATGGTCTAAGACATGGAGGATGGTGTCAATAGTAGATCTAATAGTCACGGTCTCGCTTGTCACATTCAATAAGGAATTCTTAAAAGATAAAACTTCAGGTTGACTCTAGACCTAGACTTAGAAGTTTGAGTCTTAGACTTAGACTATCAGACCTAGATTCTTATTCTAGATCTAGAGTCTAGACGGTCTAGTCTAGAAGTCTAGATTCTTAGATTTAAGATTACTCTAAATTTAGTACCAATTTCACTACATTTATATCTAGATTAATCTAGAGTCTACATGTAGATCTAGTATCTAATTCTAAATCTAGATTAAGTTTTGGGACTGCACACTGCACATGACCAATTTTAGATAAGTTTCTGTATTTTTGGTTCCATTTTTCAAAGCAGATGGCATTTTTAGATTCTCGGTAACCATGTATTCATAGTAAAGCTATTGTTTTAACCTCCCCAGGCTACATTATGAGCCCGTTTGATCGTAGGCTGATGGGCATATCAAAATAAGCTTCCACTCATCTATAGAAAAGCTTTCCAATCACATTTATACTGTTAGCCATTAACTCTTGCAGTGCAGCGTTACTCTCAGCGAGTAACTTCGTTAGCCCTGGTCAGTGCGACGTTACTTTCAGCAAGTAACTTGGTTTATAATATTATATTCACTATCTTTTTATTTCACTTTTTTTTCCTTTTCCGGATATGGGAGTGATTGTTCTTTGTTTTGGTAGTAAATTTGATACGTTACCAACACGTTTTTTTTTTAAAAGACATTATGTTAATTGTTACTCTTTTTTAGTTTATTTCCGGGGACCCGAAAAATGTAAATAATGTAAATTTCTTAGTGCTTTTTTTTTCATCTTTTATGAAATCTGAAGCGATTAAATGTGTTTAGTATTGTGATTTTTCAATGTTTATGGATTAAATGTTTATTTAAAAGGTTAAATCTTTCAGTTTTCAATTTTTTAAATATCTTCTTTTTCCGTGCTCAGTTTTAAATTAATGGAAATAAAATTCTTGAATATTTTTTTTTTTTTTTGTAGCTCATTCATTTTCCTTTTAAAATCAAATCAAATATATTAGATTATTTAATAAAATAAAAAAGTTATGTTACTTTTAGTTACTCTACCCAGTGTGAAAATTTGTGTTAAATCCGGAAAACTCCAATTTTTTCGATCAAAATAATTTGCACTGAAAGAGTTATAATGAATTTAACTCATTCCTCTTCCCTGAACACAGGAAAATTGTAATGGGGATTGATATATTGGGATTTATAAATCTATGATTTGTTCAATGAATGTTCAAGGTAAGGAAAATTCCCCTTTCAGCAAATATTTTATTGGAATTTTAAATTTTAACAAAGCATGTCCTATAAATAAATATTTTATTGGAATTTTAAATTTTAACAAAGCATGTTACTACCATTTTTTTTTTATTTTCAAAGGAGGACCACAAGGAGAGTGAACACATTAATCTTAAAGTAACAGGGCAAGATGGTAGTGTGGTACACTTCAAAATTAAAAAGAACACACCATTGAGGAAGCTAATGGGAGCATACTGTAACAGAGCGGTAAGATAAGAAGTTGGGTGCTTTTTTCGTTTATTGCTAATTTGATTTATTTTCATGTTAAGAAAAGACTGCTCTTCTTAGCTTGTAAAGCAGATGCTCAATAATTTTAGTTTTAAATATTACAGCGATGGAAATTTCCCCCAAATTTTCGAAATTCAGAATATTTTTCGAACAAAATTTTTTTTTTTTTATTCCCTAAATATTTCTATGAGATTAAAACATCCAAATAATTTTTTGTATAATGATTTTACATTTTTTAGAAGTCTTGATTTGTATTGTACATCCGCTCATCTGATATTGGTCTGTTTACATAGTTCCGATTCTAAACCATCTCATTCTCTCTAGGTCTAAAAGTGGGTTGAATCATTCTAGATAGATATCTGGATCTAGATTCTTTAATTTCGATATCTGGACCTTGAAAGGTTGCTTGGACGTGTGGTGACTCGTGTGACTGGCCTATCATGCAAATGCATTTTCCACATATTGAATTATCTTTTAAGTCTAAGGTCTAGACTCCATATTTAGATCTAGGTCTACATCTATATTCTAGAATAGAAGAATTAGTAAGACTAAAAGATATATAGATAGATTGGATCTAGATAAAAATATTTTATTTACAACAATTGATTATGATAACATTTAATGATCATAATTCTCCTGGAAGCAAAACAAAATTTAAGGATTAGCACCTATACTTTCACTTCATTAATAGTTAATTGACTTAATTAACCTTTTGAACCTGCCAGCCCGATTTATTGGTCTGCGCGTAAGAAATCCATGCCCTGCCAGACTGATATATCGGTCTCCCGCACCTTACCTTAAACCAACAGTCTGTAATTAAAAATGCGAAGAAAAAAAACATGTCACGTAGGACTATTCGACTTATGGTAAATGACAGTAATGGCTGCGTCCATGAGTGTTTTTTGTTTTTTTAAAGTATTAAAGTGATTTGCAAAATGAAAAGACAGTCTCTTGATTCAGGTAATCGTAACGCAAAAAGATTAACTCTGCGTGAAGCAGAAGATTAACTCTGCGTGAAGCAGTGAACTATATCCTCAATGATTCTGAGGATGATGAGCTAAATCTAGAAAATGATTACAACGATAGTGATAGATAGATCTAGACGAAAACATTAGTGAATGAAGACACTAGATCTACATCATTTACACCTGTACCAGCACCAGGTCCATCGAAGGAAAGTGGGCGTGGAAAGGGGCGTTGCTCCCAAAATGTTTCTTCTACTTCTAAATTTGATTCTGGCTGGTCAGAATTGAACATATTTATCACTCAGCCTGGATCTAGTATTAGAACATTCACAGAAATAGCTGGTGCTAAAAACATGCCTAGACATATTTCAGCTCAAAGCACAGCTATTGATTTTCTAGACCTGTTTCTAGATGACAATTTTTGGGAAACATTTTGTGAGGAAACAAACAGACATGCTTCTCAGGTAAAATAACAAAAGCCGAACAGTTATTATGCTAAGACTTCATCCTATTAACTGTCCCAGAGCTCAAGGCTTTTTTTGGATTGCGACTTCAAATGGAGGAGTGCATAAAACCCAGGTACGAAGACTACTGGGCTAGTTCCAGCAAATCATTCGTGACTGAAACGCCTGGTTTCCGTAGTGTCATGCAGAGAGATCGCTTTCTGACTATATGGACACATCTTCATTTTGTTAATGAGCTGAATCCTACTGTAGATAAAACAGACAAAATCTACAAATTCTCCTCATGGCTGTAGATAAAACATACAAAATCTACAAAGTTAGACCAATGCTGGACATGCTGCTTACAAAATTTCAGCACTTTTATTCACCATCCCAATGTCTCAGCTTGGACGAAGGAATGATTCCTTGCAAAGGCCAACTTGCTATAAAGCAGTACATAAAATCAAAACCCATCAAATGAGGAATCAAAGCCTATATGGCTTGTGACTCAAACACAGGCTATATAATGAACTTGGAAATTTACACCGGCAAAACTGACTATGTCATTCCAGAGCTTGGTGTCGTTGGCAGCATTGTTGTATGACTTTTAGCAACAGGGCACTTGACAAATAAAAACCATATTGTATATATGGACAGGTTCTACGACAGTGTCACACTGTTTGACGCTTTATTCAATGTTTGTGGAACATTTGCTGTTGGAACTGCTATGACAAATAGAAAATGTTACCCCAAAGAACTGACTAAGATGAAGAAAATGCAGAGAGGTCAGTCTAAATTTATCTGTCATGGAAATATTACATGCCTAGTTTGGATGGACCAAAGACCCATTCATTTTATTTCTTCATATCACAATCCAATTTCTCCCTGAAAAGAAGAAAAAGGATGGGACAACTGTGGATGTGCCAACACCACAGCGCTGCATTGACTACACCAAATACATGGGTGGTTGTGATGTTAACGACCAGGTTTGTCACCTCAACAAAACACGTCATTACCTTTGGCCTCGGCGTCTAATTGTAAAAATTTTTTGTGGGCTTGCATCAATGCATACATTCTTATGGAACAATTCAGTCTCCACAAACAACCAGACAAAAGATAATAAACATAAACATTCTCAATGTTCATGGAGGACATTTGTTTGTCACTTATTGGGGATACAAGAGTTGAAGCAAAAAAGGCTCTACTCCCTGTTGAAACACATGTGAGACTTCAAAATGTTGGGTTACACCATCCTCAATTGTCCCCAACAGCTACTGGAAATAATTGATGTGTAGTTTGTGCTTTTCCAGACATGGATTATAATAGCAGGCCTGTCAAGAAAATCAAAACTAAATTTTGGTGCAAACTTTGCCAAATGTACTTGTGTATAAAGGAGGGGTCTACATGCTGGGAAGACTGGCATACCAAGAAAGAATATTGGAGATAAACATACTAGTATATTTTTCTCAAAATAAAATACTTCTCTTTAAATTTTTAATACCAGTAGTTTGTTTTTGTGCATGTTTGTGTTAAGTGTAATTTTTCCTCAGGAGCCTAGGGGAACAGGACAATAAGGGCAGGGAACTGAGGGTTCAGATTCTATATTATATATGTAGGTCTAACTCTAATAGTGATTAATATATAGAGTGTATTTTAGATTATTCTAGATCATATAACTAATGTATTTTTAAAAAGTCCACCCTGGCAGCGCTCTAGGCCTAGACTTAGGCGTAGAGATCCACTTCTTCATACAACTGCCATGTTTGCTAGCAAGTGTGTCACATAATGAAGCTTAAAGACTTAAATTTAATTAATTAATATGCAATTCTGTTGTTGTACATTCTCTCCCACCAAAGCATTTCTCCTCATGGCTGGGCTGGTTATTTTTGAATGTTCAAACTGCTTAAACCAGATTGTAAAAATCTGGATGCAAGTGGCAAGAGAAGAAAGCTGTCTGTCTTTCTCATGTAAATGTACAAACAATAGTATCTAACATCCATTTTGTATGTATGTGTGCAGTAAATCTCATGTATTTTTAACATGAAAATACTAAATATAATCAATTTCTACTTTCTTTAAAAGAATTCCACAACTTCTGAAATTTTTGCTAAGTCTGTTTGCCTATATATATATATATATTGCTTCTCAAATGAGTTTTTTTTTTCCACAACTTGAACAAAAGTCACTAAATAATTTTTTAAACAGAGTAGTACTTTTCTAACTCAATAGTGCTTAACCTTAGGTTAATCTTTTTTTTTTTTTAAAGGGAATTCAAACAGGTGTTGTAAGATTTAGATTTGATGGAAATCCTATAAATGATGAAGACACACCAGCTATGGTAAGTTATGATTGTATTAGTAATTTTTAAAATTATTTATAGTTTAATATATTAATTAGGACCACTTCTAAAAAGATAAAGACATCTTCTTGCTTGAAAATAGAACTGTGTATGGCATGATTTTAAATTTAAATAAAACTTTAAAAAGTAGAAAACAATTTTTTGTTTATCGATAAAATGCAGCCCCTGTATTCATTAGTAATTTTTCACAGTATTTGCCTTTAGTATGTTCAGGAGGATTATGGGCACGACATGGCCTAAATTGTGCAGATGTGCCCAAAACTCAAACCATTTTACTAAAGGAATTCATTGAAAATAAAGTAATCTGTTCCCAATTATCAATTGTTACATTGAATCATTTATTACCATAGAGTTAAAAAAAAACATTTAGAAAATACCACTACATGAAGTTTTTTTTTTTTTAAACTAAGGTAGTAAGAATCTTGAAATAAAACGTAGGGAAAAAAATTAAAATGAATTTAGCAGGTTTAAATGAAAGTGGTATATGAGATTCTGATTTTGCATGTTTATTTTCTTGCTTGACATAAAGTTAGCAGATCATTCATTGGTATAAGAATGAGTTTTTACTTCTAAGTAAATACTAAATCTAAATTTGTACATTAAGTGCTCCATTAATTATATTACTGCATTATTTCAGCTTGAAATGGAGGACGGTGATTCAATTGATGTGTTTCAGCAGCAGACAGGAGGTTGCAAATCATTGCTATGTTGAAAGAATGTCAGCAGAATGGGAATGTTATGAAAGTATTTGAAAAGAGAGAAAGAACTATGTTATGGGTGTAAAGTGTTGTACAGTGTAAAGCTTAATCACAGTCCAGTGTTTTTGTTTCTCCATGTGTTGGTAAAGGTTGCACTTCTGAAATTTCAACAGTTTGGACAGTTAAAATACATCATTTCCATTGCAATCTTACTGAATTAAAACTAAATCAACAGTTTACCAGCCTTTAAAAAGAATACTTTTGCATTTAAAAAAAAGTTACTTTTATACTAAAACATGTCATTTTATCTGTACTATTTTATTTTCATTTTGTAAACTTCATTGATGTGAATATTTCATTTTTTTTTTTAATACATCCAGTATGACCCAGTTCTATCCTATAGTAATTTCAGCATTTAGTTTATATATAAAAAATAAAATAAATAAGTACACTTACTATTAGTATAAAATCCTTCAGAAAAGAAAAACAAATTAGGTTTTCTTTTCTGTTAAGTTGGTAATAATCATCAAAACAACAATTTTAGAACTTGAAATTTGATTTTTATTGACATACAAATAATAGATACATTATTGATCATTCATTCATTAACCATGTACATAAGAAAGACTGACACCTACTGGGCCATATAAGATAAGGCACTCACATAATGAGTCATTGATTCATGATGTCATAGCCATAGTATATCATTATTGGTAGTTTCTTGATAATAAATGTTTGAATATGTTTTGAATTTTGAGTTTCTTTTGTTTCCCTTAAAGGTATAGCATATTGTTGACTTTATGTACAATACAGGTCAGTTGAATGTCCAGACCTGTCCAATAAAAAAAATGTTGGGTACAACTAGGTGGTATTGTTAACCTGAGCTTACTTAAAATAAATTAATACCCCTCCCTACATATTAATATTTAAACAAACAACCTCCCTTATTTATAAAATCTAGATGAATGATGCTCAATGGAAGATGCTGGTGCTAAAAAAGTGGCCTAGATAGTTTAAACATGCCCAAACACCTACATGTGTAAATGATGATTTAATATCTGAATTTCAAAATCAACAATTTAAAAGAAACAGTAACTAAATTATCACAAAATACATTCTCAAATGACCACAAAAGTGCTCTAAGCCATAAATCATGAACTGGAATACATGTTTGTTCACTTGAAAAATATATATATATATATATACATACACAGATGATGTGCATGTACAAATTTAGAAGTGACTTGATTCACATTTCAACCTATACATATATCTGTACTTAGCAACAGCTGCCACAGCGTGTTTTCGAGTTTGTAAATGTATTGCTTATTGTCTAGTTTAATAACCAAACGTACTTGAACACAATTTACTAATAAATCAACTTATTTACAATTGACTGAATTTTATAAATGCAAATATATTAAAACTGAAGAAAAAAATCACATGGTATTTCTTAAAATTTTTAAAGGCAGCAGAATTTTTTTAAACCACAATATAACTTAATTGGGAAAAACAAATATTTTAAGCAACCCCAGCCAAATTTACTTTAATAATTTCCAAATGAGTATTTAAAATAAAAAGTCTATTTTCTCCATGTTGGAATAAAGCTTAGGTGATATTGTTTGAAGACCTGTCAAAATGTTAAAGCATACAAACATAAATAAATAAATAATTTAAAATTAGTTTCCAGCTAAGAATGCTTTATTTCTCCTCCATCTTTAAGGCTTACAGCACAGGCTTTAACCTGTTGCACCAGATCACAGAGGCGTAAAATGGGACCATCCACAACTGACACCAGTTCAGTCAAGCGATTGGTAGACATAGTCATCAGGCTAGCACCATCAATATTCTATAGATGATATTAATTTTTAAAGTTAATGTGTGTTAGAGACAATAAAATAAAATATTTTTAACTATTCTTTTTAGCCTAGGACAACTATGTCATTTTCAAGATAGAAAACCACAGTGGTTAAATATACCAAAATTTTATATTCACAATTTGTACCAACTATTTATTATATTTGAAAGTCAACATTTTAATGTTTAGAGTATAAAAGAATTCCTTCCCCTTATTTACACTTCTGTGCATAACTTTCTTCGCAGATCTAGATCTTTAATGTAATTCTTGTCGTTGTAGATGACTGTTAGGCTGAATGTAAGGGGTTATCCTTAGATCACTGTGATTATCAAATGTGTTTATACATCTGTATGAAAGCGTGTGTGTGTGAAGAGAATTACTACAATTGGAAATGTTAAGACTATGTGTTGAACAATTTTAAAATGACTAAATTTAGATCTACAAGTAGCCATCATTCTGGATCAAAAATTAAAAGTTCTAAAAATTGTCTGAGTGAATATATGGGCCTAAAAGAAGTTTGGTGAAATGGACCATTTATAATGTTCCACGTTTGGTTATCCGGAGGATGGATTATCCGGACATACATCACAGTTCCCAATTAATCTTGACAACTGATGTTCTATTCTACTTGTATTATGTATGGGTACAAAATGTGTGTAGTGCAGCCTTTCATTTAAAGGATGAAGACAAGAAAAGTTTCTTTCTCTTGGAGGATGCTCCGAAAATATGTGATACTATTATACTGGCTGTTCCACTGAATATGCAAGAGCAAAAAAGTGTATTGCTTGTGCATACAAGTACTCCATAAAAGGGGTTTGCAGGCTGTTAGATTGAAAGAGACAAAAGTAAAGACTTACAGAATATGATGGTTAGAAAATTGTGTCAACTGTGAGATAGCATTGTAATGCAAGCCATTTTATTGGTGGATTAAAGAAGTGTTGAAGGTGACATACACATATATCCACTACTTGAACAGCAGCGTAGCATGGGTAAAAAAAGGACTAAGTTGCTTCCCTTCTTTCATTAAAAATATCGTATATGGGAAGGGGGGGGGGGGAATTTTAGTGCAGGGAGATGGAAGGCTACAACTGATGGGCCTAAGAAGTGTTTGTGCATACTCTGTAATAGTGGGTTGTGGGCCCTTCGTTTGTAGGATGAAAGAGAAAAAAAAAAGACATAAAATTTGAGATTTAGAAAATAGTGTTGGGGTAGCATTTAAATGCAAGCTGTTATATTGATGGGTTCTTAAGAGTGTTCCAGGTAAAAAATAACAACATATATACCCTGTTACCAACTATTTCAACTGTAGTGTAACACTGGTATCAGCTAGTATGTCTATATATATATCAGAATGTAAGGTGTATGTCTGTATCGCATAGAAATTAGAAATCAAAACCGTTTGATAAAACTTGGTATAAATGTTCCTTAGATCATAGCGGAGACTGTGGTGTTTGTTTATTGCCCCTCCACTTTAGGGGGACCCTAAAAATTAAATATCTAAATTTATCTCTTTTAAAGAGCGAAACTTTTTAATAAATCGGGTAAACCCGTTTTCACAGTATCTTTATTATCATGTGAATATGTCGGCTAAACGGGTAAACCATTTTCATACTCTACTTATTTTCGTGGCAAAATAAAAATTTTGATCTACATCTATTATAATAGTTTCTAGACTCTAGATCTAAATATATAAAAGTAAATGTTTTGATTTTTTTAAAAATGTACTTAGGTCGATTAGCTATTTTAATAGCTCCATTTATATTTTTTACATTCACACATTCGATTTACTTATAACATTATCATTTAGTTTTGATTGTTTCTAATACACTTTATCACTAGCTATATCAGCTATACACAAATTAAGACCTGCTGGCTGTGCAAGTAATAATCTCTCTCTTTATGTATATCTTGATTTGTGGTTGAAGATCAGCAAAATCTCATTTCCTATGAACTGGAAGATGGCTGATGGAAGAACTACATCATTTTAACCTTTCAGTTTTGTAGATGTGCTGAGTCCTCTCCATGACCATACTTGTTCTTGAGGTCTGTCGAAAATGGCACAAGCATGTGCAAAACGGAAATCTACTTTATTATCTAGGTTGGCATTTTAGTATAGAAACTTTTTGCTAGTTTCTGGCAATCTACACTATCTAGGAGGCTCATGCAGAACTTTTGCCTTTTTTGTTTTATACTGATAGGTCAAAACTTTTGCAGGTCTTGGGAAAGAGGGCAAAGCTCTTTTGAAGATCTGATTTATTTGTGGCATTTAGTGATTTAGAGCAGTCATCAATGAATAGCAGATGTCTGATGCAGTCAAATTTGAATGTTGAATAAACTTGCATTGGCGTGTCTTATATCTACTTCTTGTTCTTCATGGAAGGCATTTATAGATGTATACATTTATATCAGTTTTATTGTCACCTCAATTTTACTGGAAAAATGTAACCCAGCAGTTCTCAACCTTTTTAGCTCGGCGCCCCCTTTTTACAATACCCCACTCTGCAGCGACCCCCTCCCACACACACAAAACAATTTTCGTTCATAAACAAAAGTAATTTGTCCTTATGTTATAAAATGGAAATCTCCTAAAAGTCTCTGATATGCATTAATCACAAAACTGTAGGGAATTTTTTCTTCAAATATATAATTCTCATTATTAGATTACAAATAAATGAATTTTGTTTTTTATTAATTGCATCTCTTTACTTTTCTATTTCTTATTCGCCATATACATGTTGCATATTTATATGAATAGCCTGACTTTACACGATCAGTGATCGGGTCTATAACAAACTATATCACTACAATATTATTGTAACTATGAGTTTTTTTTTGTACCAGATTAGGGATTCTCGAGACAATTTTTGTAAGGTCACAACTACTGTCATCTTCTGCATCAAGTCTACTTCTTTTTTTAGACTTCATGACTAAAAAGCTGAAAAATCAAGTTTTGTAAAAATAATTATTTGGAAATGGAGAAAAACATCGCGATACAGACAAATCGGGATTGACTGCAATCACTTGATCCAGAGTTGTGTTAGTGACATTAAAGAGAAATCATTTTTAGCTATATCCCTATTAATGAGTTCAATTAACTCTTTCTCTCTCCGGAACATCTTTAAGTTTGACTGCAAATGGACTTCTGGCAAGTGCAAAAGGTATGTCAGGTAGATTTGGAAAGTAGGAAGAAATTTCTTCCCCAAGCATGCGCAAATGTTCTTTCACTGAAATTATTATTTTATCTGTTTGTCAAGTTCATTGTAAATTTTTTTATAGTGAGCAGATAAGATTGGCAACATGTAAAAATTATTTTCGTCTATTTGTGTTTGCAAATTTAAACTTTCATTTGGAAGGATCAGAGTGTTTCAGACAAATCGAGCCATGTTACATTTGATCAATGCAGTTATGCTTTTAATTACTTGCGATTCTTGTGGCAGTGTCTTTGTTACTAATTTTTGTCGATGAATCACTCAGTGAGTTCCGATAACTTTTGATGACTTATTCTGTACTAAACTTTGAAATGCTGACCTACATACTTGGAAACTTGAAAAACCATATGTGTTGACAAATGTAATATTTTTCAAAAAGATTTTTTTTTTACAAAACTCATGCTTCTGTAATCTTTCCCCGTGGTTTGCAAAAGAGAAGCTTGTCTTTAAAATCACCATCTTTTTAAATACACATCTTTACTTTGAAGTACTGGGTAGTTAGTCGAAAAAGTTCAGATTTTTTAGTGTCAAAATGACTTTGCATTTATTTCGGCTACATAGATTCGACTCAAAGAAATCCATTACAAATAACGCTTGAACTACTGAAGTAAAACCATATCGACATTATATTTTCTTTCTTATCATTCTTATGTGTGAGAACCATTGTCGATGGGTGATCTCTAATGAAAACATTACCTTCAATAACATGTACTAGTGAATGAATGAGTATAATTAACTTAAACGGAATGGCTTTTCAATTTCGTCACTACGTCACCATGTAAATAAATGTAAGGTTGCGGTATGCATTAGTTTACATTCATTTAAACTGTCAAAAATAGTTATTCTGTGACAATTGAAAAGTTTCAGATCATTCTGTTTCAGTTGTTTTATTTTATACTATAATAACAATAAAAAAATAACTTTTAATGGAAAAAAAAACTTTGTACACTATCAAGTCTTACATGTTAGAATAGACACAATAATCCATATTTTCGATGGTCTTAGACGACCCCTGGCAAATCGTGAATCAACCCCCAAGGGGGTCGCGACCCACAGGTTGAGAACCCCTGATGTAACCCATCACAATGATGTAATACTAAGCAAAGTAGCTAACTGCATTTCAATGTTTTGGGGATGCGATTTAACTTGCTGTTTCACCTCGTTATAACTAACCTGTGTAATGTAAACAGCTGACCTAGATATTTCCAAAATTTAACAAATCTCAGTTTTTATGCCAAAGTTGTTTTTTAACCAAAACTTTTAAACACTTTAGTAATGACTTGTGACTACTAGGCAGTGTTGACAATATGTAAAGTATTCTATAATTAAGACTCTAGATCTATTTTCAGGACATCTGGTTATCTTTAACTCAACTGATAGAGTTTATGTTTGCTGTAAGGTGGCAAACATTAACTCTATCACTACATAATGTGCCAATGTCGCTATTCATTTTTTTGTTTGTACACTATAGTGTAATCATAATTTTGAATCTTATTATTTTTTTAAACACTACACAGATAATATTTGTTTTATCCACAAAACATCAACACAATAATAATGAAGTTTTTAAGATAAAAGATAAATAAATAAAAGTTTCACAGAATGGTAGTTTAAAAATAAGATAAGGGCTTGCTTTATTAATGTTACCAGTACTGATTTAAAAAAAGGCTAGCAGCTAAGTTCACATACAAAACTGATAATTCTACATTTTTTGAATTATCTATCAATAAATAATACTAGATTTATTAACTTAAATCAACAAGTTTTGAATTTGTGACCTTATATAAACAAATATTAATTATACAGTGGAAACTTGTTAACTCTTTCTCTCCTAATTGACGATGCCAATGTTGATTTGACTCTCATTAAAATAAATTGATTTTATGGATTTATAAACTTTAATTTGGGTTGTGTAAAATGAGCATGCTTTCTCCTACAATTTAATATCACATTTTCTGATAACAAACAAAAAAGTTATTGAAGTTTAATTATTACAAGATAGTCAAATACAACTGAGCAAAATGAATAATATTATCGAAAAAGAGGAAAATAATTACGGAGATAAAGAGTTAACCCCAGTTATTATAACCTTTATCATAATAGAGTGGAGACAAAAAAAAACTCACCTTTTTAATAAAGATAGTTGCATAAATAGCACAGCCATTGACTTTTAACACATCAACAACATCTGAAAGACTCCATTTGCCCAAGGGAAGTGACCTTAGACGTGAGGACAATGTTAGGACAATGACACCACCAGATTCTTCTGGGCGGCCAGAGCCAGCAATGGATGAAGACACAATACAGTTGGACTTGGACTCCATGGACTCCTTCTCTGGTGCTGTTGAGTTATTGACAGGCCTCGCAGCCTTCTCTGAAAGGATGCTACTACTATTCAAGCTGCTAAGGGAGGATTTCAATGGAGTTGTGGATTTCAGGCGCTCTGCCAATTCTTGGGAGAAACCTTGAGGAATTTTGCCTAGAGGACTTAGTATTGGTGGAGTGGCATCAGATGCTGGAGTGGGACTGATGGTCTCTTCTGTTTTTACTGTGTAAAAAGAAAATGGTTGGCAGATTTTACTAACTACTATGAAAGTTGACTTAAATTTACACATCCATAGTTTACTGCCAAAATAGCTTTAATCACCTTCTATACATGTTCAAGTTAGTGTGCTTTGTTACATGTTTTCTGTATGATACTTGCACCTCTATTTTTTACTTTAATAAAAGATGTTGGGCATTGAAGGTAGAATTGTATAAATTGTTACTACAGTGGAACCTTGGCTAGCAAACATTTTGGATAACCAAAAATTTGGTTTAAAATTTTCACTGGATACTGAAAAAATGTGAAAAGTGAATAGCCAGTAATTTGTGATAGGAAATTTTATGACATTTTCTAAACTTACATTTGTGAACCAGAATGTCACTGAAACCTAAATAAGAAGTTGCTGAATTTGTTAAAAATTAAGTAGATATCAATTATATTTAGCATTTTATTTAAATAATGCTACAAAAAAATTACACTACATGAGATTTACTGCACACATCCACACAAAATGAAAGCAAGGCACTATTGTTTGTACATTTAGAGGAGAGAACTTTTGACAGCTTTTCTTCTTTTTCACTTGGCATCTAGCTTTATTTCTGGTCCAGGCAGTCTGAATATTCATTATAAATTAATGCTTTACTGGTATTGTAACAACTACAAAAAATTAAATGTGTTTTAAAATAAAAAGAATGCTGGAGTTTTAAATGCTTCAAATGTATAAGCTACACTTCTGTTTGATTCACTGATGCAGTACATGAATGAAAAGGTACTTTACTCTGAGTTTATCTGAGCAAAAATGCATATAAAAAAAAAACTGTGAGAAAACTGTTGAATCTCCAAATATGGCAGATACAAGTTGTTTGCAAGGAGTGGATATCTAGGCCTAGGGCACTGCCACAGTGGGCTTTTAAAACATTAGTATCATATCAGATCTAAATCTAGTGTGGTGTGTCTAATCTGGGTCTGTAGAGTTAATATTGATTAGAAGATTGCTTGAACATTTCTGTTCGTGTAGTATTACTTTAGCTGAGCTTGTATAATAGTTTAGAATAGACTCATGTAGAGAATAATAATGAGCATATTATCTCTGTCAATGTAAGAAGGGGGTCTAATGCAATGGACTTGACCTCCTTCTTACATTGACAGAAAAGTAAATTGTGGAGAATAGCCCCAAATCGCTAAGATAGAGAAGTTGAAAATTGCCAATTAAGACTGAATTTTAACTAAATTTTAGTTCATGGCTCACAAGAATAAAATGTCACAAGGAACATAAAAAATAGTGTTTTTGACATTTTTCTCAAAATGATTAAAAATGTGACTTGACCACTTTCTTGATCTAAGTCCTTCAATTAAATATATTTCTTTTATTTCTTATGGGAAAATTTGTTTCATTTACTGAACATTTTGGGTATCGACAGAATGGAATGTGGTCCTTAGGTTAGGTTTCACTGTATCTCAAGCAGTTCATTTGATTTAGGTAATTGAAACATAACAAAAGTTGACTACAATATATTAATTCTAGTTAATTATTCTGTCAAGTGTTTTGTATCCAGTATTATTCTCTGTCAATCCCTTACCTTTCATATCTATGTCAGGCTCCAACAATGGTGGCAAAGTGGCAGCCACTGCCTCTGGTGGCAGCATTCTGTGTGGAGGGAATGATGGGTCACTCTTTGTTGCCAATGACACAGAGGGGGGGTATCTGCTGCCCAAAGCCTCAAAGGCAGAATAAGAAGAGTTTTTAGTTGGGTCTTTGGCTTTCTTATCAGATACAGAACTTCTCTCTTAAAAAAAAAAAAAAAAGTTGACTATAAGAGAATGTATAAGTATTCATTCTTTCACAAAGATGCCTTCCATTCCACATTTCCAGCATTTTCCCCCACCCCTTCCCTCCAAAAAATTTTAGCACCCTAAAATAAAAATAAAAAATACTATATTCAACAGTTCTGAAGTATTGTTTCTTTGTTCAACTAAGTCTCAATCCTAACAGAAATAATCCTATTTGGACAACAATAATATTTATTAGTAAAAAAAAAATGAAGACCATATGCCTAAATCTCTGTCAGAGGCATGCACATTTTCCTTTCTAAGAAAATGCCATCAAACAATATAAACTAAACAATGGTTCAATTATGAGCACATTTTTGTTAAAAATATAAATTGAAGCTTAATTAGTCATTACTCTATAAGTGCTTTTATATCCATGATTCAAAAGGCCATCTAACCAGATTGACCCAAGAACACAAGAACAATAGTTTGTCAAATTACTATTATTAATTGCATGCAAAGTTGGTGTGAGTGTTTTCACTGTATGCATGTCTCTGATTTAAAGTTCTTGGCTTTCAACATGAGTATTTTTTAATGCTTGCCATCAAATCAAAATATAAATACATTGGTTAAACCCACATAACTAAACAATTTAAAAAAAAAAAGGTCAGAACAAAAATGTATTCACAGCATAGTTATCTCTGTCACAAGTTTAATATATTATGATTCTCACTTTGCTATATTTATGGGATATCGTCTTGAGTGTCTAAGTATGTTTTTTACAACTTGTTTTATTCTTTTTCTGGCAGAGAAGAGTCTAAACTTTTTTAAGGTTCAGGTGGACAATTTCGTGTTAATGATAAACATCTTGTTTATTGGTACTAATTCAAATACGGGGATTTTTTTTTTCATTAAAAGACCATTAGAAGTCGTAGAACTCTATTGTACCTTATAATTTATCACAGATAATGATGCTTTTTGGTGAATCAATCGATTATGTGTTATTAAGCAATGAAAATAAAATGAAAAGTAAAAAAAACAAAAAAACTTACTCTTTCTAGGTCCTCTGTATATCTGAGTTTTTCCTTTTCTTTTCCTTGAATTAGCTGGAGCAGAGTTCCCTTGAACATTGTCCACTAAGAAGAAATAACAATAAGTATACTCTAGTACTTTCCTACACAAATAAAAAGCATAACTGCTGATACTGAATGAAAACACTAGAAATACTACTGAAAGCTGAACTCTTACTCTTTGCCCTAGGACCTTCAAGACTATGCTTCATGACTTCACACCACCCAACAGGATAGATGTCTGGACTCTGGCAGTCTATCCACTGGTCATAGTTGTTTTCCCAACCATCAAAGTGAATTCTTAGCAATCTTCCAACAACCTTAGTCACTGTTGCAACACATATCAATCTACAGTACAGATATCAATATACATTAAATTCAGGCAAATCTATATTAAACTTGAAACAACAAAAAAACTTATTAAGACTGATATAGGTCACATATTTTTTAAAATTTGAAACTATATGTAAATAAAAATGCTGAATAGTCACCATAGTATTGTTAATTATTATAAATCTTTATGGAGTAAAAAGGAAAATGTTGTACCTAGGCTCCATTAAGTCAACAGCTTCTACCTTCATGGCAGGCCTGAAACCATGTTTTGGAATATCCTAAAAAATATATAGACATTTTAAAAGATACATTTTTGGAAATTTATAGCATTACAGATGGCTATTATAGTATAAATGCTAGTAGAATTTTTTACAGATTTTATGTTTTTATCACCTTATCAAACAACTTAACAGAAGCTGCCATTGATTTTGTCTGTTTCAAGTAATCAAACCACTTAAATGGTCCTTTAGTGCCTGAAAAGAAAATATAAATACTCATAAAGACATCCACTTTGGTGCTAATACCAATTAATATCAAATGGGGAGCAACTTAGATTTACTAAATTTCAAAGTAAAACTCTTTAAAACCCATATCAAGAAGTACCTCTAGGAGGTGTCAACTCAAGATTGTTGATTTCACAGAATCCAACAGGAAAAATACAAGGTGATGTGGTGTTAATACCAATCATTAATTAATATCAAATGGGGAGCAACTTAGATTTACTAAATTTCAAAGTAAAACTCTTTAAAACCCATATCAAGAAGTACCTCTAGGAGGTGTCAACTCAAGATTGTTGATTTCACAGAATCCAACAGGAAAAATACAAGGTGATGTAGCATGATAGCAGAACCAATCACTTCCATTCTCAGCCATGGAACCATCAATACCAATCATTAGGAAGTTATTACGAAGAACCTAAATTTACAAAATAAAAATAAAAATATAGGATTGGAACCATTCACCTACAAATTTTTCTTTTGCAAACAAATTATCCAGTCATTTATTATTTGGCAACAGCTGTGGAGGGACAAAAGAAATTAACACTGTGATCCACTTTCAATTGTTTTTTTTTTATATATTCTGTGCTTAAATTTAAGAGAACTTAAGGTGCATAATGCTGGTTAAGCAGAAATCATTCCATTTAGGAGTCATTGGTTCATGAGAACTCTATTTCTATCTGTTTTTAGTTAGGCTAAACTATGCAAGAAAAGTCTTTAACTTTTACCACTGATGGCATAAAAAATCTGATGACTAGAAATATTGAAGAACTTTATCCAGTTCATTTTATCAGAATTATGTGAACAAAGAATCAATCACTTTAAAACTGTAATAGTTACACATTTGGATTTCATTCTGTAATAACAATGTGGAGTATTATAAATACTGGTATATATAATTTTTTTATAAGCTGATTGAAACTAATAAATTTATTAAGGTTTTAGTATATTTCTATAGAATAATATGTTACACTAATATGTATCCTAACCCTTCAATGTTCAAAATGATCAAAGATAATTTATGAAAAGAAAGCACAAATAATATTTAAAAAATGATAAAAAATAACTTGATGTACCTTTAAAAACAATGAGCAACGCAATGATCACATTTAATATTAAATGAGAATCCACGAATATAAAATATTACCTTCATAACTGTAGCCACACAGATAGCAGAGAGATTTAATGGATCAATAGCTTCCAGTTTCATTCCAACTTGAAAAGACAAACCATGTGGTGGGTCTCGACACTGTGATCAGAAAAGGTTGAATATAAAAAAAAAAAAAAAAAATAATTAAAAAAATTATGAAAACCCACACCCAACCCCCCCCGGCCCAAAAAAAAAAAAAAAGAAAATGGTTAAACATCTTAAGAAGTGCTCTACTTACTTTTGGGAACATGTCAGGAGTAGCATCATTTGGTCCATACTTCTGCATTGTTATTTTACTCAGACATGAATTGATATACTCTGGGGAAAAGAAATCTAAACTGTTATCTACTATATGACTTTATGTCCTTTAACAATTTTATTCAAAACTTTTCACTGCTCATTGCATATAATATTTTAATCAATAGTATGTGCATTCCTAATGTTAATTGAACTTAGTTAAAAAAAACAACATATAAAAATGTTTACCTTGAGAAGCATGAAGTTTATGCCCTACTGTCTGCGACCATCCCACAGGGTGAATGAGAGGAGACGTCATGTGACACCAAAACTCATCTATTTCATCCTTTAAAAAATGTAAGAATGAATTAAGCATTAAAAAAAATAAAACAAGGTTACTAAGATAGTTTGTGTGGAAACACATAACTCACAATTCAATCATAATTCATTAGAATAAATTTTAGCAGCTAACTATTGGTGCAGTAGAAAGTACCAACAATTATTAAAACTTTTAGAGAAGAGTTTTTCTTTTTAACTATTTTGTTTTGTCTCTACATCTTTATCAAATAAAAAGCTGACCATATCTCAGAAATGTATAAGGTCAACCATAAAAAATGGCTTTGTTCTGTCAAGGTATTGAAAGTTTATATTTTAAAAAAATACATATAATGTATATGAGCTGGTATCCATTTAATAACAAGTTTTTTTGCTGTTGTTGTTGAGCTTTGTAAGTGCTTTTCTGTGTTTCTATTTGGTGCATTTTAATATCTTTTTTCTGAGTGTGTGTGTAAAAAATGTCACAAAATTTCATGAGATTTTGCATTATAGAATGATCTCCCTTTGCTTGGGACATAAAAGAAAATTTTAAAACTCTTCTTCTTCTTGAAACTGTCAGGCAGAGTTGAGCCTTCGGCTCTTGGAACTCTAGGCCAGCAAAAGTGAACAAGAGCTCCCTTTCACTGGCCTGAATAAGAACAGTGTACACTGTTCTGTCTGACGGGTGGGTCAGACTCACGGCAAGAGACCACGTACACTAAGACCCCCGCCATTTTCCTTTTCTATACCAGGCTAACTGTGTGGGACACGCCATTTATATAACGGCCCCTTGAGGAACAGCGCCTGGATTGTGACAAGGTTGTGGGAGCTTTTTTACAACTCCGCACAGTGCAATGAGGATGCTCTAGCACCCCCTTAGGCACCCCCAAGGGAGTCTTGTTTTGCTACCCTTTAGCCTAATCGTTTCCTCCTACGATCGTTTCCAGCCGGGAGCCACTATGAGGCAGGGTAGCATGCCTGGGATTTTAAAACTCAAAATAGTTTAAATTATAATAAAATAAAAAACAATTCACACTAACTTTGCTATCCAAGTAATTTAGTCGTAGTCGACAGCCAATGATCTCCTTGATGACAGCCACTCTCATAGCAGAGACACACAATTTATTCACAACCTCTAGCTGCATTCCAACTTTTAATTTGTGGTCCTCTAACCATTCTAGAGACTGTTGACAGATATATATTTGCTTATTGGCCCAGTACTATCTAGGACAGAATAACTGGAAGTCTGCTATTTTATCTTATCTTATATAATACAGACGTTACTTCAAAAAAGAAGATGATTACGTCCTACGGGTCATGCATTTAGTCATGCATATTAATCAATGACTTAAATTCTGCCAAGTCACTGGTTTTCCTGGCTAGCTCAGGCAACCCATTCCATGCTCTAATAGCACTAGGGAAGAAGGAGTATTTGTACAAATTTGTCCTAGCATATGGGACAAGGAATGTGCCTTTATCTTTATGTCTATCATAGTATTTTATTAAATTTTGTTTTTGTATTTGAAGATTATGGTTCAGTGTTTTATGTATAATTGCTACTTTACTTTTGAGTCTTCTGTCCTGAAGGTTTTCTAAATTTAGTGATTTTACTATAGGTAAATGTGAATATTCATTTATGAATCTCACTGCTCTATTTTGTGTCTGTTCCAGTTTCTTAATGTTTTCTTGAGTTGAGGGGTCCCAAATGGAGGATGCATATTCTAATATTGGCCTAACCAAGGTTAAATAACATTTTAGTTTTATGTTCTTATTTATTTATAGAAATTTCTTTTGATAAATCCTAATGCTTTGTTTGATTTTTTTTATAGTTTCATCAATATGTGGATTCCATGACAGTTTTTAATTTATTATAACACCTAGGTATTTTGCGTTTTTAGTCTGTGTTACTGGTTTGATTAATTTGTTTTAGTTTTTTTGTTACTCTTAACAACTGACATTTTTCTGGGTGGAAAGACATGCTCCAATTTGATTCCCATTTCTGAAATTCATCTAATTCTCTTTGTAAAATATCTGTGTCTTGTGTTGTTTTTATTGTTCTATATATTATGCAATCGTCTGCAAATAATCTGACTTTTGTTCCTGAAGTAATGCAATTCGGACTAGTTAAGCTTATCAGTTGAAAAAGAGACTTAAAATTGGGGAGATGTGTAATGAAAGACTTCCTTAAAAGGGTAAGAATAATGGAAAAACAAATCCATATTAGAAATGCTCTATAGAGAAAAAGAGCCTAGGGACATTTAGTGATCGATAATGATGCATAGAAACTATTTAAGTGTAAATGATGTCAAGTTTTAAGTTTTGATGTTAATATTTGACCTGGTCTACTGATTTCTGAGAGTTTGGCGCCCATTGTGCCAAACAGTGTGAGAGTACCACTGATCTAAGTCAGTCTACAATATATTTTTTTCCTCTTCTAAATAAATAAAACTAGGAAAGTAAAAGACCAAACAAATGAAGTAAAATATAAAAAAATACTTTAAGAAAAAAAAAAAAAAGGCTTGTATGAGGGAAATTGTTTAATTTTTATTGTCTCAAGCTTTGTAAGGGAAAATGAATAAATGTGCAAAGTTTCAAATGAGAATGAGAAGTGGTAGAAATAACATATAAAATGTACACCAGACAGACCGATGAAGTGAGTTTAAGCTTTGTAAAAAAAATTTGAAACCAATATTTCTGTGATTCTTAATATGGATTCAAATCATGTTAACACCACCAGCATAAATTTTCTTCCTTGAAAAGAAAAAAAAAAAGGTCCTTACATTTTAAATACTGGGAGTTAGAAAAATAATAGATGGCATATAAAGACTAAAATAATACCTTGGTGTGAAAATGAGGTGGAATGGTACGTGTACCAGTCAATCTTTTGATCAAGAATTCCTTCCAGTCTGAATATTTTTCTCTAATGGCTATAACGAAAAAAAATAAATCTTTTTATTAAAATGTATTAGTGTCATATTCGGATTAAAGGGCAAGAATTTTGTATCTAGGTCAAAGAAAAAAAAATGTGTGTCCAGAATTGTTGAAAAAACTTCAAGTTAAAATTGATGACCAGTCCATATTCAAACAGGTCTGACTGGCAAGCATGATAGAACTTACAAAGAAAGGATTAAAAGGCGTCAATTAGGCTTCTTGAAAAGGGAAAGAGAGTGTGTTGGGAGAATTAGTATTTAGCTGAGGTGATTTAAAATTTCAACATTTGGATTCTGCAGATTGAGTTTAAAAGGATTAAACATATTTAATTATATTAGCACTGTGTTACTTCAGCACATAATTTAATGAGCCCATGTGCTTCTGTTATATTGAGGGTCTATAATAAAATAATAATAATGTAACATATCTACTCTAAATTACAATGTTGTGTTGCTTGCAGTGAGTAAGTTACAAGATAAGGATTTTATTTTCAAAACACTCACTTCTTGGTGGAGCAAGAATTTTCCCATATGTCGCACACCATCCAACATTATGAACATCCTCTGAAATTAAATTGCTCCAAAAATCTTTAGATGAGTCAGTTCCAAATCCTTCATAACGCAGAAGAGCTTTGTATCCTAAAAACAAATAGGTAAATAAGTTAAGAAAAAAAAATCCCCCCCCCCCCCTTAAACGGAACAACTAAACATTTAAAAAATAACTCAGCGATAACCATAAAAAAAAAATGTATGCTTTTATTTTTTGCACTCTAGCAAACAGTCCACAGTGGCATAGAAGTCTGAGACGGCTGTGAACTAATGAAAGTTGTAGCTTTTATATAGGAGTTTCCATCTCCTAGACTGACTGTCAACCAAGGCTATAGAGCCCAGTTTACAACATAGAATAGAGCACCTGGTTGCAGGCAGCTTAGAACAAGACAGCTGGAGGTCACTTACAAAGGCAGCGGGACACACATTTGAGATCAAAAGGAGGACAGACGTAGACGGTGAAAAGAAAACCTAAACTGATCACCAGCGGACTATGGTTATGTCTGTGATGTATATGGCAAAATATTTAGGTCACATTCAGCTTAAAGACAAGCTTATTATTATTTTATTACAACAACAACAAAAATTGCCATGTACATAAGGATCCAAGGAAGCTTGTACAGATAAAACAATAACTTCATAAATATATTTACCGTATATTTTTAATACTGTTGCTATCCAGTATACTTTTATATCTTTGCCAATATCAAGGTCTGTATTAGGCACCTCAACCAGAACTCCATCTATCATTTGTTCCCAACAATCATGCATTGGCACCTGTTGATTTGTTTAAATCAGTCTTGTAATACTTAAAAAGTGATTTTTTTTAACATTTAAAAAAAAAAAAAAAAAAAAAAAAAAAAAGAATTGATGGATTACATCCAACAGAAGAAAAAAAAGTTTCCTTCCATATACAATGTTAGGCCTATTTATCTCTGAAATAGAATTGTTAGTATTAAATATATTTTTATCTTATAGTCTTGCCACCTAAAAAAAAAACAGTATGCTGAGAGAAGTCCTGGATCTCATAAAAATGTTTTCCCATTTTAATATTATTATGTTCATAAACAAATACCCTCATATATCATTATGGTAACTAAAAAAACTATAAATGAGATGTTTAAAAAAAGAATTAATATTATTAAGGACAATAAATATGACTTGCTTGGCTTACATGTTTAAAACAAATAACAGAAGCTGCATTTGCCTGAGTACTCATAAGGTATGGACCCCAATCAAACACTCTACCAGTTTCTATAAAGAGAATTGAAAAAATATAGCTTATTGATAAATAAAGAAAATTAATCATATAATACAATTTCCTTTTTTGTTATTATTAGCAAACAATTCCACCATTAAAATATTTTCAAAAGACTTACCACCACGTAATGAAGCTTTATGTAATCCTTGGTTTTTAGAATTCAACTTTTTACTTCCTGGTTTACCCTGCAAATATCAAGATAAACATAGGATACTAAGTGTTTTAAAATATAAAACTAATAATTAACATGAATGATGTTGGAAAAAAAAAAAAAAAGTCATTTCACATTTCCTTAATCTGGATGTTGTTGTTTTTTTTCCAATTCCAAAGATTTTCACATTTTCATCCAGATTGAACATTGATTTGTGCTCCTGAATGATACTAAATCCACCCAGGTCTTGACAGAGTAACCAAGACTTTGGTCCAGGAAAGAACAATCAAAAACTACTTTCCATTATTTTTTTTTAGATCAATGAAAAGGGGGGAAAAAGAGACTCACTGTAAGCTGCCTGTTATAACTTGAAAAAGAAGAAGGCAGATGGCTTATAATTATATATGAGACAGCTTAAAGACCTTGATTCTCAAATAATGAGCAACATAGCATTAATTAGGGCAGATCTCAAGAGGTAAAAAAACACATTTGATCACTGTACATATTTTATTCAGCTCTAATAACTAAACTTACATTAAGAAAATAAAAAACAATAGATTTAAGACTTACAGAGAGTTACTTAATGAATTTAAGAATTTCAACCAGATTTCTAAATTTAAAATAGAAGAGAATATACTATACTAAGATGAATGTTGTATAATATTAAGACAATTCTTAAGAATGCATGTGTTACCTTTTTAACAGCTGCAGGAAGGCTGAGTTTAGAGCTGAGAGGTTTCCCTTCTCGCTGATGTGTGGCAAAACTTCTGGAACATGAAAGACTACAAAAACGTTTTGATTTTGAATAAAATGCATGTTTTACTCCAACTGAACCACAGCGCTCACAAGTTGCTAAAGAATATATAAAAAGAATAAAAAAAGGTGTTTTTTTTTTTTCTTCTTTTCTGAAATATTTGACTCACACATTCACACACATGCAAAAAAAAATTGTTTATAAATTCAGAAGTGAATGGTGGCAACCACATATATATATATATATATATATTGGATTTATTCTTGTGACCACTTAGTTCAGAAGCCAAGTGCTTCACCATAAGTTTCCTAGGTCCCTATACATACGTAAAGCTCTTGTTAAGATCTTCTGTTTAAATATGATTTATTATAAATTGTCTAGTTGAAAAGCAGATTAGAAGTAATTTTTTACAGGCTTTGACATTTCTGGAATTGGAGGAAATAGTGGAGGAAATAGTGAATTATTATTAAATGATATGAAAAGTTTTTTACCATCCTAAATTTTGTAATATGGAGTTTGTTCTTCTTCTTGTCACCTGCTGAATACAGGGTTGTTCATTGGGCTGAATTGTAAAGGTAATAGTGTCTACCAAAGGTGCAATATGTTGGGACATTCTAAATTTCTTTTGTGACAGTTTTGTTAGTGTCTGCAGTGGGGTAGGTGTTAAAAGGTTTATTCTCTTAAAGATGGGAAATTAAAGTTTTGTATACTGTTCTATATAAGAAGAAATGAACAGCGAAACTGGTTCACAATGGATACTTTAATGTTCTGAGAGAGAAGCATCTTAGATGTTTTGGGGTGGAGATTTTAAAAAGAACTGGTAGCCCAGAATGTCCGGAATTCCCATAAGTGCAAAGCTTTTGACCTGTTTCAGTTCTAGCTGTCATGTTAAAGAGAATTAGCATTTAATGCATATGCCCTTTGTGCAACAATAAACAGATTTGCTCAATGCACCTACATTGTTTTTAAAGTGATGAAATATCATTTATTACACTTACCCATTCCATCTTTATTGTTCAAAAATCTGTATTTAGAAATAGCTTCATCCTTTTCTAAGAAATCATCCAAAATAGTTTCATCCACATCTTCATTATCAGTACTAGCTCCACTTTCATTGTAGCTATCATAACCATCATACATTCCTAACGAGTTAGTGAACTCATCATCACCCTTAAAAAAAAAAACAAACTTTGATTTTTTGAACATTAATTAAAATGAATAAGTGCATATTTTAACAAAATAATATCATGGGAAATTATGTACAAATCTAAAATAAATAAAAAATTAATAACAAAAGTTGCTCTCAAATGCATCATTAAATTCTAATAAATGTTCTGTAAAAGATGCACATTCTTAGACGATTGACTGATTATACAATATATAGATATATAAGCAAAATAATAAAAAATTAAACTTTTGACACAGGTAAACATTTCTGTGGGTTAGCTATAAACTTTCAGAAATGACCAGCTGGCTATTTATGCAAAATTTCTAACAATAGTGCCCAGTACATTTAGACAAGAATATTTTTAAAAAACTATCAATAAAATCTTTTGTAAAATATCAATTTATTTACTTGATCAGATCTGTTATCAAGAGATGAAGAGTCCTCTTGCTTTTGAAAGGCACCTAGTACAGAGTCATCCCGGTCAACAAGACTCAGGTTACTCCAATCTGGAGACAAGTATTGACAAATTGATAAATACTTGTTAGGAACAATACATTTAATGTCTTTTACTGGGCATTGGCATGCTCAAAATATTTATTTAAGTGTTTTTTTAAGGTAGTTTTATGAAATGATTATTAAAAAAAAACAACCACAGACAATAAAATGTTTGAATACCTGCATCACTTGTTTCCTATAAAGAAAAAGAATGAAATAAAAATTGATAATATTAATTGGTCAATGTAGTTAATTCCTTAACATATCTAACAGTATTTATGTTCACTTAATTAAATTATAAAATATTCAGCTGGTCAAGTTAATAAGCAGTTGAAAATTTACACCATGATCATAATAATGGTTTTAGTAATCTTTTCATCAAGAGAAAATAATGACAAAGATAAAAACCTGTATTTCTCTACATCTAGATCTTATATGAATCATTTTATTTAGATCCAGATTACTAACTAGATTCTATAAAAGTACCTCTAAAGTAACTAGAGCAACCTAGTCAGTTAACTAGTGAGTAGTCTAGAACTACTTCAAAGCATTACAGTACGATACAGTGAGATAAGACTTAGATCTAGATTCTTTTTCTAGAGACTAATACTAATGCTAGTAATAGTTAAGAGATCTGCTACTAGATTGATTGATTGATTTTTTATTTTAGGCACATCGGCACAATTTAGGCCATGTTGTGCCTGCATTCCCTTAAGAACTACTCTCTCTCTACTGTAAATGAAAGGTTTAATGGTGTAACGTTGCAGAATGCAAATGTCGTGTAATGCTGGGTTCTTGCTTCCTGAAGTACTTTTGACATATGACAAGACAAATGTCAGCAGACAAACATGAAGTTTATTTTACAACACAATAATAATAATACTGCACTCCTTGTTAGTGATACAAGTCAAGAAATAATAAACAATCCTATCCGCATAACAGCGGTATCAAATGTATCCAATATATGTTAGTTACAAATCACGTCCGCATCTCAGCGGGTAACACTGTGCAGAAATATAAATAACATGTCTCAAAAGACCACTGGCAACAACTGCCAACAAGTTACTTTCTAACTGAAATTACTACAGACTTTTCTAAGTCGCTACTGTCCATCCCAGACCAAAATATACTTGACCACTCGGTCCAAAGAATACCACTTGACTTGACTGACTGAACTCAAAGTCAACTTTATTCATTCTTCTTCCTGTTTTCTACATCAGGAATTCCATGTGTCTTTTAAACTCTTAACATGACGTGAACTTTAGATCATGCAATGTCAACTGAGACTGTGACATCTACATAACAAGGGCTAAATTCTATATAGTTAAATCATTAAAATAAAAGGTCTATTCACAGTTAAAATAGTAAATACTGCTACTAGAGACTAGAACTTTTCTAGTAACTGACTCTTAGTCTCACACTTTGGCGTATAGACAGGATGAGAGGTCAAGGCAGGTAACAGATTCTATGTAAGTCAGTGCAAGGTTGGATGCAGCTTGACTGTCTATCTTAGTATATCTAGAGTTACAAGCACTTGAGACTTGAGTAGATCACTAGTCTACTTTACTAAATAGATCGATCTATCTAATAAAATCATAAAAATCTAAATCTGGGATATCTTAATCTAGAACCTAGATTTTAGAGTGACTAGAGTCACTCTCTTACCTTACATGATACAGACGTTACTTCAAAAAAAGAAGATGATTACGTCCTATGCGTCATGCATTTCGTCATGCAAATTAACTAATGACCTAAACTCCACCAAGTCACTGGTTTTCCTGGCTAGCTCAGGCAACCCATTCCATGCTCTAATAGCACTAGGGAAGAATGAACTTTTGTACACAGTTGTCCTAGAATATGGAATGAGCGATGTGCCTTTAACTTTGTGTCTTTCTGAGTATTTTATTAAATTTTGTTTTTGTATTTGAAGATTATGGTTCAGTGTTTTATGTATAATTGCTACTTTACTTTTGAGTCTTCTGTCCTGAAGGCTTTCTAAATTTAGTGATTTTACATAAGGTGTTACTCTAGTCAAATGTAAATATTTGTTTGTTGTGAATCTCACTGCTCTATTTTGTGTCTGTTCCATTTCTTAATGTTTTCTTGAGGATGCATATTCTATTATTGGCCTAACCAAAGTTTAATAACATTTTAGTTTTATGTTCTTATTTGATTTATAGAAATTTCTTCTAATAAACCCTAATGGTTTGTTTGATTTTTTAAATAGTTTCATCAATATGGGGATTCCATGACAGTTTTTCATTTATTAAAACACCTAGGTATTTTGCATTTTTAGTCTGTGTTACCATGAATAAGATAAGTGGAATTAATTTGTTTTAGCTTTTTTGTTATTCCTAATAACTCATTTTTCTGGGTGGAAAGACATGCTCTAATTTGATTCCCATTTCTGTAATTCATCTAATTCTCTTTGTAAAATTTCTGTGTCTTGTGTTGTTTTTATTGTTCTATATACAGTATTTTGCAATCGTCTGCAAATAATATGACTTTTGTTCCTGAACTAATGCAATTTGGTAAATCATTATGTAAATTAAAAATAGTAGTGGACCTAAGACTGCTCCTTGTGGTACACCTGAGTTTACTGTTATTGGTGTTGATTTAAAGCCATTTATTATTACAGTTTGTTTTCTTCCTATCAGAAAATTTTTAATCCACTGATGCAATGGACCATTAATGCAGAAATATTTTATTTTTTTAAGCAAACTATGGTGGTGAACTTTGTCAAAAGCCTTGAAAAAATCTAGAAAGATAGCATCTATTCGCTCACTATTATCTAAGCCTTTTGAAAAATCATCAATTAGCCCTATTAGTTGTGTTTCATGTGATCTATATTTCCTAAAGCCAAGTTGGTAAAGAGTAAGGACATTATGTTTGTCTAAGTGGTTTATGATGTTGCTACATATTATGTGTTATAGGATTTTACATGTGATGGTGATAAGTGATACTGGTCTGTAGTTCCCTGGCTTGGTCAGATTTTTCTCCTTTTTTATATGGGGGGGGGGGGGGGGGTAGTTTGACATTAGCTTCTTTCAAGTCACTTGGTACTCTGCCCTGGTTAAGAGATGCCTGAAAAAGTATTTTGAACATTGGTGCTAGCTCATTGCTTAGTTCTTTGAATAATCTAGCTAGAATACCATCAGGTCCAGACTTCGGTTTGATGTTGGCTAATAGTTTTTGGATTCCCTTTTCTTGTACTACTAGACTCTATATCTGAGAATATCTCCTATCATGACCTATGTTGTCTACTTGGTTCAAATTAAGTAATATTTACTAATATGTCTCTAGTGACATCTAGTCTAGGGATAAGATCTAATTCTAGAAGACAGTGAGTAGAACTAAAAATATACTAGTAGATCTAGTCGTAGACTATTAATGTATTATATAGATACATCTATAGTCACTATAGACTATTACTATAGATTAGGACTAGAGTCCTCTCTCTCTAGGACTAGAGACAGACTGAGACTCAGACTGACTACTGACACTGACAGTACTGAGACTAACTGAGAGAGCAGAGTGTCACTCAGTCTCAGTGAGAGTGTAGGCTAAGTTACTAAGACTGAGACTCTAAACTCTAGTCTAGACTATCATGATAAAACAATCTTAAATGCATGCAAAACATAAAAAAGGCTTTATAAATATTATAAGGCTTACCATAGTCTTTACCACATCATTTAAAGGATTCTACAATAATATAAACAATGGACTGTTGCACATAATCTTCTGCAGCAGGACAACACAAGCTTGTTTTACTGCGCATGCGTCGTGACATGACGTTTTTGTGAAAAAATGAAATGATTGGCTTAAGTTAGCATTTTTAAGAAGGCTTCCCCAGTTACACCCAATGAACACAGAGTCCTTATAATATTGTGACCTTCGAACTCTTCTTTAAATAAAAATAGAAAAAACAACAGGTTACCTTTTTGTTATGACTGAGACAACTATTCATTCGCCGTCGTTTATTGTCAATAAAACATAAGAAGTGTATTTTTAAAGTCTGATTAGGATAGATATATGAGATTTATCAAATTTTTTATTTATTTTCTTTACACTTTACATGTTTTTAATTGAAAAAAGAAAAAAAAAGGTCTAGATAGATTTTTCTGAAAAGAAGGTAAATCTAGATTCGAAATATTGCATACAATATAATAACGTGGACTTGTAGATAGCCGGAGAAATTTAGAATAGTTAAGTTGTTGACATTATTTATCAATGCAGGTGCAAAATGTAAGAATTGTAACTAGAATCTAGATCTATATCTATCTAGATCTATGTAAAATCTATTGTTTAATGTAAATAAACTGATCTAGGGTATACCCTTATCTAGAGTCTAAAGATAATTTAACAAAGTAATGTAAATACCTAAAATAGAAAAATGTAGCTGTAAATGTGTAATTCAACTGAACTAGATTCTAATTGAATTGTAATAATTAATAAATAAACCTGACAGATTGATAGATTATATTTATATTGATTATATATATATATAAATAATAAATATATTACTAGAAAGACTAGATCTAAATCTAAATATTAGACAAGATTCAAGATTGAGATTTGAGTCTGAGATTATAATTATTTAAATTATTAAAATTAAATAAATAGTGACAGTGTCAGTCACAATGAGTTGAGTGAGTGTAAAAAAAAATAAAACAAATTAATTCCACTTATCTTATTCATGGCAAACCACTAACACAGACTAAAAACGCAAAATACCTAGGTGTTATAATAAATGAAACACTGTCATGGAATCCACATATTGATGAAACTATAAAAAAAATCAAACAAAGCATTAGGATTTATTAAAAGAAATTTCTATAAATCAAATAAGAACATAAAACTAAAATGTTATTTAACCTTGGTTAGGCCAATAATAGAATATGCATCCTCCGTTTGGGACCCCTCAACTCAAGAAAACATTAAGAAACTGGAACAGACACAAAATAGAGCAGTGAGATTCATAGCAAATGAATATTCACATTTGACTAGAGTAACAGCTATAGTAAAATCACTAAATTTAGAAAACCTTCAGGACAGAAGACTCAAAAGTAAAGTAGCAATTATACATAAAACACTGAACCATAATCTTCAAATACAAAAACAAAATTTAATAAAATACTATGAAAGACATAAAGATAAAGGCACATTCCTTGTCCCATATGCTAGGACAAATTTGTACAAATACTCCTTCTTCCCTAGTGCTATTAGAGCATGGAATGGGTTGCCTGAGCTAGCCAGGAAAACCAGTGACTTGGCAGAATTTAAGTCATTGATTAATATGCATGATGCGTAGGACGTAATCATCTTCTTTTTTGAAGTAACGTCTGTATTATATAAGATAAGATAAGATAAATTGTTACTAAATAACTAAATACTTAAATTTTTTATTTAGATCTAGTAAATTCTAGTAGTATAGTGTATAGTAGATCTAGATCTAAGTAAATAATAGATTTAGTAAATTATTAAAGTAATTAGAGTAGTTTATGCTATTCAATAATCGGACACCTATAGGCCCAAATTTGAAAGTTTGACTTTGACAGCACATTATTTTACAATGGTTAGACATAGAAAAGAAAATGAAGTATCAAAATCTTCTTTAGTTAAAGGAGAATATGGATGACTACTTATATTTGTACCCCTAACCTATATTTGTTATTATATTTAAGGTCAAAGAGGCTGTGTGTTTTCATTAAATTTGGACACATTTGACCCACATTATTTGATTCTGGACACCATAATTTATTTTGGACAGTCTCTATATTTAGGCATCAATAAACTCAGATTTTAATTGTATATTAACATTAACTAAAATTTAAGATTCCCAGGCATAACCCCTCACAGGAAATCATTAAGATGTTCTCAAACTATGCATAAATACGAACACAAAAAATAAAAATATGAACACACTTATTCTACCAAAATTAGGTCAGTGGGATAGTGACTTCTGCACCGACTTTTAGACTTATTTTATGTTTGCATGTTTAGATGTGTGTTGAATGTTTGTGTTTATTATTAATTTAATAAATTTCTAATACAGATAATCTTTTGTAGTATAGTACAGGTTAGGATATATAGCCATTTTTGCCTAGAAAGCAGAATCCTCTAAATTCTCTCTCTATAAATCTAGATCTACCTAGTAGGTCTAGATCTAAGCATTTAACTTCATTCAATGTATCAAGCTCACTCCAAACACTTGCCCATTTATTCTCTATTACAAAAACAACAACAAACAAACAAATATAATATAAGATCATCAACATTGATGTCCAAAACTGGCTGTCTGAAATACATTTTAGTAAGAAAATTGTAATTTAATTCGGACACCCTATTATTTTTTTTTTAATGGAATCAAACAACTTGGCTTAGGAATCAGATAAATCAGCTCCAAAAAAACAAAATAAATATTGCCGGGCTCATTAGTATAGACTTAGTCAATAAAAAAATATAGTCTTAACCCTAGGAAGAGGTAAAGTCATCCATTTAACATAGGAAAAAACAACTACTTGACTAACAAATTTGAAATTTGTTTTACTTACATAAAAAGACAGCTAAATGGAAGGAAATTGGGTCAGAATCATTGGAAAATGGACAGGCTCATTATACAGTGCGCTAGTTTTATAATAAATATTAAAATAATTATTTAATGACCACAAAAACAGCGAATGTCCGAATTCATGTAATTAAATAAACTACTATAGATCTAGATCTAGTAAGTAATTACTAAATACATAAAATAAAAGAAACTACACTGACAATAGTGACAAGCCTGAGACTACACTCACTACACCAAATTGAAATATTCATTACATTTTAATTATATATCTAGACTCTTGATCTAGATCTAAATTTCTAAATCTATATGAATGAATGATGATATGTACCCGCTTAAAAAAAAATTAAGCCTTTTATAATTTTTGTAATGCTGAGTCTCTTCGCCCTTCCTTCCTCCCCCTTACATTTTAATTATAAATGAATATGCGAAACTCCTGGTGACAGAAAGAAAAGCTGCTTTTCCAGCAGATGGAAAGCTTCTTGAGCTTTGTCATTGCAGAATTTTTAGACCTAACTTTTTGTATCCACATTTTCATCAGTTTTTGGCCATCCATCCTTTCTAATAAAAATGCACAACTGAACATGGGATAACTTTTTTCTTATCTTTTTTTATATGTCAAGACATTACTTCAAAAAAGATGATGATAACATCCTATGCGTCTAGTGTAGTCATGCATGTTAACCAATGACTTAAGTCTGCCAAGGCACCAGTTTTCCTGGCTGGCTCAGGCAATCTATTCCATGCTCTTATAGCACTAGCAAAGAAGGAGCATTTGTACAAATTTGACCTAGCATATGGAATGAGGAATGTGCCTTTATCTTTTGTGTCTTTCTTAGTATTTTATTAGATTTTGTTTACCTATTAAATATAAACATTGGTGCAAACTGTACCTTTATCCAATGTTTTTTTTGTTTTTTTTTGGCAGCTTTCCAATCAATAATCCTTTTTGTTTGTACATTAAAGTTTAATAGGACTTTATTCATACTTTCAGTTTTGTCTTTTTTTTCCCCATCATCAAATATCAATTGATGAAAAGATAGAATCTTTGAGTCACACACTTTTTGCTTTCAAATTTAATATGTTACTCTTTTTGCTTTTGAATTTAACATGCTAACCTTTTCTGTGTTGATATTTGTGATTATTATTATTACACATATATTATTTTGCAATACAGTAAAAATTTGATTAACAGTAGTGGATGTATTACCACCCCAGCTCTCGTCTTTTCTTGGCAAAGTAGACTCACTGAACATATGGGCCGGAGTCTTGTGCTGCCAGTTTCTCAGTATTAATATAAAATTAATATAAAAAATATGTATATATTAGTATAAAAAATGTATATATATTAGTATAAAAAAAATTATATTAGTATAAAGAATGTATATATTAGTATGAAAAATGTGAAAATTTATCTATGTTGATTAGAATACTATATACGCAAAATTTTCTATAAACTAAATAGAAAACTTTTTTAGAATCGAGTTAGTCCCTAACTCTTATAAAACTTATTCAGTTTAAAATGAGAGGTTAAGTTTCTTTGTCTTGATAAGAATATCTAGATTTCTTTAGGGATTGACATCTTGTTAATGCTTTTACTAATGTTGAGAATAACAGTAATAACCAGTACCATATTTTTGCGTCTATAACCCACAGGCTGTGGGATATACTTAGGTGTAGGGTTTACTCATAAACATAGCATAACTGAAACTAAGGATGTATCTGTGGATCTTTATACCTCCTATAGTTCGCTGTGTGGTTGTGAAATATACATTGGAAGGCTTTATGAAAATCTCTTTAAAAACCTCAAGAAACCAAATAGTACCAGTAGTTTAAGTCACTCTATACACATGTAGGGTATTCAATTTTGTTTTTACTTATGTGCGGGGTATACATGCATGCTGGGTATATGCACAAAAATATGGCAAATATTTTCACAAATATTTTATTGAACATCTTAATTTTTGTCTATAAACTATATGTGTAAAATAAGTAAGATAAAGTTATTAAAAAAATACTTCTTTGCATGTAGTCAATGTAGGGTTAGACTAAAGATTAAGAATCTGTTTATTGCGAGGTCATAGCTCCTTGAGCCACACCAGGTTTCTTGGCATAATCCTAATCTGTAACATCATTGCAGTGAAGTAAAGACTCAGCCATAGTTGTACTAGACTATAATCATAATATCAATAGTTGTAAATGTGGTACAAATGTGACTTTTTTTTTTGTCTGATATACATTTCAGTTTGTAGGGTCAAATCAGAAATTTATCTAAATTAGATATATTCCAGTAGTAAAAAATATGTGCAGATTATTTACTGCTATTGTTTATATAAATATTATCAGGTCAGAATATTGGAAATCTGTCCCAAGAAAATTTTGTGACTTTTGTAAGTGTTGGATCACTGATAACAAACCAGTAAGTACCTTGTTAACATCTTTCTTTAACATAGATACATTTAAATTTTAATAAATTAGTTGATGATTTATTGTATAAAGATATCATATAGATCTTTATGACTTGAACCAATATTATATACGCCTTGAAATTTATGATTTTTAATGATTTTAATTTAGAGTGTTGATTTTCATGAGCGTGGAAAAAGACACCAGGAAAATGTGGAACTTCGGCTTAAAGAGGTTTGTTAAATCACTAAAACTTGCTGGTAGAAAACTTGACTAACAAGTTTAAGACACTTAGGTATTATTGAGTCAGTAGATTATCTTCTCTTTTGAAGGAACATCTGTAATTTATAAGATAAGATATAGTTCATTAACTTAAAGCAATTAGTATTATTCAGTCAGATATGGGTTATAGCTTTAGAGTTAATTATCCTGGATGCATCCTATAAAGTATTGGCTGCCATTAAATTATACATTACTTACTTGTTTGAAATTATGAGCAGTGTATTTTTATAACTTTTAGTACATATTTAATATGCTGTATTTTCTGTTATTTATTTTAGTATTGGTAGTTTACATTTCAGAATAAAACATGTTGCTTTTGCATTAATTATGAGCATGATTCATGAACAAATCTTGTTTGTAATAACTCAACTAGTGCAATTAGCAACTCCACCCATTTTAAATCTCAACTATGGCATCAATCATGTTTTAAGTATTATGAAATGAAACCTTTAGTTTTGGTTTCCTTTTTTTGTAATGAATTTGTTGATTAACTTGACAGAAGATACACATGGTGCTCATTACAGCCAGCCAATCCTTAACTTGACAGAAGATACACATGGTGCTCAGTACAGCCAGCCAATCATTAATTTGACATAAGATACACATGGTGCTTAGTACAGTCAGCCGTCTATTATCAAATATTTTTTTTTTTGCTAACTAGGTTCGAAAGAAAAGTCTCCAGAAATCAGCTGACGATGAACAGCTCAAGAAAGATATGGACAAAATGGAAAAGGTACTAAATAGAGAGTTATTAAATAAGAGATCTTAAATGTATTAGCTAGATTTTTTTTTTCTTGCTCTATTTAAAAAAGAAAAAATTCATCTCATTTTATATGATTACAAATTCTAGTTGTTGTTTTTTCTATGACTGTTGAATAGTTGTTCTTTTTAAAAATTTCCTAGGATGGACAATTATTTGATTGCAAAATTTAAAAGATTTTGTCTAACTGATTCACTGGTATCACTAAGTATACAAAATTTCTTACTGAATCATACCGGTATTCTACAAATATTTAAATATTGCAACAAATTTAATTTTTCAGGCTGCCTTAGAAGCATTCAAAAAAGATCTTAAAGATAATCCAGAACTTGCCGCAAAGTATGGAGTGTCTCTTGAACCAAAGCCTCAACCTAGCAGTAAGCAAATAATTATATTACATAGCCATTTATTTTCTATCATCAAATATACCTCTAAGCTGAGTTTGGGCAGTTATGTGTTTTTCATGTTTTAACATTTTATTTATTTTATTTTGGGTAAAAAAGAAAGAATCATGCCTATGTCAGCGTTGCAACTTCATTAGCGCAGTAGCTATAGCTACATTGAACTTTTAGCCTATTCTTATTTTAACTATGTAATAAAATAAGTATAAGTATAATAAAATAAGTATATTTTTGTAGCACTATTGAAATTAATTTTTTTTTATAAAGAACTTTTATATAATTTTTACAAGATAAGAAGTTCACAGACAATTATATCATTCTTTACTTTTTCAGAAAATTTAGGCACCTTTAAAGTTCCAAAGGCATCTGCTGTACTACAATGTATTCTTTTACTGTTCAAATTACATGTACTATGTTTGTTATTTTTCAATAAGTTGAGCTTAACCAAATTAATTTTAGATTGTACACAGAAACCTTCCCAAGACAAAGCCAAAGAAACACAAAAAGAAAAGAAAGAAAAAGTTGAAAGTAAAAAGAAAACAAAAGTAAAAGAATGGTGGGAGGCAGTTACACCTGAAGGATATCATTATTACTGGAGCACTGCTACTGGAGGCATGTCACTAATCTTTTTTAAAAAATACATCATAATTATTCACATTCATGTCTAACAAGCTATTCAATGCTTGGCTTATTGGTACACCACTATTGACAGGCTAGCCACCTCTGACTTTATATAATGTCATTGTCACGATCACTCTGTATGCCACAATCTCTTATATATGTATATACTTCCTATTACTGTCACATTGAAGATGATCTTGATTTGACTTGAAGAATCGATGATCATGATTGCTGAGGATCTAAAAACTGTCAGCTGATAAGATGATTATCTAGAAATTGCCAGTTGATAAGATGATCTAAGTATGTTACTAATAGATTCACTGAAGAAACATTTGCTTGTCAAATATAGAAACTTTAATTTAAAACTTGGAACAGCTATTCACAATAATTACAATGGTAAACTGTAATTAAATGAAATGGTTAATATATTTCTACTGGATTAGATGATCTACATAATAATAATTTATGTCTTATTCCTTTCAAATACCAACTCGAGACTGGCGGTAATATCTAGAACCTTCACAGTCCCTCGCGTTATCACGTGACTATTCTGTCTTTGTCACTTGGCCAACCAATCAAATTACAGCTTAACGTACAATAGTTTGCATTTCTGACTAATTATAAATACTCTATTAAAAAGAGGATGTTAACTTGTACTTTCCCGAGCTCACTTTGTCTGCCGGCGAATTTTGCGATAAACATAGACAATGCGTACGTGACAGTCATCTGCTTCTTTAGGAAACTTGTGATGAATTAATGAGCAATGTTTTTGTTGTCCCTTACATATTCTCTCTCTTGTTTTCCCAATTCCTTGTCTCATCACTTGAAATTGTAGCATTATAAAATATTAACATGACTTAGGATCTCTTTCAAATAGTTCAATTCAAAATACTTAATTTAAAACAATCACTTCACTGAAATGAGTATGGGAGATCACTTCCACAACCTATAGTGATCTATCATATTAATCATCTCATGTATTTATGAGTTTATTCATTTTATACTTTTTATTTTTAATGCTGGTTTAGTTTTAAATTTTATAATTCTCAATGAGTTCGGCATCAAAGAGATAGCATTGCTCTTAAATTCATTGAAATTACATTACTGTCTTGTGATTTATTTAAATATGTTGATTTAATGTTTACTTCTACATTTAAAAAATATTTATAATATTTATATTATATAATATTTATAATATCCAGAGTCTGTTTGGGAAGCTCCTGAAGATTATCTATCTCTTGCTGAACAAGAGGCACAGAAGACACAGAATGTATCTCAAGATTCAGATGTAGTAGAGAAAGAAGAAACAAAAGATGCAACAGTCAAAGAAACTGTAAATCACCAATTTATTTCTTGTCGATTTAATTTCTCAAGTTAGTTTTTATGTCAACTTACAATTAGTTACTAAATTTGGTAGTATTCATTAAGAGTGCTAATGCTAGAACAAAAATATAAATGTAGATGTGCAACTAAAAGTTTGTTTTACTTCTTCAAACAATAAATCTTAAATCTAAATTATCCTTTTTTATCTTCATTTTTTAGATAACACCACCAGTAGTAGTTCAGGAAGCAAAGATTACATTTAAATGTTCCACAAGCAATAACAGATCTGCATATGGATCCTGGAGTGTAGTGAAAGAAGTTGAGTAAGTTATTTCACATGTATGCTCACTAAGTCAACACATTTTTTGTGGTTAGTTAATCTATTCTGCATCGCTAGTTATAAAAGTTTGTAAAGTTTCCCTTTCAGACCTTGCTATCTATAAGGCAGATGATGTAAAGGTCATCTGTTTCTGTGTCCCATGGTTATAACATGACATCAAATAGAAAGAAGAAAATGTATGTAGTTCAAAATCCTACAATGTAAAAAAATTTCTTTGGCTTTTTTAAAATATTCACAGTGTAAGCCTCTATGTTTCTTATACTCAGATGTAAGGATAAATGATATTGAAATCAGATATTACTATATAAAACATACCCATTAAAAATAACTAAACATTAAGTATTTTATACTTGAGAGAATTCTATTGAACTAAACTGGAAAAACTGATACAATTAGTTCTATAAAATTAAAAGATCTTTACTGTATGATAAAAAATGTGTCATTTTTTAAAGTACATTTTTGCTTTGAAATTGCATTTTGTTTTCATAGGCTAATAGACTTTTTAAAAAGATTTTAATGGTCCCTATTTATCATCTTGTCTTGGCAAACAAATTACTTGGGGTTGGAAGTTTGTTTTTCCTTATATATTCTATGCATTTTGCAGATCTTTTTTAAAACTGAAAGCATAACATTAAGCTGTAAATCTCAATGTAACTGATTGGGAATAAAATTCTGTAAAAAAATACTAAGACTTGGGATAAAACCCAATAGGGGTTATAATTTCAGTGGAAGCAACACATTAGCAGTACTTTCTATATCAAATTAACCATTATAATATGTCTATATCTTATGAAAATTAACAATCGCAATATCATGTTTAAAATCAAGCAATACTGACATTTTTTTGTCTAAAACATGATCCATATTTATTGACACAGACTGTGTAAATCCAGTACACTGCCAAGCAAATCCTTTAATTTAAATGTAATTTTTAAAAATATAATTTTTATAAATACTTAGTGTTTTTTTTTATAAATTACAGTAAATAGGGCCTATTAAAAATTTTTATTTAAAAAATAAGTAGACCAAAGTAAATCACTATTTATATGACATTAGTTGTACTTTAAAGAAATGATAATTTCTAAATTATTTCTCTATTTTTTAGCAATTAACTGGGGTATAGTTTAGATCTAATTTTTATATCACAGACCTATAAAAATATAGAGATGCTGTCAATATCTTAATGTGGACTAGTAGAGTTAAATCTTCAAAAAATATTTACTCAGAACTCTTCAATGAAGAAATATGAAATTAATGAAACACAGTTTATTGGCTTCAAACGGATTAATACAGCATTTATTAGAATTTATGAAATAATTGATTTATGGCCTCTGAGAGTTGCTTTTTGCGACTATTGATCATCTCAATCATAAAAAATACAGTGTTTAGGAATGTGTGCATAACCTTTTTTCATAACTTCAATTTTAGAAATTCGGATCAACATGTACATCTGACATATATATTCATACTTGCAGAAAAAAAGCCCATTGATCTTTTATTATTTTATATATTGTATATATATTTATATATTTACCGGGTATTTTATATTGAGTTAATGTTGTTTAATTAATAGACTCATTTGCATTTATTATGTGAATGAAAATACAAGTATATATAATATATATAATGTCTGATGATACTATTGGATGCAGGAATATAAATGCACATATTTGTCAATGTATAAAAAATAAATAGACATATTAATATATATATTAGTCATTGCTAAAACAGTTTATACATACGAACATGAGATTTATACAAATGTAATATTTGTTCCTAACTTCTTAATTATAGCTCATGGAACTCCTCTTTTTTTCTTTATGTTAAACTATATTGGTGAAAACAAGTAGTTCTAACTTAATTTACTAATGTTTTAGAAACTATCACTTCATTTGATAGTGTTTATTACTCAAGTTGTCATTTTTAAAGAATGTTTTCACTTTTTTTTTTTTTTTTTTTTTGGGGTTATTCTTAATATTCTTGTGATGCTCATAGTTGTCTTGGCTTAACTTGCTTTTATGCTGTAAACTGTTGAGATAGAGTATGAGCAGTTTATAGAATACTTTTCTTTTTCTTATTGTTATAGAATATACTAAGAACATTTAAAATACATTTAGTATATTCCCAACACCATTTGGTAAAAAATATAGGATATAGTTATAATACAATTAGTTCCATTAAGTTTACAGCTATTTGGTTATTGAATTATCTTAAATTAGTCTTATTTTGAACAAATGTCTGTTTCAATCTGGGTCACAGGCAGCCAACAATATATGATGACAGCAGCACTCCTCCTTCTCTGGATGAGATCCCACTGCCAGAAGAACCATCTGCTGATGATAGCACTCCTGTTCCAAAAAGGCCCAAATTTAAAGAAAAGATAGTGACCTCATTGTGTCCAGAATCTGGGGAAACAGTGACTTTTAAAAAGAGGAAGATTGCAACAGGGTCAAGAAACGTTCGTCAAAAGACTGGAGATGACTGACACTTGTACAGTAGAATAGAATTATCTGTATGTTTTAGTAAATTAATTCTGGAATGATTGAACATTTTACACTATATGAGACATTAGACATATTTTGAAATGTAAGTTTTATGTATGATAGTTTTACTTGTATCCTGACTGAGCACTATATACTGTATGATATATGAATGGACTTTTTCTTTAAGATGATAAAAAAAAAAACTGAGGTTAAAAAAAGCAAGTTTGATATGAGGTTTGAATGTACTATACAGATGACTACTAATCCCACTCAAATTATCTCATTAGCTATGTGGTGAGGTAGTGCTGGTATCTTTTTCAGCAAAGTGGGACAAAAATGTTTCAGTTTCATTTTTTTTATGCAAATGGAAAAACATTTACATATTTTTATGCTATTCCTCTTAATGTGGGGGTTTTAGCTGAATTAGGCTTTTTAGCATGGTATTTTTAAAAGGAAAAAATATCTGAGGTTGAATCTTTGTTCTCCTGCTTCTAAAAATTTTTTTAAAGGAATATATGGTTCTGCCTTTTAAATATCAACTAAGCTGTTTATAAAATATGCCTAGTGTGAAAAATGTCATTATTGACAATTCTCTTAAGTCTGAACCTCCATTGCTAATGAATTAGAATAAGTAGTCATCTATAATTGTTAGATGTAAAAAGCACTAAATGTCAATTGATTAGAACACTTTTGGACAAAATATCTAAAAATATTTCAAGCTGCTAAAAATCAAGAAAAAATAAAGAATAAGGGGCTATCAAGTTAGAAAACTTAGATCTAATTACAAGTCCTATGTTTAAAAAAAATAATTTTTCCTGCTACAAGCTTGATTTTAGATAAAGGCCTTAGTATAGTTTTGGATGAAATATGATAAAAAAATATCCCACTTTTATATTTTAGTTAAAAAAAATATATAATTAAAAATGTTTGCAAAAATATTTTTCCCCCAACTAAAAGTGGTGCTTTGTTTGCAGCAGGGTTGGGACCCAGTTTTAGATTTCAACATGAGTGTTCTTCAAACTATGTCTTAGAGGTGGGTTTTGGTATTAGTAATCTATATTAGTTGATATAGTACTAAAAGTGAATGAAAAACATATTTGGATGGTTTACACCAGCTTACATGCTGCCAACAAAATACAACTATTGTATAAATACAAATGGATGCATAAACTATCTCATGTATAGTAGAAATAATTGTAGAACAACACATGGCAAGACGATGTTTTGTAAATTCTCATATATGACAATAGGTAACATTAGATAAGAGGAATGTTTTTAAAATGAAAAAAAAATTAAAGCTTATCTGAGAATGATTTTTTTTTTTCAAATCTACAATCCTTTAGGTTTCATTTCTTGCTTTCTTTTTCTTTTTTTTTCTCCAGTGAAATCCTATTTGGTATTTCAATAGATCAGTTGAAAGTTTGTCTTGAATCATATCTTTTTTTTTTTTTTATTCCAACATAATGAGAACAAAGAAGAAGAAATATCTTTTTTTTTATTCTGATGTTTCCATTGATGAATATTACATTTCTTACTTCTGACTAAAACTTTCTTATTTCCATAGTAGTCTTTTCTTTTCATTCTTCTACTACTGCAGCATGCATCAAAGAAAATAAATGTAATGGTTGGGTTTAAATGTAAGCAAGGCTAAGGACAGGCCTTAAAGTACAAATGTGTTGCTGTTTTTATTGTACATACAACTGTGTTTGATGTTTTAAAGTCACAATTTTTTTTTTCAAATTTATTTTAGAATGACATCTCGGACAATATTTTATAATTGCATAAATCTTTTATATGAATTAAAAGCTTAGTCTTACTTGTATTTTTTTTTCTACATAAATCAAAGCACGAGTTAATAAATAAAAAAGTAAACAAAAAAATGAAGAAAGCTGTATATGTTATTGGCTACACTTTCAAAGCTGCTACAAAAAGCGGCTACATTAAACCAAAAAGATTGTTCCAACATACTTACAGACTAATGTTTTTGTTTTACTGAATAGTTCAGGATAAAAATCTGGATTCTGCATATTTAGTTTTTCTATTGGATGATATTAATGAAAAAATGTCAACACATGAACTGTGAGTGATGAGATTATTTGGATGTTATTTCTTAATGATGAAAATGACTTTTTGAAAGTAATTTCTAAATTTAAAAAAAAGAAATCATGATTACATTTTAAAAAAATGTTATCTATTCATTTATAGTTTATTTTTTGTTTTGTTTTTATATATTTATAGAAAATGTAAAAAAAAATATATACATATATATAATTTAGGGGTTGCATACTTCCACCACTAACATAGATACAAGTTAAAATTCCTCTTTTAGACCTAGCGGTTCATAATAAGAATTATTGTAAGTTTGGTCATTTTGTTGGCTAATGTTAATGAAAGTGATATGTACCATCAACCTACTGTCCATAGCTATGACCTGATTACCATTTCCATTTAAAGCATAATGAGACATATGTCCAGACTTGAATCCACAACCTTCAGGTTAGCATCATAGATCTTATTTCTCTACCACCATTACTGTACTTATATAACTTAATTATACATTTTTCTTTTATCAGTAGTAACATGATATTGATTTGTTACTTTTGACCTGAACCTGATATATCCAAATCCATGGGTTGAGACTTTTTTAGAAAACTGCAGTCAGCTGCAGAAAATGGGTTAACATCAATCATGTAAGCTTCATGTATTGATACTATCAAATGTAAATCCTTTCAAAAATAAACTACAACAAAGCTTATCTAAGGGGAAGAACTCTGCAGTTACAACTATATCACTCAAGCATGTAAAAGTTAGTTCCCCTATTCAATACTGTATCAAACAAAATAATTGATCACCAATTATTAATTGACTGGTTAATTTTTTAATTTATTCATGTTTTGTTAGGTACAATAAATAATTGTTCAAATGTGTAACTTGATCCAAGAATGGTCGTAGGAAAAATGATATACAATTACTTAAGGGGACAAGACCTGATATATTTAACTATATCTGTGAATACTGAAGCATTAATTTCCCTTGTTGGTATCCAACAAAATAATTAACAACCAATAAATAATTGACTAATCGGTTAACTGTTATAAATGAATTCAATGTATTGTCTATGCCTATGAATAATTGTGCAGTTTCAACTTATCTGAGAATGGGTGTGGGAGAAATAAAGTGTTTGAATTGTTACCAGACAAAGTTGATATATGCTTTGTACTCAAAACCATGCAAGGCATGCAAGTAGAATCAGTTTAAGGGAGAGAACTAGAGTGCAATGAAAATGAAAGAAAGATTGGTTTAGTAGGGAAGAAAAAAACTTTCTAGGAGAGAAGTAAAAAGATAATAGTGTTGATAGCTTGACACATGAACACGCATAAAGCATGCACTGATATATAAAATTTCAGCATGAACAATGTCCCTGTCTGAAGATTACACTTTAGAAGCTCGTATTAGAGCACATATATAATGTATTGAATGTTGAACACACACATGCATCTATATGCATTTTGGCGACACCATCAACAATTAAATTCCCATTAAAATTGGTACAAGTAATAGCATCATAGATGTGACTTTCAATCAATGAAACAATCAAGGCACGCAGAACATAAAACTAAGTTCTCAATGACATACTAATCAATGAAACAATCAAGGCACACAAAACAATGTTCTTAACAACATACTTTATTTGAAAATGAGAATGGACATATGCTAAGTTCTCCTCAGTTGAATGCAGTTATGTTTATTAGCACTTGATAAAATGCAAGTGATACTTACAGGAATTAGTATCGTAAGTATCTAAAATATAGCTGAAGGAAGTAAGCAGGCTGCATCCTAATAGTAAACGCAAACGATTTGTTTTTTACAATGGCTATAATCAAATGAGATCAAACCAATTACAAAGCAGACTAAGCAAAACTTATGAGACTATTTTGATCTAATAACAGTCCCATCACTCTCCTTCGTAACTGAAATAGCCTAAATGCAAAATAAAATACTGTAGAGTGAAAACCAGTTCAAATAAAAGTACTATATTCAGAATTTCGTAAGTCAATAGTCACTTCTGGGTTTAAAAGACTTATCTGGTCTTGTTGGGTAAATATATTTTTGTGCTTTGAAGAAACCAACCTTTCCGAAATGCTACTGTGTCGTGATGATCGTATGGACAGGCTCCAGTCCCCTCTGTGTGCCATGACAACCACATCATCGCTTTGGTCTTCTTTCAGCTTCTTTCTATATTCTGATGTCATTAAATGTTCTTTCTTGGGCTTGCGGAACCTACATGCAAAAGAGACATAGCAAATCTGAAGGAAGTTACATGAAAGCAAACTAAACTCAGAATATGAGGCTGAAGCAAAAATGATAAAAAATGAGGAGTAGGCTGTGTGGGTTGTCAAGAATACTGATCTTTAAAATTGGAATAAAAAAAAAAGATTTCAAATTATTTCACAATTCAGATTCGCTTCAGAGTTACAGGGCACTGACATAATTATCTATGAAATACGACTTTCAGATAAATTCTTTGCTGTCACGACAGCCATGTCATTATTTTGTTAGACTAATATTTGGTTCACAATTACAATAATCTTTTAAATCTGTGACAGATTTCTGGAATCTGGTATGATTAAAAAAAAATTAAACATGACATTTTGACTATGTAGAGTTTTAGGCTATCAGTTCTGAGAAAAAGTATAGATTAAAAAAAAAAAAAAGAATGTGTTAGTATAATTTAGAAGGTGTTCTGTGAACTCTATAGACTAGCAAGACATTTAATTTGATGCATCTGTAAATAAAAATAAGGTCAGAATTTGTTGACGCTCTTAGATTATTTCTAAACACTTTTCTTTTACTCCTCTCCACCTCTTAAAAAAAACAAAACAAGAATAACATAAACAATACTTTAAATAAAACAGCTTGTATTATGTGATCTATAGGGCAGATGATGTAAATGTTATCAATTTCTTTGATCAATGGTTAATGAGCAGGGTGTCATGTGGCCAGCACAACTAACCACCTTTACCTTCCCCATCTAAAGTCAGGTACCCATTAGAGTTGGGTGGATTCAGGGGCGCCCTAAATATCCAGAAATTCCAAATCCCAGTCTTCATTGAGATTTTAACCCAGAACCCCAGGTTCGGAAGCCAAGCGCTTGACCACTCAAACAGATGACCTTAAGATCATCTAATCTATAGATCACAAGGTCTGGAAGGGGAACTTTACTTTCTCAATCAGCTATGATCCTATCACTTGTCTGGACTAGTTAAGGGAGGGGTGAGGGGAAAGAAGGGGGTATCTGGGTGAAGGTTACTGTAATCGCTTTTTAAATGCATTAAAAAAAATATTTGAATTTGAACCCAGGGCTCAAGGGGACTAATTCAACCTATACCATCACATTTGTCAAATACAATTTCTTTCCCTTGTTCGATACCAAACAAAATAATGGATTACCAATAACTAGCTAATAAGTAAATATTTTTTTTTAATTCTTGTTTTCTCAGGTACAAGTAAATAATTGTCCAAAATTTGAACTCGATCAGATGTAGGAAGAGGGAGCAATAATGTTTACAAATGTTTTACTAGAGAGACAGAGTGATTTAATACAAGCTTTGTAAAAAAAAAAAAAAAAAAAATGGCACCCTTTTACCTTACAATTCTATTCTACAAAAAAATATGGTAGGCTTACTTATATAACTCAACAAACCCTGCAACAATGATACTGCAGTTCAATGTATAACTGCTTTTAAAGCCTACTCTTCCCCCCCCCCTCCCTTTCTATGTCTCAATTCTATCCCATCAAATCAATATGATTTTAATACAAAATTGGTGTTTCTAATATACTCACCCCCTCCCAACTATTTGAGTTAAATAAGCAAACATCATAGTATTCATATTCGTAGTTATAAGTGAAAACCATTAGATATTCTTCATATCACTGGTTTAAAGTTAACTTACGTTTTCAGTAGCAATGAAGCTAAGACAACAGATACAGATGAAATCGCCATGGCAGCCGATGCCATCCAGGGACGTAGCTCTAAACCAACTGGAGTGAACACACCTGTAAAATATAAGTTCCAATATTTTAACAATAAAAACTGTGCTACATTGTAGATCTAAAATTGTAAACACTTTGTTTGGTAGAACAGTTTAAAATGAAGATTGTTAATTAAGTAAAACTTTAATTTGTACAGCTTCTTTCATTTTTTTTTAATGAAAGTTTTTAAATTTAATAAATTAGCATTGATTATTACAAAATAGATGCAAGGTAATTTTTGGAAACATTGTATACAATTTTTTTTTTTAATTTCAAGTTAATTTAATTCAGTGTAACAAAGATTTAAAGAATGTAAAATAATTTGTTGTCTTTAATGTTATTAATTCTTTGTCTTGCTTCTTTCATTAAAGATTAAGAAGAAAAAGAAAATATATAAAACCAAAGTATGAAATCAACATTAAAATAAAAGGAATTAAAAAAAAAAATAAGAATTCAATAAACACTCAATCAAATGTTTACAGAAGAGCCTGTAATTTGAAAACTTGAAGTGATTTAGCACCATCTACAAAAATTAAAATTATTTTAATTAAGATAAAATGATATTCCTCTGATTTTCAAGGTTAATAATACATTAGTATGTGCTGTTTAGTACATTGAATTTGTTTAATGGCTATTTATTGGTAACAACATATAGGAGTCATATATCCATATGTTACATGCTACTACATCATTCTGTTGAATAGGACTACCAGTTGATGAGAACATTCAAACTTTAGTTTGATTTTTTTAAAAATTACTTTGTGAGTTGCTCTCCACTGTGTGCATAGTCTACAAGGGAATCATGGCACATAGAATACAATTACAAAGCTCACCTGCAGCGATGGGAATTCCAAGCAAGTTATAGATACAGGCTGAGAAGAAATTGATATGTATTCTTCGTACGGTTTTCTTTGACAGTTTTATAGCAGAATACACATCTAATAGATCATTCTGAAATTACAATAGAAGACCACAACAAAATAATGGCATATTTTTATGGCATATGTCCTTGTCTCATTCATTGACTATTTATTTCATATACTATTACAGTAACAGTAGTATTGCCCTGAACAATATCATCACTAGAAATATACATTTACATCATCTTTTTTAAAGTAAAAGGACACCACCAGAAAAGTATCATAGACTCCTATCAAAAAGTATTTAAGAAAGTATCTAAAAATTGTTGCATATTGCTACATGCAAAGTTTTTGTTTCAATTCTAGCACTCTTGCAAGGTTTCATGATCCCAACTTTTTAGGATCTTATTGTAATAATCTAAAGTTTCACAACCATCTGAGCTACTGCAGAGATGGGGGTGTGACGGCAACCATTTTTAAGGGAGAAAAAAATATTTGCATTCTAGTTATAAATCCACACAAATACTGACCAAGTAAAAACAACTTTATTATCAATATTTAAAAGTAATTAATTAGATTATAAGATGTGTGCTCCCACACTATGTTAACTCTAACTGCACTTCTTTTGCTAGAAGGATTAGTTACCTGTAGACACCAGGATAATACATTTCTACAGCTCAGAAAGCAGGGGGGAGTATCACTAGTAAAATGTTGAAAAATACTGATCTAAGCCTAAGAACATCCCTAACCTGTATAAGGACAATATCAGCTGCCTCCACAGCTACATCTGTTCCAGTACCAATAGCTATGCCAACATCTGCCTGAGCAAGTGCAGGGGAATCATTCACTCCATCTCCCACCATAGCAACCTTCAGACCCATCTCTTGCAGCTGCTTGATCTTTTTCACTTTATGGGTAGGAAGCACCTCAGCAAAGACATTGGTGATGCCAACCTTAGCAATATTGAAAGAATCACAATTATGTAAGCCATTTTTTTAATGCTAAGGTATTTAAAATAAAAAAAAACATGATGGTTAAAAGTAAAGAATTTAATTATTTTTGAAACAATGAATTTAGTTGGATTTAGAGTCCAATTAGCTGTAACTGGTAAATAGGCATGTCGCATTACTAGCCAGTCAACACAGGGTAAGTAATTGCTTAGTTGGTCATGAGTGAACCTGTACAATGCCACACAAGGGAAACCTTTTTTCTAATATCTTGGTATTACAATCTTTCCTAAGCAGCAACATAAGAAAATCAATAGATTAATGAGGCCTTGGCTAGCTTTTTTTGTTTCTGAAACCAACAAATATTTCATGTCAATATAATTACACAGCAATGTATGTATAATATAATGAACATAATTTAAAATGTTATAATTTTTTTTAAAAAGTCTACCTGCTTAGCAATGGCTTTAGCTGTTTTCAGGTTATCTCCTGTTAAAAGAATCACTTGAAGTCCCATCTTCTTGAGTTGATACACTGCAAGATGAGCCTCAGACTTCACAGTGTCAGCCACAGCTAACATGCCAGTGATTGTACCTGTTGGGGAGAAAGATGTGATTGTACTTAATATTTTTGTAACATTTCTACTTTCAGTTGAAGTGAATCATTTATTTTGTGCATATTTTATCTTATAATCACCAGTTTGAATACTTAAACCTAAACTTCAGGAAAAACTATGCTATCCATATATGAACAACAAATAGTTTTTCACCTCCATGCCCATCATAATGAGACAACATATGTTTTAGAAGCTTAACATTGGAACTTGCAAAACTGAATATGACTTCCAAAGCTGCATACTTTATCAATATAAACAACTTGTATATAATCATAAGATTCCTCAGACAAATTTAGATTATTAGAATCAAATGATTTTTATGTACCTTTGTTTGAGATAACAAACAAAATAATTAATTATCAATAGTTAATTAACTAATTGGTTAATTTTTTTAAAATTCTTGCTTTATTAGGTAAAAGTTTGACTATTCTGCCTCTAGGCCATTCTCCATCAAGAGCAGGGTAAAACGAGGATGTGTTTAGGCTCCACACTATTCAGCATCTTCTTTTCAGTTGTACTCACCAGGGATTTTTAATCCCTAGAAGATGGAAAATATATGCACAGTAGATCCAATGGAAAGCTTTTAAACCTGGCTTGACTTAAAGCCAAAACCAAAAGATGGCGTAACTTGATCAGGGAACTGCTGTTTGCTGATGATGTGGCATTCACATTTCATTCGAAAGAAGAATTACAAAGCTAGTAATTTAAATATTGTTTTGTTATGTCCCTGGAACGCATGTTAGTGTGCCACGAATGACAGTAGAAACCAAACCATTGTGTCATAAGAAATCATAGGAAAGTAAGCCGACATTCAAAAATGTGTTATGCAAACAGCTAAGAAAACCACCCATTGCAGATAACTTTACAAGAAAGTGTACAATAAAAAGCTAGGCAGCCACTTAAGGCCTTTGATAGATTGGGGAGGAGTGCTTTCACAGTACTAAACAAACAAACAAATTTAGTGACAAAATTTTGAAAGTTTCGAGACTTAGCTGCCTTTGAAAGACAAGTTGATTTATATTGAATGTTTATTACATCTGCACGCCACTGGAATGTTATGGAAATTACGATATATGAATTTCAGTTACTTTTTTTTTTTTTTTGGTACAGTTGAGTTTTTTAATGAATTGCATAATTTTATTTTTTTTCTATTTCATTAGAGGCCACCAAATATACTTTGCCTAGGGCCTCCAATTTACTAAGACTGGCCTTGGTATCAAAAATTATGTTGAAGATGTTGTCTACAGATCTAAATTTCTCATTCAGAAGTTTAGAAAAAGTCACAAAACAACAATATTATCCTACCATCTATAGCACACAAGACTGCCGTGTGTCCTTGCATCTCGTGCTCTGTCATGACGTTATCCATGACGTTCGTCACCTCTAGCCCATTTCTGTTCATCCAGTCACGGTTGCCAATGAGTACCTCGTACTCCTGAGACGCCTCTGCGCCTAAAGTTATTTCTGTAATGGAGAAAGAAATACATAGAGTGGGCCACTTACATAACCACAGCAAAATCTATCTTTAATTGTTTGTTTGTTTTTTTAGAATTAAACATTATAATTAGATATTAAATATGGGACATAGTGAAAAACAGACAGAGCGCTTGGCAAATAAACAATAGAATAAAAGGCTTTAAATTCCAACAGAGGCTCCTGATAATTCTGTAAACAAACAGGAAAAAGGGTAACTTGTTCATTTTTCTTTAGTTGAGAAGGGGACAATGGTTAGCTGGCAAATTAATTATGTCATGGTCATAACTCAAGTTTGTCACCTCTTTAGGCAGGTCAAAAATGCATTATATGTATTCTCATAACTTAAACCGAGACTTATTGTTATAGTAGGCTTGAACACTGACCTGTGTTGTCGTAACATGAGAGCAGTTTAAACCAATAGCTCGTTACCACGTCACATGTTTTAATTGCCCACATGTTGCACCATTACGTCATAATTTGTGCCTTCTATAGCAATTGGCCTTCGCCTCAACTAGCAAAACATGATGGGAATTTTTTTTTTCAAGGGAGGGAATTTTTGTTTTTCTTTAGTTCAGCTTTGCTTCCCTGGAATATATGTTTAATTGATAATGTTTTTCATGATTTTTATTCTCTTACCTATTTCAGATATCTCTGTTTCTTGATAGCTGTTCACAAAGTTATCAATTTTGATGCTCAGACTGCCAAACTTGTCCTTTCTTTTGTTGACTTCCACCATATTGATTCTTGACAGGATGGCCTCAACGTGTGAGACTTTACACTTGATACCACACCCTGGCACTGCATCAAACTCGGATACTTTGCCCAGGCTCTCTGTACCCAAAGTCTAGGATACATAGCATAAACAAATAAAACATTTCATTAGTTTGCATAAAAAAAGAGCAAGAATTAGCTCTGAACCTATGAGCAATATTTTAATCTCAATTAATGTGCAATTTAAATCTCAGCCTATCTACTATTTTGCCCATCTCTTAAATGGAAACATAGACTTTAGCAGGATTGACCTTAGATAATTGGAGGCCCTTGGTGAAGTGGTGGCGTCAAAAAAAAAAAGAAAAAATAAACCAAGAAAAAAATAAAATTATGCAAATTTGTCTGTCTAAAGCTGTGCCCGATTCTAGATATGCTTTTGTACAATGTACCACATTAGTCTACATTGTGTACAATTTTGAATTATTGTTTAATTGAAATGATTTGCAAAGGATTGAATATATTTCAATGTCCAGTTAATGTAAACTGGTCAGGCAAAACCACAACAGCAACAATAAATTAAATAATAAATAAAGCAGAAATGTTAAGAAGAATATATGCATATATGAAAACAAAAAGAAACTAGAACAGACGCAAAATAGAGCAATGAGATTTATTACAAATAAATATTCACATTTAACTACACCAACACTAATTAAGCGTAGTTGCCTTACAATGCTTCTATCTATCATCCCCCAAAAATAAATGTTTAAAATTCCTCAACTCATTACATCTATTACAGTTATAAAAGCCTGTAAGTGCCGTTGTCCTAAATTTGTTCATGAGATTTAAACACAAGCATAAAAAACACCAGTCATACCTCTTTAACATATTTCATGATGGCGGAAGCTATTGGATGTTCACTGCTATTTTCAGCTGTGCCAGCAATGATGAGAAACTTGACAAAGGAGCAAGTCTTGTTCTTGACAAACATGGAGACTCTGGACACTCTGGGTACACCGTGAGTGATTGTACCAGTCTTGTCAAATACAATCACTTTCAGCTGGTGAATACAGACAAAGAGTTTCATTTCGGACATCTTTAAAATATATTGATTTGTGAGTTTACTTTAAAAGAACATTGTCTTCAACCAAATGCTCGTTAACTCATTCTGTTCTGTTGTCATCAATAATGAATGTGTCAAAATTGCATGATTTTATATACAAGTGCTAGAGTTCAGTACATTTATTATAGCATTTTTCTCAATCAATTGTGTCTATCTAGTTGAAAATATTAAAGAGTACATCACTTACTCACTAGAATATGCAATTCAAAACATGTAAAACTTTTTACAATTTTAATGTTGAGTGACAATAGCCATATTTAAGCTGAATCTCATCTCAAAATGTTCTTCCATCCAAATATGTATACAGACTGATTTTAAAAATTCCTTTCTTTGATTGAACTGTTGGTAAAATTTAATTTACATATCTTGACATAAGCATATCAAGGTAAGCATGAGCCCATGTTCAATAGTATGATGAAGCCTGTCCCTCCTTTGAGCAAAACAAAGTCTACACGGAATCATCCTGCATAAGCCTATATGATTATGATGTATATCAGTACATTTATGGCTTTCAAATTCAATTACTACCTTTTTACATTCAAGTCAGTAACAGCTTTTACAAGTGATATCATCATATCATGGTGATAAGCCCGGGTGCAATTAACCCCTTTGCAGTATGGTTGCTAGAGTTGCCACCCCTCGAGGCCTGCACCTCTTAGTGTGGCGTGAGATGGAGTCAATAATTGTTGGGGTTTGAAGTTGTAAAATAGCTTAAAATGAAATGAATGAAAACTGAACTATACGTTCATCTAGGTTTTTATCTCTTTATTTAGAGGGACAAGACATTCTGTTTATATTCCATTTAATAATTTGGTTGTAAGACAAAAACAGTTTCCACAATCACAACACAAAGCTCTAACCTTGTGAGTTAGTTCCAGTGGTTCTCCACCTTTGATTAATATTCCATTGGTGGCACCTATACCTGTGCCCACCATTACTGCCGTTGGTGTTGCCAGTCCCAAGGCACAGGGACAAGCAATACTTAACACTGTAATGGCATATAGAAATGCTTTTTCAAAGATTATTTCAGATTTGGATTTTTCACTCTTTGGCTATAGTTTTTAAAAAAGCAAAATAAATAAGTATTAGAATTAACATATAAATATATATTTGACATAATAAGTAAGATTTAGTTCTGAGACGTTGTTAAAATAGGATAGGAACATACTTTAAATATTTCATTACATAATTTGAGAATTCAGTAAGCTTCCAAGTAGGAAACTCACATTACACATAATATAACACTGATACTAAATATTTAGATTGAAGAAAAGGTTCTAAAGGAAATGTTTTAGACTTTAAGTTTGTAATGGTCAGTATCAAATGCTCTTAGGCTATCTCCACTAGTATTTTCATCAACAGCATTATCTTAATGATAAAAAAAAATGGAACTCACATCATAATTGGTGTTCAAGAGGTTGATATCTGAATAGCCGATAATGGCCCAAATAATCAGGGAGACCAAAGAAAGAATGATGACCATCGGAACAAACACACCAGCAATTTTGTCTGCCAAGTTTTGAATAGGAGCCTGGGAATGATAGCAATGTAAGATATAGCAACACAATCAAATTCTGACAACACCATCAGCATCTTAACTTCTGTCTAAAGTGGCCAATGAAGTCAACTGTGAATAGTCCTTTGTGTTAAGGCTATTGCAGATATTTAAGTCAATTATCCCTATTCATTTGACTATACATACTTTTGAGGTCTGAGCTTCTTCCACTAACTTGACTATCTGACTGAGTGTTGTATCAGCCCCAACATATGTGGCCTCCACTAACAGCATTCCAGTTTGATTGATGCTGCCTCCAATCACAGGTGAACCTGGTAAAATAGACATTTTATGAATATGATAATGTCATGAGACTAGAAACTTTAATGTTTCAGTTCCTGTTAAACTGGTTTCATCATCTATAGGCATGCAAGGTTCATGTCTTAAGTAAAATGTTTATCTTAAGAAATGGCAGAAAGTAATCACTGTATTTGAGAGAACATTTTGAACTACATATTTCTAGATCTATTTTTTTTTTTACCAAAAAGATTATCGCAGATAAAGATATCTTGAATAAAACATAAAAAAACAACATTTTTATATATTATTAGAGGAGTGGGGATGAGGGGGGGAAGACTGGTATCCTGAGATCTTTAGGACATCTAAGGGCTCAAACAACTCTAATAGGTACCTGACATAAGTTAGGAAAAGTTTGAAAGAGTTTGATTGTAGTGCTGCCAAATGACACACTCGTTAACATAGGCCATTGAAACAACACATGTCCCATAAAGGATGTTTTATAAATTGTGTAGCTATTTTACTTCGACCTTGCACTTTTTAAAAATTAGTTTAATTTACTTTTATAGACGCACCCACTGATTTCTGCACAGGCATACTCTCCCCTGTTATCAGCGCCTCATCGCAAGCTGATTGTCCAAAGATGACCTTGGCATCCACAGGAATCTTGCCCCCAGGGGTGGCCTTGAGAATGTCACCACGCTGGACAAGATCAAGAGAGATGACCTTTTCAGAAAGAATTTGGAAATTCTTGTCCACTTCTACCAAAACTGCATCTGCTGGCTGCAGAGAAATCAGCTTGGCCAGAGCTTCACTGGTTTTACCCTAGAGCCAAGAAAAACAAGTAAAAAAAATGTTATAATATCTGATGTTTAACATAAAAAACTAATAGATTCTAATTAAATTTGCTTATTATCTGTGTAGTTTTCAAATAGAAGACATTACTAATATTATCAATATTAGTTGAAACATGCTTCAACGACTAAATAAAACAAGATGTTATATAGTGAAGCCAAAGTGTTAATACATTGGATAAATATTGTAAGAAAAAAAGAAATGCTCTAAAAGAAAACAAAACACTTTTTGTTTAAATGCACCCTGTGACCAGCTCATTGTATTTATGTTAACTCTTTCAGTCAGGATGTGTGCTGCTATGGTCTTTAGCTTATTTATAAGCATCATCCTTTGTCTCTTTGTTATAAGTTGTTTTGAGGGGTGTTATGGAGGAGTAGTAAAGCACTTGGCTTCCAAAACGAGGGATTTTAGGTTCGAATCTCAGTTAAGACTGAGATTTTGAATTTCTGGATTTTAAGGACATTAGAGTCCATCCAATTCTAATTGGTACCTGACATTAGTTGGGGAAAGTAAAGGTGGGTGGTCATTATGATGACCACATGACACCTTCATTAACCATCTGCCCTATAGATTACAAGGTCTGAAAAGAGTACTAGATCTATAAGTTTTTATGACGGGCTAGATCTAGCATTATATGTACCAGCAACATAATCTTACAGTAAAATGAACTTACTTTAGCGATGTGCTCCAGCCATCTCCCCAATGCTATAAACACCATCAACATGGGAGTGGTCTCAAAGAAGGTCATTGGGCTGCTACTCTCCTTCAAGATCATGGCAGCAATGACCACAGCCAAAGAGTAGAAATAGGAGATAGTGGTTGACATGACGACCAGCACATCCATATTTGTGGACTTGTGCTTCAGCACTTTGTAAGCTTGTATATAAAAGTATCGGCCACCAATAAACTAGGAAGAAAAAATACATAGAAATAAAGAATATCTGCACTTCCAAAACATGCTTAGAAAATTCCTGCTATCAATGGGAGAAAAATGCATAGAAATTAAGTTTAGTTAACTATGTAGTTTGTTGTTAATTAAAGCGCTTTTTGTTTCTGTCTCTATCCCTGGAAAGTTAGCCTATACATCTTCTTTGATTCTGTTTTTAAGTTCTCATTGTTTTTGCTGTTTTTTGTTTTATTCTCAATGTGTTTTAGAGTGTCTCTCTATGCCTCTGCTCCAACAATTTCTTTTGGTTACAATAAACCTTAAATGTTATGTGAATATCTTAAGCTCCAGTTAACATTGTTCCTAAGTTCGACATTTTTTAAAAGAATTATACCACCAATCTCCACAACATATCTATCTTTAACATCATGTGTAGATATTATTTAAATTAAAATATCTAGTACATTTCAAGGCGTGGATGAGTTAACCCCCCTTAAATGAGATGCCATGTACAATGGGTGATAATTCATGATTCCTTTATTTGAAAAGTGTTAAAATTTGGATGCTTGATAGGTCTTGTGGTATGCGCTGCAGACTCATGATGCTAACGAGTTTGAATCTTGACTGGAGATTTCCAACGAAATAGATCTGAGCTACGATCTAATTACTTCCATTCTAAAAGAACGTTTGGAACTTATAAAGTCACAATTGGAAGGCTGACCCGCCCAACAGACTAACCATGACAGTCATCATCATCGTCATCTGTTTCTTGACTATGGTCGTAGGGGTGCTGTGACAGTTCACTTAGCTAAATCCCTCCATTTTCCCCGGTCAGCAGGTAAATAATTACGACTAATTGATAAAGAATGGTCTACTTTGTTCATTGATTCTTGTGCTGTTAGGGAAAATAAATAATAGTTCTTAGTATGATATCAAGAGAAAGGCCAATTCAATCTTTTACATTGTCCAGCCAGCTTTTCTTCGGACGACCGTTTCTTCTTGCTTCCTCCTCTGTACCAAGAAGGACTGCTTTAGACAGTGAGAAAATGTTTTAGTCCTTAAAATACAAAACTCAAATAGCTTACTCATATCATATCTTATCTACCCCTTGTCATGGGGGTGCAATGACGATTCTCGTCACCTAATATAATTCTTCCACTCTTCCGTCAGTCAACTCAGCAACAGACCAACAGACCAGCATTGATGGATGCCTGGTCGTGTGGTTTGCGTGCTGGACTTTTGTTTGAATTTATCGATGGTCCCGGGTTCAAATCCTGCCCGCTCCCATACCCCGTCTCCCTGCGTAAGGTTTGGACTAGGAAGTAAATTATCTTCAACTCTGAAGGAACATCCGAAACTTGTAAAACATTTTACAAACATTTTAGTTTTCAAAGTGAAGATATGATTCCAAAGCCATCTTTATAGTTCATAAGAAATTCGACTGTGCTTATATTCGACCACAAAGGAGGAGCTATTCATCTGACATCATAACATTGACCTATGGAAAACAATTTACCTGGACAGGTGTGGCCAACACAAACATGAGGAGATTGAGGACGTCCAGGCCTGGAGTGATCATGATCTGGTTGTAGTGACCATCCATCTTTGTGGGTGTCACCATGATATCGCTGTGGTTGTCAGTCATGGATGTGACATTGTGATTCGGCATGTCATCTCCAGAGGCATCTATTGCGAACGTGAAGACAAACATGACGATCATAGAAGGTAGACCGAACACCAGGGACCACAGAAACGATCTTCGCCATCTAGGTGCCAACAGAAGACATGATTGTAGCATTTTAAAGACATAATGTTAGATTCCAAAGTACTTAAGATAGCTGATCATAAAAATTATTGGAGTTTGAGACTTAGGGTAGGGGAAAACATTAATATAAGAGAGAAATAAGAAAGAAAAATAGATAGATAGATACATAGATAGATAGATATGATGTCCTATATATGTGATCTTTCTGTGCTCATACTATAATTATCTTTCAGACCCAAATAACTGACATATATATCTACTCTCCATAACAGTGGCGTACTGGGTGCCAAAACCGGCCCGGGCATTTCATTGTAATCCGGCCACCAACATGCTATTTGATGGGCTTTAAATTATAAATCTCCTAAAAATCATTTTGCTAAGTTTGATAGTGTGATGACAACTGGGTTTACGTAACAAAATGCATTTCTACTAATAGGTAGCCAGCATGGTTAACTATGTGGACAGTTTATTTCATGATTTTTAAAAACTATTTGGTATTACTTAATGACTATATTTGATTGTATATAACTTTAAAAAAAATCATGCTACCATATAGGCCAATATTAACATAATCATGTACTTGATATTCACATACAAGGCTCATTAAGAACCCCCATCAAGGAACTATTTGACTGTGTCCAAATGGATTACTCGTTGAACGTTTTTATCAACAGCCGTCACCATGACATTGTCTGCCTTTTGTCATCATGCTTCTCAGCCAATTCTATACACAACTTTAATACGCAGTGACTACGTTCACAAGCTCCTTGTGTACAAGACAGCATAATTAAAAGATACATCCCAGTCAATAAATTGTACATCTTTACAACTCTGTACCTATAGCAGCAACAATAGCATCATCAGCACGTTCTCCTCAAGATAATAATAATCAAAACCAAACCAAACCAATTCGTATGTGACTGGACATTCCAACTATAAGAATGGGAGCATCGTGATTGGTCCCTTTAAAGACTCATCCGAATATATTCACACCCAGGGCCGCCACTACCTATTGTGCAATGTGTGCATTGCACGCAGGCGGCCGACTTTAGGGGGTGGACAAATCATTATTCCAGTGTTACTTTTTTAAAAATTTAGTTAAAAAAATTACTTAAATATTTTATATAAATTCTAATTTTTCCATTAACCTTTGAAAATATAAACGATATTCATACATAAGAAATTATTTTGGAAACTAGAACAAAAAATAAATAGAACAGCGTGCGAGGGATTCCCACGGGTTTATATATAAGCGCCTCATTTTTGGCCTTGAATTTTAGCGTGTAGTTTTTAATATTTTTTTGGAGTCGAATAACCCGCCATGTAAGTAGATCTATTACCGGTAATTTAAAAAGTCAATTTTAAAAACATTTTCACTAAAAGGGGGGGGGGGGCGCTAGTTCCTCTCATATGGAGGGGGAGGGCGCAACGTCCCTACAAAAATGGTGTTATGGAGTGTGTGTGTGTTTTCTAGACGGCGGTGAGAAGAGATTAAGCGATTGATTGGTTGGTTATGCAGTGACAAAGATGAAATTAACGTACCTAGTGCAAGTATGAGACGAAAGACATGAAAGAGTAAAGACTTTTTTTTTTTGTTTTGAGCTACATTTTGTTTAAATATCAGTTTATTTCATAAATATTAGATCTATGTCTCATCTCAAGTTAAATCGTGAATAATAACAGCTATATTGAGTTTTTGTTCACAAAGAAGAATTTTTTATTATAAAAATATATAACGCATTCATCGACTCAGTTATACAAGCTGTCTGGAGTTACAAGCCAACAACCGACCAACAACATGGGTTGGGGGGAGGGAGGGGGGAGGGGCGAAAAAAATGTTCTTTTTGTCCCTTGCCGACATGAGCGGAAACCTGCCGCCATCTTTAACTCTATCTCCAGGAACAACTTTTTACAACGCTTACAAATTATGTAGGCAAAACAATTTCCGAAAAAAAAGTTAGTGAACTTTCATGACATCTTTGCAATGTTAAATTAATATAAATGAAAAAAAAACAACTAAAAATTGTGACTAAATTTCTTTTCTTTCTTATTACATTCTTTAAAAAATCTCACGGACCTCACTGTGGTAGCCTAAATTGCTCCTCTGGGCTCCAGTTTCTAAATGTTGTTATCTAGGGAGTCGCCACCCGGGAATGTGAAAAACAAGGCCATACTATATTTTATTTCAGGTTATTGTATAAGTGACTTGTACTTTGGATTATTTACTTCGTATTAGACTCCAGAAAAATATTCAACGCTGAATTGATCCTTTGTTAGATAAATTTCCAGGCAATTCTGAATCTGTGTATGTCAGATGATTGTGGATACAATGCACATCTATCCAAAATACAATCTTGATAATTATTATGATAGTATACGGAATATTGAAAAATTTCAACCTCAATAAATTTTTGTATTTCCTAACACTGTGGAGCAGTCAAAGTTATCGAGAAATTGTATATAGATCATTATCATTTACACTGTTCATTGTGATAGGGCCTATACCTGCCGCAGCTCATCAATTATAATCATCGCAAATACAGGAGCATAAGTGAGCAGTCAGAACGAGATCAGTTTTTAATGTTTATCACAAAGAACCAAAAGTCAGATTTCTGAATGTACGTTGATCTAAATCCGACATTGTTCCTAGTGCATGATTCCTAGTTGTACTTGAGGAGTACAACAACGGTGAGAATATGAAAGGAAAAAGTGGAATGTTCTACAAAAAAATACATTTAAATCAAAGGGCACTTTTGGAACAGTATCCAGCTCAGTCTTAATGGAATTTTTTTTTCTAGAAAAAAAGGGGGGCGGCATTTTTTTAATTTCGCACGCAGACGGCCACAACCCTCGCGGCGGCCCTGTTCACACCAACGTGAACTTTATATTGTTATAAGAAATATATGCCTTATGTTGCTTGTTAATCGCTTAACCATGATGGATGAAGCCTATAAAAAGCACTGTATACATATGCAGGCTATTAAATTATAACGGAAAGTGCATTCCATTGGTAGCCATAGTACACTGTAGAGTATGTCAATCATGACGCTCTGAGTGCTACTTTTATAAGAGAATATTATAGAATCTTTTTATAATTTAATTCGGGTCTTGGCGGCATTCATGTGACCCTGTCCATTGCACTGGCCCTACCGGCCCAATTGGGTATCGGCCAACCGGGCATTTGCCCAAATACCCATATAGCCAGTCCGCCCCTGCTTCATAAGACTACCATGAGGCTTTCACATAACTAACCTGCATATTTCACTTTTAGAATATAACCTAAAGCCTCCAACGAACTCACCTCTTGATCTCCTCTCTGTGATCATAGCGTGAGGCGCCTATGTCATCGTCTGTTCTCAGTTTAGCCTCAAATCCCATTGCCTGTTGAAAAGAAAACTTTAAAATGCCAAGTCATCATAGAAAACACTTCAGCCTTACTAAATCATTTTCTTTCTTGATGAGACGCTTTTCAAATATCTTAGAAGTTTCACAAAATATTCATTTTTACACCCACATGATGCAAAGATATGGTTAATAAGGAGTTTAACAGTTCTCTTTTTCCTTCATTCTCTCTAGCTTTCTAGAATCTTAAATTTATCTATCTTCCGCAATTCTCTTTTTCTCTTTCACCCTCTTTCTTTCAATCTCTTTTTGCATCTTCTTTTGTTTTGATAATACTTCTTTTCTTTGTTTTCTCAATGGAATTTCTGTTTCTTCCTCTAGCCTCGTTTTGATATTTATTTAATGAGCAATTCCATCACGTTCAAGCGCCTTTTCACTTTATCAAAAATATTAAATATACCATTTGTCAAGGGATCGTTGCTGCTTGCCAAGGGAGCATAGCCTACATATACAAAACTAAAACAAGTAAAATTTTTAAAATACTTTTTAAAAAAGCTTAGCTGTATGAACTGTTTTTTTTTAAATATCAATATCATGAAATTAGTTTCTTATAGATCTAGAATAACAATAATTAATTTGTTCGATTTGAAATAGTTTTTACCAATTGTTTTTGTTTAGCGCAATTTCATTATAGCATGCCTAATGCATTATGGTCCCATCACGAGTGGACCAGTTGGGGAGTAAGGATGGGGTATCCATGCTAGCTTTTCAAAAGCATTTTAAAATATAAAGTTGCTAGACTTAAAATCAAGGGTTCAAGCCTCTTTGATAAAAAGCAGACATGCTATCCACTGAGTTAGAAATGCGCTTATGAAGATGGTAGTTTTTATAGTATTTAATTGACTATTACTAGTTGGTGACATTATTCTCTACACAAAGCTAGTACTGTCTCTGTACAAATAAAATTAAATAATTACAACTAATTGATAAAGATTGAATGGTCTAATTTGTTCATTGATTCTTGTGCTGTTAGGGAAGATGAAGTAATTGTGCAAAGTTCTAACTTGATCCGAGAATGAGAAGTGGGAGAAATAACATACACAACATTTGTACCAGACAGTTAGTTGATAAAACCTTTGTAAAAAAAACACCGACAAATTACCCGTAGCTCATTGCGCCTTAATACAATTCAACAAATTGATTAGCTTTCCATTTTACCTGTATCGTATCAATTATGTCCCTTGGGCCGCTCAGCTCCGAATCAAATGTAAATTTTCCAGTGTTGGTGGACAGAGCCACAGATGCGGAGAAGACTCCCCTTTTCTTTTTCACCACAGACTCAATGCGATGAACACAGGAGCTACACGTCATGCCGAGAATCTGTCATTATTTATTTGGTTGTGAGTTAAATAATGTAGTAGTTTGATGTATTAGTTTCACTGAACAAATCGGTCTCCAATTTATTAACTATTTGAAGTAATTGGTGCAAAGAAGTCATAAAAATAAGGGAAGCAACTCTTCTTTAGAAAAAAGTAAAATGTACAGTTTATAGGGGAGAGAGAGAGAGAAAGAGAGAGAGAGAGAGACTTGAGCTTAAAACATACTACCGGGAAGGAGAAAAATGGTAAAAAAAAAAAAAAAAAAAGATGCAAAAGCCTTTTTTTTTTTTGGAAGCCTTTGAAGGTATGTCAAATGTTTATTTTTCTTTATTTTTGCAATGATTAAAATCTTTTTTTAAATTTAAAAACAATAAAGATTTACATGTATAATTACACACAAAACAAGCGTCGTCATCTTCCCAAAGAGCACTGCCACAGTTTTTACAGTCATTTACATAATCGTTTAAATTTTCTGTTGCTTCCGAATATACAGAAGCAAAATTTTCTAGTCTTGGGTCTTTTAAGCTGCAAGAAAATCGATTTACCTATAAAATTTAATATGTAAATTTATGAAAATAAAAAGTTTGACTAAAAAGAAAAATATTCTTTTCATGTAACTTTTTAGGACTATTGGTTATAGAAGGCCACAGCACTGAACTGAAACGTCACAACCTGTGGGCAGTTTAGACCAATAGCTCGTTGCCACCTCGTACAGACTTGTACGTGGCAACGAGCTCAGTCTTCAGGCCTTCCATAACATTTGGTCTCTCTCGATCTCTTCGGAGTATTGGAGATTTTCTCGATTAAATACATAATGTCAAGGACGCTAAATTGAAGGTCAATGTTGGCAGTCGAATAAACAAAAAAAGAGCAAAGAGTCGTATTTTGTTGTTGAATGCACGAGGTAGTAACTTTGACAATGCACTATCATATTCGGGTGTTGCCTTAGTTTTGTTTTCGTTACTGAGTGATAGTCCAATGCTTCCTTCATACGGAAATTATTTTATACAACCAACGAGCTTAGATTAGTTTGTTTTGCAATGTGTCCAAATATCTTTTCTAAAAATCCCAGCTTAGCAATACTCCAATTATATATATATATATATAAACCTCGTTAATCGTGGGCCACAGAAACATATGATATTTACATCATCTGTCCCATTGATCACTAAGTCTGAAAGGGGAACCTTACTTACACTGAATGCACCAAAAAAAATCTAGCAATTTATATTTTTTTCCGGCATGAATGAAAATATCCAATCGGCATTTATATTGGAAGTATAAGCAGTTGATCATTGAGCAGGACATGATAATCTCGTTAACCAATTATCTTCTCTTATCTTATATTATAACGACGTTACTTCAAAAAAAAAAGATGAAATTCTCAGTGACATATGGTCAACAATACATCAAATCGTTTCTGATTTTTTAAAATAATTATTCATAGACTTAATGCGCTTTCTATTATTTGCTAAGCTTATCTACCGTTAGTTCACAGGTTCCGGGTCCAACAGACTCTCCGTGGATGACTGACGCTCTAAAGCCCAATGCTGCAATCTTATCCGCAACCTCCTGTGGCTGAACCAGCAGTGGATCGTATGTAACTTCTGCTCTCTGGGCCATCAGTGAGACTAGAATTTTGTGAACACCTGTAGTGAAACATTCAATTAGTGAAGCACTCATAAACATACATCCACCCAACCCAGTGACGTTACAGCGCATGGCTCTGGCATGCTTCAGCACATCATTCCAATTTCCATACAGATCTCTTATCATAGTCCATAAACACCAATTATTTATAAATTAAAACAGGAAATCGGGCGGCTAATGGTAAAGCGCTTGACTTCCGATCCGAAGCGAGTAGTCTCAGGCTTAAATCTCGGTGTAGACGGAAATTTTGAATTTCGAGATCGTATGGACGCCCCTGAGTCCACCCAACTCTAATGAATACTGACATTAGTTAGGGACAGTAAAGGCGGATGGTCGTTGTGCTGGCCACATGACACCCTCGTAAATCTTTAGATAAAGATATAAATTGAAAGATCTTAAAAAGGTACTTTAGTCTTTTCGCTAAGCGGTCATCATGGGGGGGGGGGGGGGGGAAGGAGATGGGGGTTCACATGGAGGCTCCATATCACCTAGCTGAATAAAGGGGACGTTTCGTATACATTGGACAGCCAATAGTTAATTTACACAAGGCCTTTACATTCCAAGTCCGGAACCTGCACACACTTAAATATAAAACCAAAGAGGACAAAATACACGATCTGTATAACATAGTTAAGTACCCCTTTCAGACATCGTAGATGATGTAAAGGTCACCAGTTTCTGTGTCCGACCAGGGTGTCATGTGGCCAGCACAACGACAAAGCGCCTTACTATTCCTAACTAATGGCAGGTACCTATTACAGTTTGGTGGACTCGAGGACGTCCTAAATATCCCGACATTCAATATCCTAGTCGTCACCGAGATTCAAACTCGGGACACTTAAATACCCATTGATCCTCAAGCCGCTCACCTTAGAATATGCTCTTAGAGAATATGTGTAGGTATGACAACTATTAAACTGCGTGGATATACTAACCTTCCATCTTCCCCACAGTTTTCTCAATGGAGGTCACACAGGAAGCACAAGTCATCCCAGATACATTCAAATAACATTTCTCAGCTCCTTCAGGTCTGCGAGCTTCTTTCTTCCTTGAAACATCCTTCGGCAGAGTGCCACTCAAGGATGCAACTATATTGTGACCAGGTACAGCTAAGTAAGTGAAAAACAAATTATTTATGTGAGTGATGTAGATTAGTGTTTCCAAAACTTTTTAGCGAAACAGAACATTTCTAAATAGGTTCAGATTAAAAGAAATACGAGAAATAAGGAGAATATAAGTACCATACAAGTTTAAAAGATAGACTGAAGGTATGGCAATCAGTAATTTTTACAAAGCTTATATTAACTCTGTCTGTCTGGTAAAAAGTTTGTATACGTTATTTCTCCGACACGCAATCTCGGATCAAGCAGAAGTTTTGCACAATTCTTTCTTTTAACTGACTACACAGAAATCAATAAAAAAAAAATTAGCTATCGGTAATTAATTATTTTGTTTGTTATCTCGAACAAGGGAAAGAAATTGTACTTGACTTGAACGAACAAAAATCTGCAAGGAGTTACTAGAACTAATCTTTTTATTTTATAATATAATTTAACGTATGTGATTTTATTTTTTTAAAAAAAAAGGTCTCCACCAAGCGAAAGAGTTAAATGATGTTTAAAATTTTTGTTAGACCTATATAGCAAGTTTATTATTTTAGTTTAATTACAGTCTAATCTATCATCAAATTTATCGCAACTTTAAGGGTTTGGTTTTAGATTGTAAAACAAGTTTATTAAGTAGAACATTTTTTTTTCATCCCAAATATCCTCTACGTTTTTCTTTTAATTCCAAGATATCCCTCGAACACAGCTACCATGCCTTTACAAGACACACACGATTCTCAAAGATAACCTGCACCCATTACATCAAATCTGAACGAAGTGGTCGTCTCCTTTCCATTAGGACTAAAACAGGAAGATTTAAAAACTCCTTTATCTCTCTTTCGGTCAGTGTTACAATGTCATCTGTCGTCATCGAGAAGTACATAAAAGTCTAATTCATAAATGGTTGTGAGTGTGTATGTGTTTCGTGTGTGAATGTTGCTCGTATTTGCATCAGTATTGTTATTGTACAGTAGTTACGCTAAGGTGGTCAATTGTAGTCAAACTGAATTTCCATTTGATTGGACCAATAAAAATTATCTTATCTCTTATCTTATCCTTGATAACTCATGTTGAACGCTTTTTATTTAAAGGCTTTTTCATAAAACCAAAGCTTATTTTTTATTTTATCTACCAATATTGTCTATCGTCCAATAAACTAAAAAAAAAAGTATGGTAAGTGGTAAGTCAATTTAACTGTGAAGTATAGTTTGGGCTACACATGCTTGTATCAGAATTATAATATTTGAATTGGTTTCGTTTCTTGACAGCCCTAGACAGGAACTGGACACGAGTGATAACTAGTTCTACTACATTAATTTAAAAAGTATATAATTACCAACTGATGCCTCGAAGCCCATGCTGTTAATTATTGCACATAACTGTTCTGGGTTTATTTTGGACGGATAGTAGTTAATGGTAGCAGTTTGGTCGGCCAGTGAAACTTTTATATTGGCCACTGCTGGGTTTTCCGATACAAACATTTCAATGTTGTTAGAACAAGCATAGCATGTCATGCCCCGAATGTTCAAAACTGTTGTCGAAATGTCTTTGGAGTTCCCTGATCTTGGAGTTTGAACGTTTTGATCTTCGTTGCTAGGCAACAAAGATGCGTCAAATCCCATGTCCTCGATCTGCTGAACAACTTTTGTGGGGTTAGTTAAGCTGGGATTGTAGGTCACGTGAGCTGATTTGTTGTCCAGATTGACCTGGATGCTCAGAATCCCGGGCTTAGTGGATATGTGGCCTTCGATTTTCTTCACACAGGACTGGCAGGACATGCCATCTACATTGAGATCAACAGTAGCCGTCTGGCTAGAAGCTGAAGAAGATGGCATGGGGACGATAGGATTTGTGCTAAGCAGCACTGAAGCACTGAAACCCATGTCTTCTATTTGTTGAGCTATTTTAGACGGGTCAGTAACAGCCGGATCATAGTTCACGTGAGCTGTGTTATTTTCTAAACTGACCTTGATGTTGAGGATTCCAGGTATCGTGGACATGTGACCCTCAATGTTCTTTACACAGGACTGGCAGGTCATGCCCTCTACCCTCAGGTCAGCAGCAGCTATTGAGGGTGCCGCGGCAATAACGCTTTCCTCTATGCTGCTTCTCATCACGGAAGCATTGAATCCCATGTCTTCAATTTGATGAGCTATTGTTGACGGGTTGGTAACATCGGACTTGTAAGTCACGCGAGCTGACTTGCTGTCTAGACCGACCTTGATATCGGTGATGCCAGGTTTCGTAGACATGTGACCTTCGATGTTCTTCACGCAAGATTGACAGGTCATCCCCTCTATATTTAGGTCAACAATATCTGAAAGGTCAGCTACTGAAAGTGTAGGTGATATAACTTTGGCATCAAATCCCATATTATCTATCGCCGTTGCAGCGGCCTCTGGTGTTATCAGCGAAGGGGAAATAACAAGCATTGCGTTTTTGTTCTCCAGAGAAACCGAGATGTTCTTGACTCCAGGGACCTTGGAGATGTGACCTTCAATGTTCCGCACACAAGACATGCAGGTCATGCCTTCAACAGACACTGTCAACTCGACCTCCTCCATTTGTTTTAAGTTTGAACCCCAAATTTAATCCATTAAAAATAATTGCCTCACGCCAACATAGCAAAATTCAGTTTACCAATTCTAAACAGTTTGAATCGTTTCCATTGCTACTTGCTACTTCTCTGTTACTCCACAACTCTCACAGATACAGTTGACTCTCACGAGATACAGTTGATGGTCTTATTGTGAGCATAGCACGGCGTATTTCAGTGTTGAATAACTTTATTTCAATTTAAGAATGTTTCTCTCTGCAAGTCTTTTCATAAACCCTAAAAAGAAAATAATAAATAATTAAAAAAAATAGGCGATTTAAGTTCACAACATTTATGTTTATTACGAAACCGATAACATCAATATGAATTCACCTGCGTTGTCGAGGATAGGGTGCTCTGAATAGTTTAAGATTAGAGCAAACTGAATGGAAGTAAACAAATATAAAAAGACTCAAGAGCTAGCTTCAAGAGACACATTTTATTATGTTCTGTGTTATTAAAGTTCTTTGTGCTAGATCCTAACGAAGGGACTACACAATGACAAACTGAATTTGTATATTGTAAAAAAAAAAAGGACAATACGCTAATGAGGCAGAGAGAGAGAGAGAGAGAGAAGCGAGGGTTGAATGATTTACGATTGACAAGGTAAAATCATAGAAGCTTTTGGGAATGACAGAGGAAAGACCTGGCGAAGAGTTCGAGTTGGACATTTCTCAATCTCGTTTAGTAACTTCTGGACGATCTTTTTTATTCGCGGTTTAGTAAATATTTTTTTTTTACATATTTCTAACACATGGTGCGTGTTTGTGTGTGTTTTTCTAATTTTCAAGAATTACTTGTTTTTGGTCTTTTCAAACAAGAAAGACTTTCCAGTTACGTGCGTGCAGGACATCCGCTTACTGTGCGAATCTAGTGACCAATTCAACCTGTCAAACTGTCAACCGGAAAAACATAGTCATGTATTGACTATGACGCCTCAAGGTTATCATTCTTGATTTACCTAGACGGAACTTCAGAAAATTTTTTAAATTTTTTTTTTTAAAAAAGGTTATATCAACACACTCCGTCTGTCAGAGTGGAATCTTGTTCACATTATTTCTCCCACTTCACAAAGTTGAAACTTTGCAAAACTATTTATTGTCTATGACAAAACAGAATCAATAAAAACAAATAATTAGTCAGTCAACTAGTTTATATAGAAATATAGAAAGTTAAGTTATAAGCCTTGTGTATTGAATTAGGTCATTCGCTATGTTAAACTATATACTTTTTTTTTTAGAGAAACTTCTATTTTGTGAAGCTCAATAGCTAACGTGTCGGCCTTCCATCATGAAGACTCGAAACCCGGAGTTCGAATTCAGACTCGAGCAATAGGTCCACAAATGTGATTGGCCTATAGAGCACTGAGCAGTTGATTAATTTAAGTGGTTTGAAACCCACTGCACTTTATCAAGATTAATGTCTGGTTTATTCACTAGCAGAGAGTCTATTAACTTTGGAAAAGGCGGTTAAAAATATTTGGGCCACGGACACCCCCCCCCCCAAACCCTCAAATACGTATACAAGATGATTGAGATATAGCGTGAAACCTACCCACCCCTTTTCTTTTTACTTTGTTTTCATAATGCTTGGATCAAAATGTTCCAGTAAACTGTAAGCAGTGGTGCCCAATATGTTTCCTCCTGGAAAACACTAATTTCCTACAAGAGTTTCTAGTGCCTAAAAAACCCGATGGAACCGAACTTCATCGATTTCCTTATGTACCGTGAGCAGAAGTTTCAAGAATGCTAATAAAAGCGCGTTAAGAGCTGAATATGACCAGCAGGCCGTAGGTTGGACATTACTGCTTGAAAGAGAATTAAACGTAAACATTTCCGACACATAATAAACTGTGAGCGCGAAATGGAAGTGACTGCTGTTGGCTCTAAGAAAAGTAACAAGAAATGTTTGCTAGCGATGTACGAGCGAGCCATCGATCCAATCCTATTTACACACACACTTGTGGACAGGCTACACACACATTTACACTACCACACACACACACACATATACAGTTGAAACAGTATGATACAGTTACGTACAGTAATGGCTAATGTGCAATTACTTTAGTGTGACGCATAAAACACAATGAAAGTGATAATGTATTTGACTCATTGTCCAATAGCCCAGGGCTCTCCCATTTAATGTAGAAAAATAGTATTTTACAGCTTATACATAAAACAAAAGGAATTGAATGAAACTACCCCCGTCACAGAAATTCTCCATTCATAAAGAACAAAAATCATGTGACAAATGCTGGACTTTATATTTTCTCTTTCACAACCTTACTAAGGGGTCGACTCCCAGTCCGGCATAGGATTTCCTTGATTTAGACTCGATCTCTATAACTGACTCCTAAAATCTGTCTTAGCCATCTTTCTTGAGCCACATTTAGTGTTTTTCAATTTCGGCAGATGACTATTCACTGCACTTTATTAATGGAGCCACGCTACTGGTAGAAATGTGTAAACTCTCTTGACTACGCTCTTAGAATTAGGTGACTGTAGTTTTGCTTTAGATTTTATATCGAAAAGGGAAGTTTTATCGTCAATATGGAGTTTGATGACTAGTTTGCTTTAGAATAATATTGAAGAGAGAGGTTTTCAACCTCAAAACTCTCTGTAGGGGTTTTTTAAACTCAAAACCATCTGGAGGGGTTTTAAACTTAAAAAAAAGCCATCTGGAGGAGGGGGGTTTAAATTCAAATCCCCCCATTGGCTTGGCTACACTCAAAGAATTTTAGTGTTTAATTTGCTTTTTTTTAATTTTAAAGATGTTTTTTTTTTAGCATCAAACCCCTCTGAAGAGAGGTTTAAACGCTCATAGCATTTTGAGTGCGAAATTAGCTTTTTTTTAAAAATATTGAATAGGTATTTTTTTCGCTTCAAACCCCGCTGGAAAAAGGGGGGGGGGGGTTAAACTCAAAACCCTGTGATAGTAAGTGTTATGTGTTTTGAGTGGCAGGTAGTGCAGTGTGTGTGCATGTGTATGAAATGACAAGCGGACCTTGAGTGTACATGGTTGAATGAACAGCAGTGTGTCAGGACTGTGTGTAAAAGGAAGTGAATTTAGAGAACAAGTGGCTGGAGTAAAGAGCATAAATAGAGACTAATACAATGATTGTGTTTATCGAAGCTCATGTTGTTTTAGTGTCTATTACAAACCCCCTTTGGCTATGCTCAAAGAATTTTGAGTGCGTAATTAGCTTTTTTTATATTAAAGAGATATTTTTTTTAAGCTTCAAACCCCGCTGAAGGGGGGTTTAAACTCAAAACCCATTTGGTTATGCTCATAGAATTTTGAATGCGTAATTTTCTTTTTTTTATATTAAAAAGGTATTTTTTAGCTTCAAACCCTAGTGAAGGAGGATTTAAACTCAAAACCCCTTTTGCTACGCTCATAGAATTTTGAGTTTGTAATTTGCTTTTTTGATATTGAAGAGGGGGTTTATCGTAAATTTTGGAGGGGGTTTTAAAATCAAAATCTTCCTTAGCTGTGTTCTCGGAGTTTGGGGATTGTCGTTTGCATTTTTTTTGTATTGTTTTGTAGAAGAGAGGGGATTTAACTGCAAAACTCATGGTAGGGAATTTTAAAATCAAAACCCCCTTTGGCTGTGCTGGGACAAGTGATGGTTTAGTATTAAAATCTCAGCTAAAATAAACAAAATCAAGCAAAAAATCAGTCACTAAATTCCGACACCCCTCCTGCGGGGTGGGGAGCGATTTTTTTTCTGGGCCGGCTACACCCATGATATATATATATATATATATATATATATATATATATATATATATATATATATATATATATGGTTTATATTTTTAAAAAAAGAAAGATATGCTTAGTCACGCCACTCAAAGATATAAGGATGACCGCAATGTCACAATGATATTTGTGCACTTCGATGTAGGCCTATATATTTGTCATGAGCCTATTTCCTGGTCTATAAGAATAGAAATTCTTTTCCAAGCTCGTTATACAAATTATAATATTTAACTTTTAATTTCAACAATAATAATATACAAAAGTGCAGAGGTTTGTAAAATACGTACAGAAAGATGGCTAGATGGTTCTGTATAAAAATAATTTACAATCTAATATATATATGAACCTATTACGAATGTTAATCTCCAGTAAAATTAAATGATTAGGTTTTATAAAACGTTTATAAGTTTCTGACTATGAAAAAAATTCATTAGAATGACTTTTTTTCCACTTTCTCTAAATCAAGTCTAAGTGTTTGTTTAGCTGTTCCAGGCGAGATGAGCAAATATTAAAATGCCAAGCTTTACTAACACAATGTTTCTCTAAGATAAACCTAGACGTGACTCTCCAAAATACTTCAGCTCTTGCTTCATCGTGGATCACATAAAGATAATGCTGCCCCTTTAAACTTATATAGCTTATTTATGCTAACTATTAAAACAAATAAAAGCTATAAAAATTGTTCTTTTCTGTGCTGACAAGAATCAAATAAAAAAAGGAACAATAGTGAGCCTATAACTAAAAAATCTAAATACAGGCCTGTAATAAATTTTAATTTCCATATGTAGAAAGCCTAAATCTACATAAAAATTTTTTTTTTGTTCAAATCTAAGAAGTAAGAACAATTATTTACAAAAAAAAAAAAAAAGGCCACCACATGAATATTCTAGAACATGCCTGTTAAAGTCAAACAATTGATGAAGGCCTACCGTACTGTGGAGAAGCATAAGCAGGTCTATAGCCGACACATGACACGGTCATTAAAGAATGAGCCGATCATTAAAAAGTGACTCCAAGCACAGTGTGTGGTGTGTCGAGCAATCCAGGGCTCTATCTATTGTTTCACACATTTATAGCCCTATGATGAATCGTAGGCTAAGCACAAACAGTTTCCACTGATAAACAGCGTGTTGACCAGACAGATACGGAAGCAGTGGTTATCTATAGCCAATTTATCATGGAAGCGGTTGAGTCTTGATAACTTCAAATGGAAACTGAGTCTATCAAAATATATTTTTTTAAATGATTATTGGCCTCACGACACAAACTGGAATTAAAAAAAAAAAAGTTATACATTGATTATTGAATGCTCTACAAAATGTATTTATATCAATGCCATCTACATCCTAGAACTCCATGTTTATGATTACGTATTTCCCCCCCCCCCCCCTAGACTTATGCCGTTACTGCTTTAGAAATGCAATGTAATACCCTATTCATTTCATGCTGACTAGCTGTTTGCTTAGCGCTTATTGACTCAAGACATTGCGACTGAGCAGGAGCGGCCCCACAAGTCAATACGGCCTTCAAGCGTTCTCGAGACAAAGTGCAAGGTTACGGAGACTACTTTAAAGTACTTTTTTTAAAAATAAAAACAAATCTAAAAGTAGGATAATGGACTAACCGTAGTCGCGTAATCCCCCGCCTTTTTTTTTTCAAGTTTAAAATGCTATCTAGATAGAGGTTGGCATGTTTTCAGAGAATGTTTTCACTTCTGGCAAAGTCCAGGATACAATTTACAAAAGAGCAACTTAAAATAAGATTGATTCAACAACGATCAATTTCTTTTTCAAGTTACTGTTCTTATAGATCACTATTTTTACATAGCTTATCATTATAGTATCGTTCGATCAAATCTTGATCTATTTATAGCTACTTTGTCATTTTTTTACATGTAGGTCTGTATTATTACTCTGCATATATACCGGTACTCTACATGATTTTTTAAAAAAAAGTCATTCTGTTTTTAAAATTTCCTAAAAAAGAAAACATGAAGATGTTTGACTGACAGGTATAAACCGCTTGGCTACCTAGCAATGGGTCCCCCCCCCCCGCCAGTTCTCGATTTACCTCTAGGCCCTAGGCTACATAAGGTATAGCTTAGCCCAGTTAAAAATTCAGCCGAAAACAAAAAAACAACAACAAAAAAACAACAACAACAAAACAATAGAACAATCTTATAAAATTTCATCCATCGTTTATAGATCTAGATCTCGGTGTAATAATTGGTATTTCTGTAGCCTACATTTGCACCCTAGCGTATCAGTGCAACATCGTTGGTGTTTATATAATAAACGAAGTTCCTAATTTGTCTTCCCTTATAAACACGTGTGCATTACAGTTATATTATACTGGGACTGATACTCTACAGTCTACAAAAATATCTCCATGAAAGTAATGCCTAGGTTGCCCTACATCAAAGTAAATTGTCAACTTCGATTCTAAGAAATATAATTTTTAAGGTGACCAGATGTAAGAGGAACAAAAGCTGGACGCATGCCAATCATGGAGCGTATAATACTAAAATTAAACTGACTCTTACTATTAAACCTCTCACAAACCATAAGCTTAATTATACACTTTATTTTAACCTTAACTCTAAGCCTCAAGGCGCGGTGGCTGAGCGGTAAAGCGCTTGGCTTCTGAACTGTGGACCGGGGTTCGAACCCTGGTGAAGACTGGGATTTTTAATTTCGGGATCTTCGGGCGTAGGCCACACTAACAGATGACCATTACATCATCTGCTCTATAGACCAGAAGGTCTGAAAGGGGAACTTTACTTTTTCTAAGCCTCAAACCAGAACCACATATCTTATAAAATATTTATAACTATATACATACATAGTACAATGTACAATATTTATAACTATATACATACATAGTACAATGTACAATAGTACATTGTTACATATATATAATATACAATATACAAATATAACAGGTCAAATGTTGCCAAACAATGATGCGTTCAACAATCTATACATCTACGTTAATACACTATTTTACATTTTACAAATGAAAAAAGAGAATTACGATATTTAATTTGAAATTGAACATACATTATCTCCCTCTCAGCTGTGCTTATGATGGTGTGAGACGCTTTTAGATTCACTTGAAATCGTTGTCTAATTGTTCCTTCCGAGATTCTCGGTACAATTGTTGTAAAAATTTACGATTGATGCTACTATATCTATACTATATCATATGCAGGGCAGGCCTTTGGCATAGGCAAACTAGGCAGCAGCCTAGGGATCTCCGATTGATGGGAGCCTCGCACAGGACTAAAAAACAAATTTAGTGAAAAATTTCAAAAGTTTCTAGACTTGGCTGCCATCATAGTTCGTTTATATTGAGGGTTTATTACTTCGGCACACCACTGGCACGCTACGGAAATTGCGCGATATGAATCTCAATTATTCTTTTTATTTAGAAATAACAGTAGATAGGTTTTTTAAAATAAATTGTGTAATTTATTTTATTCGGTGTTATTTTTTTGCCACCAAATAGGCCTATATTTTGCCTGGGGCCTCCGATTTCCTAAGACCGGCCCTGGATAGCAGTAGGTAACATACGCACTTCATAGTGAACAGGTTCTTGCTTCTGTCCGTGCATTTCTAAATTTCGTCGAAAGCTGAAAATACTTTTGAGAGCAGTGACCCAGAGGTGGCGTTCGGGTGCGGCGAGTGGGGTAACCCGCGATAATTGTCCTTTTTGTACCCGCCAGCCCTTCGTACAAACTATTCGTGGCTCTGGTATGATACTTGCCCAGGACCCCGCGCACTGCTTAGGCCGCCTCTGATAAGGACAGTGTGGTGACTGGTGAGCCCCCAAACTTGTTGCACTGCGATGATATTTATATTTAGCCTACTTTTACAGAATGAGAATCGTGCAAGCTTCCCCACTTGACACACGAATCTCTGTGTACAGTCCAAAACCAACACGATAGGCATGTTGTGAAGCAGATCACGTACCTATATAACTTGATAAGATTTAGAAGGAAAAAAATCGACTTGTGAGTATTTTTTTAAATCTTCATTTCTGAAAGGACATGGGCCAAAGGGGGTCACATTTTCTTATCGAGTTTACAACGTCATTGTTTACCAGTGCTGTGGCACACATTCCCTGAAGATATAATTTTGGGGGTAAGATAAACCAATTAATTGTACTGATTTGACCGTAGATCCTGGTCGGGGGAGGCCTTTATCAACATTACAATAATAACATGTTTTTGTTTTTTTCAAAGGATTTGGACTTCCTTAAGAATTGAAGATTATTACATCCTAGCCTCACACATAGTGGCAGAGTATTGCGGTGGGCAGGGTTCGAAACCATACACCATTGAGACCATCACGACGACAGTCAGGGGCGGAGTATTGCGGTGGGTTAGGGTTCGAAACCATACACCATTGAGACCATCACGACGACAGGTCGACAGTCCAGAGCGCACACCACACGACCAAGCGCACAATGAGAACGCCAGATTCAACATAACTTGATCGATTTTGATTATCTACATCAGGGAGTTCTTAGATTAATGGTTTACCAAAGCGACACAACTGTTAAATTAAATGGTTTACTGCATTACTAGCAAATTCTTATGAGTGGAATTAAGGGTTACATTTATCTGATGTATACTAAATTTAAACCCGGTATTGTCATGTTAAGATTTAAATCTAACACGCAAACAAAAGGTACGCACAGAGAATGTACACAACAGGGCCGGTCCTAACAATTGCGTGGCCCTATGCGAAATTGATCGCGCGGGGCCTAGTCTGGGTGGGAATAGGGATAATAAGTGAAAATTAAGATTTTGTATTAGAAAATTAATTCGACTTTGAATTTTATTTATTCTTTACTAAGCACAAAATTGCGACTAAATTAACTTTACTTTACGAGATTTTCAACCTATGGCATATTTGCACGCCAGTGACTATAAAAGTAAATAAAGTATTGGAACTTCCGATTAAGGTGAAAATTTGCCCGCCCCGGTCATTACATTTTATTACATGAAAGCTGACAATGCCTTTTATCGCGCGTAGTGTTGTCGTTTTCCGTAATGAATGACACCCACAAATGAAATTTGTGTCTTTTTTTAGGAGATTTTATGAGTTTTCAGAAGATTTTTATAAAATTTAATAAATTCATGAGATTTCCAGGAATTTTTCGTATATATTTTGCAATTTAATAATTATGTTTAGAATTAGCGCGGGGCCTATGAAAGCGAGGGGCCCACTGCGACCGCATAGGTTGCAGTGGCCTAAGACCGGTCCTGCACCGTGGGATGACGATACTATTCTGTTACATAGAAGCGGGAACTATGTCCCATTTGTTCCCCTTATTATTCGTGCTCCATATTCATATATCAAATCTATTGTTGTTCGATGTATAGGCCTATTGTATTCTTTTAATCCCAGTCCCTATACACTCGGAATGTCGACGTTACAACTATTCTGGGACCTTCTGTGTAAGATTTAAGAAACAGGTTTTGAACAAGAAAAATATAAAAATACTTTAAAAAAAAACAAGTAATACTTTAAAAATAACAACATCAAATTATCAAAGGGGAAGAACGCCGCATTTAAATCTTTAGATCTCAATAATGGAGAAGTTATTTCCGTCTTCGATATCATACAGAATATTAAATTACCAATAATTAATTGACTAATTGGTTAATTTTTTAATTGATTTATATTTTGTTGGGTACAATAATTGTTTAAAGTTTCCACTCGATCCGTGAATGGGTGTGGGAGAAATAACGTGTTCAAACTTTTTACCGGACAGAAATACAATAGTTATTAAAAGCTTTGTAAAAAAAAAATAGATTGATTTCACATTTGTAAACAAAAAAAACGGATGATATATATTCTCCGACTAACATTGTTTTGAGATCAAAAGTGGTAGCTTTTCTTTCTTAACGCTGTTGGAGATTTGTATCTACGGCCACTTATGACTAATAGCTAGCTCTTTTGGCGTTTCTGTTGTAAAGAATATAGGTAGGAAGTCTTGATAAGCTTGGTAAGCTTCATTTAAAAGGTCGTAAAGATTTATTTTTTACTTTTTAGCACTGTGACTGTATATCACATATCTAACCTCCATTCGCTTGAGCGCAGCAAAGTAATTTTGTATTATTTGGTTGGCCACAGTTACAGTGTTTCTATCAACTCTAGTTTTTGGAATTGTTTTGTTTTAGTTTAAAATTTCTCCGTATTTTTTTTTTCATTTTTTACGTTTTTCTCAAGTTTACCTCCACATTTCTACACATCGCCGATTTTTCTTTTCATTTATTACAAAAATATATAAACCGGATCTTCAAAGTCAAAATGTAAACAGCAGATTATGGAACATGAGCAGATAACCTTGTTTACAACATATCTGGAAAATCTCTAAAATGCGTAGGGACAAAAAAAAAAGGGTTGAGGGGAGGAGGGCGGGGGAGAGACGGGTTTAAAAATAGCACGAGTCAAAAAACGTTTGGAGAGAAAGCAAGTCTTAACTAAGTGCACTTCTTCCTTCAACAGTGCAGAGAAACTAAGTGCACTTCTTCCTTCAACAGTGCAGAGAAACTAAGTGCACTTCTTCCTTCAAAGTGCAGAGTAACTAAGTGCACTTCTTCCTTCAAAGTGCAAAGTAACTAAGTGCACTTCTTCCTTCAAAGTGCAGAGTAACTAAGTGCACTTCTTCCTTCAAAGTGCAAAGTAACTAAGTGCACTTCTTCCTTCAAAGTGCAGAGTAACTAAGTGCACTTCTACCTTTAACAGTGCAGAGTAACTAAGTGCACTTCATCCTTCAAAGTGCAGAGTAACTAAGTGCACTTCTTCCTTCAACAGTGCAGAGAAACTAAGTGCACTTCTTCCTTCAACAGTGCAGAGTAATTAAGTGCACTTCTACCTTTAGCAGTGCAGAGTAACTAAGTGCACTTCTACCTTTAACAGTGCAGAGTAACAAAGTGCACTTCTACCTTTTACAGTGCAGAGTAACTAAGTGCACTTCTTCCTTCAAAATGCAGAGTAACAAAGTGCACTTCTACCTTTTACAGTGCAGAGTAACTAAGTGCACTTCTTCCTTCAAAATGCAGAGTAACTAAGTGCACTTCTTCCTTCAACAGTGCAGAGTAACTAAGTACACTTCTTCCTTTAAAATGCAGATTAACTAAGTGCACTTATTCCTTCAACAGTGCAGATTAAGTAAGTGCAATTCTTCCTTCAATAGTGTGGAGTAACTAAGTGCACTTCTTTCTTCAATAGTGCAGAGTCCTGGTTCTAATAAACTAGAATTAACATCGCAAAACAAAAAAAAAGGTCTGACTTCTCCACATATCATTATTCCTTTGTGTGTAAGCGTGTAAGTCGCTCTGTTGGTTTTATAAAAAATTTGCTCTGTCTTCCAAAGGTATAAGGCACAGCCTTCTTTTAGTTCAGTGTTGATAAGTAGCCAATTTTTTTAACCTCTTGCTATTAGCTGTGTGGTAATTTCCTATGATATTGAAACTATAATTCTTACTCGTTCTGATTTTTTGGGCACATCAATGCATCACATGGTAACCACAGACGCTGACGGGTAGACAATTCAAAATATTGCGTGGCGAGAGTTGTATAGCTTGTTTTGTTTAAATTATCAACAACCAAGATTAACATTAACACAGCATCAGTGACCCAGCCCTTTGTTGGAATACAGACTATAACAGTGTGCTACTCAATATTTAAAATACAAAAACACAAAAGTGACACACACAAAAAACAAAAAAAAAACACCAACATTTATTATGTTTATATTTACAGTGCTAAAAAAATAAGACCAATAACTTTCAATATACTATCAAACCAATCATAACATTCTATTCTCCAATCGCAACGCAATGTAAGCATAACATTCAAATCATCATAGTGCATCAAGTTCTGGTCCTTAAAAAAACATGTCATCAAATGTTAATTCTATAATATGAACACAAGTTCCATGCATGACTAAAGGGAGGGGGGGGGGGGGTTAAAGTATTGTTTTATAATTGTCAGGACCGACAGCATACGAGTTTCATTTGACGAACCCTATGTCATTTCAAGAGCAAGAAGTAGCTAGAGGAATTCTAAAACTATTCCACTAGATATCTCGTACTCTGATAGTTACATGAGACCAGACATTCTGTCTCCAGCGCTTGAGTGGGATGTCACATCAGAATTCAAAGCAAAATCCACATAATAAGTAGCCAATTTTTTTAACCTCTTGCTATTAGCTGTGTGGTAATTTCCTCTGATATTGAAACTATAATTCTTACAACCTATTGCCTGGATCTTGAATGCCTGGGCATTAACTAAGGTGGGAAAGATGTCGTCCACACAACAGTTTCTTCCTTCACAAAGCTGATCTATCCAAATTAACAGCAAGTGCCGATACAGTTTGGGCTCAGCTGCAAGGGTGTTGCACTGAGTGCAGCAAACTGCTTAAGGGTAAACAAAAATACTAGTTGATAATTAAAACATAATTATATTTAACGTTCAGTTGAATAGTCTCAAGACTAAGGTTTTTTTTATTAACATATTAGTGAGCATTGGAAAAGCCCATTCCCTTTAAAAAAAACAAACAACAAATACGTCATACAAGCATATATAATACATGTATTTACACAGACACAAATAACTGATGCAGCTTTTTAACTGGCTTAAATATTTACATTGTATACCGTAATAAGTATTCAAAAACCTTAAATGTATATGAAAAGAAAAGGCCCAAAGCAGCAACAATTATAAATCACATGATAAATTGGAGTTGATCCCCGACATCATAATCTCTGTGGCTCATCAGAAAATAGACATACACAAATGATTATGCAACATTTTTTTTTTAAAGACATATGTCCAAAAACGCCAATCTACTTACTTGGCATTTAAAAACAGGATATTCCCATTAGAGTAGGAAGATCTGAAGATGGTCTTCTGAGTAAAACTCATCTTCTTTTCATCAGGTACAAGCTTTACCACTCAGCCACCACAACCAATATTTGATAAAATAAAAAAATTAAAGTGAACTGAATGTATGTATATGTGCCATAAGTTCAACTTCTTTAGGTCCACGAGGCATTTTTACATAAACAGAACTTCATTAAGTTCATTTTTCTCAATGTCTAGTCTCCTTAAAATATTATAAAATATAACAACAAATATATAGATAAACTGAACCGCTCAAAACTCCCACCCAAATCTCTTCAGTATTTAATGATCTAAAACAATCTATTATGGTTCAAATAAATTACTTAAATTTCATGTAATAGGCTCAATTTTACACAAGGAAGCTACAAGAACTTTGTGTACATAAAAAAAAAAGCTAAGGTCATTAGGAGATGAAACAGTTTTTAAGGCAACAATTAAACAAAGCAGCATGACAGCTACAGAGGTCATTTACACAGTCATTTATTATAAGAGTAATAAAAATATACAATTTCAGTCCAATCAAGCTATAATAAAGTTTTGAAGCTACATCATCAATTGAACCACAATGAAACAGAATGAAAGACCAAGCTGAAACATTCCTACCCTTTTAACAAAAGATTGGGCTGGAAATGATCAAGTTGGGAGCAGATGATGGTCACATAAATGGGAGAGTTGAAGAGGAACATGCATTGGGATAAAAAGAAAATTTAATCTATTAATTATGATAAAATTATAACATAACTATGACACAGATTTTCTACAAATTTGTCAAAAGTCACCAGGTAACCCTATGTCTAGACACCATACACTGAGAGTATAATGTGATGGCCTTGATTTGAATCCAGTTGGTGATGAAAAGTTGTATTCAAATATTAGTGAATCACAAAAACTTCAATGAAATTCTTCTTTTCAAATGGTGAGGTGACTGTCCTATGAACAGACTACAATAAACTAAATTTTCAAAATGTGTAAACAAAAATGGATGGAGTGAAGTAATGGAAATGTTGATTTAGATTTTATTATTTATCACAATGTATCAGAAATATATATTTTTTTTTTAAAGATAGTTGATTGCATTTTCAAGTATGGTAATCAGTTCAATCAGCCCTGCATAATTATAAAATTAGTTAAAGTTTATGAAAATGATTTGTGCTGTCCAATTCTGAATATTGTCATTATTAACCAAAATAAACTAACAAATAATTTCTGTTTTTATGCCTTAGAAAATATATTTTAAATAAAAATGTTTTTGAATCAAGTCATTCTTGTTTAATTCCTTGGGTTTGCAGGCTGGTGAAAAAAATCTCATAAATACCTATAACAAACAAATGATTTGAGCAATTTTGATTCACACAATTATTAAGACAATAGGTTAAAGAAGCAATATTTTTGCCCTTAATTTCAAAGAAAGACCATGTTAACCTTTCACATATTGTGCCAATATTTAATGATGTGATTTAATTTCAACTAGCCATGTCTTCTCACTTTTTATGTTATTAAGAGGCATTGCATTGCTCTTGTTAAAGTGAAACTTCTTATTCACTTTTGTAATATAAAATGCTTAACAATAAAAACAAACAAACCTGATCTTCAATTCTATGTAGTTCCAACAACTGAATGGGGGGAGGGGGGAAACATCAATTCCATAAAATATTGCAAAAAAAAATTATTCTTTAGTCAAAACTAAATGAACTATCACTAATAATAGTAATTAAAGTAATCAAATGTGCATCAAGGCAAAGTGATGGTTTCAAAAATTACTTCTACAACACCTATCCCTTAAGACAGAACTGAATGAGATATTTACAATTAATTTAATAAGACAATATAAAGTTTAAGATTCTCTTCTACCCCCCCCCCCCCCCCCCACACACACACTAAAAAGGGTAATTTTGTAGAGCATGGAATATATAATTTCAACAAACTAACTGCATCAAAATGATAACTACAAAAGATTGTTTAAGAAAATGGCCTATGTGGCCTGTAGAGTGGCACAGTGTTGTTTTTTTCTCTCCTAGTAAAATAATCACATCATATATTTTAAAAAACAATGTAGTGTTTTAAAAGACACACAAAATTGAAACTGTAACCCTGATCATTTGTTGAGTGTTAGCAACTAGATCTGACAGTTTTCTGAGAAGAATTTTGATTCAAGTTTTGCTGAAGATATTCAAGGCTTCTGTTAAAGCATGACACTGTGGACTGCATATTTCAGGGCTGCTGAATTCACAAAGCATTAGTGGATTGGTAGGGAGGTACCAAAATCCCTCTGTCTTTGTTTGCCCCATTTCTTTTTGTACTCTTTGTGACAATAACAACTCCCCACATACAAAACTACACTCTTTTAAGACAAACCAACTTGAGAATAAGATATAGAAAAAAATCAATGGCTTTAATTGTCACATAATAATTAAATAGCATTTAGTGAAGACAAATATATGTAAAACTTGGACATATTATAACAAAGGTTGGTCAAGCAGACATAAACAAAAAGATATGTGATGAATATTTATTGCTTAAAAATGAAATTCAATCTTTATACAATATGAGTATGCTACATATATAGGCCAACAATAGATATTTTAAAAAGAATACAACAGTCTTTAAATATTATTCAAACATTTATATCACAATGTATTTTTCACAGTCATAAAGTGCAAGATGTGCTTAAAGAGAAATATGAAAGCACAAATATCTGACAGAAAATAGAGACTGGGCGAGCCCTTAGGAAGGATGCCATCTAGAGCAGTTCTGCATGGCACAAGACGTAGAAGAATACCAAAAGGAACATTATGGATAGTGGATTAAATGAGAATGAATGGATATAAAAGAGGCTAGAAAAAAACTTGAATGGAAAGAGTGGAGAGTGGCTTATATTATGGAGCCCTATGTTCTACAAAAAGAACAGGTGATAATATTACATATATTGATAAATTATGATTGAAGATTTTTTATGCTTCTATACTATGTTTTTCCTGGCAAGTTTAGTCAACCAACTGGTCAAGGACATTTAAGAATAAATAATTGAGTTCTTTCAAGTATAAATCCTTGTATAATAAATGAAAATATTTTTTTTTCTTTTCAGGATGTTAAACAAAATACTTACACAATATAAAAAAAAGGTACATGATAAATGCATGTATCACTAAAAGTTACAACATCAATTTGATGTTTTAAAAAATTTGATTTTCTTCATAACAAAAAATGGCCATACAAACTTGAGAACTAACTCATTTGCTAGGATAAAACAAACATTTAAAGCATTGAGCTGACCACTTGTAGCTCAGTGTCCATTTCATCATGCTCTTCCAGCAGACCTTTCTTGTGGTCAGGGGTCACATTGTTGCTCTTCAGAAAGCCCCACTTCTCAGTAATGCTGCTGTTCTGGCGTGGGGGCTTCTGGGATAGGTCCCAGTCTCCTCTGTGTGTGGAGATGTTATCCATATCCTGGTCCTGTTCGTAGCTCTTATAGTATTCTTGTGTCAGCAAAGTTTCTTTTCTAGGCTTACGAAATCTGTTAACATTATTATAAACATAAAGGATAGGTTGTGATAGAGAAAGGGCAAAAACATGAGACATTTGTTAAAACATCTTTCATTTGAAGAGTTTTACAATACTATGATAGAGTTATAGCATGGCTGTTTTTTTTTTTAGATGTACCGGTATAAAAAGAAAGAAAAATACAGATTATACAATGTAAAGTGGAAAAAAAAATATAAAGAAATATTTCATTTTTCCATTTATTTTAATTTCATGGATTTAAAACAAAGACATTTTAAAGTATCCAGAACCTCAAAAATGACAACAAATCTTTTTTTTTAGAAAATAATATTTTTTTTTTATTTTCTTCCGCTTTGCAGAGCAGTATTTTTTATAAATTCAAAATACTTTTTTTAAACCAAAATTCAACAGGCAATAAGTAAATTATGTAAAGAGAGATTTTTCTGAAAGAGAAACATTTGATAAACTTATATTAAAAGTTTGCAGCTTTTGGCTCTCTTTAGGAGAAAAATGTGGTTTATATTGTCAGGGCAGCAAAGAAGAGAGGTGGAGGGTGATAGTTATAACCCAAGTTGGAGAAATTAACTTTGTTATGACATGAAATGAAGCAAACATAAACACAGACCAGTAGAGATAAAGTTGCCAAGGCAATGCTGATAAATCTTAGAATGTACAACATTTTACGAGGACTCACGTTTTCAATAATAATGAAGCAGCCACAACTGATACAGAAGATAAAGCCATGGCTGCTGAGGCCATCCAGGGTCGTAACTCTATTCCAATGGGTGTTAACATTCCTGGACAAGAATTAAAGCAAAAATTTGCTATAAAGTTTGTTAGATCTATTAATACTCTAAAAATTCATAATAAAAATATTTAGTATGGCTTGAAACATGCTTACAAAGTGATTAATATTGTAAAAATTTTTATGAAGAGGACTTTTAGCAAATTTTTGGGCAAAAGTTTAAACTATCATTGGACAACAAGTACAATATAAAAAATACCTTTTAAAAAACAAAGCTTATATGGAGTGAAATAGCATCAATTCTATTAAATCCACCATGTAATTAATTTGTGCAAATGGAAATTTTTTAATTAATTGCTTTTGTTTAATAAAACTTTAATGCTTATGCTGAGTCCAATCACTTTGTGGACCAATGTGGTGGAAAAAGAGAAGGAAGGGGTATCCGGGAGAAGTTTTTCGTGCTGCCTTTTCAACAACAATAAAAAAAATGTTGCTAGAGTCTTAATTCAAACTTCACAATAGAAAACCTACTTGTTAGCCACTGAGCTATCCAAGTGCTTTGAAAAGTAAAAAGTTTTATAGCCTATTTTTATTTTAAATTGTTAAAATTTAAGCAAACAACCTAATTCTCTACACAAAGCTCTCCTTAGCTTGGTAGTCACTGTATCTGCATAAAATAAAATTAATTAATTACAACTTATTGATTATGATTTTTACATTGTTTCATATTGTTAAAATAATTGTGCAAAGTTTCATGTTGACTCAAGAATGGGAAATGGGAGAAATAATATGCACAAGAATTCCACCCAGACAGACAGAGTGAATTTATATAAACTTTGTAACAATGTACTGAAACAAATGTTTCACTTCTGATTAGCTGTTTCAAATATTCATATCAATGTTGTCTACCACTAGAATATTAAAGACAACTTAAAGTAGGTACTATTTTAATGGCAGTCAGTACATTAAGTTGCCTACCTGCAGCTATAGGTATCCCCAATAAATTATAAATGCATGCTGAAATAAAATTGATGTGTATTCTTCTAACTGTAAGTTTAGACAACTTGATGGCTGCATACACATCCAAGAGATCATTCTGAAAACAGTGAATGGAAAGCAATTATATTAATAATGCCAGGAGATGAATGATAATAATGTCAGGAGATGAATGATATCAATAATGCCAGGAGATGATTGACAACAATGTCAGGAGATGAATGATATCAATAATGCTAGGAGATCAAGTTAAAGCAAACTGATGTAGTAAATCAAATCATATCACTGACCTTAATAAGTACAATATCAGCTGCCTCCACAGCCACATCTGTTCCTGTGCCAATTGCTATACCAACATCTGCTTGGGCCAGAGCTGGGGAATCATTCACACCATCGCCCACCATAGCAACCTTGACCCCCTTAGCCTGCAGCTGCTTGATCTTTTTCACCTTGTGAGATGGTAACACTTCTGCAAAAACTCTTTGGATGCCAACCTTCAATGAGAATAAGGTTGCAATTAAAATGGAAAATTGCTTTCTGATGACTAAAAAATTTTTAAATATTTATAAAAGTATTACTAAATGGTAACCAATACTGGAATACCAAATCCAATCATTTTGTATTTTGGATTATTTCTGAACCAGATGCTGACCAAGAAAAAATAGCATTTATTTGTTCAGAACAATCTTAGACAAAGAGCACCTAAGCAAATGGGACAATATTTGTAACCAGATTTTAAAAATAAGATCATGTACTTCCAGCAACAATTTAGGTTCCCCTAAGTAAAAAGAGAGACAGAAAAGCAGAAGTGTGCAAGAACTAAAAGGAACATAACAGAAATCGTACTCTCCCCCCCCCCCCCCCCCCTCCCACATGAGAAAAAAAGGTTCAATGGTGAGTACCAACAATAAAGGAAAATTTATGAAGTTGGTCACTAAAAGTATACAAATAGCAATGTTCTGTTATATGAATAAACAAAGGTAGGTTAAACAAACTAAGTGTTTTTGAAAAAAAAAGACAGTAAAATATTTCTCAATATAAAAAAAAGCCTCTTACAAATATAGAAATAAGAATTTCTAACAACCAAAAGCTAACATGTGGGAAGCGTGGTCAAGAGGCTAAGTGTGATTGAACTTGGCTTGGCTACCAAGAAGGGGGCTCGAGGTTCGACACCCGACTCGGGCAGAGTTGTGTTTACTGAGCGCCTAAAGGCAGCACAGAAAACTAACTCCTAGATACCCCCTCCCCCCCCACCGGTCCACAAATGAGATTGGACCAAAAGCGCTCTGAGCATGCTATAAGCATGAAAGTAGAGCTATATAAAATCTATAATAATAATAATAATAACTGAAAAAAATCTTAAAGACTTAAAAAAAATCCTAACCTGCTTAGCAATGGCTTTAGCTGTTTTCAAGTTGTCCCCTGTCAGGAGAATCACGTCAAGTCCCATCCTCTTTAGTTCATACACAGCAAGATGAGCTTCTGATTTGACAGTGTCTGCCACAGCAAGCATACCAACAATAACACCTGCGTGACAATAACAAGAACAGAAAGGCCATTCAGTGCAGTAGATCCTTGTCTCTTTAATTAATGTTCTGAAGAATTTTTTTTACAAAATGCTTAATATTCAGAACATGTCTCTGTATTCATTTGGCTCTATACCATTTCTCTGGCAAACTTTCACTTGGTTTGAGGACCACATGGTTTATGACCAGTCATTTGTACATTTTTTCTTTTTGAACTCAAAACAAAAATATTTTATTTGAGACCTTATAGATCAAATTTATAAGACTGCAATACATTGTCAAATGATTAACAATAATGCATTAGGGTTACAAGAAAGTAGCATACACTGCAATCATAAACATCCTCTAATGCTAGTACTGACTGGTCTAGTGGCAACATGAACAGTTTCTGCTAAAGATGTTTGTTGTGTGGAACATACTTGCGAATCTGTTTTATCTCCCCTTTAATCGGTGGGCAGCCTTGCTGGTAAAACTCTTTCCTCATTTCGCTCTCTTTTCTCTCTTGTCATATTCTGAACTATCTTTTCATTTTTTTATCTAGGGCTGTCAGATATCAAAACATCTACTAACATTTATGCCAAAGGAAGGAAACTACTTCCCTTTTCCTATTTCAAAATCATAATAATGGCTGAAATATTTAAGGTATCAATAAAAATTATCAATAAAAATACAGGTAAAATAATGTTAACAATTACCATCTATAGCACACAGGACAGCAGTATGGCCTTGCATCTCATGCTCTGTCATGACTTGGTCCATCGTGTCAATTACCACTAGTCCATTTCTCTGCATCCACTCTCGGTTGCCTATGAGCACTTCAAACTCCTGTGATGATTCAGCCCCTAGAGGTATGTCTGCAAAAGTAGTATATAAAATACAAAATAAAAAATTAAAGTTATTCCAACCCCAGAGAATACAAATATGTTAGTACTATCTCCATAAAATTAAAAACAATAATTAGCTAAAAACAGTTCAGAGAAAACTCAATTTCAAGCATCCATGAATCCATTGTAAAAGTTACTTTTGACTAACTAGAGATTGAATCAAACACTTCATGCAGTGGCACAGTTTTGTATTCATTTACATTCTGAGTAGGAGGTCAGCTGAGGAATTAGAACATAAACTTGATTGCATCTTCTAACTATTCCTTGTTAATTTTCTTAAAACCAATCAGACAAGGGTTCATTTAGAAACAAGCTTAAGATCTGATAAGAGTCACATGGACACCCTTAATCACCAGTCACCTTCATACATCAATAAGAGATAAAAGAATGGAAACATTTAAACTCTACTAGTTCTAGCTGCAAAGTTGACAGTTAAAAATGAGCTTTTACTCTTTCTCTCCCAACTGACGATACCAATGTTGATTCTATCAGAACGTGTTAAATAATAAGGGAGAGAAAGAGTTAAAAAGATTGCTAGCTGTTGATAAAAATAAGGTTAAAAATCACAACATAATTTGATCACATTTACTTGTAAATTTAATGCAACAAAAAGTATTACAAAGACACAAAACACAATGATTTTTACAAAGTTGCTTGCCTCACCTAGCATAAGATTAGCGGTTTCCTGAATGCCATAAAGAAGGTTGTCTATTAAAATGTTCTGGCTTCCAAATTTGTTCTTTCTGTTGTTGACTTCAGATAAGTTGATTCCAGATAGGATAGACTCCAGGTGTGAGACTTTACACTTGATTCCACACCCAGGAACTGCTGAAAACTCTGACACCTTTCCAAGGCTTTCTGTAAGCAATGTCTGGATAGGTGTCGGAAGATTTAAAATAAAAATTTCATAATCAAATTTTTTTCTAACAGTTTAATTCATTTCTTTCTCTTGAATTAATTAAAATCTAAGATTTAACAATTAATATAGTAGATAATGTTATTCCCATTTATAGATTTTTATTGAATTTAAGTATTATCATTTTACTTGTGTCCATAAAGTATTACTAATCTCTAGACTTTCTGGTCAGAAAGTCATCTAGATTTGTGATTTAAACCATGCATTGAACATTACTGTTGAGACCCTATATCTAAATTAGATATTTCAGACTAAATGTGAGACTTGTAATAGTAACTACATTAGAGAAACAGGCAACAAAATCAACACACTGATCTAAATGAGCATGAGTATATGGGAAGAATTAATATCTTCTACAAAATAGCACAGAAAGAGCAAGTCAGCTAATGAAGGCAGTCTTTTGAAAGTAAGTTAAGAGCTTTTTACCTCTTTAACATATTTTAAGATGGCAGAAGCTATTGGATGTTCACTGCTGGTTTCTGCAGTGCCTGCGATAGCAAGAAACTTGACAAAGGAGCAAGTCTTGTCCTTGACAAACATGGAGACTCTGGACACTCTGGGTACACCGTGAGTGATTGTACCAGTCTTGTCAAATACAATCACCTTCAGCTGGTGAACACAAAACACTAATACCCTACTTTTTAAACTAATTCAATTAATCCTATTTCCTAAAACAATAAATAAATAATAAAACAATGGTTGCCTTTTTCATTTTTTTTTTTTTTCCAAATAAAAGCTGCTTCTATATCTCAATGTTTTAATAACACCTATTTCTATATTTTCATTGCTAAAAACAAAAAACACCCCTACATGAACTGTCTTTGTAACAAGGTTATAATGTGAATACTGGTATTAATATATCATCTTTCTATAATAAATATTTCAACTCAATGAAAATTCATAGAAATTATTAGCTTTCATGATTATTCATATGGTATAAAATAATAAACATAAAAAAATAATATTTTTATAATTGGGGATATTACAAGTATAACAAACTCCAATTTATCTTATTTTCAAGTTTACATTATTTTTAGCACTCTAGAGTTATAGCATTTTACTATCTTTAAACCTCAAAAACTTTTTTCCCCTAAAATTTATTTATGTTATTAAATGAAAATAGAAAAAATATATTAAAAAAAAATACAAATTATTAATAAATACATTGTTTGGAATAATTTTTAAAACTCAAAATGTTACTAAATATTAATATTTCCATAATACAAGCCTGATTTATTCTGTTTACATGCTTACAATTTAGTTTAAACAAAATTAAATAAAACTGTTTTAATGAATGAAAATGATGGTTAAAAAAATGGTTACTTAAATACACCAATGGCTACTCAAACTGTCAATTCAAACAACACTAGAAATTTTAAAACAACACTTATATCCATTGGAAAATGTACAGACCTTTTGAGTTAGCTCCAGAGGCTCTCCCCCTTTTATTAAGATTCCATTTGTAGCACCAACACCTGTGCCCACCATTACTGCTGTTGGGGTAGCCAGTCCTAAGGCACAGGGACAAGCAATACTTAACACAGTAATGGCATAGAGAAAGGCTTTCTCAAAGATGATTTCCGACTTTGGGATATTAGTACGTGGCTGAAAAAAAAAAGGAAATGTAACTTATTGGAAATGATTAATTATCTTTTTTTTTTTCTTTTTAATGCAATATTGTCTTAAACTTTGATTAGGAGAATAAATTAAAAAAAACAACTATATTAAACCTCTAAGTATATCATCTGGAATTACTGTGAAGAACAGGATGTAAAAATCTATAATATCACAACCTGTGATATATTGCTAGAAAGAATAGAAGAGAAACCAACCAGCATTTTTGTTTCAAAATTAAAAAAAAAAAATACACTATGAACTGTGGCAAACAAACACTTGCTTGAGATAAATATTAAGTAACAGGAAAAAAGTAAAATAAGGTGTGTAACTATTTAAAAAATTGATACTTTAATCAAGATTTTCAAAATGTATAGAACTAATAACAGCTCAGCTTACAACATAAAAAATGTATCATAAAAGTGTATAGTATACTTGTACTTAAAACATATTATTATATGTATGTTACTTAACAAGACTAATTAATACTTTCAGAATTGGAGTACATTCTCATGAGCAAAATAATGTGAAAATGACATTTAAAGACAATTTATTTTTCTCCATCGATTGCATTAACAATGATGAAATAAAGACTATTCTCAAACAACTCAAGCCAAAGAAAAAAACATTTTGAAAAACAAATTTATCTAAGGGAAAGATCCACTAATTACTGCCATTTATCTCAAGATGGCAGAGTAAATTGGTTATACTAATAGATTAACTAATAGGTTAATTATTTGATTCTTATTGACATTGAATAATTATGCGAAATTTCAACTTGATCCAAGAATGAAGAAAAAATGTGACAAAACGTAAAAAGGAGAATAGATCTGTGTATACATCCACACCTATCATTAAGTATAATTTATTCCCCTTATTTCAATATCAAATGAAGTAATTAATTACTTATCAATGAACTATGAGTTTCAACTTGATCTTAGAATGGGAAGTGGGAGAAAAACATGTTCAAACTTTTTACCAAGCAGACAACAGAGTGAGTTGATATAAGCTTTGTAATGGAGGATGTGAAAGGCATACTAAAGAATTAAATTCTTCTGCAAAAAGAATGTCTGGTCTGTCAACAAACACTCTAATGCTGCACTAATATACATTATAGGTTTATTCATAATTAGTTTCAGCAGCTTCAGATCTACTTTTGTAGATAATTAGTTAGGATATGGTAGAAATGTGTGCGATATAAGGCAGAAAAAAGCAGACAAGGATAAAAAATGAGGTATAATTTAACTAAGTTTCAAAAGCTAAAAAAAAAAATTAATAAAAAAAAAATAACAATAAAATTGTACATTTTAAAATGTGAGTCTTGATGTGAAAAATAGACAAAATAATTTGGTAACAGCTTGATGTGCATAGCCTAGCTGTGTGAAAAAAGATTTGCTTTCTTCCCTTAAACATTGGACTCAAAGGCAATATCGGATTAGTTTTTACATTTTTATTTTAAATTTCATATTGAAAATAGCAAAGCTAGTGATGAGGAAATGGTTCTAAAGGGTAAACACCATACTTACAGATGTTGAATTCTGGATCTAAAGCATATTTTAAAATATTTTAATGAAAGCTAGTTGTTATAATATTTGCCCACAGAGCTGACGATCCTCTGATTATATTATATATATAAGTATATTATTGTGAGACTACTAACATACAAAGAAATATTGGTATAAGAACATGAGATTCTTTTTTAGTCTTGACCAAACTTAAGGTTCAGAATGGACATTTTTATTAGAAACCTATAACTTTACCTTAACACTACCCGACTGGTGGACTGCTTTTTAAGTAATTTCCAAAATGGCCGCTATGCTGGTGGACTGTTATTTTTGGTACTTGCCAATTTCAATAAAAAAAAATGAGTCAGAATCTAGCATCAATCATAATAAAACTATATGCTTAGCTATGTAAAGTGTTTCTGTGTATCAATGTCTTACGTTCAAACTTTATGTTATCTTCTAATCATTAGACTTTAAAGGGGAGTATGTGACAGGAGCTGCACAAAATGTCTTTATGTCTTCCTGACCACCAAGCATATATTCATTTTTCACATTAACAATTTTTCCATTTCTTTATTTTCAAACGTTTAAGGTTGTTTCTGCTTACTCACATCATAGTTTTTTTCCAGCAGTTTGATGTCAGTGTAACCAATGATGACCCAGACAATCAGAGTGACCAGTGACAAAATACTGACCACTGGAACAAATATGCCAGCTATTTTGTCAGCTAAGTTTTGAATTGGAGCCTGATGGAGGAGAAATGCACAGCAGATTAGCATTACATGAAATGAAACAATGTTAATCTAAGGATTAGTGGTTCTCAAGTTTTACAGATGACACAAAGCTTACTTTGGAAGTCTGAGCTTCTTCCACTAACTTTACTATCTGACTGAGTGTTGTATCAGCTCCAACATATGTGGCCTCTACTAATAGCATACCATTTTGATTTATGCTGCCTCCAATCACAGGTGAACCTGATACATTTTTAAATAAAAAGCATTATGGTTCTAGCTAAAATTGCTTTGAGATAAAGAAAGAAAACTTTTGTTATTGAATGTATCCTTGGTTGTCATGACAATCATTTTCCAAACTAGTTTCAATCCTTGTAAAGATTAAATTTTAAATGTTGAATTTGGTAGTCCAGCTAAGTGTATGAGTCCAGATAATTGATGGGTAAAGTAATTGTAATTTTGTTCTGGTTGCACATGATACATATTAACACTAGGTGTAGAAAGAGGTCACTTTTATTTAAATATAGGAACAAAAATGTGTGTCTACTCAGTATTAATATGAAGTCAATTGTGTCTTTTAAATCAGTTTAAACAGAAATAAAATTTTGCTATGGAAATTAAATTATGTTGGTCAAAATACTGGCAAACTATGTAGCCATTCAAATGCAGTGGGTAAACTTTTTGGCTATTTGGTTTTCCAGTTTACAGAGGATATCTTTCAGTTAACTATGACATGTTAATCAAAATATACTGTTTTATGTTAAATAGATGCCTTTATTCACCTATGGATTTTTCCACTGGCATACTCTCCCCTGTTATCAGTGACTCATCACAAGCTGATTGGCCAAAGACGACCTTGGCATCCACAGGAATCTTACCACCTGGAGTGACCTTCAGAATGTCACCACGCTGGACAAGGTCAAGAGAGATGACCTTTTCAGAAAAAATTTGGAAATTCTTATCCACCTGTACCAAAACTGCGTCTGCTGGCTGCAGAGAAATCAACTTGGCCAAGGCTTCACTGGTTTTTCCCTAGAACCAAGAAAAAAAAAATTAAAGCTAATTCTAACACAAAAAAATGTTACTAAAAAAGTTTGCATAAAAGCTTTATAAATTGTATATATGTTCCAAGTTTCTTCACAATAAAATATTCTTATTTCATTCTTATTTCATCTATAAGAAGATTAGTTCTTGTAAACTTAATTTAGCTATAAGGTTCATCCAGGTCTATTTAACTTACTTTAGCTATAAGGTCCAGCCAGGTCTATTTAACTTACTTTAGCTATATGCTCCAACCATCTGCCCAGTGATATAAACACCATCAACATGGGTGTTGTCTCAAAGAAAGTCATAGGGCTGCTCTCCTCCTCCTGGACCATGGCAGCTATAAGTACTGCCAATGAGTAGAGGTAGGAAATGGTGGTTGCCATGACAACTAGCACATCCATATTTGTGGACCTGTGCTTCAGCACTTTGTAGGCTTGGATGTAGAAATACCTGCCACCGAAAAACTGCCAAGAAATTAACATAGTTGTTTAATACATTATTTCTATAAAAATTTATTGATACAAAATTTTTAAAAATTTTGTAACAATGAAGGATGCTTGGGATACAAAGTGAGACAGATGAATCATTTGCCATGGTACTGCAGAGAAAGGTGACCAAAAGAAAACCTGTTTATACAATGTGCAATTGGTCTGACACGAATCAAGTGGAAGGCTTCTGATCAGGAGAGGAGCAGATATTTTAAACTGCAACACTATTGAAAACCAAGGGTCCATTGAATGAATAAACATAATTAGAATTACAACCATTTCAAAGGTTTTCATGACTTCATACTCTAAAACCTATCCAGTGAACTCCTTACCTGTACAGGTGTGGCAAGAAGAAACATGAGGAGATTCAACCAGTCAAGCCCAGGGATGATCATCTTTTGAGGATAGTGACCGTCCATTTTTTCATGTGACCAGGGCTTTTCAGCAGTGTGATTGCTGTGGGGGTCACTGGCATTGTATGTCATGTCATGAGAGTCCTGGGAGGGTATACCAAACATAAACACCATCATGATGATCATTGAGGGACCACCAAATATTAGGGACCATAAGAATGATGTCCTCCACCTAAATACATCAAAGAAAAAAAATCTTATGTAATAGATAAATGATATATATGATAAAAGAAAAATTACATATATTCACCAATATTGAACTAATTCTTCCTTTTATACATGCATAAAAAAGAAAAGCAAATAAACAATGTCGATAAACTTGGGTTATTCAGGCAATATTTGTTTTCAATAACTGTATCTCATAAGAACTGAAAAAGCATTGAGATTGTATTATGTTGTTGGCTTCCTTCAGTCATTTAACAACTATGGTTAATCTCATGAGAATAATGAAAATATGGGCATTAGCTATGGACAGAATGATGTCACCCACCCAGCACTCCCCCCTCTCCATACAGCTGATGTGTCCAAAAGAATGGAAGGTATCTGATACAGTTTGAGACCAGTTGCATTGCAGAACAACAAACCTGTCACAAATCCATGCGCCGTTCCTTAAGGGACCGTTGCATAAATGGCGAGTCCCCCATGGTTAGCTTGGTATAACGAAGGAAAATGTCGGAGGCTCCCAGTGCCCTCAGCCTTTGGACATGTTCAGCTAAGCATGCGTCCGGGAGCCAAAGGCATTGGAAACAGCAATGCTTTACATAGGCATTGACTTGGGTCTCTCTCAAACAGAACTGTGTTCACACAGGTTGTTTTTTTTTTACTGTTTGAGGTCCAAACAGGTTTTTTTTTCAAACTTCGAAGAGCATTTGGTTCAGCTCTTGGACCATCAACAAGATTCTGCAAGGGTGTAGCACTATGTACTGCATAAAGATAGCCAGCTCCAGATGTTTCCTCAGGGTTGACTCACGAAACCTATTCATGTTTATAGTGGCAAGGCAGCAGAGGCTTGGCCGAGTTTTCCTTCTCCTTCCAAAAGGCTAACAAGTAATTTCTGTCAGAAGCTTACAGGCATAAGCACCTTTGCACCTTCTCATATAAATGATAACCCAATCTCTGAGTCACACATGAAGGTCAGGAGTTAGACTGGTTGTGAGAGGTTATTTGAGATGTATGCCATTTATAGCCTTTTATTGATATCATGTAGTATGCATATGCAGAGATCAATAATGGCATGAGAAGATGCCAAAGTCTAATTTCAATAATGAAGATCTGACTTATACCAGTGTGATTGAAAAAAAAAAAAGCTAAGAATTTGAAGTCAGCAAAGGTGCTTTAAAACTATAATCAAACTACTAAATGCTAAAAATATTGGAAGATTTTAATCTTCACTTGCTAATTTAAATTTAAACAAACGAAATGTTATGAGAAGTAAAAACCTATTTTCATTGAGAAAGCATATCAAGGACTTATTTTCATTATGATTTGTAGCAAAACTATAAGCAAAAAAAAAAGTAAATTAAAATTGTGTTTTTTGTTTTGTTCATCTTATTACTTTTATTATTTAAAAAAATCAAAGATAAATGAAATGTACTGAAGACAACAATATTTTTGTGCAAACTATGAATGTTTAAAAATTCATATTTAGAGAAGCATTTGGAATTTCAAGTACTGAAGTGGTATCTTTAACAACAACAGAGTTGTACCTCTTGATCTCCTCTCTGTGATCATAGCGTGATGCTCTCATGTCATCATCTGTTCTTAGTTTAGCTTCAAAGCCTAATGACTGTAAGGATATATACATAAAATAATAATTTAAAAAAGCTATTTCTCACAGTAGTTGGTAATTAACCATTTTCATTAGAAGTATTTCATAATACTTTTTTTTTCTATCTTCTGTTGGTATCTGGCCAGAAGCTCTACCAGATTATGTAATTATTTAAATGTCCTGACCTTCTGAAAATACAGTGTTTAAAATTCAAGTTGAAATTGAACACACTCTATACATCATTCAATAATACACTTTATAATTCAAATTCAATAACAGATTCACAAAAATTAACTTAACATGAAGATTGAAACTTATGAACTGAAAAGACTGATTATTTTGGATCCTGAAATAAACTTGTCTCCTCTATAGATATAGGTCTTCAAACCAAAGGTTTAAGAATGCACTTTTACTGGAAATGAATTATTTCCCTTACAACAATTTACTCTTCTGAGCAGAAACTCAAAGCTTTGAGAGGCCAAAGTATAAATAAACTTGCAGTTTAAAATCCTATAAACCAATCCATACAATACCTTTATGGCTTCAATGATGTCTCTGGGACCAGTCAGCTCAGAATCAAAAGTAAATTTTCCTGTCTCTGTGGCAAGAGCTACAGAGGCTGACAAAATTCCATTCTTTTTCTTCATCTCAGACTCGATGCGGTTGACACAAGAACTACATGTCATACCAAGTATCTGAAATAAAAATTTAACACAACCTTTTCAGAATCAATTCAAATAAATTTTACATTTTTCAAGGCATTCAATATTATATTATGTCTGTTTCTTTCCTTAAAAAAAAATAGCTTTGAATTAAATAGATGGCTTCTATCATCTAGTGATTGCCATCACTATGAACTCCAGTTGAAACCCCCGCATGAGGTTTGCACTAGGATGTAAAAATCTTCTTCAAAGAAGAAATGTCAAAAACAAAACAAAAAGACAATTCATTATTTATGATTAAAAGGAAATATACAAACTTTCAAGATGATATTATTTAATTCATAAAAAACAATTCTTGCAAATACAGTGTTCAGAGTTGTATCAAGTCAATCTATATGCCTTTGTCATGACAGTTATAAAAAAAATTAATAAGACATCCCAGACAATTAAAAAAAATAATAATCTAAACTTGATCATGAAATTATTTTTTTTCCCCTTTTGCAGTTTAATTACAGCTACCAATACTGTCAAAACTTGTCTTAAAAATTAATTTTTTAAAAAGTGTTTAAACTTTAATTGGAAAGCTCTCCAGCACTGTTTCAGATGCAACAAAATTTAATAAAATTAAACAGCCTAATATCCCAATTAATTTGCCAAATAAATCTTCCAGGTTTAAATGGAGTCACAAACCAGTGGTTTGGAAAATAAATAGTAATGTCAAAGTAGACATAAAAAATTCCACACCGTCAATTCACATGTTCCTTGGCCAACTGCTTCTCCCTCAGCAACAGAAGCACTGAACCCTAAGTCTTCGACTTTATTTGCAACTTGACTAGGTAGAACATAGGCAGGATCATAAGTCACTTCAGCTCTCTGGGCCATTAATGAGACCAGAATTTTGTGAACTCCTAGGAATAAAAATTAAAATTACAGATTTTGAGAAAATCACAATTAAAAGTAATTGAACTAATGTAGGTTAAAGAGCATAAAAATTAGATTTCAATAATATGCTCAGCAAGCACAAACAAATTTTTGTGGGGTCAGCACAGTGGAATACTAACAATTTCACAATTTCAAAATGAGTGAGCTCAACAAAAATTTGGTCCAGACATTCAACTTAATAGAAGAATAGTTATACAGGTTAGAAATTAAATTAAGATGTGGGCTGAATTATTATTGGCCTGTTGGACTCCCCAAAAAAAGGCAAGAACAATTCTTTGCTTAACTCATCAACCATGAAATAATTATTTAAAGGAACTGTTAATAGAACTTTTGTGTACTAAATATGTAATGCCAAAAAAGTTATTTTATGGCTGTACTAGTTGAAGATAAAATATCCTCACAAATGAACAAATATTGTATTGAGGCCTTAATAAGTTTTCCACATTAAAATGTAACACTGAGAATGAAATTTTATTTAAAGAAAATATGTTGTCCTTTTCTCAATAACATTTAGTCCAGAGTTTTTGATGAGGATACACAAAATTGTATTTTGTAAGTAAAAAAAGTTATATGGTTGATACTTTGTCACTAAATATATATTAAAAATGCAGCAGTGTTTTGTGATTACAAATATCTAACCATTGACAGTTGATGGGTATCTTAGGATTGGCTTCTTTAATCACATGAGAAGTTGCAAAGGGAAATGATATTTCAGCAGCATTGATTCTTTTAAGTTTAATTTATTTAAAAAAAACAAACAACTTGTTTCCTTAATAAATAACATGTTTTGTTACTGACCTTCCATTTTGCCAACATTTTTCTCAATGGTAGCCACACAGGATGCACATGTCATGCCAGATATATTCAAGTAACATTTCTCATAGTCTTCATCATCAAAAGCTTTGGTGGCATTCCCTTTCTTAGGAGTAGCACCATTTAGTTGAGTTTCACAAACAGATCGGATTCTTTTTTTATTTGATGAATCTGTAAGGAGAAAGTGTTGCTGCATAGTTAAGTCTTCATTTCATTGGTATAAAACAAAAGGAAAGTTGTGTTTGTCTTTGTTATAAAAGTTTAAATAGTCAGTTTTGTTTCACTGAATAAAAGAGGCTAAATTAAATCATGCATTAAGATTGCAACTGTGTTGTTGAAACTATCATGCAATAGAATACACTCAACAGATTTACATATTAAATGATTTTCTGTATCCTTGTTGCTTGAGAGTGGTAATAACTGAAGCCATCTCTCTCATATTCTGTTCCTAAACTCTGTTCGACAGGGAACTACTACAGTCTCATCGACCAATTTTCTTCCATTCACTGCAGTCTTCAGATTTTCTCTAGTGTTAGATGCTCTCAAAACGTGTCTATCAATCTTCCTTTGCATGATTCTCTTATTCAAATAGTATACCCTGTAAAGACAGACTTTTGAAAATCTTCTGTGCACCTGAGATGGTCAAGGCTGGAATCCTCTAGTAAGTGATGCCATAAAATTACTGATTTCCTCACCACTTTGGTACAACCTTTTTAAGAAACTTAATGAATCTCAACAACATTCACAACACCATTTACTCTGGCAATCAAGGCACCCACATCCATGAAGATGCAGAACCCTTAAATTCCTCCTTAAAATAGATATATACATATGTATCTTCAACTTCTTAAGCCTTTTAAGAAGTGACTTGAATTAACATTCAATCATGAAAACATAAGGAAATAATTAAAGTTGACTTTGAGACAAGTTAGCATTAACAATTTATGTAATGAACTGATGAATAGAGATAAGGCATTATAAATATAATTGGGGGAAACAAAGAATCTGAACAGGAAGATGACTATTGTGAAAGATGGAGGTGAGAGCAAAGAGAGTTGTTCTGTAATAACTGTTAAAAACGGTTGTTACTGAATTTTAAAGTCATACAATTTATTGGCAGTGGTGTTTTGTAACCATACACTTGTCTTTTGATTTACAGCTTTTGCAATTAACTTGTGAAAGTTACATAATACGCAAGGTTTCACTTTTTAAGGCTGTTGATAAAGTTTTTTGATGAGGGATCTTTTCATCCTTGATAAATTAATGTATTGCAAAAACTTTCAACTTGCTCCCTTTTCAAGTGCTATACTTCACTATTTTTATTATATCAAATGGGTTCACAATTATGTAATTAAATATTCTATTCAAACTAATTAAAGTTGCTATTGTTTGGACTAATTGAAGTTTCCTAAAGCCTTTAAGTTCATCTAAATGTAGAAATACAATACGTTAAATTAGGCCTATCTGAATCCACATCTGCATGCTTGCATTTAGTTTTTGATCATCTAAATTTTAATTATTATGAGGGCACGTAACAATAGATGTAAAAATAGATGCACATCATGTGATAATCAATTTGTGGGCCGGATGGTATGGTAATGCTTGGTGCCTCAGTGGAAATTTCTGTTAGTGTAAGCCCGGTTCCGCACGAACTTTGACTCCTGATGCCGTCACTGTGGAGAGAGCGTCGAAACAGTGTCGCACGTCTTGTACGAATGTCCCCAGCTCCGCGAGCTAAGGGGGGACCTGTCTGACCAGTCACTCGACTTGTATGGTAGCTATGAGGCACTACGCCGAACGGCTAAGTTTCTTGCCAGAACACTACGGGAGGACTAGTCCTTCCTGCTCTGATTTTTCAATAGGAGTTCATCTCAGGTTAGTGGAAGCAGGTAGGCAAATAATAGTGTCAAACACAGCCTCCATCGGTTTACCATGGTTTAACATTTTTTTTATCTCCTTCAGGGTGAGGATGGAACAGAGACCTGAAAACACCATTCAACAAGTCTGCAATGCCATTCCACAAGGGGGCTGTTATCAATGTCCTGTAGCTGGTATGGTGGTTCCTACACAGTATTGAAGCAGTTACAGAATAGGAATAGGAAGAAATTCCCTATGGACAGCCACATGTAGCAAAGAGTCCATGAACAGGGGATATGCACCATTGTGGAACCTTCAGACAGGACTTGAGTTAACTCCTATCTGTTGGGAGAACTCTTTCCCAATGGTCGATGGCACTCCGATTCCCTAATGAGCTTTTTTGAAGGTGGTCATCAATTACTATGATCTTAAAGTTCTTTTGTCTACTGACATTCAATAGAAAGTGATTTATGTATATGATTCTAAGTTAATTTATAATAAGATTTAATAAGCATGTTATTAAAATAATATATATATATATATATGTATATATATATATATATATATATATATATATATATATATATATATATATATATATATATATATATATAAATATATATAAATATATATATATATTCTCTAATGTATTATGTGAAATCATTGATATAACCTAACAAGATTAAACATTCTACTTGCCCCATCCCCCCTTTTTTTCTCCCCTAAAAAAATAATAATTTCCAAATGCATGTTTATTATCAGGCTTCTGGGATATTTATATAGCAAAGTGTATACATCTGAACAAAGCATTAAGAAGTATTTCTTTACATTATCATTTTCAAGTTTTAATTTAGACAATGTTTTGAAAAAAAGGGGTTTGAAAAACAATACTAATAAATTACTAAAATAAGAATATGATTAGCACCTGACATCATTCTTCTGAACTAAGGTCTGGTTTCTAACAATTATCTCTTAGATATAAAATAACAGGACTATTTACATTACAGAATGTGATGATAACTATATGACATGTTTGGAAAAACAACAAAGGTGTGCATAATAGTTTATATATCAAACTGTTGTTAAATAACTTAAAATTGTTGTCAAACAGTTATACAAATTGAAACCATTTTAGTTCTGATGTCTGTGAAGTTAAGGATTTTTATTCTATGTACCAATGAAATAAGAAACAAACAGAAATCAAGAAGTTCCATGCTTTGAAAATTTTAAATAACATTTTTGAAATAACAAAAACCACTTTAATTTTCAATGCTAATGCTTTTATCAATATTTCTTCACTAGCACTATGTTACAGCTTATCATCTTCACCTATCCCTAAGTCTGTTAACCTGTTGTAGCACCACACAGGATCTGTAAATCGTTTTTCTCCATTCCTCTGGTCTTTTACCTTGGATAGAACCAGGCCTGTCCATTCTTGTGGTTGTCTACTGTTATGGAGTGTGTGTGCTTATAAGGTGTAGGTGGGAAGAGGTTAGCGAGTGGTTGTGTATGATGCAATATAAATGCATGACGCGTACGTAATCATCTTCTTTTTTGAAGTAATGTCTGTATTAAATAAGATAAGATAACATAGGTGGCATTGTTGTCACTTGGTCTTATTTATTACAGACGACTCCAGAATGTGAGACTGATAGATTGTGTTATTGTAGTGAGTTGGGATTTTGTTAAAAGATATTATTACTAAAGTCTACTACATTTATTTCATTTATCACAAGTTGATTTTGTTTATATTATCAATAAAGTTCTATTTAGTTTTGTTCACAAAATTATTAAAGTTTTTTTTAAGTTTTATTAGTTAAGCTATTATGCCTATAATGGTTTAGTTGTCTGTCTACCAGCAGTTTGGTGCTACAAGTCAATGACAGGTAACAACATCTTCCCATCGCTTTCTCTGTCTGCCATGTTCAAATTTTTCCTGGTACTGTTCCCTGAAGGAAGATCTTTGCAAGCCCTGAAGCCCTTGTAATATGAGCATAGTTTTAGTTTGCCTTTTTTACAATATTTAGCAGGTCATAGTGGGGTCTAATCGCTGTAGTAACCATGCTAGCATAGCTGACTTTAAAAATTAAATTTGTCACCTTCAGAAAAATAAAAGTAGCAGTTGCATCTGGTCTCACATTCCATGTTCCAATAGTGATTTTATTTCAGGCATTTATTTTATCTCTGTATGGGTCAGTAATATACTTTTTCTCTCTGTCCTGGTCTGTGACTGCAGGCACAACCCTTGGTAACCCAGAATTTTAGAGCAAAACATTGGGACAAAACTTGCGTGCAATTACTCAATTTTATTTTAAAAGTTACAACAAAAAAATATTTTAGATTTAAGAAAAAAAAATTAAATAAATTGTTAATTAGTATTTTAAGGAAAGTATAAATTTGTTTAAAAAGTCGTCTTATAAACACTCAGACAGAAGCCACTGACATAGGTGGCTGAAATGGTTCTCCAGAATAAGGATTCATAGTCACTATAGGAGTAGCTCTACAAGATGAAACACAGACATTCTACTAATTCATACAGAAAAGTAAATAACCTAACTAGACCATGTCTAGCTTTGAAAAGCAATCTAAATTTGCCTAATTTCTGAATGGAGAAAAGGGAGGTAAGAGGAGTGATTTCTAAAACAATCAAAAGCAAGATTACAAAGAGGATATTGAAATGATATCTATAAATACAGTCAAATCTGCTTAATCTGACTAGCTGGTTATTAGGACCAAAACAATCCTGTGGACTGATAAGATTCAACTGCACTTTATATATTAGCTTGTTGTTTTTGTTTGTATTGTATTCAATATGACAAAAAAAAAAAAGAACTTACCTGTTGTTGATGCTTCAAAGCCCATGTCATCAATAAGTTCACACAGTTTTTCAGGGCTGATTAGTGATGGATAATATTGTATAGTCCCTGTTTGGCTAGCCAGAGAAACTTTTATACTGACCACTGAAGGGTGTTTGCCAATAACACCCTCAATATTGTTAACACAAGACTGGCAGGTCATGCCACAAATATTTAAAACTGTAGTCCGAACGTCTTTGACGCTCCCTGAACTTGAGACTAGAACACTTTTGTCTATATTGCTTGGTGAAACTGAGGCATCAAACCCCATGTCCTCAATCTGCTGAGCTATTTTGAGTGGATCAGTAACAGAGGGGTTGTAAGTCACGTGAGCTGATTTGTTGGTCAGACTGACCTTGATGTTCAGAATTCCAGATTTAGAGGACATGTTACTTTCAATGTTTTTCACACAAGACTGGCAGGTCATGCCCTCAACATGAATGTCAACCACTGCTTTGTCCCCAGAGGAAGATGGAGAAATAGCCTTGGCATCAAAGCCCATGTCATCTATAGCATCAGCCGCAGCCTCTGGTGTGATAATGGATGGGACAATAACAAGCCTGGCATTCTTTTTTTCCAGTGAGACGGTGATACTCTTAATGCCAGGAACTTTGGAGATGTTGCCCTCAATGTTCCGCACACAAGACATGCAGGTCATGCCCTCCACTGACACCATCACCTCCATTTCCTCCATAAAAGGCTGGGCCTCCTCGATGGCCTTCACCATGGCTGGATAGCCGTTCTTAGCAGCAGCCTCTGCCAAGACTGGTGGGCTAGTTTGTAGTGGACTGTACTGGACAGCAGCCCTCTTGGTTTCAAAACTCACCTAAATCAAAGATTAAAATAAAAGGATTACAATAATGTTAACTTAATGCAAGCTTTTATATGCACACAAAATCATTTTCAGTAAGATACATTCCATGCAACATATAGGCTAGGACTATGAGGATCATTCAGTTAAAGTAGTTACTAAATTAATGAAGGGTGGGAAGTACTTTCTGAAGTACTGATAAGATTCAAATAATAAAATACAAAAAGTTTGTTGGATATAGCTATATGAATAAAACATCAAGCAAAATTAGACTACATGGATAAAAACAACATTTATTTCAATGAAAAATAAAAAGTATTAAAGAGAATTACAGATTTACCTGTGTCCAAAGACCCCAAAGAAGGGAAGGGTTTGTTTTAGGGACACAGAAACTGCTTTTTACTTAAAAATACAAATCTGAGTCTCCATGTCACTCAGACTTCTGTGTCCACCTTACTATATACATATTGCTTTATCCAATGTCCATATGACCTCACGTTCACACATAAAAAGCCACAGTGTTCAGACCAGATACATGAATATGTAGCAGGCTACTGTATTATGATGACTGATATAATGATCATATCAAATACTTATGGCTGAAGTAATATGGTAGAAATGCTAGGATGAGGGACCAGTTGATCAGATCAGCTATACAGGGAATGAAACTCAATGGCTGACTAATGAAATAATGCTCAATGATGACGGACAAAGCAACATCAATCATAACAGTATCAACCAATATTTCCCACTTATCTTTACACTTATCACTTGACTCTAGTACAGACAAACGTTTCACATAAAAAAAACCAGAGAATATCTGAATGGTGATGACAATGTGTCCAGACACAACAGACTGAGAACTTTTGAATAATGAAAACGTGCCCACATGCCCACATCACAGACATCATAGAGGCTACACATTGAGAGCTTCTGAACGATAAAATATCCCATATTCTCACTCAACTATTAGACATTTGTATAACAATAGAAATCGATGACTAAAGAGGGTGCAAGCCACTGTAAGCATACACTTCAACATTCTAAGTAATGAATGACTTCGTTAGGTTACCTTAATGTTCGTTCATATCTACCATCACATTCGATTGGCCCCATACTGTTTAACGAAAGCAGTCACAATACTCAGTTTTCAATGTAAACACAGACATGTTCAGCATATGGTCTGGTTCACTTCAGTGTGATGCAAGGCTACGCCCCCGCCCAACCAGAGAGCTGACAAATGGAACTCAAATTGAAAACGTAGAGCCGCCACTGCTGAGAAACTATCATTAGTTTGCAGTATATGTGGGAATGAACTGTCTTCTACTAATAGTGATACAATTTAGTATACTATCGTCCATCATCATCATCCAACTCCATTGAAGTGAGGGCCTGGGAGGCTCAAAGTCCTGGACAGAAACCCTGTGGTTGAGCACAAGACACGCAAGTCAGCATACTAGTCAAGTGCACGTGGACATGTTGGGATGGAATTTAGCAAATCTGGAATAGGAGAAAATGTGAGGCACATGTTTCCTCGTCGTAAGTGGGAATTTTGGCATGAGCCCTGCAAAGTAGGAACTGACAGGACATAGTCCCATTTTAGGACAATGTCCCGTTCTGCAATGTGCTATAATTGTTCAGACAGCTTCCACTACGCCAATGTAAAACATTGTATCAATTGTATATTTTTTTTGTTTACACGAGATTCGTCAAGTAAATATAACTTGAATGAACGATAATAGATAGTCCCTTGATGTTAAAATAACTTACTTATGGAAACATGAAGTTAGTTATTAAAATCATATACGTTCATGTTTGTAATAATAGTAGCGAGGAAATTGTTTCAAATAGTTTTATTATAATTTTAGCCGTCGTTGTTGTGTACAGGCTTAATACTTTTATTTTGAATCCATCGACAGAGTAAATTGAAACTTTTCAAAGCCTTACTATTATGTCCTGATATGTTAAGATTTACTTATACAGATCTAGATCTACATAGATTCATAGATTCTGAAAATAACATCTCTCTCGATGTCCATAAAGTTAAGGTCTTGGGTTAAAACTAAAGGCGAGTTAAAACGTCTACGCATAGCACACAATAACAGGTGTAAAAGGCATATTTGAGTAAACTGCCTATACTATACCCCAGTCTATACTACCTTACCTCTGTTTACATTACACATACACAGAATGTGATAGAAATCCAGTCAATACGCTATTACACAAATCTAAATATAGACATGTACTTTTAACTTATATTTTGGTTCTCTCCTAACGAACTAACGGCATACAGTCTCACTCGCTACGAGAAAAAAAAAAACAACAGCTGTGTCACGCTGGTCACGTGCTGTCATGTAAACAGACGACTTACACACTCACCCCTTCTGTCATGCACGACACCGCCAATCAGACTCAAGAGTGACACACGGACACAATGTTGTGTACAAGAAGTCACTGGGGCAAAAACAAAATACCTCAAGATAGAATGCCCCATTGAAAGAATTAGCACTAACCACAGACTTAGATCAATGGACATGCCTCGAACAGGACCTCAACGAACTCATGTACGTTCCTAGCAAGAGATCAACCTAAATGTCAAAACTGTACGAGTCTGAACTACGACAGAATGACACATTTCTTACAAAAGAGAGTGAGTAGGTCAACAGTGTGTGTGTGTGTGTGTGAGAGAGAGAGGATATGATGTTTTTTAAACGGGATTCTCCGATGTGACCACATACACAAGCAGATACACGCACCCCCGCCCCTTTTTTCCCTTAAGGGCAAAGGGTAAGGGCCGCTATATGTTTTGTGTGGTCTGTCCCTCTGTCACCTTTAGAGCTCAAAAACTATCAAAACAAATAACCTACAGCACATTTGATTTAATATTTTACAGCTTGCAAAACATCATTAAATCAAATGGTCAATTTTATCATTCTATCAAATGGTGACTTTTCATAACAATCCTCGCTGTCTCCTCCGTGTAAAGATTCACCGTGTTGAGGCATGTTGGTGTAAAGGAATTTTTTAATAAGCTAATTCACCGCAAAAAGGAGGGAGGGGGATATGGGGTTATTGCACCTGCTCCGCACAACTGGAAATAGCGGTAGCAATTTTGTCGAGAAAGTTTGTAGTGTACAATTTGTAATAGCTCCTTTGAAAAAGCAACTATTTGATTTATCTTTTCATATTTCCAGATACCGGTAGCTAAAATATATACATAAATCACTATTATAAAGAAAAAAAATGTACAGTCAGATGGATAGATAGACAGACAGACAGATAAAAAGACTGATAGACAGATAAATACATACACTGAGTGAAACTAATTATAAAACAATGGCGTTAAAAATTAGAATTAACATATTTTCCTTCCACAATACATCTCTATAGAAATAGTTCATTTAGGTCACTTTAGAGCAGGGGTTCTCAACCTATGGATCGAGACTAGAGGTCAAATGCCAGGGGTCGTCTAAGAACATCGAAATTTTTTAAATTTTTTTGTCTATTTTTATCGGAATTTTTGTTATTCGTTTTTCACGTGTTGTAAAAAGCATACGTGTACAGTGCTTGGTGTGCATATACGTCTGTAATAAAGGAGGAAAGGGAGATTGCTTAGATTACATTAGTATCAAACAAACAATGTATGAAACGATCGTCAAGCATCAATAGAATAAACTAAAAAGGGGGGGGGGGGGGGACAAATGCGTCATTTGTAATGAAGTTCTCTCTGCCCAATGTATGAAGCTAAACAAACGTCCGAGCTTTGCGGATAAGAACATGTAGTATTTTAGTTTTGAAGGCTGATAAAGTCAAGAAATCCAAACTTGACTCAGGTGGCATAATTAAAACATAACAGCCCTTGACCTAGAAGCTTTTTATTCGGTGGCTTTCAGAATTGCCAGAGCTGTGAAACCTCACACTATTACCAAGGAGTTAATATTACCAGATGTCAAAGACATTGCTCGAATTCTTTACTAAATTTAGTGCAATTTCATTATTTAATGACACTGTTCACAGGAAAGAATTGACAAGTCTGCTAATATTATCAAACAGGTAATTAAAAAAAATACAACATGTTCTCCAGTTCCAATATTTAGCATACAATTTGATAAGTCCACAGATTATGTAACTTGTTCACAATTACTGGTTTCCTTGTGATATCTACATAATAGTGATTATAAAGATTGGTTTCTTTGCAAACTTCTTGAAATGACCTCTGCAGCACGTGGTGTAAGTGACTAAGTTAATTTTTGGAAAAGTAAAAGACCTCTGCACAGATGCTGCTCTAAGTATGTTTGAATGTCGGTCTGGATTTCCATGTTTGTTACAGAATGAGTACCCATAAACAAAGATACTGCCACAAACATTACATCAATAGCAAGGCAGCTACATATGATTTCTCTTCAATGTAAGTTACACAATTCTGGATGAATTGTTGGCAGTCATTCTGTTCTGGCTGAGATTTTTTCGCGAGACCCTCTTCCATTTCTAACAACACATCTTTGTGAAATGTTGTTTTTTTCCTGCCAGTTAGCTATCAAGTCTAAATACAGAAATAAACTTGATGCAGAACATGTGAATTCCAAATCTAGTAAAATAAAAACAAGCTCAACCTTCGCACTAACTTTGGCGTGTTTGAAAATACTGTTGCAATAGTAGCTTAAGTTGACTGTGTCAAAGACTGTACGTTTTCCATGCTTAGCAATACTTTTAAATTGTCAGTATTGTATGCAACATGAATATCATAAACACGCAATAAGAAAGTAAATAAATGAAAGTAATAAAAGATACACTATTTTTTGTGTAATTGAAGCGTACATTTATTTTACACTAAATAAAGCTTTTGCTATGTTCAGTTTCTAACATCATGGATATCAGATACATACACTTTGATAACGATTTTTATAAAATTAGCTCAATCACATTTACATAGGCCTATGAAGGAAATTTTTTTATGTCTGGGGGTCGCTACCTCGTGAAAAATTGTATTTAGGGTCGTGTAGCTAAAAAAAAAAAAAGGTTGCGGGCCGCTGTTTTAAGAGGTTCAGCCTCGTCCAAGGAAAATACTACATCAACCTACACAGTGATGTAACAGGTCGGAGAATTCGTTTATTAAAAGTTTAAATGTATAATTATTTTGTTTTTGTGGCCTTCAAATACATTCACTATGAAAAGAACCAGGACGATTACTACTACCACTATGCACGACATTCATACCAGAAAGGCACGAAGTAAAAAATCAAGGGGGAAAAAAAGAAGTGGCAATGAAAGATGGCTGTCCTTTAGACACAACAGATACGCACACACACACACTGATCTAAGTTTACCTTTGTTTTAATTATATAAATACTACTTTTTATATCGTGTTTGTTTTTTCCCTCTACATCATTACGAGATTTATTTACAAACATGCGCTTTCTATAACGCATAACAAAGTGAACCAAGAGTTCTTTGCTAATCCTAAACTAATCTGTAACACGCGAATAACATTATTTGGATCATTTTGCACATCCAGGTTTCACAGTTGGAGAGTTAGCAGCGGGACGCACATCTCAGGCCCATAGAAAAAAACAACCTTGTCGAAGACGGGCGTAGAGGACAAGAAGAAAACTTTGCTTCCATCATGTGTGGATAAATATGCAGGTCGCGACTGGGTTTGCGTGTAGTCATGTGAAACACTGCACTCGTCTTTCAATCTTGGAAATCAAAGATATTGCCATTATTATTATTATAAATCCAGGCTTCGAATCTTAACAGTCTGTGTAGTTGAATAAGTCACAATTAACGCCAAGGCTTAATCTTTAAGGCTTCTGCAATGAAAAAAATCTTAAGTTATAAAGAAACCACAAAGGGATCTTCTTTAAACACTATACGCACACGAACACGCGCGGGAATCATTCAATTTTGCTTGACTTGAGATATATTTGCCTTAACCCCAATCCTGAGTCTATAACACAATAAAAATAAGCCACATTATCAATAAGTATGGATAAAGCACACACGATGACGCTAAGTAAATCAATTGAACATCACTATCCAGACACAGACGTCCACCGGGTGCACAGTGTCTGCTAAAAGGACCTTATACAAAACAACTTGACATTTTGGAAAATGATACCTACCACTGGACTTTTTTGTGTTTTCCTGATTCAGTGATTCTCACGCTGGGAGAACTAACCAACAATGTTAGCATCGACATAAACATTGACTTTGGGGGAACAGTGTGAGGGAACACATAACGCAAGATAACCGAGATAAACACTTCAATCAGATAAACATTGCATGCTAGCCTCTCGTTAATACATGCGATTTGGTCCACCATCAGTTATCACAAGATGTGTTGTCATCTGATGCACTTTTTGTTTTTTTAAAGTTATGTTTTTTTTTAATGATGGTGGATTGTATGTCACGGTAAATTTCTGGGTCAAACGTATGTCTCTCTTATCAGGTAAAGCTAACGACAATGAGCTGCCGAGATAAACGTCACTTTCATCCAATGATGGCGTTAGGACAGTAGTTCTCAAACGTTTACCGGTGAGATCTCAGATGGAAAACGAAATTACGTTCGCACCCCACCCCACCCTGCGTCAGGGAAAAGTACAGGGGGAAAGTTCCCACATCGGGATACGGGTTGGAGCCTTTTGCTGCATTTTAAAGGGTAGAAATGCATTGTCTTAGTATCTTGAGAGTGAAAAGAAAAATTCGTAATTTACTAGACCTACTAGACAGATCGAGTCTCAAACAAGGAAATCCTATGACGAACTGGGAGTCGAACACTTAGTGAGGTTGTGACAGAGCGTCGCATGAGGTTTGCGGGACATGTTCTACGTCAAAATGAACTACGCATACCAAGAGTTGCGATAACATGGAAGCCAATACGAGGAAAGCGCAAACAGGGACGCCCTCGTATTATCTTCATGGAGGAACTCAAAACAGTGGACACCAGGTGGGAGGAGGCTTCAGACATTGCCAATGACAGATCTTTATGGAGACAGCTTGCCGCCCAATGCGCCGAACGGCGCGGGAGGACCTAAGTCTAAGACTAGACCTGAGTAGCCTATTATTGTCCTTATTGTTCAGAGACTCCTGAACAAAAGCTTTCTCCCCCCTCCCTCGTTATTCACATTTTGACAAAACCCAGACATCGGTGACTTACAAGAGTTATAGGAAGCAACATTCTCACATAGATTCTTTCCTACTGACATTCATTTAACAAGTAACTAGTCATCGCCCGCTATTGCGACTAGAATGAATAGGCCCTGTGTTTCATCGGCACTTCAGTTTGTCAAATAGCAATGTCTGAGCCTACCAAGTCAATACCCCCATTCCTATTCACATGTTTACATCGCAGTAAAAAAAAAAAAAAAGTAGGCCATATAAGATCCATGCAGATCTCTACACACAGATCTGAATTACATATCAAGTATACCAAGGTAGATTTTGCAAGACTGAACAAAACGACCGCAAGAGTACATTATGAGGTCCCCCGACATATTGAAATTTCCAAATTGCTTTGATGTTAATTTTGCTTGATAAGAAAAGATATTTCTTAAAAAATTTTCAGCATTTGATTCGATACAATGGATATCCCATGACTTTACGGCACAAGTTTTGTATTTCTGCCATTTTGTCGGGAATGCAAAGGGGGTCGGTCGACACTGGTGCTCTGCTTCACTAAATTACTGATAGATGTTTTTAAGAAGATAATGATGACAAATGTCTTCTTTTTCATGGTGAATAGAAATGTAATTACCGTTACGCCATATTTAAAAGTGATGAAGCAAGACGTTTTAGCGCAGCCGTTTTGTGCGACATGGTTGTTTTGACGACAGACATCATGACGCTTAATATTTTTGACACATTAAATATGTTTATTTGTCTTTAAAAACAGTGATACACATCTGTGTTTGGCATGTATTTTTTTTGTTCAAATATATTATGTATGTAAAGAACCGAAGTCATTTTTGACTATTTAAGTTAGGATTTAAATTTGTTATGCTACTAGCATCATAGTGTGTCTGTAGGTTTTTCATATTGTCCAAAGTAGAACAAAGATAGAAAAACAAGGTTACAAAGACAGTTTGTGTGGAGACACAAACTCAAAATCTGCCCCCGAAGTGGTCCACCCAAGGTTGGTAAAAAGGCAGGTTTCAATATTTTCAGAAAGAATATCAGAATGAAATTATATCAAAGATAAATGACAGAGAATAATGGAGAAAGAAGGTAGACGGATCTTGTGTGGTGCCCCAGCGGTCCACAGACCAAAGGATAGGTGAAAGTGAATGCGAAGTTATATGTAAACCTGGCCTAATTAATGTCTTATAATGATTATATAATTGCCATAATTGTTTTGTAAAGGGACAATCTCTTATTCCTAAAGAAAAAAAAAACATTTCCTTAAAAAAGAAATCCTTTAGTTCAGTGTTCTATTATAGTAGTACCTCGCTGAAGTTCACGCGATAATATGAAAAATTACTTATTAATTGTTGTTTTAAATTATGTCCAACTTATATGCATACTAAATAGATTTTTTCTCCTTAAAAAAAAAAGTAAACATTTTTTTTTGTGTAAATGTAGTATTTAGTATAACAAAACTTAACTAAGCTTAGCAATACACATGTAAAAAAAATATATTTTTTGACCAAAATTCTAAAACCGTTTGCATGAAAGTGTTAAAAATATGGCACATTGGTATCTCCCCTACTAAGGAGCCTTCCGTGTTTGTTACTATTAATAGTGAATAGTTGTATAAGTGGTGTATTTTTATGAAAAAACTGCTTGCATAAGTGATTTAAAAAAAAAAGAGTTTTCGCGTTCTGAAAAGAAAAAAAGTAACCGTTGCATCAGAACTTTCAAGGGTCTAAAATATTATAATGTCGGATTTTCACTATCTTTTCTACTTTACGAGATCTAAACGGGACGGACAGACATTCCTATAGCGACTTTTCCCCTTTTCAGGTGCGCTAAAAATGGATGTAATGTTTTGTTCACAACAAACAAACAAATTTGGTTTATTTAATTTATGGGATATCAACTTAAAATTAAAAATTAAAAAAAAAAAAACAGTTATAAAAAAAAGTTAACTATAAAAAATATATTTAAATTATCAACAGAACATCTATCCGCATAGTTGTAAAAATGGTGTATTTTTATGATAGTTGATTTTAAAAATTAATTTTTTCGCTTTCAAAATGAAAAAAAAAGTACCGGTAGTCGTTGCATCAGAACATTGAATGGTTTAAAGTATCATGATGTCGGATTTTCAATATCTTTTCCAGTTTACGAGATCTAAACGGGACGGACGGACGGACAGACAGACCACACAAAACTAAAAGCGGGGGCCGCTAAAAAAAAAACACATAAATATTTTTTTTTTCAGATGCGGCCTGAGTGTCATAACTTTAAAAATCATGTTGGAGGCCTAGTACTGTTTTGCACTGCTTCAACAATATTTAATAAAAAGTCCAGGTTTTGGAGAATTGTTTCCAAATAAATCTACGTACCGTAATTCAGCCTATATCGTATTGGTACGATACATTAGAATGCATGGTAGAGGATCAGCATATTAGTAAGATGGGCTGAAAGTGATTAAAGAACTCATATCACGGGGGGACCCTCAAGTGCGGGTCCTTAAACGGTAGTCCACGTTCGCCATCTCCAAAGGCCACCCTGATTTTTTATAACTTCGTTTTGAAAAATAAATGTTACTAAACGTTACTATGTTAAATATTACAAATTATAATTTCCCACTGCTAAAATGCCCATTGCTATTATTATGTCCTTTTTTTCCGCTAGCAGTACAAATGAAAAGTGAATGTGAATGTGAACTAGTCAATCTAATTAAGCAACCTAGTTTAAATTATTATTGATTATTATACTTGTTGGGAATAAAAAAAAAGTAATATAAGTCTCAAATAAATCAGTGATTAGAGAAGGATAATTGGTTAAGTCCAAACCTCATAGATTTATTTAGCCTCACATTGGCGAATTGGTGTTGAATTCAGGTAAAAAGACAAAGTAGACAAATACTCGCTGACCGTTGTAAACACTATAGATATGTTGTTGTTTTTATAATTTTAGCTAAAAGCATTGCAACTACAGGAACTGTAATAGTGGTGAGTGGCTAAAAGAAAAAAAAAGATTACTACAAGTGTTTATGTTTTTAGACATACTCATTGGCTCATATGGGTCCGCTGTTTGGTAAACAACGTAGGCAGTGGCGCCACACCCACCAGGGGGTGACACCCAAGTCGGAAAAATTCACTTTTCCTAAATGCAATTTTTAAAACTAAAAACTACTCACTGTTTAGTATGTCCCAAATTTTCTAAATTGTATTCTATTTGACTTGTACTCTTCCTATTAGTAGAAAAATAATACGTTGTAGACGCCTGGAGAAAGAATTTCTAAAGCTCAGAAATGTAGAAAAACGATTGGCCAACCCCCATCTGATCAGTTGAGTGGCGAACGTAACATTTTTATTGTAAAATGATGAGATGGGTAACAGGCACCCAATATGCAAAATTTTGAAGGCGTCTTCATCTGTCATACCGTGTATACATTTAATTGCATTTCAAAGTAATGCTATGTCGTCTGCAAAATCCAAAAGCGGTTTGTTTTACGCCATGGGAGCCCGAATGTATTTAATGTATTTCTATTTCATCGTCGATGGCAGCAAGAAAGAGAAATGGGGATAAGATAAACCCTATCTTATGTCCGTCTTGGTGTTGAAGAATTCCACCTTCTGTTGTAACATGGCAGCTTGATTTGATGAGTGTCGCTGAATCTGGACAAATTGTTGCTAGATGTCTTCTTCTCTTACTATTTTCCAGAGTGATTCCGATGGACGCTGTCAAACTTTTTTTTTAATCTACAAAAACTGATCAACATCCTTTGTTGTTTCGCAGGACGTAAACCTGTTTAGTGCTTGATTTGCCTGTTTGGAAGCAGCTGAGAAACACTTGTATATTTAAAAACCTTTTCCGTAAGGAGCTCTTAAATAATCTCTAATAAAAATGTTCAACTCAATGTTTCTCAAATCAGTAATTGTACATTTCAAATGTATGTAATCACTTTTGATAAAATGTAAATAAAAAAAAAAGATATTTTAAAATTGAATCGAAAATCCTTTTCGGGTATAACCAATCAATTAATTAGCTTACAAAATTATTGTACAACTTAAAGAAACAAAAAAAATAGTTATTTGTTTTTTAAGGGGGGGGGGGGGGATTATTTTTTTCCCTTGAGAGGGGGTGGGCACCCTGAGCTTACTGTACCGGGTGACACCGACCCTAGTGACGCCACTGAACGTCAGGTTTCGAAATTTTCAGCACAGATATCAGACACTATGAACTACAAATTAATTATTACTTATTTCTCTAAACAAAGTATACTTCTGAAGCATGAATGCCTGTGATCACTTACACAGGATTAAAAAAAAATGAGATAAGTTTCATTCGAGATCAAGATGCCGATGGAAGTAAAATGGATAAAGCCCAACTGTCTCTGAGGCCATCACATAGAGAGGCCAGCACAGCGACTCACAGCCTTGACTTTTACAAACAAATGTCGGAAACTCATTGGAGATGGGCGGACACCCACAATTTTTCTAGCTTTACCATCACAAGTATATCTATAAACATAAAAACATTACAAACACATTACCCTACACTAGTAGTGTCCCTTACCTTCAACTTCTGGTATCCTTTCTTCCCAGACAACATGGCTGAGTGCTATTCCTAATCCAAGTCACTTTGTGAAATCATGTAATTGTTCTCTTTTTACACCATATTCTGGGTATTGGTTTATTCACATTAATTGGTTAATTCACATTAAGTCCAGAGCAGAATGCATGTCACTTCGACACAATAGGAAGGCAAATAAACTGGCGCATCATTCTAATCCGACAGCTAAATGTCAATTGGAAAGTGTGTATAACACTGACGAAACACTTTCGTTCGAGTGCTCTTCAATGGAGCAGCTGTACATAATTTAAATAAGATCAGTTTGAAATGTAGATACAACTGTTTGGTAGCTCGCAGGCACAAACTACCCGCCAGACTATAACGGCCATTGCCACCAGAGTCTGTCCAGGAGATAACAGATTTATCAAACAGTTTTCAAACAAGATAGGCTACCTAAATATTTGCCCAGCATAACTCTCGATTTCGAAGATGAAATCCTTAAATAGAAAACAACAACCACAACGTTTTGTCGTTATTCTCCTACGAGACACTGAATCTTTACTGAACTCTAAACTCAAAAGCAAATCATTTAGCTCTTTACTCTTTAAACAGGTTGCTCGATCTGGGTGATGAACCCGCCAGTCAATAAAACCCTTCGTGACCTGTGAAAAATAAACTGGCCTAAAGGAAGATGAAAAGGAACTGATGTATAAATATGTGACCCGATGGAGAGATTACACGTTTCTTATTACCTTCGTTCTAGATGAAACATGGTTATGGCTATAGAAAGAGATGGCGGTAGTGGGAAAAACACAACAGACAACTGTCGTGCTAAAGTCATATGTCTTCAGCAGTAGTCTAGGTGTCACGGAAGAGAAAACAACGACTTAACTGATAGAGGACATAACTCCGGGAAGTGGTGAAGACAGGGAGTGGACAGAAGCTTTAGTTCAAAGTCTGATTCTAGTATTATAATAAGGCCGATCTAAAACCAATGAGGTCAGCAGCCAACAGATCTATTCTACATTCACACTAAAAGTAAAACCATAAAAGCTACAAGATATTAGCGAGCCTTGAACTACAATCGCTTTGATGGTTAAGGTAAAGAAACTTTCTTCCTTGCTGCTGATTTGTAGAAAGAATTCAGTGGGGTTACCACGTGTATGAAAAAACTTCATTAAAAACAAACAAACAATTAACTCAACAGTAATCGCCAAGACATTCCTACGGGCCTAGTAACGGGGCATAGTATGAGGAGGAAAAAAAAAACCCGAGAAAAGTTACCAATGGAGGACAAAATCAAGTAATGATCAAACTTTGGCAAGATAAAAAAAAACAAAACAGAAGCGTGAGATAGCACTCGTGATGACCAGGCTTAAGTGACATGGACTGGTAATCATGAAATCAGTTCAGTATAAAGACACTTCATTAGAAAATATAAAGGCAAACTAAACAAAACCTAACGAATGATTACGAATCCCACTTCTAAGAAAGAACACACCACTGAATAAAGAAGAAAAATCACTGTATGGTTTAAAGCGTCTAAAAGCCCCTAACGCCCAACATAAAGCAAATATCTTAACAAAACAGGTGTGACACGTAAGTCAATAGACAATAACAAACTCGTATTGATTAACGTACTCAATAATTAAAGCCAGTGGATCCAAAAACTTAGAATACATTTTCTAAAAATAGTTTTTTTCGTTTGTATATTATTTTTTTAAAATAAATACATTTAGATGAACCTCTAGTGCACTTAATTAAAATAAATTGCAGGACAAAGAAAAAAATATGTTAAAAATATATGAAGTGTAATTATATCAATTAGTTTGAATCAGTCATGCAATTATATAGAGATATAGAGATGCTCTAGAAAGCTACTAGGAACCAAAGAACTTTACACTAATAAGGAAGTACACAAAGTATTGAAAAGCCAATGAAACCAGCACCTATAACCTTTTAAAAACTGTTATAAAATGTAAAAAAAAGAAGTAATTCAACCACATTAAAATCAAGTTTCTCTTTCAGACCAAGCGGTCTATAAGGCTTCTGTTTCTTTGGACCAACGGATAACGAGCAGAGTGTCATGTGGCTAGCACAGCGGCCAAGCACCTTTACTTTCCTCAACTTAAGTCAGGTGCCCATTAGAGTTGGGTGAACTCAGGGGCATCCAGAATTCCAGTCTTCATCGAGATTCGAACCCAGTGCCCCCCCCCCCCCCCGCACAACCACATTACAAGAACATAAAGCCTAAATGCTATTTAGACCAACATTACAATATGTGCCCCTCAACTCCAGAAAACAAAGAAACTAGAACAGACGCAAAAAAAGAGACGAGATGTATAAGAAATGAAATGGTTACATTTTAAAACGAGAATAGCATCCCTAGTAAAATCACTAAATAAAGACATGCTTCTAGACAGAAGACTAAAAATATAGAAGAAATAGTACATAAAACACTGAAAACTTAAAAATACAAAAACACAACCTAAGAAAATACCCAGACACATTTCTAGGGCAACTTTGTGCACGTGCTCCTTCTACCATGGTTCCATTAGAGTATGGAACGGGTTGATTGAATCAGCCAGGAAAACCAACAACTTAAGATAAGATAAGTTGATTGATTCAATCAAATGGAAATTTAGTTTGACTACAATTGACAGTATCAGCAAATCAAAGCACAGTCCAAAGTTTAAGTCGAATTAAAAATGCATGACTAGATTAACACAAGGATAAGCGTGGTGTGTAATTATTTAAGACAGATGAAAAGAAGGAAGGCAGAACTGATCTCACACACACTGATCTTATATGACGTTAACAGACAAAAAGTCCGCAAAATTCCGGACGATGTAAACTGAGGTTTAATCCGCCTTAATGAACATTACTGCCGAAAATTTATAAAATGTTCAGAGTGTACGTAAATTCTTGAAGGAGATTTAAATCCAATGGAATTCGGTCTGTCTGGTTATAATCTGGTCTACGATTTTAAATGCGATATTTTTAAAAAATAAGATCAATATTTGAACTTAAACAAAACAATATTACAATGAGAGTTTGTGTTACACAAAATCAGAGGCGGCCCCCGTCAAAGTCGGATCCCTGTCGGATCTGCCTATTCACAAGAATATTCAAGAGGTTATTTAATTTTGATGGTTAAAAGTTATGTTTCAAAGTTTTATTTGACGTTGTAAGAAATGTTGTTTTTTGTTTTACATGTTTCGGGTGTTCACTTCAAAGTTTAAAATAATTAACTTCGCGCTGGACGATGGAGGATGGCAACAAACAGGGTATGAACACTGCCTGGTCGTTCAGTCTGCGTGCTGGACTGTCGTTCGGATTTATCGATGGTCCCTGGTTTAAACCCTGCATGTCCCCCCTTCCCCCGTCATCCTACGAGAGGTTTGTAATTAAAAAACACAAAAAAAAAAGAGAAAAGAACAGATATATCGTGCTTTTACTTCGATGTCTCAGCACAGTTAGGCGTATCAACAGAGATATCGGCATTTTTTTAAAAATGGAACTAGAATGAGGATGTAGATCTACCTAAATTAAACTTCTGATTTAGCACTCTTAAGATCTATATCTACTAGATCTAGATCTAAAATATGAACTTGGAATAATGAAGCTGTAATTTAGATAAGATTTGTGTAAAAAAAATAGCCTAGATAATCTATCAATAGACTGAATGCAACATTAAATTTAAAAATAGTATATTAGTTTTAGTATATTATAACATTGCAATATTGATCAAAACGTTTGGAAATCAAAATCTACAGTTTAAGTCTAGAAATTGAAATTATACATCTTAATCTAGTCTATATTAGTCTAAACTAGATCTAGAAATTCTAGATCTAGACTCTAAAATAATTTTAATTAGAATATAAATCCAGATCTAGATATACTGTAATAAAAATCTAGATCTAGTTTGAAAAATCTAGATTAGATCTAAATCAAGATATCATTCCTTTTTTAAATGCGAGTCACATAACGAGGCTTAATAAACATTACTATACCGAGTTCTTTTAGAATTGCATTTGAAGAATTAATTCCATATAACGTCAAAGGAAAAAAAACACTACGTCACACGGCCTAGACTAAAAAATCGCCTTCATCAATACGAGCCATTTATTGAGTGTTCATAGACATTGGTGTACCGAGTGCGTTCTTTTAGCATTTCCTTTAAGAATTCATTCCATATGACGTCAAAGAAAAAAAACACTACGTCACACGGCCTAGCTAGACTAAAAATCGCCTTCATCAATACGAGCCATTTATTGAGTGTTCATAGACATTGGTGTACCGAGTGCGTTCTTTTAGCATTTCCTTTAAGAATTCATTCCATATGACGTCAAAGAAAAAAAACACTACGTCACACGGCCTAGCTAGACTAAAAATCGCCTTCATCAATTCGAGCAATTTTTCGAGGGTTAATAGACATTAGTGCACCGAGTGCGTTCTTTTAGCATTACATTTAAAGAGTCCATTCATATGACGTCAAAGAAAAAAAATTCCATTACCTCACAATAGGCTAGTACCGGTACCATAAAAAAATTCTTTATTTACACGAGATATTTAACGAGGGTTCATAGACATTGGTGCACTGAGTTCTAACAGAATTTATTTAAAGAGGAAAAAATTATTTAAAATTGGAAAACACTAACCATAGATAAACACCAAAACCTTAAGGACATAAATGAGCTTTTCATAGAAACTTTACACAACCTAAGTTTAGATCAAATCATTAAAAAGCCAACTAGATTAAACAACACATTAGATCTCTTCTTAACCAACAGACCTGGATTAGTAGTTGATTATGATATTATCCCTGGTCTATCAGACCATGAGATCATAAAAATACACAGTCAGATAAAAGCAGTAGCCAATACAAAAACCAAAAGAAAAATCTTACTCTGGAATAAATGTAACCTAACACAACTACACCAAGCTGCATTAAACTTTCAACAAACATTCTTATTAGAAAAAGACATTAACCAACCAGTCGATGACCTCTGGAATTTCATTACAAACCATCTTAAAAGCATTATAGAAAATCATATACCAACTAAATACACATCAAACAAAATAAATAAATGCTGGTTTAATAATAGACTAAAGAAGCTTTGTAAACAGAAGGAAAACCTATATAGAAAATTTAAAGCAACCAAGGCAGAAAGAGTTTACAAAAAGTATATAAAAATTAAACACCTAACCCAAAAAGTAAGCAGACAGCTGCAGAGTGAATAAATCAACAATGTAATATCTAAAGATAACAACAAAAACCTATGGTCATACATTAAGTCTAAGAAAATGGAAACAACAGGCATAGCGCCATTAAAAGATGAACATAACATAATACATAATGATAATGAAACTAAAGCAAACATCCTAAACAAATACTTTGCATCAGCATTCTCAGCCCCAGGAGACAAAGACATATTTCTTAATTTGAACCAAGTAGACAACATAGAAGATTTAGTTGTACAAGAAAATGGAATTAAAAAACTATTAGCCAACACCAAACCAAATAAAGCGTCTGGACCTGATGGTATTCCAGCTAGATTACTCAAAGAACTAAGCAATGAGCTAGCCCCAGTGTTCAAAATAC